>OX419182.1:7597137-8858387 GCA_948465475.1 Thalpophila matura | reverse complement strand
TTTTACAAAGCATTGTTGCGGTTATCAAACTCAAAACTCAAAATAGCAAATTATTATTTATTTGAGAGTGAATTGGTTTCATCTAGGCAAGCGTGCTCCATCGTAGACCGCATCATCGCTTAACATCAGGCGAGTTGGCGATCAAACGCAAGCCTATTATTTAATTTAAAATACCTATAATATATTACCAAAAACTAAGTACCTACTGTATCTTGTTATTTATTGGATGCTATGAGGTTGATTTTTTCCTGATTTTTTGATAACGCGGTTGGAAAGTTAGAGCGGGGGACATAATATTGTTAACATTCGTCGTAACGAACAGTTGATTTGATTTCGTGATTTCAAGGTTGGTCCCGTAGTTAATCGCACTAGTATTGAAAACTGAACACCATCCTTCACTATGTCCCACGTTTAACCGATCACCCAGTTTAAGATCGTTTCAATTTTGGTTACGTTCGTTTATAGTCGGGTTTAAGGTTTTAAACATAAATTATTGATGTATTGAACCCTAAATGAAAGCCATTAAAACTCATTAAAAATGTTATTATGTCAAAACAATACGTCAATCAAAGAGATAATTCGTTAAAAACTTATACTTTCCTATGTTATTTTTGGACCTTGATACCTATTTACTGTTTCTAGCAGTGAGGCAGTGTTTAAATGCAATCAACGCCATTTTATTTGGTTGCGACTACTTCAAGGATATCTAAGTGTAGGAAGAAAACATTGATCTAAATGATCTAACATGTCATGTTTATGAATCAATATCCTACTCAAAACTAAATACCTACCTATTTAACTTTTAGAGCTATTTTCATTTGAATAATAATAAACGAATAAAGTGCTTGGAGTTTCCCTGCGTGAATGAATCAGAAATAAGATTTTTAGGGAAACCAAGGTAAGCGACACAGCCAGAAGAAATGCCAAACCTAAATGGGGTACATAGCTCGTAGAACGGGTGGCTGGTGGAGCCGAAAAGATTTTAAGTGGCCGCGCACGGCGCGAATGGATAGAAATGAATCAAAGGGTAGACCTCACAAGGTGGACTAACAACTTGGTGAAGGTGGCGAGAAACTATTGGATGTGGGCAGCACAAGAGCAGTTTTTGTGGCGATGCTTGGGAAAAGCCAGCATTAAGGTGCCTTTCCAACAGAGATGTGCTATGCAGCTATGCTACGAAAATATAAAAGCTAGGCTGCAAATCTATGTGACCGTTTCCACTGATGTTATGCTATGTAGGTAGCCGTGCAAGGAAGATGCGCAGCTCGAGCTATGTGACGTATCGACAATACACATAGCTACTCCATTCTCGACCACACATCTAGCACGCATCCATAGCTCGCATCGCATCCATAGCGCGCATCTACAGCACGCATCCTTCCATATAAAAAACCTAGCTTAGCTGAATCGGTTTCCACCAGTGCTATGCTATGTGAACCAATGAATATGATTGGTTGATATCAAACGCATCCATAGCAACGTTGCATAGCACATCTGTAGTGGAAAATCACCCTTAGACGCCTGTCGGCTGATAAGATGATGATCATAACATTGACAGGAACTGCACGTCTTGGAAAAAAGGCAACACTTGATTGTATTCATTATTTAATTATAATATAATAAAAATTTAAAGTTTGTTTTTTTTCATTCAAATGCTAAAAATTCACTAAGTGCTCATTCACACGTACCATAACCACACCACGTCGCAACGACAAAATGCTGTCAAGCAGTGGTTACGTGTGAATAGCTTTTTGTAGTTGCGTTGTGGTACCGACAAAATGTCGATGTGTCGTTCGCAAAAATATGTGATGTGTAGTTCGCAGTGTCGCTGGTGGTTGCGTTGTGGTTGCGATGTTGTCGGTATCACACACACGGTCGATTAACGACTGCAAAATGTGGTACGTGTGAATAGTCGTACCTATTCATTTTTAATACGAAATATACGCCCGGCCACGTGGTGTGGTTGAGGTGTTTTTTTTTTTTTTTTTGAGGATGGGAAATCATCAAATGACCCCTCCCGCTCTGGGCGGAGCGGAAGGGAGTGTCAGACTCTTACTGACTAAAACCCACCCATGTTCCTTTTTTAGCCCTTTTGTCCGGGTCAGCGGTATCCCTTCCGGACAATCCCGCTTTCCCGGCAGGCTTGGGCCCTAATGGGCCCCCTCTCTGATGCTGACATCTCTTTGAGGCGCGCGTGGAACACGTACGCGCCGTTCGGCACGGGCCTGGTCCTGATCGGACGGTGAGCTACCCATTACTCACCGCCCGCAGGCCCGCGCCTACGGTGGCCGGGAGTCGTCACGCGGCTCCCGACGCCCGGAGCGTCTACCGCGGCGGCTTGGACGGGAGAATCTCTCCCTCTCCCGTCCCGCCGCCTCCTTCACTAGCATGACTGCTTCGCAAAAGGAGGCGACTGCCTCCCACTCCCCCTCGCCCCGGACCATGGCTTGAACCAGGGCCGGGCGCGAGAGGTCGCCGCCGCTGCCGATCGCCTCTACGAGGACACGGCGGTGCTCCGCCCATGCAGGGCAGGCCCCCACCGTGTGCTCCACCGTGTCCTCGGGGCGATCAGCGCAGTGATGACACCCGGGAGTTTCCTTCCGCCCGTGGTTGAGGTGTGGTTGTGGTTTGTGGTACGTGTGAAGAAGCCCTAACAGGAAAAAAAATGAGTTAATCAAAAAACCCGACTGCAAGAAAATAACTAAAAAGTTCAAAACAAGATCACTTTTCAAGCAGTCTGAGATCTTTACAGAATAAGTTTCTTACTTCTTCACGCAAAAACTAATGAACCGATTGTAATGAAACTTTATAGGTTTGCCATGCAATGCCATAATTGTTACTTACAGCTGTACTTTTTATCCCAATATTACCACGGAATCGAAATTTAATTTAATATTTTCGCCGGTGAAACCGCGGGGCGTAGCTAGATACATACGTGTCGAATTGATAACCTCCTTTTTTGAAGTCGGTTAACAATTATTATTTGTAAGTTTTGTAAGAGAAAAAACTAACGGTTACTTATGGATCAGAAAGAATATAATAATATTAATACACTACAAATACTACAATACAATACACTCTTTTTTTGCGGGCGTGTCGGGACAGTATTCTGTTCTAAGTAATAATAGTAATAATGCAGTCTAGTCGGTGGAGACCACTTCAAATTGTTGGATTTTGAATTTTTGACACAATGAAAATAGAAATAGGATCATTCTCTAAAAAAATGTACATTTTGAATTTTTAATTTGGAACTAAACCGACAACGTAACGGACCTGACAGTTGGTGTAACGAAACTGATGTCATAAAACATAGTTCACATTACACACGTAGGTAGGTAAGTACCTACACTCAAATATTAATAAAACACTGCCTTTAGATATATTTAGGAAATTCATTTGCAAGGCTTTAGCTCATCAGCCTAAGGCCTAAGGTATAACAGTGTATTTTTTAACAAGTAATAATTCTCTCTTTGAATGGTTAATAATCAATTAATCACACAGTGAAACAAAAATAATAACAATTTTCTTAAATAATAAATGTAAAGTTTAATTTAAAATAACTATGTACTTATAAATATATTATGTCAGTCTGGTAGTTTTTATTTTATGCATTAAGCTTTACAATTTCACAGTTTCGTAACGTAACGCAATGTAACGAAACTAAAGCCTTGCAAATGAATTTCCTAAATATCTAAAAGCAGTGTTTTATTAATATTTGAGTATACTTACCTACCTACGTGTGTAATGTGAATTATGTTTTATGTCATCAGTTTCGTTACACCAACTCTCAGATTCTATCCATTACGTTGTCAGTTTAGTTCCAAATTCAAAATTCAAAATGTACATTTTTTTAGAGAATAATCCTATTTCTATTCTCATTGTGTCAAAATTCAACATTTCGATAGGGTGAATGAGCCAGTTACAGGCAGTTATTTCATTTATTTATTTAGAACAGTCCCTTCGACGCGATGTTAGCTCTGAATGTCAATATATTATAACTTTTTAGACGGTGTTGCTAGTTTTATTTTAGCACCAATTCTCTTTTACCACTTTTTAGTGTCCCAGGCAGCAACAGATAGGGGTGCCAATATAGCATCAAAGTTACGAATGACTCTTCGTAGAACAAGAGCATTCGTTGTCGATCTTTTAGTGTAAACGAGCGAAAAATCAACGAGCAAAAATGAGAACCAAGAACTAGAATTCTTGCGCAATAGATGTTTAAATCGGCCGAACGAATCGCTGGAACACAAGAACGCTTCACGTCCGACCATGCAAGAACGCTCTAAGAAACTGTTCGCATGCTCTAGTGCCGTTTACATCAAGCGTGCGAGCATTTTTGGAATATTCTATAAAATTTCTGAATGCAGGCAGAATAATGCTCTACCTACGTCTGTTTACACTAAAGGAATTTAATAGAATGAGCATTCGCTCGACTGATGTAAATCGGCCTTCTTGCGAAACGCTCTTTAAGTACGCTCTTAATGTAACTTTTCCATGTTCTAAATAAATAAATAAAATAACTGACCATAACTAGCTCATAGACCCTATAATTGTTGGAACTATCGAAAACTCAACGAGGTCGCTGCCCACTAGACTGCATTATTATTGTTATTTTCTTTATTCATTTTAAGGTTCCGTATATAGATGCAAAGCCAGTTGTCATCGTTTTCAACGAAACGGTTGTCAATGGTTACTTTCGTTAACAACCGATGTCAACCACTAAAGATGGCTTAAAACGTATAAAAACATATTTTTTAGCGGAATCAGTTTTTTCTCCTAGGTAATGGATAGACATGGATAGACCAGTTTTATGTAATCAATTGTTTTTTTTTTTTAATTAAATACAGATACTTTATTTTATACGTAAAATAACCTTCATGAGAGACTTCTCTTCAGCGTAGGTACTTTTATATTGAAATTATTACTTCCGAATTGAGTAATTAGTTAGGTAAGTACCGAGGTTGGTAGGTCCGATTGCGTATTGGAAGTTGGAGCGCACATCACGCACGACGCGACATTGCCACATCGTGCATCGTGCATCGCCTTCGCAGAGCGGCAGCATGATGCACGAAGTGGCAACGAACGAACGATCACGTGACGACAAGGGCGTAAGTTTGATAATGTTTTCGAGTTTCGTACTTAAATGAACGTAGGAACTTAGGAAGGAAGGTACGTTGTAATAATACGTACGTATTACAAATAAAACAATTTAGGCTCAAAAAACTGACCCCGGAAATTCTGAGATTTAAGTTTAAATATTTTGTTAATAATCGCATTCGGTCTGTTCGCATTTATTTTATTAATGTTGGTTTTATATTATGATTTTGAATATATGTCTCTGTTACACGGGACTAAGGCTGAGGTTACATTAGGCCGCGACGCGACCTGCGACACATTGAGCGATTAAAACAAGTAAATGAATGCTCACGTGAGCATTCATTTACTTGTTTTAATCGCTCATGTGTCGCAGGTCGCGTCGCGGCCTGATGTAGCCTCAGCCTAAGGGTCCCGGACCATTTGAAGGCGTGCGCGGGGCCGAAGCCAACACGTAGAGGCCCTTTATGACAGCTTTTTAATAAAATTTAATGGTTACATAGCTGGTGATTATCCTTGTATGCACTATAGAAATACACCCAAGGATAACCACCAGCTTATGCAGGACTATTGCAATATATATATGGAAAAAAGAAACTACTTGGGCTATTGTGGTAGGATGGTAGTGGACTAAGTTAAGGGGAACTATAGGAACCAATGGCGCCTGCCGAAACAATGTATGTGCAAACGTAAAAATGGCAGACGGAGACTTGCCAACTCACTAACTGGGCCCCCTGAAAAAAGTCGCTCGGGTAGCAACGAAGGGGGCAACAGGAACGTGAGTGACTGAAGGGTGGAGAAGCTTCGCTGGACTTTAAACTCAGATCACTTGCTCCCTGAGGGTCCGGCATCACTGGCCCACTCACCACCTACGCTCAGCATCCACCCTCCGAGCAGAGGTGTTCTGCTCTAGCGACTCCACTCTAGACGGCCAATGTAGGCAAGCTAGAGGCGGGAGACCTGTTCCTCGTCAGTGTTCACTCCAACCGGCCAATAAAGGCAAGCCGGAGGTGAGGAACGGTGGCTTCTCCCTGGAGCACTCGGGTACCGCGGGGTTGCTACTCCCCGTCACTTCGCCTCAAGGTGCCCTGCGGGAATATTATGTTTTTTTTTTTTTCATGCTATGGTAATTAGCAACACCGATTAAGTTAGGTGAATCAAAGACCAGTGGTGGACGTAATTTCTTACGATCGAAATTCCGATAAGCTCATGGCATTGGTGTTCAGTCAACGTGAGTTTTTCAAATGGGACGAGGTACGAAGTCAGAAGTCTACTGATGCAACTTACTCTTACCGTCTATCATAAAAATATCCTAATTTCAATAGAGAGGATGGTTGGCAAGTACCACCTGTTTGGAATTCTGTTCTAAAAATAATCTATTCCCAAACTTCATATCATACTGCAAAACATCAAGACACCGTGAGCGATTATTGTGTTCATCGAAACGAATATGAATCGAATAATATCGATTAAGTATAATTAAAAAATCTTGTGCCGGTAGATTGAAAATATTTTTTGTATACATTAGCTGTCATAACGCCTACCAGCTCAGTCATCCTGCGACCATGAACGCTGCAAAGTGTTCGAAACGTCAGGAAAAAGAAATCAGTAATATACGCGATTTAATCCGTTTTAACTTGTTTTATCGCAATGTGTAATATTCGCGAAAACCTAAGACATTATTATGTATGTGCACTGGCCATTTAACCGATGAGGCCATATAAAACTAAATCATGCGCGACAGCTGTATAATTTTATGATTGTCTTATAAAAGGTGGTCTGCTACTTCAAATCTGCGAAACCATGGAATTTCCTATCACATGTATGTATAAATTATGCATCAACATGTTTTATTTAAGTAGGTATAATCTGCAAGCATGTATCTGTGTGTGATTATCAAATTTCCGTAGTGTGTGCTATACGTGTTCACCTCGCCCTCCGCAAAAAATGGCAGAAAATGTTATACGGTGATTTGCCGCTTAGCAACTTTATAGGTTAAATGACGAATCAATGCTATTAATAAATCTACTACTTATTACACAACATATTTTATAAGTAGTTATTTTTTTAGTATCGCTATCTATCGCCGTTGTCTCGGACGACAAAGTGATCCTATAAAGATTCCGTTTTTCCTTTTTGAGATACGGAACCCTAAAATGAATAAAGAAAATAATAATATTAATTCAGTCCAGTTGGTTGAGACCACTTGAATTTTCTATTCTTATCTGTCATTGTGTCAAAATCCAACATTTCTATAGGGTGAACGACACAATTACAGGCAGTTATTTTATTTAATTATTAACACTCGCGGGTAGTACGTGATTGTACGTCATAATGTATAATTTTACCATGCCGTTCAAAAACAAAAGATCGTGTAAGCCGGAACGTTTATTTCCGATAAACTTTCAAGTAAAAATTCAATTATGTGGACCATGTTCTCAACATATAAAACTCTAAGCTTTACTGTCATAAAGAATCAGTTTTTGACCATTTCAAAAATGTGTCGTTGGCAATTTGCGGCAACGCTACACACACACACATGCGTGTAATACGCACACACGTACGTGTAACACGCACAACGTGATTATACGTCCCGCGCGCCTCCTGCGTCTCTACATTTAGTCAGATTGTGTCACGGGAGGGGTGCGCGCGCATTTTAGCGTCGCAGGAGCGGTTTGTCGTAAACTTCGAGACAAAAGCATCATTAAGTATTAAGTTTACGTTATTATTTTATTGTTACTTTGTTGTGAATTATGTTATAAACAAAATTATGATATGAAAATGGTGTCTTACGGGCTCTTTTGTTTGTTTTTGACGTAAAAGCGCAAGACAAATCCGATGAGGATATTTGAGGATTTCGATAGGGATAAATCAAGGTAGAACAGTTCCAGGACGATAATTGGGACTTTGGAACGAATAAAGATATACCTACTACCTACGAGATATTATGTCATGTGTCCATAAGACATCTAATTAGTCGCAGGTTGTACCAATAATGGCAAAACCTATGTAATCGATGACGTGATAAAACGTTTGTCATAAAGTTTTTAAAACATCCCATATTATGCGGCGCTACGTACTTAAACGTCAAATATATTTATATGAAAATTTATTGTGTCATTTTAGAACACAGATTCAACTGGTACCGTCCGCGAACGTGTTAAGAACATAAAATTTATAGCAATAGAGCGTTTCACATAAGAAGTCCCTTCGACTGGATACTGGACTTCGTTAGCTCTGAATGGCACGTTTTAGATGGTTGCAAGTTTTATTTTAGCATCAATGCTCTTTTACCACTTTTTAGTGTCCCACGACTTTAACACTTAAATCTAAAAAATACATAAAACGTTCAAGACCTAGACAAAGTGACAGGGGAGCCAACATAGCGTCGAAAAGACTTCTTATAAGAAAGGCTCTATAGCTAAAGTTCTCTATTTACTATGACGTACAATCACGTACCACCCCCGAGTGTTTATAAATAAATAAAATAAGTGCCCGTAACTGGGTCGTTGGCCATAAAATTGTTGGCACTATCGAAAACTCGACCAGGTCTGCGCCGACTAGACTGGTTTATTTATTTATTTATTTATGCACGTAAAAAATAGGTGTATTGTATTGTAGTATACAGTATATTCTTTCTGATACATAAGTGACGTCACGTTTGTACCGCGTTGAATAGGCGTTGTTGAAATTATATCACAATTTTGTTATACAGGTTGTCCCACGGCTGTGCCACATGGAGGGAAAGTACTTTAAATATTATAGTTAGGAAGTTTTGCTTCATGAAGACTTTACTTTATTTTTAAAATTAAGCAATATTGCATTCAAAGATTTTAAAAAAGTTACTTGCTTCATCTGGGAATCGAACCGACCAAATTAATGTGAAAAGAAGAACATACTATATTTTTATGATGCCGATTGAAAGGGTTAATTATAAGCATTAATTCCTTCTAAGTAACATAGTGTCTTAAATGAAAATAACATGGCGAAAATTTACATCTAAATTTAGGAAAAGAATTTATTAAAATAACTTTTCGTGTCGCTTTTCATAATATATAGCTTTAATTATATTTGCTATTAAGTACTTTTTTACACTGTTTTCCGGAAATGTGCAAGATAAATGCAATAAAATACTATTTGAATGCATCTTGGCTATGCGCTAGGCTAGACAGTAGAGGAATTTGAAAAAAAAAAAATGGTAACTTAAATTACGGTGTTCCTGTAATTTATGATAGGTGCCATGTTACTGGCACCTATCTTAAATTACAGGAACACCGTAATTTAAGTTACCATTTTTTTTGTTGTAATTTAAGATAGGTGCCATGTTACTGGCACCTATCTTAAATTACAGGAACACCGTAATTTAAGTTACCATTTTTTTTTTTCAAATTCCTCTACTGTATGATAGAAGGAATTAATGCTTACAATTAACCCTCTCAATCGGCATCATAAAAATATAGGTGTTCATTTTTTCACATTTAGTCGGTTCGATTCCCAGATGAAACAAGCAACTTTTAAAAAATCTTTGAATGCAGTATTATCTACTTAATTTTAAAAATTAAAAGTGAAGTTTCGCTGAAGCAAAACTTCATATCTCCAATATTTAAAGTACTTTCCCTCCATGTGGCATAGCCGTGGGACATCCCGTAGATGGTATTCAATGCACGATATTGTGAATCCGCTCGTCCACTTCTTGCGAATTAATTTCATCGCCTATTCAACGCTGGACAAACGTAACGTAACGTACTAGACAGTTGAAATTTAAGAACATGGTTTTATTTAAGTACAATCTGTAAGCTTGTGTCTGTGTGGGATTGTCAAATTTCCGCAGTGTGCTGTACGTGCTCACCTCGCCCCCCGCAAAAAGTGGTGGAAAATGTTATTTGATGATTCACCGCTATGCGCCTCCAGGGGCATATAATTATGTTCTAAGGAATCCTGTCTGAGCAATATGAAACGTCACACAGTGACGTCACAACGGTAGTGGTGGTCGTATTTGAATTAGTTCTAATAAGATGGCTAACATGTATAACAAGCCACTGACTCCAAGAGTGTTAAGCTGAACTTTGACGTTCGGTAACAAACAATTGTATGTTAGTAAACAATACAAACTTTTAAAACGATAGTGGGTAGTTAAGGGTTAAATCTATAGTCGCTAGCGACCGCGTAATACGTACTCATACTTTGGATTCTAAGTTTTACGCTGTCGCTAGCGTCTATCGATTGCATGGACATCTATACTAATATTATAAAGCTGAAGAGTTTGTTTGTTTATTTGAACGCGCGTATCTCTGGAACTACTAGTCGGTTTCGGATTCATAAGGAATCGTATAGGCTATTTAACATCACCCTACGACCTTTGAAAGCCGAGCAAAGTGAAAAAGCAAAGCAAGTGAAACCGCGGGGAAAAGCTAGTATTAAATACGGGACGCGAAATACGGTCGTTAGCTTGTGTGGTCCAAAGATTACGATATTAAAGCCTTGTCAGTTTGACAGTGATAGACAGTGACAGAAATATAAGAAGAAGCAATATGTATTCTGAATTTCATATAGGTAGGTAGGCATTTTTCATGTGTTCCTGTCCAATGGTTATTGTGTTCTTAATCGCATGGATATTGTGGCGCCCTGTCATCTATGACACATATTCGCCATAAATAATTATTGTCTTACGTAAACACTCCTTGATATCATTGTATTAAACTTCTTTTCTCTTTGCTTCCTTTGCTGTCAAGTGACCGTGCTAATTTTCTGCCAAATGACAAATAACCGTGTTATTTTATTTATTTACAATTTTCGAGATACACGTAGACTCATTGCTACTGTAATTATTATGTTTGGAGATGATCAGGGGCTTGTAGCTCAATGTGTTTCTGTGTTATAATTATGTAGTGCGGTTTGTGTAAGACCAAAAATCAATCTCAGTTACCATTTCACAGGTTAGTACCTATTCGTTTACATTAAGTGTACAATAAATAAAAAAATCCTAATAAATTTGTTGTGTTAATCCATATAGGTAGGTACAATATTTTCAGTGTGAGTTTAGAAATTACAGTTTAGTTTTGCTATAAATGTATTTTTTCATCATTGCCTATTTATTTTGTAAACAAACGTGTAGAAACAAAGACACAGCTACTATTGTACTGTATCGATATCGATAAAGTTTTTATTTTTATAAATGTATGAATGAATTGAAAATAATCAAGAATTACATAGGTATACCTTACTACTTTAAAAAAAATATGTTTTCAGAATGCTAAGGAATTAGGTGTGCATTAAGAAATAGAACCGGCCACTTGCGTCTCGGTCCACGCACAGTGTAGGGTTCCATAACATGTCCATAGAAGTGCGGCTACACACTTGTATAGTCGCCGCCGTGTTATGTTAGCCACAAAGTTATTTTACAATAAGGGTTTATTGGAAACAAACATAATATTTAATTATCACACAATAATTAAGTAGGTAGTACTTAAAACTACCTTGTAATGTTATTTATTTTTTGTGTATCAAAGGCATTGGCATCGAATTTATGAGTTGCTCTAATTGCATCATGGACAAATCACAACTTTTGTTTTGAATGCAGTGATAGCCTAGTGGTCTAACCATGTGCCTCCCACGGCAAATGGTTCGAGTTCGATCCCGAGGCACGCACCGCTGACTTTTTCGGAGTCATGTGCGTATTAGAAATTATCAGTTGCTTGAACGGTGAAGGAAAACATCGTGAGGAAACCTGCATGCCTGAGAGTTCTCCATAAAGTTCTTGAAGGTGTGTGAAGTCTGCCAACCCGCACTTGACCAGCGTGGTGCACTATGGCCTACCCCCTCTCATTCTGAGAGGAGGCCCGTGCCCAGCAGTGGGACAGTTTATAAAAAAGGGCTGATATTATATTTTATTTATTTATAACTTTTGTTTCAGTTCTTATAGTTTCCGCTGCTCTTGAAGCTCTTCTGGGCTCACCGAACTTGCGGTTACGGCCCGCAATTAATCAGTGGTCGAAATGCTTAGAATTGCAGAGAATAACTTAGAACCTAACCTCACAACAGTCGGTTTTACTGACTCCTACAATACCCGTGACAAACACCAAAAGTAAACGTTACCATAATCGAATGCGTCTGAATTTTTTTTCTGTCATGGATGTGTTTTTGAGTTTTATAGATGGTATTATGAAACAAATGTTTTTTTATTTTTGCAAACAGAGACTATACAGGTAACAAAATGTCAGTTTTCCTCTTGGAAATCAGACTTTTATGTAAGGCTCACAAAAATGGAAGATTCCTTATTCATTTTAGAGAAAATAATTGACTTTTTATTTCTTCTGTGCAGTATAATTTAAGAGGTTTCGATTTTTTTGTGGCAAGATAGTCTTGTTTATCTTGCAGCTCTGATAATAACACTGTGAGTAACGAAAGTACCGAAAATCCCAGCTCTGTATTTCGTAGAAATTAATTAACGATTTGTGATAATTAATAAAACATTTATTTTAAATCTTGTAGTTTTTTATAGTATCGATATCGGCAATGAGTCTACTTAGTCATTGAACAGCCCACACTTAAAGTAGGTATTGACATACACGAAGTTTTTTAATCAATATTTTTGGAACTATCGATTACTGCCATCTTTAAATGTCATTCTTTGTCATTGTTACTATGTATAGTGTTACAAGGTGTTTAATCTAATATTTCATATCAGATCGCTCAAATTATATAAATATTTATTTACAGTTTGATATGAATAACTAACGATTTTCAGTCGTGGGGTTTCGCTCATATGGGACTGGTGCTATTCTGGGACTTAATCTACCTCACTGCTAAATTACATCCAAATCTGTACAGCATTTTGGGTGCCATCAACAAAATACGTGTTTCAATTGAAACTATTTTTCACGTGATTCAATAAGTAGTTATTCATAAACATTTTGATATTACGTTGTAATTGTAACATAATCCAAAATAATACATATATCTAAAGACAAGGGTAACTGTTTCTTACTGGTCATACTAAAGTGACACTAGTGATTAGTGATAATAGATGACATCATGTGACATCCGTTTCCCTGAACAGAAAACTTTTTGATAAATACTCTATATTTTTGTATCACGCTAATTGACACCAGCAGCGCTACTTTCTATACATTTATTTTAAATTAACGTAGGTACAGTTTATATTTGAAACTTACACTATTACAATTTCCATAAGTAGCAGGGTTAAAATCTAAGGATTCACATAGACTGCAATCTATCCAAGGCTCACTATTACTCTGAGCTAAGTCTTAAGATTTTTGCGTCTGGTTGGTTTTTGAGAAGGGGTTGCATTCACCGCTAAAACTGCGCTTGTATGTACAATCCTTTCTCCGCTCCATACCTACTTAAATACTTGATCTCATCGGGGCGCACTACTTTCAAAATTCTCTGTCTATTCACTTCTTTTACTGTTTATGGTTATGTATATTTAGATTTAGTTTATTATATCGCAGAGTTGTCAAGTTAATCTCGTTACGAGATTCGAACGATAAACGTGTTATTCCTGTATGGCCCTTGCCAAGAAAAAGCCAGCGATACTGGCGCCACCCCGCGGAATGGAAGTGAAAAAACCCTCTTGGTTTCCGCTATTTCCGCGGGGCAGCGCTAGTGTGTAAAATAGGCCGTCTAACAGTAAACTTTTTAATTCGGTCGAGTTATGGTTAACGCGTCGAGTATAGATTTCTATTTAACTCGGAATAAGGGTACTGAACACGTTGTAACGATTATCTACATGTGCATACATAATCGTTAAAACTAATACCACCTAATACTAAGCACCACTATTTCACGGTGCGGTCGGTTAATGAGCATAAAAAATGGAGATGCTGCTTATGAATTCCTGTTGTGTACACAGTTTTCGAAAAAGTTTCGCAGACGAATTATTCATAATGAGTATCAGAGAATGGAATTATTTCAACGAATTTTATGACTTATAGCCATATTATTACGACACTTTTCTGGTTGGCGATTGTCGCGCCCATGTTCGGAATTTATATAACGTATGGCTTTTAAACTTTTAAAAATACCGTGTTTGTTGCTCGAGGGTTGAGGGTACGATCGATTGAGTTTATGATGGGTATTTTTTATTATATTATGTTAATTCACTAAATATGTAGTTACACGGTTATGATTGCATGTATGAAAGTTTTATCAAGAAACTGCGTATGCGCATCTGGGATTTCTTTAATTTGTAGCGTCTATCATTGCGATTGGTTTCGTTACTTTATAGATGTAATAAAGGAAAATATGGAAGCCATTGATTAAATTAATTAGATAGGTACCTACCTACCATCACCCATCGTTAAAGATAAAACTTAAGTTGTTATTGTTTTTGAAATTATGTATGAATGATTGAATATATTTAAGAATTCCATTGGTCAAATTTTTGCAACAGAAAAGTACCTACTACCAAAAATTACAGCGTATAGGTAGATAAGTATAACAACAGCTGAAACCAGTTTTCGTGAAGCTGAAAACATGTTTCCTTTTAATATTACAAAAATGCTACACTAACACGTCAACTTAGAAACACGGAATCAAGATCGAAGGATTCGCAAAAAACTTTTACAGGAGTCGGTATCAAAAATAAAAAAAAACCTTTATCACGGGTAGTGTCGGCGTTTGTTGTCGTGTCATAACTTGTCGCAGCGAGGTTCGTTACACGGCGGTAACGTTACACGACAAGCAACCGGACACCTCGTTGCGTGTTGCATGCGTGTGGTGGGCGGTATCCCCCGGCTTCCTACAAAATACAACAATAACAAACTAATAATGCTACCTTATATACAATATTAGCACCGATCCGTTCCATGCAGCGGGAATAGCGGAATAATCTGTGTAAATAACAGAGGTCACGAGGCTGTGCCCCCGCTCCACGTATCACTTACAAACTACATTCCGGACCTTACAGACGTCAATGTTGTTAGATGTAGCTAATCTTATACAAACCAAAAATAGCACTGATGGCTTGCCCATATAAGGAGAATAGTTCCGTTCCTCGGAATTGCGAGAATTTTACTATTGGTAGGTACCTACTCAAATCCGATCCTTTAACGACAAAACAGGATGTTATGCCGCATAGAAACGACTCATTTTGTAGACCTAAACTGTCATAATCTGTTACTTTATTTACATAATAAGGCAATATATTGGGATTAATTGGGATTTATGTATAAATTTTAAAATACTGTCAAACACCCATAAATATTGTATATTTTTTCACTATAACTTTTTATGGGAAAAATAGTGAGATAAATAAAGATGTTTACACTTATATTTGGATTTACTAAGCCGTGTAGGCTTCACGTTGAGCAACAGTTAAACTAATAAAATATTTTTAATCTAATGTCCGTTAAAAATGTAGATGTATGTACCTATTCATTGTAGATTTTAATATTTTCGACTTTACACTCCAGAAACGCTTAAAACTAATTTTATTCAATTGAAGTTATACGGTATACCTTATTGTAATTTGATACGATTATTTAAATAAAAACATCCTTATATATTGTAAAATAAAGTCCTTCCAGCCGTGTCTGTCTGTCTGAACGCGATAAACTCAAAAACTACCAAACTAATTTTCAAATGGTTTTCACCAATGAATAGACAGATGCTTGGTAAAGGTTTTGTATACAATTTATAAATGTGTTGTTTATATTAGCCGAGCTGTCACGATTTTTATCAAGGAAGTCAGAAATATCAGTTTAAAAGAACTTTTTGCGCGTGTGCTGCATAAGCCGTTTGATAATGTGAAAACAATATAATGTAACAAAAATATTGGCCTTAAATAGTTCTAAAAAAAATCTGCAACAGCACCTATCTAACTTTTATATTTATGCCACAATTCAATATTAAAATTAGATATAAGCTGTCGCGTACTTTTTTATAGAACTATTTAAGGCCAACATTTTTGTCATATATTGTTTTCACTTAATACATCAGATGGCGTAGGCAGCGTACGCGCAAACAGCCCTATCCATAATTTTTTTTGGCTAACTTGATAAAAACCGTGACAGCTCGGCTAATATAAATAACACATTCATTAATTATGTACAAAAACCTTTCTCATTTCTTTTCATGAATCACTCTGTCCGTTGGTTAAAACTATATAAAAATCAGTTCAGTAAGTTTTTGAGTTTATCGCGTTCAGACAGACAGACAGACAGACGTGGCGAGGGGACTTTGTTTTATAATATGTAGAGATGAGTGGACATCACTTGGATGTCCTTGATCACTTGGATCCTGGATCACTTGGATCAAGCATCTCAATGAAAATATATTTTAAATGAATGATAAATAGAAGAATATCAAGTGTGAAATAATACAACATTGTGTAATATAACATTGTTTTTAGGGTTCCGTACCAAAATGGTAAAAAAGGAACCCTTATGGTGTCACTTTGTCTGTCTGTCTGTCTGAAAAAATTAAATAAATATTTTTATTTGCATTGCAAAAGGGGCCGGAGTGGGGGTCCAAAATTTCAAAGTGGGGTTACTGGGTCAAGTGATATGTCATATAAAAGGACTTGATTTGCACATTTCAAAATATATTTTCATTTAATTTTATGTCTCACAGTTTTCGACATATGATGAAAAATGTCTGAAAAAATACCATTCCCCCCCCCCTCCCCCTTATCTCCGAGGTTGCAGAGTAAAAAATCTGAAATAATTAGAGTTGATAGGAATTGACCCAAATATTGCACCAAAAATAAAACGATGTTCCTAACTAGTACAGTTTTTTCAAATCATCAAAATTCTTTCACAAACAAACTTAGTTTTGCGGTCCGGTTTTTTTCACTTTATACGTCCAAAACTGATACGGAACCCTCGGTGCGCGAGTACGACTCGCACTTGGCCGGTTTTTTAATATAACATTGCCAACTACACAGAGACGGCACATTGCAGATAAGGCGTTACAATAAAAGCTCATTAAGTATAGCTCTTTCATACTTCCTCTTAACTTATATGTACAATCAAACTTTTGTGTGTGATTATGTTTAGTATAGAAAAATGTTGCAAAGAAAATGTGAAAATTTTCTTTTACCATATTTACGCCATGAAACACCTTGATTCACTACAAAAAAAGCCTCAAAATATTTTATTATAAATTATAAGTCATGGGTAACATTTATATATTATGTAATTAAATAAAACAGAAAACCCAAAACATGAGGAAATATCGTGATTGTAGAAAAAAATCCTTATAATTTTATTGTAAGCTTAAAACAAAGATTTTGTCTACGCATGATTCAATCACATGAGATCAACGACCAGTCATTGTATCAATTTAGTTGTCAACATTAACAAATCGATTGTATCCTGACCTGGCAGAACTGTAAGCATTTGCGAACCGCTCCCAAGCCTCGTAAATAAATTTTAATAACAGCCCGTGAACTTGTTCTAAGCTTTGGGCTATAATTTTTCATTTATTTATTGATATCTAATTATTTAAACTATCCTTAAAAATAATACAACATAACCTTCTAATCGTATCGTTCTGCCCCCGTTCCTAAATCTACCATGCGGCGGAATGCCGGAGAACGAGTTTTGTATCCGTCCTGCTCGTTTCTACGTTATGGCTATTTCCGTCCTTGTCGGGCGCTTGTCATTTTCTATAAGTTTTTCTAACATTCTCCGCTTGCACCGCCCCCTCTATTTCGGCCAAACGCCTGTCTTATGAGCGATAACTTTTGTTTGTTCAACAGTTATGACTATTGTTTGACACACCGATGCTTGTTACGCTCGCTTTGAGTGTTTACTCACTTAATGAAGCTCTGTTACCTCATGCTTCTAATGACTCTTTATTTATTTCAAATACACATTAGTGTTAGTCATCACCTTCAGTGTTAAATTACGAAATGGCAAAGCGACGGAACTGAGCGCTGAGCTTTTGTCACTTTTCTCTGGGATCGCTACAAGAGATATTGAATTAGCAGCCGATAGTCGCTCAGATCAACATTAAATTAAAACTCTGCCGATAACATTGGAGCCAATAAAATACGATAATATGGAAAATGTTCTTTGACCGCGGCTAAAATCTTAATCTAAGCATGCGGACTCACCGGCCGCGGCTGCTTACTGCTAACGAGTTACAAATTAAAAGAGACCGAGACGTGTGCCAAAGGTAACTTTATGGGCTTCGCATGTCTTATATCAATAAATTATTAACTACGCTCCTTGTTTGATTTTACATTCATACTTATTATTATTTACCTTAAAGTAGACTTTAGGCCCTTTGTTTATAGTCCAAAATTGTGTACGAAACATTTGAGTAGTGACTTTGGAACCTAACCCTTACGACACGGCATTAATGTTCACTTTGTAGTGACATGGGTGGGGATGAGCATGTACAAATAGCAGCAGGTAAGTAGGTATTTGAGCGTAAGCGAGGAGAGGCGAGAATCTTTAGTTTTAATTAATACGCTGAATCTAGGCACCGCGTATTCGCTATTTTCAATTAGTCTTCGGCGCCAGTAGCATGTTTTGAGCTATGTGATTTAATGGGATCCCGTATTTCCCATACAATTTATTATTAACCTATAAGTTTGGTTGGGAGTGGGGTCAATGCTGGCTCAGTCATGTTCCTGCTGCACTAACAATCACAGAGTGGTCATGCGATAGTTATAATGAATATTTCACTGTAGGACGGCGCCTTTTACAAGCTGTGTACCGCTAACGTCTGCGAGCGAATATGAGTCATAGGTCATTAAAATTAATAGTTTTTAGCAAACCCTTAAGTTAAGCTTCGACTTTAGTACGGTACATTGCTAAATATGTGAACCGTTACCCATTAACCGTAGTTTATCCTAAACGGCTTCGATATTCTAATGTAGATAGTCGAAACTTTATACCTACTTAACACAAATATGTACTCGGTAGAAAAATAAGAAAATGATAATGTTTAAGTTGGTCGTAAAAAATAAACTTGTCAATTTACGATGAGGTTTCCGAGTAGTAAGATATAAAGTTGAACAGAAAGCGAGTGATGCGCGCGCGGCGTCGCTCGCTTCCGACTGTCCGAGTGTCCATACAGAGTCACGAGCCCACGTTCACTTGATGTTATTCTCACGACTTTTCTCACTATTTGACACCAAATAATAATTATCACGTCGCTTTTCAAATATCTTGTGTCAAACATATCGCCTACACTTACTAAATAAACTGAGAAAAGCAAGTGTGAAATTAGTTCCTGTATACCTACTTGCCGACAGTTCCGTATAACAGCATAATCATGTGAATAAATACGGCGGTAATAGCGATCGGGATTTCCTAGTCTTTGTCAAATTCTAGTACCCTACGCACGCCCGCAGGAATTCGATACCCTCTTTGCTAAGGAATTGTATCTGGTACCCAATTAATGAAGCCGTCTGTACACATTTTCTATTCTGAGCTATTGTTATTATATTGTTAAATGCTATGATTACATTGGGATTTAAATGTAACATTGATGTATATTCAAATATTTTGTCATTTATAAATATCACTTAGTACTAATACTACATGGTAGTTTTGATTTGATCATAGGTACATAGTTTAATCTTACATTCTATAGGTTAAGGTTACGTTCAGGACAAGGCTGTTTATAAAGAAGCAGGTGATCTGAATATGTTAACGTTATCAGAAAGGCGTACTTCCGTAGCAATGTGCTTGTTAGAAAGAAAGAGAGAGAGTTAAAGTCACGTAGCTACGAAAATAATTCGTAGGCATTCGTAGCGAGTCACCTAAAACAAACGGGGTCACAAATATTTCTGTGCTTATGTCTAATACATTGATTAATTGACGGTAATCATATGTACATATTTAGCTGTATTGTAAATTCAATCTAAAATATATAATGTCAATGAACTCTTGGAGAAGTGGGAAGAAAAGCAATAAACATTTTTATAGTCCAACCAGCCTATTCCTTCGGATTTGGTTTACGGTTTTCTTCTTACTATTGCGTAACTAATGTCAAGCGGTTGACTGTTGATTATGGCATTTATAAAGTTGTTTGTTTATGTCCCTCTATTTCGGCGATCGGCTTTACGAATGCCCCGTAGCGATTGCAATCAAATAAAACGTGCCGGCGCGGGCCGCCACGCGGCTACTTTTCAGCATTAATGTAATAAAACTGCCTACACTCGAGCAGTGAATGCGATAGTATGGCAACACACCAAGAGAGTCATATGCTGTCGGCTTACGTTAGAAACTTTCTGACTTCACAGCCACCATGGCGTTTAGCCTCAATACAAGCCGACGCCTATACCTACCAATCAACAACATAATGACCGTCTAATCAAAAGTAAGGCATTAATTTATTTAACTCGAGTGAACCAGTAGTTAATGTCGGTTTAGCGCAGTAAGTCGCAGATTCACAGCAGGTATGTAGGAGAGAGGCTTCCGGCGTGCGCGTGCGCTTTCACGGCACCAAACCTCAAAGCCAATCGGCTTTTATGCGGGATCGTAAATTTCACGACACGTTATTTTATTATTAAATTATTCAACATGAAATATTAGCTAGGTATTGCTATTTATTGATTGTAGACATTACAATAGTACTTGTTTGTGATTATTATGTATTTATTCAATGAAAGCCTCCGATTAAACCATTGCGGAATGGTATAATACGTACATATATATCTGTCACAAATCAATTTCACGTACCTTCATACAGAAAGTAGGCGTCTAAGGCCTTAGTTCACCGACAAGATAACAGTTCGATAAATTCAAAACGGCCGTTTAACATGACTTTTTGTATAGAAAAATATAAGATAAACAGCCGTTTTCAATTTAATGGACTGTTATCTTGTCGGTGAACTTGGCCCTAAACGGAGCAGGATATTTTGTTACGGTACCACTCGAGACATGTAATTAGAAAAACGACAATCATCAAGTTTAAAAGAACATTTAGTTAAATTAAATAAACATGGAATGTCTTGTTAAAAACGTACAGGTACAAACAGGGTCTAAGCTTCGGCACCGAAATTAGTTTCTTAATCAGAATGCCACGGTCATTTTAGTAATTTATAGCGTCGTCTATACGTTAGTGTTTGTTTCCTCCATCGTCGGGCAGGTAACATATTTCTTGAGACAGCGGGGGGTGTCTGGGGCAAAGTTAAAGGATGCGCAGGAGTGCCCCTACGCGGAGGCGGCATTAGTTATAACATTTCGAATTTATTGGTCCAAGAGCTATAAAACAATAGTAACATTCGGAAATGGTATAGGTAAGTTACTCAGCTAGAAGCTAGAAACTCTCAGTTTTTAGTTTAATTCTAAGATGAAAAAAAATAACATAGAATGTATTAAACATAACATCTACGTTTGGAGATCTCTTTTTGAGCACTATATTGAAATTGAATGATTATGTTATTTACCCACAAAGTTTATTTTCAATAATAATTGCGTAAGATAGAACATAAATTAAAAATGCAAATACGGTTCTACCGTCAATCTCGATTAATATTCTCTGGCTGTAGTCAGGATGTCTCGCACACCTGTGACACCTTAATGACTCCGTGATAAGTTAACAATTAAGATGGAGCTATGTTGTTGACCGTTTTTCTCTCTAATTGCTACGCAAATAGAATATTTTGTACCACACAGTAGAAAAGACGAAGCGTCTAGAAAACTTGTATGATAAAATGAATGATGCTCACATAATAATTTAGCTGTAATAAAAGCAATATCTCTTAACAATCAATTACTCATCTATAAGTAACAAGGATCATTACAATACGTATTTATTTACACAGCTCTCTAGTAAATACACTTGCAGATAGTCACATAAATGAATGCACTTTATTGTTGTTAATAAAATTCTATATGCAGCTCCTGACGCCCCATCTTTTTATAGGGCACCTTTGTAAATTACGTTAGGGCAGAGCTTACCTGTGGCCTCGCCGTGGAATCGATTAGGTGCGTTTCGAACATATTTTCGACGGAGTTCCATTCGATGACTCGCTCCAACTTTTGTCGCTTGATTGCTTTTTGATGTGGCGATAAATGTGACTTATGTGGTTTTGGGTTAACAGTGAATACATTTGTGTAATGATGGGTTTGTGCAGTACGGGCGGGGAACGTTTAACTTTAATGTGTGAACGTTGTTATTAAGGTTTCAGTAAGGTTTTACAGCTGAGCGGTTACGTAACTCTCATGATGAGTCCGCATTAATTCACAAATAAATTCATTAACACTAAAAACTTCTCTTTCGGTAATTAATACATTAGTAATTTTGCATTGAATGACTGAAGTACGTAAATTGACATTACGATTCGTTTATGCCTATTAAATGAAGTTGGTTAAATATTTATACCTAATACGCCATTAATAATATGTTACCATCATCCACCTAGCCTTTTCCCAAACATGATTGGGGTCGGCTCGCAGTCTATCTGGTTGCGGCTGAATATCAATATTTTACATGGAGCGACTGCCATCTGACCTCCACAACCCAATTATTGGGGAATACCGGTATTCGAATGTTAGACCAGTTGTCAGACTTTTAGGCTCCTGACTACCCGTACCGACTGTCAAAGATATTCCTATGACAACCGGGACCGACTGTTTAACGTTATTTATACCTAATACGCCATTAATATGTTATATTAATATTATTATACTAGCTTCCGCCCGCAGCTTCGCCCGCGTTTTTCGGGATAAAAGGTAGCCTATGTGTTATTGCAGACTATAATCTATCTGTGTGCCAAATTTGATCCAAATCCGTCCAGCCGTTTCAGCGTGAAGAAGTAACAAAAATACACACATTTATAATAATTATAGTGTGATAGTGTGATAAAATAATGTATTCTGCAGTATTAAATAAAATAAATTTAATTTTATATCTGGTTTTGTACGAAATGGTTTTATCACGCTTGTAATGTATGCACACGAGGTTTATATACAAAACTTTTATGTTTCAGGTATGTATAGCCGAGTAGTTAGAAGTTCTCAACTATTGAGCGGTGAGTTTAATAAACAATTCGCGTTTTAATGACATGTCTCGCACGGCTGCATTATATCCAGCACACGAGATAATCACAGAACACTTATCAAACAAAAAGTATTTTAATTTACCGAGGGGCAAGAGCTTCATTCCTGCATGCCAGCATGCCCTCAGATAGATCGACTCAACCTAGATCGCCGTTGGCAAAGAAGCATTCAGCTACTAGTCAATCTTGGGCAGGCATGCGGCGGCCATCTTGGATGCGCGGACAGACGGACGGACGAGAAGACGCTCCGACTGTAATTGCAACGCTATTCGCCCCCAGCCGTTTTTCTAGAATAGTAATCCTGCAAACTGTGTTTGATACGGTCGTGTGTTCTATCCCTAAGACATGCGACACTGCCGATACAAAGATTATATAAAATTCTTATCTAATTTAATTGATTCTACTTACTTAAAATTTTCTGCACGAAGTCATTTTGTATAATCACAAAAGACACTTTATCTATACTTCTATACCTACTAATATTATAAAGAGGAAATATTTTTTTGTTTGTACTGAATAGGCTCCGAAACTACTGTACCGATTTAAAAAATTATTTCACTAATAGAAAGCTACATTATCACTGAGTAACATAGGCTACTTTTTATCCCGAAAAACTGCACAGTTCCTGTGGGACACGCGGACGAAGTCGCGGGCGAAGTGCTAGTGTTTTTATAAAATTACTCGTAGGTAATTAGTTGTTACTTATCTTGCTGGCAAAGTGTCTGTGAGTGTAATTATCATAAGCAGTCCTCGGTGACACTAGTATTAACAACTGTGAACTTGCTCCGCGCTATTTCAGGACAAGTGTTGAAAAGGGCGTCAATACATTAACGTCCCTGTTTGTAAACTAACAGCCGATAGAAACTTTAGATAGTATTTCTTTATAGAAAACACTAAGATTTTAACTATTATGTTAGGCACGTAGTCGGCCTTAAATGGTCTGTAATTGTAGGTAGTTGTGGAGAAGTTTTTGCACCTGTGATTACTGTCGCAACGATCCGACACCAAGTTTTTGCTACTTCCGAATGATATATTGTACGTTTAGACGTGAGCGGTGCGCCGGATACCGGCCTGCATGGACGAATAAAATGCGCCTTCGCTTTCAAAGTAAATTATGTTCTGAATTCAATGAGATCAACTTTTCTACGAGTGCAAAAATAAATTCATAAAAATATGTACATAAATATGTTTTGTAGAAAACATTATTTTTATCACAGCACGAGGGATTCCTGTCTATACTCGTAGTGTTCAATTCGTAGCGAAATACAAAACAGGAGCGGTGTAGTATGCTATAAAGTGTGGTATGCAGCTTTACCTATACATACATATTAAATTGATCATTATATACATACATACTATACTATACATACATATTAAATTGATCAAAACTCAAGAGTTTTGATCAAATTAATATGTATGTATAGGTAAAGCTGCATACCACACTTTATAGCATACTACACAGCAATTACTGTTAAGGATTGGCAATTCTAAACAGTAGTTGCTTGTAATCTAACAATTGCAGAAATGTCGCCGCTATTTCTCCAGCATGATAAACATTGATCAATTAACGCGCCTAATTCCAATCTGGGCACAAGCCTCGCTGACCAAACTCGGCGCTGTAACGTAACTTTCGGGATTTCCCGAATGGACCGGTACAGACGACTTTTACCAATAGCATAACTTAAATTAAGAACACAAATACATTTATCATTCGCCTTTCGGAACAATGAGAATAATTTATGTACTGCTTTTCTAGCCCACACGAGTGCCGTGTTCGTTATATGCACGACATAGATTTTGAATCTTTGACATTTGTAGATTGTGCTTACATACGTCTGTCCTCTACGTCTTTATTTTGCACACATTGTTATTTATTTATTGCTTTGTCTTTCCTGACTCATATTGCTTTGTGATGACATTATTTGTTTATCAATATTGAAATATATTTTGCACACGATTATACTAAAAAAAAATGATTGAGTAAATACACTTTGCGAAATAAACGCAGAATATTTTAGTTGGTTGGTCACCAATAACGAATTCACAGAATTCTATTTTAAACTATACCTATGCAAAACATTAATTACTTGGTAATTAGAGGTAACCGTAGGTAGCTCTATGTAGATTTAAGACATTAAACTTTTTTTCTAAAACTGCGTTTATTCGTTCACAGACCTATATACATATATTTGCCTAAATTAAAAGCTTTTTAGAGGTGGCTTAATTAGTCAACGGTGACATGAGACATTTGACTGATACTGAAGGAAGTAAGTTGTTTTATTTGGATCACAGAAACTGGAGTGAGTTTGTCAGTCATGTCTGCATGTTAGTTGATTTTGTTTGTATAAATGTCTCAATTTCTATTTGAGTTGGTCCGCTGCGGAAGTACTGCGCCAGTTTAAGCCGTGGCGTGTGTCTGAGGACTGTGAGAATATGTATTCATTACACTTTGCAAGTTTGCATGCAAGTGTGGGAGGTCTATTCTTAGATTAATGACACCGTTAAATTTAATCATCTTTATCTGTAAGTAATGCAATGAATCAATCAATTATTTTGAAATAGTGAAACATTCGTTTAACGCAATTAATTATTCAATAACTTGCAGATTGTTAATCGACATACTTGTTTTAAGTATGACGGATTTCTATATATAAACGCATTATTATCATAAAAACCAGTTTTATAGATTGACTTGTGTGACAACCCATCGCTTTAGAAAAGATCTTAGAAAGATAATATTGTGTGCTAATGAGTCAGCGTATTTTATTTTACTTGTCCAAAAGAAATATTTGACGCAGTAACCTGAAACTGATTTGTATATTTTACGCGGGCTCTCGGGCGATAATTTCGATACTCGGCCGGCCGCCTGGCACGGCTAACGTGGCATTTATGATTTATAATCCGGCCCCCGTCGGGTCCCCTCTTCTCAGAGACAGCGGACTTAAAAATAATTTTGATTTTAAATTGGAAGCAACTTATTAAACTGGGGTTTTATGTGATGGGACATTGTAAATGATTGGCGGTCCCAATATATCGGCGATCGAGTCACATAAACTAGAATATGTTCGACGTAGGCATTTTTGTTTATGTTCTATTATGGGGAAGTGGGAAATCTAAAGTACAAGTAAAGGCAATCTTGTATATATCTTATATATACGAGTATATTATGTGTCGTAAAAGTTAACTGAGAGCTACCAAAGAAATGTATACTACTTAGTAATTTTACGGCATGTAATTTCTACGCTACCAATTATAGCAACGAATATTATATTACAAAAAAATAAATCTTGATATCGACTAATAAATTACATAAATTAATAAACCACATGTCTGCATAGCAGTTACAGTTCTCCTTACTTTAAAGAAAAAAGCTCGATTGGCACACACGTAGGTACCTACCTATTCATTTATAGTGACTTTAGATGAAAAATGTTTCGCAGACAACATTGCATACAAGAAGTCATAAAGTATGTTAGTTAATTGCGCATAGTACGAGCAGCTATTTAATAACGGAGATAATCTCGCGTGATGCATACACGCGAGTGACACTCGCATGCGAGCATAATACAGTGACAAACTGCTGATGATTCGTGTATTATGTATCGGCCTGGACATTTAACACGACCACTGCTCTCGCCACCTAATTACGACAGTCACGCTTCAACTAAGAAAATCTTTTGTGCTCTTTTTCCGAGCGTTGAGAAATGTAACAAAACGGGTCGAAGAATTTTTTTAGTCGGAATGACTTTTAGTGTCACGGCTTCGACCGGTGACGGTTTAATGAGAAAGCTTTGTGATCGCTGAGCAAGTCGACTCTGTGTCGAATTGTCGTTGTGATGTTCTTTAACGTTTTATTTTACAAGGATCGCGACAGATGCCCAGGTAATCCTTATAGTTGCTCTTTACGACGTGGACCTTCGATCCTTCGATACTAGAATTCTTTCGCCTTTTATACCAAAACAATTATGCCGAACGATTTGCAAGTTAATTCGATATAATTATGTAAACTCTCCAAATTATTCTCTTATAACGGTACCGTGATAAATTTGAAATATTCTTTGAAGCCGATAATTTACGAAGAATATTCGCCGATACAAAAAAGGAAATTTGTTGCAGTGAATATTGAAATTCATTAGTTTATAGCGGGTAAGGTTTGGTGGGGAGGTGCACTCGTGACGGTGCGCAAGCACAGCGCCGCGTGTCGGTGTCGTGTCGCGCCCGTGACGAATTCTCCTCGATGACCGTACCCCTGACCAACGCTCGTTATGGATTTCTAATGCTTTACGACACATAACTTAGTAAATAAAGCGTTGGTACCTAGAGCATTATGTCACAATTTAATATGTAGCACAAAATTAGAAATTTTCTAATTTCGTAAAGGTTGTTTCGTAATAGTCGAAAGATTTTTTTCCGGATTAGGTAATGATTCCTAAAGGCTTTATTTAAGGTTTTATTAGGTGACTAATTCCTAAAGAGATTCTTTAAGTTCGGAGATGTAATCTATTTTTAATTAACATCCATAGTATTTGGGTAATAGAATGAAACCGAGATAACTACTTATTTAAAATAAAACCTATCGCATCCATGAAAAATTGGGTCAGTCCTGAATCAAATCATAAGGTCCCGCAGCCAATTCTACTGCCTCCAGTACAATTTACATTGCAATTGCACGATTATTTTATTGCAAAACATAGAGAAACCAGTCTTAGCGCTGCGTGTAGCTACAGGAGCACCTGGTTCTAGTAATGCGCACAATTTTGTTCAGCCTGTAAGAGATAAGACCTAAGGTATGTAAGTAAAATATTTTATATGTGTGGTGTGTTTAATTATAATTATTATATCAAAATATCTGTCTACTACTAAACATAGGTGGAGACCTGTATTTATACCTATACCTATAAATATAAGCCCTCTGTTCAATTTTACCTTCTATAAAGGAGTTGAAGAAGGTGAAAATATAAATGATAGCTTATTGTCAAATACTCTCGTATTTTTAATTAGATAAATCCGTTTGTGGTTTTTCCTAAGGACAATACAGATGAAATCGTTGGTCTTAAGGCTCCCCGGGACGTTTATAATCCTTCTAATATATCTCTCCAAATAATAAACTTCTGTTTAGTTTACGATCAAAACAAAATAATAAGTATCATAAATCCTCGGACAAATAGTATAGTGAAATTTAACGTAGTGGCGTAGGATTTTAATGTGTGTTTAATTTAAAATGATTGCAAAACACCGTTAACTGCTCCAGGTTAACTGGTATCCATCAAAGGAAATTCTATGAAATTGGCCATTGTGTCGGTTGAGCCCATAACTCGAACCAGCTTAGAAGGATCGCTCTTTAACCCTCGGCTCGCTTCGTGATGTCGCCTCGACCCCGGGCGAATCTATTTTGCCCATCATAATCGCTGCTTTCAATTTACGGTGGCTATTCTATCGTTTGATGTATAGCACCGTTCGATTTGCAGTGTTGGTTATTGTTCGATATCGTTTTAACCCTTGAGGTGTAATGTTAATAATATATTTTATTATAAGAATAATGCAGTGTAATGAGGAACATATTTAAAGGTAATGCTAACATCCTAAACGTCTATGTACGTATTAAATACCGTATATGAATGCCTTACAGATAGGAATTACATTAAATAAACTCAGAAGCATTCCGATACACACGGGAAGTATGGAAACCTTATCAATAAGGCGACGGGGAGTCCGATCATATCGCTCGTTGAGCACAGGAATATCTACACAGAGAGTTACGAATACCCTCGCACATTACCTTATTTCGAAATCGTGACTGGAAAAATATTATATTATCCATTCATACACATTATGTTAATATCTATCAGTTATATTATTATCCAAGTATCGTACTTGGACATAATTTCAATTTATGATTGAATCATTTTGATTTCTCCAGACATTTTTGTTTGTTCGGGTTGGGGATAATAATGAACTATAAAACATTGATGGTTCGTGTTAAGCGGGGATATTTTATAACATGTTTGTGTAATATTCTTACAGTAGGTATAGTTTGAAAGTAATTAGGGAAATATTATATTTTGTGTGACAAATTCATGTTTGGGAGAACGTGAAGTTTTATGATTCTGTGGCTTACTGAATCGTGAACAAAGATGGCGTCCGGGAAATTGTTATTGGTAATGGTTGGGCCGAGTGGAGGCGACCGGCGGCGAGTGGCGAGCGCGCCGGCTCCGATGTGATTCATAAATTTTTGTTGGTCCGCCACCATTTTGAGATTTTTCCTTGCGATAGTGTTCTTGTGACTTGCAACACAGGTTATATAGGTACCTACTCATGTTTTCATTGTCTATTTGCATGTCACTCATATTCGTACACTTGATCTTTGTGGACCTGTGATGTTATCTTTCGTGTTAACCTAATTTTTAATTTGCAGGAGTCGATCATACAAATTAGAATCCGTATAAGATTAGCAAAAAAAAAAGTGTGTAACATCAAATACTTACTAAAAATATTTTATTAATAATATTTTGTGGCGATAGTTGTCACGGCCAAAGGCTTAATAGCCAAGAGCCTCGACCTACACCTGAGGAGGCTCTCGTTAGGTGGCTGGATCAAGGGCTTGATTAAGAAAGTGGTACTTTTGGACACCGGCTCGTATTGTTAGGAGGTTCCTCTCTCTGGGGACCTGACCGCCGGTGGCTTGGACCCTGTTCCCGATGCCGGTGGTACTATTTTTTATATTTGAAAATGTTTTGTTTTTTATATAATGAAATATTTTAAAATTTAAACAATGTGTATATAGCATGAATAAACGAAATAATATTTTGTGTATGTGAAAATAATATTTCATCTTTGCCACTATAAGTAACTCCACTTTCAAACACATCGAGTTGAAAAACCTTAACTCAGCATTTAAAACTATGCAACGCACTAAGCTCAGAGCGTACAAATTATTTTTAATGGTAAACGCTAGGTATAATGTACCATTACCTGGAACTAAGGTCTGTTTTGCCTTCACTTAGCAAAGTCTAGCACGCACGACTGTGACAAAACACATGTCAAATAATCCACATTGACACATGTCGTGGAGTGCTGTCTGCTGGTGCTGGTGCACAAAACGGGTACATTAGTGTACTATGTGTCTATGACGTAATGAACAAGTGTCAAGACACTCGATAACACTTTGTATCACTAGTGCTAATTGAATTAACACCTGCGTGCGCTGTGCGTAGAAAAAAATGTTCCCAACATATACCAGGTGTTTTATTCATGAGTACATTTTTTTCTTTTGCATTCTTTGAGCTCTTACAGATCTGAAAGTAAAAGAAAAACATTTAATGTTTTAGTATCTAACTGTTTATTTTCTTAAGCTATTCATACAAAGTAATGATACGATTAAAGAAAAAAATGTGTGTCGTCTATACAAGTGACTGATTTTATTTAAGTCCCAAAGTATATTAATATTGGAGTAAGTTCTTTAGACACATAATTTCTATTACATACCTATGTAGCTTCATAAATATACAATTAGCGTAGGCCATTTAACATAAGTGGATACACAGACACACACACACTATTGTGATATTAAATCCATACTCTTCAGCTATAAAACCCAAGATACAAGGTAATAGGTAGTCCTGTCAATTCCATCAAAGGGTCGAATATGATACTGCAGCTATTAAATTATCATTGTTCGATAAAATAATGTTCCGTGAGATGTTTCCAAAGGCGTGCATTACAAGAGTTTATATAATAGGTCTTTACCTATGAAATTGCCGTTTTGTATGAAAAAATTTAAACTAATTTTTTTCATGTATTTTTTATTTGTATTAATCGAAGTAATCACCCATGCAATCAATGCATCTTTGCCAATGCAGTGGCAGTTTATTGATGCCCTTCTTAAGGAAATCAGCTGGACGGGAGGCAACAAAAGCTTCAAAGGCATTTTGTACTGCCTCTCGGGTATTGAATTTTTTTCCCGCCAAGAAGTTATCCAAATTCTGGAAAAAGTAGTAGTCTGTAGGCGCAAGGTCTGGTGAGTAGGGCGGATGACGGAGAGCTTCCAACCCCAGTTCTTGCAACTTGGAGACCGTCTGCTGTGCAGTATCAGGTCGCGCGTTGTCGTGCAGGAGCAGTGGAGACGAGCGATTGACCAATGCTGGTTGGAGATGTGCCAGCTTCTTCATCATTGTGTTCAGTTCTTCACAGTACACATCTGCAGTAATGCTCACCCCGTTTGGTAAGAAGCTGTGATGAATCACACCGGCGCTAGACCACCAAACAGTGACCATCACTTTTCTAGGGGTAAGTTTTCGTTTAGGGCATTGTTTAGGTGCTGAAGCAGGATCCAACCAACTTGCTGAGCGCTTGCGGTTATCAAACAGAATCCATTTCTCTTCGCAGGTAACAATGTGGTTCAAAATTCCTTCATTTGTGTGTCTGTTGAGCAGTGCAAGGCACGTCTCGACGCGTACTTCGCGCTGGCGATCATTGAGTTCGTGGGGCACCCATTTGTCAAGCTTTTTTACCTTGCCAATTTGACGCAAATGGACCAATATTGTTTTGACGCTAACGTCGAAAGCTGCTGCTAATTCAGCCGTAGATTGTGTATCATCAGCTTCCACAATCACCTTTAATTCGTCATTGTCAACCAAAGTCTTCGGACGACCGCGAGGTTCATTTTTCAGGTCGAAATTTCCAGAACGGAAGCGAGCAAACCAATAACAGGTGGTGCGTTGGTTTGTAGTGTTAGCTCCGTAAACGTCGTTGATGTTGCGTGCCGCTTGTGCGCGTTGCTGCCACGACGGTACTCGTATTCCATAATTACTCGAATTTTTAACGTATCCATGATGACGAAAAAGATTGAAATGCGATGAAAATGTAACACTAATCAATAAACAAATGACTACTTTTGGAAAAAAAAAACCATGTTTTTAAAATAAAATTAATTTGAAATTAGAATTCTTAGCCAAACAAAAATTATTTTGATTTGAAATGGCCAGTACTGCAGAACGGCAATTTCATAGGTAAAGACCTAATATTACACTGATGTCAATGACTTTTTGAACAGATTTTTGGAATTGAGACATTGTTCGTGCAATATAGAATACGAGATTAGCTTTTGTACCACCGTACTTGACCGTATCTGCCTACCCAATGCAAACCGAAAGACAAAATATAATATGTTGGGATAACTACAAAGTTTTTATAGGCGAGATGGCGGTCAAGCGCAAGCCTATCATAGAATAAAAAAAAAGGTAGTAGGCATATATACGTGTCGTTCCAAAAATGTAATATTAAGATACTTATAGACAAGTAATGCTCATCATTTACTTGTAATAAAATATAAATAAAAACCTGTTTAAAAACAAGCTTCTAATGAACCAAAAAAAATCTTAAAGCTTGAGGCTTATTTTTACTATAAGAAGGACGTTTCATATTTTAAGATTTTTTTTGGTTCACTAAAAGCTTGTCTTTATAAAGTTTTTTATTTATTTATATATTTTTTTTCTTTTTAGTGCATTGTAACAGAAGCTGTATGCACATGTTTAGATTCGAGGAAGTAGCATAGCTAATCATGGATTGTCATTCAAACTAAACGTGTATGCAAAATTTTAGTTTCATCGGTTGAGGATAACAAAAAAACTTTAAAATTCAGTTGCAAGATTTAAACTGAACAGCTTGTAAAACAGCAAACAGCTTGTAAAACTTGTAAAACAACATTGAGCATTCGCACTTTTTAAATTTTGTCGAACTGAACAACGAATAGAACCAAACATCGAACATTTTGTCGATCATTCTACTGAACGCTCAAGTAAATGTTTGTCAAAAATTCTTCATAAAAATTTTGGACGACGGTCAGCTGAAATCAGCTCGATAAAAAGTGTGAAGTAAATATTTGTTGATTTACTAGAATGCTCCTTAGAATGCTCCTGTTCGACCAAATGCTCAAGTCGTGTCAGCAATTACCTTGTATCATTCGCTAGAATGCTCATTACAAGTACATGCACAGGTTTATCAGCACCTTTATGTTCAAAATATTGCTGGCACCACAAATCACAACGAAAAATCTCAATTATCAAGAAACCTCTAAAATGTTTCCACAGTAGTTGTCGGGTTGTCGTTTGTCCTCAAACAGCACGTTGCGTTGCCAAATTAAATTATTTAATCATTTTTATTATCAAAGGAAATAGAAGGCCTCACATACATACAGTTCGTCGATAAAGCATAAGTTTTCTATATGATAAGAGCAAATATATCACAGTTATCAGCGACAGTCACAATCTCGATGTTAAACTGAGAATTGTCGTAATGAGGCTTATCTAACTGAAAGTTATGTTCTCTATAACTAATGTAATATTGTACTTTATATTTTCTGTAACTTATCTTCTTGAAGAAGGATGTAAATAAATAAAGTACCCCTGTATGTGCCGATGACACTATTCAGTCTATAGAATTTCAAGTGCTTAGTTCCTAATTTTTGTCAGCCAAGAACAGTTTTAAATGGAACGTAAATAGGTACCTATCGATATCAGTGCTTGAGACCTCTCGAATCATTCAATTATCAACGCAAGAAGGATGTAACTACTACACAATGAAATAAGATTTGTACCACTTTTGAAAATGGCTTATTTTGTAAACCAGAAAAGCTTGCTTAAAGCTAAACGCTTTCATTTTTTTCTTCATTTATTAGTTTCTCCGGCTACATTGGATTTACTTACTATGTTTTTTTAACCGACTTCAAAAAAGGAGGTTCTGTATTCGTCCCGTATGTATGTATGTATGTATGTATATATGTATGTATGTATGTATGTATGTATGTAGGTATGTATGTATGTATGTATGTATGTATGTATGTATGTATGTATGTTTGTATGTGCGCGATTTTCTCAAAAACTACTGATTCGATTTGGATGGGGTTTTCACTAACGTAATCTACATACTTTTAGGAAGGTTTTAGTATATAATACATTATGTAATCATTCCTATGTACAAAGTTATATGCATAAATGTACACATTCCGTAGAAGATTTACTGTTGAACGAATTCGTGAAAGTAATCTAACACGGGATAAAGAACTAAAAAGGGAAAAATAAAAAACTTTTTTAACAAAAAATAACCGACTTCAAAAATCCACTACAAAGAAAATAATAATTTTCGTTTCGGAAGTCGGTGGCAAAAAAAGCAAACAAAAACTAAAGCCACCGACTTCCGAAACGAAAATTATTATTTTCTTTGTAGTGGATTTTTAAAGTCGGTTATTTTTTGTTAAAAAAGTTTTTTTTCTATCACCGTGTTCTTTGACATTAATTTAACCTAAATATTTATCTTCAAGTGCCATACCTTTTTCGATCAGCACAGCTCGATAGTTTAAACAATGCCTTAGACGTCGCCGTCATGTCAGAGTTCACACGCGCTCTTTGCTATCACGAACAGCTATTTACTACCGACACACTTCTGTCCATCTGTGTAGATAATAAACACCTCTGCTAGTGAACTGTATGAATTATTATGGCATCTCTAGCAGGAACATCACGCCAGCTAGTACCTTTGAAGATCCGTTGCAATAGTGAATGATTTTATTATCTTCTGTTCGTCCTCAATTTTGAATCAGGCTGTATAATGAATAAGTACTTTGTGATTGGACGTAAAATCTCTCTCTTATGATACCAGCGGAATTGGTATGCAATTTTTTATAGCTAAGTCCCTACATTTAACCTAATTTGTTTGCAGTGTTCACCTCAACCCAATAGGTAATGAGTTACATGGTGTACCATCTTATAGAAAACCATCACAGAAATAAGATCTACATTAAATTAGTACATTTTTCAAATAAAATTCCCGCTTACTGTTTCACGATTAAATTACTCATGCGACTAAATTCGAAATAAACTATTCCATTTATAAAACTGTTATCTATGGTTTCGCTAAGCCACGCTGGCCCGGGGCAGCACCTAACGCGCGCTGTCCGTACCGTGCCTGTAGGCTAAACACGGAAATTAATCACGCTTTATTAGCAAAGCTTCCTTATATGTGAATCATATTAAGATATATCTTATGAATAATGTGGATGGTGCATATTTTTTTTTTAATTTTAATTTTGTGATGGCATCGTCTCTGATTTTAATGGAGACTGTTCGTGAAATAGGTCCTGTCGTTTGGCAACTGCGTTGATAAATAAACTGGCCTGCAAAACTAAGTATCACACTTTTAAAATTGCAATAACTTTTTAAGTACACAAGATATACATTTGAAACAAAAATGACTCGAAAAAGAGTTTAATTTTGTACATAAAAACTGAAGCAAATCTGAAACCCCGAAGACCAGCGAGTGGCCCCGAACCGAGAGAGAGCATCGAGTAGCGAGACTGCGATACGCCCGAGAACACATACAGTGGGATCAAGAAGAATGGTCAAGAATTTTGTTTACAGATGAGTCTCGATTCTCACTTTCCACTTCTGATGGAAAGTGAAGTGTCTACAGGCGACCTGCCGGGCTAACATGCGCGCCGCGATAAAGGACGTCGGCAGTTTTGGGCTTGATCTGGTACAGTAATAAAAGCTTAACCAAAAATAAAAATATATTTTAATTGTTCTTTGCCTAATTTATCTTAGAGATTAAGAATTGAAATAAAAAATCGAAATAAATAAGAAATAAAATGATTATGGCGTTGACATTTTGAAAGAAACAATAAAACAAGAACGGGTGCACGCGCCCTGGCTCGTGCCTCCATAGAGTATCATGTCGACAGCAACTAAAACCTTTGAATTGAGAACTCATTAGTCGGGCTGTACTTCATTGGATCATTCACACCATACTGCTTCTCAGATTTTATCTTTTTTAGACTTAAAAATGTTACATAAGTATAATTTACTATAGTTTCAAAGAAAGCTGATAAAAATTGCTATAAAACGTTTTTTATTTTAAATATCTAGCTTCATCTATAGTTTAGAAAAAAATGAAATTTGAAAAGTGTAGTTTTGCAGGCCAGTGTATTATGGTAGTAAGTATAATTTTCTTATCGGTACATAAATGCATTAGTATACTTCTGTTCATTTCAAAATTCAAATGGTCTTCTCGCTTAACATTATATAAGTTTTTCATAGAGCCCTTTTCACCACTTAGCATACCTTAGCAAATTCGACAAAAACTCGCAATGAAAGCTCCTGAGAGCGTCTATTTATTCCGCAACAATTTATTCATCGTACATGTAAATAAGCGATATCTGCATGTTTAGTTTTTACTATTTTACGGCCGACGATGATTATAAATATAAAATGGCTAACCGCAGGCCTTGTTGCGTGGCGTCTTTTGATTCTTTTTGCGACGTGACAGCGCCATTGCGTGTGCGCACTTATTGGGAACATTGAAAGACGCCATAAATTGTGCTGCATCGTGTAAAAATACCATTTAATACAATAATTCAGACTCACAGATAAGCAATCGTGTCTGTAATTGATATATACGGGAAGTTTGGTAAAAGTGTTGAGTAAAAGTTGTTCTTAACATTTTATGCGTGAAAACTGGGGCGAAATGGTATTGGTTGTATCTCAATGTGTTGACAACTTTATTAGCGGCGAACGGTCGTAGAATTTTAACATCCATGGAATTCGGATGTGAATACTACAAATCACACGGAAAGTGTTTATCTTTAGCTTTCGTCGGCAGGGCCTTTTATCAAGCTACTCTTTGTTGGTTACACAATTTTTAATCTTTTAATTGAACTTATCAGCTTACATACCATTTAACAACCCAATTAAACAGATACGAGAAAAACTAAAATGTACAATTTAATTTGACAGATATAGGAATTTTTACTCAAACAATTGGACAACATTTGTCACTACAGTTAACAAGATACATCCGTTGCTTAACTAGTTTGTAAACATAAACGTTACTTGACCCGATTAGAAAGTCGCTTATCTCTGATCGAGATGAAGATACCGTGCGACTTTTAACTTCTTATATACTCAATTATAATCGTCATGAGAACAGAGATCTCATTAAAAGAACTTTGAAAATGTTATGCTAAATATATCCTATGAAATTATTCTGAAGGCGTTCAAAATTATCCAAACCAACACATACATTTGAATGCTAATCGAAACCTCAATATTCAATAATAAACTGTTTCAGCATTTGAACAGTGAATAAAAATTTTCAATTTCTTTATTTTTAAATAATAGCACTAAATTAGCTTGTATACGAATATGTCTCTTTTTGTAGCTTGATACATTAATGAGTAATTTTGAAAGGAAGTCATGTCGTTGATAAAATTCAATTACGTTTTATAGTCTGACTGTCACACGATATTATAATCGGAATCCAGTTGTGAAAACGCTCTAGTTTTCACTTAACATTACTACCGGAACACACGTCTACTTGAAAATACCTCTAAATTATATTTTGGCTGTTACATACATAACACGGAGGAAATTTCACACGCGTCGCTTGCTTGGCCGTTTCTGTGACGGTAGATTGGGTCAGAACAAAGGTAATTATCCTTTATCTGATGAATAAGTACTTAAGTAGTGCGAACGTCACTCATGAACCATGGGTCACTATTGCTCGCATTCTTAACTAGTTTAACTGATTTTCAGCTGACTGAAGCGAGACGGGAAGAGACGCCTTGTAGGTGGAGAAACACTTTTATCCAAACCGTGTTTGCGATTGATAGTGATTTTTTTTTGTCATGTTATCATTGTATTATATTTTTTGTGTATTTTATTATTAAAACTAATATTATATAGCGTCAGTAGCTCTGTCCGTCGTCTGTTTATTTGTAACGTTTTCGCAGTTAATCTTTTTTTTTGTTTCCCTTCAAATGATATTGAAACCACAGGCATTAATTGTACCATATTGTTCAATAAATAAATAATTTTAAATAATAAATAGAATGTTACTATTCAATTTGTAACCATTTTAGGTATATACAAGTTAATTGTTCCACTATAACTTGGTCGGGCACAAACGAACCTCACATCTCTATTTATTTAGTGCTATAGGGATGGGATTAAAAATAACGTCTTACTTAGGTATTTATACATCACTGGTTTTGTCCGCGATGTCTGTTGCACGTACTTAATGTTATGATTTTCCGGAAAAGAATATCCCATATCGTTTTTGTGGTACTAAATCAGCACGCTGTCAAAAATAATCTAAAACGATTTGATACTTTAAGAAGCTTCCCCAATAGATAGATAAACCGATTCAAGAATTACTTGACTCTGTTGGTTGTAGTTTTTTTTTTCCAAAATGGCAGCCAGCATCGAAGTATGTAGGTACCTATCATACATGACCCTTAATATATTTATTTATTAAGTTTAATCATATAATGTATTTATTAAATGTTATACATATATTAAGTTTTGCCAAACTAAAAGACTACAATATTAATAAGGTATTTGCGGAAGCTAAATCAATTTATATCTGCAACGAGATTGTGTAATAAATTATTGATTGTTTTAAATTACCTATTGCAGTAATACACTGTCTAATTAAATTCATTTATTACATTTTTAATTAGTAGGACTATTAAATGCAACATATTTTTTTTATTAAGATAGTATTTTAACATCGATAATTTCTAATCAACACAGATGCAAGAAATGAAAGACTCGATTGTTGCAAGGTCCATGTCCCATCCCTAACACATAGACGTCTAAACCACGTCCAGTAATTAACGTTCCCCTTGATTTGTGGCGTTATCATGATGTCTCGCAAACCACCAATTTATGGACGCATTTAAACTGTACTATCTATTGCTATGGTTATTTTTAGACTTATTAGAGTATTATAAACTAATCTTACAGAAGGGTTGAAGTCGTATTCGAATTTAGCGTAGGATTAGATTCGATTGTTGTTTTTATTAATGATATCCGCTAGACTCCAATTTTATGACTGCTAAATGTCTGAGTCATAAAATTGTTCCGCTAGGTATACGTTTTGTTATTTTTTCTTATTACAGGATGAGAAGCTTTGGGTTATTAAGATGACTATGGTCATAGACGCTGGGGTTTTAATAGCTAAAACACTTACTAGGTAGAAATAGTGATGATAATAGCTTATGTTCTTTCTACGTGTGTGCCAAGAAAATTTCTCTAACAAAAGACATCAACGAGCTATGATAGGTGCTTTATTCCTACCTATACAAGTAATAAGTAGTAGGTAGTATATTTACGTCTTTTTTGTTACAACTCTTTTGTTTTAAGAAATTAGTGATTTGCCGTCGAAGGTCGTCCATCATCAGTGATAATGACAAAGTATAAGTTTTTTATAGTTTTGCGCGGAGCAACTGCAATTTGGCTTCCGCTACATTTAGAGAAATCAGGTCAGCAGCGGTATAATTTAATTACCCTGTAATTATAGTATACTATTATCTTTGAAAAAGAAACGTCTTTCTATTCTACATTAATGATTTCTTCGATAACTTTTATATTACTTTTCTGCCTAATATAAAATGTATAATCACCCACTAATTCGCACACGTATATATTGGCATTTACTCGACTTATAAGCATTATTCGCTCCACATCCGCATTAAGACATTAAATAACAATAAAATGTAATCGCAACAGGTAACGCGAAGTACAACATAATAACATGTTTACGATCCACTTCCGGAATAGACGGATGCCAGAATACTTTCCATTCTTCTCCTTACGATTTCAACTTGAAACCGTACGTGCTTCGTTTCCTGTGAATGTATTTAACATGGCAACATAAAAAGAAATAATCATATTTATGTGGACATATAATATTTATTAGGTACTACGTATACAATCTTCTTCTAGTAAATCTTCTTTTAATTACTCAATTGACTTGTAAAAGTGTTATTAGTAACCTATTTGCAGAATAAATGATTTCAATTTCAATTTCCATTTCAACAAGTGTACATTTTAGCATGTGAAGATAAGTAGTGAATTCTTTCACTTTACAACCTACTTTTACTGTTAGGTTTTCAGTTAAACTGTTTAAACCTGTTTACAGTTTAACATTACAAACTTTATTACTGCTCAGTTAACGGTTTTCCTTCTTGAAACAACATGTAGGCAACAGTTTAGCCTAAATTCTTCACAGGTAAATAAAGTCGCACAACAAATTTCAGTTGTTGACCAGTTTGCCCCATCTATTCTCGAGTCAACAAATAACGAACGGCGAGCAGATGATATCTAGTCAGATTCCGGGTACGTTGTGTGAGTCTGAATGCCTAACGGACGCGTCTACGTCTAGACTTGGTAGTGCAGTGTGACGGCCGGACCCCGGGTCTGTCCTGTCACTCAATCTTTCAGGCGATTATAAGCCACGTTAACAAATAACTGTACTGATACCAAGACATTTAACAAATACACTCCCATGGTGTGATGTTTATGCTATATGTTTATTTAACATGTTCATTGAAAATACACAGTTTAATTAGTTTCTTGTACCACTTTCCGAGAGCCTTAACAATCAAACTGGATGAGAATAAAACAATCACACATGTGTAGTCAACGAAAATAAATAATAAACAACTTTAACATCTTACTAGTGAGCGCTGGCCTGTAAACGACTCGACATATCTCGATGTAATTAAAAAAAGAAGAAGCGAAATTACTCGTAAAACTACGTAGATCTTACTCATTTTATTATCTGATTAACTATCGATAATATTAGCACCAACAAATGTTTGTTAATGTAAAGAATTATCGTGAAATTATTAGTACGATGCTTATAAAGAACCTAGTATAAATTGCTCTTTGCATTAAAAATTATACTCCAAGATGTACTTAGTGGATTTATGTGAATCGCTTTAGCCAATAAAGTAGGAGATGTCTCGTAAATCGCGGGTACATCGGGACGGATGGTCGGCGCAGCCAGGCGACACCTAGGGAGTGGGCGCATCCACCGTTAGACGCTAGGCCCGGGGCATACGAACCTCGGGGATCACAAGCCTTCACTTACCTACACCCTCCTATTTATCCTCAGCTCCAACACTGCCTTTGTTTCACGCCAGATTTTGTTTTTGTACGATAAACATCAAATGCATTTCAAACAAGATATCCAATTTGGTATAAGTGCAGATCGAATCGGTTCTCAGAATTACTTGTAACCTTCCAGTTTTATGACTTATCTGTGCCCTAAATACCATTCTCTTTGCACGAAGAGTAATGATAGTATGTTCTTTATCTTAAGAACAAAGCACATTGTCAATATATCAACGTATTCTAAAAAAGCTTACATAATTCGCGCGAGCACTGACTTTAGACCTTCTAGCACTAAATATCTCTAGACGGGATTCAATCTCCTATGTCTTATTCTTAAATGTCAATGTGTTAAAATCACATAGCCAGAATAACAGTATAAAATGTTACATCAAGCGAAACTATGCGTAAAGTGTTCGGCATACCGCATCATTTGTTTGTCCTAGAGGCGAAATGTCGTCGTCCTACATAGCAGAGTATCATTTATCTGGTATTGGATTAGCACGCGTGTAACCCTAACTGTGGGCTTGAACGGTACAAATAGTTCGCACCGCGAGCCAAGCATCTGTGTCGACCTAGTAACAGCCGGGTGTCGGGTAGCGCAGTCGGTTCGCCGAGGTCGGCCAACTAACTAATGAACAAAATTGATATTATATACCAATACTAGCTACTCTCATACTGAAACTAAAAAGTAACTATAATTTCAATAGGAGTAATGACTCCTATTGAAATTATAGTTACTTTTAATCAATTAAAATTGTAGACGTCGTAATAATTTTCCTTTAAGTGTCTTTTCGATATAAGGGAATCTTAGCACCTTAAGATTGTTTGATCTCCAACTCAAGCGCATCGGATTTGCTTTAGAGCTGAACGTGTTCTCCCATCTCAGCTGTCACAGGACAAATTAATAATCTGTATAAATTAGACTCTCAAAGCAAACGAATAAATAAGTGCCTAAGTACATACAAAGATATACATTGCTCGCTGTGTTTGTGATTTAATAGTTATAGCTGTAAGCTCAATAAACTTGATTTAGCTGCATGACGCTGCCTTCCACTCCTCAAAAGGATCCTAAGCCTTTGGCAGAAGCTAGTATCTCGGAGTCTTTGTTACAATACTGCGTTGGTTCTAAGATTAGCAGTAGTTTTCATTGACCCCAAAACATAGACTATTAATCAATAAAACCGGCTTCTTTGGAAATTCTTATGTTACATCATTTATAAAGCTTATAATAAAATTAAAATAATTCTAAAAGCTACATGAATAAAAACACGCGCAAATAACATCACCTTCGTTTTGTCTTCGCTATAATTGGTTAAAAATATTGCCTAGTACCAACCCGTTTCCTTAAGTTCTTCTTTTTAACACAATAAAAAACAACGGAATAAGTTATCAAAGATCTAGGCTTATTCGAATGCATTTTCTGCAAATTATAGCCATGTACGATTCATTCGATGCGGCAGTTATATTGAAATGTTCTGAAAATGAGGCCGTTCGTGAAAGATATTCTTTCACGATCGATACGGATGCGAAAGTTTTAGGTGATAGGCTCATGTTAATATGATTTAGATACAAATAGCGTGAGGCACACAGCTAAATAAAACAACTAAAATATTTCGCCGTAACGTATACAGGGAATAATAAAACTGACAGTTGTGAGAATTCTATTCGACAAGGATCATACTGACTCATTTCCGCTGTCATTCTTTTGTAACTCTTAGGGCGGTGTGAGAACATGTTAATTCAAAGTATTAATACATAAAACGCCATAAAAGTGTCTAAGCCGATAACTGCGCCGCATACTTCATAATACCATCAAAGTATCAAGCGTTCTCTCCCAATACTAGAACCAGTCCACCGTTTATACGTTTACGGCGAAGACTGTACCGATAGTGACACCCGGCTTCGATCGTCATGACCCGATAATGTTGTAACATTGTACCGCGGTCGATACCGCCATCTATGTTATGTATTATGTATTTTATTTAACTCGCCAGATCTCCGACCCTATTTATATAATTATCTACTAACTTTGTACTGAATTAACTTACTGTTATTCGAAATTTATGCTCTTTTTGGTTATGTTGTAATTGTGTTCTATGAGACAGTTAATTTGAAATCGAAGTCAGATAAAATTTTCTTGATTTTGAAAAGTCGTCGATAGTTATATTCGATAATCGGTCCATCAAATGGGACATCAAGCTGTCAGTATCTGATTGTCACTTGACACTTTATTCAACAAGATATCAACTAAACTGTTATTGCTATAAACACTTTAGCGTCTGCGTGTAACTCACCAAAGTAAATCCATCCCACACAAAATCTATCCAATAAATATCCAAAAAGCTTGTTCTGCAAGCATTCCGCGTCCATTGTGTTCCTTGCAGATATATCTTGCGTAAGGAGCATGCGATTCTTGCGAGCTTTGCTTTCTCCCCTGCCCACGTTCGACGATGCTCGTCACTATTGATTGACAAAGTATCCATTACCGCATCGAACCCACTTTTATCCGAATCGATGTAAGAAGAGACTGAGCAGCGGAAAATGTTTGCGACGCTTTAAGGATTTTGAGTCGCCCGCGGTGACCGGTTATCTAATGCAATAGTTGACAAATCGCTCAATTGTCCCAACTTGGTGGTTTGTCGAGCCAACTAGTTGGGTGGCGAGTTGCGCAACTAGTGGCCACTACAGTCCGTTTGACGGATGCCGGAAGACGTCCAACTTTATTGTGCTTTATTGCGATTGGACGGTGGTAAATAGTTGCGAATCTCATCTGTGAGAACATTTTGATTATCGGGAACGATTCTATTGAAATTTATTTTGAGATTCAAATAAAACATTGTATAAAGAAAATGACTTATTAAATCTAAAATATTGGCAGCTATTTAGTAAATGCCTACAGGTGTCGGAGACCGGTTTAATAAATGCATTATCAAATTATTAAAGTAAATATTTATAGCATTCCGGTAAAGTAAATCAAACATTAATAATTTAATAATATGTTTTAATTTTTTATGCAGTAAATGGAAAACATTAGCAGTGCCATAAATATGTCTCATATGTCTCGTATAATCACAGCAGGGTGTGTATTTGCAATTTTCGTGGCTTCTCACACATTTGCATAAAATCTAAAATCGCTTTTTGATCCATAAATTTACATGTGACATTCAAAATAAAAGAATACGTTAAAAAATAAATATGTATCATAATATAAAACAATACTTATAAAACGGCTTTAATTGAGCACTTTGCGAAAAACAAATGACTAAAAGTATATAAGTACGTGTTAACATCAAGTCATCGATTGAGTTTTATATACCGGGGTCTTGTTTTAATTTTATCGAGTGCTCCAAAGAAGTCATGATAGTTTAGGCACCACATAATTTGTATAAACAGGTAGATCTATTGAATAAATATGGAATCAGCATCTACAATGTAAAAATGGTGTATATTTACGATATATTTGCATATATTTCTTGCTCATATCACAGAGGACGCTAACTAAGCAGAAAGCGAAATGCTAATGAAGTGTGGTTATCTGAGCTGAGGCTTTTTATTTGTCGGATAACCCGTAATGTGTTTTAAAGATATGTTCACCTTCAAGTTTTGATGTTGTCTCAGGTTTTTTTTACCTCCTGCTCTTAAATGCCCGTAATGCGCACCGTTTCTGTATTGCAACACTTTAACACTATCTGACTTTGAGTTATGTGGGATGACCTGCAGGTTCTGGGAAGAATATCATAAATGTTGTTATATAAATCTACTTATTTTGAGCTTTAGCTTTTTAAATCTTTTCCATCTAGTTTTTCATTGCCATGATTAGAAATATACAGATATTAATCCTCTATAACTTGGTTCTGTTTACATTTTCAGAGTTAAATTAATGATTTGAACCTCAAGGTATTGTTTATTCATACACATTGCTACGGTAACCTATACATATACGTCACAAATAACGGTTGCTACACAATATCCTACTTCCTTCTCGACTCTCAACTCTGGCGGGATGATACGATATAGACTGTTTTTCATCCATTCCCATACTTGATTGCAAACTCTTAATTAGACTTCATTAATAATACATGTAAATTGTCTCATTTAGAGACACAGTTATCGCTCAATGCAATGAAAATCAGTTTTTATTCGATCCCACCGTAATACGCGTCCACTTGCTACAAGTACGGTATTAACCGAAAGAGTTCCCGGAACTGATTGTACATATTACGTTTGTAGGTCTTTGAATTGAATTGTATCTAGGTATAGCAATAGATACTATTGTTGTTTCATGAAGGGAAAAGGTCAAACATTGTCGCTGCTTTCAAACAGAACGCAACTACCACTTTTAATGTAATGAGTCCAATATTTCCATACAATAATACATTGTTACGTCTCAAGCTAATTGAAATAATATCCAATTTAAAGGTCCTGTCACATGATGTAGGTACATTAATTAAGTGCGCAGTTAAATCTTTGCGAAAGTCGTATTTTAACCCTTACAATCTGGTAGCCTGGAATAAATCTCCCGGAAATGGAAACCAAGGTTTTAGTAGCTCTTAACGATTTAGCCGGCTTAAAACTTCGATGTTAAGGTTCCACAGACTCAGAGTGATAGTGATTCAGATTAAGCAAGATAAATCATATAAACTAGTAGGAACGAGAAAATATTATTTGAAAATATATTTCTGTAGCAAAAACAGAATGAATCGTGTGAAACACAAAGAAATCTACTAATGTTTGTCCGAGTGGTCGGCGGGGAGGCTATACACCGCGAAATATTTCCCAAGATACATCGGCACGAGTACGATGTGGCGATATCTTCGGTGCGCGCCAGTTCGAATCGTCTATCGAGTCTATGATCGGCTCCGTCGAGGGGTCACGCGCGTTAAACGTAAATCAACATATCTCGCGACGGGAGATCTAGCCGAGCATGCGCCCGACCAACAAAAACTGAATTTTATAGCCGTAACACTACACCTGGGAAAAAAGTAAATAAATTGGACGAGATCGAGTGAACGACCCGCGCCCGACCCTCCGACAACTGCTGCCTGAAACTGGCGTCACGGGAATATTTATCTACCGTCAAAAAAGTTTCACTTCCTTACAGCCTTACAGTTGGCCCTGTAGAGAAAACTTCGTGATTTAAAATGACAAAGTGGTATACAGAAAGTAATTAAAATCGAAGTCGCTGAGCGTGAGCATCCAGCTCGTTTTAAATAAGCACACTTTGCGTTAGTATAGAGCTGGAAATGTTTCCTAGTAACGTGTAAATTAATCAAGATTCATTTAGCGGGTAATAGAATAGCAAGCTCTCGCATTACTGGCTCAATGCACCTACATCCAGCCTGCCAGATGAAGTGCAATTAATTGATCGTAAATGAAAATAGATTGCACTCATAAAAAACAATTCCGTATTATAACAAATCAATATATTTTTAAAGTAAAGGTTAAGTGTGTTATACCAGCTTCGTAAGTTTTGCTTATGTCAATAGATGTTTGGGAAAAGGTACCTACTTTTTAAAATATTCTTTGAAAATTCGAATAAAAAATATTTATAAACTTTATTTGTAATGTATTAAATAGGTATATTATGATATAAATCAACATTATAAAAAGTATTGGTGCTGATTCTGTTGAGCATTGCACTAAACTAATTTTAAACACACTATATCTCTTTCTTACAAATATCATTGAAAAAGGACCGAAAATATATAGAACTGTCAAATTAGTCTACGCCCTTGTCATTTACGGGAAAATAGTCATAACCTTTTGCAATTACGACTAAATCGACATTAAAACTATTCAAGTGGACTCATTTGACTGGATTAAATATCTGCTATCCCTCTCTCATGTTTTTATATTAGAAAGAGACACAATACGACTAAATTAGTTTCGTTCGTAAACAACAGAATCGGCACCAATATCCATTAAAGTTATATTATAACATTCAATCAAGCTTTTTCTATGGTAGTTTATACGTCGACGTCGATTAGCAGGTATCATATTGCACACATAGAGCTCTAAATTCAATTTTTTGTCATCTTCAGCTCCTAATGACTACGGTCTAATCGTAATTACAGTATGACGATAGACTGCTGCAGTATTATTATTTAGTTGCCTCATATTTCTACTAAATAAATACAGTCGCGCTGGGCAAAACCAATAAACAATTATATTAATTAATACACAGGTTTATTACGTTTCCAATAATGTTATTACTAGTAGAACATCGCTTTAATTATTCGGTTCTAAATTAACTGTATTGAGGTCGTGTTCGATAAATATCCGCTCTATGTCACGTCTATTAAGGTTGATGTTCCGGGTAGGGGCTAGACGGGGTGCTTTCTCTGGAATGTCGGGCAACTGTCGTACGAATCGCAGACCGAGTTCCGATCGAGAGAGTCGATCCGTATCTTCGCGATCGATTCTTATCGTGACAGTTTTACGCGTCACGTCGCGATCTCACTTCCAATACAAGCAACGCACAACACTACTCTCAGCCTCGTCATCTCAACCCTAATAACCAATAACACACGACATTTATAAAACTACCTACTTTTTGCACTGTTTCAAATGTCAGCCCAAGATTGATGGAGTTTGGTATGTTTCTAGGTTCTAGCTCCTATGTTGTCTAGCCAAGCAGTAGATAAGTATGTATATTAAGTAGTTATATCTTTTGTCGGTGCCCGTATCTTGTCAACGACTTGTCAAAGCTGCTCATGTTTTGGCTCGTTGGAACTTAAATTTGAATAACAAATTGTTTGCCCGAAGTCATCTGGCGATCGCCCCCATCGCCATGCGATATTATGCTGTTTGAATGACAATATTAAGTTACAATTGATTTAATTGGTTCTTTTATCCGTAATCTATTAATAATCTATTCACGATTATGTAAATGATTTAATCCGTGTTAATAAATTAATTAACAAGATAATACTGTGTTACTTAATGCGACATAATCCGTTCGTTACATATAAATCGGCGCGCCTGTTAATATTGATGGCGCGTTTGTAGAGTTTGTACCTAGTCAATTATGTTGATTCTACGACAGAAAAAGGATAAGAAAATCTAGGCATTCGAAAACTATAGTGGCGAGTCAAGTTTAAAGAATCTGAAACAGTAATCTGTTCGCTAAAAGCATTGAAAGATAACACGCGCTCACATCCTCACAATCTCGGGTCCGCGGCGAGTGATAGCGCTAATGAACCCATGTTGCCGTCACAGAAGTGGCACGGTTTGAACGATGGCACGGCCATTAGTGGGAAACTCAAGGCCAGCCGAGGGCGGACAGCTAGCCGTAATTATCTAAAACAAACTAAACCGAAAGGCGGATATATCGCCCGTTGCAACACTTCGCCGAAGACATGCTTCTCTGCATTCAGCTTGCCGATAAATGAGCTTGACTATACATTGCGGACTATACAGATACAAAAGTTAATGTACTTACGTATGTAAATATACTAGAATCTGATATGGCTTAAGTCTTTGGGAGTACGAGAAAGCAAAGTTTCTGGTTGTTTGTAAGTTTAATCGTTAATCAACTAACACAATATCACTGATTTTTTGTTTGCTGTAGGAAAACAAGCGTTTGATTAAAAACAGTTTTCGTGTTGTAAAACAAGAGTGACACATTGTGTTTTAATAATATTATACACATTTGTGTACTAGTTTAGCACTTCCTTATATAAGTAGATGTGCTGAATATATGCAGTTTTACTGAACATCAAGGAAATGATGTTAAGCTATTACCTACTATTATTAACAATAAAGTTTAGGTGTCTATAATTATGAAGATGAAAGTATATTAAATTGAATCTTTGTGTACTTCTACTGAAAGTACACTTTTAAATGTAGAAATTGCTATTTGTGAGTTTTTATAGCAACAATCTTGTACTGCCGCTGTTTATGACAAAACATGAACGTGTGGCGAGCCAGTCTACAATTTTCATTAAATCAACCTTTTTTTAATTAATTCGAACACATGCGCCGTCGTCATCCAAACCGCACTGAGTCCACATGGTGCACTATGGCCAACTCCCTCTCACAGATAGGAGGCTGCGAAGTCGCAATTTTAAGTAACATTTTTTTGTAATCGCAAAACATTCACTGTTTTTATAGGTACTAAGTACGGTATAGCGCCATGCCTAGCTTATTTACGTTTATACACTGATTGATACATAGATCCTGCTGTAATTTATTTGCGCCGCTATGCAGCACATTGATATAAATGCTCAGTAATACATTTACGACGATCTTGACGCATGACGATAACTTCGATTGAGTCTTGTTGTATTGCTGGAGGAGTGACCGCTACATTGGAGAAAGGGCTGTTACCTAGGTAGTATATAGGTAGTCTTGGTATGTTAAACTGCCGGTTAATTGAATTTACACAATAAAGGGTGTGCTAAGCTAACGGTTAGTAGGTAGGTATTAGGTGGCATGCAGACGGCTCATGGTGTTGGTAGGAATCGTTTTTTTTTTAGATAATTATATTAGATACTTCAACAAACATGGGCAAACTTTTCATAGGACTGATTTTTGTGGGAGCAAAAGTCGGTCTTATGGTACGTTCGTTTCATGAAAACTCTAGCTGTAGGTACTTTTACTGCTACCGTTAAAACAAAGAATAGGACCGATCCAGTTTAGTGAACTTTCGTTGTTTTAGAATAAGGGAGCTGTGGGTGCATGGATTCACTGTAAAATTTTATTGGACACCTACCGATGTCCTCCGACAATTAATTAATCTACACAAAAATCGGTGACCAGTTAAAATCATTCATCTATGTTAGGCTTAAAACTATTCTCGTGGGAGCAGGATACATTAAAATTGGTGGGCGAGTATTTGGTCTGTCTGTCGGTATTGCTCTGTGGACTGTATCAATATCTCAAATGTCACTTTATTCTGTGACAGTTGCCAATTGATAATATTTGGCACACCAAATTAAATAGACGTTTGATTGACAGACATGTATTTATAGTCCCATTAATTTACTCGTATATTTCATAACATTTTTTTATTAGTACGTGCTACGTTTAGTTTTGAAATTGTTGGTGTGGCTGTTATACATGCTCTATTAATGGTCAAGTTCACCGACAAGATAACAGTCTGATAAATTAAAAACGGTCGTTTAACATATCTTTTTCTATAGAAAAAGTCATGGTAAACGGCCGTTTTCAATATAACGGACTGTTATCTTGTCGGTGAACTCGGCCCTAAGTATATTACACTAAACTTAACTTGATTTTTTGGGGTGTTTCTGTCTCCATTTTAATGATAAATGATAAATGATAAATGATATTTATTTTTTGTAAATAGGTTAAAAATAACACTTTTACACGTCAAAAATGGTGTTAATTACTTTTTCGACTGATTTCTAAACCTACTTACTAAAAAAATGTATTTTGGTGCACATTGAAAAGTTTTGTATTAAATAGATTTCAACATAATACTATAATATGAAACAAAGCATTACAAGTTTCGCTGGCTTTAATGTAGGTACTAAAATTAAAGTGTGCCATGGCTAAATAGACAAAAAAGGACTTGACAGCTATTATCCGACTTACTCAGAAAGAGAGTATGTTTTAGTTAAGGTGTATAATGTATATGTAGGTATGTTCGTCTGTTCCTTTGTCCTCATGTAGCCTAAATGGCTTGGCATCTTATGCTATTAAATTTTTCTTTATCTTCTGGCTTCATTTTATGGTAACAAGACTAATACAACGCTAGCAAAAAAAAAAAAAATCCAGACAAGTGCGAGTATGCCTCGCGCTCTAAGGGTTCCGAAATATGATCATAGATGGCGCTACTGCATACTTCCAATGGCGCCATCTATGAGCAGATGGCTCCACTTATGGTCCGGTGACTGACGGCGGACAACAAAGTGATCCTATAAGGGTTCCGTTTTTCCTTTTGAGATACGGAACCCTAAAAACAGAAAACTTGTCTGCGTTTAATAAGAACAGAAATATATGTAGGTAAACTAAAAGTGTTCATAATCAAATCTGGGGCTATAAAATAATATTTCTGGTTAGTTTGTGAATTAAGAAGTACCTACCTACATATGATAGTTCTTAGGCATCATCGAACCTCATTATTATTTGAGAGCATATTTTTTTGAAAACTACCGTATTTTACTAGTTTCTCTTTTAGACGGTAAAAACAAAATAAATATTATGTTGATTTTCATCAAATTGAACTTTACAAAAATGTGGAAGAATAAAAATATAAACTTTTTTTTGTAATAATCGTAATCGATAAGTGAAAGGTAATATAATCATTTTATCACTAGTTCCGTAGTTTTCTGTCTTGTGAACCCGTGATGCTCATCCATATAAAACCAGTATCCGCGTTAAATTGCATTTTGCCTATTTTGGCATTGGGTTTAATAAACTCTTAAGTTTTATATCAATCTTAATGGAGACAACTTTGCAGAATTTACTGTCGCTACTAGGTGGCAATTTTTTATTGCATCAGCATCTTAGTTTATTGACAAAGTACAAATCAGCCTCCATGACATAATTAAACAGATTGACCCTAACGAAATTTCTCTACAAAATATGTCGTTAATCAGTCGATGGCTATCACATTAATTCGCAGTGATTAGCCGATGGTATCTTAGCGCAAGTGGGGCGCACGCGTCACAGTTCATTATGAGTGCGCCTGCGCCGCGCGCCGTCGCTTGCTCCACTTCGTTTTACGTGACGAGCGTGAGAAACAACGCTCTTGAAAGTTTTTAATAAGCGTGCTAAATATATTGTAATTCTCGGTTCACTAGGCTCTATGTATCGGTATTCTGAGTTCTCTAAAACATCGAGTAAAACCGGTCACCAAGACTTGAGGTTTTAAGTCGAGTAGGTACTTGCTTTTGCCTCAACATGACCTTTTGTCGTAAAACTGGTGCCGACACGAGAGACTAGGAAGGAGATGTAAGTATTTCGACTTATCTCACCTCACAATGTCTTGGTCGTTCACCACTTTTAAGGTTTTAAAAGAGGAGCTCGTGGCTTACTAACAGCTGCACTGATAGACCAATCTGTGAGGTTAAGCTACGTTTGCCACGGTTAGTCCATTGATGAGCTTGGATTGTTAATTGGTTCATGGTCTTGGAGATCACGTTAAGCGCCGGTCAGTCCCAGTTGTCATATGAATATGACAGTCGTTACGGGCAGTCAAAATCCCTAAAGTGGTCTAACTTGCGGAGGTCAGATGGCAGTCACTCCATCTAAAATATTGATATTCAGCTGCGCCTAGATGCTTTAAAGCAGCTGTAATCTGCTGCATATTTATACATACTATATACATATAAATAGAACTATTCCTATTTACAGTAATACCCCAAGAGCAATAATTAAATTTTAAGGTGTCAGCCAATACGGCGAGTTAAAAGCCCATGTTCTCCCAGGATAATAAATATATTTTAAGTACATCATGCGATGCCAGAACTTGTTTCCCTGAGTTGACTTTAACTATTGACACGGAAAGTTAAGCCGCTTAAACATACCTACCTATATTTTTTTTTTCGACTCAAGGTAGGTCTGTGTCTGTTTCAAAAACTCTTTCATGAACTTATAGAACTTATCTTTATTTTATGTCTCTTTTTCTTGGGTAGTTCGTGTAACAATGGGCTAATACGTGTTTTTCTTATTTAAGTGAATGTTATTCTATTTTCTTAAACCTGTATAGCTTTCACAGCTATTGATACAAATATTTTTTGTTCTTTATTTGTGCCCTCGTCCTTTTTTAATTGATTTAAATAACAATATCTACTTGATTTTCTCTTGAGTCCGTGTTAAATTAAAGTTAAAGTGACATTCAACTTGATTTCATTATCCTTGTGAGTTAACTCGCCAAAAATTAACGAAAAAATTGGTTCAAGTTCACTACCTCCCCTTAAAGAATGATTGAACGATCCTTAATGAACTGGTTAAGCCCTTAGGTAATATAATACGTTGGATTAGAAACCCTGCAGACTATACGGAATATGTTTTTGTACTGACTAAATAATTGAGGATTGAAATACTTGAATTAGTTTGAAACATATACAATTAGGTGATTCGCACACTGCCCCGCATCACGCAGCGTACCGCGGGGGTGCGTGATGTTCCGTTGTTTACAAGTACCTGTATTTGTATAGAAATCACGCATGGTGCAACACACTGAAAACGCATTCACGCGCGGGATTTTTGTTCCGTCGCCGTCGCCCCGCACCCCGCAGCGTAGCGCGGGGCGGTGAATTGTTTGTGAAATAGTTTGTCAGAACTATAGTTTATAATTTATAAACTCCTAAATTAATTAGGATTATAAGCGTTGACTAGATCACTTTCAGGTAACATAACTAGTGTAAATTGGAAACAAAAAATTGATGGAATACAAAAACATATTTATTTTCGTTACGTATGTGCACTCATCTTAAAATTCTTCGGGTTGAAACATGTGTGAATTATTTTCACAGTGACGTCTCATCAATTTTTAGCTTTTCGATTAAGTTTAGAGCACGATAATGAAGCTTGGACATACACGGTAAATTTATTAGGCGGTCTTATCACATTTTTTATTCATCATTAAATTATTCGGAGCACTGAATAATGATTGGAATGTTTATTTTTAAATGTTGTGATACGCTAAATTGTGCAGTCTTAAAAACAAGCTTATAAAACCTTCTCCGTTTTTAATCGGCTAAAAATAAGTGATAAGCTTATTTCGGACCAGTCTATAATAATATTATTGGTGTGTATCAGTGGCGAAGGGTCCGTACAATACGATTCCTACTGGTTTCCCTTTGAAAAATAGCACAGGCAGTATTTATTGTCTACTTTTATTAATTAGCTTTTAGTGGCCAGGTAAGCATTTGTAGCTCCGGCATACCCCTTACAAAAACTTACCCTTCGCCACTGGTGTGTATTTATAATAGTATTAAACAATTGTCACTATATTGAACTACAAAACTCTCGTAACATGAATTATCATTCACTATGACAGTGGCATAAAAAGCTAAAAGTTTTTATTACAAATAGACTTCTAGGAACGCTTACAAAAGGTCAATATTCGGTTGTTGCACGATTCCAAAAAGTTGGTTCTCCAAAGAAGCCAGTAACTTTATCGTAGATTTTGTGCCTACTTATAACGTGAATTCGTGACTATCTTTTGCATGTCTGAGCAGGTAACAATCATTAGTTTAAGCATCTTAGTATAATAATGTTAGGTGGTCTACCGGTCAATGTCAATGTAATTGATGTATGCCGATTGAAAGCTTAAAGCTCTGTGAAGTCTGTACATAAACAATGAAACTATTAATTAGAAAATATTACGATTTAAAGGTTTAAATTAATTTTATCGATAAACTGCCAGCAAAATTCGCTATGTAAACTTTTTTATACCAACTAAGATGAACCGATTTGTAACGGTACAAAGATAGCAGTTCGTTGCTTACGTAAAAAAGGAATAGTGAAAAAAAAGGTATTTAGGTAACAAGACTATCGGGGGGCCGTTCGTTAGCCTGAATTTCGTCGAACGGGAATCGAACCCGGGCCCGCGGCCGTCGTGGCCAGCCGTAGACAACGATCTTGCTCCCATTGTGTGCTTTGGAACCTTGATAACATTCTACTTTACTGTTAAAAAGGAGAATTTTAATGAAACTGTGAAAGAAAAAAAGTCGTCTTTCAAGTGTTGTAAATCTTGTTAGCTATGTTCTATTTTCGAACATGTTTTAATATGAGATTAAAAAGGATCCAATTATAAACTGCCTTATTAGTATAATTTTTTTGACTGCTAAGTAGGTATTTATTTGCCTATTCAGAAAATACGGAAAAGAATTACGAAAGTTAATTCGTGTGTTATCTTTTTAAATTGAAAATCCTGCAAATATATCTGCGGTACGATACGATTGTTCTGCTAAGTAACAATCCATCAAATAACGACAAATACTGATAGCCAATTGATTCCGCATGCGGACAGAATAGGTACCTATTCATTACACTAATGGCAGTCCATTGTCGATAGATAGTACGTTTTTTTTTCTTTGCAATAATGCTTTGACTGTCCATTAGCCACTGTCCAAACAAAAGTCAATGCCTTTAGATATGTCCGTTATTAAAATATCACACATCAATATTATAGGAAACTTTAAAAAAAGTGTGTAAAAACCTCGACATAATGTCTTTTGACACCTTCACACCTTTATACAATCATGCGGACTTCATAGATTTATGATTTTTATTAGGATGGTAATTTTTTTTTTTATATTTTAATTTTTAAAAGTCTATGACCAAACCTGAGTAAGTATAGTAAAAAAACAACTGGAAAAGTGCGAGTAGACCTTGCGCCCTGAGGGTTCCGTACAATATAAAAGTTTGTCGAATCGAAATCGCAAAAAATACCTATAGGTACTCGTATATTAATTTCATGATTCCTAGGTCAACGAGAAGTAGGTATCCTGTACATCTTAATTTTTAAATATGCGGCATGAATGGCCGTATTTTTTTTTATTACGTTGACTTAAAAGCTTGATTTTTTTGCGTCTCCACCGTAGACCTAAGTATTTGATAATAATTACAACTTGATATCTCCACGCGTTCCTGAGAAAAGGGATCTTGATAGACAGACGGACAACGAAGTGATTCTTTAAGGATTCCTTTTTTCCTTTTGAGGTACGGAACCCTAAAATGATTTCGAATTGAACCGATACAAGGTTTATATTCTGACCATGTCCGTATTAATTAAAAACGTACACGAGTACATAATTAAAGTCAGTAATTGAATATAAAGAAGTCCACAGTTATTGACTTTTCAACTTGTACAAATATTTTGCCTATAGATTGATGTTGCTCGTTAGAAAGTTTGGCCTTCTAAATGATTGAAGCTTTGAGAGTCATTATTATTAATTACCGAGTTATTGTTAAGTATAAGTAGGTACATACCTACACGGTTTTCTATTCACTGACATTTTGCGGTGAACTTGTATTATATACCAGCTCTGGCCCACGACTTTGCTTGCGTGAATTTACGTTAATTTACCGTTGCCTATGAAACGCTTACAGCACCGATTATCAAAAATGCGCGTTGCTGATCTTTTAAAATGACAATTCACTGCGACGACGGCTTAGGGGACAAGCAGGTTCCCCGCTGTCAACACAGTGCATCCTCAGGAGCTCTGGCAACCTTACTCAGCACAGGAACACAACACTACCGCAGAGCAGCTTTATATTACGAGTTGCCACCTTTCTATGCAAATAATTATGTCAGATAATATTTTTAATTTTGTATGAAAGTAAATCTGATGAATTATTAAAAGTCGTAAAAAAAAGTTGTTTTTTATGATGTTAGTAATATAATCCTGAGAGGTTGTTAGTGTTTTACCAATAACCCTGTATAGGCGTGATTTTATGTTACGTTATATTACGTTATTGTACTAACTAGCAATCAGGACTGTCAGTCAGATTCTCGTTACATGAAGCATGTTCATAGAAGATGGGTTTAGGTATATCTGGAAACAGTATCCTTCTATAGGTACATTAGGTAACTCATTAAATGCCAAGCAGCAAACACAATGGGAAAATTCATTGTTTGTTACGTAATAACCCGTAGTTCGCACTCAATAAGTTAATTAAGCAGACGTTGGTATATCTAAGTCAAACCTGAAATTCCTTAAACGCTTCTAAATAGTTCTCATGTTATTTCTTAATTGACTAGATCTTTGCAGTGAATCTCAAGAACTCTAAGATGAGAAGAATATACAATTACTCAAAACGGGACTATTAATAGTCGTATAATTCGAATAGTCAAAACACATAATTAAAGACGCATGACAATCATTCTTATTTTATTTCGCGTGCATTTAATGAGTTAACAACACACACTATTTATTAGTTTCTCAATTAAACTTTGGTCATAATATATGGGCATCATAAATGTTTTAAAATTTACAACCAATTACATTTACCAAATGAAGTTATCACAGTAAAGTCACTAGTTATTTGAGCAATAAATCGTAAGGGATAAAACCCTATCTATTATTATTTACCTTCAAAGTTGACGTGACCAAGCTCTTGTAATAATGCCAGGGCTATTAAAACTCGCCTTTATTATAAACTTTTAGAGATAGGTAATAAAAATTATATAAATTATGTCTATGATACAGTTCTCACGTGATGTGTGACAGTTTTGTTTTCTATTAAAATTAAATACTTGATATGGTTATGGTTCTATTAAAATTATGATGCTCTGTTATTGGGCAGTCCTGTGTAAAGTGATTTTAAAAGTATATGAAAACTTGGTAAAATGTCAAATGAGGAATTTAATAAGTTAAAAATGTAGATAAGTAGCTAAGCCTTTGTCCTGTTAACAAGCAACGTTGACTTTGTTTATAGATGGTAGTTATTCATTAAACCATATTTACACGTAGGTATTTTCAAAATCAAAGTCAACACATTAGAACATTAACAGGTATTTTTGAATAGTCAATCAATAATTGTCAACCTGCTTGTCTGTTAGATGAAGCTAGTAAATTGTCCGTTCCATAACGTAGATTCTTAAAAAGCAAAACGGACACGAAACTTAATGGTTATTCCATCCCCCTGGTATTTATAATAACACTGCTCGTACACCGCGGTTTTACCCTTTAATCGGCTCCTAAGGGTCGTGGCGTGATGTTAAATAGCCAGTATACTTATTCCTCATGAATTTGGCTATCACATACAAAAAAAAAATTCGAATCCGAGTTCTAGAGATTAGCGCGTTCAAACAAACTCTTCAGTTTTATAATATTAGTACATATATGTATACTAACCGCAAAATACAGGCTTTTAGAGCAGTTACAGTAAACATTTTAAGACAGGTAGGGCACAGAGGAATATTTCGCCCAAATCTAGAGCAGCCCGACTGGGGAAGTGCCTCCACCTTACAGAATACCACAGTCAAATAAAGCCACTCTTCTCTTCTTGCAGTCGGGACCCATTACATGAATATTACCCGGGAACACTGGGTCCCGACTGCAATGTCTTGTTTTCCTTTGGTGGTTCTATAACATCAGATAAGACGTACCGCGGTGGGGTTTTTATAAAATTTTAATTTTCTATTTTTATTTTTCTCTTTTTAGTTTTTGATGTCTATGACATAGGTATATTATATATTTTCGGAACTGTCTCTTCAAGTTCTTCATTTTGATACCCCATATGATAATGAAACCAAAATATAAAAATCATTCTGTTTTTTTTAGATAAATATTTTTTTAATGTGTAAGATATATATATTTTCGTAATTGTCTCTTTGAGCCCTTTATTTTGATACCCCACATGACCATGTCAGATTTTTTTTATTTTTTACGACTTCACTTAATGGCGATTAAAATCCGCCATATTAGTTTTTTTCATAACACATATAGCCTATGTTACTCGCGACGTCAATACGCATCTAATGATATGTCATATGTAAAAATCCGTTCGCTCGTTTAGTCTCTAGAAGGGAACACAGAAACGGAAATACATACATACATAGGTACATATTAGGTTGGGGAAAAAGTCTTTTCGCATTATAGTATGTATGAACTTGTAATAAAATCTCTTTGGCTATACTATTTGTATCTGGCTGGTTTTGGTATCATTGAAAGTTTAAATTTTAAAGAACATAATTCCAAATTCAAATTAGGAAAATGTGTGATTTTCATTTGTTTTTCTTACCGTCAAGATGAGTGAATCTAACGAAGAAATTCGATACATTTTAAAATTTTACTACAAAAAAGGTAAAAATGCAACGCAAGCCGCGAAAAAAATTTGCGATGTTTATGGACCTAGTGTAGTGTCTGTGAGAGTAGCACAAATTTGATTTAAGCGTTTTCAATCCGGAAATTTTGATGTCAAAGATGCACGTCGCTCTGGTCGCCCTATTACGGATAAAATGGATGCCATTTTTGAAAAAGTAGAGCAAGATCGGCATACCAGTGGTTATGACGTAGCTGAAGAACTGGAAATTGACCACAAAACAGTTTTGGCGCATTTGAAAAATACTGGGTACACAAAAAAGCTCGACATTTGGGTACCTCACGAGCTCACTGAAAGAAACCTAATGAACCGTGTACTCATTTGTGATTCTTTATTACGACGTAATGAAACCGAACCATTTTTGAAGAAGCTGATAACTGGTGATGAAAAGTGGATCACGTATGACCAAAACGTGCGAAAAAGGTCGTGGTCAAAGGCCGGTCAGGCTTCACAGACTGTGGCGAAACCCGGGTTAACTCGCAACAAGGTGATGCTGTGTGTGTGGTGGGATTGGAAGGGCATTATTCATTATGAGCTGTTACCACCAGGCAGGACCATCGATTCTGAAGTCTACTGCGAACAACTGATGAGATTAAAGCAAGAAGTTGAGAGAAAGCGGCCGGAATTAATCAACAGAAGGGGTGTGGTTTTTCATCATGATAACGCTAGACCTCACACATCTTTAGCCACCCAACAAAAATTAAGAGAGTTTGGCTGGGAGGTGTTAATGCATCCGCCGTATAGTCCTGACCTTGCACCTTCAGATTTCCACCTGTTTCGGTCTCTTCAGAATTCTTTAGGCAGTGTCAGGTTAACATCACGAGAGGACTGCCAAAACCACTTGTCGCGGTATTTTGACCAGAAGTCCCAAAATTTCTATAGCAATGGGATCATGTCCCTACCTACAAGATGGCAAAAAGTTATCGAACAAAATGGTACCTACATACTTTAGTTAAATGTAAATAAACTTTATTAAAAAATGTTTTGAATTTTCTTAAAAAATGCGAAGAAACTTTTTCTCCGACCTATTACATACCCACATACTTTTTTTTTTCCCGCTCTGGGCGGAGCGGAAGGGAGTGTCAGACTCTTACTGACTAAAACCCACCCATGTTCCTTCCTTAGCCCTTTTGTCCGGGTCAGCGGTATCCCTTCCGGACAATCCCGCTTTCCCGGCAGGCTTGGGCCCTAATGGGCCCCCTCTCTGATGCTGACATCTCTTTGAGGCGCGCGTGAAACACGTACGCGCCGTTCGGCACGGGCCTGGTCCTGATCGGACGGTGAGCTACCCATTACTCACCGCCCGCAGGCCCGCGCCTACGGTGGCCGGGAGTCGTCACGCGGCTCCCGACGCCCGGAGCGTCTACCCGGCGGCTTGGACGGGAGAATCTCTCCCTCTCCCGTCCCGCCGCCTCCTTCACTAGCATGACTGCTTCGCAGAAGGAGGCGACTGCCTCCCACTCCCCCTCGCCCCGGACCATGGCTTGAACCAGGGCCGGGCGTGAGAGGTCGCCGCCGCTGCCGATCGCCTCTACGAGGACACGGCGGTGCTCCGCCCATGCATGGCAGGCCCCCACCGTGTGCTCCACCGTGTCCTCACGGCGATCAACGCAGTGATGACACCCGGGCGTTTCCTCCCGCCCGATGATGTGCAGGTACCTCCCGAAACTTCCGTGTCCGGTGAGGACCTGCGTCAGGCGGTAGGTGAGGACGCCGTGACGTCTCCCTAGCCACTCCTCAAAGAGGGGTCTTACCGCCGCTATTGCGGCTATTAGTTTTTTTCATAACACATATAGCCTATGTTACTCGCGGCGTCAATACGCATCTAATGATATGTCATATGTTAAAATCCGTTCGCTCGTTTAGTCTCTAGGAGGGAACACAGAAACGGAAATACATACATACATAGGTACATACATACCCACATACTAACATACGGGTGAAATACTATACCCTCCTTTTGGGCTTCGCCGCAGTCGGGTAAAAAGTGGTATGACATATGTAGGTTTGGTTAGTGGTAATGAATTCACCTTATTGCTGTAATCGCATGTGTTTATGTCACTCAAAATAAAAAAAATAAAAAAGTACCTACCTATTGCAATAATTTTGTCAGAAACGGTTTCGGAAGTCGATACTTTTGATTTTTGATTTAGTTTGATTCAGCACCAATAAAAAAAATACCTAAAAATAAAAATACTAGGTACTAAAAAATGTTAAAATCGCCTTCAAAATGACACACAATGTTATATAACCTTTTTATGTATTTTTGAAAGCGGTTTTAACTTTTTTAAAGTATTTTTATAGTTACGTGAAAACCACATACCTATAGTACCTATCTACTAAGATTACTAATTTGAGCTAAATCATCACTTTACAATACGGCATTCACAAGATCAGTTACATCAATGATTATTTTCTTGAAAAGTTATTAAAAGTAAAACGTCGTGAATAATATAAAAGTGCACAGTGACCAATACATTTACTGTCGCTTGAGAATCGCAACAGGCGGTCCCTCAGTGCCCACCAATTGCACACCACAGCTTCATAGATTACTACGGCTCGTATTACACGACACTTTCAATATTTACTGGTATTACCTTAAAAGACACACAAACATTATTAGCGACGCTTCGTTTATATTTATTTTAATTGAATATGTACTTTGCTGTGTTATTATTTTATGTTGAACGAGGTTAATACAAGTTCAGTTTTACAAGGTCGTGCAGGAGTTTATTTTATAGCATTCAATGGTTCAAATTATGTTTTAACATATCTTAACTCTAACACATCTTGTAGGGCATTATACGTTTAACTGTAGTCTAACTTATTAGATTAAATTGATTTGTGAGTCAATAAGCTAAACATTATCAATTTCCCGTATCGTATATACTCGTAATAATTTGCCAACATTTTATAAAGGTACTCAAATACTACCATAATAAACGAAACTAGAAACTGTAAATATAAAATGAAATATTATTAGTTATTAGCAAACGTAAAGGGGCGAGATGAGTTGTATCTGCGCTCAGATCACGGTACTAACTTGAAAGCGAGATTATCATAAAGCAGTACAGCGAGCAGTGTCGCGGCAGATGCTTGATAAACGCACTAACAATGCCACATTAGTATGAACTTAGAAACAATGTAAATTATGAAGATACCACCAAGTAATTCTTAGCCAAATACTTGTTTGTTGTTGACTATCAGCACACTAATGCCAACATTCCACACCACCATTCGCTAAACTGAGACTTAGTAAAAGAGTAACATCAACCACAGAATATAATAGAGATAAGTTTATCTCAACTCAAAAGTCATAAACTTCATCGAGTACACGGCCTAGTCGCCGCTCGATCGCTAAACTCGCGACGCGACGTACAAATGGGCCGTGCAACCGGCAGATCTAGCTAAACTAAACACGAGTAAAAGCAACAATAGTCTCGCCCGACATGGAAAAAGTCGTGACCGACTCGAGCTCGGGTCAGGCAGGATGCTGCGGGCGTAAATAATGCCGACGTCCGATCTTAATTATCGCTCCATCGTTAGAGATGACCGACGGGCAGACCGAAATCGGCGAGGTGGTTGCGACATCGCTTCTCTGTCGGCCGAAGTGCCCCGTCATTATCGAACGGTGTATCGCCCACCGATAAATCGCTAGAACCACCTGCGAGACGACCGGTGTTATTGTACGGTTTTGGCAGCAGACATTATAATTCTTTTGTTGCTATTGCTATTATTTTCATCGCGATGACTCGTCAATTTAATACATTCGAAGATTGGAGATAATATCGGATGATTTGAAAAGGATTTGATTTGAAACAAAAGATTGTTTTGAATAAAATGGCTATAGCAAATCAACATTATGGCGCAGAAATATCTAGGATAGCTTCGAAACTTATTTATTTTTTAATAGAGTAGGTATGTAGCCGTATCATTGGAATGTACCTATACCAATTGAACTGAGAAAAAAAGTATAAATAAATCAAACCTATACCCAAAATAAAAATGATATGCTCTCATTTGGTTTCAGTTCGTTAATCGTTAAGTGCTTTGTGTTCGCCGCTGCGCTTGCGCCGATCTCGATCCGCGAGCGACGTTGAAAAATTCAGAGCTCGTGATTTTCGTTCGTGTACTTCATTTATTTGCACGGAGACGGCGAATATTGTTTACTGCACCACTCTCAGAGCTTTCCGGCTTTCACTTTGACTGCATTATAGAAAATAAGGTTCTATAATTATATAAACTAAGTAGGTTACATTATAATGAGATACTTACATACTTACTTCAAAACTTTAAGTTCTAAAACGGTATGCTACTTTTAAAAACTACCTTTATAAGATACCTACGATACGCGCCAATCTAATCCTTCTGAAGTTTATTTGTTAAAACTTATCTGCAAACCATTAAATTCAGACGGAATTCGCAGTCGTGTTATTCCATGCGATATGAAGCTAAAATGCACAACAATATGAACTTAACTGTAAGAATAATATGAACCATTTTGTTTTTCAAGTTTTTCCGAAAATATTTAAGATGCGCGTAGTTATTACGAAATTATACTATCGATCAGGCAATAATACAAGGATAGTGCCCTCGGGTGGCGAATTTAGGAGAAATTGAGGGTGCCTGCGTGCCTTCCCGCGAGCTGTATAATCCTTGCATGCATGCATAATAATAAATGTTATTCACCAAGATCATATACCACGGGGGAAACGATTTACACAATTAAAATACTTTCAAAACTACAGGCAAGCAGTTGATTCGTCATGATTACTTGTCTTAAACATGATATCGGAGCTGTAATACAACGGTACCATTGAAACAGATCAAGACCTTAAGATATTTACAGATATATATTTACCCATCTATCAATACATAACGGTGTTTTGTGTTCAAAAAACCTTATTACATTGCAAATATTTCTACAGCAACACTTTTTTGATGACTCATTCTAATTAATATTTATTGTCTCGATCATAAATAGAGTCTGATTGTATGTATTAAGTATATAAGTAGATGTATAGGTAGGGCAGCTTATTATTAGATACATATACGAGTATATATAGTATATTATATCGAGCAATCTGTTACATAGTGGACATTATTTTCGGTAAACATAGGTCCGAAACGGTTTCGATCGATGTGCTCAAGGCGATGCAAATTGCGTCGCCTGTTATCGGTGCACTTTATCCGGGGTACTTTTGTGCATATTTTACATATATTTGTGGGGATGCGGCCGATAGCCGGTGTGGGCGGACCCAGCGACTGCATGCTAATGCACGCGGTAAGCGGCGCGAGCGCAGACTCGGACTTAGGTAAATTAAACGAACATGATCATACTGTAGGTACTGAGTTTGAGCTTATCAAACTAAATTAACATAAATAGCTATTCAGGCTAACAACGGTGCTTCGTATACCAGGTCAATATAATCAAAACATAAAAATGATGTGTTGTTAAATCAAAGATTACGTGCGCTGCTAACTCATTTTCATATCTGAATATCGTTCAAAAAGACATAGATCAAACTTGTAATACATAGGCTCAAAATAAATAGAGGAAATAAAGATCAGTATCGCGTCTCTCGGCCACTAATCTCTGACACCATAACATAATTGTGCAAAGTCCCGGGGGGATAGCGGCCTCGCTGCGGTCACGAAGTGCTCTAAACATAGAGTCTAGCCCTAAACGATGCCACCATATCCGTCGGCGGACAACATCCACTCATAAGTTCGTGTAGCCTCAGCCACCACGGGCTCTCGGGCTCACGGCTAGTACTACATGCCTACCTACCTAGGTACATGTCTACTGTACACACTGTATTTTCCAACGGTATTCAAGATTTGTCCAGTGTTTTACAGCGCTATGTACGGTTTACAACGTCTTACAATGTTTCGATTCTTGTGCAACAATAGGCAATCGAAGTACAAGATTATTATTTTATTATGCGGAAAATTCATTTTGTTTACGACGACATTGCGTACCTAGCTTATTACCTACTTACTAGTATTTTCAGAATTAATTTAACTCACGTGAAATTCAGATATTATTTAGGTACTTACATAAAATGTCAATTCTACTAAGTTTGGTTTTTCATAAAAGTAGGTATTATTATCATTCTATCCTTTAGTAAAGAAGTAGGTAAAGTATAATTATTATATTCATTCTATCTATAAAAGTGATAGGCAAGTATTTTTTTATTACAGCCTGTGCCTTCAGCTTTTATTACTATTCGAGACAATATAATCTTGTTTGGTGAAATTAATATAATCCATATGTATATATGTGGCAGAACGTCAATAAAAGTCAGTTGGTCAGTAATGAATAGTAAGTATGCTGGTAGATGCGTCTGACATTTCAGTTGGCGACGATAATAAGACCCAATAGCTTTTTTACCGCGAGATAAGGCTGCGGAATATGTTAATATTTTTACTCGCATATTTGTACCTCGTATACCTACAACATTATGATCTAGTTTCATTCATTTTTGAACAGATCAATATCTGCGATCAGAAATACTTGTTTTCATTTCTACTTTTTGTTATTATTAAAATAAAACATATTCTATGTAGTTTAAACAGTTTTATTTTTATTGCACACAAGCCGAGATTGCATTAAAAAATGGAATGAGGTAATAAAGGGAGTGACGTAAAATTTGACGGTAAACGACTTGAATGATTGATGTTCGTAAAATTACACTGTTTTAAAAACGACAGAGTTGTGTGGTCATCTTTCAGACGTTAACGTTCAAATTCGGCTGAATTCGAGTTGTAATTACATAAAAAATATTAATCTTATACTTATTAATATAGAAAATGAGATTACATTAATTATGTATAAGATGGATTATGATTTATTATCCTTAACACATTAACAAAACAAATCCTATAAAAAAACAGTAATATAAAGAATGTACCAGAAGCGTCTTTAGTCCACAGTTAGCGAGTTAACTTGCAAGTTTCAAACTAAATAGGGAAATCGTAGGAATGTAAACTGACTGTAGTTTTTCTCCGTACTCACGTACAAGGCTTGAATTAGACAAATAGCAGTAATTTATCGTTTTCTACACGTAATTTCCATTTCAATAATAATCTGTGTAAGTTATAGCGCAGATAAATCAGGTGCATAAGTGCCATCGAGCGACTGCGATGCATCGCACGTTGTACCAAAAACTGTATGAAACGTATACTTTATAAAAGAATTTACTATTTGACACAAATACCTTAGTAGGTATATTATAAAGAGAATTTAAATAAAAACGACTTTCACGATGATATGGTTTTTTATTAACCAAAATAACAATTTCTTGTACCTATCAAAAGTCCTCAAAATCAACTTATAGAATCGTCTGTCTGGGATTTTACTAGTAGTCAGTGAGTTGGCACCCTGTCGCTAGTTATGCGCTATTGTTGTGTTAAATTCAACCTGTTCTTACTGTACTTGTCTGATACCGTCTCCTAATACTCCTCGTGAGCCCACCGCCGCCGCCCTATGGGAACGTACTGCCTTTTTATCAACGACGGAAACATTCAGTTCTTAGCACTTACATCCAATGGCGGCATTCGTTTTCCTAAATTATGATAATTGCATAGGTTCTTGTTCAATCCAGTGATTACAGAACTCGTAGGTGTCACTACATAAGAAACTTAATGGTTTTTCAACTAAGTATTATGTAAATGATATTACAATTTATATTCCTAATAGATTTCACCGATAAGATGTTCTGTTCAAGTTTTGATATTGTCAATTTTTTACGTCTATTAAGTACGGGTCATTATTCAACACGCACGCTACAAGGAAACATTCAATATTTCTTATTAATCTAGTAGCGAACCGCAATCAATTATCGAAACTTGACTAATCGACGATCCCAATAAACCGACGTACTGTCATTTCTCTTCCCTTAATCGATTACTTCAAACATGAACTCTAGGGGGTCCACTAGCGCTTGAGAGCTTCGCCGTACGCGTACCCATCGCGTACCTAACCTTTTTGTCCATAATAAATCTTTTTAGTCTTTTTGTGGTGAAGTATGTAGCGCTTGCCTGTTCAACCGTTCGTTGTTTATGCTCGCTACACGCCACTACCGACACCGGTCAACAGTCATATTTTGCTATCTCATACAATTTAATATACTGTTTGATTTTATAATACTTTACACAGTTTATGTGATAGTCGCCAGCTGTCAAGTATGTCGGACCGCTGAGGGAGCTGCACCCATCAACAAGACAATTAAACGTACAAACGTTGTCATTTCCATATTATATTGCCTCCATTCAAAAATGTATAAAGCTGCTGGGAATATGACGTACGGCCACAACTATAAAGTAAATGTTTACAATCAATCCTACGGTTCTCAAGCATTCTCATTTCGTGAACAATAAATTTTATTAACAAGTTTTAATTTATATCCTCGAGAGTTAAGATCACACAATCAACGTTAATTGCTGCTTCTCTTACGTACAGTATCGTAGGCGTCAGGATAGGTTTCTATGGAGCTTCTTTAGACGGCATCGGCACCCTCGTCCAGATACAAAGAAAAGATTGAGTCATCATAACAAATGCGCAGCCTGTCCTCACCGGCGCGGGCGCGGCTGCGCGGCGGCGGCGGCCGAGGGCAGGGAACTCTCTACAATCGGACTCTTCTTATCTGTGACGGCTCCGATCATTGTGTCCCGAATGCTTCGTGCTTCACAGTACGAATGACGAAATACTGCTACGTTTTAGTCTTTTACTTTTCTGTCTTTGTTGACTTGTCGAGTTCTTTTGTAAATGTTCAACCGCCACGCTTGTAAAGCTTGCTCTGACTTCATAAATCTTATCTAATTCATCGCATCAAGCGAGAATTAAACACCTCGTACCTTCGTCTTAAGATCACTAAGTAAAAAATAGTAACCGTACAAACGTAAGAAAAATTCATTCGCCCAATGCTTACCATAAGTCAATCAAAATATATCTATAAGTTATTCATTAGCGTTGATCAATAAATTCGTAATTATATTCTGATGTAATCAATCTTTGCGAAATATTCCAACAAAAACTCATCAAAATACTCCTTAAAAATGAAGAATGAAAAAATGGGACCCACCGAAAAAATAAAAAAGGTTTAAATTACAAAAAAGGAAAACAACTGCTCCATTAATCATATTGATGACTGCACTTAGTATCACAGATACTAACATCGAATGCGATGCATCCTACTCGGAACATTATTTTTGATTTTCTTTCAATTCAACCCTTTTAAGTTGTCCGAAATATTTTAATAATGCCTCATGTTCTTTCGTGTTACATTTTGGAAAATGAAACATCACGTAATGATGTTCCGAATCGCGGGTTTGATTGAGGTGACTGTTTAATTAACACATGACGATCATTCATTCCTTGCAGTGTATCCATTTTACCTGAAAATGAAAAGGTAGCGAAATGATTGAATAATACTTGTGGTTGCATTGTAATAATTTGTACCGTAAGTAGTTCGCCATAAACGACTTCGTTTTACAATTTTCGCATATAGCTGTGGAACATGCTACAGTTTAGTTTGAAAAATTAAATAAATTCGTCGATTATCGATGTTGGAGCGCATCAAATAAAAGGGCCACAGGCGTATTTTGTCATCCCGTCCGTCGTCCGGCGCGCGTCGCACGGACGGGCGGCGGTCAGCCCAGTCACGCATTTGTCGAGCCACTCGCTCGCTGGCTGCATTTTTAGAATTATTAATTTGGTTCGTGTTCTTATACTGTGTTAAAGTGGCCGATTTTGTGCCAAACTCATAAATAAAACATCACCAGACTTCTCTTGGGACTGTTTTGTAGGAGTCGACGGTTGCTTAAATACGTTATTATTAAGTTGCATTGTTTTACTTTAAAAGGCATTGTTTTTATAACACAGCAAATTAAGGACGTCATGATTTTATGGCTTTGATTAGTTAATTATTTATTTTAAAAATACCTACCTATATAAAAAATTAAGGTCTCATTGACTTCCGTACCTCTAAAATTATCTAGGAAACTATTAATATGAGAAGTTAAGGAAACTAATAACATCTTAATTTTTCAGGTGGAAGTTGTAATCCTGGACAAGAACGACAGCCCTCCGGAATTCAAGAACATACCGCCTGCATACCTGGCATCTGAGGACATGGCTCCTGGGCAACGTATAGCGACCATCGCAGCCGAGGATCCCGACACCATCGGCACCATCACGTACAGCATACAGAGCGACGAACCGACGCCTTTCTCTCTGGACCCGCATACCGGACTTCTGACTCTAAAAGATCCTTTGGACAGAGAAACGATTTCCGAGTACCAGGTGATCGTGAGAGCTGACGACGGTATCCAGTTCACGGATGTAACAGTTGTTGTTCAGGTTTGTTGTTTTTTATATGAGAAACTCGAATTACGTACACTCGTAATAAAGATACTTAGATCTTGTAACATAAGATGTACACTCGTTAACAGAAGCACTCTGACGGTTAATGTCAAGATTATGGCGTTGTACTGACACTAAAAAACTAGTAAAAACTTTATAAAACGAAACAAGATTTTAAAATAAAATTATATTATATTTTATGGGCATCTAAGAGTGCAATAATTTGGTACGAACTACTCAGGTAGATACTTATTCTGTTTTTTTTGAAGTCTGCTTTTTGTTTTTACTAAGTTCAATATAGTCACAAACAAAAAGTGAATTACTAATTACCCGACTGCGCGACGCAAAGGAGGGTAATGTGTTTATGTATAGTTACAGTTATCTACACACATCAAAAGTATCTAGGGATCAACATATATTTTTGCAATAACTTTTCTCCTGATTGATATTAATTAAAATTTTCTTTAAGGATTCATCAAATAAAGTGTTTTCGTTTGTCACAGTAACGATAAACCAAGTCACCTTTGCATTAATAAAGAAATTTGCCATTTTCCTAATAAAGGGATTTTTGACATTTGAACCACTAACATTAAAGATCGAAAAAAAGACTGAAATAACAGTTTTCTTTAAAATTTTATTGGGTAACTTAAACAATTAATAATCCGTGTTTCTACCGCGAACACTAACAACACAAGAACATCGGTTTGGCATACTCAAAATGAGTTCATCCAAATCACGCTGTGGAATGGCCGCCCATGTTCGTTGCAACAACAAAAAAAGGTCTTCTTGCGACTGGATACCCTCCATATTCGGCAGAGCTCTTCTCTGTAGCATATCCCATGCATGCTCAATCGGGTTCAAGTCTGGCGACTGAGCAGGCCAGGGCAGGACATTGATGTTAGCTGCGGCGAGAGTCTGTCTTACAACTCTTGCGGTGTGCGGTCGTGCATTATCATGCATTAACTGAAATAAGGGACCGATTTGCACTTGTAGAGGAACGATGACGTCTGATACAATCGTCTCAGCATAAATTTGAGCGTTGAGGTTGCCTCTGATCCAAATCAACTCAGTTCTTCCGCCGATCCAAATACCCGCCCATACCATGATGGTTCCACCACTATAAGGATGGACTTCCTGGCAGGATTTTAATCGCTGTTGGCGTCCAGGGGTTCTCCAGTGTCGTATACGTCTTGTATCCGGTCTCATACCAAAACGAGACTCATCAGAAAAGCACACGAAACGCCATTGTTCTTCTGCCCAATTTCTGTGTTCAAGAGCCCATTGATATCGAATCCTACGATTGTGCATTGCTATAGGTGGTACCCGTAGCGGTCTTCGGGAATGAAGGTTCACTTCATGCAAGCGGTTTCTGACTGTTTGGTCGCTAATTAAGTTCCCTGAAGAGTGATGAAGCCTCACGGCTAACATCATGGCGGTTATTGTTGGAGCTCTTCGAGTTAAGATTTGAATGTATCGGTCTTGTCTCCGTGTGGTGCAGCGATACCGTCCTCCATGGCGCTCAGCCACGGTACCAGTGCTTCGGTAACGTGTCCAAAGTCGACTGATAACACTCTGACTTGTATTCAGAGCTAAAGCTACAGTACGTTGCCGGGAACCAGCTTCTATCATTCCCACGGCTCTGAGCATTTCTTCCCTGCTTAAATGACGTCGCCGCTCCATAATAACGTTGGTTTTAATCAGTAGTAGGGAAACAGTAGCACTAATAATGTCTTCAATGCGTTGTATGTTTTTATAGGGAAAATATTGACAGCTTATTTTCATCTTTTACTCGAATTTGATTGAGAGTTCCTGATTCAAATTATGAAATGCACCAAAAAGGATCCATATAAATTTATAAAATCATAAATTTATTACAAAGCCACATCTCAATCTCAAGAAATCCGCATAAAAATGCTTGATCCCTAGACACTTTTGATGTGTGTAGTTGGTTTTTGGTCTCATTGATTAGTGCAAACAACACACATAAAATATAATACTGAAAAATATATATTGCTTTGTGTATGAGCAAAAGATCTTTTGTTATACTAAAACAAGGAAAATAACTCTGAGGTATAATGTATAGGGCTTTATTAAACATCATAAAGCGTTTTGTAAGCGCGTGTACTTGAATCCAAACATCTGCATGTCGGTCCATTGCCGCGTCGGCTCAGACCTCAAATCAGTAGAGTTCTTATCACAGCGTCTACATCCACTTGTCCGCCCGACGGATGACCAGCGATTAACTAATCATGAGCCTCTTACGTTCTGTTTACGATATCTAAGCACTTTTCTGCATTTTATTTACGACTAAATTAACATTCATACATAAATAATTATGTAATTTTTTAATCATAATTGTATCTTGATGGAAATAGATTCTGAATTCTATATATATATTTTCGTGTATGTTCATGTAATTTTCAGGTAACGGACACGAACGACAACCCGCCAGTTTTTAAGGAAAGTGCGTACTCTTTCGACATTCCCGAAAACGCTGCGAGAGGTGCTGTGGTTGGCACCGTTGCGGCCATTGACCCCGACTCAGGACCCAATGCCCAGCTCACTTACACCGTCATCTCGGACTGGGCTAATGATGTGTTCTCGCTCAACCCTCAGACAGGGGTGTTCACTTTGACGGCAAGACTGGATTATGAAGAGGTAAGTTTTAGTTATGAATACCTACCTATATTTCATTTGTGCTCAGAAATATACTTAAACCAAGAATCTTTAATGGTATAGCAGTCAATTAGACTCACAGACGGTTTCTTGGGCATTCATTAGCAGAATAACGGTTGCTTTTATAGAAAACTTGATACAACAGCACGCCTTAGAATCGCCAAAGAAAAAACTTTGAAGATAAGACAGTGATTAAGGTCACGTATAAATAAGTTACGCATGCTTATTGCTCAAGTCTCGACGAACTGAACCGAAAATAAAATGACAGCAAATGTTAATTGGGCTTTAAAACGATTGAGTAGTAAATGTACATTGACAATAACCTCACAGCGGGCATGCCGCAGCACCGAGATACAGAGGCAAGAGTTTAAAAACAATCGTAAAGTGGCGCGACATCGTCGTAAAAACGGACGAAATGTGCAATTAAAAACACTTAAAATAGATTAAGTGATTACCGTGAAAGACATTTGCGAGGGATCAAAAAACAAACCTGATTGAACGGGCTCCTAGACCTTGGCATATCGGGTTCGGACTACAAAAACGTATTTTAAACAGTACATTTGCAATTTTTACGAATAATTATTTCAGGAATCCCTTTCGGAATTTGAGCCGTAATAAGTAGAATTAAAGTTCATATTCACCTGATCAGTGTGCGAGCGTCCAGTTACATGGATGTAACTGCCCTTCCATGTACTAAAATAGTCTGATTGATTCCAATCCAATGGTTGATTGCTAGTCGGCAATAAATAACAATTGTATCAGGTAGCTGTTATTGCGTTTTAAGACTTTTATTTTGAAACATTTGCTTGTGTAAATACGGAATTAATTAAAGCTTAATTAATTGTGTCGGTAAATTGTATATTATTATGTTCTGTAACGACGACATGCGACCTACACTCTTGAAGCTATTATCAATTTTATCTGCATTCGTTTAAGTTTTAACATACAGGATGCTTGCTTGTACCTAATGAAAAATTTGTGACAATAATAAAAAAAATACACTTATTTTTTATTCATTTACAGTTCAGAAACGCGATTTCCTTTAATTTAAAATCATTATCGATTGAACAAATTGTAATTTAATAGATAGAAGACAACAAAATCAAAGTTTTCAACTTAGCTTAACTTAATCCTCCAAGATTAATTACACTAAATTAAGTAAGGTTTGATCTTGTTTGTGTAGATATAATGTAACAATTTCTGCTTTAGTTACTTAAAACTTTGTATGTTTATAGCTTTAAAATCTTTTGATTTTCGCGCATATACTTACTTACTTTCAGACCCCAGGGCTAGCACAAACTCGTAATTAAAATATGTTTAGCTTAGATAAACATCAGAGTTTAGCGTTTCATGGCAGCGTTTTTTTTTATTAAATTACAGTGAACAATAAAGATCTTATCTTTGTTCGTCTACTTTACAATAATTTACGACTACAACACCGCTAGTATAGGACTTTAAGTTCATAAACGTTGTCTGCGCCTAACATTGTTGAAGGCTTTGTATGGGTGCAAATGAGTTGCACCGCAGCTCTAGTATAATAAAATATTAATACTTTACATCTGCATATTGCATACAACAATATTGAAAATTGGCGCCTAGTTGATGAGGATTTAGTTGAGACGGAACCACTGCATTGTGGTTAACGACGTTGGTTACAATATATTATTTTCGAGAAAATGTCAAACAATGTAGTGAGATGATAAACGATATTTTGTGAATAAATTGTTTAGTTTTTAAATATTTTAACCGGCTTAACCAAAGTCAAAAGGAGATGATTATCCCAGGTTAAGTAATGCAGGATTTTATCTGATAGGTACAAGATAGCCTGCTCAACTAGAAAATAAAAAAATATTAAATGTTCAGAATGCATTCTAGTCCATAAAATATGACGTTGCAGGAAATTCAATATGGCGATAGCTATAGGTGATATGGTGTGAAATTTCATACTTTTCACTGCATGTATTGCGTAGGTAATTTAGGTACAATAATTCTTGTTTCATGGCCAATACATTTCACATGATACAGTAGGTTGTTGACAGCTCATAGATCCCTTTCAAATATAAAAATATTCCGGCATGCATCGCTCACCGCCACGCCTGCAACATTTCATAATAATTTCATTTAGGTACCCACCTTGCAATTTTTTAAGTGGATAGCTATTTATAGTGTTTTGTACCGATTCACATGTGCCTGCCCCTTACAGCTCGCGGCCATACATTGCGGTTGAAAGAATTATCGTAGCATAGATCTTGATGAGGGCATTGACCGCTCGGCCTCTCCGCGATGTCAGATTTTTAAGTACTTCTAAATAAGATTATTAGTTTAGTTATTGTTAATAGAAGATTCGTTAATCCAAAGTTTACATCTCACATAAAAATGCGATTAAACCTATGGTCAGGCCGTAAAATTGCCCAACAGTTTACAGCCGGATTATAATACCTACTTGCTCAAAACATAATAATTTACTGTAGATGATATTAGGGACTAAGTCTTTAAAAGGTAGTAAACATTATAATTTTTCAGCCCGATGAAAAGAAAAATATAGCGAAAGATAAATTTATCCAGGTATACATAATTATATGTGTAGGTAGGTACTTATAGGCAGCCCCGGATCTAGGGGGGGGGGGGCTAGCCGGGGCCCATGCCCCGGGCGGCAAATTCAGAGGGCGGCAAATTTAAGCTTGGTAGAGGAATACACTGAGCAGTGTATTCATCTACCAAGCGTAGTAATCGCAAAGAGCCTTGGCCTTGGCCCACCTCCCGAAACAAGGGAGGTGTGCCAAGGCGCTATTGAGATTGAAGCTTTTATATGGTCACATTGATAGTGTTGATATTGTTGATATTGACCATTGATAATGTGTAGTTGAAAGAAAAGTAGATTACGCACCTTGCTGAAGTGAGTGAATAATGCACGAGTGCTAACTTGGCACACTAAATTAGCACGAATGACTCACTTTGCACTCGGTGCTACAATCTACTATTTCTGATAGCGTTAACGTCAAACGCTACACAAAAAATGTATGGAAATGACATTTGTGAGTCACGTGACTTTTCCGCAGGTAATGTCATTGCCATAGGTACATTTTGTGCTTATCGTTTGGCGTGAACGCTAACAGAAAAGCAACTTGGCCTCCGTTGAGATTCGTTTCGAATATAGGCCGTGGTAGTCTAGACGCTGTGCTAGGCAACCAATTTCGTGGGTTTTGCGTATCAATACCGCCGCTGGCAGCTAACTACAATTGACCGCACGGTTGTCGCAGTGGCTGAGAGATTGGCTGCTGCGCGACGTGTCGCGGGTTCGATTCCCGCATTGCACATAGGTCTGGCTGTTTGTGTAGGTGAAATTTGTGTTTGTAAACGCACCCACGATACAGGCGAAATCCTAGTGTGGGGCAACGTTTTTTCAAAAAAAAAAAAGAAGAACTAAAAATAAATTATCACTTTTTGTTTAACCTTTATTTCTGATACGCTATTTCACAATCAATTTATCTGCATGATAATCTTTATACCAGTAGTGTGCGGACAAGATAATACACCGGACATTAATGTATTTTCGTAAAAATAAGACAGAACTGAGTAAAATTTATTATGGACCATGAAAAATATTGCATGTTGTAGATAATATACGCAATTTAAGAATGAAGGACAATATTGCCTTCGGGCCAGTAGGCAGGTAGGTATTTAATATAAAGAGAGTCTTACTTTGACGTGCTCGATAATAATCGTTGGCTTACTTTATATTACAGAATTATTGTGCGTACCTACCAATATCGGTGTAATTTGGACATTCTAAAATAGTAATTATGTAATTTACTTGCATTTTTCGCATGGATTTGTCCAGTAGTAATATAAGTAAGTACCTACATAATTTAAGATATGATCTCTGTACAAAAGCTGCAGATATCAATTACCTTTATGAAGATTAAACCTACAAATAAAATTATGTTCATTTTCCACTGTTGTAAAACATACCTAGAAGTCGTTTATACTCTAAAAACGGCAGCTATTGCATTCTTTAACATTTGCATGTTAACTGTACGATCATAAAAAATCTGTGATTGAACAAAGCGAAGTAGGTACCTACGCTTTAAACTTGTAGTATGCTATATGCACCAAGTTTTTTTATTTTCACAAGCGCAGCATAAAGCCTATTTAACATGTTTTTGCGGCAACTCGTCGCAACCGCCTTATTGTACTCATCAATGCTGTAGTAAAATGACAAACAAGTCGTTAAATTTTCTATGGACATAAATCAGAGGTCGTTTTGTAATTTTTCGGTATTAGGTAGGAGGTGATTTTATATTTATGCGCAATATTTCTAAAGCATTTCAAACAAACATTTACTACGACGATAGATGAATGTAATCGCTGTAGGCATGGGTGTAATTTAAAAACTTGTTTATCGATCTTAGGAAAGCTATTAAGATATAGTATAGGTAGGTAGGTATTATGCATCTTCATCCCGCTCTTGTCCGATTTTTATTTGTACCGTTTACTTCAAACGGTACCAGCCCGGTGGATAAAGTTTCAGGTCACAAACGTCATTGACATAGTTCAATCTATAGGTTTATAAACAATATTTTATTTCAAAAGTATTAAAGTCTATTTTAACAAAAATGCTAAATAATATAGAAACAAGTAGGTAGCATTATTTATTATCAGCAGGTTTGAGATATCAGTCACTAGGTAGCCTACTTAGCTCCAAAGAGTCCCCGTACCATCAACAATGTAGCAGACACTTTTTCATTCTTGGGCTAAAAGAAACTCGTTCCATTGTTTTTAAAAATTACCTTCGTTACGTGCCCAGCCACATACTGGCTGGGCCCGGATACGTGTCTGCTGCGCGGTACATAAGAGCGTTGTTCGCGAGCCATCCGCACTGGACTCATCAAGTCGGCCGGCCCCGCTAATTAGTAAAAACAATTCGCTGGGTACATTCGTCCTCTCGACCGCCCGCCAATTCCGCGTACCCCGCTAGAGAGCTGCTAATTTCATCCCGGTACAGTTTTTTCGCGTCGCGCATCATATTCGGCATTTGCCCGCTCGATCCGCCATCGAAATTAAGGCTCGAACAATGTCTGACAAAGCGGCCGTCCGCAAAACATCCCCGAGCCGGATTCCGCGACCACTACTTGTTTTTTAAATCGCCATCTCGCTCCACGATCCGCGAATGAGGGAGCTTGTCATAGCTGGGGAGCTTCGGTGTCCTATTATATGGAAAATCTGAATGCCGCCGTCATTCGTAAAATGTTACCGTCGTGCTTCATGTAATGTGCTTTGTTTTTAAGTCCAGACTTTCTTTTTGGTTACTTACGATGTTATTTCTTAAACAATGTTATACATTATAATTTAATAATGTAATGTTACGATTACAACTTGTTCTCATTAGTGGCACACTGATATACTGATATGGCAATATACAAATAATATTTCTCTGTGTAATATATTTTTTTGTGTTTATTTTACGCTTGAATCATACAAATGGACGTCAAAACATTACACTATCAATTTTTTCAGACTCAACACTACATATTGGTAGCCCAAGCGCAAGACAATGGCCACCCATCTCTTTCTGGTACCGTCACAGTCTACGTCAACGTGATTGATCTGAACGACAATGCGCCAATATTTGACCCCATGAGCTTTTCGAACGAAATCCTAGAAGACGTCCCTATTGGTTCTTCAGTGGTCACCATAAGTGCTACTGATTTGGATTCAGGTAAATAAATACATAGGATGGTGTTAATTTTAATTGTGTGCAACAAAAATCATTAATTCATAATATTTATATTTTAATGCAAGCAGAGGACTTAATCGGGTAAAGAAACAATGTCATAAAATCTACCAACAACACTTGCCTACATTAAAGTGTAAACAAATATTAATACCATTTACAGGTCTGAATGGCAAAGTGACGTACAGAATCAGCTCTGGCGACGAGGGACAGGACTTCAGCATAGCTGAGAACGGTACAATATACACCGCGAAGCTGCTGGATAGAGAAACTCTGCCGATCTACAATCTCGTTGTCACCGCTAAGGATATGGCTAAGCCTCCAGAGCCTCAACTGTCTTCAACTGTACAGGTAAGAATAATTTTCTTAAGTTCATAGTTTCCAAAATATAGTCATTTAGCAGTGTCTTATTTTATCAGTTTATATTCATTTTGTTACTGTCATCCCGTACACAGAATTTGGTCCCATTTTGTTGTTTTCCATGTCGAATCCATCTATAATACCTACTTTTAATCCCGCTTCTGCTTTTTAATGATAGAAACCATCATTACAATGATAGAGTATCATCTAAATATGTACAATAATATTCTGGTATTTTGACTTTATAGCGAGATGGAAATATTTTTAAAAGTAGGTACCTAAACTTGTTCGTTAAAATGCATTTTCACAATAGTGTTCTTGTGAAATGTTTACCAGAAAACCATCCATCGATCAAGTGGATACGAGCAATTTATAAACGCGTTGTCTCGCACATTCTTATTACCATATTTTTTAAGTTATGATCTAACGTTTACTTTCGAACAGCTTACAACATGTTTACATGGGCCGCCATATTTACCTTAACAGGGTCGTGTCACTTTTAGAAAGCTCTTACTAGATATATGTCTACCTATATTAAACGGTGTTTTTGGGGATTATTTTACTGATGGTTAGAAAGATGATTTAAAGTGAATACTATGTTCATTGGTTAGTTTTATTTTGTCTGTTATTTGATTTAATATCCAAGAAGTAGGTACATAGGTACTTAAAGTTGCCAACTATTTGTAAAATAGTCACATAAGTAAATATGAAACTATTAGTAATTTAGCTAACTATAAATGTTGTAATCCAAACCCTTAAAAATCACGTTCATTACGAGCCTTTGTTAAGAGCTTCTATTGTTGGGTTTCACAATATGCCTCTGATGAGAGCAGACGGAAGCATAGGACGCGTTTTGCTTTATTATTTTACTTGTATCAACTTTCTAAGAAATGTAAGATACTGTTTACGAAAAACATAATAAAATTCAATTGATGCTACATCCGGTCACATTCCATTGATCCGAAGGTGCCTCTTAACTGAGGGGATTTTAGTTTAATTTATCTGTTTTTTTATGTTTGTATGTTTCGTTTTCACACACTTTTATGACACTGTTTTTATTGTTACAGGTTACGATACAACTAAAGGATGTCAATGACATGGCACCTGAGTTTGTTACACCTAATATAACAACAGTGTCCGAAAATATTCCACTGAATACAGTCGTAATGACAATAAAAGCTGTCGACAAAGATGAAGGAAGAAATGGATATGTCGAATATTTTATGACTCCAGATCCAGAAATTAATGGTTACTTCTCTTTGGGAAATGTAGATGGTGTATTACGAGCAACAGGAAAACTTGACAGAGAATTAAAGGCAAGTTATACGATAACTGTCACTGCTAAAGACAGAGGTGATCCACCTAATGTAACAAAATCAAAAATAAAAATAGACATTTTGGATGAGAATGATAACAGCCCAGTATTTGATCCAAAACAATACAGTGCTTCTGTACCAGAAAATGCTAGTATTGGAGCAAGCGTTTTACAAGTAAGTTATTAAAATTAAGTTAATGTTTTATTATAATGTGTAATAATCGCGAAAACCTAAGACATTATTAAAATTAAGTATTTAAAAAAAAGCTTGCAATTAAAGTATATTTTATAATTTATATCAGAAAACGGCTGTTTATTAAATATTTTTAAATCAAAACAATATACTTCACAGGTTTCTGCTACGGATATAGATGAAGGTGCAAATGGAAGAGTACGATATTCGATTGCTTCAGGTGATGAAAATAGAGACTTCAGTATAAGTGAAGATACTGGTATCGTCAGAGTTGCTAAAAACCTCAACTTTGAAAGAAAATCCCGTTACTTGCTTACGATTAGAGCCGAGGATTGTGCTAAAGACGATGTCAGATTCGATACGGCTGAATTATCTATTTCAATTCAAGATATAAACGATAACCCACCCACGTTCCTTGATTCACCGTACTTAGCGTACGTAATGGAAAACGTTATTCCTCCCAACGGCGGGTACATAATAACAATTCATGCTTATGACGCTGATTCACCTCCATTTAATAATCAAGTCCGCTATTTCATAAAGGAAGGCGATGCGGATCTTTTCAAAATAAATGCTTCGTCTGGGCAAATTTCCTTGTTAAGAACATTAGATCGTGAAGCTCAGGATGAATACACCCTAGCACTCGTAGCAATGGATACGGGTAAGTTACGCAGCTATAAAAGTTACCGAGTTATATTCATATCGCATTCTCTGGATACATATATTTTAATATATTTATTCAGTTTTTTAAAATGACTCTTAAATTAGTATAGTATAGTAGTATTTATAATCTTTTTTTTTAATATAACGTATTACAGCAACTTTTACAGCTAAGTGTTGGTCCATCATTGCTACAAAAATATACCCTCGTAGGCGCGTTGTAAATTGACTTTCTTTTAATTTCAGGGTCACCTCCACTTACCGGATCAGGAACAGTTAAAATTGTGGTACAAGATGTAAATGATAACAGTCCTGAATTTGAAAGACAAAGTTATAGAACCAACGTAAAAGAAAATTTACCATCTGGGACTGTGATCCTTAGTCCGAAAGCTATAGACAAAGATGTTGGCAACAATGCTAAGATAAGATACAGTCTTCTTGGTGACAAATCAGAAAGATTTCAGATAGATTCTACAACAGGCGTTATTTCAACAAATGCTACCTTAGATAGAGAAGATTGGGATGTTTATTATCTGATTATAATGGCGCAAGATTCATCGACCACTGACCCAAGAACAGCTACTGCCAACCTTACAATAACAGTTGAAGATGAAAATGATAACACACCGACATTTGCTCATCCGGTTTATGAAGCTCACATATCTGATCGAACCATTAAAGGGGATTTCGTTTTTGGAGTAAAAGCTAGTGATAATGATATTGGACTAAACAAAAAGATTGTATATGATTTAAAAGGCGAACATCAGAACTTATTTATAATTAATGGAGAAACAGGAGTTATAAAAGCCAACGAAAATCTTATGAAGTATAAGGATAAAAATGGATCCACTTTCAATCTATTAATAATAGCAACAGACAGTGGTGTAATTCCAAAACAGAGTACAGCAGAGTTGATTCTAATCCCAAAGTCTGTGAAGAACTTCCCGAAATTTACAGTTACAAATAAATTGACTTTTACTTTTTCTGAAGATACACCAGAAGGTGTTTTGGTGACAAGATTATCTGCTACATCTCCGAAAAAGGGCCCTACTGGTTTACTACAATACGGAATTGCGGGAGGAAATGTTGGTGATGCTCTGAGAGTAGAACCTATGAGTGGTGAAGTATTTATTACTGGAAAAGGTCTTGATTATGAAACAATGCCTCTATACGAGGTGTGGTTTGAAGTGCGGGATTCTGACAATCCTCCATTAAAATCATTTATTGAAATTGAAATCAAAGTAACGGATGCAAACGATAATCCTCCAGTGATTGAAAATGCTTTATACAATGCAACTGTATTAGAGGAAGAGTATCCGCCTCAGTTGGTAATTAAGATAGATGCACATGATGATGATTCAAATGAAAATGGCAGAATATCTTTTAAATTAGTCAATGATTACGATGAAACATTTAGAATCGATCCAGAAGTTGGAGAAATTTATACGAACATAGCTTTGGATAGAGAATCAATCCCATTTTATGAATTAATTGTAGAGGCCGTAGATCATGGAGTGCCTCAACTGATAGGAACTTCAACAGTTATTGTAACTGTATTAGATAAAAATGATAACCCACCAAGGTTTACTCGGCTTTTTAGTGTAAATGTAACAGAAAATGCTGAAATTGGATCATTTGTGATACGGGTTACAAGTTCTGATCTAGACTCTGGTCCAAACGCGAATGCTACCTACAATTTTGTTGAAAACCCAGGACAAAAATTTATAATAGACCCAATAACTGGAAACGTTACAGTTGCCCGATTTCTTGACAGAGAATTACAAGATGAATACGTTCTAAAAGTCGCAGCAACAGATGGAGCGTGGCGTTCTGAAACACCATTGACCATCACAATACAGGATCAAAATGATAACGCACCAGAATTTGAATATTCATTCTACAGTTTTAATTTCCCAGAATTACAAAAGAAAAATAGTTTCGTTGGCCAGGTTATCGCGACTGATAGGGACAAACAAGGTCCTAACTCAATAATATCATATTCATTACAGCAACCATCGGATTTATTCTCTATTGATCCTGCAACTGGAGAAATATTAAGTAAATTTAAGATGAATTACAAAAGAACATCAATCAATTCATCGCCCGAAAACACTTATTCCGTTATTGTTGTGGCTACTGATAATGGAAAGCCACCAATGTCTTCTGAATGTTTAGTAACAATAAACGTAGTCGACGCTAATAATAATGCACCTAAATTCAAACCCCATGAAAAGTTTGTACCTGTACCTAAAGACGCCACGTCAGGGGAAAGAATTATAAGACTTGCGGCCGAAGATAATATGGATTTCGGAATAAATGCTGAAGTAGAATATTATGTATCAGGTGGAAATGGTACGGCATACCTTACTATTGACAAAAAAGGTGGCTGGATAATTGTGAGTAAACAGTTTTACTACCTAGGTCAATACTACGAGCTAAAAATAAAAGCCGTTGATCGGGGCGTTCCTCCACAGTCTGACGAGACAACTGTAATATTTGTTGTAACCGGTGAAAATATTTACAGCCCCAAATTTACAGCTTTAAGCTACCAAGTAATTGTACCTGAGAATGAACCAGTAGGAGCATCTATTTTAACGGTAAAAGCAAGCGATGAGGATGAAGGACCTAATGGAATTGTGCGATATTCCATCTCATCTGGGAATGCAGGAAAAGAATTCAAAATTCATCCAATATCAGGAGCTATTAGTATTTTGCGTCCTCTTGATTTCGATACAATCCAAGAATATAGACTGAATATCACTGCAAAAGATCTTGGCTTCAAGTCTAAAGAAGCTATTGCCACGTTAACGATAATTTTGACAGACATCAATGACAACGCTCCACAATTCAACCAAACAAAATATTTTGCGTATTTACCAGAAAACTCTCCAGTAAACAGTTTTATATACAAAGTTACAGCAGTTGATGTTGATTCTCCGAAAAACGCCATCATTAAATATTTTATAAATAATGAAATGGCTTCATTATTCCACATAGACGTCAACACTGGAGAAATATATTCCAAAGAAGTATTCGATTATGAAGAAAAAAGACTTTACACTTTGGAAATAAGAGCTGAAAACCCTGATTCAATTATGCGTAACACTACTGAAGTAATGGTTTACATAACAGGTGTGAATGAATATTATCCTAAATTCAAACAGCCCGTATTTCATTTTGATGTATCAGAATCTGCCGAAGTTGGAGCTAATGTTGGTGTTATTCAAGCTACTGATCAAGATAGTGGAGATGATGGAATTATATACTATTTATTTGTGGGCTCAAGTAACGATAAGGGCTTTAGTATTAATTCACAAACTGGTGTGATTCGAGTGGCACGTTATTTAGACAGAGAAACCCAGAATAGAGTTGTCTTAACAGTTCTTGCAAAAAATTCTGGTGGCATACATGGAAATGATACCGATGAAGCACAAGTCATTATATCTATTCAAGACGGAAATGATCCACCTGAATTCCTGCGCCACTATTACGAAGCTACTGTTTCAGAAGGCGCTAGCTTAGGACAAGAAGTAATTCAAGTAAAAGCAGTGGATAAAGACGTACGGCCACAGAATAATCAGTTTAGTTTCTCTATACTAGGTGGAAATACAAACCAGGACTTCAAAATAGATCCTCAAACCGGGGAAATTGAAGTTGTCCGCCAATTGGATAGGGAAACTTTGCCAATGTATTCATTGATAGTTGGTGCTATTGATACTGGCGTTCCACCTCAAACTGGTACAGCCACAGTTAAAATAACTTTGTCAGACATCAATGACAATGGACCTATATTTGATACTTCTAGCTTCGAAGGCGCTGTTTACGAGAATGAACCTCCTAATACTAGCATTGCGACTCTTTCAGCTACTGACCCAGATTTACCACCAAATGGAGCTCCTTTCTCATATGCTATTGTTGGAGGAAAACATCAAAGCTACGTAAAGGTTCACAAACATACAGGTGTGCTTTTAACGACAAAGAAAATAGACCGAGAAATAACACCCAACCTTGAAGTTGTCATACAAATAGAAGACAGTGGCAATCCAGTTATGAAATCAAATTACACAATATTTATAAAACTTCTGGACAGAAACGATAACCCACCAACACCAAGATCAGCTCACGTCATTGTTTATGCTTTCAATAATAAAGTTCCACGTGGCAAAATTGCCGATGTAAAACCGAATGATCCAGACATCGTTGGAGATTACAGATGCAAGATTATCAAAGAATCTACATCTGAAAATACACTATCACTTCTCAATATAAAATCTGGATGCAACCTGTACACTAATGCTGTTAAACCAGGGCAGGGATATTCATTTTCGGTTTCAGGGAATGATGGCGTTCATAGAGATGTCGTGTCTTCCATAAGTGTAGAATATTTCTCCTTTGATAATAATACCGTTGACCAATCTATTACTTTGAGAATTTTAAATATGACAGCGTCTGATTTTTTAACTCATTATTACCGAAGCTTACTAGAGATACTTAAAGAGAGCCTGAAAAGCAATGAAAGTATTTACTTGTACAGTATCAATGAAGTGGAAGGTCATTTAGATTTGACGATAGCTACAAAAGGTAATCATACTATTTGGAAAAGAGAAATGACAGAAAAATATCTTAAAGCTAAAGAGTTTCAAATGACTAAGTTATTGAAAAGCCAAATAATAGTAGCCTATTTTCCATGTGCCTCTCAGCAATGCAAAAATGATGGCCTTTGCACAGATTCAATCAGAGTTTTGGACGATACGAAAATAATAGAAAGCCCGTCTCTTATCTTGTCTTCGCCTCTGGTTAAGCATGAATATATTTGCCACTGTACAGAAGGATTCATAGGAGGCAACTGCGAAAAGCGGCAAGATCCCTGCTCACCAAATCCTTGTCGTTTTGGAGGTACATGTAGAAAACAAGGTCACGATTTTACATGCACTTGCCCAGCTCGCAGAGATGGTAAAACTTGTGAGATGGAAAGAGATGACGTATGTAGTAGTAACCCATGCAAAAATGGAGGTTCCTGCAAAGAAAGCGCGGATAAAAATTCATTCTTTTGCTTGTGCCGCCCTGGATATCGTGGCAATCACTGTGAAGCTTTAGTTGACTCATGCCGCCCTAACCCATGCATGCACGGCGGAATATGCATTAGTTTAAAACCCGGTTATAAATGCAGCTGCACAAATGGTCGCTACGGAACACACTGTGAAAGTACTACGTTCGGATTTGGGGAACTATCTTACATGCAATTCCCATCTCTTGATGCATCAACTAACGATATAACTATAATATTCGCTACTACAAAACCAGATGCTTTGTTGCTGTACAATTATGGTGGCCAGACAGGCGGAAGATCAGATTTTATAGCAATCGAGTTATTGGGAGGAAAGCCAGTATTTTCCTTTGGTGGTGCCAGAACATCCATTACTTCAGTCGCCATCATGAATTCTAAAAAGAACCTGGCTGATGGTAACTGGTACAAGCTTACGGCTACAAGGAATGGACGAGTGATTTCATTAAGTGTAGCAACATGTACTGATCATGGAGATGTCTGCACGGAATGTGATCTTGGTGATGATTCATGTTATGATGATGATACTGGACAAGCAGGGTATGTACCTACTAATGAAAATTATACTCCATCTATACCTCGTTACATAAATATTTTTGCGTCGGTCACAAGTCAAACACCTAATTGCCTAATACAATTTAATTGTTATCACGATGGTTTTAATTTTGTCATTAATTGCACGGTATGTTTTTAAATCCGTATTCTCAATAACTGGCTCAATTACTCAATGGATTCTGTTGCACTGTCAAAATGAAAGCTATGGTGATAGGGTGCTGGTTTCGATTCCCAAGACTGTAACAGTGATGTCAGGTTTTTCAGCAATACCTATTTCTTTTTATGCAGACCTGTGTAGGCATAAAGCGTCGTCCAAACAGATGCGGGCTGTGCTGGCGGACAGTAGTTACAACACTGTTTTTCCAACTGACCGCCACCGCAGACCGCGTCTATCTGAACGACGCTTTAAGTATTTTTGCCGCCTTACAATTTCCATGATTATTGTTACTTATAATTTCCATGATTATTATTCCATCACAATCACATTTTTTTAATATGATTGAATAGACATCTTAATAATATTTTATTTACTATCTTTTCAGAACTTTGAATTTCAACAATGAACCATTACTCATCGGTGGCCTTCATAAAGCGGACCCAGTTTTAGAACGTCCAGGACAAATTCATTCTGATGACTTCGTTGGGTGTATGCACAGTATTACCATCAACGGACGATTGCTAAACCTTACTAATCCTATAAACGCACGAAGCGTGGAACCAAAATGCGAACGCTCAGAAAAGGGTGCCTGTTTCAAGAAAGATGTTTGTGGCTCAGGAAAATGTTTGGATAGATGGAAAGCTAATTTGTGCAAGTGCAAAGGTGACTTAATTTCTCCTGACTGTGGTATTTCACTGCAGTCTATTTCGGTTGGCGAAAATGGATTTGTAACTTACACAATATCAGAGAAACACAGAAGAATGCAATTATTGGAAACATTTTATGGAGGCAATACTGGGTGGTTGAAGAAGAATAGCAAATCTTCTGGTAAAGTAATTCCTAAAGTTAATAGTCCAGCGAAATGTTTATCATTCTTTTTTAGAACACATAGGAAAGATGGTGTCTTATTTTATTCAGCAACTGACAAATATTACACTTTAATTGAACTATTAGAAGGAAAAGTTTGTTACACCTCAAAGCAGAACACCGTTGTGAATATGAGTCAATCAGAACAAAGCGATGTTTCCGATGGTAATTGGCACAACATTACTTTAGTGTCAATTGGGAGAAGTATACGATTGCTTGTCGATGAGAAAAATGTTGGCGAAGAACTTGACGCTGCTGGTGTTCACGACTTTTTGGATCCCTATCTAACTGTCATATCAATTGGAGGAGTTAAAACTGAATGGATAACTACATCAAGCCAAAACAAGTTCGAAGGATGTTTTGCAAATTTTTCGATTAACAATGAGATTCAACCATTTAGTGGAAACGGCAGCATATTCAAAGAAACAATTCATAGAGGTAAAATATTAAATGGTTGTCACAGTGCCTTTGGTGTAGGTGCAACGCAAAATCATCCATTGCGTATTGGCATTACACTAGTGATAGTGTTCTTCGTTATTCTATTAGTCGCCATTTCAGTCTCAATAATCTTTTACCGACTACGTAAGCAGAAAAAAGAAAAAGGTAATGGATCTGCAAGTAAAGGTAATATTGTACACTCTAAGCAAAACGGAGGCCCTGCTATGTTAAATGCTCCAAATCTAATAGCTGGTACAAATGACAGCATAATGAATAGAAATCTTCACAACAACGATACAAGCCTCAATAGTTACATGTCAGACAATGCCGATATAACACGCAATGTAGGCCACATCGTTGGTCCTGAACTGCTATCAAAGAAATACAAAGATAGAGAAATAATGAACATTGATCCACCAAGACCGCAACGGCCTGATATTATAGAGCGTGAAGTTGTTGGAAAAAGTCCAGCACTTCGGGAAGATCACCACCCACCCCCACCACCATCTACGAATACATCACATCATACCCATGATCACCCTAGTGGTATGGATTTAAATTCAGAGGTACCAGAACACTATGATCTTGAAAATGCCAGTTCGATTGCACCTTCTGACATAGACATTGTTTATCATTACAAAGGATTTCGGGAAGCAGCAGGTGTTCGTAAATACAAAGCAACTCCACCGCCCATCGCAGGCTACCACCATAAGCATCAAACTCCTCAACATCGTCACTCACCACATCATCCAGGTGGGTATCCATCTCGGGTTCCTCAGGCAGCGCAACCTCCGCCACAACCAAGACAACATCAAACAACACCATTAGCACGGTTATCTCCAAGCAGTGAACTTAGTCAGCAACCTAGAATATTAACTCTTCATGACATATCTGGTAAACCGCTGCAAAGTGCTTTGTTGGCCACAACGTCTAGTTCTGGTGGCGTTGGAAAAGATGCCCTGCATAGTAACAGTGAACGAAGCTTAAATAGCCCCGTTATGTCACAACTGAGTGGGCAAAGTTCTTCAGCGGGGAGAAAAACACCTAGTGCTCCGCCACAAGTTCCACAAGTAGTGTCTGTTGGATCAGGCGCAGTGGGACTGACCGCAGAAGAAATAGAAAGAATGAATGCAAGACAGCGGACTTCTAGTTTAGTGTCCACATTAGATGCAGTATCAAGTTCAAGCGAAGCTCCACGTGGAGGAGGAGTCGGCCACCACATGTCACACAGACATCACTCTCCTCCAGACGATAATAGAAGTTCTACCGGATCAGACGATGAAAGTGGTAATGATAGCTTTACTTGTTCCGAAATAGAATATGACAACAATAGTATAAACGCAGATAAGTTAGAGGATGTCAGAAGACAGAATGTTAATAGCGGAAGTAATCCTAAAAAACCTATATTGCCACCACCATATGAAAGCTTTGATTCCTCGTTCCGAGGTTCCTTGAGCACTCTAGTCGCATCTGATGATGATTTAGCCCCGCATGTAAGTTCAGCCCTGTATCGGCAAGCGAATGGTTCCCCCGCTTCAGCCGCACTTGGCTGGGGACCTGCTGCTCTCGATCTATTCAACTGGGGACCAAATTTTGAAAGTATGATCGATGTATTCAAGGATATAGCTGAATTACCTGATTCTGTGAATGGGAGAATGTCTTCCTCGCTAAGACTTCAGAATGGAACACCGAAGCCGTCAGAAGAATACGTTTAATGTGTTAGGTTAGATAGACTGTAAATAGTATTAAATAAGTTTTTAGCATATTGTAAAATAATTGTTGCGATCTTGTATCAAGGTCTCTATATTTTCTTGCCATATATTGTTTATATGTTTTCATAATTAGATAAGTGTGTCATGGATATCCTAGTGTATCCAAAATTTTTATGAAACAAATATCTTCACGTCCATGTTACCTTGCGGCGTCAGCAGATACTTTAGTGTCAACAACTATTATTATAGTTGTATATTTACTGTAGTGAATGTTTGACTCTAGATGTATCCAGGACACACGTGTAGTTCTTATGACAGACGGTGTTGTTTATCGTCGTTTGAAGCTAGTAATCATAAACAAATGTGTTGTAAAAATACGCCTTGTTACATGCCCAAAATCGGCCCCACACCTCCATAAATCAATGAGGAATCAGATCCTCATTGATTTATTACAGCTTCAACATGTAAACCCTCGTTGTACATAAAGTTTGTAAATAGAACTGTATTTGTAAACATTTGTGTGTAAATATGTAACAGTGAAACATTTTAGGATCAAATTAAACACAAAATTTTGAAGCTCTGACTGAATGGGTATATAACATGTAACCGAGTCTTGTAAATAATATAAATACGCTTATTTAATGGAATCAAATAAATCCATGTGATAATGTTTGTATCTACACATAATTATTGATATTTATATGGTCATTGTCAGTTTCTCAAATGTAAACAGTCAGAGCTTTCTTTCCCGTTATTGATTGTATCGCCATATTATTTAGTAAAGTGCCAAATGACTTTAAATAATTTTAAATAACTGACTGATTTCATAAATAAAATATAATTTAAATTACATTTATTTTATTTATTCAACCCACACCTTAAAACAGCATAAGTACCACAACGCAAATTATAATGCAAAGCAGTATGTACCTATCTAACATGGTGGCGGCTGCGGTGGATGATGCTGCCCTTGCATTTTCATGAAGCGCACGGCGCGCCACGGTTGTCGTAGTGGCTGAGCGATTAGATGCTGCGCGACGTGTCGCGGGTTCGATTCCCGTACGGAGCAAATATTTATTTTATTCATTTATTCATTATGTAATTTGACAACATAGGTCCAATGGTAAGTAAAAAACTTATCAACTAAGGGTAAGTTTAACATAGAATATAGGTATTTACTTAAATAATTCATTCATTCAATTGTATTTATTCCTGCTGCCGCACGAGCAACTGAACTGAATGCCTTAACATTGGTGCATCGTGTTTTTCGGCTAGGGTTTTTAAAATGCTGTTGGTGCTAGCCCGCGTTCTGCTTAATAAGGATGCTGTCTTTTTCCTAATTATGGCATAGAAATCGTCGGTTTGTGCTACAGCAAACATACTCGACGCACTGCAGAATCGGGGCAGCCTCAACAGCACCCAGAAACCATTATTAGATATATTGCACACGCAGGGCATCTAGAGCCCTCCGCGTACAGTTGACCCACAAACTACCCGTGTAGAACGTTAGGCAATAAGCTTTAAACAGGGTTATTTTGACCTCGTTACTACAACGAGCAAATCTATGAGCCAACATGTTGTATCTGGCTGCTAGTGCCCTGCGTTCACGTTTAATGTCTACCTGATCCCTGACTCCTCCGGGTCTGGAGTGTTTGTGTATCATGTGACCTTTATGTTTGTAAACGCACCAACGACACAGGAGAAATCCTATTGTGGGGCAACTTTTTTTTATAAAGAAAAAGAAGATTTGCTAGTGGCACCAAGTTGCGACGATTCGCGCAAACAAGCCATAGTGTATGCGGCAAACATGGTACACGACGCCGACGCGCAACGTCTTCAATGTTTATCTCTGCGAAGTACACTCCGTGCCGTTTTGTGGAAATAAACTAGGTTAAAATAAATATTTAACCGGAAAATGATAATAAGTCTAACTGTTGTTGTCGTAAGGAAGGCTTTTCATAGAAGCGGAAAAGAACGAAGGGCAGTAGCACATGGTATTCATTACCATATAATATTAGGTATATCGCGGACTTCAAGCCACAGAGGCGTATACGCAGTAGGTACCCTTACTTTTCAGGAGATCGATTTTCAAAAACTAAATAATTTTATTTCAATTAACTATTAGTAGTAGGTACATACATACACCTATTATTATGATAAATTTAGAGGCTATGTCTCGCTACTACTGGAATCGAATACCTTTAAAAATCTTGAAACTAATTCTTCTTACAGTAGTTGCCTGGCTTGGCCTGTATCAGAGTCATTTTTAAAATAAGATATTTATTGGTCAAACATAAGTAGGTATACCTACATACTACATATTATATTGAAGGTCTCTGGCTGAAGAATTCCCTGACTTGAAAGAACTGAGATTTGAAAATGGTCAGATACAACTCCAAATGTGGGCTATTTAAAAACAAATTTATTGTAACATATTGCTGCTCACGAACAATAGAAGGTCATAGCAGCAATGTAACACTAACAACTACCAATAATTTTGCGGCGGTGGGTGCGGTGGTGCGGCGGCGGGCGGCGGCGCGGCACGGTCGCCTCGTATCTACATAGGCAAAAATAAAAAACAAGACTAATATGTTAACGATTCTGAATGTAAAACCAAACAATAAGTAGGTAAACCAAAAACAACAATGCCCTTAATTCACTAACAGCGCACTTTTCAACAGTAATTAGGTTTAAAGAAAACACACCAAACACACCAAACGCAGATAAGATGATAATGCATGCTTGTTTCCCTTACGACAATTTCAATGTCATTTACATAATAATTTGGAACAATGGTTGGGAGGAGTCGCTTTTCAATGTAATAATAGTTTAATATAAAAGAGCTATTTTATTAAATTAGCTATTAATTATGAGCTATTTAGTTTAATTTTAAACTCGGAGAAGAGCATCTTCCTTTAAAAAGCCACTACTAGGTCTTTACATGTTTTATCGTTTTTGGAGAATTGATCGATTTTCTCTACCTGCCCCTATAGCTACCGTACCTGAAAATATAAATTAGAATAAATAAAATAGTAGAGAATAGGTACACACAATGATTTCCCAAATCTAAGTTTTTCATACTAGATGTAAAATTACACAAGCGCAACGCCGCTTAATAATTTTCGTTAAAGATTTCGATGTGTCAGGGAAAATGACGGTTAAGGGTTGATTCATCGAAGAGCAAGATGGGTACGCCGCCGAGCCTAAGTTATAAACCACCAATGGAGTACCTAAAAGATCGCGGTCTGAAAAAACGGAAGTGTGGCTGGCTGGCTCATTGTGAGTGCCAAATCTCTTACCAACAGACACACAAACTTCTTCATACAGTTGAAACCCGGTAAGGTCTTTTTAAAATTCTCTAATTAGCTTTGTGTCTACAAAAATGTCTAATATTTTAATTAAGTATATAATTATTATAAATACGGCAATTTCTATATTTATACATTTTATGTAAAGTTCGATCAACTTTGAATATTTGAATATTATAACGCTCGTCATGAATAGACGATTCAGATTTATGTTCATTTTAATCATCATTAAAATTCTTATTAGACAATATATATGTATGAACAAGTCCTCATATTGGGACTTTTCGATTCTAATATTGTTTGTTAGTCTGCTTATAAACGAACTGCTACCTACCTGAATTTGTATTATTATCAAAAAATAGGTACCTACCTATACGCTTGTAAAATGTATTATTCGCTTGCAGCCGGGTAAATTTAACCGGTAGTGATAGTAGTAGTACAGTGATAAGCCCATGAAATGTTCATAACAGCACAGTCTAATTTCGACTTTGCATCGAGTTGACGAAAATTTCGATAGAAACATCTACAGTTTTCATTGTTTTAATCAGCTGTTTGGTCGGTTACGCGTGACGTTTGGCAGCTCAGTAAGGCACACTGCACAAGATCTATATAAATGTGTCTGCCAGCCCTTAGTCATAGTTGGAGACTATTTATATCATCGTCACTATGGTCTTCATAGTTTTGTTTATTAACTTCTTTTTCATATGTGAGTATTGTGATAAAATACATTTTGTGACATGTACAAGTATTGTACGTTATTTTTATTTTGATCGATTGATTAAGGGCGCTCTCGAAATTTTGTCTCCTCTCTCGCTCGCACAGACCCATTTTTAAGAATTTTGAATGAAAAGATGCATTTTTGAAAAATGTAATCTGATAGTGAAGTACAAAATAATGTTAATTTTACAGGTAAATAATGAAAACACATTTCTACTGTGATATCTAATAAACAAACTTAAATAACAATTATAATCCGTTTTTGAGGTTTGTTTAACTCATGTGTTTTTAAAAAATAAATTTGAGTTTATAATATTATAATTAATATATTTTTGTAGTTCGCTATCAGATTACATTTTTCAAAAATGCATCTTTTCATTTGACATTCTTACAATATATGGTTCTGTGCGAGCGAGAGAGGTGCCGAATGCGAGAGCCTTCGAAACCGTTTCAATCTAGTAAGAATAATCTTTATGACTTGATTTGTCATTTTTCAAATACCTGCAGTTATAATAATTTATTATGAAGACGGACATTTTTTATTCAAAAGTATCTATCTATCTATACTATTATAAAATTATTGTAAACAAGCTGTGTCTTTACATTGAAGATATTCCAGAAAAAACAGTCGGGATAGGGTACTGGGACGTAACTATACCCAAAAAGATTTTTTTTTAGATTTTTTGTCTGTTTGTCTGTTTGTGCGCGCATCACGCAAAAAGTACTGAACGGATATTGATGTAGTTTTCACAATTCAATAGCTTGGGATCCAACTTAAAATTTAAGCCACGTTTCATCTAATTCTGATGGGAGGAACCAGAGATACAGCTTGACCTCTTGGTAGTACTAGCCACTCTACACTGCGGAGGTCATTTAAACTGGTCACTTCACTGTAGTCCACGCGGACGGAGTCGCGGGCAAAATCTAGTACTATTATAAAATTGTAAAAAAGCCGTGTCTTTACATTGAAGATATTCAAGAAAAATTTGTCGGGATAGGGGACTGGGACGTAACCATACACAAAAATATATATTTTTTAATTTTCGTCTGTTTGTCTGTTTATCTGTTTGTCTGTTTGTGCGCGCATCACGCTAAAAGTACTGAACGGATTTTGATGTGGTTTTCACAGTTCGATAGCTTAGGGTCCAACTTAAAATCTAAGCCACGTTTCATCTGATTCCGCTGAAAAAAACCAGAGATACAGCCAGTGGCGTAGCTACCGGAGGGCTAGACGGGGCAGTGCCCCGGGGCCCCCAAGCTCAGGGGGCCCCTCGGACTCTGACTTACAAACTAAGTAGGTATAAACTTATATTCTGACTTGTATTGATAAAATTTTAAAGATTTGTTCCTTATTTGTCGTGTTCCGATGTCGACGTACTCCAAATTTGTCGTAACCCAGATTCATCGTAAAACGTATACTTAGTCGGTCAAGAAAGTGGTGTTATTGGTTTAAAAATCTCTACTTAATTCGGATTCCGTACCCAAAGGGAGCTCAACGGGACCCTGTAGATATTTTCTTTTATTTTCATAAAATAGTTTTAATTTGTTCAAAATAAGTTACAATTTGTACTTATTTGGTTTTTAATTTTATTGTGGAGTCGACTGTATTACGACGAATCTGAAGTACGACAAATCTGGAGTAGGTAGGTACGTCGAATTCGGAACACTACGAATTCGGAACAAACGATTTTAAATAGGTTAGTTTGGGCCCAAGTTTATTTTTTGCCCCGGGGCCTTTGGTTACCTAGCTACGCCACTGGATACAGCTTGACCTCTTGGTAGTACTAACCGCAGTAGCCACCCTACACGACGGAGGTCATTTAAACTGGTCAGTTCATTGTAGTCCACTCGGACGGAGTCGCGGCTAAAAGTCTAGTACTATTATAAACTTGTAAAAAAACAGTCGGGATAGGGTAGACACTGGGACGTAACCATATCCAAAAAGATTTTTATTTAAATTTTTGCCTGTTTGTCTGTTTGTGCGCGCATCACGCGGAAAGTACTGAACGGATTTTGATGTGGTTTTCACAGTTCGAAAACTTGGGGTCCAACTTAAAATCTAGGCTATCACTCCGGTAAGATAAAAAGGAGACACGGCTTCACCTCTTGGTAGTACTAGCCACTCTACACTACGGAGGTCAGTTAATTTTGAACTAGTCATTTCATTGTAGTCAACGCGGACGGAGTCGCGGGCAAAAGTTTAGTAAATTAATAAGTTAATATCTATGCCTAAATAATTATATCCTTATAATTTAAAAATGTAGGTACTTTAAATTTAAAATACTGGCCAAGGACAAGTCTTAGGCTCGTATTAGGTACAGAACGATGCTCGAGCACAGAGATCTGTGCTCGAGCAGAGATCTGCTTGAGCATAGATTTAAAGCCATTTGATTGGTGGAAACTAGTTTCAATCTATGCCCAAGCAGAGATCTGTGTTCGAGTATCGTTCTGTAATACGAGCCTCACAATCGCAATGAGAATTTCGTGCTTTATATCACCAAATAAATTTCAAAATAAATTATTCGCAAAGCTTTCTTTTAATATCATAATCCAACCAACAATTCATTCATTTCATTCCAACAATTAATATCAATACCAACATAATGCTTACAAATTTTTTACTCATATACCTACCTAATGCTATCTGCATTATATACCTAATTATAATTAGTTCCTTGGCGCACAATTTGTTATTAGAAATACAACAAACATAAATTCAACTGTTTTGTTTTCTAATCTACAATGTATTTAAATTACCTTGAGGTGTTGACATTTTCAATTATAGACAACGCTAACGTATGTAAATTAATGAGGATAGGCAACCATAAAATGCTCTAATCAACAAGTTTAAAAGCCTTCTGAAAGTAAAGATAGTAATAATTAAAAAATAAAGGTTAATGGTTACTTCCTAAATTACCTATGACGATAAGTCGAGGTCACTATCGAGTTCAAAAAGAAAATGACAGACGGGATTATCTGTTTTATTCACAAGTATATTTTTAGAAGTTTTTTAGGGAGGATACGTTTTTAACTATGTATTACTGCAGCTCTGCCTACTCCTGCGGGGAATAGGCGTGATATTATTTGTGTTTGTGTTGTAGGTATTAGTTCAAGTAGAGCAGATTTTGATTGCATAGCACCGCCGATGGAGTGTCCCAATGAAAACATAACATTTTGGCTTTACACTAGGTAAGTTGACAATAATTTTAGTATGTAGTAGTTATAGAGCTCATTGCTATGAGGTTAATAAGACCCAATCTTACCGATTCAAGCAATTTTCGCACGTAAAAAACGTACGGATCACAATATTCACAATAGAGACGGAAAACTGTCAAAACATTTTCAAAGAGAGGTTAAAAACAGAATCTTTGATCGACAATATAAACTTTATGAGAAATCTAACCCCCGTATTCACGAACAATACTATGAGGACTCATAGCAAAGTGTACAAAAAACTCATTTAAATAGGAACATTGTATGTATTAAGTTAAGGTTCATATTCATATGATTCGCTTGTTTATGAGTGTGAGTTCAGGATGAATTCATAATAATATGATGCTTATATTTATGAGTATGAACCTTATTTTTATATACACAATGTTCGTATTCGTATGAGTTTTCTGTACACTGTGCGTTCGAGACCTCATAGTATATTGTTCGTCAATACGGGGGTAAGACAATTTGTTTGAAGGTATAGGTGCCGGTGTAATTACAGGCTATGAGACATTTAAATTTCAACTTCGTCTCCAAGTGCACCTGCAATGCCTCTGTACTTGCAGGTTACCTTACTTATCATCTAGTGGCACAACAGTTATATTAAAAATGTTTCACTTTTCGTTCCATATAAGTCAAATTGGGCTCATTGAAGCTACCTTTCAACTAAAAGATTCCGTGAATAAATTTTTTACACGATGTTATCTAAACACAGCTGGATACTTAGGTACTGTATTTTATGATTGGACTAATTTTCAGCCATTATTACAATAAACGAGTGCAATTGTTGAGCGTTAGGTCTTGGGTTCGATCTCCGGATCAGGTAAAAATTTATTGAGTTTTCCATTGGGAGATTCTAAATAACAGCCCAAAATCAAAGTTAAAGCATTTATTTTAATTAGACCAATTACAGGTACTTTTGAATTGTCAAGGAGTCTGTTAGTTAGTCATAATGATGAAGCTAGATGCCCATTCCAAAGCGTAGATTCCTATGGAGAAGAACGGGCAAGAAACTCCATGGTTACTCTTTTAAATCAAATGATTACAATATCATGGTTACATTGCTTTTGTCGGAAATAACACAAATATGAGAGAACAATGTAAAAGTCTAGAATAATAGTAAACACAACTCCAAATATTAGCCATAGCAGTTCAGAGATGACCAGTCCCAACAGACGGCGCCCGTTCACGACCCCCATGGTCTGGATATAGGTATACGCCCGGTTAATGGCCATAGGTTTTCCCCCTATTAGGTACACGTGGGTTTTAACATAATTAGCAAAATGTGGGTGTACTAACACGTCTGTCTGCCTAACGCTTCGAGGAATACAAGCGTGATGTTATGTTATTGTAATATTTTTAAAAGAAAGAATAACTCAAAAACATTATAGTCAGTGGCAGTAATCTACTGATTGCAACATACCTACTGCGGTCATTAATCATTGGCAATAATAATATCCTCTAAGAAAATGATAGGTCATCGTTATAGCATGGGCGGTGTTGTTCGTCACATTCAATATGATATGATGATGTTGAATGACTTTTATCATAGTCATAGTAATGGTATACCTACTTACACATGGTCGACCGCAGTCTTGGTAAGCGATTTCAGCTTCAGCGACTTGATCTTGAATAAACGACACCTTCCAAGGAATCAAGGGGAAGGCCTATCGATCTAAGACAAACATGGCAATATGTATAATTGAACTGCCTTGTAAATACTTACTTACAAGAATCTAGACTAGAAATGCGAGAGCCCTCTTATTACTAGCCTCTAGATTCAAGGGGATAGTAATAAGAGAGCTCTCGCATTTTGTCACCTCTCTCACTCGCACGGAACCATATTTTTAAGAATGTTAAACAGAATAGAATAGAAAAGGTGCATTTTTGTAAAATGTAATCACAATACGAACTACACTTACATTTCATAAAATAAAATACCTAAAATATACTCAGGTTTCTTCGATCAAAAGCTTCCGTAATTACATTTTTAAGCTACGTACTCTCCCCACCACTGAATTTTCTTGTTTCCACCTCGTATGACATTTTTTTTAAATAATATTTTTGTCTAGAACAAATGAAGACAGACCACATCAAGTCCTGGCTATGGACGCCAAGTCCATAGAATCTGCGCCCTGGGTACAAGACGCGCCAATCAAGATATTAATCCACGGATACACTGGCCATAAGGATTTCTCGCCCAATACAGAAATAAGACCAGGTGAACTTTCTATGAACTAGGCTCATATTTTTTTGACTATGTAGGTTTTGTGGGTGCCTATACTGCCTTTATACAGACACATACATCTCATACAAAAACAACTGTCGATATGCAAAGCAAATATACCTATATCTTCCGTGACGGCAAATCATACGTCACTATACTTTATTCAACTGGCTTTGAGAAATAACGTAAACAATCAAAATTCTTAAAAATTGTTCATGTTTTCGCTCATCTTAACATATTATCTGTATAATGATGGCAGCTTAGGTTGTTATTATACTGACAAGTGACAACCAAAACATCAAGGAATTACGGCGCATCGCGTGATTTTGAATTCAGTATGGTTGTACTTCCATTGTTTACGTTTTATCTCAAAGCCAATTGAATATAGTAGAATAGTCAGTAGTCATAGTCAATCAAAAACTTTATATAAGTCTACAGGCGTAATCATAATGTTATAATCACCAGACTGGAATATTATATTCTTTGATAAGCTAGTATTATTCCTCTCATATTATTTTTAAGGGTTTTTAGATAAATGAAAATGCCACATAATATGATATTCTTATCTATCTTAAAGTAATATTAATTAATTTCATACTTTAAAGTTAAGAAAAACTTATTTTTTTACAAAACATGCACCATAAACGTTACCCACCAACATTGTTTCGAATAGAAGAATAGAATAGAATGTTTATTTGCAGGAACAGTAGTTTTACAAGGTCTTATTACAAAAATTGTTCGTATCATGTTCCACCTTTTCAAAAGGCAAGCAAATATTTAAATAATTAACTAGCATGCATTTAAAACTCAAACTACATAATATGTCACATCAATATCATTTCATTTTGCCCATGCCAATTTTAATCTAAATACCTAATTTATATAATAATCCATATCATGAAATACCTAGATGTCGATAAATATAATGCAAATAAATGTCAATACCTACTCATAATAAACCATGTCATGAAATAGATGTCAATACAATAAAAAATGTCAATGGATTAATAAAAGTGTAGATAGCTATAATATATTATTCTATTTCTTGAAATTCATAAATTCATTTATCGTGTAGAAGCATCCTTCTAGTAACCAGGATTTTAAGTTCCGTTTAAACTGATTCAGTGGAAGCTCTCTAATTGATTTCGGTATATTGTTAAATACTTTAACAGTCATGATTAAGCAATTTTTATGGTGAAGGGTGCTTCTGCATTTTCTCATTGCTAACTTGGTAGGGTCCCTTTGAGTAAATCTACTGTCATCACTTATTTTTGGAAAAAGAGTAGAATGACTCCGCACAAACATTCCAATCTCTAAGATATACATAGACACCAAAGTCAATATTTTTAATTTTTTAAATAATGGTCTACATGTATCAAATGGTCCCGCACCACACATAGCTCTAACGCATTTTTTTTGCACGATAAAAGCTCTATTGACTTCCGTTGAGTTACCCCATAGAAATTTATTATTCGAAATCATAAAATGAACAAAACCTAGTTAGTATGTTAATTTTCTGTTATCTAAGTACTTATTTATTTAAAAAGACGTAAAATACATTGTTAATTTGCATACTTTTACTTCTTCATAAATTGCACTATAATAATTCACATACTATTTACAAAACAAATTAACGTACCTAGATACCTATCAAGAAGGTAAATCTATAAAATGAATATAATTAGATGTAATAAAGGTTGCATGCCGAACACAATCAATGAATTGAATGAAAGCCATTTTTCACGGAGAACATGAATTATAGAAATAAATCTATAATGGTGTCACAAAATATTTGAAAATAATATAATGGGCCTGGTAGGTTTGGCATTACAAAATATTATAAAAAGGTTTTTTTATAAAGTAGTGAACTAAATAAAATACAGACAACTTGATACAAAAGAAATAAAGAACAGACATTACAATTATGTAATTACAAGTTAACGTTAAAATAACATTTATTATAAATTATCAATATTATGCATACTGCATACATTCTAATCGCGATTGCTCATAGAGTAACTTTTTATAGTCTCAAATTAGGTCGTCGGCTGACTCCATCGGAATCTTATAATAATACTTTGATCCTGGGTTCCTAACCTGGGGGTAACTACCCCCTCGGGAGTAAAACAGCTTTTTTGCAGGGGTAATAGGACTGGTAATGGATAATACGTTTTTGTGCAATTTATTGTGATCAGTGAAGACTATGTATTTTCATGTGATAACATTTTAAAGGCGTGGACTGGGGGGATACAATGAGTTTCTTTAATATGTCATAGGGGTGACGAGATTGAAAAGGTTAGGAACCACTGACTTAGATAATATTTTAATCTTATTTATAAAAATGAATTGCCGTAGGTACCTATGTATGTTAGTCTGGCAAAAACACGACCGATTGACTTGAAATTTTGTAATGTTGTTGTAAGGAAGCCGAGGAAGGTTTAAACGGGCCGGGCACAACTATGAGGTAATATTTTTTTCTCGTCATGCTTTCAGCTTACATGAAATGCTGCGACTACAACATAATATCAGTGGATTACAACCCTATAGCCCGGGAGCCATGCTACATAGAGGCTGCCCGCAACACCGAGCTGGTGGGTATGTGTACTGCCCAGCTGATCGACCAACTAGTCCAGAAATATGGCTTCAACCTCACCCAGTTCCACACAATAGGATTTAGTCTTGGTGGACAAACAGCTGGATTTATCGGCGATTATGTGACATCTGGTAGATTGGAAAGACTTACTGGTAAATATTATATTGCTTAAAGAGTTTTCATAACTAAAATATTTTTCATTCTCCTCAAAATAATTAAGGTAGGTAAGAAAACATGGACCGGTTTGCCCCTGATGGTAATAATTATGTTTACTCTTTCACCTGTACGACTGTTTGCCATTAACTTAATAAAGGCACAGTGAGCCAAAATTATCTTTGGAGTATTTATTTTTCTCTAAAAAAATATAAAATTCCTACAAGAAATAACGTTTAATTAAAATTAGTCCTAATTTAAAATTAGGACGTGCTTACACTGGTTGCAAAGTAGTGAGAAGAGAAGTAGTCACAGTCTGTAACAAATCGTATGTGTTACCTATAGTAAATTAATATCATCCGATCATGTCACATCAGAAGATTACATAGTATAAAATTGAACACATCATACCTACTTACTTAGTTTAATAAAATAATATTTTGCAGCTTTGGATCCGGCAATGCCTCTGTTCGTAACCACTGATTCTAAGAAGAAAATAGACAAAGGTGACGCAAGGTTTGTGGATGTTCTTCATACTAACGCACTGGAGAAGGGGAAGTTGGAAGCTAGTGGCCATATCGACTTCTACGCCAACGGGGGCATCACACAGCCTGGCTGCAAAGCCACCAAAGAACAAAGTGAGTTAGTAACAAGGCTGCATGACTTTTGGTGTACTGGAGTTAAATACAACAAGGAACGTTCCATTTATTGCCCAAATTAAATAAAAGAACTTGATTGTCAAGCTGAGCTTGTGTCCTCGATTTAAGATATGTTTTAATTACTTACTTTATTCTACTATTGTCGGAGGGAAGAATTAATGGGAGATAAAAGTCCCCCGATTATTAATAAATATTAAAAACTAGCTTTGCCGCGGCTTCGCTCGCGTTAAAGTCACGTAGCGCCATCTATCGTCCTAAAGCGATTATGACCGTCGAAAGTTATTCTTCTTTCCCTCGGGAGCAGTACGGGAACTGTCCGTGTCTGTAGGTACTCCTGACAACGTATATGTAAAATTTTATGATGACCGCAGGTGTTTATGCGTAAAAAGGTATAATAGGATTAGAATTATGGTAGGTGGACTAAATAAATATTTAACTTTTAGCGTAAGCTATGAAATACCATAAATGTTATATTTTCAAGTTGTATTATCACATTTTCCCAGGTAAGTCCGGCTGCAACCACGGCAGAGCGCCGCAGTACTACGCGGAGTCAATAACCACAGACGTGGGGTTCTACGCGACCAAGTGTTACTCCTGGATCATCTACATGATCGGCTGGTGCGAGATGTTCAACTCTGCTGACGAAGTACTCTTCGGAGAATATGTTCCTAGGAAGTAAGTAATTTGTTATGGTTGCAAATTGAGCGCAAGTTACAAAACTATGTACGTAAAACTGTGTACATACCTATAAACGGACTGGCGTTGGTGAAATCCCTCTTGCGTTTTACTAAGTCGAAGGAGTAACTGTAATTTTAACCATTATATGGTAATGTTGGTAATCGTTTATTTAAAAATTGATTCCTTTAGCAACAGTAATAAGAGTTGCATTCGTATCAAACATAGGATAATGAGTACAAGCTTCAAGAAAAGCTGCGTAGCGTCGCTTAAGTCATTGGCAACTTAAATAAATCCCATAGTTATAAGTGTTCCATTATTAAAACAGTTGACTAATTTAACTCCTTTTTATCAACAATAGCGAATAGCATTCTCAGCAATTTGCCAGTTCTATGATTAGTGCGGGCACCGAAACACTTCCATACTTTCACTGAGAACCATTTCCCTTTACTTCAGCCTAACTTCCTTCTCGTGTCGATGTTATAATTATTACTTACTTCTATATTAAGACATTGAGAAACTAAACTATGCACATTGCACAGGTCAGCAGGTTCGATGACCTTTTGTTTTCTATTACCGAAAGTAATAACATAGATATACCGACAGGACGATAAAAATGTTAAATGTCAATAATGTAATACATTTCAAAAAAGTAATTGCCTCGTAGATGTTGTGGTCAAAACCGCTACTGCTCAGCGTGGGATCCTGGGTTCGATACCCGATCGGGCATTAGGAAATTCTCAATAGCGGCCCGGAATCCGATTTGTGCCCAGTTAAAGGCAATAATAGGATCGCCCCATAAAGCATCGAACTATAAACCTTTGTTTAACTTATCAGAAATATAGGCGTATTTGGAAAGTACCATTACTTTCATAAAACCTTTTCCTTGATGTTGTCTTTTATAATGCAGGTATAATAGGGTCGACTTTCCTTTAAAATATACATAACCAGTTACATTACTATTACATCAGCATGGCTTGGCAAGATAAGGGATTTTACGCAGAGGCTGCGAGCTCTACCGTCTGACCGACGGAATATTTAGAGAAATGAGGTTTTATTCATAAAATATGAGTGGCGAATTAGCGAATATTACATACTTAAGCAGAAGTATAAAAATGTGGCAATAAAAATATTTTTCTTATGTTATGAATTATGATATCAGATTTTAATGTAACTTTTGTTAGCAATATTATGGGTTGCATCCACTGCATCTCTCTCTCCGCCCACAATATAGCCAGACAGCAGATGTACTAAAAAAATCAAACTAATTTTGAATATCATTTTTTTAATACACATTTTTATTATTTTTTCCAGTGTGAACGGATTATATTTCTTTAGTACCAACTCGGAGTCGCCGTACGCGCGCGGTTCCAATCAAAAGAGCAGAAGAAAAAGAAGCTATAGTTACTTTAAACGATAAATTAAACGGCTGTAGAAAATCACCTTTTATTTTATTTCTTTTTACATACTTACCTATATTTTATGTAGGTATTTTGGGTGACTAACTTTACTCACACCCTGAAAACACACCTTGAAAATTCAAATTTAAAAATTCGAACTTAGACGCATCCTCTACTTCTATTATGTTTTATATAAATCAGTCAGCAGTCGCAGTGATAGCCTAGTGGTTTAACCATGTGTCTCCCACGGCGAATGGTTCGAGTTCGATCCCGAGGCGCGCACCGCTGACTTTTCGAAGTCATGTGCGTATTAGACATTAATTATCACTTGCTTCAACCGCGAATGAAAACATCGTGAGGAAACCGGCATGTCCTAGAACCAAAAATTCGAAGATATGTGACGTCCCGAACCCGCACTGGGCCCGCGTGGTGTACTACGGCCCACTCCCTCTCACAGAGAGGAGGCCTGTGTCCCAGCAGTGGGAACATTATGGGCCGATTATGCATTATACATTATGCAGTCAGCAGTCTCACAGAGTGACATCGCCAAAAGTTGTGTTCTGGTGTGTTACTGATTTGGAGTGTGTTATTGTGTGTTACATATTCTGCTGTGTTATAAGTACAACTGGGTTAACCCATACTTTATATGGGTTGTACCTACTTATAACACAGCAGAACATGTAACACACAATAACACACTCAAAATCAGAAATACACCAGAGCAGTTGGTGATTTGACCCTAATAAGACTACGTTGGCGCTGAATTTCCAAGGTAGGTAGGTAGGCATGAGAAATTACATGAGACAATACATTATTTTACTAAAACACGTAGTAGTAGTTAATTAGTTATCTTTATGTCATCATTATCATCATTATACAATCATCATTTCAACTGAAAGACGTCCACTGCTGGATAGAGGCCTTCCCCAAGGCATTTGTACCCAAATAAAACGTCCTATAAAAGTAATCCTAATGTCCTTTCCCAGGGTTCAAGCTATCTCCAAAATCACCATACAAAACAACAAAATCGGTACAGCGTTATAGCCGTGCAACCGTAACAGCCAGTGTTACTTGGCATTTATAATTTAGTTTGGATTTGGATTCGTTTCGCTCGATATAACTTTAGTTTTTTTATATGAATATCAACGTAGTAACTGAAAGTTCTAATCTATCTGCAATGTTAGGTATGCATATACGAGTATTTTAAACCCAAACATGAATTTTCAAGAATGTGCACTTGAAAGTTTAATGTAAACCAGTTAAGGTGGTACTCGCAACGAGGTGACCAATGCAGTTCTGTCTTCCGTATTTCATAATTCTTGATAACCTTACACTTACTTAATGTTTATGTAAGTTTACATCAAAATTCATATAAACTGTAATTACAAGCCAGTCTAATTATTGCCTAATATGAGTTCTAAACTAGTACCTACTACCCGTAAATGTGAGCTGTACATGAAAACGAATGCATAACAGGCACAGTGGCGCACAATATATACCTACTTGCTTTCCTTGTTTTCCTTGTTTTAGAGCCAAAACCTAGCGAGAGTACCTATTGAATACGTAATAATATTGCGGTAGATAAGAACAGAAACTAAGATTAATCTGAATTGGTAGTTAAAATCCTAACTGAACGAATTAAAAATACTGAAACAGTCGTATAATAATGAGTGGGTGAATTCAATATGTACGAAGTGAGTGTAACCATTAAGGGGGTTCGAGGTCGAAAACCACAAGAAGCAAGAAACGAAATAAGTATGTATTTGCAAGTGTAGGTTGGGTTAGAACGGGGACCACACAACGCACAAGCCGAGCAAGCGAAGCGAGCGGTGCTGCGGCAACGGCCGGCGAGTAGGTACCAGAAATAAAACTCAAATAGGAAATTGTTCAATGCTGCTCGATTTGCTCGTTTTTAATAACTAGCAACTTTTTGTATTTTCAAGTCACCGTCTTCAAGATTTTTAGTCGCTCACAGTCATTCGCCCATTTAGTATTTTGGTAAGACATATTCAGTATTTTTGATACCTACCTTTAAATTGAATTTATATTCGTTCGTTTAAATTAATACTATCCATAAAAAATATGCTCTATAAAATATTGTAGAGCCGCATTGATAGCAGTTTATCACAGCTTACTCACTAGCTGTTGTCCGTGGTTCCCTTGCATACTAGGTTCTTCATGTACCCGAAAAAAAGTCTATGTTGTTCCTCAGAGCTTCAGCTATCTCCATATCAAATTTCATCAAAATAGGTTTAGGGGTTCAGTCGTGAAAACATAAAATATAAAAGACAAACTGGTGGAGATTTTAATTCTGACCTATGTATGCGTAAATCCGACAAACCGTCGATTCCAGGATGCTGTCGAACTTAAACCCATATTTAAATATTTCCAAATTAAGCTACCGGACAAACGAGTCGTTGATAATGACGGTGCAGACAAGCGGACATTCGTATGGGCTTTCCCCACATCCTAGTGTCTATCCTCGATTGTACGTTGCAACACCGCGCAGGCGCGCAGCATTCATGTTGCATCCATGGCCTTATTCTACCGCCATCCGCAAATTGGGCAACGCCCGTGTGGGTTACGTACAACTGTGCTTCGGGCCTTGTAGTTTATTGCCGTAAGTAATAAACTTGATATAATGTCGAAAGCTCTTCAGTGGGATTGGATTTATTTAAGTATTAAATAAAAAAAAGTGAAATAGGCGATGGTTTTGTTTAGGAAATAGATTTTTGCAAATCATTGAGAAATTATAGGTAAATGATGCTTTCCTTATATGTCATAAATAAACCATGCAACGTTTATACTTTTGTAATCAAGAGTCAGGATAATAGAAAGTAGTAGTTAGTTCCTACGTTTATGCAAAATATTTATTAAAATGTCAAATGTATTTGCACCATATTTTTTTATATTCTAGAGCTATGTTGCAAAATTTAAAATTAAGAATATTTGCTTTGGTAATAGGTGTGACTTTTCATAGTTTTTGCAATACAGTATCCTAAAAATACCTAGATAGGTATGCATGCAATTTCAACGTAAGATTGCCGACATCCATCGATATGCAACTCGTCTCGTTCTCTCATATCGCCGCCGACACCTGACACTCGATCGATGATGTCGCTAACTCACGATTATACTTGCGGTTAAGCAATACCTGCTACAGTAGGTGCACAGGTTACCGTGTCAGTATGCCTATTGTAGCCTACACGTTGATTAACTTGGCTCATCTATTAATTAAATTCATAGACGTTGCCAGTTTAAATCGCATGGTTTTATAAAATGCGAAAGTTTGGAGTTTATTATAGTCTGGAATAGCACATAGGCTACATTTTATCCCAAGAAACGCGGGCGAAGGCGCGTGCATTAGCTAGTAGAGTATTAAAACTCATATGTAGTTACATTGCTACTCTAGAGCAATAGTTGCAATGTCACATGTGCCTGCATCTTCACCAGCACCCATATGATCCTTCAAACTAAAACATGCAATAATGCTGCCTGGTGGCAGGGATGGTATAGGAGTAGTATTTCTCCAGATGAACTCTTTCACGTAGGCGTTTTATTACTTATACTTACTTATCCTATTCATGGACTTATTTTTAACCCCCAACTTTGAAAAACGAGGGGTGTGATAAGTTTGACGCCTATATCCGTGTGTATGTGTCTGTATGTAGCATAGTAGCTCCTAAACGGATGGACCAATTTCAATGCGGTTTTTTTTTTAATTGCGTCGGGGGCCCGTATCACCATAGCGTTTCTTACTAGTATCAACTTTAACTACCTATTTTGTTTACTTAGGGCGGGTTGCTTCAAACCATTTGTATCCGTAAGTCAGTACGTAATCGTTAAGTCAGTATGAAATTGTCATACAAGCCGCCATATTTGACGCTTACAGATACGTAACTGTAAGATGAAACAACATGGCCTTAGTGATCCCCTATTATACTTATTACTTATTTTACTTTTTATGGGATGTGTCAGATATTACACTTTTTTAAAGAATAATAAAAATAAGGATAAATTAAATCGTTATTTTTTTTTAATATTTCTCAAAATAATAAAATTAAAATATCTATATATATAACTTATCATCTAATTTACACACACAAAGTATTTACAAGCTAAAATAAAATTTGTGTTAAAATAATTAAAAAGGCAACTGAAGTAATGTTAGGTACCTACCTATTGTTTCTTCTAGGCTAATATACAGGGTGGCAGGTTAAACAGTGGAAATATTTTAAGGAGTCATTGTACTTATCATTATGAACAACTTTTACTATGGGACCAACACTGAAATCGCGCAAAAAAAATCAGCTGTTCCATACATTTTGTTGAGTTATGTGAAGATAAAATATATGGAACAGCTGATTTCTTTTTCGCGATTTCAGGTTTGGTCCCATAGTAAAAGTTGTTCAAAATGATGAGTACAATGACCCTTTAAAATATTTCCACTGTCTAACCTGCCACCCTGTATAATATGATAGAGTGATAGCAACTTATGTAAAGTAAGTACATAATAATTATATTCGCTTGCATTATATTTTACTTTTAAATAAAAATAGTGTTGTGTAATGCATGCAGTAATGCAAGTAACTAGAATTAAACTAGATTATCATTCTACATACCTAGTTAATTTTAAACCTCATTACTTTACAAAAAAGTAGCTTCTGAGATTATGTTTAAACATGACACGTATAAAAGTGGGCCCAGTTATGATAAACTTTATTAAATAAACTTATGTAGGTAATAAAATTGAGTTTTTGTCGGAATTCTCAGAAGTCGTTCCGGTTTATGTAACCGATTCGGTTTAATGCAGAGAACCTTTATAGCAGTCACGGTTGGACCACACCTTTTTCGCGAATTACATACCTACACAATATTGGGCCCTACTTATTTTTTTATATTATCGAATCATCTTTATTTATATTTTTAAATGTAATTTACAAAAAAAACATATAAGTATTAAAATATGATTGGCCAATATTTTTGTTCTTGCAAAACAGCCATCCCTTGACATAAAAAAATGTTTTTTTTTTATAAAGGTTTTTACATCCTTAAAAAAATTTATTAACATTAACAAATTTGGCACGCTCTGTGACCGAATTCTTGGCGAATTCTCAGTCTTCTTATGCAAAAGGGGGGATGCCAGGTACGAAGCGAGGGTCAACATCATGCAGCCACTTTCGCTTGTTCAGTACCCGTACGGAATACGCACGTGGAACACGCATTTATGGAACTGCGTTAGTAAATAAAACGACATAAACAAGGCGGGAATTTTATAAACAAACTATTTTATTATTTCGTGTGATATAAATATTCTGTGATTTTATTTTATTTAGACCGAATAAATTAAAATAACATATTCTTCGCAAACAAAAAAAAAACAGCAAGTGTCTCTACTTTGTAAACAAACAATTGCTTTTGTGGTATTTTTTATTCGTTTATATGAAAATTTTCGAATACAAAAATGGTGACAGGTGCACAGTGGTTAATTTTAGTTGGAATAACTGCGTTGCAAATATCTGGTAAGTTTACAGTTTTTTTTTGTTTCAACTAAATTAAATTATAAATAATAACAACAAATGTAGCATGTTATATTTGGTATACCTACTTATTTAAGAAACTCTTCTCTCTATTTTTATCTTTAAATACGTTACTTACCTTTACTTCATTATGTATGATAATAGCTATCACCTAGAGGTGGTCATGGCTGTGATTAATGTTCGGTAGGTACTACTAATTAGATAATGTCTATGAATAGTAAAACAATAATTACTTTAGTGATTTAACACCTTAGGTAATTAAAATGCTTAGGATCACGATCGACTAGCTAAATTAAAAAAAATGACAGAATTTGTATTAAATTTTCTGCTAAATAAGTTAAATTGGCATATATCCTAAAGTAGGGAAACGGACTGTTAGTGAATATCCATTAATAACAATTATCATGAGATTGTACAAAGATTCATGAACTGCAAGTACTGCAACACAATGCAGCGGCAATGCACCAACGTAACCTACAACTTGATAATGTACTCGTTGCATAACTGCGTTGAGTTTGTTTTGCTGTAACCGGCTGATCTGCTTCCTCATCCGCGTAGAGATACTACGGGGTACGCAAATGGATTGAACGAAATACTTTTTTATTTATTTTTTCATTTTGAAAAAATAAATTTCATTCGTTTATTAATCCATTAAGTAAAGTAGGTCATCTCTATTTTGACCTTGCGGTTAAAGTTTATGTATTCAATTCATTTCATAATTCAATAAAGTGTCATTTAATTTGGATAATGAAGTGACCTAAAACTCTATATTTTAGCCAAGCTCTTAATTTTAATAATCTCACTGATTTTATATTAGTGTTGTGCGGAAGGGAAGCAAAGGAACCGGTTAGCCCCACTGGGGATACTGGAAAATAGTTTTAATTGGTAGCAAAGACATATGTTCCATTTTCCCAGTGAGATCTATAAAGATAGCTAAATCATCAGCAGTGATCGGAGTAGGTAGAGCTATTTTTGGTACTTACGACATGTTTTCATAGTATGCACATGACTGAGATCCCAGGACTTACTACGATTAAAAATATATATATTGTGAAGGTCTGTAGTGATTTTTAAAGGAACTTATGTATGTATGTATATTGTATTTGTTACAGAAAATATCTAAACTTGTATTAAACTAGGCTCATCCGCATTAAATTAGATACTTCCGATACTTCCGATAATTTTCTTTGAATATTTAACAACTAATCCGATTTTCTTTATTATAGTTCTCGATCAATTAAAAATCCCGAAATCCCGTGGCATGTCCATATCAACATATAGTACGTTTGAGGTCATTGGCCTGAAATAGCTCTACCTACTCCAATCACTACACATCAGATAAGCACCACAAAAAAAACCACAGTTCGTGAACCGCATAACGCGTGAAGCATAAATCGCAGGTGTGTATTCGTACAATGGCTACTTCCGAAAAGTTCTTCGGCCGACATTCTCGTTGCATAAGATGCTCACCTACTCTCGCGCTTACTCAATCCGGTTTGTTTGTCACATTAGGCTGATAAACGGTGCCACTTTACTTTTTATATCAATTTTTTTTATGGGAAAGTGTCACGATTTATTGTGGTGGGTTGCTATAAATAAATATATTAATAAAAACTATAATAAATCGTTACGGAATTCCACATAATAATGTGAGATTGTGTATTCCACATAATAATGTGAGATTGTGTAAATTAGTACTTAGTAGTAATTAGTAAATTTGTAAATAGGTACCTAAAAAAAACAAATATTGTTAAACATGCAAAGTAGGTTAATTATTATGCCGCCACTAAATATGCAGATTTTTAGAATACCTGTGTATACTTAATACATTTTACATTAATATTTAAATTATAATTTTATTATTACAATTTCGATTGTAATATGGCCTCCTATTTATGTAGGTACCTAACTTTATAACTATTATTAAGTTAGGGATGTCGGTTAGTTTTCCGAATATAAACGAGTAAATGTGTGAAATATCGATACAATACACAAAGGGATACTTACATTTAATATTTTTACTACGTTAAAAAAAAAATTAAAACAAATAATATTGTTTACCTACTAGATAAAGGTGTACAGGGTGACCGATTAAACAAGAGCCTTATTATAGGACCAAGCTTGAAATTGCAAAAAAAAACAGCTGTTCCATACACTTGACCTACAGTATTTTTATTGTACCTATAGTCTATACCTACCTAATAAGGATGTTTTATGATTTCATAATTTCTTCAATAACTCCGTGTTAAGCTAAATTAATTAATTGCGACGTTATTATCCAAGTAGGTATGTATATAGGTAAGTTATAATGTTTTCATTAGGTATATTTTTATCCTCTTCTTAACATCTGACCCCGGGTGGCACCCTATCGACATGCAGCTTTTAATGCATGTTAGTCCTCCAAAGTCTATGTTACAAGACATACACACCTTTATGTATAGGGTCACAGAGTCACAGATGTCTTTCGGTCAAGGCCGGTCGTCGTAAATAATCATTACAATGGTTGAAATTATGGATGAAGGCTGCAATTATTGGACAAGCCTGTTTGGGACGAGTTTAAAGATATTTAGCGTAATCGTAATTAGATTGTAAAATACCCCAGGCTAATTACCCCCATCTTGTAAGTATCTCATGAGAAAATTACGTAGTTATACTGTGCAGAAGGTCAATTCGGAACTACTACTATTGCATCTTATGATAATTTAGGTAATTAGGAAAAACAAACAAAGTTTCCCTTAACAACCTAATTTGTCCTCTGTAATGTTAAATATCAAAAAATAATTTATTAATGATCTTTTGATGTCTAAAACGATTTCGTGTGCAGTTAAACACATAAATTTTTCAAACATAGTTGATGACCTCAAATTGCATTAGGTATTGGCTCTATGACCGTAATACCGTTATTTCGCAATGTTTCTTGATTGTGTTGTAATTATTAAATAATTTCAATGTTTATTATTAGATTAATGACCTTACGAGTTCGGTTCTTGCAACATATTAAGGTTATTGAAACTTGTTTGCCTCCTAATGGTATATGTATACTATGAGTAAGTGTGAATTTTGAAACAAAGGTTAACAACGATAACTACAGTAAAACTCAACATCTGAAATGTATTTAATGAAATAAGTCAACATCAGTAAGTAATCACATAAATTAATTAAATAATACGTCAAAGTACCTACTCATATTATCCTTTTTAAACATATTCATTAAGAAGGTTTCATACTTAGGTCCCTTTGTAAAATCATGTAACTTTGGACGTTGACCATAATAATATAGTTTTGATTTTTGTAACATAATGAACCAATAAGCGTAGCCTAGTTTTGTTAGACCAAGTAGGTAGATACAATAAAAAAAATTGAATCCTTATATTTGACATTGAATAATTGTATGAGTTATATAACTAAGTAATAGTTTAAGAACTAGTACATGGCTGATTATCTGATAATTTATAACATGTTGTCGGTTCTGCTTAGAATTTTGTATATTATAATAGCCTTTTAAAATGTATCTTATTGATGCAATCGTTTTGAGAACTTAAAAATATATTTATACTCATAGAAGAACTATATCATCCTCAAAATTTATTATTATATTCTAGAGCAGCATTTTCCAAACTATGAGTCGCGAGAATACCTTAATACCGGCTTTTTAGGGTTCCGTACCAAAATGGTAAAAAAGGAACCCTTATGGTGCGACTTCGTCAGTCTGTCTGTCTATCTGTCACACCTGCTTATTTCAGCAACTACTTATGCTATCGACTTGAAATTTGGAACAGTTATAAAAAATGCTTGTTCAACTTTATTGCAATTGAAAAAAACTCCAAAAATATTTTTATTTTTATCAAAAGGGTCCGGAATAAGGGGCCGAAATTTTAAAGTGGGGTTACTAGGTCAAGTGACATATCATATGAAAGGGCTTAATCTGCACATTTCAAAATATATTTTTATTTTATTTTATGTCTCACAGTTTTCGACATAAAATGAAAAATGTCCAAAAAATACCATTCCCCCTTGACCCAAATATGGCACTAAAAATAAAACAATGTTCCTAACTAGTACCTACAGTTTTTTCAAAATCATCAAAATTCCTTCACAAACAAACTTAGTTATGCGGTCCGGATTTTTTCACTTTATAGGTACGTCCAAAAATGACACGGAACACTCGGTGCGCGAGTACGACTCGCACTTGGCCGGTTTTTTACCTATTGAGTGGGCCCTGAATCTTATGTCGATATTTGGGCAGCCGGACTATTTGTGACAATATAATATTATGTTTACTGTGATTATAAAAAAATAATGTCTAATGAAAAAATACTTTAAATCAAACAAAGTAAACAGCACGAACAAAATAATAAGAGACCATTAAGCAGTTCCTGACTCGCTACTAGGGTATTTGAGCGTTACCAATATTTTATGCCCCTTTACGGCCACAAAGTGAGTCCCGAATTTGGCAGGTTTTGTTAAGTCGGTCGCAGCTCAGTCGACTTTGGGAACCACTGTTAGAGTATTCTATATGTGAGGCTAGGAGTCACTCTCGCTCACCATCGCCAATACCATAATATGACACTTTATTCCAAATACTTACGTAGAAGTAAAAGCTTAGGCTCAATGAATACGCAATTAGAATATAAAGTGACACACCTTTCAAAACGACTAAAAAATAGATGATATAAAGAGAGAGATACCTTCAGAATATCTTAACCGCTTACCCAAAATCCCATATATGGGCAGGTATCTATCTACCTTTACTAATCTAACACAAAACGCTAATAACAAATGTCAAATTATATTCAAGAGCTGCTCATTAAAATATTAGAGGTCATAATGATTAGGTAAGATATGTGGCCTTAAGATATAATATCATGGATGTGATTCCGCAACATCCGATATAGTACGACCTGTACGACAAATGCCTGTGATGGGTGTTGCGAAAGAAATCGTGGATGTTATGACCAGGCTTATTACATTAGCCGCAGGTCGACCATGCGTGCATTCCATTTACGCAATTTATTCATCAACAGTTACAGTGTGATGTCTTAGGAATCTGATAGGTAGATACTCAGGAAACTCGATCAACCTGTTTAGTACATTGACTGCATATAAATTAACCCGACATTCATTTAAACCTTTTTTGCATTCCAATTTTATTATAACTAAAATGGTACAGTTTTTAAAAAAATTACATTTTCTATAAATGTCAAAACATTTCAAACATACCTAGGAAACACAAAACACAAATTTGCTTAAATTATATAAGTATACAAAATCATAAGCCACGACACAATACAACAATAATTATGATATAATTATGTACCTATTAACTTATGAAGTAGGTACCTAGTCGTGTTTCATACATTTTTTATAATGTAATAACTATGAATGAGAAAATTCTCATTCATAAATCTTATGACGAATGATACGTATCACACGATGACTAACTTAATGTGTACTCACACGTAATGGGAACAAGAAACAGCAACATTGTTGTTGTTATTCCTTACAAAACACCGCATAACATAACCAACGTAAACTAATCTCCGACGACATACTAATTGAAGGGAGTTAAAGGTAGACTTTGATTGGTTAGTCATGAGTCACAGTGCGATAGGTTACAAGCGTGGCGACGCTTTCACTGTTTAATCGATTCACTAGTACTTTCCACCGAGCCACCGAGCCATCGGTGTGTCATAATCTGGTTCATTATGATTATGCAATCTGAGGTGCACTTACCTTTCGACGATTGCCGTACGTATTTCCTACTGATCACATTCCATTGGGAAGCTGGCAGTGAATCTCAGCTGTTTATGAATATTACTGTGTTTATTAATTGTGAAAAACCAACTTCTCGTTTAAATATTAACGTATAAGGGAAAGTTCTGACACATTCTGGAACATGAGAATCACTGATGATGTAGGTAGTAGGTGCGTTGCATCAATGGCTTATGGCAATTAATGAAAGTGCGCATGTTCTTACTTGATTCTCACACAATCGTGCTGATTCTGTTGAACGTCACACTAAACTAATTTTAATCACACTAAATCTCTTTCTTACGAATAACATTGAAAAAGGACAGAAAATATTTAGAACTGTCAAATTAGTGTACGCCCTTGTCATTTACGGGAAAATAGTCGTGACCTTTTGCGATTACGACTAAATTAACAACAAAACTATTCAGGTGGACTAATTTGACAGGATTAAATATCTTCTATCCTTTTCTCATGTTTTTTATTAGAAAGAGACGTAATGAGACTAAATTAGTTTAGTTGGTAAACAACAGAATCGGCACCAATGTCGACCAACACGCAAATTATAGTTTACTTAGATGCGTAATGATTATTTATCTTACTATGCGATTTTAAACGTATATTAGAAATAATCGATAGCCAAAAAACAAATACCTAATAACCAGCCCACTGCTTTAGCAGATACCTTCCGAGAGAATAGAAATGCGCAAATCATCACGTTTACTTAATACAATACGTGTTAAGGTGCTTTTCCACCGGCAAGGCGAGACGAGGAGAGACGAGAACTGAAAATTATACGACAAAATTAAAAAAAAAAAAAATTATATTATTATCAAAAAAAGGTCATTGAACTCATCATTATGAACAATTTTTACTAAAGGACCAACCATGATCGCGAAAAAAAGCAGCTGTTCCATACATAAATAACTCAACAAAATGTATGGAACACCTGATGTATTTTTCGCGATTTCAGGGTTGTTCCCATAGTAAAAGTTATTCATAATGAAAAGTATATTGATCCCTTTTGGGGTCCAACAGGGTTTTTGTAACATGCTATATGAAAATGAAATTTTAAAATAATTTCTAGCTCCTAGTTATCTTCATACTGTCATATTATTAACGTTTTCCAATTAAATATAGAAAGCCAAACTTAATAATAGATACTCAACACTAGTACGACATTTAATCTTTTCCATAAGATTATGGCTGGTATTTTAAAGGACATCGAGGTCAACCACTTAACCAATCACCATAGAGAGGGAATCATTTAATTTGTGCCTCATTTTAAATGTCAATTGAAAACAATTGCGAAAGACTCCAAGGCAAGAAACATGAAATCTCATAAAATAGAATACCTATCATTGATTATTTCAAAAGGTTAATGTGTAATTTATAAGATATTATTATGAAATATATGCAATTTTCAAGCGAGGCTGTAACACTTTGCATCGGAAATACATATTTTTATGTTCCGTTTTACTTCGAGTCCATAAACCACTTATTTGACTTCGAAATATCTTTTAACGTAATTTTAGTCGCATTCCGTTGGTGTCGTTCGTCGGCTACAACATAATTAGCTTGAAATCGTAACACTTGTTGGCTTAGGTAGGTACACCATTTTGTAATTGCACTACACAATATATTATTGCGTAGATTAGGAAAAGCGGTAGGTGCATTCCTAGCGGTGCCACATTGCGTGATTCCCCATTTAATGCTAACTATATGATTTTAAAGATTATATTTTTATATGGTCGACTGGTATAGGTAGGTACATGGTCGTTTCATTCGTTTTTATTTATTATTAAATATTTTTACTACATTATTATTCTGAACTCAATTATTGGCTAGGTAGGTAAAGTAAATATTATTTTTTCCGGCGGATGTTTCTAGTCAAGATCGCTTCATAGATTTAAACGGCTGCTGAATCAAATTACTGTTTATCTGGACGATCACGCTGTACCATGTATAATCTAATTAATAAATGCGCTTTGAAATCAACTGTATATGAGATATTACCGTTTACCTTGTGCATTCGTAAATGCAGTTTTTTTTTTCAATTATCATCATACTTCTTCGTCTTGACACAATCCATAATAATATCCGTTGTTCGACACCTACTACAATAAAGGTTAGCTTGAGAACTAGTTCAAACAAAACTCCGTCATGTTAAAATTAGAAACGAATATTAATATTAAATAATTTGACTTGAAAAGGAGGTCACACGAATTCTAAAATATAACGTTTATTGAGTGTTACGACAGAGCCGACTCCATGCCTACTTGTATAATGACGACAGATCTCGCCTTTTGTTTTAATAATGCATAATAATAATTTAAGATAAGTATAGACTTCTTGTAATACGTAAATTATCACCACGCTCGAATATAGGTAGTTTGCTTAATAACCACAAATATTTACAGAATAATAGATTTATATATCTACGTAGCTATTATTGATTATCAATCTTATTCCATAAGGCATTATATTGTTAAAACATACAGGCGGCAGACTAGCAAACTTTAAGCTTATTGTGAATTTACAAATTAATAAAAACTTTAGGAAAAATTTAGTAATCTGGGAGTCAAACCTACACACGTATAAAAATTACTCTTGTAACTGCTAAGCCGACAATAATAATGTACTCTCTACCGAAAAATTATGACAGTTGTTACAGACAGACATCAACAATAATGTCGACGAGTGTAGGTTTGTTTCTCTCAAAATAACCTTATACAGCATTCACCTATTACATAAATCTTTTGTTCTTGACGCGGGATGTCTCAACGTAAAGGCGAAAATTTGCACAAAATGTTTGACACAATGACAGATATTGCGACGTGGGCAAGCGTTCACGATTAGAATTGTACGATACAATAGCGTGACATGTGCCGCGTCTTCGCTTGCAAACATACTCACATAATGACCTTCAGTTTAATACTCGTACCTACGTAATTATCCTGAACTATATTTAAGTAAAAGTATTTTTCTTTTTAATGACGAATGAAAGAGGCTTAAGTGTAATATTGATACTTATCTTTGTATAATTATGAGTAACAGATGAGGAAAGTAAACAAAAAAAAGCATGCAATGGATGACGTAGAAATATATTGAATGTTATCTACTCAAGCCGATATATTATTAGATAAGTATGTACTATTATAAATTTTATTTTAATTTAATTATCAAAAAAATAATTTAATTACATATAAACGATGATTAAATTAAACAGGATAGTTGTATATTTATAGCCGTTCCCAATAACCGATCTATAGGCTCTTTACCCTACTGGAGATAGATTTTTGTCATTTCTTCTATAGAGCTGATGTATCTCTAAGAGGGTAAAGAGCCGATAAATCGGTTATTGGAAACGGCCATTAATCAGTCATGAAATTAAGAGGCGTTTATAAGTTCAACTACCTAAAATAAACAATTAAGGTATCATATCCGCTATGTCTTATGACTTAGGCCTGTGTTTTGTTGTCTAATAGCTCAATAAAATTTTAATAAATTGACCGTTAAGAATGTTATAGTTTTAATGAAGAACACCTATAATTCGCCTAAATTGCATAAAACCATTACACAATCATACCAATGAAAGATATTTCGCCTTGTTTCAGTATCTAGGAGTCAAGAGGAACCTCCTCAAGAGAAGAAGCCGCAGTCAGTGAAAGATCTCCTGAACACAACATCATGTATACAGCCGCCGTACCGGTGTCCACATCCCAAAATGCAGTTCTATCTTTATACTAGGTAAGTGGTAATAGCCAGGGTACCTAACTACAAGTTTTACCTATCAAGCAACGTAAGGTCGACGCAATAAAAATTCTATTGTTTGCGGATGTCGCCGTCGCGCCGGCGGCGGCGCCCTCTTGGCACGGCTCAATGAATTACTGAAGGTACGTTTACCTATAGGTAATAGGTATGCTACTCTAAACCTATTGTACTTACAGACGGAATTTTGAAGTCAATTCTGATGAATTGATCAAGTGACTTCAAAGTTCCGGAAAACATTCAGGATTCGTTGAAACTCAGTCATTATTCTATTATAATTTGTGGTATCTATACTATTATAAAATTGTATAGCCGTGTCTGTCTGTACATTAAAGATATTCCAGAAAAAGTAGTCAGGATAGGGTACTGGGGCGTAACCATACGTTTTGTTTCTACTTCTTTTTTTTTTTCTACGCACACAAAAAAATAAAGTCATTATCGATATTAAATACTGAGGGGCTCGTGGCTAAATGACAGCCGCGCTGATCGATCGATCTGCGAGGTTAAGCTGCGCTTGCCGCGGTCAGTCCTTGGATGGGTGACCGTTCTTTACACATCGAGACCCCTCCGTGCCTCGGAGAGCACGTTAAGCAGTCGGTCCCGGTTGTCATAGGAGTATCTTTGACAATCGTTACGAGTAATCAGAAGCCCTAAAAGTCTGACAGCTAGTCTAACATTCGAATACCGGTATTACCAATTAATTGGGTTGTGGAGGTCAGATGGCAGTTGCTCCACGTAAAATATTGATATTCAGCCGAAACTAGTTCGACTAGAAGCCGACCCCAATATAATTTGGGAAAAGGCTAGGCAGATGATGATGATGATGATCGATATTAAATACTATAGATATAACTATAACCACACAAGTATCCAGCTAAAAAATGCAAATAAAGCCTATATACATTTACAGAACAACTCAAGAAAAGGGTGAACTGATAAACACACTCGACAACGACTCCCTGACGTACTCGAAGTTCAACACTAAGCATCCGACGAAGGTGGTGGTCCACGGCTTCGGAGGAGGTCGGAACCTTTCGCCGAGCACCGACATGAGGAAGGCATACTTCACCAGAGGGAACTACAACATTTTCATAGTGGACTACGGAGCACTTGTGAAGGAACCTTGTCTAAGTCAGGTCATTAAAATTCTTACTTTTCACACGGAAAAATTAAGTGTGCCTGGCAATCAAGTATGTAGTTACTATTGTAAGCATAAGGTAATATCGTTATTAGCAGAAATTGAGTTCAGACAAGCACAGACTAAGGCCGACTTGCACTACAGATTACTAAATACATTTAGCCCTAAAAAAAAATTAAAACATCGTTCTATTTATGCCTGTCCGTTTATAGGGGACAGAGCCAAAACTATGAATTAATATATGTAATGCTAATATAATTTTGCGGACTATACCTAGTGCAAGCGGAAGAATTGGCCATTCAGCACACACAACATGATAATAATATATCACCGTGTAGAAAGGCTTAAAATGTCCCAGATGCCTATTAAAGCACAAAACGTTGTTATTATTTTCTTATTATAAAACAATAATTTGATAAGTCAAGGAAACGTTCCGTTTAAAAGTTGGAACAAAATACCTCTAGCCGGAGGGCCTTGATAAAAATTTGCTCCCACGAAACATCGTCATGAACAATTTATACGAGTATGCAAAGTTAAATTATAACGTACACACATCGGAGTAATCATTGAGATTATAGTACTTTCTCAAGTACAAAATCGTCACCAATTCCACCGTTTTCAAGGGATACTAATAATTACATTTTTTTATATATAATTTTACATCTTATCCAACTGAGAATACATATTTTTGAGTTACCATAATAAGAGTACTTTCGCTTGGCCCACTTTACTTTCAAAACTAACCAAATAGGTGATCAGTGATAAGCCAATTTTTTTCATTGCCATTGCATAGGTATAACATAAATAACACTTGTCAGTTACCTTGCAAAAAATAGTTTCATAACAGTATCTTAGATGAACTGTACCTATATTTTGCCTCTAATACGCACAGTCATCAGTCATCCATTTTGAACTGTTAGTGAAAGAGACGCATAATATAATAATGTTATATAACTTTTAACTATTTAGGTATGTGCCCAATATTATTAGATTTGAATTGAGGTCTTTGCACTGTCATGCTTTTTTTGAACAGTTGTCTGTTTTGTTTTACTATTTGAATCCTTTGGTACACAGAAGAATCTTCTTAAGAAGATTATAAACATGCATAAACTTAACGCTTTTTTCTTATCAGGGTAGGCAGAGACTAGAACACGCCACCGTATACGGTTCTTACATACCTACATGAAGTTTAGATAACGTCATCAAAGAAAGAAAATAGATTGACAGTAATAAAGAGACCCTTAGTAATTCAGAAAATACTTCAACAAAGGCCAGGATCACCTCTCGCTTTCACACTATCGCTCTCTATACTCACACTCGCCGAGCGGGCTCCGTCCAGTGCGAGCAAGAAGTCAATAGAGTTCACACCATTTTCAACCCCATTTTTTATCTGCGCAGGTTATAAATAAATTATACCTATCGTTGAGTAACTATAACGGCTCATGCAAGTTTCAAGAATAGAAGGATTTTGCTTGACCACCTTTATAACTTTTCAGATAGAGTGGGGGCCTCGATTCGCCGGCCTGTGCATCACTCAGCTAGTGGAGTACCTACAGTACCACCCCGTGAAGGCGGTGGCGCCGGACCAGCTCCACACCATAGGCTACAGTGTGGGGGCCCACATACTTGGCATCGTCGCCAACTACCTATCTAATGGCAAACTAGGCAGAATTACTGGTGAGTTAGTGTTTATATGTTTTAAAGTTTAAAAATCTTTGCTAAAGATATAATAAGTGCCATATGAAAATAATGAGTTATTATAGCAGTTTCTAGCATCCTTATCTGTATTTCATGTCAGTCAGTGTGTCATGTAGCTAATGATTAATTCGTTATTAGGAGTACAAAATACTTTATTTATAAAGTTAAATTATTACAAATTAATTATTACAAAAACCTATTTATAAAGTTTATATCCGGGAATTGTAAGATCGAGTGCCTTATTTGGAAATGCACTTCTTAAGAGCGAGAGTCATTGCCAAAACTAGTTTTGAAAAACTTCCGGAACAAAAAGATAAACACGATTTTATGCAACATTCATTTACGTAAATTGTTACTAAAGGGATTGGTTGACATTGAAACTCCTATATTTATAATTCCAATAATAATTACATATGGTACCTACCCACCTGACCTGCTGATCCACTCATATAACTAATGGATTGATAAAATCTCTGGTTTAGAAACTACCTTGGCATTTAAACTCTACGTTAGCTTCATTTATTCAAGTACCTAAGATAAAGTACTATATTCTAATTCAAACATCATTGTATCATATCCCCCTAAGGCACTTTGCAGACGAAGCAACTTTAGTTGAGGAAAATATCAACTTTTTCAATTTCCTTAAAAGTTGCCAGTTGCTACAACCAAACACCCGGTTTACGGTTGCCGCAATTTTATCCCAATCTGTGAGCAACTTTGATAACTGAGTTGCTATCAACGCTACGTACTGTGTGGTGATGGATATCGAAGAAGCAGCATTTGTTCTCCTTATATTACGGGACCAACACTGGAGGGAGGGAGAGTGTGGAATCGCTCCACGCGTTGCGATTACCGGTAGAGGAAACCAGCAACTTTACACAACCAATACCGTTACCGACATGTATATCTTTCTTCTGACTCTCGGATATGAGAAGTACCTTATGTCGTTCAGAATGTGCCAAATTACCTCCTTCCCCGTAGCCCCCCGTAGTCCCCGAGCCATAAATAAAAACATAGCATACCCAAAGACAGACCTTTGGGTTTGCTACGTTTTTATCAGACACTCACGCATTAGGTTATTCATTTACACAACATTTATCCTATGTGAGCAAAGTTGGTTTAGTTTCGCTATGATAATCTTTGATAATTCTCATCTCTAGGTCTAGACCCAACCATATTTTTCTACATGGGCACCAACCGCTCCCGTGACCTGGACTCCACCGATGCCCACTTTGTGGACATCCTGCACACAGGCGCCGGGATCCTGGGCCAGTGGGGGCCCAATGGCCACGCCGACTTCTACGTCAACGGTGGCTCAAGCCAACCCGGATGTGCACACGATACAATTTTCCGTAAGAAATAGTCCTTTTTTTTATCTAAACGTGTGAACAATAAAACAATGCAAAACTAGAAGTTTCATAACGTCGTTGCAAATTGAAAACCTGTGAAGATATAAAGTAACTTTTCGAGAAAAACGGAATAAACTTCCTCGTAAAAAAAATCTTATTCCATTGTTGTAAAATAACTAAGCGGTTTCTACACATGGGAGATTATTTTTGGCACATAGGTGGTATTATAAAAATCATGCGTGAGTTACTGAATGATGTGAACCCTAATTCAAGTAAACATCGTTTCCTAATCAGCATTATTTACACTGTATCACTTATCACAGTTGTTACTCAAGTAGTGAGCATCATCCAATAGTGATTTCGTGTATATGCGCCTTTATATTGTAATAAAGCATTGGCAAGACCCTCTTTTATCAAGGCGGGGAACTATCCAACTCTTAACCCTCATATCGGCGGCTTATAGACCATCAACCTAACTTTCACTATAGTTACAATAGTTCACCACATTCTCCCAAGGTGTCGCTTCAAGTTACCGATAGCAGCGCCATCTGTCAATACAAAAATTTCATCTACGAAGAGGGCGCTCTGCGCTACATCAATACATAGTGTATTAATTAATTAATTCAGAAGTGATTTCGGAATTTATTTGCAGAAACCCTAGCGTGCGACCACACAAAAGTGACGCCGTACTTCATAGAGTCGATCAACAGTCGCGCAGGGTTCTGGGCGGGACCCTGTTCCACTCTGTTCTCGTACCTCATCGGGTGGTGCGAGCCCAAGGACACGGAATACGTGCTCATGGGTGAACACGTCAGTCACAAGTAAGTGCTCAGAATTGGGGTAAATCGTTCGGCAATTACGTCACAATGGAGATGTTATTCAGAAGTTTCAGTTCTAAGTTTACTCTTACCGCAGTTGTCCCGCGTAGTATTTGAGTCACAGTTTTTTATCATTTATTTTTGTGACTTATACACGGAGCTATATATTTAACTAAGTAATTAATAAATTATATAAAATAATTATTTGAAACATCTAAAACTTGTTCAGTAGGTATTATAATTGCTAAGTCAAAAAAACTAGTTGAATATAATTTCGGTACAATATTTACTACTATTTACAATATTTATAAATAACATAATAGAATCGGAAATCTGAAAGACGATGTCAGTAAGCCTGGAGTACCTACCTACTGTAAGGAAACTATGTGATAGTTGTGTCTTAAATTAGTATTAGTGTTAGAGGCTTGCGACCGTTTTCATTAAGAAAAAAGTCTTCAGTACAGAATCAATACCTACTTAATTTAGCACCTGGGCCAAGACTGAAGATGTTTCTTAAGTTTTTAATGTTTTTCTTGCAGTGCCAGGGGTGTCTACTACGTGACGACGAACGCTAAGCCACCGTATGCAAGAGGGTTCCCAGGCAAATCCAGAAGACTCCGGTCTATAACCCCCTATAGCTGATGAATTTTCATCTAAAATCTAAATATTAGAAAAATAAACCTTACCAAAATATTTATTAAATTAAGTAGCTAGCCATTGTTAAGGTTTTAATAAATTATAGGTACTAATTAAGAATAGTGCTAAATGAGAGATAGAACTAGAATAAGCAAAAAATGTCTTTACCAATAGAAAATAGGATAGGTATACACTACTATTAAAATAGAATTTTGTAATTTATGAAATAAGTTTGAAAGATATATATTATTATTAATTTTAAAAAATTTCAAACTTTTTGTTACTAAATAAATTTAGAGAAATTCAAAAACAATTGACACAAGCGGGACTCCCGCGACCTATACCGCCGTACCCGTACCGTGATATGATACCGTGACGTCATCGTCACTCTAACGCTTCTAACCACTGAGCTATCGTGTCACTTTTTAAATCTTAAATTTTAAAGATCTGTTCGACAATAAATTATACATAATTGTATTTCTTATAACAAGATGTATATATCAGTGGAAGTAGTCACCGCCGTTATTGTATCTGTGGATATGATAGTGTAGTTACTCAAAATGAGTGTTTATTTATGTAAGAATAAGAAATTTGTGATAATACTGTTATTTAAGATTAAATATGGATTTCAAAGGGAATACTGTCTTTTATTGGCACTTTAGTCGTTATGTTTGAATCTGAAAAATATTTGTATAAGTTACTCTCATGTAAGTGCATATTTTAGCAGCTCTACAGTGCTGCACTGATCGAATACATTAAATAGGTACACTTAATTTTGATAGCTGTGTTCAATTTATGAAGTAAGTACGAGTATAAGTATAAGCACTATGCGTCCTTAAGAGGTTTTTCGTTTTATTTACTTACCTTCGTAAAAAAGTAGGTAGGTAGGTATTTAACTTAAGTGTGCGTCGTCAAGGATGTTTAAATAACAGGAGTAATTAAACAACAGTAAATAAATTTAAAACATATATTAGGGAAGATAATGTTACCATTTCGAAACGACAAATGGATACAATTTTAACAGCAAGCACATTTAATAGAAATACACGCGTTATGCTCTACCGAACAATGATATAACAAATATACGATTGCATGTTGCACACAGCATCAGACCGAATGAGATCCATCGTTGAGATCGTGGTTAGGTACACTTATTAGTAATTTAGTAGATATAAGTATAAAAATTAACTTCTACTTAAAACATACAACAAATATTCTTATAAACCCTGAATTTATAAAACAAACGATAACATAGTATCTAGATTTTTAAAAGTAAAATATCAAAAAGAAAAAATCTTTAACATATTCGTTGATGTACCTAGATGTAAGCATTTTTATTTTATTTTATCGCATTCTATGACTTTCTTCCCTAGCTTTTTTACCTTCCTATTTCAACTCGTAATATTTAAACAAAATTTCCCAAAAACATTTTTCAAACAATCGTAGGCAGAATTATGAGAGATAGGTACACGTGAATAAGTATTTACATTTATATCTACCTATAATATATTAGGTTATTACATCACTATTATAAATTAACTAGAAAAACATAGCTTTATTAAAAAAATAAGAAATGCTATAAAGGCATTCTAAATGAATCCCGCAAATGTTGAGCTAGGTATAGGTACATACGTTAGATGGTTTCGGTACCTATACCTCAAAGGTTGACCTGTAAGGGCAACCTACAAAGAGATCACAAAGCATGACTATTTGATAAACTTGACTGTCAGACGTGTTGCCTACAGTCAAATCTCTTAATCAGTCAAAATTAGTTTTGACCAAAAAAACAGTCAAAACTAGTTTAGTTTTCTAGTCAGTCAAACAATAAAAATTAATAGGTATTGACGAAGCGCTTAACGCGCTTGATCAATAGTCAATACCTACTAGTTTTTATTGTTTTTTGCTGAACTTATAAAGACATAAGGGAGAGGGAGGCTATCAATAAAATACCATAATGAAAACTATACAATGTCACTTAATTTATCCTATTTTTTCTATAATTATCTAAGTAATCACATCAGGTAAGAGTAAGTAAGAATCGTTGTATCATAGGAGTTGTCCAAACACACATTGCCCTTCCTTAAAATATTATTAAAGTAATCTATGGGTATTTGTTTATTCAAAACTGAAAAAATGTATAGCTAGAAGGTAAAGAACCATGTAGGTATATTTTATTTAGTTTGTAAAGCCACACTAGGTACGCATAAATGAAGACATCGGTATTATTGACGTATTTACATATTGAGAGCATTATTGGAGATTACTATGTAATAGGTATGGGATCGAATTCCAAAATCGAAAAATACAAAATATTTATTACGATTAGCCAATAGGAATTATCAGAAATGTGTGGAGTAGGCTCGAATGATATCACATTATTTAAAGGCCTGGCTACACGCAGCAACTTGCATGCACAAATAGCTTGTGCAAAAGTTTTCGCAAAATACATGGCATACCTACCTACTGTGCGGTTAATATCATTATGCCATTTTACTTACGTATCAACGCTTTCATCAATTGGGTACCCCCGACGCATTAAAATTCTTAGCAAAAAGGGTAACCAATTTATGCAGTCGTCTGTACATGCCTTCTTGTGCAAATTAGAATTCATGCAAGTAACATTGAGCGTGTAGTCGGTCCTCATGAGATAAATCAGTATACCGTATGTTAGAAATTCATGTACACTCGACGCCATTGACGGTCGACCACTTTTCACCCTTATTACTAAGAACATAAGGGTGAAAAGTGGCCGACCGTCAATAGCGTCGAGTGTACCTATAGTACCTACTATTTAAATATGCGTCAGAATGCCCAAAGACTTTGTCTCAAGCTTATCAGTTAGTGTAGGTTTAAATGTTATTTTTTAATATTATCATAAGTAAAAGTCAAAGGATCTCACTCTTTCTTACATACCTATATCTAATTTAAAATAAAAGCAGTATTTTTAACTCACGTAATTTACTTAAACTTACTATAAATTATCTTCTCCCGAAAAATAACGTTAGGTACATAATTCTTGATAATTAATGTCTACTTTTTTTGTCCTAATCCTATTAAATACCTATCGCACTTACGTACCTACGTTATTAGATTTAACGGTATTACCAGGGCGGTATGAAGTCGATTTCTTAAAATTTCTACTCTCGTGGTTTTTGTATTCTCTAAGGAGAGTGCTGTGAATACCGTCGCTTATACAGGGTGGCAGGTTAAACAGGGGAAATATTTTAAGGGGTTATTGTACTCATAATTATGAACAACTTTTACTATGGGACTAACCCAGAAATCGCGAAAAAAAAATGAGCTGTTCCATACATTTTGTTGAGTTATGTGAACATAGATGTACCTATGGAACAGCTGAAATTTTTTTCGCGATTTCAGGGTTGGTCCCATAGTAAAAGTTGTTCATAATGATGAGTACAATGACCCCTTAAAATATTTCCACTGTTTAACCTGCCACCCTGTACATAAGATTCACTAAATTAATTACATATAACATTGCAAATACTTTTGCTCTATAATATTATTTACACACTAAATTGATACTAGGCCAGATTGAAACTAAACTTTTGCTTGAATATACATTTTATGATAAGAAATTCTAATCTACTGTGCAGTGCCGGGTTAGCCAATCAACAGCTATCCTAAATATTATGAGATTTTTAAGCTCATAACTCGATAATCTCAGGTATATTGTTACAGCTGTATAACATATTAGAGATATACTTACGTTATAAAAGGAATGACTTCAAATTATTATTTATCGACGAACAGACAACAGCAATCATTAGACAAAAATGTACCTACTTTTTCATTTTTAACATTCAAGTTTTTATGAGAATAAAGACTCTTTAAACATAACAGAAGTCATAGGCGTTAAATAAAGTCCCTCTGTCAATCAAAAGAATACAGTTTTACGTTGAAAACCTCAGGATACAAAATACTTAAATGGCACTGCTTCTATACTTATTTAAACCTAAATGAATAGTGTTCATAATTCCACTAAATAATGCGATTCCTAAAGGCTCCTCCTAATTATTTAAAGTATATCTGCAACGATGGCTAAATCAAGTTGTTAAATAAAAATACAGCTCTTCTAGAATATTTTCAAAAAAGCTTCGCAAAATTATTTACAAAACTATTTAGCTTCGACACTATCAGGACTTTGAAAGCAAATCCTTAAACATGCGCCTAATCAGTAATTGACTTGTGACAGTGCTTTCATGCAAGTAATACCTTAACTAATTAACCCTAATTTATATTTTTTTATAACCCTACACCGTCCTCATCTTTTATAATATTATAGGTATTATTTTGTATATAGGTAGAAAAGTAAATACTTATGGAACATAGCAAACCGATACTTAATAACTTAGTAAAATAATAAATAAAGACTATTCATAAAAAAAAACCTAGGTTAGGTAGGTACTTTTAACGAAGTAGGTAGTATATTTCTATACAATATTGTGATCACAGAATAAAAATATTTTAAAAACTTATTTACTGCATTTGAGTTGCATAATACCAATTTCAGTACCCACTAATTATTTTATTTAAGTGTATATAGTATTGTCTTAATTATTGAATTTATTTACAGCTAAGGGTCGCTTTATCAAGCTTTATTGTCACCACAGCCTTATAGAGTGAGATCACCCCGTTTAAAATTATTGTCCTAATATAAGCCTATCGTACACCTTACATTAATATTATTGTATTTTTTTCGAGACATATAGAGTACCTAAATATATATACAGGGTGGCAGGTTAAACAGTGGAAATATTTTAAGGGGTCATTGTACTCATAATTATGAACAACTTTTACTATGGGACTAACCCAGAAATCGCGAAAAAAAAATCAGCTGTTCCATACATTTTGTTGAGTTAAGTGAACATAAAAGTATGGAACAGCTGAATTTTTTTTGGCGATTTCAGCGTTGGTCCCATAGTAAAAGTTGTTCATAATGATGAGTACAATGACCCCTTAAAATATTTCCACTGTTTAACCTGCCACCTTGTATATATTTATATACAGCTGTATAAATATATGTATATTTATACAGTAGCTGTATATAAATAAATATAAAAACTATCCTTATGTTTGTTTAGCTACAGTACAGTGCTTAGGTATGTACCTAAGCACTGTTATACTGTAGCTAAACAAACATAAGGATAGCTTTTTTAAGAAAAACAGACACAACTGCCCGTTCTGTAGTAGCGAGTGTAAAATAATAATCGTACCTAAATAAATCTGAACTCAAACTGGTTTTATTAGGGTTCCGTACCTCAAAAGGAAAAACGGAACCCTTATAGGATCACTTTGTTGTCCGCCATCAGTCACCGGACCATAAGTAGAGCCATCTGTTCATAGATGGCGCCATTGGAAGTATGCAGTAGCGCCATCTATGATCATATGTCGGAACCCTTAGGGCGTGAGGCATACTCGCACTTGTCCGGTTTTATTTAAATTGAGCTACAAAACATTAAAGTTACGTGCAATTTGCTCTAATCACGGATCACTGTTTTCACAAAACTGGAAGCTGTATTTTCGCTAATTAATAAATTAAGCATTGTATTTAAAATAAATATATCATAAATTTATTTATTTTATTTGTTTAATTTTTACTTAGACCTACTAATATTACTCGATCACAAAGTATAAAAGTGCGCGCATCAACAAGTGCGTGGGGGACCCGTACCCTTTCCGCCATAGCTTTGGACATTGTGAAAATTATCATTAGACATGATATATATTTTAAATGTATGTACAAACAGTCCTTATAATACTTTATGCACATTGCCCGGCCAACATCCTTCAAATTAAAATAGAGAAGTAGACAGATCTGCCTGTTAGGTATAAAATATAGGCACTAATGTATTCAAGAGATTAAGATCACGCTTCTAATAATGTGGTAAGATATTAAAGGTAAATTTCAGTGATATGCGATTACACTTTTTATTGTTCAAGGAGTATCTAAGACCGATTTGCACGACAGTTTACGAAATACCCCTAAACATATACATACAATACATACTAGTAATTCCATTTCTGTTAATTGTTTGAAGTTGACAAAAACAGAATGATGTTTTTAATATATTAAGGTTAGTGAACTGTCGTAGAAGCGGTTAGATCCGCTCGGTCTTGACAAAATTATACGAAAACTAAAATATATTTATTTAAAAGTCGACCTTCTCAAACTCATTAATCTAGCCCTGAATTATTGTTCCTTTCCGATTATTAACCATTTTAACTGATCATATCGCTAAAATAACAATAGAAGATTTATTTATAAATAGATACAAATCACTACACACTCAAGTAATATCCTTTCAAAGTTAGTCAAAATATTTTTACATCACAGAATTGACGGCGTAGAGATTATTTAAAACAACGACTTTGCTTTATACTATATGATTAAGTCTATAATTTTAATGCTTTCAAATAAAATTTAATGAAAGTAATCTGACAATATTAAAATATATGCCTTAAGGTTTGCTGAATATTTTATTTTTGTTTCCTAAAATTATATGAAACGTTTGTTACAGCATGTTAATACTTAATAGCAATAAATCCGAGATCTATTAAAAAAACTTCGTATATTTTAACGGATGAATGTGACTTTTAAGCTCTACGATATAATAATTATGATGTTCCCAATACAAAGTAGAGAATTATAAAATTGAAGATAAGTGTTTTTGTGAGCAAGATGGTATTTTATTGAATTTTAATAATGTTTTAATGAACGTTTGCTAAACTCAGCTCTTTTAAATGTTTTTGGTATAATATAACTGAAAGTAGAAATCGGATCCGAGATGATAATTCTCACCCATGTCCAACAAACTAAGTCTTACTCCTACGCGAAAGTATCTACAATAGCTTGAATACGTTAGTCGTCACTGTCGCAGATCCTATTATTTATTTACAAGAATTGTGTTAAAAGTGTTAGGATAAATAAAATGCAAATAGACTTTCACTCTAACAATGTACCTAGGTCGGTCTCAGTATAGAAGATTAAATTATAGGTAATCCAAACAGAGAAGATATTTTGAAAAATGTAATTTAAGGATTTATGTATATCGCATTAGTTTCACAGTATTTCATGATTCCATGTTTTTTTATAAGTATTAATAATGAAAAAAAAATCTAACATTTTGTTTTTGCTGTTTTATTGATCATTTTGTAGGTATTATTGTAAAGGCTAAAATCAGTCTGTTAGTTCTAAGATAAGCTAAATTAAAAGCCAAGTTAGTATTGAAGATACAAAAAGTTATATTCATTCATTATGTGAAATTGATCAGCAATTTTTTCACAGTATTTAAAAATACATAGGTAATTTAAAAAATATTCCCTCATTTCTTATCCAGTAAGTGCGCATTTTAACGAGTGATCGTTGGTCTCAGACACCACCAGTCAGATATTATTGTCATTTAGTCAATTTTTATTTTGTAGTTTTATTTCCGAGCACATACACACATTAAGAGGATAAATTATTGTCTTATGATCACTTAAAATTAAAACTAATTATCTACTAAACTAAAAGGGATTGTGCAGTGAGCAGCATGAGTGGTTATAGTTATAGTATAGTGGTTATATATACTACTTAGTATGTCTGTCCGTCGCGTCGGTCGGTCAAATTATTGTCAATAATAATATATTGAATATACTATATTTTTATGCACGATATTATTCGCGCTTTATATATGCACGCTTTATATATTTTATATACTATTTATTTTCTACTTAATAGCGATTTGCTTTGTACATGCAATTAAATGTTATAGTACCTACCTATAGTAAGTTTTATATTGATTTATATGAGAAGCTGCCTTGTTGTCAAAATACAGTATTCCACATAGGTACACAAAAGTATTTATAAGAATTTTCACATGAATCATGTCCTATAAGGCAATTAAATATTTAATAAGATAGGTATTAATTTTGATCGAAGAATAGAATTTAATAATTATATTTTTTTATGTCTACATACACAACGACCATAATCACCATTCATTTTTTTTCTTGGCATTAGGTATTTATTAATCAAAGACACGATTTTTGCAAAAAATGTCGTAGGTAAATTTTTTACAAGAAAATATTTTCCCCGAAATCTCTCGAATTCTACATGGCTAAGTAAACGTAAATGAGAGAAATGGGCGACACGCGCGGGTGTAATGGGAAGGGTAGGTATCCCGGCAGTGCGGGCGTACCTACTTTTTAGACAACTTTGTGATGATCTCAATACTTTAGTACCTACTGAGTGACACAAAAACACTAAGTACGTGTTTATTATTTCACCAAAGATCTTATTATTTTTTGGATGGTGATTAAAAAGTTGTCCTGTATTATAGAATAAAGAGATTTTGATTAGGACTATTTTTACAAAATATCAAGAGAAGGTTAAAATATAGCGCTAGTTATCTAGAAGTGGTGCAATTTGCGTGCTATAGTGCATAGTGACAAATAAATAGATTGTTATATAAACTTACTTTATCTAATAGAATACTCGAATAATTTACTCAATAAGAATAGCTGCATGCTACGCTATTCTAATAGTAATAAACTTTCGATCTAATATATTATCACATTATTATTATGTGGGTAGATCCTTACAAGCTATTACCCATACCGTGTATATGAGGAAACCCTTTAGAAAATTCGTAAGTATCTACAACAGTTAGAAGTTTTTATTTTTGTACTTTTTTATATTTTTTACTTGCGAATGATATATCGCCTTAAAAACCAAATAATTATACTAACAGCAATGATTATATTTTTATTTTAATATATTTTATATTTAATGTGTCATTCAAGGCTACTTCCATAATTTTTACGTATTTTTCAGCAATAGATTACAATATACAGGGTGTAAGGCAAACGCTTCCGAAAACGAAGACAGGTGATAGAGCTAGTGATTCTCGATACGATACCATCAAAAAATCGGGAAAAAAAAAATACAATTTTACCAATTTTTTTTTACATTTTTCGTACACTATGCTGTGAGAACAGGTAACTAAAACCAATAATTGCGATTAAATACATTTTTTTTCTTTGCAACATTAACACGCCATGTACTCGTAAATAATATCAGCTGACGCTCGCGCATAACCTCGAGTTCAAAGAACACGCGCTCGCCGACAGCCGCGCGGCCGACGACCCCAGCTCCATCCGTTTGCATTTAGGTTGTATATAATCTACGTTCTGGCTTCGGAAGCGTTCTCCTTACACCCTGTATATTATATTGTCAGTATTTTGAAGCGTATAGAGGCGTAAGCGTAACTAAAGGAAGGGAAATGTGTTCTAAACAACCAGCCCAACTAACACTCTTTAATCACAATTTTCAACCAATTTAATGCTTAATGAAAATATATCTCCCATTCTATTTCTTTTATTACCACTTTTAATATTTACACGTGACTCATAAACAAAATAATTATAAATTATTTCGATACCTAATATGTAATTTCAACACATATGTTGCAAAAAATAATATATTATAACAATTAAAATACCAACAACAATGATTACATTACTTCCCTTTATAGTATTAACATTTTATTTCAATGTCTACTCCTATGATACATATACATTTACGCATCCAATTAAATACAATTCTAAATTTTGAACAATCCAATTATTTCGTAAATATTTATAAACATTTTACAACAGTTTTATGAAACTTAGTAACAAGGACTAGAAATGTTATAGTAACCATTAATTTTATTAAGTACGATATCATGACGCAAAAGTAACTATAAATTGATTACTAAGCTAAACCATCCAGTGACAAATTTAAATATAACTACTCTGATATGCCAATATAATTTATATACACCTGTAGTACATGTACAAATGTAAATAAAACAGGTACGTAAGTTAATACTGATTTGATGTAACTCAAGCGTGACATGTGAGTATAAAGCTCAGATTTTTAATTGTAACGATAAAAAACATAAACATCGAGTACTTTGATTTTTGATAAAACAAACCAATACGCCTAAATACTAAACGATGTAACATACAAGCTAACGATGAGAACAATATACTTTTCCTATAAAAATAGGGGCCACTCGGCGAGTTGATGTATCGGGAACTGGTGTCAGAGTTATTTGTAAAAGTATTATATTTACCTATTATCATTAAAATGAGAGGTAACATCGATAACGGACGAAACACGTCTAAGATTCAACTGACATTTACATTACGGCGCTACATCGAGATTGGATTTTAAGCTGCCTCGGAGCTTACGGACTTTTTCATATTTTGTAGTAGGTATGACCAGAAAATCTACCCATGCTTCGGAGAATCCAGGAAATTCATAGAAATGGCATTTCCGTTATTTGTCAGTTCAGCTCAAGTTAAAATTTTTGTCATGGTACTGTAATATTCTGAGACTTCGCGTATCAATGCGGTAGTGTATACGTAGAAGAAAATTTAGAAACGTGTCGTCCAGTTGAGGTATACCTCTACTCGACGTAGTGTTGTTCGTGCGCGGCGGGCCCGTCATAGTAGTCGTGCGCGGGCGGCTGCACGGGCTCGGCCTGGTACAGCGCGCCCGACACGAAGGGGTTGTTGGGCACGTGCGCGCCGGGCGCCGGCGGCCGCGGTGGCACGATGGCCCCGTACCCAGCTTGCTCCGAAACCTTCAGTGGTGCAGACGGTTTTTCCGTCTTAGATGGAAAAAGTGTGTCATAGGAATGATTTTTTTTGAAAATTTGAAACATGCAAAGCCATGCTATGCTTCTCTTTAGTTATTAAATACCAATAAAAGATTTGAAAAATCAACTGACGCGAGCGAGATGAACCCGCGATTTCTCAAAAATATACATGTATAATGTATAGATGGTGATTATTGGTGATATCGCATCCTATAAGTACAAAGTTGAAGGCATTGAGTTGAAGTTTGCATTAGTTTCCGATAGAATATCTCTATTGTCACCAACGCTCATAAGAGGCGTATTCAAAGAGATTTCAAAAGACTGAAGCAGGCGGGACGCGGTAGCTCAGTTGGCAGAGCAGTGCCACGGTTCGATAGACGCCACGGTTCAGCAAAGGCCACGGGCTTTAATCCCGCTCGCGTCAGTTGATTTTTGAAGTCTCATATATATTTAAACGCTATAATTCTGGGAATAAAAATTATAAATAACTCATGTATACTTACAAATGTAGTTTCATGATCTAAGGACTTCATGGCCTGTGGTTCCTCCACCGCGGTCTCAGCCCACGGTTGCAGCTCCCCTGATGCGAAGATCGCGTATATAGTGATGCCCACAAAGTGGACTGTTGCGCCCATCAGGAACACCGCGCGCCACTCAGTTATGGCTTTCTCCAGTTGATTCTTTTAACAATCAAGAAAAACATCAAGCCATTCACCAATTTATTATTAGTAGGTAACTATCACCTAAAAGGTGTATCATCTACAGGGAGTCAAGGTGCGGACTATGACTCAATAAATACTATAATTATACCACTACCCCAGAAGGAGGGTAATGTTTTTCGAATGTGTGTATGTATAATATATGTAATTATGTATATGTAGTCTTTCCAGAATTATAAAGAGACACACTTATTTAATGAAATTCTAAACCTTATAGATGAACTTACAAAAGACTGCTTTAACCCTGTTATATCGAACTTCTGGAAAGCGCAACACAATAACAACATTAGACACACCCGAAATGCTGACGAGATATTCAAAGTTTCGGAATAAGCATATCTGTAACAAATATCTTGTAAGTTGCCGACACAATGCAGCCAGTCGTGCGCGGTGTTGCGCGGCAGCGGGCGATAATAAAGTGCTCAGCGAGTCCACCGTGTGACGCATCGTCGCGCACCCACAATCCTACTCATTGTATATTCCGCGCGCGACTCCATGGAGCTCGATTTCCTTTTTTAAATTAGCCACGGACGAATGTCCTTTTTGTTTCGCTAGTTCGCGCCTGAAAGCGATACCGTTCTATTGCATTGGGGGAGGCAGTATCTAATAAAAATTCAAGAGCATATTTATTAAAAAACATTTTCCCTTTGAAAACTGATTCGGTTTAAAAAGTTGCCTCTCGAATAATATTGATGTCGAGTTAATAATGTATTCAGAAAGAAAACTAAACTATATTCAATTAAGTAACTGTAAACCAATTTGGAATTGCCACTTCAAGACTTTTTACGAAACAACAGTTAAATTACTAAAATCCTAAGGGCTACTGCAGATAACAGACTCTATCGCACAAAAATTATGTTGTCTGTGGTAGGCACTTCTTTCGAAACACATACTAAAAATACGGAACCCTAAAAAAGGACTCTATCCTGCAAAAAATACATTTATTTGAAATTCTTACCTTCTCTTGCGTCATATAGTCGATAACAATGGGTACGACGAAGCCAGCGATGGTGCCGATGCCGTTGGAGAGCCCCATGAGGATGGAGGCGTATCTTGGAGCGATGTCCAGATGGTTCACATTGTAGCCTGATATGGCAAAGCCGCTGCACGCTACGCCTAGGGTTAACTCTATTGTCGCCACGTACTAAAAAATTGCAAATTATTTTAAATTCTCAATTAATTAATTACTTAACTATTTAAGATGACACACTGTCAAACATAAAGAAACAGAAGGCAAAGTTTTTTTATGGATATATACAAATAATTTAACTTGTAAACGCTTCTTTACATAATAAGTCTCTCTATAAGCGCTAAAATGAACAGTCAAAGTAGATTTTTGAATTTCAATGGACCTGAGAAACATTATTACTTGTGGTAAGTATTTTTAAATAGATATCACAATAGGTATTTTTTACCTTGTTATTAGCATAAGCGACGAGAACGAAAAAGAACGCCTCCAGTCCAAATCCTCCACAGTTGAAGAGTTTCCTCACAGTGGTGGTAGTCATGATGTTGTTCTTACGCAAGTAATCTGCCATCATGCCGCCAATAGGCACCAGTGACGTCATTATTAAATGTGGAATGGCGCCAACAAACCCAGACTGAAACGGCGAAATACAATAAAGGAAGAGCCACTCAAACTTAGTCTACTTAGTTTGGGACAGCAAACACACGTGTAGGTAGCTATACTGAATAGAATAGGTAAATAGGTTACCTCTGTGATCTGCATGTTGAATCTTGAGTTAAAATAGGACGACTGGAATATGACTAGAAGACAGAAGTTCCACGTTCTGCAGAAGTTCGCTACAATAATAGCGTACACCTAAAAAACAGATTGTTTTAAAGACGATTCAAATTCTATAGAAAGAAACAAAGTTTTGGACCACGTTTTTATAGTATATAGGTAGGTACTTAGCAGTTTTTGACAGACTCAACAAAAACTTATAAGATTGTAACTTACTGGTGGTGAAGTGGCAAACGCTTTCCAGGGCGTAGCCCAGAATCCAGGCATGGCGGCCTGAGTCGCGGTGCCGAGCGACTGCTCAATGTAGGTCAACTCTTTGGCGGCAATAGTAGGGTGCTTGCTGGGTCGTTCGAACACCAGCCACAGCCATACCACGTACCTGAATGTAAGGTTCAATTAGTATGACAAAATCAATTCAATAAAAAACTATATTGAATCTAGTTACGTAAGATTTCTTTATTCCCACGAGTGTAAAGTATGTTTCTATTCAATAGTGATATTTACAGCATAAACATTATTATTAACGTTAGTTTTTTACCAGATGACGCCAGACACTCCATAGAAGTAGAATGGCGCCTGCCAACTGATGTAATCCGTGAGTATACCGGACAGTGGCATGCCAATAACGATGCCAGCGTACGTGCCACAGAATGCCAGAGTTGCCAGCCGTGAGCGCTCAAGAGGGGGCGCCCACATCCGCCAGATACCGTGGCATGACGGGTAAGTCACACCCTACAAACAAAAGAAATTAGTCAGAAAAGAAAATGATAACATCAAAATAAATATTTCGGAGAATTCTGCTTTCCATTGAAAAACCGTTACATTATCATTGAATCAAATAGCAAGAGGTGGATTAAAGAGTTCTGTATTATAGTATGTCAATGGTCCCAATCTTAAAGATTTAATAGGATAGCAGTGGCATTGAAGAATCAACTAAGCCGGGATATGCGGAGACGAGCAAATACGTCGCCATGGCAACGGAGGGCCCGGTAATCCTGAAGAGGCTTTGTACTTCAGTAAGCGATGTCGACTATACTCAAGTGCGATTGACGATAGATACCAATCGTTCTGTAGGCAATCATTGAAAATCGCTCCTTTGAAACTGAAATAGGAGGTGCCAGTATGAAAGTAATTTAAAATTCATTTCAAGTTGAAGAAATTTAAATTAAATCTATTTTTTCTGTGTTGACTTTCTCTTTGCCTTCTGAGTCAGCCATTTAACTATACTTAATTTAGGTTTCTCCTGTTTGACATCATTATATTTTTCTTCTGTGACTAATCTATTTTTGCACAAACCTATTAATTTTTCGCTCCTTGAATTAAGACCACCTCATCAATCATGATAAAATTAGAAGGAAAATAAAGTACTCGAGTTTTGTTTTATTTAAAAATGACAGTAAATCTGTACTTTTGTAAGTAAAAAAATATGACAGGGATTAGTATAATATTGCATGTAGCAATAACACAATCGTCTTTTAGAATAAAAAGGGTACCTAATATCATAGCAATATGCATTAAATTTGCCAAAAGTACAAAGAGGGGAGTGTTGAAATCCAAACGTGACGAGCGGGACCTTCGACACGATCCCGAGCTTGAAAATTTGAGCATTAGTAATAAGCTTGATCATGCACCGGCACGTACCGAATGTCAAATGTCCTAAATTTTAAACGTGTGACATTTCACTCGTTACATGCAGTTTCCCTATTGCTTCATTACTCGTATTTCGTGTTGCGTAAAGTATTTTTGGATTTATAAATATCACTTCTTCGTACTTGTAAAGAAAATTTACATAAAATAAAAATATCTAAACTTTTTGTTATTTGTTGCAAACTTTATACATGCACACTTTTAAGATCTAATTATTTTATGTAATCTCCATAAAAAGTCAGGATATAAACATTATAATCCAAGAAAGTACAAAAGAAAATCAATAGCATTATGACATTGCTCACCTCAACAAATCCCTGTGCGACTTTCAAGATAACAACAGCAGCAGGGCCCACGGACATCGCTCCAGGTATCGCCATGTTGAATATAGCTGATGTCGCAATCGCCACGCCGAAGATCTTGTTAGCCGGATACATGGAGGCCAGGAAACCACCAGGGACTTGAGTGATGAGGTACCCGGCAAAGTATGACGAGTCTATTGAAGACTCGACGCTTACAGTCCATTCAAACGGGGGTTTCTCTGTCGTGTTATCCTGTATAACATGTAATTAGTTAATTTAAGTTCCAGCTACAAATCTATCTAGGCTACATTATTCGAAATATCATAGACATAATATCAAGATTGGTTGTGTTATGTGCGATGTTTATTGAATGGAGCCAAAAGATTTTTTCTGCCAAATCTTGGGATAAGCGATACTAACAGACATCTATTGCATAAAGTTACCTTTTCAATTCGTTTTCCCTTTCATTAGCCTGTCAGTGGCAATCTTAATTGTATCAGTCCAGAACTTAGCTACTTGGCATGGATTACATTTTCAGTACCTAGTTCCTTCAACGTGTTTTCTCCTCTTGTTTGAAGTTGGATAGGTGGCAAAAACAGAGTCGTATAGAAATAGAGATAAAGAACTTACGGATTGTTTTTCAGTCATCTTGAGCTTGGCCATGCTCATGTTGCAGCGCATGCCGAACATGATGCTGAAGCCAAAGCAGGCCAGCAGTGCCACCGTGTAGCGCGCGCTCAAGCACGGACATTCCGCGCGCACGTACTTGTCTAGTAGTAGAACATTTCATTATATAAAAGACTCCTTGAAGCGTTATGTCCAAACTTCACCGATGATGGGGACAAGTTTAGCTATTGCCATAATATTTACTGTGCAGTTTCTGCTGAGATATGTTTGACCTAGGAATTGGACTGAGGAACTTACGCTGTGTAACCGCGTTTGCTACAAAGGCAGAGAAGCTGCTAGGGCTATTGGGAAATATTGTGTAGGTATTTTTGTTTTACTAGTATCAATGGGTAAACCATAATGTGTTTATAAATAGTGGTCACAGTACCTATGGCCCGTGGTGGAGGTCGGTCAGGCGATGGTGGTGTTTCCAAGTCTTCGCCATCGTACATCTGGTCGTAACCCTTCTGATCAACGTGGAAGTTCTCATATTGAGTATTTCTGTATCAAAAATAAAAACAATTAAAACAAAACAAAATATTAATTATTTTAGCTCAGAAATGTCTACTTTTTAGTGTAACCATATTAGGCAAACCAATTAATAACAACTGATTGCAATCAAATTAAAATAACAGAAAAATAACTTGTTATTATCAGATAAGATGATACTGCTGCCTTTTATCTGAACCTAATCCCCTATTAAGACGCGTGGCACGTTATTTCACACAAACTTTGAAGTCCAAAATCTTGAAAATGAATAAACCGATCTTAATTAAACTCGATACCTACTACCTACACATACCTAAGTCTAAAAAGTTAGTTGAGAACATATTCAAAATGCATAACGAAAAAAAAGTAATTCCCTGATATTAAGTAAGAAAAACTTAAAATCGCTCTACTTCAGCTATAAAACTCTTTTTCGAAAATGTTCACAACTAACTTTTTAGATCTAGTATCCTGCTTAGGTACTCATACGTATCAAGTTTCATTCAAATCAGTTTATTAATTTCCAAGATTTTGAACTTGAAATTATGTATGAAACGGCGTGCAGCGTTAACGTGCTTAAATCTCCCCACTAACTCTTCCATACGGCATCCCAATATCAGACATAGTCTTTATAGACTTTCAATTAGTTTATTCCGCGTTTATTTTACGCTATTTTCCCAGTAATTGAAGCGGATGGAAAGCGACACACCTCGATGAAGAAAATAAAATTAAAAACGTCTGCCTGCTAATAGGGCTGCCAACATGTACGATCGCACCTGCGCTTCAAATACGTGCAGACATTGGAAACTGATAGAACACTTGAACAACGATAAAAATAAACTAAGTATTAGTTTATTTAAACTATAGTTAAATAATAAAACTGAGACGAATATTGGCGCAAGTAAGTTAGACAAGTACGATTTTAATTAAGAACAAAAAAGAATATTAAAGACCACAAGATTTTATTGAAATCTTTCACAATAGGAAAGACTGCAACTTCAGCGAAACTTATCCAACTTCGCTTCATGTCAGAGATTCTTCAGTTATCCATTGAACAGTGCACTACAGTAAGTAGGGTACGGCGCAGTGAATCGGAAGCCTGCTCAACTTTTTTACCTCTATTGAAATTGTTTTAAATACTTTCGCAGGCCACGATGCAAAAGAAAGGAAATGTTAAGTTCTGAAACTTTAATGAAAAAGATTTAAATGTATAAGTGCCAATATATGTAGACACTACCCGTCTTACTACAAAAATGATAAACGTCTGTTGAACAAAAAATATACCAAAAATAATACACACTTGCTTTCACAGACTTCCTAGACTAAGGCTCGTATTACAGAACGATGCTCGAGCACAGATCTCTGCTTGAGCATAGATTTAAAGACATTTGATTGGTTGAAATCTATGCTCAAGCAGAGATCGGTGCTCGAGTATCGTTCTGTTATAGGGGCCTTAGTTGTCATAATAAGCTGCAAATTATAACTTTGTAGTTTGACAGCCAACTTAGATCTTATTCAGTAAGTCAAACTGAAAGTGCATGTTTTACGTTATTATTTAAATATTTGTCTTTTATTTATCGTTCTAACTACTTTAACGTAATTATATTTCTAGCGAATAAAATGTCAGTATTTGAAACACACTGGTATAATATAATATACTCGCAGACGCAGTATAAATGATGAACTCTATCACAGTTTTATAAGTGCTTTAGCTATTTCTTTTTACAACATATGCAGTAATATGCACAGCCATATTACGCGTGCAAATTTTAACTGTTGGCCCTCAAGCTAGCTCAGCTTGCCCATTAGTGGGCAAATTGAATTATTCGCCATTGACGTCGCGTCGCGACTCATTGTTTGCAAACTGATAGGCTCCACTTTTGACGGCTCAGCTACGGGGATTTTATCGAATAACCTGTAACTTCGTTAAGGTTCCGCAGAGTTCCGCTTATTGTTTAGATAAACCCTAGATAGGTTCTAGATTGATATATTAAAGGTCCGTAAATATTTGCTCATAGGTCCGTCTATATTTCCTTCTAAATTAAGTATTTATGTTGATAGTGTACATTTTCATTCATTGTTATTAGACAATCACACTACCATTAAACATGAATCCATTTAAAAAGTACGGAAATAAAAAAGCTGTACACAAAACAACAAAATTCAAAAGCCATTAAATGTAGCGATGAATATAACGACTTGTGGGTGACGACGACTGCGCGTAAGTCATCGGCGTGTAAATTCATTTTTCCGCTGACAAAAGTAATAAATGTGGCTATCTGTCCCCGTCACCCGTTTAACGTTGTTGGTAATGAATCGTCGCATAAAAGGCATAACCAAGTGGAAACGAGGCGCGATGCGGCGCTACCCGAGCCGACCGACGCCCGACGCGGGTGCCCGACGCGGGTGCCCGACGCCCCAGCACCATCACGTCAGGCTCCCCGCGCTAATGCGTTTAGCTGAGACTGGACGAGATACCGACGTCAACAGTTACGTTAGTCCGACACATCTGCAGGGATGTTGTGCTAATTACACAATTATGCGATTAAACGAAGGGTGAATAATGATTTTAGTGCAAGTTTTTAAAAGCTTTTTCACCAATTGGATTTTTGTAATAGGATTCTCTTCGTTAAATTTTGTGACAACATTAGAAAGCAATGTTAAAATTATGAAGCTAATAAGCCGTCCACGTTTGACTCTTTGTAATCAACTATGAAACTCTTTTATTATGTATGAAATTAATGATAAGTAGTTCAACATTAATAATGTATGATTTTAATAACTTGTATCACTTTCTACAAGATGGTACTATAGTGACACAATGGTTGCTATCAAACAGTGATACATATAAAAATAAAAAACATGTGATTATCATTTTTGTAGTCCCCTATAGTTCAGCCCCTTGGCAGCGTCGCGTCGTGCGTCGGCAGCGCTTCATTGTGCCACTAATGCACCCCATACACTATGTCTATAATTATGTGACGCAGCTCTAAATGCTGTAATTACTGTTTTGTCCCCGTTTGTCTATGTAAACTTAATGGATACAGTAATTCAGAATTTAAATATTGATTTAGATATTATCACAAATAAAGTTATGAAAAAGTTAAATACAGGTTGCTATTATAGTAATTTAATGATTTATTTTATCGATAATTTAAGTACAAAACTAGTGTATTGCATACTTAATTAGAGCTTCATAAATATCTAGATTTACTGTAGGATTTCAGTTGCAGAACATTTTCGAGACATAGTTTAGAATTTTGGAGTGCTAATTGAATCAATGACCGAGCATGGAACTCGGTCAGCGATTCACTTCACACTGAAACTTCTAAGCTAACTTTGTCATTTGGCACTCCGTCGCAATGTTCTTGCTGTTGGCTGAAAATCCTGAATTATTACTAGAGAGGGTTAACCTTTTGTGTCCTCTTCAATGAAAAGCTTTTTGGTGCGCAGTAAAATTTATTGATCTTTATTTTACCCGACAAAAATATGCGTATTGAAAAATTGCGACGAGGTGCTTTAAAATCTCGTGATCATAAAATGTAGGTGCCAATAAATTGCACTCTTAACATTAGCCACCCGTATAGGTTTCTCGGCTTCTCGAAGACAGAACTCCTGGATCAGACGTGAAGAGCAGGGGGCAGAAGACTAGGGGGCGAAGAGGGGGTTTGTTGCGTAGATCACAATATGCACTTCAACATTCCCCACTATGAATACCTACAGAGACCAGGGCGGGACGCGGAGACTTGTTGAATAATTAAGACTCGAAATATGAGTGCCTATTTAATTAACGCAAAATATCGTTTACAATTTAAATGCCTTGCAAGTTGTTCTTAATAATTTTCGACCTCTCGGCAGCTGAATAGTCTACTCTAGCTGCACTTGGTCTTAGTCCACTTTTACGAAACCTCATTTTGGAATCACTAGAATATTAGTAAAATAGAACTTCATAATTCTTAGTAGACAATCCCGGCAATACTTTCTGTCTTTCTAATGCAACAAAATACTCGTAAGTATAACATGTTCGATTCCGGCCCTGCCGCCACGCGCGGGAGGGGGTAGCTATTACACCCCGTAAAGCCACCCTCTCTAATTGATTTACAATTGTCGGTTAAATTTGTTTCCCGACCACCCTCTGCGATCACCGATCGCAAATGCATTTTGGGATACTTTCGGTGAACCGTAAAAAATGCAAAATTTTCATACGTGAGACATCTAAAAATTATGACTCTTAAATAAAATAAATACAACTTGCCTAACCTGCCATACATATCTAATAGGTATTAAGATTACATTTTAGACTAGCTGTGCCCGCGACTCCGTCCGCGTGGACGTCGGAAAATAACATGAGGTCGTTATTTCATTAAAGAACAATGATATGTAGGTAATAGGTATGCTATACTTCATCATCTGCATAAAAATCGACAAACAATAATAATATTATGCCACCACACCACACCAAACACCATGCAACACACAGAATCGATCAGTACCAATCTTACCCCTAATGTTTCACCAATCGTAACGACACACATATCTAATATCATCTATCACCAATCACCACCACGCAATTAACATATCACTAACCTATTGCCAATTAACTGCAATGATTACGTATCACCACTCGCATGATACGCGTCGGCGATACAGATACGGTGATTGTATTGAACAAATACATTATGTGGACCCCGCATAATACATGTAAGCAAAGTTACTCCTGACTGATAGATTTTTTGTAATAACTTTTGATAAAATGGACCGATTTTAATGAAATATATCCTCAAGATACTGCCTATACATTTCTTTATACTTCCTCATAATCAATTCAGTAGTATTGATTTGATGCGTGTTCAAACACACAGGCAAACCGATAGACAAACAGACAGACATTAATTCTAAAAATATAGAAATTTATTTTATTACTTATTATAGTCCCCCATATTATTTTTATGCAAATATATGCAATGTACAGACACGTGCATTCTTATTATAAGTATAGATTACTACAAAAATAAAAATGATTATTGTATAATTTTGATTGTTAAAAAAAACACAACGAAATAAATAAAAAGGTTAACCTTTTTTAATTAAAACACAAAATGATGTATTTTCAAGTCGGTGGAGCCTAGTCTAAATATAAAAAGAAGCAATTGCAAATTATTATTAAGGAATGAAAGGAATTCCTCATTTTAATTTGGCGCAAATCAAGCTGCGCCTGCGCACGTTCTTTTTCAAAGGCTGAGTGGCGAACATCCCCACCCGCACCCAGCTTCGAATTGCCCGAAGTATGTGTTGGTGCAAAAAGCTCAGTCATCGATTTCAGCAAAAATAATTTTGCTAAAGGTCAGGTATATATATTTATATATGGCTTTAAGTCACATAAAACATTAGACGCTGTTGCATAATGTGACTTAGAGCCATCTAAATGACCAAATAGACCACACGCCAAACATGATAAATGCAAGCACTGAGACAAGTATAAATGTCTCTCAGTCTTTGACACACTTTTTTTTATACGTACTTTTGCCGAGATCCATTACTTTCGCAAATTTATGTAGGTACCACTTCGTACTTCCATAGATGTTGGTAGATTAATAGTTAAGAGCATTTTAGTAAACGAAAACAATGTATTTTCAGTTTGTAAGTAGTTGCTTTTGATTGTTGATGAATCAAGTCAGTTGTTATTTTTTTATTGTACAAATTTTTTCTCTCTCGTTTAAGGTAATATCTCGAAATCGATTACTTTTACGTGTTTGTGTTGTGTTCCCACTTTTTGATGTGTGAATACAATAAATAAAAGTCAATTAAATACGTTTATTACCGTCTCTTTTCCTATGGTTCTTTTTACCGATAACAGCAGTATTATTCTAATACGTGACATCAAAGATGCATTGCAACAATTAATTGACTGGCTTGAGCAAAATAATATTAAAAACTTAAAAGAGTTACCACTCCTGACATTAATCTATCTCTTAATAAAATTGAATAAGCATGACATAAAAAAAAAAATGGCTTGACAATTTTATAGGCTCTAAACTAACTTGAACAGAACATGCATCAATCTTAATTACAAAATTGAGTAGGTTTGCCTTTGTTCTTCTTAGGTTTAAGAAAGTAGTTAATCAAGCAGCTGTTGTAAATGTTATTATGGCTATGTAGACTCTATATTACATTACAAAGTCATGTTTTGGCTAAATTCCTGCGATAACATGACCTTTTTAAAGTGCAAAAGAGGTCTATTAGTTCCACATGCAGTCTTAAACCAACAGAAAGTTGTAAGCCGCATTTTATTTCACTCAAAATATTACTACACTACCCCTATCTTTATTTATATAAGACCACAAGAACGTCCTTTCCATGACTCCGAAAATATTTAACAAACTACCAATTGACATTAAAGATTCAAACTTGACACAATTTGAACGTAAACTTCCCAAATACGTTTTTATTGACTTTTATAGATTTTTGAGCTACCACAAAATAAGTGTAACACCTACTGTATCACCAAAAAAACTACTCCACCAAAGTTAATAAAATGTATGTGGGGCCAACGAACGTGCGAACTTCCTCTACCAAATGAAAAAAGAATCACGATAAATCACGGAGAAATCGGTATACCTGCATGAAAAATAAACCTGTCGAAAACGTAACCTCTTCCTTTTCTTAGAAGTCGGTTAAAAATAACGGTATAACTTTTGATTTCGGAAATCAGTAAATTGGGACAAATAATATTGTCATAATTATACTAGGTATAGCGATTTTAATTGGCATATGTTAATGAAAACTCTCCTTCTGAACCTAGTTTTAGGGTTCCGTACCCAAAGGATAAAAACGGAACCCTATTACTAAGACTCTGCTGTCCGTCTGTCTGTCTGTCACCAGGCTGTATCTCATGAACCGTAATGAAATTTTCACAGATGATGTATTTCTGTTGCTACTATAACAACAAATACTATAAACAGAATAAAATTAATATTTAACGGGGCTTCCATACAACAAACGTGATTTTTTTGCCGTTTTTTGCTAGATCTTAATAAAGGTTCTAATATACTGTCTAATGTTGATATAGATAATGATACGGAACCCTTCGTGCGCGAGTCCGACTCGCACTTGCCCGGTTTTTTATATAATCTTGGGCCTGCAGAAAATTATTAAATTAGTTATTACATTTTTCGAATAAGTTCCCATAATAAACCACAAAAATCTCATGCTACGATATCTCGTAGCAGTCGTAGCACTGCTACGACATTTAAATGAAAACAGTTACCGTTCATGCAACATCGTGTTGTAAGATAAATAATGTGATATTTGAGTAAACTGGAAGACTAGTTTGTAGGCCAGCCTGTCAACGATCCGAAACCGTGGCGGGATGGTGAATAAAACATGTAATAAATAAATGTAACCAATGTAACGTAACGACCTATTACGGCTACGCGCACTCCAGTAGCTCTACGCATTTATTGAGTGGGATTTAACAGACATTCTTTTAGTACTAGTATCACTGTACAGTCTGTACCTACATGTTTATTGTTTAACTCATTTTTTGAAGAATTTGAACTGTAATTCTAGATTTTTCTTGTCCTGGTATCGATGATGGTACGTTTTTTATTAAACGCACAATGTAAGTTACGTTACATAATTTATGTTATGCCACACCTACTGTAAAGTAAGGTTAAACAAAATATGTGTCCATGTTTATAATTTAACTAACTGTGCCGGCGACTTCTTTCGTGCAGGACAAACAGTATTTTTTTTGTCATGATACCCGGTAGAAGATGGCTTTACAAATATTTATATTCATATCTTTTGAACACTGCAAGATATCGAAATGGAACATAGACGATCATTTAATCAAATTATTGTTTTAATCCCTATAATTTTTATTGATATCCGTTGAGCTGTTTCGAAGCCTATTCGAGTCAAATTTGCAGACACACAGACAAAAACGTCGAGGTTAGTCAAAATACTGTTATTTTGATTATGTTCTGTGCGCGTAAAGTCCCGTTCTAGTTGAAAAACAAAATTTCTAAAAACGGTCCTCTATGATTAGATATTGTATAAATAGCAGTTTTCACTTCAATTTATTTTGAAATCACAGACAGACACTTCTATTTTATTTATTAGTAGGATATAATATAGATTTTGTATGCTTATGTGAAACTCTACAACTCCGCGATGCACCTGCTCGCACGTTCGTACATTGTGCAACGATTCAGTTGTAAAACAGCCTTTGTACTCACTTGTTCACAACAAGTAAACGTATTCATCACAGCATACTCCTAGCGAACAAGTCTATCGATAAATCAACTGAATGATCTCGCATTTCGACACTCGCGAACATAATAGAGTTATGACAAAAATGGCGACGCGAGCTAAGAAATATCACTTGGTGAACCCGAGACGCTTGTTAGCGTCTCCTTGCTTTTATTTATGGCCAGATTTATTTTATGGCCGTTCATGGATGTCGGGGAAATCGAATGAAAAGAGATAGCAGCAAATAAAACAATAATTTCATCGATTTGCGACGCCGAACACAATGTAAAGGAAAGTAACTTCGTTGAGAAGTTCAACCAGTGGCATTTCTTTGATGTTAAGTTTTTACTTGGGACTTGTTATTGCCCGTGAACATTTATCTATCTTTATTCACATGAATTAATTTCTTCTGTTACCAATATTTTATGAGCCTTATGACCAGTTTCTTTACGCAATAATATTTAGTTTCCATTGCTGCATCTAGCTGATATTCGAGTAATAAAATCGCTATGAATAAGCCAGTCTGATGAACGTGCTCCAGATCATATTTTCTATTTCAAACACAAATTTTATTTTCTCGCTACTCGCAGCGTACAACAAATATCATAAAAATGGAAGGCAAACAAGACAGCTCGTTGTATTTGCTATGATATTCGTATTTGGCTGGTAGATTCTTACTCTCTTTGCTGGGGCCTAATCTGTCGGGCGGCGCGTACCTCACGTTCGGGATACGCCTCTGTTGTTTCTTGATTTTCCCGTCCATTTGTACATTTTTTCATTTTGTTAATATAGAGAACCGTTTGAAATACTTTTTGTATTATTTAAAAAGCAATGAAACAGCTTATTTATTTACAACAAAAATAAAGTGTACCTTCTAATTTTGTTATTGAATACCCCAACATGTTCCTCTGACAATCAAAACAATAATAGCAAAACCTTTTCAAATAAAATATGCAAAACAAGAAAAGGTCTAGCTATAACGCTCACAACGGTATCAACAGTAAACGTTATTCGCGCTCACGACGCAGTACGAGGCTGTAAATAAATTGAAGTGAATTCGCGAAGAAGGAAAATCCAAACAAATCCCCGTCTAATCCTGGGAAAAGCGTTCCCAAATCCAGGTTAGTTGTAAATATCAATTACGCAAATACCCCGGATTAGGAAGTATAATGGTTCGCGCGGGTATCGTGTGCGTGTACAAGGGGTGAATTTGCACTTCATGCGTTTTTTAAGTTTTTGAAGTAGGTACGCACTTGAAGTTCATAGAAGAGTTAATAATGTAAATTACTTATTAATTTCTTTTTCACCACAAATAGAAAATAAATAATATGTTTGCATTGCTGGTAAGATACATGCATTATAAACTAAATAATTATCGTACCCAACAACATAATTATTCGCAGATGATAAGTTAACAAGGTGAGATAGGTAATGAACGATATAACGCAGTAACGTAACAAACTAAAACGTACAGTAGCAGGCAATTGAATAAAAGTCCCGAGGGCGATTTTTTCCCTCAGATCTAATAGAGCTGGGGGCCGGGGACAGTCGTTGAAGACTTGTAGATAATTTTAATATTCGTGTCGCAGGCCCCGAGAGCCTTGTATCGATCTTATGTCATTCTGATAGCCCTGTTAATAGGTCACAATGTGTCTTATTGTTTTATGTAGCTTACTTAATTTACGATTTTACTAGCCATGCTTAAAAAAATACCCTGTAAATAAATTTTTAACAGGTATGAAAAAAAAATAAGAGAAAGTGTTAATATTTTATTGTTTAGATCAGATCAGAACACTCAGACATCAAGCAATCAATTAGTTTGATTAACAGTTAACTGTTGATTTGACCCTCGCACCGTGATTTTCGTATATTTTTACCAAAATACCAGAAAAATGTGACAACAAATATGTAGGTATCGATCTATCAGTTGATATAGTTCAATCATAAAAATAAATTGGTATACCTGTGACATCATAATACTGTCTCCTGAGACCGTTACAGAGGGGAACGGTGATGTATGAAGACATAAATATAACCGCGGCTTATTGTGCCGTGACGAGGGACTAGCGACTCTGAAAATGCCTCATCGGATTTGAGTTATCACATAAAAATGTACTAACGAAGGAAACATAAATATCTATACTTGGGTTTATTTGTATCTTATTGAAATAAAATCGTAAACACACAAGAGTTATCATACATTTATAGAACCATCTAACGCCAAAATAGTAGGTAATTTTTGATAACAGTTTGATTGGAATTAGGTTTTTTCTTTATATAAAACCTTGAAGTTGACCAATGTTTCTTATTCAGCAAAATAATCTTTAGTTGTATTTTAAAAAGTGATAATATTACACTTCAACTACACATTTGGTAGGTATAATTGTAGCATTATCTAAAACAAAACAGTAGGTATGACAATTAATTTCAAAACATTTACTCCTTAATTGGTTTGCCACTACATATTATGTTTATAGAACACATTCTTACAGAATTTATAAACACTGAAAGCGAATGAAACTACTTCCAAGAAGGGAGTAAATTTTTAGAAAAGCCGCACGATTTTCTTTATCTTATAAGAATACTTACAGTATCCTCCAAAACATGTTCCCTGAGGATTTTCTCGGTGAAATCAACAGGTGATATCAGAATTCACACCCCCAAGTCTCTTGAACAACTTACTACCTTATACTTGTGTTATAAAGTCCGAATTTCAACCACGTTAAAGTAGGATATGAAACACTATGAACAACAACCTGTGGATTTCTTTAAACACATAAAATAAACTTAAGAGAACGTGAGAAGAATTCTTCAGAACACTGTCCAGAGACACTGTAATATTCACAGTTTTTATGTTGTACAATACTGACGAACACTTTATATTTCACAGTATAACGCGGTCATTGTCTTCAAACTTCGTTCAAGTATAAGAGAACGATTGATCAAGAGTAATTTATCGTATATTTTAACGAGAACGGAGAAACGGTAGTGATGTGACGGGAGCTGATATCAAACTAGCCAGAAATGCGTGCCACGCTCCCTCTGTCCTCACTCACAGAGATATTCTGCAAAGACGTTTGACCTGTTGCTCATTTATTTAATTAATTATAATAATTTGCGGTGCCATTAATTATTTCATATAGCCTTCACTGTTACAGATAGACTATGTACATTTTTTGTATTAAATAATGCTCCTTCTTTCGACACAATTGTGTGCTTTTTAATACAGAAATGTTTAATAAAATTGCAATATTTGTTTATTTTAATGGTTTGAATATAAAATGACCTATTAAGTTAAAATGTTGGCCTTGTTGCAGCAATGTCACCCGATAGCGACAAGTCTAGTTGTTAAGGGCGAAACACAGGTTATCAATTAATCACCGCTTTGTGAAATTGCATCGGTTCCGCCGATGCAATTTCACCAGCACTATGTAGGAATATTCACCTACACACCCATTTCTAAAAATAAGTTTATCCAGTAAACAACTAGCAAAAATGTATTCGTTATCCTTTCAAAACTAGATCAACGTAAAAGCATCTTACCTGTCGGATTCTATTAAAACAAAGCTTTCCATCATAAATATTAAGTAATATTTTATTGTAAAAAAGTACTGAATCACACTGCGGATTGATCCTGTATTCTGGTGACAGGAGTGTATACAGTGCTAAGTCCTGTGCGCCAGAGCGAAACGAAACAGCATCAGAGCGAGAAAACAAAAGGGAATTCATTCAAGATCAGCTATCTTATTCTGCAAATATTCTATTCCGATAATAATAACCAATCCTCACCTCTCCTTGTCTCTCCTTATGGAAGTTCAGTTAACAGGAAGGAGATACGTACAGTATTGGACTTTAATATTTTTCTTCGAATTACAGAATGATCCTAAAAGTCTCGCGAATGCTCCAGATTCACAGACAATGCCCCAATTTATATCCAACTCACTTACTGAAGTCAGAGGAGATGGGGTGGTTAAAATAGGAAGGATGTTGTAGTAATATGCATGACACAGTAGTATTTCTGTGATAAAACAGAGCTACTGTTGGTTATTTATTTTGATTGAGTACATGATTAGGTTCTATTTTGGAGCTTTGAATAGAAGAAACTTCTACAATGTAAACAGTATTTTATAAATTCATATTTACATATTTTTTCCCTGATCGTTTTGTTCCGTATCCGTTACCTAAACGCAGTTAATAATATTAGCGTTCAATAAGGAAGTACCACTAATAATTAAGACTAAGTTACAATACGTCCAGCGGAGTGGATATAACTGAAACTTTTCGTGTGTTACGCACACACGACGGGGAAAGTGGGGTAAAAAAATCGTCTCACAAAGCCAATTACATTAAAACATTCGGCGCGGGACAAAGGGCGAGAGAACAATGGAGCCTGGAAGGAACCCGCGATATGTCTTTCAATGCTTTTAACTTTCCACTGATGGCGGCGCAGCGAGGGAAAAATGGTGACGTCCCGCGACAAATGCCCGTGAAATAGTGATGTGACGCTGTCTTACATTAATGTTTTAATTAAAGGGCACTGGCAGACGCCCATAGAACGCTGGGCCTCAGATTGTGTAAGTCGGTACAGATATGAAATTAGTTTGGTGTGATCGAGTATTTCAAGAGTATTTAAATTCATTTTTTATTTGTTTTTGTACGTAATTGGGTTAAAGAGAAATATTCTTATTTCTGACAGTGAGGTTAAGTATGATGTGAATGATCCAGTGAAGTACAGCCCGACTAATGAGTTCTCAATTTAAAGGTTTTAGTTGCTGTCACCATGATATTCTGTGGAAGCACGCGCCAGCCAGCATGCACCCGTTTTTGTTTTAGTGGTTTTTTCAAAATGTCAATGGCATAATCATTTTATTTCTTATTTATTTCGATTTTTGATTCCAATTCTTAATCTCTAAGATAAATTAGGCAAAGAACAATTAAAATATATTTTTATTTTTGGTTAAGCTTTTACTACTGTACCATATCAAGCCTAAAACTGCCGACGTCCTTTAAAGGTTTTAGTTGCTGTCACCATGATATTCTGTGGAAGCACGCGCCAGCCAGCATGCACCCGTTTTTGTTTTAGTGGTTTTTTCAAAATGTCAATGGCATAATCATTTTATTTCTTATTTATTTCGATTTTTGATTCCAATTCTTAATCTCTAAGATAAATTAGGCAAAGAACAATTAAAATATATTTTTATTTTTGGTTAAGCTTTTACTACTGTACCATATCAAGCCTAAAACTGCCGACGTCCTTTTGACCCTTTTTTATTTAATACAAGTTTTTATTCTTGCGCTCTTGTACCTATATTAAGTACGGTATATAATATGTATGCTTCCGCCCGCAGCTTCGCCCGCGTTTTGGGATAAAGTAGCCTATGTGTTATTCTGATGTATAAGCTATATTACTGTAAAGTTTCATCAAAATCCGTTCAGTAGTTTTTGCGTGAAAGAGTAACATACATCCATCCATACATCCTCACAAAATTTCGCATTTATAATATTAGTAGGATAGGATTAGTAGGATTATGTAAGTAGGTATGTATGAGGGGCTCGGGGCTAAATGACAGCCGCGCTGATCGATCGATCTGCGAGGTTAAGCTGCGCTTGCCGCGGTCAGTCCTTGGATGGGTGACCGTTCTTTACACATCGAGACCCCTCCGTGCCTCGGAGAGCACGTTAAGCAGTCGGTCCCGGTTGTCATAAGAATGTCTTTGACAATCGTTACGGGTAGTCAGGAGCCCGAAAGTCTGACAACCGGTCTAACATTCGAATACCGGTATTACCCAATAATTGGGTTGTGGAGGTCAGATGGCAGTCGTTCCACGTAAAATACTGATATTCAGCCGCAACCAGTTAGACTGGAAGCCGACCCCAATCTAGTTTGTGAAAAGGCTAGGCGGATGATGATGAAGTGCAAGTATTTTGTTCCATGGCAAATTGGCAACGTATTACTTAACTAAGAGCTTGTTAATACAGTTGGTTGTTTATTAAATCAATTTTAAATTGCACCACGGACCTGCCTGTCTATTCTGTAGTGACACGCCGCGTGATATCACCACGAGAACTGCCAATTTGTTTGCGAACGCTCGAGGGAGAATGTCACGGTGAGATTCTGTCGTCGATGGTGACGTTATTATATATGTAAGAGATTTCAAAAACTCAACTGATGCGAGCGGCATTTGAACCCGCGACCTCTGCCAAACCGTGGCTAGTGCTCTGTCAAAACAATGAGGTGTCGTTAGATTCATCTTTACTGTGAGAGTGACGTAGGTGTGTCGTGGAGTGCCTCCCTCCCTCTGTCCTCTCGAGCCTCGGCTAGCTTGTGAGGGAGTCTCCGGACACAATCTTGATAAATAAAACACTGGGATGGTTGGGAGCTGTGTAATTGAGACGTAGTTGTTATAATTGCACTTTAGAACTGTTGACATCCATTACAACTGGTATAAAAATAACTGTTACAAAAGACGTTTTAACTTATAGCATTGAGCACTTTATAAATTGGTATAATAATAGGTAGTACAGCGGTTCAGCGGTCCACGACCGATGTCTTTGGAGACCAGACAAAGAGTGACGAAACAATGAAATAAATGCATAAAAATATGAGATGTTCTAATTTTGAAATTTAAAGTTCAAATCTGGAAGGATGGAGTGAATGAAGTGGCCAGTAATGGAAGATTGCCAGCACTAAATGATGAAAGAGGATGACTCCGACACAGGTATAATATTTAGATATTAATATCTGAAAAAACCTGACTGCGTAATTACGCAGTCAGGTTTTTTTGTTTTTATATTAATTTTGTTTATCTTGTTAAGTACCTAACTACTAAATCCACAAACACTACTTGAGCTGAGTAGATGTAATCAATGCAAAGGTTACAGCATTTACTATTTTCATACCATAACTTACCTATACTATTGATTTACAATCCACTAACAAGTGTGAGTTCATTATGATAATTTTATAAATATATTATCTAGTTATTTTTATCGATACTACGCTACTTCCCAGCCGGGGCGTCACTAATAAAGAAGTGAGACGTAACCAATGGGGTATCACGGCTTGGTTGCACCGCAAACTCATTTTATAAATCGTCCGTCCGCTCGCCCGGAACCACGCGTTAACCCACCCCCTTCTAATGCACCTCCTTTGTAAACCAACTCTATAAAAAACTACCTTCGAAATTACTTTTATAGTGTAAAAAACAGAGAAGTTGAATTTTATACTGATCGTTACGAATATCGATGAAGTCATTTTTTTATAATATTTATCAATTGATATTAACTTAATGCTAGTATAATAGATATTTTATATAAAAAGATTAAATTAAAGCAAGTCCATCATCATAATGAAACTTCTAACCCACGACAGCACAATACTTCTCAATTTCGTTTTACTCAATAAATTCTATTATTAGACCTCATATGGATAATATCAACTCTACTGTATAGACATGGGATATATTCTGGTCAGAACATCACATTATACTTTTATAAAAACGACCGTCGTCTTTCGTGAACCACTCGCTTAATAGACAGTATCAGGGCAAAGATCTTAAGTAAATCAAATCGCCCCATGAATGGCGAATGAGTCCGGGGCTTTTCACGGAGTTTTCTACAGATGACTATCACAATGGTCGGGGATCAAGAGAAACTTATCTCGGAGGAGGTCGCAAAAATGTTTCTTAATGCCTATTTAAGTTGCATCCATTTGATCGTATCGCGTTGCTGAGATGGTAAGCTAAATCGAGACCCTTTTCTTCAGAAATAGATTCTTAGATACATTCATATAGAACCATCCTAGAAACGACTACTAGAATTTTAAATTTATTGTAGCAAACGATAACAAAGTTTGAAATACTTTATGAAGATCCCAGCTAAAATCTTTTAAGAGCTGCAGTCTAGACTCTACAATAATATAATCCGATTTAGTGGGAAGTCTTTAAACTTTCTAATAAATATAGATGGTTAGAATTATTATAAAATGAATGATTGCAACTTCATGCAGCTTTATGAACGTCCATAAATTATGTGTGACCATAAATCTTTAATCACAATCGTCAAAAGACAAATTCTGAATTGTGATTCACCAAAGAACCCATAAAATAATATAATGAATTCACATAACGTTTTTATGAATCCTAAACACTCAATAAATCCGACCGCGGGATATAAAAGCACCCACCGTGTATTAAATGTGCAATGCGTAGCTACAAATCTGTTAGAGGCGAAGTGAAACCGCGGTAAAACCCTTTCAGATGGGCGAAACGTTACCAGCTTTGAAAAACAACAATAACCCTCACCATACGTATGTATGAGGATACGCAATATACTTTAAAAGTACGCCCACCACAGACTATAGAAGCTATAGAGGTGGCACTCATATGCTACGTATAAGTTCTTTTGTCAAAGCAGACAACAGAGGCATTATTACAAAATGTGTAGGTACTATGAGTAGAGCATAGTAACAAACTGAAAATCTTTTCATTATTAATATTTCGGTTAGAACATAACATTTCTAATTGTAATTAGGTTACTGCTCTGTGATAGTTAATGTATGAATACCCAATAATTCTTTTCGCTATTCGCAATTCGTTCGCGTTCATCGCCATGTTTACCGCGAGCATGGCTCTCTGGTACAAGTCTGTCATCTGATTTGCATACATCCTTGTCAGCGGACGCTTTGCGCATTTTATTAGTCTACGCAACCCCTCTCTGTTTGAGAGCCACGCTATTTTCATGTTTCGGGACTACAAATGGGAACCCATTTAAATACTAAGCCTACATTTCAATACGATGCGATGTAAGTGTTTATTACAAGATTGATGATTATTGTCGAGACGTCGTCGTTATTAATTTGTCTTTATCGTAGACGCAACCTGGGACCGTACCACGACGTGTTATTGCCATCATTATTCCGCTGTGAGAGAGGGATGACACTATACAGCACGAATAGCGCTATCCCTTGTTTACAGTGGAACAATGATGGTTTTAACACGTCATGGTACGGCCCCTGGTGTTATTTAGGCTCTTATTTCAGAATGACGCTCGAGCACAGATCTCTGCTTGAGCATACATTTAAATTTGATTGGTTGACATCTATGCTCAAGCAGAGATCTGTGCTCGAGTATTGTTCTGTAATACGAGCCTTAATAGGTACCAATATGGAAGTGGTTTTAACTTTTTGATTTTGTTACTTTGATTACAATAATTTTCTTAATTTCGCCTGAAAGATGAAGAGACTGAGAAAATAGACTCTTCATGTTCATCTAAGGCTTTTTCATAGAATTTTTTAATTGCTTCATTAAATCGAAGTCGTAATATCCACACGTAGTAAGCTCAGCCTTTGTAACTTTGTGAGCGTTGTTCAAAGGAGTGCCGCAAGCCGGCGCACAGATCGCTCAGGCTTCTCTTTGAGCGCGTCACTTGAGGGGCTTCCATGAAATAGACTCGATTGTACCAATACGCTTATTTGTTTGCCGTTGATCGACTACCGAGGGTGCTCCACATGTAGAAATGCAATTTTGTGGTTTCTACCACTCGCTTGTTTTGGTATATTATTACATTATTGAAAGAAATACACATTGTGTACAAAGTTTGAAAGATTATTTCTTATACTCTTTAGTTTCAAATAAACATTTTTCAGCAAAGAATAAACTTTTCGTAATTTTTAATCTAATGAAGACAACGGCACAACGTCACCGTCAATTACATCAACAACTTTACTTTCTCCAAGTTGTCGCCCCCGAGATTGTATTTTAGATAATGGCTCCGTAATCACGTCGGTGATTTATCACGTCGCTATCTCAGCCTTCACTGTCCATTAAGCAATAGCGAGTGCAACCCTTTGTTGTGTACATACGGGGAAGCGACGCGTCTGCTCACCCGTCACAATGCGTGGTGGCTTGTGGCGTGCATCGCTTGTTTTGACTTACAATCTGTGTGAGTGAATGTGGAATCTCTAGGGCCGTCTCCAGTCTCCGGATATGGAATATCTACTACAAGGATACATTATAACAGCTTAAGGCACGCGTGTCAAATATGGCACACAACAGAAAAAACTGGGCACGGCAACAACAAAAGTTACATGATTGTCATAATCTTCTCAATAAAACAGATCTACAGTGGGAATAACATTATCGATTTGTGTTAAAACTGTCTTTAATTAAGGATTTTAAAGTGAGTAACTTTGTTTTATTTTTCCTTACTTTTCTAAGGTATGGCACGGCATAGTATTTTTTTTTCATGTAGTACCTAGGTATGTAATGTAGCACGCAGTTATAAAAAAGGTGGCATCCCTGATCTACTAGACACATTTTAATTGAAACAGAAATTGTATAACATTATCTGCTACATAAGTTAGATGGTACTTAGGTATCAGAGGTAGTAAATAGGCCGTTAGTCTTCAAAAATTACGGATGATGTTTATTCTGTCTTGCTAGATAATGAAAGCAATACGCTATTTTGGTTTTGATGAATGGTGTGTGAAATTATTTTTGATTTCGATCGGTGTCTGAAGTCAAATAATTATTTGACTTATCCCCAGTTCACATTATTCCAGTAGCATTCCAGTCCAGCGATCGAAATCAAAAATAATTTCACACACCATTCATCAAAACCAAAATAACTCGAGGTCTTAAAAGACCTTGAGTACGTATCATACTAAAATCTTATTATTAAAACGTTTAGTTCAATATTTTAAAATGATGGCCGGTATTGTCAACTGGTGAGTGGTGTTCAACTAAGTTAGGGGTACAACAATTGACATGCATTAACGGTATTTCCGCTGGCGTTGGGCCGCAACGTCGTTACCGCCCGGAAATTCAATCGAGTGCTGAAACGTTCAGTTTATAATTATTATCTTGCTACAAACATTATGGATTTAGAAATATTTTCACAAAGTTTTCTTTAATAGGTTCCCGTAACTTTGATGAAGAAATGCACCTAAATATAAACATTTGCACAGTTTAATTTGAAAAGGTTTTCAAAAAAATAAATTGTAGTCACAAGCATGTTGTGAAGTATTTTTTACAGCAAGTGGAAAACAGTTGTTTCAATTCACAAAACGTGTTTCTTACCAACTTGCTACACGCTTACGAAACACAAATATTCTTTCTCAATTCTATTACCAATTTTAAGTAAAACAAGTGCGATTCGTGTCAAACATTGTTTTCCTCGCAGCAGTGTGCGAGGGTCGGGGAAAGTGCAAAATTGCACGCACACCAGCTTACAAGCACTCCAAACGTGACGGAAGCGCGGAGTGCGAGCCGTCATGATCTCACTGCTGATCAATAAGTCTTGGCGAACTCAAATATTTGCACACCACGTACATTAGTGGAGGTGGAGGCGCAGACAAAACGACGATGTCGATCGGCGTACCACAGAGTATGCCACCAACAGAGAAGACTACCGTGTTTTTTTTTAGTTTTGTAATAAGGTGTAAAATTATTTTACTGATTTTTCAGTGTGTATCGAAACAAAGAGTACGCGATGAACAGAGAAGACAACGATGTTTTTTTAGAGTTTCGTAATAAGGTGTAACATTATTTTTTTTATTTATTTAGTGTCTATATAAACTTTGTTTATCATGAACGACTAGATAAGTAACAAACAAAAACAAAACGGAAAAGTAAAAAGGAAAACAGGTAGATTCTACATAATATGCTCCTATTTACCGAAATATTTTATATTTTTATTATAAAAATATTTTACGTTTTTATTAGCTCGCTTTTCTGTCTGTCTGTTCGGTACAAACCTTGCTATTCATTTTTAAAGCACATGCTGGCATCGGACTAAGCTGAAATTTGGTATATGTATGTACTTACATTATGTAATTTGGATTACAATGCAATTTTATGGACTGAAAGTAAAAAAAAAATACCATTTAGAAAAAAAAAACACGTTTTTAAAACGGACTAAAAAGTATAAAATTATTTCTAATGAAATGAAAAACGTGGGGCGCATGCAATAAATAAATAGTAGGTAAGATGCGCCCCACATTTTTCATTTCATCAGAAGTTATTTTATACATTTTAGTCCGTTTTAAAAATCTGGTTTTAAAAAGAGTATTTTTTTCTAATCATTTTGATTTTTCGACGTTTTAAAATACTATTCATGCCAAAGTTTATACAAATATCAACCTAACAGTAAATATCTGAACCAAATTAATATTACTTGTTGAAGAAAACTAATATGAGACTTTAGAAGTGCTCTGTGTGATTTAGTAACATTGTAGTTTATAAAGTTGTACGAAAGTGGAATGAGCGGGCGCCTCCACGTCTACCCTCGGTTTGGCGTCAGACATCCGTCTTTGTTTTAAAGACACTGGATTTTTTCACCCATTCTCTGTTATTCAGAAAAATGATTAATGAGAAGATATTTTTACTGCTTTATTAGAAATTAATAAAAATCTGAGTCGCATTAACAAGGGCATCCTAACAGGGAAATAATGATACCGTATTTTTATAAAGTACCTAGTACAAAATACCCAAAAATTATTTACTAGAAAAACTAGCTTCTGTCTACATGCCCGGCCTTTTAAAGGTCGGTAATAGATCATTGTGTCTCATTAGTCGACCAACGAGTAGAGTTGGGAGAAATAAAACATACTCACATAAAATCCTTAATCAAGGTCGTATCAGCAGTCAGCTCACAGCCAGAAATAATTAACTCTGTGCAAGTCAAACTACGTTCATTTGAATATAATACCGCTATACTTATATAGGAGTCTGTAATTCCAATGTGTCCTTTGAAGTAGGATTAATACCGGCGGTAGGTACCGCCCTACCGCCCTGTGTGGTCGCGTCCACGCAGCAAATTAAATCTGTGTCCTTTCACAGAGGATTCTCATTACGACAATTTAGTTCTCGTAATGAGTATAAGTCAGAGGGATGGTAAAATACTTTTTTTAATCCGCCTCTCGTTATGAGCGTTGGTTGATTGGAGTTTTTTAATTATTTTGATATTCTAGGGCTTTTTGATTGGAAATACATATTAGTGTTGATATTAAATTATGAATATATTTTTATGTTTGTCCCCATTTCGACCTTGATAGTCTAGATGAGTTATTTTATTAAATTTATTCTGGATTATGCGCCAGTTTTACAATCCCCTAATTAGGTACCTACCAGACAAATAAAAAAATGGAACTCAATAGGTACTACATATGAAAAATGTGCCAAAAAAGTTAACGTTACATAGGTAGTTTGAGATGAAATAAAATTAAATATTATAATTAAGTAGATTTTACTTTACGCATCTATAAAAAAAACGAGATCTCTTTTACTATGTCTTAGTAACTGCACACATTTATAAGGTAAGTAAGTAAAAGGGAGGACTTGCAACTAATACCTGAAAATGAACCCCAATAAATAGCTAATCGATATAACGAAAGAAATCATAACAAATATAAATAATTTATGGCAGTAGCGGTTCATAAGATTTATTTGCGGATCTCGCGTCCCCTTGGCGCCGCGCCTCGCCGCCGGCCGGGGCGCCGCGCCGTCCCGCCGGACAGACATCGCGGCGGCACCCGATCTATCGATCTCCCCAGATGACGACACGATCAGCTCGGCATAGTTTACTTTAGCACTGGGGATGGCACTCATTTCTATTGTTGTTGTTATTCTTGCGGAGGAAAAATAACTGAAATAAGGGACTGGGAAAAAGAAGCGAGTCTTTCCGAAAAAATCGTCGTGATTCAATAACTAGGATATTATAATGTCACGATATTTATGATGTCACATTACGACTTAGATAAGTATAATGCACCACGTGTATACAGTATATGTATACAGTATATGTATACAGTCTATTTGTAACCAAAAGTGGTTAACATTGGACACATATTTTTTTCATGACTTTATTTTAAGATTTAATAACTAAGATAACAAAATGTCACAATTTTTATAATGTCACAATTCTACAAGATAAGTATCATGCACTAATAATGGATACAGCCCATTTGTAGGTAACCAAAAGTTGTTAACATTGGACACATAACTTTTATTGAATATCGGCCACCTTCTTATACTCATCATTAAAATTTCCCGACAACTCTATTCAGGTAGTTTGTGCACAAAATATATAATTAATTGGCCATGTCCACCCGCATCAGGACCAGAAAGCCACAGGCTCATTAAAATTTCATCCGCAAACCCTAAGGCGAATGCTTTGACGGCCAATTAGTTAAGTAACCTAACACTTTGACATCAAACTCTATGATGAAACTTCACTGTGTTTAAGGATTAATATCTGAATCATATTACACGACTATTGTGTCAGAACAAACGCTTGTCTTGTTAGTAATATAATTACTAATCAGGTATCGTATGGTGCATGGTGCCCATAAACTAGGCAATACCACACGTTGGGTACGTCAAAACTGTCAGGTTTATTCTGATATAATATAATAGGTATTCTACAAACGATAATAATTGTATTATGCTTATACTAACTCGAATCGTATTTTGCTCGTATATAGAATGTAAACGGTTTTCTATGATTCTTTTATCATCAGGGAAAATCCAATGTCAGTCACGCTATTCAACATTAGAACAAGTGAAGTTAGCCGTCTCAAAAATACACAGATGCAATTAAACCTTGACTTTGCAGAAACATACGATAACACGATAAGTACCAATCACAAAATCAAAACTAGTAATAAAACTACAGATGTTATCAAAATAAGAGACACGGTATAGAAATCTCTTTGTAGGTCGGTATCTGTAATTCTGTCCTCATCACAGAATCCACAAAAAAAATACACAGAAGTAAAAAAAAATACTAGAGATCTTGTTGTAAGTATATAAACATTCAAAACATTTTTTTATTTCATTGGAGACGTCACAGATTTTATTTAGAAAATTACGAAATTTTGCCAATGGAAGCAAATTTTGTTAAAAAAATCGTCAGCTAAGTATATACCTACTACTGTAACTTAAGATCATAACAAAATCGTCTATTCAAAAGTCAAGAACAAGAAAAACTTCAAGAAATCTTAATTAGCTGACTTAAGTACAATATTTTCATCTGTACCATGAGCTGCGGTACAACATGCCGAGACAACGAGTGTCGTTAAAAATAAAATGACACAACCCATATATTAGTAAAGTATTCTTATATTTTGATGAATAGCGTGATATCGATGCAGGAAGTATGGGGTGCACTTTTCCCGGATAGTGAAATCAGCCGACAGAAGGCACAAATTGAGGAAATATGGATTACCTGTTAGTTGTTCCGTATTGTTACTCTTCACGTACCAATTTTGATGTATGTATTTGTCCGTGGTGTATGAACGTTATATGTAAAAAAAATATATACGTCCTAGGTACAGATTTTACTAAGCATTTTTAAATTCTCTTGCTTTAAACGAACCGTTTCATTGTTTTTTTTACCAGAAACTTTGTTGGAATAATGTAGCAGCCCTGAGTTCAATTTTTACTAGCAAAGTAAAAATTACACAAAATGGCCTTTTAGATACGAAAGTATTACTTTTAACTTTTTATTTTTCGCAATGTTCCTTAATTTTCTTGTTTTTACGGTTCCGTAGTAAAACTAGGAACCCTTATAGTTTCGTCATGTCCGTCTGTCCGTCCGTCTGTCCGTCTGTCCGTCTGCACACCCTCGTCAAATCTACAGTTCTTAATCAATTTGTATGAAATTTTGCAGGCAGATGTTTTCTGTGAGTCGCCATAAAGATCTGTAGTGAAATTACAAAAAATAAAATAATTAAGGGTGGCCCCCATACATGAAACTAGGGGGCGAAAAAAAATTAATTTTGCAACCGTATTATGAAAAAATCTAAAAAAAATTCAAGCTTATGGCATCTAATAAATACTCTCGATTAAAATTGGTTTGAACAAGATACGTTAACAACTTTTTGAATTATTCACTATATTCCGTTTTGAGTTTTGACAATCGCAAAAATAACCTTGTATTTCACAAATTTATATTTGCGGTCGGAAGACTGAAATACTTCTTGCTACGGAACCCTAGTCTGAGCGTGGTCCGACACGCTCTTGCCCGGTTTTTTTTTATTGTCAACATGTTCTAATCTAGTTAAATCTGTCTCTGTTCATTCATACACACCATTAATTATTTTTCCACGTTCATAAACCAATTTCACACTGTTTCTTTTAAAAGTATTTAAAAAATTGAATTTCCATACCCAAAAATTGCTACTTATTTCAAATTAAGTAATACTGGAATCAGTTCTTTTAGCAAAGTTTATTTTTAATTCCCCTCTCATATTTTGTACGATTTCAACAGTACTATTATTATGATCAAAATAAAACAAAGTGAGCAGAGAGCAATTAATTTAGGGGTCCGTTGTGCAGCAGCGGCCTCTGGCGACGGACCAATCGACTAATTGTCGCGAGCAATATTCAAATGGCGGAAACAATTAGCGTAAGTGCTGAACACGTATTTAGTTGTCTAGACCTTTTAATGCCCCGTACTGATTGCAAAACAATTTTGAGCTTACACATTTACACAGTTGATAGGTAGTATTTGCACAACAAAAACGTGCAATTTTTTAAAGACAGTATGTATGTATCTCCAGTGTAGTCAAAGTTAGATACATTTTTATTATCTAATAGGTCTATTCAGAATAAATAAGATTTATTAATTTACTAACCCCTTGCTAGTAAACACTGAATCAGTTTATACAATGAATTAAAACGTCTGTATAACAATAGATTTTTTATCTATTTAAAGCTTGTCATAACTTTATACAGTGTTTTCAATAAGGGGGTAAATTATTAACGCAAATATTTATATTTTATAGCTTTCGTGATAGCTACACAACAAGACAAAACTAATTGCTAATGGGTGCATTTTTAAAGCCTCTCAAAGATGCGAAGTACTCAATTAAAATATTAATCCTACTATTAAAAGATCCTCGTACAATCAAGCAGTACACCGTACAATATAGCTAAATATTATTGAATAAAAACTGACGGGTTCCTCCCCCCGTCAGCTCGCTCTAAATCTCTTTTGTGTTCTGTGATAACGCTACAAAGCCTGCTAATGTATTTTAAGGACTTAGTGATTTAAACGGACTAAATAATGAACCGACTACCCTTCTCCTCTGCTCGGAGCTCGCTATGCAATTTATGGGCTTAAAACCTTAGGGATACCTCACGGTACGCAGATGTATGGTGATTGTAGCTACAACGAGTGGTCATTTTTAGTCAGGTGTCTTTGTTTTTTTGCAATTAAAGTGATTGCAATGGTTTTTATTAAAAAATTATGTTGACTCTTCTTATATTGTTCTTATTTAATAATTTTGAATAGCATTCGTTGACTCATCAGAAGTAGGTAGATACGGTCTGTATTCTTAACAAAAAACATTTTGAATCAAGCACAAAAACCACAACCTGCATTAAAATCTCATTCAGTCACTAATATACGCCTACCCACTACCACTAAAATTGCGCTAGCACAGTCTATCCTACTCCCTATTCTTGACTATGCTGATGTCAGCTATCTTGATCTCACCCAGGACCAATTTGACAAGCTTGAGCGACTACAAAATCTTTGTATCAGATTCATATTTGGCTTGCGCAAATATGATCATGTTTCTGAATTTCGTTCTATGCTCAAATGGCTTCCCATCCGCCTTCGCCGGAATGCCCATATTCTTTCTTTGCTATATAATATTCTCTACAATCCTTCCACCCCTTTTTATCTTAAAGAACGTTTCGAGTTCCTTTGTGACACACATTCTAAGTCCTTGAGGTCATCAGAAAATCTAAAATTAAAAATTCGTTTGCATTCCACCACATTTCTTGATAAATCCTTCACTATAGAAGCGGCTCGACTGTGGAATGCACTACCTCTTAACGTGAGACGTGCCCAATCTATTGCTGTTTTTAAAAAAATGGTAAAAGAGCATTACCTGTCACTTTAATCTTGCTACTTTCTTCTACTTTCTCATTTGTATTGAATATTTATTAGTTTACAATTGATCAAGTTATTAATTTATTTTATATTGTTATTAAGTATTTATAATTATTCGTGTCAAAGTAATTTTAGGTAGGTACCTATGTACACCTAGACTGCCCACTATCTTCTCCTATCATTCAGTCCATCCAAAGGTTGTCTGGAAGAGATCGCCTTGTGCGATAAGACCGCCCATTGTACATTATTATTTTTAAGCCTTGTTCTACATTGTTACTAGTGGTGTACAATAAAGAGTATATAAATAAATAAATAAATAAATACATTGATAAACTGCCAATACAATTTCAAAGAATCAGATAATTAAAAGTGTAATTTATATCCCAACGTCTTCCGATTTATAATATTTCGTAACTTGAAACAAGCTGAGATTTGTAAACAAATCACGGTTACAATGTGCTTATGTGCTCGTAGATACTTGGTTCCTTGCATTCGGAGCGAGAGCGTTCGCATGACGACACAAATCCGGATGATGTCTGTTTGTTATCAGCGCTGAGCACTCGACTGTGCCTCTAGGGCTGCCACCAGCTAACGCAGTAATCGCATTATTTATCGAATCCGGACCATTTGGTATTATGATCTGTACGAAGGGAACTTTGTTCTATTTGGACAACAGAGATATTGATTTGTTATTTTGCAGCTTAGTTTTCATAATGGTAATAAAAAATCATGTTGGTATTTAGATAACAACTTCCTAACAAAGTTTTTCCATACGCAGTGCTTTAGACGAATTCTGCGGTAAAAGGAAAATCAGTCACCTTCAGAGTAATGAAGAATAAGCAGAAAAAGAGTGGTTTATAAATCAACATTAAGCAAGGTTGCGAGGAAAGAACTCGTCTTTTCCCTAACGTAGAAATTGATGATGTTATCCTGTGAATTGTAAAATCCTGTGAAAACGGACAACTAGCTTCAATTAGACAAGCAGACTGAGAACTATTATATATTGATTGACAATTCAAAAGTGCCTGTAAATAATCTCTATATACGTGTTTTGACTTTGACTTTGAATTTTAGAATAAGAGCAGGAACACACTTGCAAAATCGTTGTACGATCGTTGCAGTGATCAAGGAAATGTATGGAATAATCGCTTTGCAAGTAATTGCAAGTGTGCGCGCACCTATTTGATATCTCTGCTTTCCTTTGGATAAGTGCAACTATCGCCCAACAATTAATTGCAAGTATGTTCATTTGTTTATGCTCTTACTTAACATACTAGCCCCCATATTCTTAGATTTTTTTTGAAAACTTCATAAAACAAAATTATTTGATTTTGCTCGAGTGAGGAAAGAATTAATCAAGACGTGTTCAGGAAATAAGTAATTATTATGGGCGTAGCTATTCTAAAATTCACTCAATATTTCAAGAGTTTATACAATTGTGTGTTTGTGTTTGTCTACTGAAACAGTCACGTATGTTTTTTTGTTTTTTTTTAAAAAAAGAAGTTCTTAAAAAAAGCGACCCTACGTACAAAACGCTTGTTAGAGAAGCGTCCGAGATTCCTCCGCCCTTATATTTTATTTCGATTGCAACAAGTATTATCCGCCTGTCAATATTATCGGCGATCGTCTCGCGGCTTCCAACTAAGTTGCTTCGATTCCCCGCGCGTTGCCCAACCATCAATTGTTTCTTTTTATTTATACCCTGCTTTTATAGACTTTTTTGAAACATCGCTCCGTCTTCCGGAAATGCGAAATAAAAAATAATCTCGTATTTGTTTTTCTTCAAGTAATGTATGGTTTTGCTTAAACCATAGAAACAAGGATATAATGCAATCATAGCAAATTAGTACGGGAACCACTGTCGCAACTTTTAAATAAAACAGTGTGCGTCACAATTTACAAACTTTGTGAATATAGAGATCTCCCACAAATTAAAAATTCCGTACAGCTTCAATGTAACACTGATATTCGTCACTCATCACTCACATTAAACTAAAACACTGTATTTATATCATCGATTGCGTTCGGTCTGTCGGCAGCATGATCACATTGATCAGAATTAAAGCGTCAAGCTCAATAGCACCTTAGCACATATCCCTTGTTTCTATGATCTGAGGTTAAATAATTTCTGGAACATTTTAATTCCAATAAAAGAATAGACCTACCTACTACTTTACACTGTACGCTGAAGGTTAGTACCTATTCCAGAGTTAAGATATAATCGTATGTGTGTCGTATCAAATGTTGTTCCTATTCTTGCCATTCTGTATAAACTATTTACTCCTTATTCCGAAATTATTAGAAAAACTGCTCTTCCAAGCATTTAGATACTATTATTCTTATTAACGTTTAAAAATCGTTTAAAAAGAATATTCAAATTGAAACATTCTCATATCTTTTCTTTGTAGGTTACTTATGCCATAAATATTATTGCTTTAACTTGTGCTTTCTGATTCTGACATTAATTCAAATTAACAACATTAACATTAGGCAATTCCAGATACCTACTACTATGAAGGCAATGAACAATATGAAATATTAAACTAAGTATAATTAAATGCTACCACTGCTCTAAAAACGGTGAAGGAAAACATCGTGAGAAAACCGGCATATCCTACAGCCGAAAATTCAAAAACATGTGACGTCCACTAACCAGCAGTAGCGAAGGGTCAGTTTATGTAAAAGGTAAGCCGAGCTACAAATGCTTACCTGGCCACGAAAAGCTTATTAATAAAAGTAGGCAATACTGCCGGTGCTATTTTTCAAAGGGAAGCCGGTATTAGGAATCGTTTTGTAGGGACCCTTCGCCACTGCCAACCAGCACTAGGCCCGCGTGGTGGACTATGGCGTCTATGGCCCACTCCCTCTCACAGAGGGGAGGCCTGTGTCCCAGCAGTGGGAACATTATAGGCTGATTATGTTAAGCTTATGCTATAGTCATAACTTCATAAGTAAGGGCTCTTTCAATTTAGACGCATTCTTTCTCGCGAGTGTATAAAAGCTAGGATTAATAAATTATTTCGTAATTCGAAAGTACCGATAGATTATATTATTAGATTAGAAATAACCGCTTAAAAAGCTTAGAGAAATACAGAGCTGGGCCACATTTAGTAGTTTAACAGCGTCAGCAACCGCATTGCTTCAAGATCGTGTTTAACTAAGGCGTCTTTTTGAGCGTGGTTTTGTTCTAAACGGGCTTTTATCAATTAGTCTAGAACTCACTAGAATATTGTTGTCGTTTGTCGAATGTTGTTTTCGTGTGTAAATCCTCAAAGTGATTTGACGAATCGCGAAATTGACAAATTAAGATTATGACTAGGTATTTGACTATCAAGGATTTGTCGACACACTCCATCTTGGGTACTACACACACTATAGGTACTAACACTACCTATACCTAAGTATTAATGTTTGTAACATAACTCTTGAGTTAAATAGGTAAGAAAACAAGCTGATGGTGCATAGACATCTGCAGCACTTGGGGAATTGCTGCAAAGTTGCGCATCACAGAAACAAAATTAATACATTTTGTGTGGCTGTAATTACAGTGGCATCCATGCTCTTCATACCGATAGATACTACCTGTTCCCCAAGGTTTCATTCCCGTTGCTCGGTTCCTAAGAGTCGTAGCGTGATGTTAAGTAGCCTACTATTTTCCATGAACCTGGCCAATGGCCATCATATACAAGAAGATTTTTTCGAATTCGACTGGTAGTTCCTAGCACGTTCAAACAAACTCTTGAGCTTCATAATATTAGTAGGTAGGTGTATTGTATGATGCTTGATTGCAGAAATTCGTATGAAAATTTAAACATAACAACATCACACCTGTATTCCCTGAAGGGTTTGGCAGAGATAATTATGTAGTACACCCACATTTCATCAGTTAAGTTTAAGACTATTAGGAGGCAAGCCTATTGCCATCAACTGGGCAAAAATCCAGACTCCGGGCTGCTACTGGTAATTTCTTGATAAAAAACCCAATAACACTGCCTGACCCGGGGATTAAATCCAGGACCTCACGCTCAGCAGCCACACTTGCGACCACTACACCAACGAGGGAATCATTTTCTTGCACTGAACTAAAAACAACAAACGCTTCCTTTGTCTCGTAATTAACACATAATAAATTATGATTCATAACGATTGCTTAACTATTGCGTCTACTTCGCGGATGGAGAACCTGTTAATAATGTACTTTTTTTTTCTAGTTTCCTAGTCTAACCTTATAATATCGGTATTAACCAGAAGGCCAATTCTCTTAAAATAAGAATGTTCAAAATATAATTTCGATTTGGTTTCGGTATAATCTCAATGCCTTAAATGTAACAAATAGTGTTGTCATATTATACTAAATGACAACGTCAAACGGATAAAAGAATACCATTTCTGACATTTAAGGCATTGAGATTATATCGAAACCAAATCGGAACTCATTTTTATTTACGAGAATTGGGCTTCTGTAATTAATTTGTGGCGGATAGTAGGTAAAATATTGATATTCGGCTGAATATCGGTAGTTAACCTAACCTTTTATCAACAATGATGGGAACGCTCAGGGTAATTTTAGTCCAATGGTCAAAATGTCATGAAGTTAAAACAACCATGTGATAAAATGTTAAAATGACAAAGGCGGATGATGATGTTCTTCCTTTAGTTGTCAACATCACAATGGTTTTCGAACATTTATATATGGGTTCCATTACTTTGCATACCTTCCTATGTAATGGCTGTGATATATTTACTTAAAGTCAGTTTTTATTACCGTCGTTTGAGATTATGACGCCTGCATAGTTAACGAGTTACATTTTCCTCATTTATTTAGATTTTAGAACAACCACTTATTTTCTAAAGCTCGAAATATGACACATCACACAGGAATACCTATTATATTAGTAGATATAAAAAAATTGCTTGACTCGAATCAAGTAATTTCAAAATCCTTCTGATTCTGAGAGCCCCATTTAAAGTGATTTTTTGGAATAACATAAATGATATACAGTGCGTCTCTGGATAATGTGCACCAATGAAAATTGCTGAAACAGCATAATATAATAACAGCATAACGTATCGAAAAAAATAGTATGCTCTTTTGCCTACTAAATACCTTTTGTACTTAAAAAAATAATAACGTTTTATTCGAAAACTATCGATATTCACAATATTTTTCCTCTTTTTTGTTGATAAATTGCTGTCTAATTTCAGCCATTATCATTTGTGCAAATTATCCAGAGTCACGTCACACAGTTTTGTGTGACTTACTTGAACAGAAGGGGTTTGTTGGCAAAGAGCCCCGAGGCCTTCTCCTTCGCGGCATTGAGCCCCTGCATGGTGCCGGTCCCACGTCCCACATCAAATGACACTCTTCACTAACACCTGCAACCAATATCGCTATTAGTATTACGACCATTGATCAAACTGCCTCTATGCTGTAGGAAATCTCAATTTTGAGTTAATCTCGCCTTAGTATTGAAAAATTTACAGTAAAAAACAAGAATTAAAAGGTAAAAATACACGAAAATTATTACAGTCAGAATTTTTCACTTTTCTTTGTTCTAGTATCCTAATTTATTTTGAAAATGTGTCCCAATATTAAAGTGAGCTCAAAATTAGATTCTGTTTGCATTTAGACAACCGCAAATACGTGGGTAATTAAAAACGGAATAAGTATATGATATTGTAAATAAATTCATTTATTTCTTATTGAATTTCCATTTAATGATGGTGTTATAGTTATTACAACACACTTTGAAACTAATTTGATCCCACATAACTACCGCCTTCGTGTTACATAATCACCTAGTAGGTGCCTACGTATACATAAGCATGTACCTACATATCTACCAGTACTATATACATATGTTTCTTATATTGAAAACTATGGTACGTACAGATATATTTCACAGCGTATTTCATAAAAGAGACTCTTTAAAATATAATAATTAGTACTTACATTTTTCAGTTCCCTGGCGTAGCAGCTCCACCGTAGCGTCTGTCGATCGTGTAGCTCCCCGCGCGCCTCTATGCTGTAGCGCTACGGCTGCGCGTAGCCCCGGCCGTCATTGGCCGCTACGTGTGCGGACGTAGCTAAACTCCGACGAATCACAGCCAGTGCTGTAAATGGGGCGGGGTTTGTCAGATTTCTGAAAATTTTCAGGAGGTCCCAAAATGTGTACTATTGATGTCGACCCTAGCAATGTTATATTAGTGCAGCCGTGCATGACATATAGCCTGAAGCCCACAAACATGAGGAATTCAAGTGAACTATCTGCAACAGTGTATAACATAGTGACATGACTTGCTCGCGTAATCGATTTATTTTGTGTGTCACTAATAATACAGTTTGTATATTTTACAGCTTCATTTTTTACAGTTATAACTTACTATGTTTGGACGGAGTTGCTTTTCGTTCGTGTAAGAATAACCTTTGACTACTCCTTAAACTGACTTCACATGCCTTATTTTTATTTTATTTAGCAGGAATTTTATTTTAAAACAAAAACCTCAATCTTATTTTTACCCTCAAATCATTGCATCCTTGTCACAACGGAATAAAATAATCTATTATTCAAACCGCGTTTTCAGGGTTCTGTACCTCAAAAGGTAAAAACGGAACCCTTATAAGATGTCCGTCGGTCCTTCTATCAAAACCCCTTTTCTCAGGAACTTGTAATTAATATTAAATACCTACTAAGGTCTACAGTGCCTTGGATGTGTAACAACGTAATCAAAAGATACGGCCATTTATGTCACCTATTTTGACACTCGCAAACTCATTCACCAAAACCTATAGAGTACTCTTCCCTAGTTGACCTAGAATCGAAAAAATTGGCAAGAAGCAAGGAATGGAAAAAAGAGGAGAATAATCGTTCATTTGTAGTTATATCACATAAATAAATATTGTTTTGCGATTACAAACTAACATTTTGTACGAAACCCTTTGTTTTTTTAACGACTGTTATGTATGCGGTCAGCTTGCATCTTCTGATGCTTATTATAGCTTACGTATCGTGATATAAAATTAAGACAAGATGATATAATATTAAATATTGTGCACCCATTTTGAAATTGGAGTATTTCCTATAAGTGGGTACGTCTCATTGACTTAGAATCATGAAATTGGGCAAGAAGCACAAATAAAGGAAAAAATCCGAAAATCGTTAATTGCAGTTATATCACACACCATTTTTTTTCTTCTTCAGGGTAAAATTAAAACCAGTGCGGATATTTTAGGAGGCGAAAGTACTCATGAATATGTTCAACTTACAAAAAAATCAGCTGTTCCATACATTTTGATCGTGTTGTATTGCATTATTGTAGGGAACAGCTGTTTTTTTTTTCAAATTTCAGTATCGGTCCCATAATAAAAGTTGATCATATTCATTAGTACTTTCACCTCCTAAAATATCCGCACTGGTTTTAATTTTACCCTGTATATTATACAAAATTAAGTTTGTGCAGAACCCTAAGAGGTAGAGTTTCACTCACACTTATCCGGTTTTTTTAATTATTTAATCGTGCACCGCAGACTTTTTGTCCGTGTCGTTATAATATTACAAGCTATATTTTTTCTTAATCTTGTATTTCACAACTATTTGTATCCCACAAATTATTATGACATGGATACAAAGAAAGGATTAACACATCGCCATGGTGGATGATCAGCGTGGATGCGGTACAGGTTTGCTTAGTGCCTACCGTAGAGTACAGCAAAAAACACTGTTATCACTAAAATTTGCAAATTATGAAGCCCCATGTCATGATTGTGATGTTTATTTCAAGAATGCTAACTAGCTTCAAGATATAAATGCTTTATCAAAACCGGTCGAGTCATTTATGTTCAACCAAATAAATTGATTGGTTAAAAAAATATTTTTATCTTATCAAACCAACTATCTTAACATTTTTTATAAGGATCCATAAATTATGACACTCAGGAACTCCTCAAAAATAAAGCTGACGATGACGTTTCCAAAATACGACGGATATTTTTTTTATTTGATATACCTAGCAGCCTGTGCAATCGCAGACTAAACATTTTTACTATCCTAAGGTCCATAATATTACTTGTACATTTTTATGGTCGCTCACTAATTGCCAATTGACAATTTTACTTAATTGACATGAAAAAGTTTATTTAATAAGGTGATGTTAAAATAGCATAAGATAAAGAAATCAATTAAATTTTATCACATTATATACAAAATTACTATAAAAAACTAGGATTTCTTAATTGCGTAAATGCAATGATATCAAGGATTAGGATATACTTAAGTAAATTAGTAGGTACCTATATTATTTTTTATCCGTAGACATCAATTAAATGCTTATTATCAATAGATATAGTGAAACACATTTTAATAAATGAGGTCCAAGTAGACAGTTTTTTTGCTACAATTGATACTTTTTTTAAGTAATAAGCATATAGTGTGAGAAGAAATTGAATTTTAAATCTGATATATATACACTTTTATTCGCCGACCGTACTCAGTTACTACCAGAAATAAAACTGACCTCAGAACATGCTGTAATAGCCATGGCTTTGCCAAATAAGACAGGACCATTTAAAACGCATGACACAGACTTATCGACGACGATAAAAATGCATAACAATGACATAACTGTAGGTTATTGTCCTTCTACACTCTCCAGCAATTAATTCGCTCACAAAAATCGTAATTAATATTTTAAACCGTTAAACTTCTTTATTTTAAGTTATCAATAAGTATCGTTCGACGAGTCAAACAACCACTATGAATCAATCACATTTATTATGATTGATTCATAGTGATTGTTTGACTCGTGTTTGCTTCATGGACAGCGAACCTGAGTACAAGCTGCTATAAAACAGTTTTATTTAAGTTATAGTATTATGGACTTATGCTAGATACAGCTGTATAGCTGTGATATGAAGCAGTAGTGTGTAAGCCTAGTAGTTTAACCATGTGCCTCTCACGCCTAATGGTTCGGGTCCGATCCCGAGGCAGGCACCGCTGACTTTTCGAAGTCATGTGCGTATTAGAAATTAACTAAGTATCACTTGCTTTAACGTGGAAGGAAAATATCGTTAGGAAACCTGCATGCCTGAGAGTTCTCCATAAAGTTTTTGAAGGTGTGTGAAGTCTGCCAACCCGCGCTTGGCCAGCGTGGTGGACTATGGCCTATCCTTTCTCTTTCTGAGAGAAGGCCCGTGCCCAGTAGTGGGACAGTTTATAAACAGAGCTGATATTTATACAGCTGTATACCATAACAAACAACACAAACAGACCAATATAACAATTATACAACGATTTGAGAACAAGGTACTAAAGAAATTAAAAAATATGCAAAATCTAAGGAACTTAGAGTTCATCATCACGTGAACATCGAGGCAATGCAGCTGCTCGACCACAAGAACATAGGAGAAGAACATTCGAAACAAAAGTATTTAAAGTGTTGTTAGTAATTAATTAATTAATTTGATTATTTTTATTTCATTTAAGTAGATCAGTATCATTCTGCGGCGATCTCAGTATACAGTCGTTTATGCACCACAAAAAATAGCTACGTTTTACATTGCGCATTGTTGAACAATTTATTGAAATCATAGGCATTAATTTCCCATACTACTTCTAAATTATATAAAATCTGAATAATTGCATAGGTACGATCGAAAGTTTATACTGTAATTATACAGTTATAAAACAATCTTACAGTTATCATAATATTTACTGCAAAGTCTGTACAAAAAACATAAATATTCTAAACTTAAATCGTGCGGATTCTTCCTGGATATTTGAAAATATTTTTATTTAAGTATCGTTAAGTTTTGTTTTTGTTTTGATTCGTTTAATTATTTTTTTTGTAATATCCGCTGTAAAATACTAAGAAACCATTTTGACAATTTTATTAATTGTACGACTATTCGATGCAAATAAGAAACATACTTACCTACTCACCAAAACTAAAGCTGTCTTCAGACTACGCTGTATACTATATAGCATTATAGCATATAGCTAATAGCATATGCTATAATGCTATAGCTAATAGCAACAATATCGCGCACCATACATTGTTATGGACACGTTCACACTGTACTATACTGTGCTATACCAGTGGCGAAGGATCCCTACAATACGATTCCTACCGGCTTCCTTTGGAAAATAGCACAGGCAGTATTGCCTACTATTGTCAAATATTAAAAACTAGCTTTTCGTGGCCAGGTAAGCATTTGTAGCTCCGGCTTACCCCTTACAAAAATTGACCCTTCGCCACTGTGCTATACTATATATTATTGGCTTTGTATGGTGCGCTATGCTATATAGTATAGCGTAGTCTGAAGACAGCTTTATGTGTTCTCAAACACTGAACGGCATATTGTTAAGGTTTTAATAAATCCAATTCATGGAATACTGGTCGACTGTCAGTCATGACACGATTTTATTTTTTTTATTAAGAAATTAATACCTAATACAAATATCGCATCTACCTAAAATATTTGTTTTATTTAATACATCCTCATAATAATTTACAATACATACATATTCATCTATACAGGCTTGCCTGGCCAGTTTGAAGCCAATGTTAACTCCGTATTTTATGTGTATGTTTTTTTTTAAGTATTTTTTATTTAAAAAATACGATCAAATATACGGCATGCCTCTTGCAATCAAATTATGAAAAATCTACACCTAAGACACAGATATGTAACATTATTAAAATCATAGGTAATTTTCCGGACAGACAATGAAAGCGTAAGCTTGGTAATCGTTTCAGTTATATGCGCCGCCGCATCTGATACCGATATAACATGATCGCTATATCGAGTCGACTTCATTTCACGGGCAGAGGAGCTCGCAAATGAAGTTTCCCCGGTCCACCGAACCCAAAGCTATGGGTCTCAGTCACCATGACTTATCTAGGGATGGATGCGGTAAAATATTATTCAGTTATCAAATAATTACTTCATGTAAGTATAAACAAAAATTTTAACTCATGTAGGTATTTTGAAATGGTTTAACCTAAGTTTTCATAATTGAAACGAATACGAATAATTCTTAATCTGTCAGCCACGTGTTATTTAAAAAAGTAAACTTTTTTTTCAGTTTAGTTCGATTATCTTAAATGAAATCTCTTAAGTTTGTTTTCTTATTAAGTACCATTTTTTTTTATGAGGGATTTTAAAAGGTGTATCTTTTATATTGCAGATTAGAAAGAAGTTAATTCTGCAAAATAACAAGGAATTAATACGGCAGAACTTACTTAATTCTTTTGTACTTGACAAAGAATTCCATGCTAGGTTTACAACGTTATAAAACGTAGTGACAGTGTATCCATTTTACTCGCTAGTACAATTTAAATTAACGAAGCACGACTTGGCTATTATTCACTAAATTTAATTTCATAGTTCGTACTGTTACAAAAACTGTCAGAGTGGAACTATCCATTAAACAGTTCGTAGCTCCGGTCCATGATTCATATTGCTACGCTCGCTGAATAACGCGTTTGAATCAAAATCTGCCCAACAGACCGTTTTAACTTTTTTATGAGAGCTCCTATAAGCCTTTGAAACGAGTAATATTTTTCAGAACCACCATCGCCCTCTTGTAACTCATTAACTTTTATTATTTAAAAACTTTATTTTTTTAAAAGTTGTTTGATTAATAGATGTACATATTTATACGGTTTCTTTACGGGTTTCCAAGGAACTATCGATATTATAAGAATATTACCGACAAAACACAGCAGATATTTATTTCAATTTTATGCACCGCATCGCTCCGCTTTGCTTTTGCTTTCACCAAGAACGTCGTTAAACAAAGGACGACATTTTTTAAAAATCTGTGTACTTAGTTCAACGTTGTTATAAATTTTGCTTACGAAGCGAAGCCACCCTCTTAACAGGCGATTAATGTATATTTTTATACCGTGGAACGTCAGATTGGGGTGGTGCGCAATCCATTTAGATAGTTATAAAACCGCTGAGCGAGCAACTTGATTTTTAAGAGTTCAGATGACGTCAGTTAAAACCAGTTACAACTAATTGATTGCAATAAATGAAACTGTTGAACTGAATTTCATATCTTAAACTAAAACGGTTATAAAAACTAAATTAAATCTCCCGCAGCTTGACTGACTTTTGCAGTAGGTATATCGTATTATCCTCAAGTGTTATTTACAGGCAAATTGTCTTTTTAACAGGAAACGCTAAAAATACATCTAAATAACATTATATTGTGATATTTCTCCAATAAAATCTAAGCCTTCCCTATAGAGGCGTAAGTTTTGTCCTCAAAAATATCGTACGTGATTTTATCGGCAAGTATTATGAGTGCCGAGTGGCAGCCACTTGCCAGTGATCGACCACTCGTCGATATAGCGCACTCAGCTCTTATCGGCTCCGTCGCTTACCGCTTTACAGCGCGGTGCACTTCGATGACCCTCCACAGAAACAATGCGACTTTCAACCTGTCCTATATATGGAGAGGATAGAGAATCGTTTTAAATAGGTAAGGTAATCTTACATACATGAAATGCCTTAATACGTATTCTGTAACCACTTTTCACAAAAGTTGGAAGAAGTCGATGCGTTATGAGTCATAAGTGTCATAACTCCTCGACATCTTCCAACTTCTGCTTTTGCAACTAAAGTAGTAAACATAGTCATAATGACTATGACTATGGTAGATGGTGAGCAGTATCGAGCATCATCCGCCTAGCCTAGATTTGGGGCTTCCAGTCTAACTGGTTGCGGCTGAATATCAATATTTTACATGGAGCGACTGCCATCTGACCTCCACAACCCAATTATTGGGGAATACCGGTATTCGAATGTTAGACCAGTTGTCAGACTTTTGGGCTCCTGACTCAGGAGCCCAAAAGTCTGTAACGACTGTCAAAGATATTCCTATGACAACCGGGACCGACTGTTTAACGTGCTCTCCGAGGCACGGAGGGGTCTCGATGTGTAAAGAACGGTGACCCATCGAAGGGCTGACCGTGGCAAGCGCAGCTTAACCTCGCAAATCGATCGATCAGCGTGGCTGTCATTTAGCTACGAGCCCCCTCTTGAGCAGTATCGAGCATGTTATAAATAAAACCGAAAACTGAAATGCCCGTTAATCGCAAAAGAGATTTGCAATTCGAACTGATGCGGGCTGACACGGTAGCTCAGTGGTTAGGAGCGATGCCATGGTACGGCAGAGGTCGCGGGTTCAAGTCCCTGTTGGAATTGGCATTTATTTAGTATAATAATAAGTAAACAGTAAAAATAACTTATTATCTTACACATCAAGAATTTACAAACTAAAAGAAAATACATAAAAAAACTTTTTTTTTTAATAGGTTATAAGCATTCAGTAGGTACTTAAACGGGGAAATAAAAAACTAAATTCTAATCAAGTATTCCGATACTTTTGTAGATTAAAATTCTGAAATGACTGATACCTATAGAATATCTCAATATCTGAGCTTTGCAAGTGCTGACAACTTCTGAAAAAAAGTGCGCTTAATAATGTAACATGACCAACAAGAAAATTGCCTAAAAATAACAGCACCTTTTGTAAAACACCTTCTTACACCACTTATAACAGAAAGAATTATTGATGATTGCTCAGTCATCTATCAACCTATGTCATTCCGCTTGGAATTACATTATGTACAATAATGTAACACTTAGTTGATAACAGACAACTATATTCACGAAAATCGCAATTTTGTGACACCTCATAGCTCCTCCAAGCGTACCTTTTTCCAGACGATTGCTTATCACTACCACTACCTGGGGTGACACACCCTCTCTTCTGGTGCACACATATTCCATCGCTCTATCCCTCTTTGGCTTGCTATTTATGACTTATTAACTCCTCTAAGGTATCATGGCAACCGCTCCCACGCCGCTCCACGATTTAATATAGAAAATTGTGAAGTCAACCGAGAATAACTAAGGACACAGTTTATTAAATTCTTCGTACTTGTGCCGATTCAATTTTTTAGGAGTTCATCATGCAAGCTAATCAATTTAATTTTATCGTGCAAGTGCACGGGTAATTAAATCACTGCATTAATTTCAATCGCGATTTTAAATTCAAAAATATTATTATCTGGTAAATTGTCTTTAATTTATGCAATAAATAATATATTAAAATCAAGAAAAAAACTTTTTATTTTCCAAATTAATGATAAGAATCAAAAAAATAAACCTATGCAGACATAGGTAAGTATTATTAGATTAAACTATTAAAATAATCTCGCCTACATAGCATTACAAACAAAATTACCATGTACGTGTTTTCCATCACAAAACACAACAAATAAGCATTATTAACGTCAATGAGAACCCGAGGCCAAAGGTAAAAAGAAAACGTTTATGTTAATTTTATTTTGGTATTGAATTTCAACGGTAGAAAGCGATACGGCGAGCCACAATCCGTATCCTCCAGTGCCAGATTGCGATGTTTGCCAACCGATCGCTCCTTGGGGACGCGACTCAACCAGTTTTCGCTCACGAAGCAATAAAATACCCCTAAACCCTCCGATATTTATTGAGAACTCACTGATAGAAAACACCAAGCTGCTGAATTATTAAATTTTTGTGTGTGGAAATGTGAAAAGAGTGTTTTCTTGATGCGTGGAATTATGTTTTAATTGCATCGGGTATAATACGTAATTAGAGGGGCTCGTGGCTAAATGACAGCCGCGCTGATCGATCGATCTGCGAGGTTAAGCTGCGCTTGCCGCGGTCAGTCCTTGGATGGGTGACCGTTCTTTACACACTGAGACCCCTCCGTGCCTCGGAGAGCACGTTAAACAGTCGGTCCCGGTTGTTATAGGAATATCTTTGACAGTCATTACGGGTAGTCAGGAGCCCAAAAGGCTGACAACTGGTCTAACATTCGAATACCAGTATCCCCCAATAATTGGGTTGTGGAGGTCAGATGGCAGTCATTCCATGTAAAATATTGATATTCAGCCGCAACCAGTTAGACTGGAAGCCGACCCCAGTCATGTTTGGGAAAAGGCTAGGCGGATGATGATGATAATAAGTAATTACGAAATAAAATATCTACTATAATTTTGACGCATAAATATAAAAAGTAGTTTATAGTTCTTAAGTTTTTGGCTTTCCTTATGGGATATGTGTAGTTTATATAATAGGTATGTAAATGTAAAAGGTAGATTTAAATAAAAGACTATAGGTAGCGATAAAATAAAAAGGCTAAAATAAATTATAAGTACCTAACCTAAGTAAATGTCTACTCACAGAAAAAGTTGAAAAAAAAAAAAAACGAAAATCTGTAATGGACTATTTATTATACGCAATTAGATGGATTTGACATATTATATATTTATCTTATCTAATCAACTATTACTGTAAAGCTGTAGCATAAGTGAAATTGAAGTTGGTTATTCAATTATTGATTCAGATAAATAATTATGTCAACATCGCTTTAGCATTGTACGGTCTGTATATCCGATGAGATTCATAACCTTTCCTCTCGGCAGTAGTCGGGTAAAAAGGCGTAAAAGGTGGTTTTTGTTGGTTTCAACCGTACGATATTTTCTTATCAATTCTCCACGTTTGTTTCATTTTATTTGATTCTTTGATTTATATGCTTGTTATCGATATGCGACTGAATATACTTTTATCGGCTAATTAATGAGAGATTCCATGGTTATTCTTGTTAATTTGCATCAGACACCCTTATAATCATCATAGATTTATTTTTAAAATCTCTTAAATATTTAATAACAAAATTGCAGTATTTTCATAAGAGCATGCTCCGATGGCGACGGCTGAATGCACTTTGTCATGCCCACAGTTAAATTGTATAAAAGTCCGTGACTACATTATCTACATAATAAGGAATATAACGCAACATGAAGTAAAGTTACTGTTATGCGTAATTATTAAAAATATATAAATAGGTCTAAATAACTTTTTCGATAGAAGGCGACTTCCGCCACCTGCACCACTATAGTGTTGTCTTTCTCCTTACAAGAGGAAAGACGAAACGTTGACAAGCTCCAGATACAAACTGGAAATTATCTGGATTTTTTGTTATCAAATATATCATATTTTACTAAATATAATATTTAAAGTATTTAAATTATAATACAGCCTTTCTAAAACTGTACAATGCCTATAAAAGCTTTGTAGTCTACACGGTGAAAATCGATACTCAGAAAAAAGTAACAACCTGAAAGCGACCATTGTCCTACGCAAAGGAAGGAGACCAATCAATTTTGCATCTCATTTCCTCTTTTCCAATACGAATAATATCGACCGATGATACATAGCAACCAGTGTAATAAATAGCTATATGTTAATGAGATTTCAGGTGAGTAGGGCGGTGCTCGCCGGAGCCCCGCCCCTGCCAGCCATTGTCTTCCTCAAACCCCGCGAAATTGAATAAATTAACGTTAAATTTAATAACTCTATTAACGTTTTGTCGACGCAAACAACTCCTGACGTATAATAGTTGAAACGTTTTCAGGGGCGGGTCCGTTATTAGATTAGATACGTTCACTGTTTAGGGGGACGAGAAAGCTTTCCATGCTGATTAATATCATGATACAAATAAAATGGTACACAAAACAAATTTATTTTTATCTGATGTAAGAGCATGTCAACTTTTGTTAGAGTAACTTTGTTATATTTTTTATCGTTGTTATTGTAAGTATTTCGAAGCGTAATGATTCAATTTTATTTTATAAGTTTTTAAGAAAGTAAAAGACCAACTACTTGCACAAGTATTTTCATGTAAAGTATGTCAACCTTTTTTATATTGCTACCTATACCTAAAAAACCGGCCAAGTGCGAGTCGTACTCGCGCACCGAGGGTTCCGTATCATTTTTGGACGTATAAAGTGAAAAAAATTGGACCGTATAACTAAGTTTGTTTGTGAAGGAATTTTGATGATTTTGAAAATACTGTACTAGTTAGGAACATCGTTTTATTTTTGGTGCAATATTTGGGTCAATTCCTATCAATTCTAATTATTTCAAATTTTTCGCTCCGCAAACTTCGGAGATAAGAGGAATGGTATTTTTTCGGTAATTTTCATCATATGTCGAAAACTGTGAGACATAAAATTAAATGAAAATATATTTTGAAATGTGCAGATCAAGCCCTTTCATATGATATGTCATTTGACCTAGTAACCCCACTTTGAAATTTTGGACCCCCACCCCGGCCCCTTTTGCAATGAAAGTAAATATATTTTTTGACTTTTTTTCATTTGTAATAAAGTTGGACGAGCATTCTTTATAACTGTTTCAAATTTCAAGTCGATAGCATTAGTAGTTGCTGAAATAAGCAGGTGTGACAGACAGACAGACGGACAGACGAAGTCGCACCATAAGGTTTCCTTTTTTACCATTTTGGTACGGAACCCTAAAAATGCGTTATTCAAGTAAAAAATAAGTACCGTTCGTTTCTGCTGCCACAAATTACTACCTAATATTAATTTTTCAAAAGTTATTTGATCGAGTCTGGATTCGAAGTAAACTCCATAGAATCATCTATCTCTTATTCAACATTGAACATTGTACAACATTGAGAAGATTGTTTTTCTTGAAATCATTTCATACTAATATTAAATTTTGCTTTTAATAAGAATAACGCTCAAAAGTTACGAGCTAGTAGTATAAGTTAATATTTTTATTTATGTAAGAAATATCAACAAAATCTACACTTCGAACACTTAACACTTCTACAAGTCGAACCACAGCTGGACAAACATTTTTTTTTAAAGAATCTGTTTTAAAGCCAGTATAATATTTAGACTGTGAATTTGGTCAACGTTCCGTTAACTATTCCGTTCACATTGAGCAATACATTAATTAACAAATATTTACAACAACATGAGACTTTCATAATTAAGTATGTAAATATTATAAAGTAGATCTTTCGGTCTTTTTTTACTTATTTTATAACAAATGTCTATTACTATACTGCTAAACATACCTACATCAGGATTTATTGAAAATTATTGGAAAACATTCAGAAAGTAAGTAGCTGAAAAAGTTTTATTTCTGGTTTGTTGCAAGAGATATATTTCATAACGATGTTGCAAGTCTTGAATTCGTGTAAATTACACGTTAATAAACTTACAGAAATATACCTAGAACAAGTAAATTTACGACAAAAAAACTTGAAAACTTACCTGAGAAAAGTATCTTCTAATACACCTGAGTTTACACCTACTAATATTTAGCTATACTTTATTATAGTTACATCTAAATTTACGTAGTGTAGTATAATTATCATTAATTTAAGATTTAAATATTTAAGATTAATTTAAAAGATATGTTAATATTAGTTTGATATGTTTTGTATTGATATTCGTTAGAGTGGTTGTTGTATTACATACAATTTACTCTAATTCAATACGTAAACATTAATTTGAAATGTTATTTTCGATATGTTATTAACTAGCTTTTAGAAAACAGTCATTCCGGGGGGCATCACTTTTAAGGGGAAATTACTGGGGAGTTAAAAAAAAAAATTACACTATAAAATAAAGTTCCGTTCGTATAGTGAAGGTGCTTCGGAATGTTGTTGTGGTAAGATGGTGTTGTTACCGATTCCACCCTTAAGAGTGATGCGCCCCCGGCGGGCGCGCCACGTGACTGCCGGCGTTGCTGAAGCTTTGTGTTTACATCCCCTACCCCCCCACCCCTCCCACGCAAACCCATCCCCGCGGCCGACCCATCCCCACTCGTCATATTGTTCGCAATTTTACTGTTAAACAGGAAATTCCGTAAAGGAAAATTTTCTATCGACAGAACTAGTTAGGTACCTATACCCGGTACCCGTATACCAGTCAAAAGGATTCTATTCAACTGATAGATATTTTTTCTATGGGATTTTTTAATAAAATAGGTACCAGACAATTTTTTTATAATAAAATTAATGAAACAAAATATCTTTAATGTAGAGAACATAAGACTAGAAAAAAAAATACAATAACCTAAATACTGAAAATATAACCAACACTATTCTTGTCAAAAATAGGCATCGGTAGGTACCTCAGATCATAGAAACAAGGAGATATGCCATCATAGCAAATTAGTACGGGAACAACTGTCGCCACTTTTAGTACATTTTTCAACACAATTACAAGCGCCCCTCGTGAATTTAAAGATCTCCCACACATTAAAAATTCCGCACACCCTCAATCTAGCAATGTTAATCGTCACTCAACACTAGCACTAAACTAAAACACTGTATTTATATCATCGATCGTGTTCGGTTCGTCGCCAGCGTGTACATTTTATTTATGGTCAATGTGACCGTATCAAAGCGTCAATTTTAGTAGCGCCTTGGCACATCTCCCTTGTTTCTATGATCTGAGGTAGGTACGGTACATAAAAATGTGTTAATGAAGCACCTAACCGTTCAGCAGAACAAAGTGTGAGATCCTTTGTAAACAAAAACTAAAAAATAATACTTAAGTCTAGAAAATGACTTGACGGGAGCATTGCCTTTGCTCAACTGGAAACTGAGATAAGGGGATTGACGCCATAAAAACAGAATTACCTTCGCGCCAAGTAAATTGGGAGCGGAAAAATATTTATTATAGCAGTTGTATTGGGTGCTAACGTGTGAGATTTGTCAGTGCATGTCGGATTTGTATTTCTAAACTTATCCACGAAAGGGAGATACTACTGATACATACAAGAATAACTCTACTCGTAAGTATACTTAGTAGGTATTGCTGCCGGACTAGCATGACCACGATAGAAACGGGTTTTGTCTACAGAAGAATAGACAAAGTGACAGATTGTAGAAAGATTTCTACCGTTTTATGCATACAATGAAGAAAAGAAATGTTTCTATTCTTCAGTAGACAAAACTCTGATAAGCCTAGCATGGGTCGCCGCGTGCTCGGGCAGCAGAGGAGATAACGAGTTGGATAGAAAGAACTGTGTGTATTCTTTGGTAAAATAGAGATAGAATCGGTCATGCTAAGCCGGCTGTTGATATCAGAGGTACAATTATAAAATGGTGGATGTTACTGTAAAATGAAAGATCAGTAACAACCGATAGCTGCAGCACAATTATGTGACTAATGGCTTTCCTCCATTAGCGGCGCACGGCGACACCGTCGCCGTCGGCGTGTCCGTCACGCCATCGAAATCATTATAATTGACCTGTACTAGGTACTGTTTAGGTACTGCTGGGATTCAGTTTAAACAACAGTGGCATCGTTGTTATTATTATAATGTACCTACTAGCTTTACCCGGCCCGGCTTTATCCGGGTAGGACTGAGTCTCTACGGCGTACCTACTTACCTACTAACAGACCTTCCAAATCCATTTTTAATGCCTCATTTTATTTATTTTTTCCCAGAAACCTTTCTGGGTGTGGCACAACAACTGTTCAAGTAAAGTTTACAGTTCCTTACACTTACCATCTTCTTATCATCATTTAGTATTCGCCTCCTACAACATCTTCAAGGAGGAAAGGGTTGAGTGACTCTGACCGAAATGGATTATTACAAAACCGTAATGCTTTTTCCTAAACAAACTGCACAGTGGGCATTTCGATCTGTTTGATTAAATTTAAAACTCCATCCACAACCCTTTTTTACATCATGCTGCGCCGTAAATTATTATAATCTGTTTTCAGTACAATTTAATTTGTATCTTTTGTGCTATGTTTTTAAGGAATTGCAAATTAAGATTTTACCATCTATTGTTTTAACATGAACATAAAAAAATCATCGAACTCATATTCGGTCTGACTGACTTTCCACAAAATTTTACGAATTCCATGTTAAAAAAAAGCAAGCGAAATCAGAAAGACAGATACATCAAAATAGAACCACCTCCTTTTTGGAAATCGGACAAAAACTCTATATCTATATCAAAGTTCATGCTAAAACGAAAATTTATCTAAGAGTTCTTCTACGTATTCTATAACGAACGCAAATACCTACCGAGAATTGATTCCTCCCTAATTAGATACCTGGGCTGTACTACAAAATTCGCGAATTACAGCTTATGAGAAGTATAACGAGCTATTAACCGACCCACACTGCTTACCAACAGTTTCTGTACTGCAAAGCCTCTTATAACGTAAGCTGGTCTAATTGGTGCTCTCTGAGTTTTATCGGAGTAGCGTTGCCTCGTTAGTTAGATATTTATAAACGTCAAAAGCTACAACACAGCATCATTTCACGCTCTTTTTTTTTTAAAGACAAAGGAGCATTCTGGATTTTAAAAAATAGCAAAGCTTTTTAGTTACTAAGCACTGCATAAATTATGCATTTATTGTACCTATTTAGTCTGTCCTCAAAATAAATAATGTTGTGAGACCTATAAAAATATATTTTTTGAAAAAAAAACAACGTTTCTTAGTTTTCCCCTACCTTTATTATTGTAGTAGCGTATCATATAGGTAGGGCATGTTGTTGCCCTGCAAGAAAGAGTCTGACTGAAATACTGAATCAAAATGATAAATGAAGCGTTAAGTGAATTTTACCCAAACATGACGAAGTCGTGATGAGCTTATCTTAATATTGTTATCTATTAATACTAATAGGTAGGTAGGTAAGTAGGTAGGTAATTAGGTAACTAGTAGGTAGGTAGGTAGGTAATTACGTACTAATATTAAATATAGGGAGAATACGAATTTGTGACTTTGTGTAGATATATGTGGAGGATAATCTCCAGAATATTATGAAAATTCTTTCACTATTGGAAGCTAGGTATAATATACGCGTATATTATACCTAGCTAACCTAGCTTCCAATTTAGTGAAAAACTTGACTATCGCACTTAGGGATAACGCGATATCCCTAAGTGCGATACTCTACTTTTTATCCCAAAAAAATGCACAATTCTTTTGGGTAACGCGGACGAAGTCGCGGGCAAAGTGCTAGTTAAATATAATTATTAAAAAAAAATAAACAACTGATACGGGTGGTTGAACCCACGACCTCTGCCGTACCTACTACGTAACTTACATTTAGAAAAAAAAAATATAAAAATTCCAGATAATACCTACTCACGTAACTTAATAAGGCACTATGGATAGGGATACACAATGCCAATCAGTGGCAGATTAAAATAATGATAACGAAACCGAGCTTATTAAGAGTTGTTACATTCATAACAGGCGGTGAACGGATCCTTATTGAGACCGTCGACAGACAGCCTGCGGACAAATCATTAATATGAACCGGTATTCATCACCATGGTGGCATTGAGATCACTGAATGCTATCCCGAAATAATCTCAGTGGGGTTCTATTCGGAAAAATACTTGCGGGGTGTCGAGGGGCGCGGGGGTGCGGAACAACGGCCTCGTTACGTCAGTTCCGCCGGATGCCGCCTCGTGATGCATTGTCGACGCCTTAGGAGGGTGGACATCGATGTTTTTATTTTCATCACAAACATTAATATGTTCATTCGGCCATACTTTATTTATTACGATACGTTGGGTAAAACAAATTGCTCGCTAGAGAATGATTTACTTATTCGTTTTCTGCGAAACACTAATAGTGTTGCAGAATGCATAATATGAATTATTATATAACATACGACTATTGGACGAACCGGTAGCCCGCACAAACATACTAAAGTACCTACGCGCCGGTTGTTCGAGCAGTCTTACAACGGTTTGATATTTTTACTCGTTCTTTGGTGGAATTTGAGAGAAGGTGAAGTGTCACCTTCTCTCAAATTCCACCAAAGAACGAGTTTTACGATTATTTGTCCTCTGTATCAGTATGATTTATTTATGTATATTTCATAATAGTTGCTACAATGTCTTATTGGGGTAAACCTGTGGGAGCATTGTAAGAAGTAAGAATTTAAATAAATAAACAAAATAACATCACTCCTGTACTATTAGGCCATCGGGGCAGTCTTTCATCACAATAATGTTATTATTATTTATGCAATACCTACCATCCATTAGATATATTATTTATTATAACTAGCTGTTGCTCGCAACTTTGTCTGTGTGTAGGTACCTATTGTAACACAAAAGTAACCTATATGCTTCTCCAGGGCCCAGGCTGATGTTTAATAAAATTATTACTGGCAATAATGTTTTGGGCACTGGCAGACGCCCATAGAACGCTGGGCTTCAGATTGTGTAAGTCGGTACAGATATGAAATTAGTTTGGTGTGATCGAGTATTTCAGGAGTATTTAAATTCATTTTTTAATTGTTTTTGTACGTAATTGGGTTAAAAAGAAATCTTCGTATTTGTGACAATGAGGTTAAGTATGGTGTGAATGATCCAATGAAGTACAGCCCGACTAATGAGTTCTCAATTCCAAGGTTTTAGTTGCTGTCGACATGATACTCTATGGAGGCACGAGCCAGGGCGCGTGCACCCGTTCTTGTTTTATTGTTTCTTTCAAAATGTCAACGCCATAATCATTTTATTTCTTATTTATTTCGATTTTTTATTTCAATTCTTAATCTCTAAGATAAATTAGGCAAAGAACAAAATTTTAAAATATATTTTTATTTTTGGTTAAGCTTTTATTACTGTACCAGATCAAGCCCAAAACTGCCGACGTCCTTTGTGTTGATGTTAAGTGGTTATTGTAGTTGCATTTTAGTTTATTTTATTCTATTTACACACTGTGTCTACGTTTCTCATCAAAATCTCCTTTCGCAGGTCTGCTGGAAGAAATTTCATATGAAATAAGCTGTACCTTTGTGCTCAACTATCTGTCTACATTTTTAAATTTATAAGTGTTTCTGTGTACATAAATAAATAAAGAAATAAATAAAATTACTGTTAAAATACGTTGTTATTGACCAAAAACTTCCTGCAAATGTTCAAACATTTGTAATGACTGTATGCCTCTAATTGTTTTTATTCAATTGCCCCAAAGCGGGAACGGCGTAAAATAATTAACTCTCCCAAAAAAATACTTTGTTACAAATGTGTCAATTCTAACTGTGCCAAAAATTCACACAGAAATTATCTTTTTCACTGTTACAAACTTACATAATATATGTTACATATGTTACAAACTTTCACAAATGTCTACAGCTACAAGTCCCATAGCAGTCAGCAATTAAGGCTAACGTCTTGACGTTTATCCCGAAGCACCAATAATGATTACATCACAAAATAATTACGAGTGCTCAACGCGTCAGCAGCTGTCCACAGTATGGGAAAGTAATAATGCGGATGCAACGGAGGTGTCTTTTCGGTCCAAGCCCCTCGGGAAATCACGGTAATCCGTGATGTCGACGGCGCGCCGGCTAAATCTCTGTAGAAGGTAGTGCTGTGACGATGAAGGTACAACATAGGTATCACACTTAATCACACTAATATTATAAATGCGCAAGTTTGTGCGTGTGTGTGGGTGTGTGTGTGTGTATGTTTGTTACTTCTTCACGCTGAAACGGGTGGACGGATTTGGATGAAATTTGGCACACAGATAGATTATGGTCTGGAATAACACATAGGCTTACCTTTTATCCCGAAAAACGCGGGCGAAGCCGCGGGCGGAAGCTAGTCGGAATATATAAACTAATCGATACTATGCACGTAGGTATATTATTTTGAGTTAAAGGGGAGAGCAACGCGCCGCGTTATAAACTAGCAGCCAAACTATTCCTGAAATTACTAAGAAAAGTCTTAATTTTCAGCATGAACGAAATAGGAATCGCATTAATACTAGAAATTAATTATATGCTTAATTAACTTATTTTCTATAAGCACTGGAAGATTACTTCGAAATAGGTGAACATCATAAAGCTCTTTTTTCTTATTTGAAGAATAAAATAAAAACCATTTTAATAAAAATCTAGTCTATTTAAAAACCGATTTTATTCTCATCTCTAGTTAAACCACAGCTGAATCCAGAGATCGCTGTGAATGGGCTCTGATGAATCATGCTCGTTCACACGGAACGATGTACCACACTCTAAAGCCCCGATACACAAACCACTATACAGGGGATTTAAACTGCAAAGAGGTCTGGTTTATCCCTCGTATATTAAGATTGTATACAAAAATATAAAACGATCCTGTTTTATTTTATATAGATATTTAATAAATAGCACAAACCAAATAGAATTTCAAAGCGGACATAAGTATAGATATTAGTTAAATATTTAAACAACTAGAAATCTTGGGTTTACTAACTAGTATTTTTTTAACTTTAACGATGGGTTCTATCTATACCTATTAAAATAGAAAACCATCGCACAAAGTTTGACTAAGTAAAAGAGACCTACTCTCTTGAAATCACCAATCTGCGATCCAATTACTACTTTGCCAGTTGCCATATTTAGGTAAAACTGTAGCATCCAAATGTGTCAACGTCAGTCATTACACCATCACAGTTGATAATGAGGGCTTTCCGCGTAATATCTGAGATGACAATTTCGAGATCGAGAGGGACGTACAGACTCATAAGTCTTCATTACTCTGTTCCCGAGTCCAAGTTGCTAGCTTGGCGAAACTTTGACGCGTCGATACTGGGCTTAAAGATGATCCTCTAACGATGTCTACCCTCCCCTTCAACAGTTTATCTTTAGCCTTCTGCTGCATTAAAAACTGCAGCTCATTGTATCGATCACATTTTAAGGGTTATTCGGTTGGAAGATTACATAGGTTAAGAATATTCAGACACTTTGGATGTACACTTGTACAGGTTTAATAGTATCCTAAAATTAACAAGACTCTATATTTTTAGTGTTAATCTTACAACTACTATTACACAAAAGGTATTTCAAGTTCTTTAATTTAGTATTTCTTAGTCTTAGAACTTCAGTAACTTAATCTTAAAACCTTACATCAGACAGACATGAAAGCGAGTTAATTAAAACGTTCTAAAAAACATGCGAATGCAAAATAATAGATTCCAACACACTAAATATAATTAATTGATGAACTTTTTGTACAATTTATTGTGATCAGTACCCCGATCATGAGTTTTTTTGACGTATAGTATCGTTAACGTAAGCATATTTTGAATTGAAAATACACGTTTGTTACACAATACCTATTGATATAAATTAAATACTTAAATAATTTCTCTGTATTTTTAAAAATGTGCAAATTGTATAACATTTTATCAAAATGTTCCAGGACTGCTGTATTTTAAATTCAAAATATGCTTACGTTAACGAAACTATACGTCAAAAAAACTCATGATAGGGGTATAAAGACTATGTATTTGTAGACCTACTCGTATTTTCATGTGATAACATTAAAAGCGGCAGGGGGTGTGGTGGAGAGTAAAATGAATTTCCCTAATAGGTCATAGGGTAACAAGATTGAAAAAGTTAGGAACCATCTAGCTCTAAGCAATCAAAAAACCTATAAAGACCAATCATAAGTAAGTACTTACCTAATTTAATAAAAAACAAGTTACTGGTATATGTATACCATTTATTTTTCTTTCAAAAAATAATGGAACACTAAGGAGTGTTCCATCTTTTTTTAATACAGGCAATTGTGATAGATAAATGTCTTACTCATTATACGAGTTGTTTGTTCTAAAAGCAAAGTTAAAACTTAATACATCACAACGAGAACTCTCATTAAAAGTGAAGAATCATTAGGGAACCCGCGACAATAGGATAATGTTACCCATTATAATTACTGATTCTATAGGAACAGCTCTGTGTTGGTACCAGGAGACATTTTGACATTAAATTAATGAACTTTGACATAATACTAGTACAAAAAACATTATATTTTGTTAACAAATCATGACATACATTTTTATGTGATAGTTTATATCAAAAATAAAAAAAACTTCGATCAATAGATTAAAGTGATCGAAGTGATAAAGGAATCTAACTTTATCATAAAGTAACATAGGCTTAAGATGGTAGAGGGTTAAACTAAAACTACCTATAAAAATTGTATATAAGGGAGAAAAATCAAATAAAAGTCATTGATGATTTTAACTTTATTTTTTATTTGTTTGTTATTTACAGTAAAAAGGGATTACAATCTAAAAATTATGTTCCCTACATTTGATAGACCTTCATTCTAAAACACACAAAACATCTGAGTCTGAATCATATAAATACTGAAATACATCGGTATTTCAGACATCGGCGCTCTTCCCAGAAAATATACAATTTTGACTTAAAATGCTAGTGTATGTGAGAGGGTGAGCGATGTCAGTATTCACATAATTACCTTCTGGGGTATCACCAATAGGTCCTCAGTTTTATCGTAGGATACCTAATTTATGTATGAATTCAAATAATTCCTGTTTATACTTTCAAGTACATAGGTAATAAATTGTGTCCATGATTTTATTGATTTTCTAGATACGGACGGAGTAGGTATTGATGTGTCATAAGCTTAGGCTAGAATGTAGTTTTAACTGACCCGACCGATGGAATTTACAGGATTGGTACAATTTTATTGATAATACCTATACTTATAAATATTTATTTACAATAACATTAGCTCACGCTCCCAATCTCGTTAATTCTTGTAGGTACCATATGCATAGACGATGCTACTTAGCAAAATAGCAATATCAGTCGGTATTAAAACAGTTTATCTGCAATTTGAATAAAATCCCCCGCTAAGCCGTACTCCACACACATCAGCATTCGTAACGCGTATCCATCATTATCATATTGAGCGAACATTCGAAATACGGAAGTGAGTGAATCGGGAGTAGCCGGGAGGCGCAACGATATTGCTGTTTGCCAACAACAAATATTTGGCCGACCGGCCTCCCGCCTCGCTACTTACTGGAGTTAAATCAATATTTAAATAATTTCAAACTTTGATTAATTTGCAGATAGATTGTTTACAATGATGTCGTCAGGCCGGATTAGCGGCTTGGTAATGTTATTGCTTTATTCAATGTTTTACTACTAGTTATATTTTCTACTCTTAACTTTTTTGCATAATACTTAATTACTTATTAATGAAAGTAGTGGTAATGGTCCCAGGGCCGTAGCCAGGGGAGGTTGGGAGTTGACGACTTTCCCCCAAATTTCAGACAGTGAAATTACTTTTGAAATGTGACTCGTTCTTAAACTTTGCTTCTTACAGCTAAATATTTATCTAAATATCATAATATTATGTTATTAAATATACAAGAGATTTAAAAAACCAACTGTTATGACTCATCATCATAATGTTATGTTATCTAGGTAGGTACCTAGTACATGTCACAAGATCACAATATAATTGCAAATAAATAAATAAATAAAATCTATTAGTGACGATTTTTCAATCGCCATAGTTTATTCCTAGGAATAAAGCTGGAATAAACTATGTCGATTTCATAAGATATGAGGCGTTAAAGTGAAACCTATATAGGTAGGTACTTTATTCATAAGAATAATTTTATCTGGCGATTGAAAAATCGGCCCTAAATAAAAATAAAAACCGGCCAAGTGCGAGTCGTACTCGCGCACCGCGCACGAGGGTTCCGTATCATATTTGGACGTATAAAGTGAAAAAATCCGGACCGTATAACTAAGTTTGTTTGTGAAGGAATTTTGATGATTTTGAAAAAACTGTACTAGTTAGGAACATCGTTTTATTTTTGGTGCCATATTTGGGTTAATTCCTATCAACCCTAATTATTTCAGATTTTTCGCCCCGCAAACTTCGGAGATAAGGGGGGGGGGTGGTATTTTTTTGGACATTTTTCATCATATGTCGAAAACTGTGAGACATAAAATAAAATGAAAATATATTTTGAAATGTGCAGATCAAGCCCTTTCATATGATATGTCACTTGACCTAGTAACCCCACTTTAAAATTTTGGATCCCCACTCCGGCCCCTTTTGCAATGAAAATATAAATATTTATGGATTTTTTTCATTTGCAATAAAGTTGAATAAGCATTCTTTATAACTGTTCCAAATTTCAAGTCGATAGCATAAGTAGTTGCTGAAATAAGCAGGTGTGACAGACAGACAGACAGACAGACAGACGAAGTCGCACCATAAGGGTTCCTTTTTTACCATTTTGGTACGGAACCCTAAAAACAAAAGTTTTAGGCAACAAAGTTAAAAAAAACAGTTTTTCAAAAGTTTTTCTATATTGCCTTTCTTATTTAAGATTAGGTACCTACTTACATAATGATTATGCTTTTATCTTTTAGTTGCAAACAATAATAATTGTACAATTATTTAGATGTGCTTGGTTAATTAATTTCATATCTGCAATGCCAACTATGCATATTAAATGAATCGCAACATAAACGTTACAGAGTGAGAGCATCGTGAATACATCGTTCTAAACTGCGGCTATTAACCGGTTTTAGGGTATGAATGTTTTATACGGCTCGGTGTCACCCGGCTCCCGGGGGAAGGGTACGTACAAAACTCTACTAGCACTTAATTAAGGGGTAGCTTCGAAGGGAATAGATTTTAATTAATATTACGCGGTGATTCGCTCTACGTCCTTATTGTTTAGACCAGATTGAAAAGTCCTATTGAAATAAGGATACAATTTTTACTAGACATTCTCGATTTATGACTCTGAGCATGTAGGTAAGTAAGTATCACTGTCACTAGTTTTTGTATTTTTTGCTGTAAAAAACCTAACTGTCTAAAACTAGAGAAATTACATGTAAGAATTTAGTTAGGTAGGTACCTACTTACTGTAAATCTAAATACCGATTTCATCAAAAGAGAAATTAAATATTTTACTCACAAATAAACTAACCAACTCACTTAAGACTTCCGGAATTCAACGAGAGTAAGAATACAAAGAAAATAGAATATTCTTTTTAGAATTTAAATAAATTTCCACTAAAGAGGGAGAGAGCCAGCTCCCGTTACAAAAAGGAAAACGAGTGCTAATAAAAATGCCGGAGTAAAAACGTGCAATTTTAAAGCAGTGTCAAATAAATATAAAATCCGCTTTATTTTAAATTCAGATCCTTATATTGATAAAACAGCGTTAAACACTCACAAAATCTGAAACCTGCTCGTTTATGATTTTGTTTCATGAAAATAACTGCAAAATAAATTTAAATATATTAATAACTAGCTTTTGCCCGCGACTTCGTCCGCGATTCCGTCGTTTTTCGTAAAAAAGTAGCGTATGTCCTTCCTCACGGTTCAATGGTTTTGATGTAACAGACATATTAACTTTCGTATTTTAGTAGGAAAATATAATATGTCAATCCACAATACTGTTGAAAAATATCGCAATAAGGAACCGCAGAATACCTATTATTATTAATAGCTGTGCCAGCGACTCCATCAGCGTGTAACTCCTTGTGTGTAATACAATCAGAAAGCTCCGAACTGCTAAGCTATCGGGAGTTACACGTGTTATTGTGAGTCAACCATAAAATATAGATAGACATATGCTGTTGTGCGATATTTTTTAGATAATTTTATGTAGAACATTTCCGTCATACATGATTTCTATGTAGCTTTAACCATTAAGGCTGCACACGCGACGGAAGCTTAAAAAATGGAGTAACTTCTCCCGTTTTCCCAACATTTCCCTTCACTGCTCTGCTCCTATTGATTGTAGCGTGATAAAAATTATACTATAACCTGCCCAGGAGTATAAAGAATAATTATACCAAGTTTCGTTAAAATCCTTCGAGTAGTTTTTGTTTCTATAAGGAACATACAGATAGACAGACAGACAGACAGACAGACAGATAGACGGACAGACAGACAAAAATTTTACTGATTGCATTTTTGGCATCAGTATCGATCACTAATCACCCCCTGATAGTTATTTTGAAAATATATTTCATGTAGGTACAGAATTGACCTCTCTACAGATTTATTATAAGTATAGAAGATATAATAATAAGGTAACTAAACAAATTAAGCGTTCACGTTCACGAAACTATGCAGCTACTACTGCGGTTGGTACTTTTCAGCAAATTCTTGAAAAATACTTATAAAAGGCAATCAAATTAAAATATCTATTGGCATTATCTAAGGAACGAATAAAAATGCCTAAACCTAGGTAGATACCTACATTATTGTATGAAATTACGTTGCCTGACTAATAAAACGATCTTAGAAAGTACCTGAGGTATTTTTTTATTAAATTCTTCATTAACTGCTAAATAGGCGATCACTCTATTACTGAGCCTTGAGTGCAATATCGGCCCCCTCTCATTAGACGTAAGCAAACAATACTTGAACGCTCTCTTCAGTCTCGTAACTTACCAATATCGATCTGTGTTTTACGTAATATAGTAATCTGTGGTAATACACTTATATGAGCCGCTGAATAAGTCCAGTAGGTACCTATAGCATGAACAGACTAACTTTTCAAAACATCGTTTCGAAACAAAACAATATTTTAAAGCTTGATTTTTTATGGCACAAGTAGGTACCTAGGTTAGGTACCTACCTAGTTTATTTTATTTAGCTGAACATTGCCACGCTTCGCAATGGTTAAGATCTGAAATTGAAAATTGCTCAAACTACTTAAGTATTTTTAAACCTTTCCAGTAAACATAACCCGTAAAGAGCTGAATCTATCTACTAGTGATATTCAAGTTTATTTCGTGATTCTTAAGGTAGCAATCAAAATAATACAACAAATCCCTACTTCAATTAATACAAAGTAGGTACTAGGTAAATATTAAAAACGCCCAACAGAAACAGCACACAAGACACCACACACACCACACAAGACAAAATGTTTATTACTAATTTATTAGATACTAGGTATTTACCAGGGACCGAAACCGGTAGGTATGACCAATACCTACCTACCTGTATTGTTTCGGTAAACAGCTTTATTATTTTTACGAGTAGTTTTAAAGGTAACCTAAATTTATAAATTGAGTACCTACTTACGACCAGTATTAATACTGGTTAACGAAATAAAAATTAAGTAGGTACCTCTATCTTTATCTTAAGCCGTAGGCATACCTAAGTCAAAGGGCGGGTAGCGCCTGCTTGTGTGTCGGTATTAAAATAGTAACCTAAATAGAGGTATGTTACATACTATAGTATGTAACATGTTTATTTACTCGTTTCTTGGTTACCTAGATAGCGGTACCTAACCGTAATCTTAAAAGTAACCGAAATTGTTTGATACCTGTACCGGAATTTATAGCGGATTTCAGTACGGTACCTACCTCCTATATTTACCATAATCTAGGATTCTAGGACAAAAACTTACCTACTGTTGTCTACTACTATCTACTCTACGTAAAACATTTTTACCAGGAACTTACCTACTATGGTCTATTTTACTATAGTTCGCCGAGAGCGACAACCCTCTAAATGAAAAAGCAAGCCGTGGCGATTCGTCACGCGGTCACACCACCATTAATTTCTATAGAAAAATACACTGGAAGCTTTTACAGCTCTTTCGATAACATCAAAACTACATTAGAGCCCTATTTCATGTTACTTTCCCGGTCAGTAATACCTACACCTGTATCTATAGGCGTTTGTTTCAAACCAAAACTAATCAAAATATCACCAAGATATTAACTAACGAGAGCTTTTTTAATACCTACTTAGGTAGGTAGGTACTTACACTAAGTTTGTTTCTGTCAGTTGATGAGTTGCAGTAAGGCGACGATTTGTAATCTGATTTCCGCCGATAGCCGCTGCCGCATACCTAAATGCCATGGGCTCAGAAAAATCCGTGGCGAACGAAATCCTGGCGTCCCTGGAATACGAGCTGGATAAAGGAATCACGGACGGCAGCATTAACGAGATCAGTATGATGCAGATCTGAACTTCCAAATATGATGAAGAGGAGATAGCTACCTAAGCGCGCAGTGCTAAACCCACTAGGGAATGCCGTCCCGCAGAAAGGATGAAAAGGGAAAACGAAGTCTCCAAGACACTGTTGAAGGAGATCGATATGGATGACGTGCCAACTTTCGGGGTGAAGTCGACTTCGTTTGGTCTCGTCAAAGACGCCAAGTTGCTAATCCTTCATCACGAATTTAAAAGCAAGCGTGACCAAGATGGAATTAATATACCTAATAATAATAAAAGTTAGGTACTGAATAAAAATCGACAAAATCATCAATATTGCCCTCAAAATAAATCGTATAATGTTTTCACGAAATAATCGAATTTTCCTCAAATATGTACCTAAAATCGACGGCTATATTGATGACTAGCACTATTCCCGCTACTTCGTCCGCGTGACCCACAGGAACCGTGCATTTTTTCGGGATGCACGGATGTCGGGTGCACAGCCCCCGTCAACCCCTTCGAACCTAACCTATCCGTGTCGGAGTGTCCAAGTTTCCGAGCTCGCTTCGCTCGCTCTTGGACCCTAATTTTAGGTATATGTTACTCAAATGAAACATGAAATGTTTTTTTAATTATGCCAAATTGTCAACCCTATTTCCCGCTTTTTTTACAAAGTCAGCGCCGGCTGCCAATTTAGCAACCGCTGCCGGCTGCAAATTCAGGTCACCGCGGCGGTCGCGGAGTCACTTCCTAATTATAATACTATCATTATTGCCACGAATTAAATTTGGATCAATATATTCCTTCTTTGAAATAAAGTAATTTATTTGTCCATTTTTAGGGCCTGTGCACACCACGTTTTTTAAACGTGCCGTCGACGCGCGTTTGTAACGATACAGACGCGATACGCACGCAAGTCAGACGCAGCCTGTAGACCTCTGTAGGATAAAAGCGCGCCGTCGACGGTCGTTTTAGAAACGCGCGTCGACGGCGCGCTTAAAAAACGTGGTGTGCACAGGCCCTTTATAGGTGCTTTATAGTACTCAACTACGTATTTGCAAAAAACTCAAGATATAATATTATGTATAATAATACCTATTTTGAATTTCGCGCGTAACCTTGACGGATCCACCATATTATGGAGTACAATCTCAATATGGAGACAAGTTGAAAAAGTGTCCAGCTTTATGCTTAGAGCATATAGCCCTGGAGACACTAGTAGTGAATCACCATATTAAATAACATTTTCTACCATTTTTTGCGGGGGGCGAGGTGCACATGTACGAATATTTACAGATACACCACAGGCTTACAGGCTTACAGATTGTACATAAATAAAATCATTTTGGTGCATAATTTATACTTACATACATGTGATAGGAAATTACATGGTTTTGCAGAATTGAAGCAGCAGACCGCCTTTTACAAAAGGAAACTACACAATTAACCATTTTAAAAATGACAATACAAAATGACAGCTGTCGGGCATGACATAGTTTTCATATGGCCAAATCGGTTAGTTGGCCAGTGTTTTGGTAGAGGGGTTCGCTCGGTTTTGACAACTCCTTATAAAAATATATGCTCGTATGGCTTTATGTAGTAAATATTAGTTCAAAACCGTACAAAATGGCGCTAGCATAGGCAGAAAGTATAGTATGAATGTAGCATAGTAGCGCCACCCTAATTAAACGCATTTTGACGGAACTTTTCATACAACTTTTTGATTTTATGGAACTTTTGGCGCTGTTTACCCTCTCTCTGGCTACCAGTAGCGCCACCCCAATTCAACTATTTTGACGGACACTTTTCATAAACCGAGATGTTCTTCCTTAAATCTATTTATTCTCCATGGTTTGGTAGGGTTGGTTGGCAACTAGGTATTTGACTCATTTTGGGAAATGGTTTATATTAATCTTCATTATATTATAAGCACACTACATTGATATTTCAGGGAGATCTACTGTATTTATCAATAAAAATCAGTGATAAAGTATAAATTTCCAAAACCGCTCCAAAAACGCTGTTTCTGCGGAAGTGACGTAACACGCTAGTAAACGAGCTTTGTCAACAAGACAGACGGTGCAGCTGAAATTAATTTCATCAATAAATCATTTTTATTGGCTATAATGGCGTATAAATGGTGTGTAGTTCCACAAATACGTCTTTAAGCAGTCCATCATGATTCATGACACAAAAGAATTTATAGGTAATGTTTCTAAGTTTTTATCAACATAACCTAAAATGAGATTTCACAAAACTTCTGAATGATTATGCAAAAGATTTGTAAATAAATATGTGGCAGGTAGGTACTTACACTGCTGTTTTTACATTTTTAAGTTCCGCAGCATAATAATCAGCGTTAGGTATTCTTAAAGAAAAGTGCAACCATAAATGCGTCTATCTTAGGTAGGTTGTATCAGCTTGCACAAAATTTGACTCCATTTTGAGATTCGATATGAATATTTATGCCACTAGATAGAAGATTTCTATGAAAACAGCTTCAGAAATAGCTCTAAGATCAAATATAGCACCCAGAAAACATAAAACGCAAACTACAATCTGTCAAAGCCGTGCTTACTCCAGTGTTGCCCATCTAGATTTTCATTTTACCCCAATGCCTGATTAATTTTACTCTAAAATCATAACTATTTATACAAAAATACCTGGCTAAAGTTTTGGTTTTAGATATACAATAAAACAAGTTCTTTCTTAATCAATGGTCATGTTTCACAATAAAAATATGCTGAATTTGTTTGTTTAACTCAAATTCAATTAAAATACTTAGGTATCTACATGTATTGCTTACCAAAAAGCCCATAAACTTTAGTAATCATAACAACAATACGAAATCTAACCTTAAAATTTTGGAAGTGACTCCGCGACCGCCGCCGTGACCTGAATTTGCAGCCGGCACTGGTTGCTAAATTGGCAGCCGGCGCTGACTTTTGAAAAAAGCGGGAAAGGGAGTTGGCAATTTGTCATAATTAAAAAAACATTTCATGTTTCATTTGAGTAACATACCTAATTAGGGTCCAAGAGCGAGCGAAGCGAGCTCGGGAACTTGGACACCCCGACACGGACAGGTTAGGTTCGAAAGGGTTGACGGGGGCTTCAGTGAGCGAGCGAACGAAGCCCCCGTCAACCCCTTCGTGTTATGTTACTTTTAACCTTGCAGATAGAAATAGGAGCTCCGCGTACCGGGGCTCCGTCGACCACCTCCATCCCCCTTGTAAGTCCAAAAAAGTTGTATTTTGTTTTACATTAACACTGTTATTTAAAAGTCAGTCTAAGGTATTTAATTCAACTTAAAACACGGCAACATTAATCTGCTGCTACGGTAGTTTGCAATTATTTTCGTCTGGTATCACTGCTACTCCAAGGCTACTCCGGTTCCTAACGGCATTATTTTTGGGAGCCTAGTCGGCGCCGGCTGCGGAGGCGCTCCCTAAAATTTTACCCTCAAATTTACCCTAAAGAATTCTTTACCCTAAAAATAAGTTGGCAACACTGGCTTACGAGCGTGTGAAGTCAACAGAGTGCAACAGGCCGTTCTTGTGACAGCTACAATAACAAAAAATATTGCATTTTATTTACGTGTAATTTGCAAAAAATATACATATTTTAGTTAAAAATCAAGTGAAATAAGTTTATTTACGCTATGAACTGATAGGATGACCACAATCTGTAGCATATTTTCAATGCTGTCAAGAACCGTACACTGCGGGCGCACGCCCGCGCCCGCCCGAACCCCGCGTCCCTAGGGATGCAAGAAGTGCCAAAAAGTATCGATATATATCGTATCGATATAAAAAAAATATATCAATATCGGTTTCGATATATCGAAAAAAAAATATCGGGATATATCGGTGAAATTTTCAAAAAATATTAGTACTTTACGAAATTCTATTGGTTGTTTTTTTTTTTAATTTATTTTATTCCATGATAGGCTTGCGCTTGACCGCCATTTCGCCTGATGTTAAGCGATGATGCGGTCTACGATAGAGCACGCTTGCATAAAAGAAACCGATTCACTCGTGACTTGAAGATACATATTTACAAGTTTATTTCAATAAATCTGTCAGTAGTATTACTATTCATAAAAGTAGTGTGCGTTTCACTAAGAATTCCTTTCGGCGCTGAATTTTATTAAGTTACAACGTTTTTAACCTTAGATCATAGAAACAAGGGAGATGTGCCAAGGCGCTATTGAGCTTGATACTTTAGTTTGGTCGTTTTGAGCGTAGTACAAAAGTACACGCTGGCGACGAACCGAACACGATCGATGATATAAATTAGTGATAGTATATAGTGATGTTCCGCATATCAAATATATAAAAAAAAAGATCTGTATCCGTATCCGTTAAATTTTTACGGATCTTTTCCACACGAAATCATTCCAAATTACACTACTAAACTTCTTTGTAGACATTTTTGTAACTCGTACAACAAACACAAACGTTGTCTATGCTGCCCAGTGTCACACTAAACCAGTGTTTTTCAACCTGAGGGTCGCAACCCCCAGGGGGTTGCAAGGACTCAATAGGGGGGTCGCAATCGCAAGCCAGGTAAAACTAAAAAACAGAGGTTGTAGGACTTACAGTAATTTAAAAATAGGTACCGCGATTTCAATGAGATGGCTGTGCCTGTTTATTTTTAATCTTTTCCGCGACTTCTTCACGGCAAAGAATAATCACCGAACGAAGAGTGCCCGAGACTATCTTGCACAGTGCACTTGATTTCTCGATCAGTAGGTATAGTTTCAAAAGAAAGAAAATTAAATACTTAATAATTATGTATGACACCTTTCACATCACTCACTTACTCACATCATTGACATTGTTTTCTTACGATCTTGAGGGGTCGCCAAAATATTTTTATTTTCAAAGTGGTCGCGCATTCAAAAAGGTTGAAAATCACTGTCACTAAACTATAAACAAAACTAAAGAAAGACCCGCGCAACGCAAGTCGAAACATGTTCTGTCACGCAAAGCGTCAAGTTGCGTCAACTATCGTTTCAAGGTCACGCGCACCGACACAGATTGAATGGGAAAGTTAAGATCCGTATCCGTATTCGCGGATCTACATTTTTAATGATCCGGAACATCACTAATATAAATACAGTGTTTTAGTATAGTGCTAGTGTTGAGTGACGATTAACAGTGTTAGATTGAGGGTGTGCGGAGTTTTTTATGTGTGGGAGATCTTTTTATTCACAAGAAGAGCTTGTAATCGTGTCGAAAAATGTACTAAAAGTGGGAACAGTAATTGTTCCCGTACTAATTTGCTATGATGGCATGTCTCCTTGTTTCTATGATCTGAGTTTTTAACGATGTTAGAAGTATTCTTTCAGCACATATTAAAAACTGTGACATTTTAATCAATGGCGACTATGGTCTTACTACTGAAAATATATCGTTTTTGATACGTTTTCGATACTTGATATTTTATATCGATATATCGATGTATCGAAATAATAAATATCGCCAAAAAATATCGATATATCGTTCAAAAAATATCGATATATCGATACATCGATATTTTTTTTGCAAGCCTACGCATCCCAGTTGCCAATTTAGTGCCCGCGGCTTTGCTCGCGTTTTTGGGATAAAAAGTAGCCTATGTGTGATTCCGATGTATATAAGCTATATTATGGTAAAGTTTCATCAAAATCCATTCAGTAGTTTTTGCGTGAAAGAGTAACAAACATCCATACATACATAGGTACATCCATCCTCACAAACTTTCACATTTATAATATGTATTAGTAAGAAGTAAGATTGCAGCACGCAATTGTAAAACACTATACCCTCCTTTTGGGCTTCGCCGCAGTCGGGTAAAAAAGGTTCGCCATTCCTGGCCTTTATACAGTAAAAAGCGAATGTAGTGCACAAGGCGTCATACGGAAATTTTGATCCGCAGCCTAATTGCGTAACTCAATTTCTTTCACCATGGCTTTCATTTTGACAGTTCAACAACATCCATTGCCGCGTTGAGCTAGTTACGGGAGCACGGAACAATCATACGGCGTAATGAATGTCAAAAACAATGCCATGGTGATAGCAATTGAGTTACGCAATTAGGGTGCCGTTTCCGTTTAAAACTGGATACGAACAGGATACGTATGTGGTGCACAAGCGCCTTCAGGCTCAGGCAATCTAGCATTTTTTTACAAATATTTAGCTGTAGGAGGCGCCAGTTGGCAACACTATCGCGCATGCTTCCTTTTCCTTCTGTTTCCATAATCTACTCTTTGGTTTCCTATAAATATTATTTTATTCTACTCTTTGGTTTCCTAAGTTTCCTTATTGTTTTCGCATCGTGCAAGATTGACAAGAGTTCCGCCGCTCCGGTATTTGCATTAGTAATTTCATTAAATAAATATTTGTTTACAACCAACAGCAAGTATTTTTCATCGTGGTAAGTTATTTGGCTTATTTGTAACATAATTATTTACATTGTCGTACAAATTTACAAAACATTTTTCGACGTGCAGTGGGTCCGCCATCTTTTTATTATTGCTAAAAATCTCTGCAATAATTTTCCGATATTAAAATTTAAGTTCAGTTTCAACTAACACACTAAGGCGACTCTCTGACCCAAATTACTACGGATTTCACATACATTTAGCAGATTGATATTATCCCCATTTTTACATGAAATAGGCCTTGATGCTTACAAACAATGTTGTTGATATTTTTTCCAAAGCATCCAAAATATCGGTCAGAGGAACCTGTTGAACGTGATTCTATACCTTTTGCATTCACAATCTTACATAATTACCTATTTTCTGACAAAATTAAGGTCGCGAGTCTGGTCTGTTTATCTGCTGTTGTACCGTGAATATTAATAAACACAGCTCAGCGTTCTCGGAACTGAAATACGATAAGGCCTCTTCTGGATTCTGTACAATGCACTTTTTGTTTCCCAACGCTTCGTAAGCATAAGTAGGTAGGTACCTACCTACCGATGCAAAATGAATTATTCGGGTACCTATCTACAATATTTAAAGGTGGGTATTAATTAATAAAAACCCATTCTTTCCATTTGTGTTTTAACTGGGTGATTTGGATTTTAACTTTACTAAACATTAACTCCCCTTACTTATAAACAATTAAACAATGCCATAGAATCTATTCAATAGTATAGAAATTAGTTAGTGTTCACATGAAGCTGTCAAAAAATAAATGTGAATGAAGTTAATTTTATTTATTCATAGAAATCATCCTAGGACAGAGGTTCTTAAACTTTTTGTAGCCACGGACCACTTTCAGAATTTCAAAAAATTCCGCGGACCCCTGTCGAAGAAAATTTTAGGAAAAGAAAACGAAGCATAGATTTTTAATACTAGCAAGCGGTTAAATAAACTATGCAGTGTGTGACCACTGACAGATTGCGGACCCCTGGCACTCATGTCACGGACCTCTAAGGGGTCCGTGGACCCCACTTTAAGAAAGGAGCTGCCCTAGGAGGTGATGAACCATTCATCACCTCCTAGGGTGATTTCTATGAATGCATCCTTAAAAAACAATCTGTCCCAAAAATACAACTTTTTAAATGTTAAGAAAATATTTTGTAGTACCTATTACACTTGGCATACAAACTATGTAGGTAGGTACAGGGAAAAGTTCCTTGTTACCCGACTCGGCAAATCCAAAAGGAAGGGTAATGATTTTAGCAGTCTATTATGTATGTATGTATGTTTGTATTTAAGTGTGTACCACCGTAGCGCCTAAACTACTCATCCGATTTTGATGAATGAGGTGTCAATCGATTCGTTATTATGGTCCGGGTAACATAGGCTATATGAATTATAAAAAAACCGGCCAAGTGCGAGTCGTACTCGCGCACCGAGGGTTCCGTATCAGTTTTGGACGTATAAAGTGAAAAAAACCGGACCGCATAACTAAGTTTTTTTGTGAAGGAATTTTGATGATTTTGAAAAAACTGTACTAGTTAGGAACATCGTTTTATTTTTGGTGCAATATTTGGATCAACTCCTACCAACTCTAATTATTTCAGACTTCGCTCCGCTAACTTCGGAGAATAGGGGGGGGGGGGTGGAATGTTAAATTTGTAATGTAAAATTAAATAAAAATATATTTTGAAATATGCAGATCAAGCCCTTTCATATGATATGTCACATGACCTAGTATACCCACTTTGAAATTTTGGACCCCCACTCCGGCCCCTTTTGCAATGAAAATAAAAATATTTTTTGACTTTTTTCATTTGCAATAAAGTTGGACAAGCATTTTAACTGTTCCAAATTTCAAGTCGATAGCATTAGAAGTTGCTGAAATAAGCAAGTGTGACAGACAGACAGACGAAGTCGCACCATAAGGGTTCCTTTTTTACCATTTTGGTAGGGAACCCTAAAAATGACCATGGCGGATTTTAGTCACCATTATGTGACGTCGGATAAAAAAAAAATTTCTATTCAATCGTGTGGGGTATCAAAATGAAGGGCTTGAAGTGAAGATTTCGAAAATATATATATTTTATATATTTGTCGTTAGATTTCAAATTGAAGTAAGTCCAAAATGATTTAATTCATAAAAAGCGGTTTTTTTTTTTTTCGAGTAAGGCTTTTTATTATCCCATTTTGAGGGTGGTATGACTATCAAAAATCGGATTCTCTATCATCCTTTCTATCATTGTTTCTATGAAATGTTTATAGATTACGAGAAAAACGAATTTCTAATTTGGATTTAGGTTTGAAGATCAAATGAACCAAGTCCTTCAGACTTAGCTTCATTTGATCTAGGAGAATACTAGACTTAGTGCAGTTTGAATCAAAATATGATCAGGGGACAGAGTAAGGAAAAAACAATGATAATAGGTATTATTTTTATTTCAGTATTTTTTATAAATAAAATTGATTTTCTTGAAATATCTGAACAAATTTTGACAGCCTGCCACTGCATTACCTACTGACTTCAACAGGGCATGCGACCACGGCTATACCCATTTCAGGCTGTCAGACAGGAATGTTTTCTTGTTTCATGCTTTTCAGTTCGATTTGTTTCGGAGTCGGGTTTTAGTTTTAACTATTTTTTTTTTGTATGCTTTCTAAAATGGTCTAATAGTCCATCCATCTCTAAGAGCTGTATTGTATTGTGCTGGTAGACATTGAAAACAGGTACTTTCTTTTGTTTGAACTACATTTCCATCTGCAGATGAATAGACAAACATTTTGTTGGTATGTCAGAAGTATTGTGAAAGTGTTTTTTACCTATCTTTAATTAATAAAGTTGGTCCTAGATTGTAAAATAAAGTCAAGACTGATTACAGCAGCTTATGTTATAGCACTATAGACTGATACTCCCTCTAAGGGCCTGTGCACGCCACGTTTTTTAAACGCGCCGTCGACCTGCTTTTGTAGCTATACAGACGCGATACGCACGCAAGTCAGACGCAGCCTATAGACCTCTGTAGGATAAAAGCGCGCCGTTTCTCAAACGCGCGTCGACGGCGCGCTTAAAAAACGTGGTGTGCACAGGCCCCAAGGGCCATAAGATCAATCGTAGTTTAAACCACAGAAGAGAGTTTAATCTGCTGTCTTGATTGTTTCTTTGGGTTTTTGTACATACCTAATAGGTATTAGAAAACAATCGAAGACGGGAGATTAAACTCTCTTCCGTGGTTAAGGGCGCTCTCGGAATTTTGTCTCCTCTCTCGCTCGCACAGAACCTTTTTAGGGTTCCGTACCAAAATGGTAAAAAAGGAACCCTTATGGTGCGACTTCGTCTGTCTGTCTGTCTGTCTGTCTGTCTGTCTGTCTGTCACACCTGCTTATTTCAGCAACTACTTATGCTATTGACTTGAAATTTGGAACAGTTATAAAGAATGCTTGTTCAACTTTATTGCAAATGAAAAAAGTCAAAAAAAATTTTTATTTTCTTTGCAAAAGGGGCCGGAGTGGGGGTCCGAAATTTCAAAGTGGGGGTACTAGGTCAAATGACATATCATATGAAAGGGCTTGATCTGCACATTTCAAAATATATTTTCATTTTATTTTATGTCTCACAGTTTTCGACATATGATGAAAAATGTCCAAAAAAATACCATTCCCCCCCCCTTATCTCCGAAGTTTGCGGGGCGAAAAATCTGAAATAATTAGAGTTGATAGGAATTGACCCAAATATGGCACCAAAAATAAAACGATGTTCCTAACTAGTACAGTTTTTTCAAAATCATCAAAATTCCTTCACAAACAAACTTAGTTATGCGGTCCGGATTTTTTCACTTTATACGTCCAAAAATGATACGGAACCCTCGGTGCGCGAGTACGACTCGCACTTGGCCGGTTTTTTTAAGAATGTTGAATGAAAAGATGCATTTTTAAAAAATGAAATTGATAGCGATCTGCGAAATGATATTAATTTTAATATTATAAAACTCAAATTTAATTATTAAAAACACATGAGTTAAACAAACCTCAGAAACAGATCTTAATTGTTTTTTAAGTTTGTTTATTAGAATTTTTTTAGGAAGTGTATTATATGTAGCTGTAGTAAAATAATAAGATAAAAACATTCCCTATAATTCCTGTTACTAACATAGCTCCTAAGTATTTACTAACATATATGGATCTTGTTGTCTGAAATAAATGGTTTATTATTATTATTATATTATTATAATATTATGATGGCCATTATTAACCATGATTCTTTAACATTACAATTTGTTTCTACTGAGACTTGCTTGTTTATAGATGTCTGAACCTGGGAGAGGAAGATCCCGTGGACGGGCTGGCAGAGGCGGCGATAATGCTGGGCCGCCTCCGCGTAGACCTGGCGAGCAACCACAGAGGCCTCCACAACAGCAACAACAACAACAACCAGGCCCTTCAGGGCCGCGCCCACAGCCACCATCAGCCTGGGGCCCTCCTTCAGTTGCCCCACCTGTTAGGGCTGGTGTTCCCACACCCACTGTGCAAGCAGGCAGAGCCTCCCACAGATCAACGCCAACAACGCATCAAGAACATCCTGGTGATGTAGATGTGCAACAAAGAATGCAGAGCATGCAAATTGGTGAGATTATATTAACAAAATATATTTTAGATATTTTATACTTGTTTCATAGTGCAAAATTATTTTGGTGGAAAATACAAATAACACTTTTTTTAACAGCACAAGCACAGCAGGTCGGTGGCGCTGGCGATCCTGGCGCCTCGGTGATTGGCCGTGGGTCACGTCGTGGCGGCGGAAGGATACTCCCCGAACAAACGACCATCTTGCGGACTCGCCCTACTACTATATTGTCCAAGAAGGGTATGTTTTTGGAACGAAGTTCCTTATCGCGCGTTACTTAATAATAGCTGTGCCCGCGAGCGCGACTCCAAGTAACGTAAGAGTAAACAAATACAATCAGAAAGCTCCGAATTGCTAAGCTATCGGGGGTTACACGTGTTATTGTGAGGCAACCATAAAAGATAGACAATTATGCTGTTGTGGGATATTTTTTAGATAATTTTATGTAGAACATTTCCGTCATACATGATTTCTATGTAGCTTTAACCATTAAGGCTGCACACGCGACGGAAGCTTTAAAAATGGAGTAACTTCTCCCGTTTTCCCAACATTTCCCTTCACTGCTCTGCTCCTATTGATTGTAGCGTGATGAAAAGTATACTATAACCTGCCTAGGAGTATGAAGAATAATTGTACCAAGTTATCCGTCGAGTAGTTTTTGTTTCTATAAGGAACATACAGATAGACAGACAAAAATTTTACTGATTGCATTTTTGGCATCAGTATCGATCACTAATCACCCCCTGATAGTTATTTTGAAAATATATTTCATGTACAGAATTGACCTCTACAGATTTATTATAAGTATAGATATAGATATAAACCTAAGTACTTCTCTATCAACTAATAACAGTAAGGCCTAGACTCCACCAAAGCGGAGATGTGCGGAGATGTCCGAAGTGAAGACGAGATGTTTTTCAGCTAGCGTGTATCCACCGAAGCTGTGCGGAGATGCGTACTGGCCAGACTGGAGAGTGGAGATGTGTGCTGGCTAGAGCGGAACTGAGCTGTGTGCGAGCATTGGATGTTGATTCACTGCTCACGCACACTGCTCACAATATGTCTTCTCGTCTCCGCTGCGGGCCGTCGCCAGCTTGCGAGGCACAGCTCAGATTACCGCTTCGATCGCGCCGTATATGATACATCTCCGATCAGTGGTATCCACTAAAGCTGGGGGCGACGAGGTGTGTGAATAACTAAATTTTATTGGTTGTTTAAAACACATCTCTTCTCCTCTTGTCTCGTCTCCGCTTTGGTGGCATCCAGGCCAAAGTTTACAATCAGAAATCAAACATCTATCCTTACAGTACAGGACTAATCAAAATAAGAAAATATTAGTACCTAATCCTATACAAAACCAAATCCAGAAATTATACCTACTTTGTTGATAATCAACCAAATCAAAATTCAAATTCACTTATTTAACTAGGTAATTGTAAAAATAATACTTTTTGCATGAAATCACCAAAAGAACCCCGTTGTAAGAGTTTATTAAAGGACGTTGGTAGTTTTGGGCTTGATATGGTACAGTAATAAAAACATAACCAAAAATAAAAATATATTTTAATTGTTTTATGCCTAATTTATCTTAAGAGATTAAGGCCATGTTGTTTCAACTTAGAGTTACGTATCTATAACCGTCAAATATGGCGGCTTGTACGACAATTTCATACTGACTTAACGATTACGTACTGACTTACGAATACAGATGGTTTGAAGCAACCCGCCCTAAGAATTGGAATCAAAAATCGAAATAAATCTATCTATCTATATTAATAAAATGCTCTGTCCTGACTGACTGACTGACTGATGGATCAACGCACAGCCTAAACCGCTGGTCGTAGAAACATGAAACTTGGAGGGCGTATTCCTTATATGATGTAGGCATCCGATAAGAAAGGATTTTTGGAAATTCCACCCCTAAGGGGGGGAAATAGGGGATGAAAGTTTGTATGCAAGTCCGTCATTTTTAAAGTAAAATCAATGAAAATTGGTATTTAGGCTTCTCTTTTAAAATAAACAAATACATATTTCAGGATTTTTGAAAATTAAACCTGTAAAGGGTAGAAATGGGGGGTGAACGTTTGAATAAGGGTTCCGTTAGTTTTGAAGTTAGTCATGGAAATTGGTATTTGGGATCTTTGTTTCAATTAACGAAACATATTTTTAAGGGTTCATGAAATTTCAACCCCTAAACGGGTGAAAAGGGGATAAAAGTTTGTATGGATGTACCGTTACTTTTGAAGTTAGTCATTGGAATTGGTATTTAGGCTCTTCTTTTCAAATATAGAAATAGGTATTTCAGGTTTTGTGAAAATGCATCCCCCTAAACGGGTGAAATGGGGGTTGAAAATGTGTATAAGTGTACCGTTAGTTTTTAAGTAAGGGTCATAAAAATTGGTGTTTTTGTTCATAGTTACAAACAAAGAAATGGTGTTTAGCCTTTTTTAACCGACTTCAAAAACAAGGAGGACGTTCTTAACATCGGAATCTTTTTTATGTGCCTATGTTTAGCGATCATTCCTTACCACGTGGACTGATTTCGATGATTATCTTTGTATTGAAAAATAGGTACTTCAGGTGTAGGCTAATTTTGGTTAAGATCTGATGATAGGATCCATGACAAATTAACGGAACTCTTCAATTCTTATGAGCACATAAACAGTACTCGGGCAAATCGTATCTGATATCTGAGTAACCGTGATGTCGTTATGGTGAAGTAGACGTACTTAGTAGTGAAACGTTCCCGTGGTATAATTTCCGACGTCCACGCGGGCGAAGCCGCGGGCGAAAGCTAGTAAGAAATAAAATGATTATGCCGTTGACATTTTGAAAAAACCAATAAAACAAAAACGGGTGCATGCTGGCTGGCGCCTGCTTCCATAGAAAATCATGTCGACAGCAACTAAAACCTTTGAATTGAGAACTCATTAGTCGGGCTGTACTTCATTGGATCATTCACACCATACTTAACCTCACTGTCACAAATACGAAGATTTCTCTTTAATCCAATTACGTACAAAAACAAATAAAAAATGAATTTAAATACTCTTGAAATACTCGATCACACCAAACTAATTTCATATCTGTACCGACATACACAATCTGAAGCCCAGCGTTCTATGGGCGTCCGCCGTGTCCTTTAAATCAAAAACATCAAGTCATAAGAGAATATATTTTGCAAATTTTAAACATGCTATAACCATGTTATGCTCAGTTGGTTAGAGCGCTTGCCACGGTACGGCAGAGGTCACGGATGCAAAACCCGCCTGTGTCAGTTGTTTTTGAAATGTCTTAAAGGTCTTATATGTTTTTAACATTACATCAACTCTTTCTGTTTTTCCTTCTTTTCGTTATAAAAAACCGGCCAAGTGCGAGTCGTACTCGCGCACCGAGGGTTCCGTATCATATTTGGACGTATAAAGTGAAAAAATCCGGACAGCATAACTAAGTTTGTTTGTGAAGGAATTTTGATGATTTTGAAAAAACTGTACTAGTTAGGAACATCGTTTTATTTTTGGTGCCATATTTGGGTCAATTCCTATGAACCCTAATTATTTCAGATTTTTCGCCCCGCTAACTTCGGAGATAAGGGGGGGGGAATGGTATTTTTTTGGACATTTTTCATCATATGTCGAAAACTGTGAGACATAAAATAAAATGAAAATATATTTTGTAATGTGCAGATCAAGCCCTTTCATATGATATGTCACTTGACCTAGTGACCCCACTTTGAAATTTCGGACCCCCACTCCGGCCCCTTTTGCAATGAAAATATAAATATTTTTGGATTTTTTTCATTTGCAATGAAGTTGAATAAGCATTCTTTATAACTGTTCTAAATTTCAAGTCGATAGCATAAGTAGTTGCTGAAATAAGCAGGTGTGACAGACAGACAGACAGACAGACAGACAGACGAAGTCGCACCATAAGGGTTCCTTTTTACCATTTTGGTACGGAACCCTAAAAAGATTTTTTTAAATAAGGTTTTGGATTTTGGACCTTTTCGTTACCAACTAACTCCACGGGACGAACTGCGAATAGGACGAACTGCGAATGGGACTAACTGCGAATAGGACCAATTGCGAATGGGACCAACTGCGAATGAGACGATTTGCGAACGCGTGACGAAGTGCGCATAACCCAACCAAACGAACAAACACACAAACAATTTCTTCAGCTTTATTATATTAGTATGGATTATTTAATTAAACAGGACCACAATATAATATAATTTTATTGAATTTTATTGTTTTTAATTTTTATTGATTTTTAATTTTGAAATGGATTTGGATTGATTATTATTGATTTTTATTTAGATTGATTATTGTTTTTATTTTTTGTATGTAATTTATTTGATTTTATTTAATTTTATTATTTTTATGTTTGTCATACATGTCAAAATACTAACATAGTCTTAAGTAAAAATAACTAACACAATTATGGATGAAAATTCGAAATAAAATAAATACAATACAATACAATAGATCGTGGAATAGGCTTACCAAGGAAACCTTAAAAAGGAACGTTACAAGGAAACGTTAAAAAAACGCGCCAAATACACCACCTTACAGGTGGCATGTAAACGTGTGCATAATGAGGAACACAACTTTTTGAATCGCTATATTTTAGAAATGGTGAATCTGAGGAAAGAAGTTGAGAACAGTTTTTATAGATAATTACATGCTCTACAATTTTAATCTGAACTATTTTTATGATGAACTTTACCGTTTGGCTGAAAAATGCAAAAAACCCGAAAAGGTTGACCTTTGACCTTGATTTTTTTTTAGCACACGGGATCGATGAGGACTTTTGGCAATTTATTCCTAGTGGTATACTCAAGGTCTCTACCAAAATTCAGCTCTGTCGGAATACGGTAGTGGACTACTATTAAAAAAAAACCGGCCAAGTGCGAGTCGTACTCGCGCATCGAGGGTTCCGTATCAGTTTTGGACGTATAAAGTGAAAAAAACCGGACCGCAAAACTAAGTTTGTCTGTGAAAGAATTTTGATGATTTTGAAAAAACTGTACTACACACATCAAAAGTGTCTAGGGATCAAGCATTTTTATGCGGATTTCTTGAGATTGAGATGTGGCTTTGTAATAAATTTATGATTTTATAAATTTATATGGATCCTTTTTGGTGCATTTCATAATTTGAATCAGGAACTCTCAATCAAATTCGAGTAAAAGATGAAAATAAGCTGTCAATATTTTCCCTATAAAAACATACAACGCATTGAAGACATTATTAGTGCTACTGTTTCCCTACTACTGATTAAAACCAACGTTATTATGGAGCGGCGACGTCATTTAAGCAGGGAAGAAATGCTCAGAGCCGTGGGAATGATAGAAGCTGGTTCCCGGCAACGTACTGTAGCTTTAGCTCTGAATACAAGTCAGAGTGTTATCAGTCGACTTTGGACACGTTACCGAAGCACTGGTACCGTGGCTGAGCGCCATGGAGGACGGTATCGCTGCACCACACGGAGACAAGACCGATACATTCAAATCTTAACGCGTATATAATACAATACACAAGCATTGCAATATATATAGTTTAAATAAATTCCAATGCAAAAGGAAAGTTAGTAACTGGCTCACGACTCATACCTATGAGGAGACTGAGAAACTGCTTGAAAAGTTATTCTAATAGCTCTAAATCACTTTGTTGGTCAGGCACAATCTCACATCAACGCTTACACATACACACAACACACATACACACCCCTACACGACACATACATTTACACACACACCCACACTAGAGAGGCTACAGAGTTTATGTCACTTAATTTTATATTTTTACTTTATTTTCTCATGTTACTCCAATCACAACTTCTAACACAATAACTCCGAACTTGTTTGTACTATTAGGCTAATGTAATAAATAGAGAGAGCCCTGACACCCATAACACAAGTTTAATCTTAGCTTGGGTGTCAGAGGTTGATAACCAGTGAAGTCAATTTCTAAAGTATGTAGGTACTAACCTTGTGTATTATTGTGAAATTGTATAAAAAAAATCTCGAAGAGCTCCAACAATAACCGCCATGATGTTAGCCGTGAGGCTTCATCACTCTTCAGGGAACTTAATTAGCGACCAAACAGTCAGAAACCGCTTGCATGAAGTGAACCTTCATTCCCGAAGACCGCTACGGGTACCACCTATAGCAATGCACAATCGTAGGATTCGATATCAATGGGCTCTTGAACACAGAAATTGGGCAGAAGAACAATGGCGTTTCGTGTGCTTTTCTGATGAGTCTCGTTTTGGTATGAGACCGGATACAAGACGTATACGACACTGGAGAACCCCTGGACGCCAACAGCGATTAAAATCCTGCCAGGAAGTCCATCCTTATAGTGGTGGAACCATCATGGTATGGGCGGGTATTTGGATCGGCGGAAGAACTGAGTTGATTTGGATCAGAGGCAACCTCAACGCTCAAATTTATGCTGAGACGATTGTATCAGACGTCATCGTTCCTCTACAAGTGCAAATCGGGCCCTTATTTCAGTTAATGCATGATAATGCACGACCGCACACCGCAAGAGTTGTAAGACGGACTCTCGCCGCAGCTAACATCAATGTCCTGCCCTGGCCTGCTCAGTCGCCAGACTTGAACCCGATTGAGCATGCATGGGATATGCTACAGAGAAGAGCTCTGCCGAATATGGAGGGTATCCAGTCGTAAGAAGACCTTTTTTTGTTGTTGCAACGAACATGGGCGGCCATTCCACAGCGTGATTTGGATGAACTCATTTTGAGTATGCCAAACCGATGTTCTTGTGTTGTTAGTGTTCGCGGTAGAAACACGGATTATTAATTGTTTAAGTTACCCAATAAAATTTTAAAGAAAACTGTTATTTCAGTCTTTTTTTCGAACTTTAATGTTAGTGGTTCAAATGTCAAAAATCCCTTTATTAGGAAAATGGCAAATTTCTTTATTAATGCAAAGGTGACTTGGTTTATCGTTACTGTGACAAACGAAAACACTTTATTTGATGAATCCTTAAAGAAAATTTTAATTAATATCAATCAGGAGAAAAGTTATTGCAAAAATATATGTTGATCCCTAGATACTTTTGATGTGTGTAGTTAGGAACATCGTTTTATTTTTGGTGCCATATTTGGGTGAATTCCTATCAACTCTAATTATTTCAGATTTTTCACTCCGCAAACTTCGGAGATAAGGGGGGGGAATGGTATTTTTTCAGACATTTTTCATCATATTGTCGAAAACTGTGAAACATAAAATTAAATAAAAATATATTTTGAAATGTGCAGATCAAGCCCTTTCATATGATATGTCACTTGACCTAGTAACCCCACTTTAAAATTTTGGACCCCCACTCCGGCCCCTTTTGCAATGAAAATAAAAATATTTTTTCATTTGCAATAAAGTTGGACAAGCATTTTTTATAACTGTTCCAAATTTCAAGTCGATAGCATTAGCAGTTGCTGAAATAAGCAGGTGTGACAGACAGACAGACGAAGTCGCACCATAAGGGTTCCTTTTTTACCATTTTGGTACGGAACCCTAAAAAGTACAAATAAATTATTTTATTCCAAAGAAGGAATAGGAATAACAAAAAGTAAAAAAATATTTATAATTTATCACAAAATGGAAAACATAGACGCTTTTAAAGTTTTTGGAGGGAGTATCGCTCCGTGTCTGTCGTGCGAAGCGGACATAGGTGGTGTTACGTCACGTATCATGCATGCCGTCCGTGTCTAGCAAATCATTTTAAAACGCTTATAACTTAGCTAATTTTGTAGGTGTTTCATCGGCTTTTTTGGTGTTAATTATCTTTTTAGGGTTCCGTACCAAAATGGTAAAAAAGGAACCCTTATGGTGCGACTTCGTCTGTCTGTCTGTCTGTCTGTCTATCACACCTGCTTATTTCAGCAACTACTTATGCTATCGACTTGAAATTTAGAACAGTTATAAAGAATGCTTGTTCAACTTTATTGCAAATGAAAAACGTCCAAACATATTTTTATTTTCATTGCAAAAGGGGCCGGAGTGGGGGTCCGAAATTTTAAAGTGGGGTTACTAGGTCAAGTGACATATCATATGAAAGGACTTGATCTGCACATTTCAAAAGTAGGACCCTATATATTTTATTTTATGTCTCACAGTTTTCGACATATGATGAAAAATGTCCAAAAAAATACCATTCCCCCCCCCCTTATCTTCGAAGTTTGCAGGGCGAAAAATCTGAAATAATTAGAGTTGATAGGAATTGACCCAAATATGGCACCAAAAATAAAACGATGTTCCTAACTAGTACAGTTTTTTCAAAATCATCAAAATTCCTTCACAAACAAACTTAGTTATGCGGTCCAGATTTTTTCACTTTATACGTCCAAAAATGATACGGAACCCTCGGTGCGCGAGTACGACTCGCACTTGGCCGGTTTTTTTCAAATAGATTCACAATAAAAAATATATATTCAACATCCCTATTAATGTTATTTGAATGTCTATTTTGACCGGACTATAAATACTTGTGATAAGATAGATAAGAATGACAATTTTATTGATAAATTGTCCAGTTAAACATTAACCCCCTTACTTCTAACTTTAACCACTGATTAATAATATCCTTGTCATTTGTATGAGAATGAATAGAGATGACAATTGACTGAGCTGTTTAATTAAATCATCGTCTAATTAAGGGGTTCTTAATTATTTTTGAAAACATAAAAGTAGCTTTTGTGGCTTTTTAAAGCTAGATATAATAATAAACTGTCGCGGACTTTTTTGTAGAACTAAGGCCAACACTTCTGTCACACGTTGTTTTCACATTATCAGACGGCAGCGTACGCATAAACAGCCCTTTCAAACTGATATTTTTTCTGACTTCCTTGATACAAAACCGGACAAGTGCGCGTACGACTCGCGCCCTAAGAGTTCTGAAATATGCAATAGCGCCATCTATGCCGCTATTACATCGAAGTAGATATACCATATCTTGATCATAGATGGCGCTACTGCATTCTTCTAGTGGCGCCATCTATGAATAGATGGCACCACTTATGGTCCGGTGAAAGACGGATCCTATGAGGGTTCCGTTTTTCCTTCTGAGGTACGAAACCCTAAAAACGTAACAGCTCATCTAATAACACATTCATATTCATAAATTATATACGTTCAGGAGTATTTGAGTTTATCGCGTCCACGGAATAAAATTATTCCGTGATCGCGTCGTTCAGACAGAGTGACGCGACGCGGCGGAGCGACTTTGTTTTATTAAATGTAGAGATAGAGATCTATATTCTATCTACCTATACCTATACTATTATAAAATTGTAAAAAATCCGCGCCTGTACAAAGATATTGCAAAAAAAACAGGATAGGGTACTGGGACATAACCATACCCAAAAAGTTTGTCTGTTTTTGCGCGTATCATGCAAAAAGTACTCAACGGATTTTGATGTGGTTTTCACAGTTCAATAGCTTGGGGTCCAACTTATTTAAGCCATGTTTCATCTAATTCCGTTGAGATAAACCAGAGATATAGCGCGACCTCTTGGTAGTACTCGCTACCCTACACTACGGAAGTCATTTCACTGTAGTCCACGCGGTGAGTCACTAGTTCTACTATTCTGGAAGAACAGAATGTAGTACTATTAAGAACAAAAACTTCCATCTGTTCTACCATAGAACTGTGGAATAGATCAAGTGGGAACAACGGAAAATTGCGATCCATCCTCATTTTCATAACAAAATGGACTTCTTGTTGCAGACCTAACTGATTTGTATGGTTCACATTCCTAATGAGAGCTGTCAGTGGAGCTGCTCCGAACTCAAGCACTAACTTTGTTGCATAAATTAAAAGAGGAGTAGTCACTTATCTTCTTTTTTCTATTTCAGGTACCTCAGGGACTGTAATTGATCTGAAGGCAAATTACTTCACGGTGCAAACAACACCCCAGTGGCGGTTGTATCAATACCACGTGGACTTCTCGCCAGAGGAGGATAACACAGCGATTCGCAAAGGTCTTATGCGCATACACGCGAATACCCTAGGAGGGTAAGTGCTTCCTTTATGTTAGTAAACATTACCGCCAATCATAATCTGCGATAAAACCATTATGAGATTAAATAACAATATAATATAAATTGTCAAGATACAATTCCAAGAAGTCTACTTGACCATTTTCACAGACTTTAGTCACTTAAATTCCGCCAATTAGCTTCCTTATCTTATAACTACATCTATAAAATACTCTAAAAATTAATCATATTGTTCATAGTTTCAATGTTTCAAAATAACTGCAACATTTGATAAACCATTTTTAATTCAAGGTACTTGTTTGATGGAGCGGTATTGTACACTGTTAAAAGACTACACCCAGATCCTCTTGAGCTATACTCTGATAGGAAGACCGACGGGGAAAGGATGAGGATTATGATAAAGGTAAGCAGTTTTAACATACTTAATTTTTATTTCAATGTTACACATTTTCTGTGAGTTAAAAGTTCAAACTATTGTAGGCTGACTTCTAATGACCTATAAACAAAAACTTGAATTATAATTTAAATTAAATATACCTATAAGATTCCAAATTATTTATTTGACGTAAATATTTATGTAATTGTATTAATTAATTTGTTTGCAGCTAACATGTGATGTAAGCCCTGGAGATTACCACTACATCCAAATTTTTAACATAATTATTAGGAAATGTTTCCAATTATTGAACCTGCAGCTAATGGGTAGGGATTACTTCGATCCAGTTGCTAAGGTATGGTTATTACGAAGTTTTCAGAAATAAGTGCTGTTTGATTTTTAGTGTTATATTTTTAAATACATTATGTACTTATTTATATTTGTAGGTTGATATCCCAGAGTATAGATTACAAATTTGGCCTGGCTATAAGACCACTATCAATCAATATGAAGATCGTCTATTGATGGTAACTGAAATCACCCATAAGGTTTGTATTTTTCATATTATTAATTCCAGGAGATTAAAATATTTTTTAATAAAGATTTGCACTTCAATGAATAATATTATGTAATATCCCTACATAGTTGAATGTTATTTCTTATTTTTTATAGGTCCTTCGGCTGGATACTGTTTTGCAAATGTTAAGCGAATATGCTGCCACAAAAGGCAGCAACTATAAAAAGATATTTTTAGAAGACATAGTTGGTAAGTGTAACTTTTATAAACCTACCTAAACATCCAGTATTAGTGACAAAAACAAAAGTCATAAATTATGTAAAGGTCCAAATTACCATTTGGTAATGCCACAATTTGAATTTCTAAATAAACGAGTTAATATAAAACAAATTTCGTAATGAAGGTCATGTCTAAAACTTTACAAATTATCACACGTTAAAAAAATATGGTGATTCCAGGTAAAATTGTCATGACCGACTATAATAAAAAGACGTACAGAGTGGATGATATATCCTGGCAAGCATCCCCGCGATCCACCTTTAAGATGCGGGAAGAAAATGTTACGTATATGGATTATTATCAAAAGGTGTGTTTCATCTACCTTTAATTCTCTAGAATAATAAAATTCTTTTATTTTTCAATAAACATTTAAATTTTTAATAAGTTCACTGTTTTAACGTCGGTCCTAGTAATATTTTTTCTATGATTTTGCGTACACATTTATATTCTGAAAGCTTGTTCTTGTACGATCCGTCAAATATTTTTGCCGCTGTTATTGGTAGGTACACCCAAATTAACAACATAATATTATCTATCATATTTATAAGACTTGACAAAATATAAAATTGAAAAGGCTTTCTTATAACGGGACTTTCTTAACATCAATCTCTCTCAAAGAAACATTTTTTTAATGCAACCTTTGTCAGTACAGCCGTATTTACATTGTAAATTATTTCAGAAATATAATATCCGCATCCATGATGCCGGCCAGCCTTTGCTTATTTCTCGCTCGAAACCGCGCGACATCCGCGCCGGTATGCCGGAGCTGGTGTACTTGGTGCCCGAGCTGTGCCGCCAAACGGGCCTCACGGACGATATGCGTGCCAACTTCAAACTCATGAAAGCCCTCGACGTTCACACTAAGATCGGACCTGATATAAGGATTCAAAAACTATTGACCTTCAACAAACGCTTGACTCAGTGTCGTGAAGTAGTTAAGGTGTGTAATTGTGCATAGCAAGTATAAATCCTTTATTTTAGTTTTTTTTTTATTTGGAAATTGTATAGGTAGGTACGTATTTCAAACTTATAATTATTTTTATAGGAAATGGGTGATTGGTCGCTTACTCTGTCCCAAGAGTTAGTGAAGTTTAAAGGCCGCCAACTGCCTGCCGAAAATATTGTGCAGGGAAATAATTACCGTTACCCGGCTGGCGACACCACTGAGGGCTGGACCAGGGACATGCGGTAAAATAAAACAACAGACTAATTTTATTTCAACTTTTAACAATAGTTAAAATATGATGTTTAATTTCTATTCATCAGCTCGAAGCCTTTACTTGACATATCGCAACTGCCGTCATGGGTGGTTATAACGCCAGAGAGGCAGCGTCGCGACGCAGAAGGCTTCGTTGACTTAATCATGAAGACAGCTGGAGCTGTGGGTTTCCGCATGCCCAAACCCGAAATAAGTAAGTAACAATTCTAATCGTCCTATTGGTGAAATAAAGATTTTATTTATTTTAATAAATAATAAACATTATTATATGTACATATTTCTTAACGAAGACTTGTAAAGCCTTGTTTAATAAAACACGATAGTAGCATTAAATAAAATTCGTAACTGACTTATTTTTTTTTGTTGTCTAGTACCCATTAGGAACGACGGACCTATGGAATACGCCAACGCGTGTGAGAATGCGATAGCTCGCAAGAATCCTGCTATGATCTTGTGTGTCCTGGCGCGAAAATTCGCGGACCGGTGAGTATTTTAGCGTTCCATTCCTTTAGAAATGGTTTTTCTTTAGTAAATGTAGCTAAGGACTTCGCATTAAAATTTAAATTTTGTTTTGTTTTATAAAATAATTGAAATTATAAATTTTTTTAGGTATGAGGCAATTAAAAAGAAATGCACAGTAGACCGTGCCGTACCGACACAAGTTGTATGCGCACGCAATATGACTTGCAATTCTGCTATGTCCATTGCCACAAAAGTGGCAATCCAAATTAATTGCAAGGTAAGCATGAACCATTATAATAAGCTATTAAACAGTTTTTTTTTCTAAGGCGATTCGCACACCGCACCGCATCACGCAGCGTAGCGCGGGAGTGCGTGATCTTCCGTTGTTGCAAGTACCTGTATTTGTGTAGAAATCACGCGTAGTGCAACACGCTGAAAACGCATTCACGCGCGGGGCTTTTGTTCCGTCCGGTGTGTGATTCGATTCGATTCTAATGGATAATTAAGTAGACATCGTTTCAAGAACAATGTTTCGGAAAATACTTCTCTAAAATTCTATTTTCTGCCTGTGTTAGTAGTTTTTAAATTTATCTTTTGATCATTTCCAGCTCGGCGGTGCCCCATGGAGAGTAGATATACCGTTACAGAGCATTCTAGTTGTAGGGTATGACGTATGCCACGACACTCGCTCCAAAGAAAAGAGCTTTGGCGGTTTTGTTGCGACACTGGATCGCCATTTGACGCGTTACTTTTCAGCGGTTAATTCTCACACGTCGGGTGAAGAACTAAGTGCGCATATGGGCTTTAATATAGCCGCAGCTCTACGCAGATATCGAGAATTAAACGGTAAGTGATTTCATTACTGCCTGTCATTGTATTTTTTTTTAGTTTTTAATTTTATTTACAATGCTTATAGTTTGTAAAATATAGCTTGATCTCTATGACATGTCAAATACGAATAAATAACGTCAAAATGCATTAAAAATGTACGGATTTGACATCTTTCACAGAGATCAAGCTATATATACTATAGGGTATAATATCATTGTAATAAAACAAAAAAAAATGAAGTCTCCACTATAATTAATTATGTTATTTATAGAGATGGGCCGAATAAATTTTGCGGGATTTGTCAGGCTCTAAGGCTACGAACGCATAGACAGGTGGCGCTAGACGCTAAGCAAACCACCTGTCTATGCGTTCGTAGCCTGTGCTTTTTTACGCTTAGCGCTAAGAATTGCGCCAGACTCCCACCCGCTATACCTGACCCTGTTCTTGCATCATCTAGTTCAAAGCAAAAAGTCGCAAGCTTTCGTTTTCGTTAGTTTATTATACTCCAAATCAATTGAAATTTATATTTGCGCTGTAAAACATAGGCTGCAAAATGAGTGGCAGAAAACCATTAAGCAATTGGACTAAGGGCCAAGTTCACCGACGAGTTAACAGTCCGATAACTTGAAAACGGGCGTTTAACTGGTCAAACGGCTGTTTTCAATTTAACGGACTGTCATCTTGTCAGTGAACTTGGCTCTAACCAGCTGAATATTTTTTTACTAACTCGGATTTTTTTTAATACTTGTAAATAACCTTTTATAAAATATCTTATTCTGCAGGTGCCTTGCCACAACGAATTTTTATCTTCCGTGACGGTGTAGGTGATGGCCAAATACCTTATGTGCACAGTCATGAGGTACGTTATTTATACAATCATAAAATCAATTCAGAATGTAAAAGTTAATCCTTTAAGGCCATGTTGTTTCATCTTACAGTTACGTATCTGTAACCGTCAAATATGGCGGTTTGTATGACAATTTCATACTGACTTAACGATTACGTACTGACTTACGGATACAGATGGTTTGAAGCAACCCGCCCTAAGTGATACAATATAATAAATTAATATTATTCGCTTATAGGATTCGTTTTTCGTCTCATATAACAGACCTTGCATATTGCACTGCTTGTTCATATTGGTGTGTTCTTTCTAGGTGACTGAAATAAAAAAGAAGCTAAATGAGATTTACGCTGAGATGGAATATAAACTGGCTTTTACGATAGTTTCCAAGCGCATCAATACGCGCATATTCTTGGACCGCGGACGTAACGGCGAAAATCCACGCCCTGGCACCATCATCGACGACGTCGTTACTCAACCGGAACGGTTAGTTTGTTAAAATAAAATAACTAGGTATATACCTAGGTCTGTAGTTTTAGATGATCTCACTCCACTGGCAAACTATCACGACAGGTTAATACCAGAGGTACTATAGAAACAAATATTCGAGGAGGTGGAAGGTTATTTATGTTAGTCTCTGGACAGGCACATCCATTAACACTAATTACTTGTAGCTCTTGAGTATGGTCGTACTGGCGCAGTCGACGACACGGTATAGGCTATCCAACAGCCACAAACATAAACTTTGCTAATCCGTCCACCCACTGAACTCCTTTGGCTCAACGACCCGAAGTGAGCCTTGTCCTCCAAAACAATAACTCTCCAAGCATTTACTATTTTATTATTTTTCGGAAAACCTAGGATGACAATGCTAAACAATATATGTTTTACTTTACAGATATGATTTTTATTTAGTGTCGCAAAATGTGCGCGAGGGTACAATATCGCCTACCTCTTATAATGTAATTGAGGACACTACAGGACTCCACCCTGATCGGGTAAGTTATTCTTATACTGTTCTATACCTACTCAATCTTACATAGTGTACGCAAACTGTGTGTGTACTGAAAAGATAAATATATTATCTAAACTAATATTATAAAGAGGTTTGAAATATAAGTATTGGTTGAATACTATCTGGATATTAATCATAAACTTGTTCATTTCAGATGCAATGGCTTACATACAAGCTCACTCACTTGTATTTCAACTGTTCCTCTCAAGTGCGAGTTCCGTCTGTGTGCCAGTATGCTCACAAGCTGGCATTCTTGGCTGCGAACAGCCTTCACAGCCAGCCACATTACACTCTCAGTGACACTTTGTATTTTCTGTAAATTTTCGTATCTAAGGCCCATTATTCCAGAATGTTGCTCAAGTAATTTATCTCTACTCAAATACAGGATTAAAGTGACGATTTCATACTAATCTATACTTGATTCATTAAAGCATAATCGAACGCCTGCAGCCGGCAAACAATAGAATTTTAACTGTTTACATCTTTAATGAGTTAAATCGAGATTCATGCTTCAAGTACCGTTCTAGAATAAAGGCTTCGAAGTATTTTAAGATTAATACAGACTACGGCAAACGTATTGTGTAGTCTGAAACCAGTAATTAATGTTCCTTATGCTATTTGTAAGCGAACCCCTTTACACCCAAAATCTTACTATTATTATAAAAAAACATGCGTGTAATGGTGTCAGAGGCCAAGTTTGACATGGACATTATTCGCATTTACCATGTGATTATTGTGGATATTTTCTAAGTGAAACGGAACTGTTTAGGTTAATGAGGCGTTGTTAGCCTTCGTAGTATTATAATATTATAGCCTATAAGGATTATTCTAAATTTGAATCTATGCTCGAATTTACAGACTGTCTAAAATAGCGCTCACCCGTGTACACGGCGGCGACGTGTACACGAGCGCATAAGCTTTTGAAGTTCTTTATTTTGCCAAAGCAAATGACATTTTGTTTTTTTATTTTTTATTTAGGTTATCTAGGCTTACGTTTTTGCAGTCCATGCAACTGCTTTTTATTACCTCATTTGTTTTCTTTTTGTTTATTGGTAGTTGTTTTAACGTAGCTCATTAGCTACTTGAAACTGCTGTGTATAATTAATTACCTCTAACAAAATTTGTTATTGATTAAAACATTTTAGTGTGCTAGTCACATACCACCGAATCGAACGCGCATGTTGTCTGATGTGAGATTGTTTAACGTGTATGCCAGACATGTGAAGTCGAGAAAAAGTTACGCATTTATTGCAATATTACATATTTACGTTATAAAATTGCCATAAAAATATATGCCACAGGCATAATATGTTACTATAAGTTCTCTAAATTTAAGCTTTAACCTTACGATATTAAAAAGAAGTACATAATTGACGGGGCTCATAACATTCCAACTGAATGTTTATTTTTTTAGCCCATTCGCCAAACGCTAAATTGGAAACTTATAGATGAAAATTGAACTATCCTGAATCCATTGTAAAACAATTGGCCAGCTTTAGAAATCTTGAATTAATAGTGCTTAATAATATTCTCTGCGTTAAGTGAATGTTTACAAAATGGCCACTGCGAATGGGTTAAAACTTATATTATTGTATTTTAATGTCTGCATATTATTTTCTAATATAAGTTGATCTGATACTTTTGTACTGTAAGCCTGTAATTGTTTCCGGTTTTATTCAAGCGTTGGTTCGACTTGCTACATAGCCGCGTGATGAGTTCTGAGTACTGAGTGCGAGTTGAAAACCATCGCTTTATTCAAGTAATCAGCGAATGGAACAACCAATCACGTACGTTAGCGTCTTCACTTTCGAGCGCGAACCTATGTTCGATTGGTCGTTGACTACGTTAACGTTTATGCGATCGAATATGTTAGAAAAACTCCCACTAGGCACTGATCGAGTTCCAAGGTGGTCTAGCAAACGAACCTAACGCGGGTAAAACTGAAGTCATTATGACACATGAATATCCACAAAAGTTGATTAATAAAAAATAGCATTCATTCGCAGGCTGTAGTCGTCGGCAAATTACTGTCTGCAGTATTTTCAAAACTTTGTAATACTTTTATTTTTGTACTTAATACATTTGCTTACGTTAAAACATGTTTTATTTCATAAACATTACCCTACAGAGTTGGTTACGAGTGAAATTCGCCGATCTCGCTTGGGATTGAAACACGTCGTCTATGTACTGTTGGTATAGATACTGGCACCAGTCATGAGCACAAACTTTGCGCATTAGCTGATTTTTGGTATGTGTTTGTTGCTGCGGTAGATTATTTTCGTCTGGTATCACTGCTACTCGAAGGCTACTCCAGTTCCCTACGGCGTTATTTTTGGGAGCCGCCGCCGGCTGCGGAGGCGCTCCCTAATTATAATATAAACTCAAATTTAATTATTTAACTATCCTGACACATGAGTTAAACAAACCACAGAAACAACATAATTGTTTTTTAAGTTTGTTTATTATGCGCCTGCCAGACTATGCTCCTTGCGCTGCTCATCGCTATGCTCCTCGCGCTGCCGTGATTTGCCGCGATGTTGCCCTCTCTGCCGGACGAGACGAGAGAGAGAGAGAGGACAAGGAGCATGACGTGTGGCATGACGAGTAATGTTGCCACACTATGTCTCTGCCTCCTTTCCTCGCTACTTCCCATGCCACTCGTCGAGTGTGTGGCAGGCGCATTAGATATCACAGTAGAAATGTGTTTTAATTATTTACCTGTAAAATTAATATTATTTTGTAGTTCAGTATCAGATTACATTTTTCAAAAATGCATCTTTTCATTCAACATTTTTAAAGATGGTTCTGTGCGAGCGAGAGAGGAGACAAAATTCCGAGAGCGCCCTTAATATTGTCTGCATAGATGCATAGGTACCTATCGATACACATACTAAATAGAAGGTAGGTAGGTAGAACCTACTGTTCCAATTCACTACCCTTTGCTGCGCGCCATACCTACTAGGGTAAAAATCATTGACGTTGAGATGAGAATAAGGCCTACCGCAAACGACAGACTGCGATCTACTCGGTTTTAATTTAGTTACATAAGCAGTGAAAATAATTCACTCTGGCCAGGCAGTAGGTAAAATAACCGCACCCCACAACAACACGGACGTTGGAACTCGTCTTCGCTGTCTTCAAAATCGATTATAATGTTTACACTTTCAAAGTCCGTAGCAACGCTACATTCACTGTGAAAACGATCACTGCATATAAACTTCCAGTGTGATGTGTGTGTAACGGAGTTTTGTGATCTATTACTTATCTACTAGATACAAAAAAAAAATGGAGGAAGACAAAGGAAATGAAGAAGCTGAAAATTGGAAAGTATACGAAGCATTGTGCAGCAAAAGCCCGACCGAGGTACCTACACTGTGTTTCGTTTACATTATAGGTAGCAGATTACCTAGATTAGATGATTGATAACGTCGACAGACACTAGGTACCTTCCTACAGCGAAAGACTGAACTGCGCGACAAGCGACAAGACTTCATTTCGACGGGACTCTGGGCTGATCGCTAACATGACAGTTTAAACTAATTAGTAGGTAGGTACCTAAGGGCACAGCCAGTTTCAAAAACAAAACAGTAGCGCGGCTGTTAGGTCTAGATTTCGTCCCTCGATTGCCATGTTAGCGGTTTGCAATGAATACTTTCATACATGCGTCCATGCTTTCATATAAGTATAGTAGGTACCTATCAATATTGTTTTTATTATGTATGGCCAGCGAGTAGCGAAATAGGTTGATTAGCACTCTTCACACAAAATGATTGGACACATTATAATAACCGATTTTGGTCGCATACCTACTGACAACACTTAAACAAGACTGAAAAACTTTGTTTTTACGCAATTTTTTACGATATGATTTAACTTGAGATTAATCCTAAAAAAAACGGACAAGTGCGAATAAGACTTACGCCTTGAGGGTTCCGTAGCGTAGGTATCTACAAACTTAATTATATATTATGTACTTAGGTCTATCAAATAAAATATTCCACTAGAAATATGCAATAGCGCCATCTATGAGCAAGATGCCGCCATTACATACTTGTGGCGCCATTTATGAACAGATGCCTCCACCCGTTAAGAAGTCGTGCCTCGGACAGACGGACGACAAAGTGTTTAAGGGTTCCGTTTTTCGTTTGTGGGAACGAAACTCTAAAAAGGAGTCAATGTCAACTTTTTTCGGATATTAAGGCGAATCACACACCGCCCCGCGCTACGCTGCGGGGTGCGTGGCGACGGAACAAAAGCCCCGCGCGTGAATGCGTTTTCAGTGTGTTACACATGCACTTTCAAACAACGGAAGATCACACACTCCCGCGCTACGCTGCGTGATGCGGTGTGGTGTGCGAATCGCCTAAGTACCTATTCTCAACCACCACAACACAGTGGTGAGTGACCAACCAGAAATGTGCCGAAATAAAATCTCAGGGAAATGAGATATCAGTACCTACCTAGGTATTGGAGACCGCAAGGAAATTGTAGATTTAGAAAATTAACGAAATTGCACTTTGTGCTTGTAGGCTGCTTCTAAGAGATCGAATAGAGGCAGTCCTCGAGTCGTAGGTTATAATTAAAGGGTGCGTCTATCAGCAAGGTCAGATAAACCCTTTTGTACGATTTACACCTGACGCAGTGGATGGATGAGCGTCCTTGTGTATGCGCGAGCATTCCAGCGGCTGCGACCGGTGTAGGCAAATCGCAGCAGTTAACAGCGTACCTAGCGTGTCTTCGCGTTGGCACTGTAGCAGATCCTTTCGATCGACAGCAGGGTGGGTGAAACTGGGTTGACACTGGTGACAGCCAATCGCCGGTGGATTCATGCAATTGTTTATGCAGCCGGATGGTCGCAGACGGAGCAGGGCGCATTCCGCAGCATCATATTTGGCTCTCTTGGTGTCTAAAGCCGGACGGAGCCAAATATGTGTGTGAAGTCTGAACACACATTTGCACATTTTCATGCATTGTCGGTTTTTAGCAGAAGAATTCTCGGGGCGAGAATTCTCGAGAAATTTGTCTTTAGTCGAGGCGGGAAAAAAAACTCAACACCTCAGAACTCGAGAAATCAGTTCCGTGCGCTAGGTAGGTAATAAAAAAAAACACGCATTCTAGAGTATGTTATTAACAGGGACCGATTAATCGGGTTAAAAGGTTACCAGTTAAATCTCTAACCCATATGTTTGGTTAATCTTAACGCAGGGTAACCGGTTAACCGTTTAATACGGTTACCGTTACCGGTTAATATTGCTGATTAACCCGAATGAAATGGAACAAAAATTTAAAAAAAAGTAACAAAATGTGATGTGCGGGAATCCGGTTATTATTAGGCTGATTAACCCAGAATACGGGTTAACCTTTACGCAAGGTTTTTCAACTAACCCAAAAAAATAAACCCCTATACGGGCGACCTTTTCGGTCCCTTATAAAAAGCATTTTTAGTTCAAGTTGGTAGCAAAATGTTTGTTTTGTTAAACAAGTTTATATAGTTATCTAAATTATTTTACAAGTAATTTTGTTGATGACCTACATTTTACTAATTATTTTTTATTAAATTAAAGACTGTTGATACTTATGGGAACTGTTAGGGAGGGACCCAATAAATGTAAAAAAGTTTAGTAGGTACTACCCTACTCTTTACTTTTTATATAATTACCTAGACCAGCCGAGTATAGTTTGTTTAACTTATTGTTTGTTGTTGATTTGTTAATTAATAATTGCAATATAGGTAGGTAACTAAAAAAATACCATTTAATTTAGGGAGCGCCTCCGCAGCCGGCGGTGGCTCCCAAAAATAGCGCCGTTGGGAACCGGCGTAGCCTTGGAGTAGCAGTGATACCAGACGAAAATAATTGCAAATTACCGTAGCAGCAGATTAATGTTGCCCTGTTTTAAGTTGAATTATCTACCTTAGACTGACTTTTAAAGTACAGTGTCAATGTAAAACAAAATACAACTTTTTTGGACTTACAATGGGGAGGGAGGTGGTCGACGGAGCCCCGCTACTCAGGGCTCCTATTTCTGTCTGCAAGGTTGCTCGCTCACTGAAGCCCCCGTCAACCCTTCGAACCTAAATTGTCCGTGTCGGGGTGTCCAAGTTCCCGAGCTCGCTTCGCTCGCTCTTGGACCCTAGTTAGGTATGTTACTCAAATGAAACATGAAATGTTTTTTTTATTATGCCAAATTGCCAACCCCATTTCAAAAGTCAGCGCCGGCTGCCAATCTAGCAATCGCCGCCGGCTGCAAATTAAGTTCACGGCGGCGGTCGTGGAGTCACTTCCTTTAATTTAATAGATCTCATCTATGTATCAGTCTCATTTGTCATAAAGCAAAAATTTAAAAATAACTTCTTGTTATAGATAAAAGGTCAAAATTTCTCGAGATACTCGAGAAATCGTGGTCGAGAATTCTCGTGCCTCGAGAAATAAAAAAGGTCGAGAAACCAGAAACCTTAATTCAAACAGACTTCCAAGGCATAGATAAAGATTTCCGTGCTTTTATTGTTATAGGCGTGACATTCGTTTGTTAATTATTTTAGTTATCGATTAGGTAGGTATGTTGATATACCTACCTAATCGATAACTAAAATAATCAACTCAACGCAATAAAACGCAATATAATAAGACATTCATACTAAAGATGCTAAATCAAAAGGTCGATAAGTTTAACGAGAATTAGAAAAATGTTGGCTGAAGGGGGTGATAGCGTGCATTGTCCCGTACCTCGCACGGATTTCTCGTAGAATATAAACATAAGTAGGTATACCGGTATGCTATACCCTACAGAACAACCAAGTCGTAGATTACAAGCTTGACTTTCAGAAACATTTCCGTGTTTTCCTCGACATGCCCCAATAGGCCGCTCGATTAGATGGCCGTGATGACATCGCAACTAAATCACAATCCAACCAATTACCTATCATGTCCATAAAAATCGTGATTTGGGGTACGCTCCCCACCGTTTATGTAAATTTCAAAGCTCTGCATGCTAGGACCTAACTATACGTATAGGTCGGTGAATAAGATATCGTGACTCTCGGTCGGTAAGCCTGAAACCTCGAGCCGTATCACGCTACATTTCAGGCAAGGAGTACTTAACTACACTAGTCGTCTTTTGCTCGTCACGAAAAACTGACTTCTTTTTGCTGTAGTGTAACAACATTGTAACAAGAACTAGTTTACTATGGAGTTATGTAAGTCTTTCAGCCTGTATCCGTTTGACTAGACCTTCCTTAAGTGACAATAAAAAAAAATTAAGTGAGATTGCTTATATAAATTAAATACCTAGGTACTTACTGAAAAAATTACGAATTCTTCAGATGGAGGCAGACGTTGGTAACGACATAATAACCAGTCTTAGAAGTGATCTCGCCGGTCTCCAGTACAAGCGGGATAAGCTGATATCTGAAGTGAGCCACAACAATTGCTTCGTGAACATACCCATATTTAATTCTCAAAGTATTAAATTAAAACAACTAGGTAAATTAGACCGATCCCTATAGTACTTGTATACTGATTACAGAACAGTGACTTAAAAAATCTAATGTTATCTCGAGATCAGAGAATACTAGAGCAGCAAGTAGAAATCGATCATCTTCGTGAACAAAATGCTCGTCAAAATGCTATCATATCGTCTCTCAGAAAGAAGATCCAAGACCTCGAAGAGATACAACGGAATCTTCAGACATCGCAGGGACGAAGTGAAATTACGGTGCAAACCTTACAAAGAGATAACCGCTACTGTGAAGAAAAGATCAAAGATTTAGAAAAGAAATTACGTTCTCTTGAATTAGAATGTCACAGTGAAGAACAACAAAAAGAAAATGCCCGTTGTCAGTTTCACGATCTTATACGACGTATGTCTGCAGCTTTGGAATCAGATTTTTGTGACACCGCACATACTCATTCTCCTGAAAGTTTAATTATTAAGGCGGCAGAACTCGTTCAAGAAATCACTAGACTGAAAAACAAATGCATGAATACAACAGAAAACTTATCAACCGTGGAACAAGAACTGAGGAGTTGTAGAGATGCCTTAGAGAGATCTAACACTGACAAAGATATATTACAAAGACAATTATCAGGTCAACTTCTAGATATCGAGAGACTAAAACAAGAAAAAGAATCTCTGTGTGTCCAGAACAGAGTCATCGAACGTGAACTACATGAAGCAAGAGAGAAACTATCACACTGTTCCAAAAACTTAAATGTTGTCACTGATAACGTTAACCAGAATGAATCTATTATCATTCAGCTAAAAGGTATCTTCATCTAAAAATCATATTAATTAAGATATTACATAGTTACCTCACAAAAAAATAAGAATGATAATGTTTTTATATAACTTTCAGAGGATTTGAGGCATCGAGATGAAAAATATCAGAGGCTACATGCGGAATTCCGTAATACCATGGAGTCATTAGCCATCCTGCTTAGTTTACCGACACGGTTTGTGGAGGCACACGAAAGTACCATAAAGGACAGAATTCGCGAAATTTTAAGTGATAATAAAGATAAATCTGTAGTAAGTAATTTTCAAGATCTTTATACTTAGTCCTAAGTCTACATAACATCATTAGTAAACTTTGTCATACAACGTCCAACGTGCAATATTCGTAGAGCAGGTGCAGACTGCAGACCATGTATTCTATGCCATCAGCAAATGAATGATTGTAATTGTGGGCAGTGATAAATAGACCACAATTTAAAATAATGCTTAGGTACTTGTCATTACAATTGCAGCAAATAGACGCATTGCGCGATAAGTTGGGCATGGAGTCCCAACAGTTGGGCAGGACGGCACATTTACATGATCAAGCGACGACGCGTGTGCGCATTCTGGAAGATGAAAGAAACATGCTCGAAGCTAAAGTACACAAATTGGAGTCGGAACTTAACGCCCAAGAACTCTCCAGGGAGAACTTACGCAAAGATAAAGCTAATGTGAGTTTCCTCCTATTACAAGTTGTGTTATGTCAATATCTAAGCTTATCTGTAGGTAATTTAATAAATCTACTGCCTCCGATGATTTAGTATTCTGCCTTGGTTTCAATATACCTATCACTATCAATAAGGTAAAGTTTATAAAAGTTCAATTTCATCTTTTGCACCCCATAGTCCATAGGTTAGCTAACAATACGAAAACAAATATCTAGGGCCGTACCACAAAAAAGATAAACACGTGTTCAACACGAATGCTACCAAAAATAATACACACTTGTCTAAAACAAGTGTGTATTATTTTTGGTAGCTTTCGCGTTTAACACGTGTTTAGTTTTTTTGTGGTAAGGGTGCTAATGTTTACAAATAAACCTTTCATGTTACAGTTTGTTGCATTCCTAGAACGTCTAAGCAGAACACTAAACATGGATGAGTTAACCCAAGACATCGGAATAGAATTGCACACTGAATCTATTATTCACCGCGCTGAGCAGTTGGCCAGGCTTGAGAGCGATAAAATTGTTGACAAGGTCAGTGGGTGGGACCAATAAGGCGAAACACACACTGCCCCACGCTACGCTGCAGGGTGCGTGGCGACGCGACGGAGCCACGGAGTCCGCGCGTGAATGCGTCTTCTGTGTGTTAGACTGTGGGCCTAGCACGAACAATTTTGACGTATCGTATCGTAAACGTAAGCGAATTTCAAATCTAAAATACAACAGTCATAGAACATTTAGATAAAATTTTATACAATTTGCGCATTTTAATAAATACAGAGATTGATTTAAAGTATTTAATTTTTACAAATATTGTGTAGCGAACGTGTATTTTCAATTCAAAATATGCTTACGTTTACGATACGCAACGTCAAAATCGTTCGTGCTAGGCCCTCTGTTAGTGTTGCATTACACTACGCGTGTTTTGTATAGAAACACAGATACAAACTTGCAAACAACGTAAGAACACGCATTCTCGCGCTACGCTGCGTGATGCGGTGCAGTGTGCGAATCGCCTAACTGAGCAGCGGCCATAGTTGAAGAAGTGTTATAACAATGTGTCGATGTCAAAAAGGGATAGTGCTATGGGTGGTGTTTAGCCCCATCTCTGTTTCACACCGGAGTAGAATAAGACATCATAGTAGAACATCTCAGGACTCATGGGCAATGGGCATACTTAGATACTAAGTCGACAGCTGGACTTTGCTTGTCCGGCGAAGGCGGCAACTGACCCGGTGTAAGCACCTAGTCGTTTGACGACTACAATTTGCAGCCTCGGTCGACAATTCGACATGGTACGCATTAAATGAAGGCGGCTGACGACTTGGTGAAACAGCGCTTCGACTGCGTCGCCTTTGTCGACCGACCGCCACCGTCACTTGCCGATGTCGGCAGTCGACATAGTTTAAGAAAGCCATCAGAAGGAGCTGGTGCTCTATGTGTGTGCTGCTTATGAGTTATCTGTATTGCAGGATCCTTATAGGTGTTTATATACTTTATATTACCTACAGTAAATTCTTGTAAATGTAGCTTAATATGCAGATATTAAATTATCTATCTTGTTTAGCCACGTACAATATCTAACATTCCTGCCCGTTAATGTAAATTAGTATATTATGCAATTAGTGAATAAAGGACGGATTTAAAGCGAGGGCCATAGATGAATCACGAGCTAGTGAAGGATTCTAACGATTGAATCACGACCGTAGGGAGTGATTCATGATGATTGAATCACAAGCGTAGCGAGTGATTCAAGTGTTAGAATCCTGAGCGACGCGAGCGATTCATGGCCCTCGATATAAATCCGTTTTATTCAAGAGTTGCATACTATACTTTATACCATGACTACGAGAAAAAGAAAGATTTAAGTGAAAATATACATATAATGAAGAAAAAGTAAAGTTAAATTGGCTTTGATGTAAACCAGCCGTGATTTTTTGGGTAGCAAGCTTTCCACCTTTCCATTATAGCGGCCGCCCGCTCTTTCACAAACTCAGGTGTTAACACATCTTCATCACTAGAATGCATTTTTAATCGATTAGAACAACACTAAACAAACACAAAATTAAAGATTAAAGTAACACTAAACTTTGTGTTCGTACAACTTACAGTACCTTCAAAATAGCGCCAATTTACTAAGGACAGCAAAGAACACAAAACAGTTTTTATTCTAATGCTAAACTCCTTGTCGAAAATGTCGACCAATCAAATTGAATTTAGAACACATCAATATAGGTCGAATACACAGATTACACTTACACTAGATACGGCAAGCCACGACCAAGCGTGCCCTGCATGTTCGACTGTTCGTACTAAAAAAAGTCTGTTAGCTCAGTGACGCTTAGTGATTGAAACAATTCTGTTTACTCTGAGCACATCACTAAATGGCTGGGGTGAAGTTATCGTAGGTATTAAAAAGATGACACGTTCGGTTTTCATACAATCTAATAACGTGCCGCATCTAGCATAGGCTCTTTAAATCTGTGGTCGAATACATTGGTGTGTTCCATTTTCAAACATCAAAACAGTGAGTAAAAGTGCTTTTTATTCACTGTTTTCAGTGAATAAAATAAGCTTTTTAGAGGGGGAATGGTATAAAATATATTTTTGTCTTCCAGTACCAACTTTTTATTCGATTTTACTGTTATTATTAAACCGCTATGATACGCCACTTTAGCAGTGTAATAACATGTACCTACCTACAATAGTATGTTACCTTCACCTTTACTGCGAGTCGGGGTGTCGGTACACTTGTACAGTCAATGTCGCAACTTGTACAAAGCGTTTGTCATGTGTTGTCTGTCTGTGTGTTAACTCGTATGTGTTTTGTGTAGATGCTATATTACGGATACTATGGCACGCTGCCCAGACTGCGCAGAGAAAGATCTTTCCATGATTTGCCTTATCTTAAAGAAGTAAGATTTGCACTTTAACCGATGTAAATGACATTGCTTACATATATAGAGAGCAGTCATACAGTAATTTTGAGAAAACACAAACATCTAAGTTTCATTTGAGTGACTTGTGTATCTATCATCTGCACAGTAAATTAGCACTACGTAGATATAATTTATTACTGTAATTAGCGTCATCACAGGTCTATATATGGCCTGCATAGTGCATAGTGTCTAATAAAGTAGATTTCAAATCATTAACGAATAGGTCCTAGCTTTTAATTTGTACTTAGTAAACATTTTCATTTAGGTATTTTATGTAAGTAGGTATACTTACATTTTCATTAGGTTAAGGTATAAGTACCATGACCGCATTATTAAAGTTGCGTCATACATCACATGACACTAATAAGAGGTGAGACAGTTAAATGATGGAAATAAATATTACTTTAGTTCCATCATTTAACTGTCTCACCTCTACATTCTGGGCCCTATCAGAATATCAGCGCTGCGACATTTTTATGTCGCAGCACTAATAAGGTTGCGTCACACATCACTTGACACCAATAAGAGGTGAGACAGTTAAATGATGGAAATAAATATTACTTAAGTTCCATCATTTAACTGTCTCACTTCTACATTCTGGGCCCTATCAGAATAGGGGCCGCCCATTAATCACGTGATGCTCGAAAGGGGGGTGGGGGGTTCGGAAAAAGGGGAAAAGGGGGGGGGGGGTGAATTGAGATATCACGTGTTTTATTTTTTCGTTGGACACGCGATTTCTAAACCGGAAAAAAAATTTCCTATAAGTATTTAAGTTTAAAGATAATATTCTGAAAAAAAAAAAAAAAATTGTACCAAAAAAAGTACTGTGATCTTGGGTAGGGGGGAGGGGTTAGTTAAAAACTTCAAAAAGTTGCTAAAGAACATCACGTGATTAATTGACGTCCCCATATCAGCGCTGCGGCATTTTTATGTCGCAGCACGAAGTATGCTGAGATAGTGGCCTTTTTATACCGTTTTTTCGCTCATCTTTTTTGTCTGTAACTTCCTGTGCGAGTCTAATTTTTTTTTTCTTTCTTTATATATATAGAAATTCGCATTAGTGAATTTCGTGCTCCTGTAATGTAGTAGATCTACGAAATAAGCGGTAACTCAGACTAGCAAAATTTTTCACAAACAAAATAATTTTAAAATTTAAAACATTATAAGACAAAAAATGCTACTTAGCATCTTTTACTACTTATTATTATTAAAATACGATAGCACTACTTCCTTACCTCCTGAATGAATTATTATTTTCTTTGCAACAAAGTATTTTTTGAGACAAACAACAACAATTTGTTTTACAGTAAGTACCATTAAATATATATTTAATTTATTTACTATGGCAATAACCTTGTATTAATTACTGTATGAATGCACAAACGTAATTAAAAAAGTGTAGTGAAATAATGTATATACCTACTTATTTATGATAACTAGGTAGTACCTACACTGTATACAGTAGCGGAACCAGATGGGGGGCTAAGGAGCTGAAGCCCCCCAAAATTTTAAGTTTTAACAGATGTCAAAACTTAAAATTAATTAAAAAATAAATCCGCTGGATTCTTATCTGAAGGTTAGAATAGTGATTTACCTAGTGTTTTGGTTTCCACCTCTTAGCTGCCAAATATTTCATAAATCCGCCACTGATTGATTAATAAAATTATGAATGGTTTATACTTAAAAGTAAAAATAGCGCACCTTCGGTGCAACAACGTCACAAATAGCTAAAACTGCAAAATCAAATATTTTTCTTGCTGTTATTAAAATTAGTAAAAGACATTTTAAAAACAACCGACACAGGTGGGGTTTGAACCCGCGACCTCTGCCGTACCGTGGCCAGCGCTCTAACCAACTGTGCTACTGTGTCATCGCCTAAATCAGTTGAAATATGAAATCCCTTATAATACGCTTCTTCTGAGTTTATCTTGCACCTAATATACTAATATAGATATGGTTCAGACTCGATTTTGCAGTTTTGGCTATTAAGCCGGAGCCGCACTGGTACGGCTACAGCGACGAGACGGCGATTTCGTGAAAACAAACTCATATAAACATGTATTATGTTGGTGTCCGCACTGCAGAAACGACAAGCGAAATTTGTTCATATCGTTGCTGTCGCGCCGTCCCAGTGCGGCCCCGGCCTTACTGACGTTGTAGCACCGAAGGTACGATTACCTACACACTTCTTATTAAAATAGTGCATGTTTAAAAACTTTTTACAATGTATGAAGCAACCTTAACCGATTTGACTTGGAATGTACAGTCGGTAGCACACGCGATGTCGTCTCATCATCGCTACCAACAAACGCAGTACAGTCACGCGTACACTTTGCATGACAGCGCTGATTTATCGATAAACTTCAAGTATCGTTTAGTACCATGACATGGTTTCGGAATTTCAGACTGCAGTAGTTTACCAATTACAAAGACGGATAAGGATTCTAAGAGAGCAACTGCAGAGAAAGGACCTACATCTGGACTTACTGCGACGAAAACTTAGCGTGCAGGTGAGTGGCCAAATGAGGTAGGTGGTTAATATCAAAAATAATTGTACATTCAAACATGCTGAAATGTCCATGGTAGGTTCTATCGAAATAATGCGTATATTTTATAAAACAAGTAATGATACGTAGACATACAGAATTAGGGATGATTAATATGAATTTCACAGCATAATAAAGCATTTAGTTTTTAAAATATACATTTTTGTTTTGGGGTATATCATATTTCTCCCATACAAAATAATTATGTCCTCGAAGACTTGTGCGTTACAAAAAAGCCTCTAAATTTTTGCGTGCTACATATTTCATTAATTCAAGCTAAAAATTAACTTTAGTATTATTAAGACTATCTAGATCTTGCATTATTTCTTTAAAATAATAAAGAAATATATAATTAATTTAATATCAAATCTGCGTCCACGATTTTTGTCATTTTTTTTATTGTATTTTGTAACACCAATATTCGGTAGTTTTTAAAATGTAAAATTGGCAACACTGCGTTTTTTGTTAGCAGCCAATCACGTAGCGCTAACTAGTGACAGTCGGCCATTTTGCAACGTGCGTTTTTCTGAGTAGAGTGTGCCTAAGCCAGTGGTGAATTTTTTCAACAATAAAACATACCTTTTGTTCGCTGGTCTGTTTATCACCTGGTAAGTTGTTTATTTACTATTAGACCATTTAAATATTGTATTATTCTCGCCCAAATCAAAAATTAACAACAATTTTAGCTAAGGAGGTTTATTGATTTTTAATTCGTTTGAGGTTATATTCAACACGTGTTTTATATTCCTTTTCGTTACAATTTGTTACAATTTTTTGTTACGTAACAAAAATGAGTTAACAAAAAGGAAGTAAGGGTGATTTTATATTGCTGAAAAATAAGAAGCACGTGTATTTCGTTACAAAAAAAATCTAGCAATTTTTTCACATTACCTACTAGGAATACTAGTAGATGAAAGGAAAGTATCAATTATTAATAATGTTATTTTTATAGTTAGACATTTCGTGTTTACCCAATTTGTATCAACCAGCCATCACCGCTGTGTTTTGAGCTCATGGCAAAGAATTAATAAATACGATTAGCTGTTGATGTTATAATGAGCCAATACCATGAGACTGATAAATTGATCTGTAATATTAATTAGGTTAAGAAAAAATATGAAACCATTAAAAATGTGACATTATATCTGTTTTGTGATGTTTATTGTTGTTTTTTTGTGAAAAGTTTATCAAGAGTTGTTTTTTATAATTAAAAGTTCAGATGAATCTATCCAAGTTGTTGTAACTAGTTCAGTTATTACCTATGTGAATGATGATGATTAATAAAAAAAACGGCCAAATCTATTTTGTTTTGTTCATAGTGTGTAATTGCCCTATTAGTTCCTTTCTGTTTCCTTTTTGTAACACTTTTCATTTTTGTAACGAAATTCATTTTCGTTTCTTTTTGGTGACTGTACAATTTTTTTTAATATTACCCAGGTACCTATATTGATTGAAAGTTTTCATTTCAACATTTTACAGTAGGTACTTGCTTCTTTTAACGCAGATAAAAACGCGAACTAACATTGAAACCAGCGTTGCCAGACGTCTCAATTTTGGCGGGACGTCCCGATTTTCTTGCCCAAAATTGAATGTCCCGCGCGGGACAGGCCCTGTCCCGCTTTTTGAGGATTACTCAACTCAACTTAAGACTGCTTTCCCGAACGCGTTTTTTCCTAATTGAATTTTAAATACTTAGTCGGAAGCCAGAAATAAATGCTCCGTAAAAATGAAAGTAGAATTAGGTACTCATTCAATTCAATCTGAAGCTGTCCAGTGCAGAGTTTTTCAACTAACTGCTGATTTATTTACGTTTTTTTTATTATGTCCCGCTTTCGACATAAGAATCCCGCTTTTTTTACTCAAATGGTTTCAAAATACCGATTTGCGCGAAAAAAAATCTGGCAACGCTGATTGAATAGTTACCAAGTTCTGTAATTTATGTGTGTATTTTTTATAAAAAACTGATTTTATGGTAGGTATGTCTATGCCAAATAGCCTACTGGGCATAAACATACCTACCATAAAATCAGTTTTACCTACTTGAAGTAGGTCATTACCATATTATATGCTTGCACTCCGTCCATGTCACTTGTAAGTAGTCTAGACTAAGTATTTTAAAAGACGGCTAGATGGCTACAACAGACATATGGTTTATAATATCAAGTGATTGGCTGCCGAGTTTATATACTTACCTACTTATTACAGGTTGGTTAACCTAAACATAAAGACATGAGACATGAGTTTTTTAAATTCTTGGTTAAACAACCCGTCGTCAGGACGAGAGCTGTCGTGTCCGCGCCGTGCTGCAAGCCGAGCGCGACGAAGCCGTCTGCCGCAACAAGAAGCTTGCGCGCCAGTGTGACAAGCTGCAAGTGCAACTAAGCGATGCGCGCTCGCAGATCCGCGACCTCAACGCGCAGCTTGTAGACGCTGCTGAGTATAAGGTACTTTCTTGGGGGTCGTAGTAGGTGACTATGGGATTCAGTAGATACCAAATCAAAAGAACGGGAGACATGTCGTTGATGAAAAGTTCCCAATGAAAGTTCAAAAACATTGGCATAATGCCAATGTTTTTGAACTTTCATTGGGACATTCGTTGAAGTCAATTGTGGACTTTTAGGTACGACGAGTTCTCTTTGTATGTGTTGATATCATTGTGTAGTTATTTCAATGTGCATCTCTGGCACCTATTCAAAATTGTAGAATCCTGCACCTACAGTACCCAACTGCAGCAACTAGTCAAAACGCATTGATCATTGATGCCTTAATGTGTAGGTAGGTACCTACTGCACAACGTCACTTACTTACGAAGAGAATCACTAGAGCAATTGATAAATGGTCGGCAACCTACATGAATACCCGGGAGCGATGTCTTTTTCAATAATACACCAGCCCTGTTTATAAACTGTCCCACTGCTGGGCACGGGCTTCCTCTCAGATTGAGTTTAGCAAGTGATAAAATAATTTTCTAACACATGACTTCGAAAAGTCAGTGGTGCGTGCCTCATCATCGGGATCGAATTCGAACCTTTCGCCGTGGGAGGCGCATGGTTATACCACTAGGCTATCACTGCATGTCATAGCTTTCACTAATAATATAACTATATTTTGTTATAAGTATTGTTTGTAGTTAAGGATTGGAAAAGGATTTCGCTATGATGGAACTTTTGTACCTTTTCTAGGTAAAGTAATACTTAGACAGCAAATTACTGGAATACCTAATTTGCATACAAGGTTGAAGTGATTTGTTTAACAGAACCATGATCTCATTTGTTGTAGTTGAACTTTATAAAATGTATTCATTTATTCGCATCATCACGGTTTACTATCCCACACTTACCTACAATGAAGATTATGATTTAATATTACATCTAAGTACTTACGTAAGTATAATGTAGGTATATAAGCATCTACAATAACTGGTAATAAAATTACGGATATCTTGTTTATAACTTTGTTGGTAATATTTGGCTAGATAGTAAATGTGAATGGACATGTGAATGGAATCACCCTTGTCGAGGAATAGTAGATTGTTATACAAGGGTGGAAAGAAATCAATTCCCATACGAGGTATTTAGACGCACGAGCGAAGCGAGGGCGGCTATAGTCCGAGTGGGAATTGATGACTTTCACCCGTGTTAAACACTCTACTTTTCATTTCAAATATAAGGAAAGTAAAAAATTGTAGTTTTTAATCAAATAATTTCGGTACAGAGTTAGTATCCCGCCAAATTATACATAAATAGTCTTTTTTAATTTAAATTTCAAATATGGAACACACCGCCCGCGTCACCGCCGCGGGCCATCCCACTTTAATAGGTATTTTTTTTAATTCACATTGGCCGTATACACTCACAAGACCGCAGCATTTTTTTTTAATCGATATTTTTCTTAATTATGTAAAAAAAATTATAGCCGACTAAATAACCAATTTTAGTTCTATTTTTAAAATTCATTCCCGCCCTAGGGAGGGAAGCAATTACTATGAGTCTTTCCCGCCCAAGGTAGGGAAGCATCGTTTTCGACCCGCTGCTCTGATCAAACAAACACTACTTTCCGAGTATGAGAAATGAAATAGTAGATTGTTATACAAGGGTGGAAAGAAATCAATTCCCATACGAGGTATTTAGACGCACGAGCGAAGCGAGGGCGGCTATAGTCCGAGTGGGAATTGATGACTTTCACCCGTGTTAAACACTCTACTTTTCATTTCAAATATAAGGAAAGTAAAAAATAGTAGTTTTCTTTAACGGAATTGGGGGTCGACATTTCGCTTGAACTCATTTTTAATTAAATAATTTCGGTACAGAGTTAGTATCCCGCCAAATTATACATAAATAGTCTTTTTAATTTAAATTTCAAATATGGAACACACCGCCCGCGTCACCGCCGCGGGCCATCCCACTTTAATAGGTATTTTTTTTAATTCACATTGGCCGTATACACTCACAAGACCGCAGCATTTTTTTTTAATCGATATTTTTCTTAATTATGTAAAAAAAATTATAGCCGACTAAATAACCAATTTTAGTTCTATTTTTAAAATTCATTCCCGCCCTAGGGAGGGAAGCAATTACTATGAGTCTTTCCCGCCCAAGGGAGGGAAGCATCGTTTTCGACCCGCTGCTCTGATCAAACAAACACTACTTTCCGAGTATGAGAAATGAAAAATAACTTTAAATACATTTCTGGTGAGGAGGATAATAAATAAAAAATATTATTTTTATTACTTAGATATTATTATTTCTGAATGTGGCATCTTCAGTAAAAAAATAAACTCAACAGATAACATCACTGGAGCGAGCTCGCAAGGTGGAAGAACTCCAGAAGAAGTTAGAGGAAGCGGAGCTACTGCGCGTGCGCTACAACCGCAAGGTGAACGTGCTGAAGGAGCAGGTGCGCACCACGGGCGAGACGTTCGAACACGAGCGCTGCTCCAGCGACCACCAGATCACCATCCTGCGCGACGACCTGTCGCGCACCAAGGAGGCGCTCGCCGACTGCCAGCGCAGGGAGGCGCAGCTCACCAGCTTCAGGTTGGTGTTTCATTTTAGTGAGTTTGTGTATGTGTAGGGTAATCTTGGGAACTACTGATCCGATTCTGAAAATTCTTTACTACTACTTTTTATTCAGAAAAAATGCACAGTTCCTGTGGATCACGCGGATGAAGTCGCGGGCAAGGTGCTAGCATATAATATAATATCACCAATTGTAAAAAAAAAATCGTAGGTACGTTTACTGTTTCAATATTGTTTCAGGAACTCGATAGCGAAGTTGCTGGGTATCCTGGTGCCAGCGTCGGTATCGGACTTCGAAATGGTGTCGCGTCTGCAGAAGCTGATCGACGCGCACCACGACTTCACGGTGGTGTCGCGGCGGTACGACGACCCCGCGCTGCTGCGAGCCTCCTCCCGCTCCCCGCCCCCCTCGCGCTGCAGGACCAGGACACCTGACAGGTTAACTTTAGGAAGAAGAAAGAAAGAACATACATTTATTTGCGTCGATATGACGCACAACAATAAATTTAACAAAGATATGGAAAATAAACTGCTAGGGAAAATATGCGTCACATCCGCGCAAAACGGCCATTGCTCAGCCTGTCTATTCTGTACCGACACGCCGCCGCGTGATATCACCGCGAGAACTGCCAATTTTTTCAAGGGAGGATGTCACGGTGAGATTCTCCCTCGAACGTTCGCAAACAAATTGGCAGTTCTCAATTAATTATGCTGTGACCCATGAACAGAGCAGAGCCACAGCGCTGGTTTGTAGCGACAGCCGACAGCTTTAGATATTATAGACCTGCATATACGGACAAACTACAAGCAAAAATGACTCCTCACCCAAACAGATAGTGTAACGTGTAACTGGTCATACGATATACAGGGTAAAATTAATACCAGTGCGGAATTTTAGGAAGTGAAAGTACTCATGAATATGATCAACTTTTATTATGGGACCGACACTGAAATATGAAAAAAAAATGAGCTGTTCCCTACAAAAATGCACTACTACACGATCAAAATGTATGGAACACCTGATTTTTTTCATATTTCAGTGTCGGTCCCATAGTAAAAGTTGACCATATTCATGACTACTTTCACCTCCTAAAATATCCGCACTGGTTTTAATTTTACCCTGTATAGGCCTCTCTCAAATCCTAAAAACTGTTTCGTTCTTTTGGTAGACAAAAAGACTATGACATACCTACTACAACACTTGGGACTACTAGCTTGTCCCGATACCGCCTTGTCGTGGTACCATCTCTAGGGTCGTTCCACGCTATACATTGGCCGATTCACAGTCTTCGCATTACCCTTAAACACTCGATTTGACTGGCTTTAACGACCATTGGTCGTTGGTTCAGCTAGACATTCATGATTTTCAAATAATGGACCATGCCCTCTTAATCCGCGAGTGTCATAGGTACTTGTAAAAAGTTGCTACTACTACTTAGATACCAAAAATTACAAACGGCATCCTTCTGTCTAGACTGAAGGAAACAGAAGAATGTACATTCGAAGAAGTCAGCTGTGTGGCACAGGATAATGGTGCTTTTTTTGCAGGTCGCTACGTTACGACGACTCCGGATACGCGGACCCTGCGTTCGAGCTGGACGACGAAATATACAAAGCGCGTGCGGGCTTGTGACACGCGAGGCGCCGCGCTCGCTTCTAGACCTGGACCACTCCTTACTGTCCTCCTCCGCAACCTACAGTACAGAAACACCACTTATCTTCATACAAACGTGCGTGTGTTTAAAAGATCATTACAGATCGCAGTGACTAAAGGGATTGTAAGAGCCAAACCACACGGTGCGGTGCGGCGCCGCACCGCAAAGATTTCACCCAATCGGCGGGCACAGGAGCGGCCGCCGATACCGCGGATAGGGTGACTGCGGTGCGGCGCCGCACCGCACCGTGTGGTTTGGCTCTAAGACCCGTCATCCACCAAAGCTTTGCATTTATCATTGCAAAATAATGGAATCTATCTCCTTTCCGTTTAGGTGGATGACCCAACGTTCTTTCTTCAATAATAAAATCTCAATTTTTCACACAAATAATCGCCAAACAAATCAATTATCAATAAGATAATATTATTATGTGTGATGCAACTGCGGCGGAGCTGTGCCCATCAAGGTGTTCAGCTGACTTCAATATTAAATACGTGGCGACTACTTGTGTGCAGAGTTTCTTATGATACGTTATAAGAAGTGGCCATTCTGTACTTAATTTAATATGCCATTAAAACAAACATCGTCTACTGGCCTCTTAACGCCCTGACTTTTTAGTACGCGAAATTGATTTCATCTTTCATCATTCTTCTGAAACACTACATTTTGGGCCATTGAGACTAATCGCAACACAAAGTTGTGAAACGTATCGTCTGTTCATTGCAGTGCCATATAGATCGTTATGAGGCCAGGAGTGACGAATGTTACAATAGCTATGTTTAAAAACTTGGAACAGAAATAAGTTACAACTATGTTTGTAAGCAGTAATTGGTGATCAAGTCAGATCAAGTGATCGTGGGTAAAGTTTGCCTATAATTTTTGTGGTAATTAAAGCCAATCAAACAAGCCTTATATTTGGCGCAGTTAGTTTGACAGAATTAACCTAGTCAGTACCTAGAATTAACTTGTCACTTAACTATGACTCAAAGATCTTTGATCATAATGTACCTATATTTGATAGTTTAATACTCCCCTAGACTTAAAATAAGTACAGTAAATATTTTTGATAAGGAAATATCGCACCGAAAATTTTGTCTACACAGTACCTACACACGTGTTTTCAAGTACTTATAGCCACAATATCATCAAACAATTAGGTAGTTACTAGGTGCGTCTAGCAGAAAAAAAATCAAGCGACTAAATATATTCGGCGGACGTGCCATTTATTAGTAATATATATTTTTTTGATAAATGTTACACATTAAGTAGCTACTTTGTAATTGTATGTATGTACGACAAGGAAGTTGTAATTATTTAAGAATGTTTTAATGACTTAGGTATGTTTTCTGTCGAAAATACTCGTATGTTAATGATATTAATCTGTTTTTGATACTGTATACTACGTCGTAGGTATCTTTAGTTGAAGTCTTCCATTACTTTGTCAAGCGAAGTCTTAAGTTTTTTAAAGTATTTTTTAAGGACTTAAATTATTTAATATATTAGAAAAAGTTACAGGTAGGAGAATAAGTGCCTGAATAAAAAAATTGGCTGACCCGTGGCTGACGTGAGGGTCAGCCAATTTTTTTATTCAGGCACTTAGCCGATTTTTTTATAAGTAAGTTGGTATAGGTACCGGCACTAAAGATGATCACAAATCACGCATGTACATTTTCGGCCCAATAGACAATAGACAGTTGCCAATACGTAATAGAGAATGGTCCAATTAGACGAGGAGCATCGACTGACGAACCAATCGCGTGCAGCCTCGGCGCCGCGCCCCCCGTCTTCTTCATTCCGCCAAAGAGACCGAAAAATCAGTTAATGCGCAGGTGACGTTTGTGATCAAGGCTAGTGCCGGGAGTTGCACCTACCTACCTATATTTTTATTAAGTATGTATGTAGGTATGCGGGCGCCATACCTACCTACATGTGTGCAAAATTGCACTTTACAATCCATCGTCGGTTATTTGAGCTTTGTTGAACTTTAAAAACATAAAATGTATTGCAAAATGCAGATTTTCCTTCAAATCTTTGACACATGTCTGGCGCCCGCATTAGCTGACTAACAAGACCAAATTACACCTAAACTCAGAACATCATAAAAGGGAACGAATGATTATTTAAATGTCGAATTATACAAATTAATAGAAATAATGTTCCAATACAATGTTAGATTTCGTCTTTATTAACAACAACGACTAGAACATAGAGCACATACCTACTTATCGATTAAGCTTTTACTTATGTGCTATGAAACACTGTAATTTAATATCAGCTTTACATGAAATGGCGTACCTACTTTACTTGAAACCTACCTACCTACCTGTAACTTTTTGTAACCTACCATCTCACTTACTAAATACTTAAGTATTTGTTATTTTTGTATAAAATATTTTTTATAATTCTACAGTGCAATTATTAGAAGTAAGAAGCTATGTATTATTAATTATTATATAAGAAAGATATTAATTGAAAATAAAATATTACCTACTAAGTAATTAGGTAGGTACCAAATAGATAATATTTTACAATAAAGTGATTTTATCGTTTCTAGACATAACATTAATATCGTCGGTTAGGTTTATCATTGCTAGTCATTGCTAGTCCAGATAATATTGGTAATACGAAATTGTTTTTTTACGCATAACTATAATTTTAAGTAGACTGAATAATCTGTCTGTGGGTAATCAAATACCTAACTCAAAATGTTTTATGGTCAGACACTTGACAGACAGAATAAACTTAGATTTATCTTAGGTAATTTATCTGGGTTTCATTGTAGTTCATGTATGTGATACCTTCTTTTGACGGAAAATTACTTGAATCATCCTGTTGGTTGGGGTGTATTGCCCAACAGTGAAAATGTTCTGTTATGGTGGAAATGAGTAGACGAACGATTCCCTTGATGGATTTATTGCTACTAAATATAATTACAAAATCATACAATTAAATAATATGTTCAAGAAAAGCATACCTAAACAATAAATATTGATACCTATGCTTAAACTGTGGCTTAAATGAGTACGACGTACAAATTACAAAGTACAAACAAAGGCCAATGTACATGTACATATACATTTTAAAGGACATCTTTGAGAGAACATTCTTCCATAAAATAGTGGAAAAACTCTCGAGATATATAAATAAAATCATGTTTTCACATATCATTGGTTTTCACCCCTTGTACAAGGGCAAAAAAAGACAGCATTGCTTTAATAATTATTATTATTATCTACGAATAATCGTGGGCAGCCTCTATAGTAATTCATAAAATAAAATTGATTTTTATATCCATTAAAATTCTTTCCGGACAAACAAATTGCGTCGTTCTTCTATGTATGTACTTAATGTCATACATTATTATTTATAATTATTAGGTACCTACCTGTAATTACTACTTAGAAACAATATTATTATATGTGGGCACGCAACGACGTTACTTAGTATTCGCATACAGTAAATAAATATGTACATAATTCAAGTAATTGCTTTATTTATACGATTTTTTCGACACACCAGATCGATATGGCCGGTAATGTCTAATTAACATAACCACTTAATGTTAGCTGACCACTACTTGTTGGTTTTTGTATGATTTATCTAGATAATATACTTGCATACTGTAACTAATTATGTTTAATGATAATATGACTTACACAGTGAGAAATAAGTTTCGTACATTATTGAATATGTACTGCTATTAATCATTAATTCGACCTCGATCGATATGTAGATAAAACACAAATTTTAAAATCAACGGAAAAAGAAAAAAAAACCATGTTATAAAATATGACACGTCCTAGATGATATCTGAAATTCTACGATTATTTTCTAAAATTAATTAAATAAATTATTTTATATAATTCTACCTTGTGGATAATATGCAAAACTAGGTGTAGCATAACATAATTAAAAATATATTTAGATATGCATATATCAGTAAGTAGGTGCATAAATACCTAGATACCTACTATTTTTTTTAACTGACTTCTAAAAAGGAGGTTCTGTATTCGTCCCGTATATATGTATGTATGTTTGTATGTGCGCGATTTTCTCAAAAACTACTGATTCGATTTGGATGGGGTTTTCACTAAGGTAATCTACATACTTTGAGGTAGGTTATAGTATATAATACATTAGGTAATCATTCCTATGTACAAAGTTATATGCATAAATGGACACACTACGTAGAAGATTTACTGTTGAACGAAGTCGTCAAAGTAATCTAACGCGAGATAAAGAACTAATAAAAAAGAGAATAAAAAACTTTTTTAACAAAAAATAACCGACTTCAAAAATCCACTACAAAGAAAATAATAATTTTGGTTTCGGAAGTCGGTGGCTTTGGTTTTTGTTGGCTTTTTTTGCCACCGACTTCCGAAACCAAAATTATTATTTTCTTTGTAGTGGATTTTTGAAGTCGGTTATTTTTTGTTAAAAAAGTTTTTTATTTTTCCCTTTTTAGTTCTTTAACCCGTATTAGATTACTTTCACGAATTCGTTCAACAGTAAATCTTCTACGGAGTGTGTACATTTATGCCTATAACTTTGTACATAAGAATGATTACATAATGTATTATATACTAAAACCTTCTTGAAAGTATGTAGATTACGTTAGTGAAAACCCCATCCAAATCGAATCAGTAGTTTTTGAGAAAATCGCGCACATACAAACATACATACATACATACATACATACATACATACATACTTACATACTTACATACATACATACATACGGGACGAATACAGAACCTCCTTTTTTGAAGTCGGTTAATGAAGTCGGTTAAAAATAAAAGACTCGGACTCGGAAGTCGGTGGCAAAAAATCATACAAAAACCAAACCCACCGACTTCCGAAACCAAAATTATTATTTTCTTTGTAGTGGCTTTTTGAAGTCGGTTATTTTTTGTTAAAAAAGTTTTTTAATTATTATGCAGTGCCATACAAAATCAATTCAAATCTACTATCTATGGTGCGTGTCGTGTACGCAGCTACCTTTACTTTATTTTTTATGGATGAGGGTAGTCACTCATATCTAGAAATTGGAAAAAGTCAATGCCTCAAACAAAAGGAACAAGGAAGCCAGTTCATTTGAACAAACGTGTTAACACTAGATCCGCCTCTAATTATCGAAAATGTGCATCAAAATCGTTTATTTTATACTTTTCATCAGTTCGGGTAAGTTTATGCTTTATTCAATGCCTGTCTAAATCAAAATGTTGTATCCATTGAAATGCGTTAATTGCCATGCGGTGTTAACAAACACCAAATTAGTGATAAGTACTCATTTATTTGCATTAGCTAAATTCATTATTTAGTTGCCAGATTGATAGAATGACACATTAGTAAAATAAATATTTCATGAAACACTAGATAAGACATTTACTCGTCTAAATTATTCTAAGGATCATTTATTTGATCCTAAATGCAAAATTTCGATACTATATAGGGATCATATAAATAAATAGGTAATTGATTCTGAATTTCTATGCATAGCAGAGCAGTGATTTACTATACATAATTATTATCCAAATAGTGTCATCGCGACATATGCCACGGTACGCTGATCTCGACGAAGAAGACCAGCATCTCCTCAGAGCGGCCTACGATACTCCTGCCTATGACCACGACGAGTACGAGGAAGACGACGACATGCCACTGGGCAAGCTGGACTTGCTCAAAGATGGACTGTGGGCTCTCAAGGCGAAGATCAAGGAACTGAAAGCATTTAATAAAGCTTTAGCTGCGAACTTCCTGTCCACCAAGCTGAAGGTGAAGGAATTACTGGCGAGCAGCGTCGCTTTGAAGAAACATCATCATGGGGAAGTTGAGAAGAAGAAACCTGCCTATAATTATCAGGTATGCATTGCAATGTCGTAAAAGTTTATAGATTAAACACCTTACTTATAATTATAAACGATGATTAAAATAAACAGCTCTTATGTCAATTGTCATCTCTATTCATTGTCATGGAAATTACGAAGATAGTTGTCTATTTAGTCAATGTGTTTTTAATTAAGAGGCGTTTATAAGTACCTATAAAGGGGGGAAGAGTTTCCCAAAGGCCACTTAATGTGCTTTTCCATCGGCGAACCGAGTCGAGACAAGAATTGACATTTTAGCCGTATAATTTTATATTCTCGTTTCAACCAGGAATGAAACCAGTTACTCGGTCCCTCAGGGGCCGTATTATGAACTATCAAAGCTATCATTGATCCGTTGCGATAAGTTATGGTGATATACTTACTGTGTAGCAGCATCTCTTTCGAACTGAAACTCTATCGATCGTACCGTACCAATGATGGATTTAACACTGCCCCTGCCCCTACGGCCCCTGGTTAAACACCCCTGTCCCAGCGGTCTCTGGTCGAACACCCCTACGTCTACGGCCCAAACACGGTTGAACACTGATCACCACGGGAAAAAGCTGAAGGTTATCGTCAAAGTTAATTGATCTGTAGAAGTGTGCGTTGCTTAACTGCAACATTTTAATGTAGCTATTTATCTACCTATGTCTATTTTATTTAAATTCAAACTAAGTACATTGCCAACGATAATATTCCAGAATAACTGCCCAATTTTAGTACAAAATATGTTTGTTTTTTCTCGCCGACATTGAACTACAGTTCGTGCGTTTAAGTATATTCGGCGAGACCGCAACACGAAATAATTCGTAGTGCACACCATAAAATCAGTAATAAGTAAGCAATTAAATCATGTTAAAATCGTGGGCGACTTGCAGAGGCAAAACGTATTGTAGGTACCTATACAATTTTCCCTTCCGCGCTTGGTACAACACTATACTTGGTATGGATCATATCGATGTATAATGTAGGTGGGAATACTAATACTATAGGTATGCCAGCTATACCAGACGTAGGCCTACCTATTTAATTTTATTAGGCGTTACATTTTTACACTGGCTATAGTTTGCAATTTTTTGCCCTTTATGTTTATTGTGTATTTTTTACCTTTCCGTAAGTAAGTATATCTTTCCTCATTGCGTCCTACCTAATATACAGGGTAAAATTAAAACCAGTGCGGATATTTTAGGAGGTGAAAGTACTCATGAATATGATCAAGTTTTCTTATGGGACCGACACTGAAATATGAAAAAAAAAAACAGCTGTTCCATAAAGGACACTGGCAGACGCCCATAGAAAGCTGGGCTTCAGATTGTGTATGTCGGTTCGGTACAGATGAAATAAGTTTGGTGTGATCGACTATTTCAAGAGTATTTAAATTCATTTTTTATTTGTTTTTGTACGTAATTGGGTTAAAGAGAAATCTTCGTATTTGTGACATAGTGAGGTTAAGTATAGTGTGAATGATCCAATGCAGTACAGCCCGACTAATGAGTTCTCAATTCAAAGGTTTTAGTTGCTGTCGACATGATATTCTGTGGAGGCACGCGCCAGCCAGCGTGCACCCGTTTTTGTTTTATTGGTTTTTTCAAAATATCAACGGCATAATCATTTTATTTCTTATTTATTTCGATTTTTTATTCCAATTCTTAATCTCTAAGATAAATTAGGCAAAGAACAATTAAAATATATTTTTATTTTTGGTTAAGCTTTTATTACTGTACCATATCAAGCCTAAAACTGCCATCGTCCTTTTTATCGTGTTGTAGTGCATTTTTGTAGGGAACAGCTAATTTTTTTTCATATTTCAGTGTGAATATGTCATAAACCAAATACTTTGAATATGGACGTAACTCAAGATTTTAAAAAATATTATACCTAGGTATAGGTATACAGTTTGTAAGTTTAAACGAAGGACATATTGAAGGAGAGTATTCAGTGTTCGATACTAGATCGATTAACTACGGGAACAACCTTGAAATCGCGAAAAAAAATCAACTGTTCCATTCACAAATTGTACTGTTGACGATATTTGTTAGCAGTTCCATCAAAGCATCGATGCCTTTAATCTATCCGAAATGTACAATTAATATTAATATTCTTCACGATTTCTGGGTTCCTCCTAGTCCCACTGACCTACCAGTGAGTCAGAAGCCATTGATAATCTATTGTATCTCATTAGCTGGAGTTTGACAGGTTAATAAAAATATGACACCAAAAACACATGCCTACCCCTTGCCCTTCTGTGGTGATCGATGCAATAAATTGGATAAAAATATTACAGGCCCCATCGTACCAGCAGCAGTACGGGCCCCAGTACGCCGAGCCCCAATATGCGCCACAGTACGCCGAGCCCCAATACGCGCCCCCGCAGTATCAGCACGACCCTTACTACGGACACTAACACAATCGATCCCCTCCTCGTATTTAACTTATTAAAACTATATTTAAACCATCTCTCTACATTCTTTACCAAAGAAAAAGAGTTGATCACTGTTTATTTTGTAAAATATTCACAAATTATTTATTCCATTACTGATACCAATAAATTATTACCCTGCAAAACGCTCTTTGTCTCATCATAGATGTAAGTCGAATCATTTATTCTCGTTGTTACGACGTAACACGTCATAAGAAAGTGCATTAATAAAATAAATTCTTAATTGTTAAGGTCACCAGTACTGTTGAGTGGAGTAGTTGAACGCGGCGCGCGCGCAGGCCACTCGTGTAGTAGAAGCGAATCGCTTTTTCGTGTTGAATATCGAATCAGAGGAAATCGCTTAGTGTTGCATAGAGTCCTGGAGCCGCCCTTTACCGCCACAAGTCTTGATGTGCCCGGCATAACAACTCCCTTCAGTTTCATCAATAAGATGTTTTTGTTAGTCATTCCAGACCGAGTGGACATGTCATTATCGATACAGTAGAACTAACTAGTGTGTTAGTTAAGGTGCGGCGTTGTCCTGCTACGAAATGAGTTACAACCTATTATGGATTTTTCTTCTGGTATGATAATCATTTATATTAAAATTTTATGTTACAAATGTGCTGGATGGAGGACTGATGGAGGCTGGATCTATGTCTACGTAATTATTATCTACACTCTCATAAAATATCTAATAAGTGGTTTGTATAATTTACAACCAAAACATTTTTAACGCCATAAAATTATGCTGCAAGTAGCCTAGGCTACTGCATCTATCCATATACTTAATAATGTAGGTACCGTACATAAAATAATTAGTAATTTAAACTCTAATTTCTTACCAATAAATGAAAAAAGTCCACACGTTTTGATTATGCTAATAAAGCATGAAGATAAGTATTAGCGGACAATTTTATTACAGTTTTAATTAAGTAATGTGGCAGCAAGGTTAATGAATAACATTTAAATACCTACTATTCACATAGTTACCTCCACAAAATGTTATTCACACATCTAGTAGGTAAGTACATATTTTAGGGTTCCGTACCAAAAAGGTAAAAAGGAACAGTTATGGTGCGACTTCGTCTGTCCGTCTGTCACAGCTGCTTATTTGAGCAACTACTAATGCTATCGACTTGTTTGGAACGCAGTTATAAATAATGCTTACCCACTTTTATTGTAAATGAAAAAAGTTAAAAAATATTTTTATTTTCATTGCAAATGGCGCCGAAATGGGGGTTCGTAATTTTGAAGTGGGGTTACTAGGTCAAGTGGTATATCATATAATTATGAAAGGGCTTGATCTGCACATTTCAAAATATATTTTTATTTTTTTTACGCTTTATAGTTTTTGACATATCATTATGATGAAAAATGTCTGAAAAAATACCATTCCCCTCCCCTTATATCCGAAGTTTATAGAGCGAAAAATTTGAAATAATTTGAGTTGATAGAAATTTACCTGAATATTGCATTAAAAATAAAAATATGTTCTTAACTAGCACAGTTTTTTCAAAGTTATCGAAATTCCTTCACAAACAAACTTAATTATGCGGTCCCGTTTTTTAACTTTTATAAGTACGTCCAAGGATGGTACGGGACCCTCGGTGGGTGAGTACGAATCGCACTTGGCCGGCTTTTTCGTTCAGGTACGTTATTTACGTAGTTTTGTTTTAAAACATTTATCTTGATAATTACATGATGCAATGTGTTCAAACTATGTGAACATGAGCATGAGCATGCTCGGAATTCCTCAGTGAATGCCAGAGATGCAAAGAGTTTGTAATCTGTTGAACTTGAATAAATTATTGCAGCTGTACCTGTAGTCTCAACCAAGTATAGATAGATACCTAACTAAACCAATAAAGTCAGACTAGTGTATAAACCCCGTTAATAAAAGTAGAAAAGTCCCTTAGTAACTAGATTGGCTTTGCAAGTTCAAAGTAAACATATTTGTATGACAAATGTCACACTGGTATTTAAACAAACTGGATAGACGGCGCACACTAATTTCGTTTCAGCTGAGGGCGAAACGGGTCTAGAGCACTTCCTGGTATTTTTATAAAATGGCATCAGGTAGGCGTGTAGCTATATTTTATGGACGTAAGTAATATTATCTTACATTCTCCACTTTATTTTCGATAGTACCTATCAGTTTAAACTTTAACCATCAGATGGCAAGCGTTTCAACTTCCTATGATTATCTAAAGATAGTAATTACTTTAACTTACATTTATTTTCATAGTCGTAAATCCAGATCGTTAATTAATTTATCGAGGTTTTACGGACTTTAAAAAAATGGCATAATGATCCCGTCCACAGTAATAAGTAATTATGTACTTAAATAAGTAGATAAATACAGTCAGTTGTAATAAATTGTAACATTTTCCAGAATCAGTTATCTTTATAAATATTTAGAGCATAAAGATCATTAAAGATCGACATACTAATGAAGGAGATAAAGAACATGGATTTTCAGGCTAATCTTCGGTGGTTATTGCCTCATTTAAAGGTAATTTAACACACGATCGACTCACAGCTGCAATTAGGAAAATTAAAGTTTCACATCGTTTCCGCTATACTTTAAAAGACCACGACCAGTTGAATAAATATTTCAAACAATCAAACAATTTTATTGTCTGAAAATTTCGTTTAAACTGACGTAAGTTTTTAAGTTTAATTAAAAGGGTTCATAAAAAAAATACATAGATAAATAAAATAGTACATTATACTATAAGCAATCGTAAAATAATATTGAAGCTAAATAATATCGTTAATGTTAACTCCAATGCCAAGTCTGAATAGCAAAATACAATACTTACAGATCGGTATGCACCATCTTTTCTACCACCCACACTACCCATGATAAAGAACTTGAGAGCACAAGCTCTCAAGTTCTTTATCATGGGTCAATTTATTTGCATTCGAGTTTAAAATACTGCACGATCTGGTAAATCAGAACTGGTTTGCTCGGCTCGGGTCCACTGTCCGCCAACCTTATATGGATAATAAAGACAAAGAATTACTAAATAAATATATCTTTAGACAAATGCCTTAAGAGCTCAATGCTTAACATTGGACACCACCATATTTTAAGTGTGAAGAATGTAGATTAATTTGTTAAAAATATGTATGAACTTTATAACTTTATAATGGGAAACGTTAAACGTTATCATACAGGTCTATTATGATTTAAATGATCATTGATAGTTTTTAAATTACATTAATATGAAATGTATTGAGAAAGTAGGTACCTAAGTAAATAAGTTATGCAGGCACCACAGGATGAAGGCATTTAACGAGGAAACGCTAAATTGGTTAATCGGCTGCCTGGCTAGTGGCTAACCAATCCATCTATTATTATTATCACAAATAAAATTGTCGATTGCAATTTGCAATTACATTACCTCGGAATACGTGCAGTTTTCATACTGTGTTCCAAAAATACTGCTCGTGAGGTCAAGGAAGCCACATAATAACTAGCAAGCAGCCTTCGTAGACCCACGTCTACTAGCTATAGGTATTTACTTATTTAGGTAGGATACCTAACTGCATTGACCTATAATATAATTATTATGTTACCCAGACAAGCAGTCGAACGGGACTGATACTTAAGATCAACAGTCATAATATCAGCAGTTAAAACATCAACACCGTAAGACCAACGGTTCAAAATCTCAACACTTCAGAATGTCAGCAGCTTAGTAAGTCAACAGTTCACCAGACCAAAGTTTAAAATCTCAACTTGGAAAGTATTAGGTAAATACTAATTATATTAATGTTATGCATGTTTTACTATAAGTAAACAGTATTTGACGAGGGGTGCTTACCTTTTATTTACTTTTTGGTATAGGTAGGTACATATGTACTTGAGTAATTACACAATATATTAAAATCCTACTAATATTATAAACGTGAAAGTTTGTGAGGATGTATGGATGTATGAATGGATGTTTGTTACTCTATACATCCTCACAAACTTTCACGTTTATAATATTAGTAGGATTTTAATATATTGTGTAATTACTCAAGTATGTAAGTACCTACATGCACCCCTCGACAAATACTGTCTCCTTATAGTAAAACATGCATAACATTAATATAATTAGTATTTACCTAATACTTTCCAAGTTGAGATTTTAAACTTTGGTCTGGTGAACTGTTGACTTACTAAGCTGCTGACATTCTGAAGTGTTGAGATTTTGAACCGTTGGTCTTACGGTGTTGATGTTTTAACTGCTGATATTATGACTGTTGATCTTAAGTATCAGTCCCGTTCCGAACAGTATACCTACATGTCATGTTACACGCAAGTGTGGTTCGGGAACAACACAAGCCTCACATTCACTTCGACGTTTGGTGCGGTGGGCAACAGAGCGCATTTTACTGCATCACGCACATAAAAGCTTAATTGTCGAACTCTTGACTGTACACCTTTGTCTAATATTTATATGGTAAGTAATAACAAACAAATATTTAATTTTACAAAAATTGCTTAACTAATTATTTACATAAATGGGCCATCTACCGAAACACAAAAATTTTGTTCGTTTGAAATATATCGTAGCTCTGCGTAAATTTCAACTACTTTCAAAACTAAATTTTTCAACTTCATGACCCTATCTAACATATCAAATAACAATTTAGAAAATACAGTACAGTACGTGATTACTCATGTCCTGTAGAATGTTCGCAACTTAGGTTGTAGTAACATTGAAGTGTCTCTAAACAATATTTAAAAGTAATCGATATGTTTATCAAAATAATTAACGTGTTACTTATATGACAAAGAAGCAACCAGTATAATATAAAAAAATATGTCTTATTATTTAAAATGTTATCAAACATTCTACAGTGTTCGTGAAAAATAATCACGCCTGTAGAAATAAATTACAAATTGTAGACTTTTTATTTTTCAAGTAGCATCATTATTTTCTATTTCTGGCAATCCATTACGATGTAATGTCATAATAGTTCGGAGATTTTGAAAGTTAATAAAAATAGAAAATTAAAAATTTTATAAAAACCCGACCGCGGTTTGCCCTACGTCTTATCTTGTGTTATAGACCCCCCAAAAAGAAAAGGAAAACAAGACATTGCAGTCGGGACCCATTATATGACTATTACCCGGAAACACTGGGTCCCGACTGCAATTTCTTTTTATTTTTCACTTTTTAGTTTTTCATGTCCATGACATAATATTATATAATTTCGCAATCGTCTCTTCATTTTGATACCCCACATGATGTAACAAAAAAATAAAAATCATTCAGTTTTTTTTTAGGTAAATATTTTTTTTAGATAAATCTTTTTTTAACGTATAAGATATTTTCCTAATCGTCTTTTTGAGCACTTCATTTTGATACCCCACACGACCATGTCAGATTTTTTTTATTTTTTACGACTTCACTTAATGGCGATTAAAATCCGCCATGTTGGTTTTTTTCATAATCCAAATAGCCTATGTTAGTCGCGACGTTGATACAAATCTAGTGGTATATCATATGTTAAAATCCGATCGCTTGTTTAGTCTCTAGGAGGGAACACAGAAACGGAAATACATACCCACATAATAGGTTGGGGAAAAAGTTTCTTCGCATTTTTTAAGAAAATTCAAAACATTTTTTAATAAAGTTTATTTACATTTAACTAAAGTATGTAGGTATCATGTTGTTCGATAACTTTTTGCCATCTTGTAGGTAGGGACATGATCGCATTGCTATAGAAATTTTGGGACTTCTGGTCAAAATACCGCGACAAGTGATTTTGGCAGTCCTCTCGTGATGTTAACCTGACACTGCCTAAAGAATTCTGAAGAGACCGAAACAGGTGGAAATCTGAAGGTGCAAGGTCAGGACTATACGGCGGATGCATTAACACCTCCCAGCCAAACTCTCTTAATTTTTGTTGGGTGGCTAAAGATGTGTGAGGTCTAGCGTTATCATGATGAAAAACCACACCCCTTCTGTTGATTAATTCCGGCCACTTTCTCTCAACTTCTTGCTTTAATCTCATTAGTTGTTCGCAGTAGAGTTCAGAATCGATGGTCCTGCCTGGTGGTAACAGCTCATAATGAATAATGCCCTTCCAATCCCACCACACACACAGCATCACCTTGTTGCGAGTTAACCCGGGTTTCGCCACAGTCTGTGAAGCCTGACCGGCCTTTGACCACGACCTTTTTCGCACGTTCTTGTCATACGTGATCCACTTTTCATCACCAGTTATCAGCTTCTTCAAAAATGGTTCGGTTTCATTACGTCGTAATAAAGAACCACAAATGAGTACACGGTTCATTAGGTTTCTTTCAGTGAGCTCGTGAGGTACCCAAATGTCGAGCTTTTTTGTGTACCCAGTTTTTTTCAAATGCGCCAAAACTGTTTTGTGGTCAATTTCCAGTTCTTCAGCTACGTCGTAACTACTGGTATGCCGATCTAGCTCCACTTTTTCAAAAATGGCATCCATTTTATCCGTAATAGGGCGACCAGAGCGACGTGCATCTTTGACATCAAAATTTCCGGATTGAAAACGCTTAAACCAAATTTGTGCTACTCTCACAGACACTACACTAGGTCCATAAACATCGCAAATTTTTTTCGCGGCTTGCGTTGCATTTATACCTTTTTTGTAGTAAAATTTTAAAATGTATCGAATTTCTTCATTAGATTCACTCATCTTGACGGTACGAAAAACAAATGAAAATCACGCATTTTCCTAATTTGAATTTGGAATTATGTTCTTTAAAATTTAAACTTTCAATGGTACCAAAACCAGCCAGATACAAATAGTATAGCCAAAGAGATTTGATTACAAGTTCATACATACTATAATGCGAAAAGACTTTTTCCCCAACCTATACATACATAGATACATACATACTAACATACAGGTGAAACACTATACCCTCCTTTTGGGCTTCGCCGCAGTCGGGTATAAAAAAGCACATCAATGTCAAAGTTCATTCCTCACTCCTATACCCAACAAAAAAAAATATAAGTAAAAAATTTAAAAATCTAATTTGCGTATGGCCTCATTAATAAGTTGATCCAGTTATCGAAATCAAGTGAATTCGGATTTCATATACTCAAATTTTGCACCGGTTGCGTATTTCTTAAATGAAAACTTAACTTCTGTAGAACTCACTCCTGTCGATGTAGCTTTCTGTAGAAGTGGTGATTTGCTGGTATTCCTTATATATTTTTAATTTTTTTGATTTATCTGACGTACAATGCTGTTTTTTTATTGCGATGTATTGATTTTCCACCTTGCACAGCTTTTTATTAATTTTATCGACAGAAATGACTTGTTCTCTACTTGTTTTGCTTTTATAGTTATGGGGGGAAAAAGACGACCAGAAAAAAAAAATAGGAACGTCTGAACAGCAAAACAAGGCAAGAAAATTCACATCACTATGTGTGAAAAACAAAAGTGTATTTTTTTCACAATATTATATTATTGTGATTGATCTCTGATTCTATTTTTTAGACGATGATTAGGTTAAAACTCATTATAATATAAAAATAAAATGTTGATTTGGTAAAATAAAAAAATATCCTTTCGGTAGAATGACCCAAATACGCAAAATTAAAACGCCAAGACGGATCAATCGACTGACGTTATTTTATAGACTAGAATGTTGCAGAACTGTGAGTAGGTAGAATACTGGCGAACGAATAGAATAGATTTAAACGATGTCATAATTTTATTAGGTAGGTACACGTGCGGCCGCCGAGAGAATGCGTTCGAGCGTTCCTGAGAATTCATGATCGGACGGCCGATAAAACTTTGACGTAGCGAAAATGTTCCGATAAAAATATTGTTATCGTTTATACCTATGCGATACTGATACTAAAAAAATAAATTCATACATTAACGTCAACCTAGATAAACTAATATAAAGTTCACCGCTAAAAATCATTAATATAAAAGAAACCAGTTGAGTATTATTATTTTTAGATCCGTACTTCGCTGTTTCACGGTGACCTCAACTGATTGACTGACGTCGTACTAATTAAGTTTAAACTAAATTTTACCCATGTGAAGCCGGGGCGGGTCAGCTAGTGTAGTAGTGGGTAATTAAAGAAACATTTATACGAATGTGTGCATTATCGGAACTTCGTTCCTTACGGGGGTCCCCCGACAGCACACTTTTTTTTATAGACCAATTTTATGTTATCGCTTGTTTAAATTAAGTGATTGAAACTGAATCATGTTTTATTTCATCATCACGTCGTCGTACTCAAGGGGTAGAAATAGTGTCGGCATTGGCGGAATGAGAATGGCGCATCTGATTTTCTACTCTTTGATAACAAAACGCCCGCCCCACGCCCCGCTGTCCCCGCGTGTGGGGCATGATCATGTTCGAAACTGCTTGTCTAGTGACATAGGTAATTTATAATAAGTATGTCAATGCCTAACTACAATAAAAGATTATATGCGATAATAGCCTCAACTATATTCCTATTTGGCCAACTTAGATTCGAAATCGAAACACAAAAACTTCATCAATATTTTACTCCAGTTACCTAGTACTTTTTATGTTCTTTATCGATACCGTTGCTACAACTAAGTCATTGCTTTCTGACAATACTTCAATTGCATGTTAAATAGATTCCTTGTGTATTATACATAATATAAATATAATGTGTATTGTGAGGTGACACGATATGACGCAGGTGCGACAGTTTCTACAATCGTAATTCGCGCATTGTCCGGCGCAGTAGGCGGCCTTCGACGAGCACTTTTATCTAAAGGAACGCCCTTAATCGGTCGCGCACAAGTCTAAACTAGCGACTGGTTGTGGTTTTTCTTGAGAGTGCATTTAGAATGTCCATAAAATAAGAGTTATTTGCCGTAGAACCTCTTTAAAAGGTTGAGACAGTATTTTCAGTATCATCACTGTACGAAGTTTGGAAATTTATTTATTTATTTATTTATTGACCAACTTATATTTACACATACAAGTTATTGGCCTAAATAAGTAAACATTCGAGTACACATAAACATTATAATATTTTTGACCTATTGGGCAAATGGCATATTATTTTTAAATAAAACCTAATCTCTAAGGAGGAACATAAAAAAACATAATCTCTTAGTAGGAACTTAAAAGTTAAATATAGTAAGACATACAGAAATATTAACAAACACTAACACTAATAAACTTATATTCATTATATTAAAATATATTAGATTATTTTATAGATATAACTATTGCGTATATATAAGTATAAGTATTGCAAAGCACAGCATAATATTTATAATTAATGTATTGATATACAACATAACCTCCTCTTTTATTTTTATTTTTTAGTCAGTTAATAACACATAGTAGACCTGTGAATTTTGGATTGTTGTTAATTTTACATACAAATTGTAGTTGTTAATTTTACATACAAATTGAAATTGCAATCACCGGAACACGTTAAGCTCTCTTAAGGCAATTTAACTGAAAAGAAAATCAGGTACTAAAGAAAATATCAGCCAACATCTAGTTAAGAACTTATAACTTTCACTAAAAAGTCTGAAATAAAAAGGTACCCTATAAATTATAACATAGGTAAATACCATATTCATTAATTACTATCATACAATGTGTAGTATATTATGCAATTAGTGAATAAAGGACGGATTTAAAGCGAGGGCCATAGATGAATCACGAGCTAGTGAAGGATTCTAACGATTGAATCACGACCGTAGGGAGTGATTCATGATGATTGAATCACGAGCGTAGCGAGTGATTCAAGTGTTAGAATCCTGAGCGACGCGAGCGATTCATGGCCCTCGATATAAATCCGTTTTATTCAAGAGTTGCATACTATACTTTATACCATGACTACGAGAAAAAGAAAGATTTAAGTGAAAATATACATATAATGAAGAAAAAGTAAAGTTAAATTGGCTTTGATGTAAACCAGCCGTGATTTTTTGGGTAGCAAGCTTTCCACCTTTCCACTATATCGGCCGCCCTCTCTTTCACAAACTCAGGTGTTAACACATCTTCATCACTAGAATGCATTTTTAATCGATTAGAACAACACTAAACAAACACAAAATTAAAGATTAAAGTAACACTAAACTTTGTGTTCGTACAACTTACAGTATTCAAAATAGTTATATATAATAGCCAATTTACTAAGGACAGCAAAGAACACAAAACAGTTTTTATTCTAATGCTAAACTCCTTGTCGAAAATGTCGACCAATCAAATTGAATTTAGAACACATCAATATAGGTCGAATACACAGATTACACTTACACTAGATACGGCAAGCCACGACCAAGCGTGCCCTGCATGTTCGACTGTTCGTACTAAAAAAAGTCTGTTAGCTCAGTGACGCTTAGTGATTGAAACAATTCTGTTTACTCTGAGTACATCACTAAATGGCTGGGGTGAAGTTATCGTAGGTATAAAAAAGATGACACGTTCGGTTTTCATACAATCTAATAACGTGCCGCATCTAGCATAGGTTCTTTAAATCTGTGGTCGAATACATTGGTGTGTTCCATTTTCAAACATCAAAACAGTGAGTAAAAGTGCTTTTTATTCACTGTTTTCAGTGAATAAAATAAGCTTTTTAGAGGGGGAATGGTATAAATACCTTTTCAAATGAATTTAACACTTTTTGCAGTCGGTGCCAAGCCAATAAAACAAAAATCCTTGCCTAATTGTTACCTATTAGGTGCCTATAGTAGGTATAACAATTATATGCGCATTAAATGTAAATGCAATTTAATCAGGGCTAAGATGTAGTTTAATCGGCTTGGCACCGACTGAAAAAAGTTTTGAATTTAATATTAAAAAGGTATTTGTATGATAGTAATTAATGAATATTTATATTATAATTTATACCTACCTATAATTGGTGCCTACCTTTTTATTTCAGACTTTTTAGTGTTTTAGGGTCTTTTTAGAAGTCGGTTTTATTTTTTTGTTAAAAAGTTTTTTTTTTAATAATAATAATAGATAAAAACCTACTACGGGAAAATCATAACTTTATAAGTTTATTTAAAAAAGGTAATGTACTTAGTAGCTACGAAAAAAAAGGTCTGACTAGCTAACAGTGGCGAAGGGTCCCTACAATACGATTCCTACCGGCTTTCCTTTGAAAAATAGAGCACAGGCAGTATTGCCTACTTTTATTAATTAGCTTTTCATGACCAGGTAAGCATTTGTAGTTCCGGCTTACCTTTTACAAAAACTGACCCTTCGCCACTCCTAGCTAAAGAGTTTCGAGAGAAAAATGAAATATTTATGAAAATATATTTTGTAAACAGGTTACAAGTAAGTTACTCTTTTACACGTCAATGAAAATATGTAGACCTATTGCAATAACTAGCAAAAAACATCTAAAAGCACAACTCGTAATATAGAAACAGGATCTAATTAAAGTTACCGGAATGCATAATCCTACCTACACGTTATCATAACTGTCATACCTTTTGTTGGCTATAAGTTCGAGGCCCTTTGCAAATTGTGGCCTAATCAAATTACATACGGGTTGCAGCACCTGGTATCAATTAATATTATTCCGAATTCTCAGAAACACAAAGTTAACATTGGGAAACACTGACGTGACACGAAGCGTAGGCTTTACTTTGTTTTTAGGGTTTCGTACCCAAAGGGTAAAAACGGAACCCTATTACTGAGACTTCGCTGTCCGTCTGTCTATCTGTCTGTGTGTCTCCAGACTGTATCTCATGAACCGTTATAGCTAGACAGTTGAAATTTTCACAGATGATGTATTTCTGTTGCCGCTATTAACAACAGATACTAAAAACAGAATAAAATAAATATTTAAGGGGGGTTCCCATACAACAAACGTGACTTTATTGCTCGTTTTTGCTCGATATTGATAACGACAACAGGTAGACGCTTGAAATATTCACAGAAAATTTAATTATACAGGGTGGCAGGTTAAACAGTGGTAATATTATAAGGGGTCTTTGTACTCATCATTATGAACAACTTTTACTATGGGATCAACGCTGAAATCGCGAAATAATCAGCTGTTCCATACATTTTGTTGAGTTATGTGAACATAAATGTATGGAACAGCTGATTTTTTTTTCGCGATTTCAGAGTTGGTCCCATAGTAAAAGTTGTTCATAATGATGAGTACAATGACCCCTTAAAATATTTCCACTGTCTAACCTGCCACCCTGTATATTTACTTTAAAAATAAATAATTAAATTAAAATAAAACAAATATTTAAGAGGGACTCCCATACAACAGACATGATTTTTTTGCCGTTTTTATAGATAATGGTACGGAACCCTTCGTGCGCGAGTCCGACTCGCACTTGGCCGGTTTTTAAGAAAACGTAGAGACAATACAAATAAGTACCTACCTGCTATACTTACTAACTAAATTTAGCATCACCAAAGCCTTTAAAAGTATTTCCTTAACCCTAAGCTGAGTTCAATAAGATAAAACCTTATAGGTAATTGATGAAAATTTAGGTACCTACCTACCTAAATGTTCGTTTCCAAAATTACGAATAGGTATTTCAATAGTTCAACGGAATACAAGTTGTATTTCTTATGCTCACACTTTTCACAACAGACGTGTGTGCAGGTGCGCACTAAACAGTTAGACTAACAATGGGACTTCCACAGCCTCCGGATTGGTACTATCTATAAGATAGGTCAGGGACATTTAAAAAAGGTGACAGAATTTGTATTTCTTACGCACGCTTACGATGACCAATTTATCTCTATTCTACCAAAGAATAGGACAAAGTTCTTTCTATCCAACTCGTTATCTCTTTTGCCCGAGCACTGCCCGAGCATTTTGTCTACTGAAGAATAGAAACATTTTTTCTCTTCATTGTATGCATAAAACGATAGAAATCTTACTACAATCTGTCACTTTGCCTATTCTTCTGTAAGTAGACAGAACCAGTTTCTATCGTGGTCATGCTAAGCGTGCTTAAAACCAACCTAGGTACCTGCTTGTCCGTAACTTTAGGGAAATGTTAACAAATGCAGCAAAGTTCATCTGTTCATGAATTGATTAAAAAACTCGTAAAATGAATTCATTTTTTAATAAATTACATAAACTTTTTACTTAGGGTACCTACTTACTTTTTAATAACTCGTACTCATACAAAATCTGTCACTGGCCAATTGTGATCAAGAATTTTTGTTTTTGTAAGTTTATTAATAATATGGCTCCTTTTATTATTTTGCATCAAAATCAGCCTGTATTTTGTAAAGTTTATCTATAATTTATTTTCAAACTTTTTATCAATTTTAAAGCTGCTTTAGTACTTATTAAAGGATAATAATACCCATCTATGATAATTCAAAGAAATAAGGTTTTTTCGGTTTTTTACACGCTTTCATTTCAGCCACTTGTTTAATTTTAAACTTTATTGATTTTATTTTTATAAACGTAGGTAGGTATATATTTTTAAACACCCAAATAAATCCACTCTCTAGGTAGGTAATTAGGTATTTAATGTCTCGGCATGGCTCCTCTGTAATAAACTCTGAATTGTCTGAACAGAAATATCGAAAAACAGGTCAACAAAACAAAGGCTTTTTTAAATGTAACGAAATTTTATAGGTAAGTACTTATGTATGCCCAATATACCTACGGTAGCATCCAGTGATCTATTGAAAGAAGAGCCGTAACAGAAAAGTTGTCTCGTCAGTTTTAGATCAGTCATTTTATAGCTAAAATCATTTATAGATATTATCATAAGTAGCCTAATGGCATCATTATTCTAAAGAAGAAATCATTGATTGGTCGGCCACCCTCTTCGGCAAATGCAAAGTAGATACAGAATTTTCAATTGCCTGCAATGCTACTTCAGTGCGACACCTAAGCATAGGTACCTACAACATACCTAACTACCGACCCTATAATTACCGACCCTAACACCCACAGACGCACAAAAAGCAATATTTGTATACTATACAACTATACATATATATTTGGTTAGTTTATATTTAATTATGTACTTGTACGTAAATCGTATATACATATTATATTATGCTATTTGTAGTGTATTTATAATTGGTTATCACTTATTTACTGTCCTCATTTACGAAGCTCTCTTTCGCACTGAGGTTTGCTGTCAGAGAACCCAATTCTGGGATAAGCTCGCCTTTGTACATATCTTGTAATTTTGTATTTGTAATTTTATGCGTGTACAATAAAGAATAAGAATAAAGCAGTAGGTACTTGCTTTGGGAGCGAGAGAGAGCGTCTATAATCAACTGTTGCAGTTTCTAACAAGAAATAAAAAGGGACTAACGATTGGACCTTGTGGCATTCCTATTGGGACTAAACCCTGAATAGATCTCCCACTGTAGCGTCTACTTCTTTGATCATTTTTACTCCAATATGAGTATAAAAATTAAATAACTACAGCAGTTAGTTTCATTTATCATATCTACTTACAATTTACTGACAAAAGTTTCGCAGAAACGCAATCAAAAGCTTTTAAAAGCTCCACATTTGCATAAAGCGTCATACATTATATATGTGTATCTAATGTATGTGCGGACAGAACCTATTTATTGGATTAGGATTAATGATTGAATGCACTGATACACATAACGTGTTATTTGCGTTTCGTTTTCATACCTCGCGGCCTTCGCGTTTTTCACTGTCACGGCACTGGCGCGTGTTGGCGCCCACCGGCCCACTTGCCCGCTTCGCCCATGTATGCCCCTCTATCTACAACTTCCACAGATTGTATAATATCAAACTGTCATACACTTAATATACTATCAATCAAAATCGTAAGTGATAATTGTAGGTAAGTACTTTATCCAAACAAGGACTATTTGGCACAGGGCTCATAACACAAAATATAGCAAGCTTCATGCTGTTACTAGGTCAATGCGATAATAAAGTTATACAGGTACCTACAACAAGAAGGAACATCCACTCCCCGCGCTGGATTTCCTAAAATTTTAAGTCCATAGTATTTTTGCTTACTTAAATAAATAGGTACTTACCTATACAAGTTAGATAATTGTAAAGTAAAACATTTAAATAAAAACCGGCCAAGTGCGAGTCGTACTCGCGCACCGAGGGTTCCGTATCATTTTTGGACGTATAAAGTGAAAAAAACCGAACCGCATAACAAAGTATGTTTGTGAAGGAAATTTGATGATTTTGAAAAAAGTGTACTAGTTAGGAACATCGTTGTATTTTTAGTGCAATATTTGGGTCAATTCCTATCAGTTCTAATTATTTCAGATTTTTCGCTCTGCAAACTTCGGAGATAAGGGGGGGGGGGATGGTATTTTTTCAGACATTTTTCATCATATGTCGAAAACTGTGAGACATAAAATAAAATAAAAATATATTTTAAAATGTGCAGATTAAGCCCTTTTACAGTGAAAATAAAAATATTTTTTTCATTTGCAATAAAGTTGGGCAAGCATTCTTTATAAATGTTCAAAATTTCAAGTCGATAGCATTAGTAGTTGCTGAAATAAGCAGGTGTGACAGACATACAGACAGACAGACGAAGTCGCACCGTAAGGGTTCCTTTTTTACCATTTTAGTACGGAACCCTAAAAATACTAGTAACGGTCACACCAAATTAAAAATTAACATTTAAGTAGATTATGTTTTATGGATTAATTCGCATATTTTCTTTATTACCAACATTGGAAATGGATTCGGTATTTAATTAATAATGTACTTTGTAATTATAAAGCAGTTTTTCTTAAAGGTCACATCCATTTAAATTTACTTTTACATTTAATGTAAGGCCGCAATGTTTCTTCATAGCGGATTCTTGTTAGCTTCCGCACAGGTCGGTGGCGGCTGTTACCGCTCCACCCACTTACCTACTCACCAAATAAGTACTTAGGTATTTTACAAAAATATCAATGAATTACTAGATTCAATCGAATTCTTGCAGGGGTTCAATTATCAGCAGCTAGGTAATTACCTGAACGAATATTGATCCCGGACGCAAAGCATTTCCAAGAATGGAATTGGACGATGTGGATTTCAATGTTCTTATTTTTTTAGGCACATGAATAAATAACTCTGTTTAGGTATTGATACCTACTGTACAAAAAAAATATTCTAACGTCGACACACTAATACTTATTATGTTCAATTCATAAGGATGTCACATTAATAAATATGTAAGTATAAGTACCTACCTATATATTCGCATTTCACACTCGTGCATGACAAGCGCCCAACTTTTTGTGAATAAATTCCAATGGAATCAAGTTAAGTTTTTTGTCTCGTTTTAATATTTACTGGTGCTTAGATAGCCGACAAAAAATGTTGTCTACATTAAAGGCGTAAATATAATTTTCTAATTTATGCCTTAGTTATTTATTCTTTTTGATAACGAGCATTTGTTAACCTTTGCAATTTGCATTGAACAGAATTTGCAGCTTAGTAGGAGGAACCTACGAGTTCTAGAAGCAACAAAAAGAAATAAAGGTTGCATAAAAAATTAAGGTAGCGCGTTAGCAACAGCTGTAGCGAGCGAATCGCCCACTATCGTTGAACCAGCCCATGCAGATATTTTTAAATTCCACGACCTTTCTAAAGAAGCTTACACAATATGTAGGCATATATTTGTACAATAGGTTCTAAGGAGGTGGCTAAAGTTGAGCACGCACATGTTTATAATGTTGGCATTATAAACCTTTGCGTGCCCAACTTTTCCTCAAGAATCATAAATAAACTCGCTAAAGAATTTGCTTTTTGGACATCCCATCCCACTATAATATTATAAATGCGAAAGTTTGTGCGTGTGTTTGTGTGTGTGTATGTTTGTTACTTCTTCACGCTGATACGGCTGGACGGATTTGGATGAAATTTGGCACACAGATAGATTATAGTCTGGAATAACACATAGGCTACGTTTTATCAAGAAAAACGCGAGCGAAGCCGCGGCGGAAGCTAGTTATTCATAAGATAGACCCATAAAACGCCCACTCTTAACTGCTCCGTTTTTAAACTAGTTTTTAAACTCCTATAATGAAATGATTCAACAAACTTTCCAGCAAGTCGTCGTCGTCTTTGGTGATTAGAGATAAATGTTAATTGATTTGAAAAACGTGACCATTGACCATACTCTGTTTATTTGGTTCGGGGCGTTTGGTACATTCGCCTCGGTCCACTAAGTGGCCAGTGGTTTAGTTAGTTATCCGGCAAGGACGCCTACGCGGTCACTGACAGCGTCGCCTGCGCCTGCGCCGCCGCCGCCGCCACCGTCCTCGCATCCGCCCGCCAGCCACCAGACACCACTCATGTCACTAATTTCCGCTTTGGACACTAGTTAATTATGCTAATTACTAATTGAACAAATATTATACCTGTACCTACTGCAGATTTTCCAAACATACAAATAATAATAATTTATTATCTATTTAAGATAGAGTAGGCATACCTAATAAAACGTTGATATCCATTACTTTCCTCTGTATGGTAAATTTTTCAGTATAGGTAAAGATCAGTTATTCTACTTATTTGAATTTTTTAAACCCTGGACTTATAACGTCTTTTCAACATTTACCCCCTTACTTATAGACGCCTTGTAACTTATTCCCTGTAACCAATGATTAAACATACAGGGTAAAATTAAAACCAGTGCGGATATTTTAGGAGGTGAAAGTACCTACTCATGAATATGATAAATTTTTATTATGTGACTGACACTGAAATATGAAAAAAAAGCAGCTGTTCCCTACAAAAATGCACTACAACACGATCAAAATGTATGGAACAGCTGATTTTTTTTTCATATTTCAGTGTCGGTCCTATAATAAAAGTTAATCATATTCATGAGCACTTTCACCTCCTAAAATATCCGCACTGGTTTTAATTTATCCTGTATACCTACAGCTATCCTTGTCATTTGTATGTAGTAGGTACTATGTAGGTACCTAATAGAGATGGCAATTGACTTAAGACCTGTTTAATTTAATCATAGTCTTCTATAGGTAGGTTAAAGCCTTTTCTTTTTTTAAGTTACGATCGTTTGTAAATTCCATGAATTAACTAATAGGTAGATATTATGCGCAATGTTACATGTCTGTTGACCTGAAAGATCATATTATTATATAATATTATGATACTTAATAATTATGATTTGCTTACCTACATTAACGTAGACAACTTAAAAATCGCTTAGATTCGTAACGACATGTTAAGGTTTATTTCTCCAAATGCTATCCCTCCTGATTTTGTCTCAACGAAATCTTATGAAGAGATCACGTTATACCTAGGTACATGCGAAGTATTTGATTATGTAGGTACCTAACAGATTGTAATAATTAGGTACTATACTTTACAACCATCTTTCGAATATTATTTTATTGGCTTAGGTACGTACTACTTATTCTGAAAGTAAGTGATTATGATTTACCTTCTTCTACTTAGTTGTTGATACATATTTTGTTATGTTCAAATTAATTTTCTGTTTTTAGGGTTCCGTACCAAAGTGGTAAAAAAGGAACCCTTATGGTGCGACTTCGTCAGTCTGTCTGTCTGTCTGTCACAGCTGGTTATTTCAGAAACTACTAATGCTATCGACTTCTGCAACAAAAAAATCTTAATTAATAATTTGATAAGGTCGCGCAGTAGGTAGGGATATGCAACCCAGCAAAGTGGGATCCCGCAATCCAGCGGGATCCAGCGTAATTTTAGGCCCTGCGGGATCCCGCAAGACCAGAGATCTCTTTTGAATTTCGAGTGGCGACAGTGATTTGACTCCGGAGTCCATTTAAATCCAGAGCTGTTGGCATTGTTAACAATCTACTCCCAGAAAAGTCAAAATAAACATACCGTAGGTACATGAAAGCCTACGACGTTTTCTACAAATGGTTTCTTTTTAAATAGGTCTACTACATACCTACTGAAATTATAACTTCATTAAAATATCTTTTAAAATACTTTGATTCTAGTATTATTGCTTTTTATTGTCTCGCAGGTGTGAAAAGTAGAGTACCTATTATCTTCGGAGATAAAGGTGTCTTCGTCTTGGGCGAGCTTGAATCCCACGCTACACTCATTATTCTAGTCTAACTCCCTCGTTTCGCTCGGGAACCTTGCTCGCTGCGCTCAGGAGTTAATTAATCCTAGAATTCTCCATTACGCTCGGGATTCAATATAGCGCCCGTGACATAAGACACTGCTTTATCCATTGGTGAATAATCTACTATTACATTTACCTACCATCTAGATCTTACCTCTCAATTGAATCAATATTATTTTGTTAATGTTAATATAGCAAGCAAAATAATAATAGTATAATTTCATACACGGAGCTCGTGACGTATGGACACGGAAATATTTAAACACATGCGACAACTTGCTACAATATAAAAAGTTACCACGCCATGCTGACCTACGAAATATGTGGATCTGGTTTTAATATGAAGAAAACAATTCAGAATAAGTAATGCCTACATCTGAAATCTGAATACCTACTTACAATTTAATTTACATACCTCCAAGTGGGATATATGAATTGTAAACAATCGTTAAAAATTAAAATAAATCGGTGCATTTTTATGTAAATCCATTTTGGCAGCTAAATATCAATCCACAATGTGTTTAACATAATAATTGCCACTATATCACACACGATATTTTTCATTAATTAAGTGCAACTGCAGGAAAGTAATATCATGATTATTCATGATACAAGTTTATGGTCACAAGGTGACCGATATTAACCGGTCAATATTTCTCGACGAGACGCCTGTGGTCGAAACTCGACTATTTTGTAAGCAAAAATTATCTGTGAACCTACTGTGTAGGTACTTTAATTTACCTGACATAAAGGCTACATATCTACCTACACATATACGATTTCTTTTTGTGTTCATTTACAATAGGTATTGCACCTTTCGAATTATCGAATTATGAATTCCCCTCTTTTTTAATAAATTATAATACTATAAAATGTACCTACTTATGTTTATTAATATTTAGATTTACCTACCTACCTACATAAACGAAGGCAGGCAAGTATATACATAATATATACATACGTAGTTACTTTCCTACAGCATAAAGAATGCTAACGTAGGTATAAAAAAAACATTATGCGGACCATGTATTCATTATTATAAAGTTTTTCTTTTTCCTACTATCTCGCACCATAGATAGCATGCTGTCCATGGCGGCAAGTCGTGCAAATACCTACTCGTCTAGTTTATTCGAAGTAATCGTTTCTATATTCTCATCGGACCTTGATGTAAACAAAATTTTTCCAGCCCACATTCCTCGATGCAGTTTGTAGAGCGGAATGTATTAGATGTGTTACGGTTTGTGCTTTCATAGCATAATAAAATAATTACTTCATAATTAATTACTTTGTGCACTTCTTATCGTGAATTCGTGAAACAGTTTCATTTAGAACTAGCTGGTTAGATTTTGGCTAGTATGCCCGGACTTTTATCTAGCCTAAGTTACACTTACACGCTAAGCTTTACCTAAGTCTGACTATTTATAGGGTAATGATGAGTTCTCGAGGTATTGCTATGACGATTATAAGTACCTACACAGGCTATTAAACTAATTAGCTAATAAAACTACATGGCAATAAGATCTTGTTACCTCTTTCCTTGAATAAATCTTGTTGTAGGTAAAGGAAAATATAAACTTTTAACATTTATCATTATATAATTAATAAAACTATAGGATTTAGGACCTAGGTAGTTTTATTTACTGTATTTATAAAGCATATATAAATAAGTACTTAATAGATACTTTGTTTTTAATTGCAGATCTTACAAAGTTTCACGGCGTCGTTCCCGATACCAAATTCATACGATTTGGGCGTCATCGGCCTCGATCAAGGACCTATGAACAATTTCCCCAAAATATCAAGGTATGAAGAACCTGATTCCTCAGACGAAAAAGTTATATCGGTACGAATAACGTCATCAGTGGCTGTCGGACGTGGGAGAGGAAAACCTACTCATAGATATACTGGTGACATGAAAAATGCACCATCTAAAGTATCTGCCTCGGAGGCACTACCCCCTACCATAATATCCAAAATTGAGGAAATGACCGTAACAGGAGAAACAGATGTACCGCCAAATCTTGTAGGTGCTAATATAGAATATATAAAGCAGTTAAATTCGAAAAAAGAATCAAGAGAACATCGTGCAGACCCAGGTCACCCATTCGAGTTAATGATTAAAGGCCAAAACGACAACGACGACGAATCCTCGACAAAATTAGAGGAATATGAAGAAAATATCCAGGATATACCACTTGCCAGAAAAGTACCATCAACAGCTAATGCTAATAGATTTCAAGATCAAAAAACAATACAAAGACTTCAAAACCCAGACATGAATTCTCCAGTACAAGCTTACGTCCACAATCATCAAATCAATATGACAAGCGATCCGGTATTTGAACCTCATATGAAACTCGGAATAGACACTAATAGAAATGATAATAAAAATGTAGAAAATCTTACATCTTTACCAATTGTCGACCTACAGAAGGATAAAGATATTACAGATATAGATCAAATGGCGCGTATTGACACATTTGATTATAATAGTAAAAATTACCAAACCGACGACTCTGTAGCCGAACCTTCTATAAAGTCAGTTGAATTTGCAAAATATAACGAAGCAATCGAGAACATTCCACCGACAGCAACAATACCAGTGCGTTCTCCAAATAACGTTCCAGGTTTGACAAATAGACCGCTGAACAACGGACGAAATAACCCAAGATTGACAACTGTGAGTTTTAATATAGTACACGATACTCACAAAACAACTAATGACAATGAACCTGGTAACTCGTACATATCATCAAGTCAAATAATTCCTAACCAAAAACAGTTCTACGATCCACCGAAAATTTACAGTCAACCAGCACAAATATATAGTGAACCAGCTAAGTTTTACAGTGAACCGGCCAAAATTTACAGTGAGCCAGCTAAAATATATAGCGAACCGGCTAAAGTGTATAGTGAACCAGCAAAAATTTATAGTGAACCGTCCAAATTTTACAGTGAACCTGCCTCTTTGCATCTTAATCAAAACGTTCCTTCAAGCATCGCCCCCAACTACTCGCCCTGGCGCCCGCTCGGAAGCACTACCATGAACACGACTCCCATAAGCACCGTGACTAATGCGTTCCAACAAGAGACCACAGTTGACCAACAGCCAGAGAAAAATTATGAAGTCGACGAAAAAATCAGTGTGCTAACTGACGGGCGGAGTCACGGCGTACAGCAAGAGACGAGTACTGAAAAGTGTCAACAAGATAACTGTAAAATGGGATATGTTTTAGAGGGGCGGCAGTTTAAGAAGTATAGAGTAGAAGAAAGGACTCCGGATGGTTTTATCGTCGGAGAATACGGAGTGGTGAGAAACGAGGACGGGGCGCTCCGGGGCGTGCGCTACACGGCCGATAGCGAAGCCAGTCCGCGGCTCATACACGACGCGCTCATGAAGTTCCTACAGCTCACATAGATAATACTCACTCGTCTGGTCGAAATCCAAAATAAATGCACACATAACTTACTTGCTCATTTAATTAAGTACAAGACTTACATCAAATATCATAACTATGTGAATAACCAACAATAAAAGTACATTTTAACAGTTTACTATGTAAATGTATTATAGACTGAATGACTAAATAATATATGAATACCTAATGCAAATCCATACATTCCAGTTTAGTACCGTCATTTTGTAAAAGTGTCTGCAAATACATACATACATACCTACAAAATAAACAAAGAAATATCAATATGTCTCAGCATTCACAATTGAACAAATAATATTACAGAGTCACTTTTTAAAATACTTGTATTGTAGGTATTTATACCTAGGTATGTACCTTCATACTCCGACAAGAGATGGATCATCAGTAGGTACCAACCTCAGATCATAGAAACAAGGAGATATGCCATCATAGCAAATTAGTACCGGAACAACTGATGCCACTTTTAGTAAATTTTTCGACACAATTACGCGCATAATTAAGCGCTCCTTGTGAATAAAAAGATCTCCCACGCATTGAAGATTCCGCACACCCTCAATCTAACACTGTTAGCCCTAAATTCACCGACAAGTTAACAGTCCGTTAAATTGAAAACGGCTGTTTATGACAACTTTTTCTATACAAAAAGTCATGTTAAACAGCCGTTTACAATTTATCGGACTGTTATCTTGTCGGTGAACTTACCCCTTAATCGTCACTCAACACTAAACTAAAACTAAACTAAAACACTGTATTTATACCATCGATCATGTTCGGTTCGTTGCCAGCGCGTACGTTTTTAATATGAGCAATTTGCTCAAGATCAGGCATCAAGCTCAATAGCGCCTTGGCACATCTCCTTGTTTCTATGATCTGAGGTACCAACTTATACTTATTTCGACATCTTGATAAATCGAAATCAAAACTGATTAGGCTGATGAATTGATAATAAAAAAAGTGTAATTTATTAAGGTGTATTTTTATATGACCACATTCTCGTTATATACCTAAACTTTAAAACAATTTCAAATAAAGGTAAAGGAAAAATTGGACATTATCATATCAATATGTTTTTATCTAATAATACATAAGTAATTCTAGTGCCATGTATCACTCTACACGAAATTATAATAGCCTCACTGTCACTTGTATGTTAACATTTATGCGATGTATTGTAAATAAATACTTAGATAAGGATACTATTATGAGATAAATATTGATGAACATGCAATAGTGTTTATTTTCTCACTGTCTATTAATCATATTCATCATTCACGATATGCACTCGATCACGCGTACTTACCTACCTAAAGTTGTAATAGGTGTAGGACTATATTTTTTTTATTATAAATCCCGAACCAATTAGGGAAAAGATGAGCAACAGTGAAAAAAACAAATAAATTTCTTAACAATAATGGTCAAGTTAAAGGCGTTATAAACTCAGTTGCCCGACACCTCCCAGCACGATATTGATATTTCGAGCGACAAGGATCGAGAATTCACCCTATAAAAACTTCTAACGCGTGTAACTTCTTTATTGTTTAATTAATTAATTTCAATTTTTTTGTATGTATTTTTTTAAATCAGGTAAAATTCTTGTACATTTTAATAAGTAGTCCAACACCCTATTTGGATAACATTTTATTTTTATTTTACAACAAAATCATATATATTTTCATATAAAAACAGAGCCGTCCTTAAAAGGAAATGCGGGTGGAAAGACTTTTGAAAATTAGGTACCTACTTATTTGAAGAAACTATCGCTGTCGCTCTGCACGTCCCGGCCCTCGCCTTTGTTCGTTATGGACAAGTTCAGATCCAACCGATACAGCCTAAATAAATAGTCATAATTCGAGGTTTGGCTCTCTACTGTTTCCTCCTCCAATATTGGACCATAAAATATATTTCATAAACTAAATAAGAACAATAGTAGGTATACTGTGTCTCTAGTTTTCATTTTTGCATTAATAGTTGTCAAAGGGCAATGACGAAAATTGGTGGCTTTTTTTTGTGGTGGCCATTAATCAAATTAGGTAGGTATATAAAAATTTGTTGCAAAAAATATAACAAATAAAAATGTATACTACGTTACCTATAGCTTAAAATTCAGTCTGAACTAAGATATATCAGTTTAGCAGGATGAGTTTTTGAGAAGGGACTTCAAGGTGAAATCCGAAACTATTTAAAGAAGAAAAAAGTAGTCAAAGGAGACACAAGTTAGTTTTTAGAGAAAACTAAAACTGCATTTTTATTTTATTTTTAAAAGCTCCGGCTTAGCCAGGCTTCGATCCCGATTATTTTTAAACAAACAGTTACTAGTTTTGAATGATTAGAATAGAATAATTATGAATAGAATGATTTTCTCCAATTTGCAACAACTTTACACACCTTGTGGCCATACAACTTTTTGATTGGTATAAACAGGGGATCCATTTTTGTGAAAAAAATAATTTAATATTTCTTGGTTTTAGCATAAACAAAACGTTTTTTCAAAAAATCTTAAATTCAGTGTTATTAGACTTGATAAACTCTAGGGGCCGTTTATTAAGTCTAATAAGACTTAATAAACTCTAGATGGTTTTGTAAGATCAAATCTTTGTATCTCTAACGGTTGGTATAGCTGCCATAGAGATCCATATTCTAGAATACACCCTGTATATTTCGTCTCGGACTGCATACACATTAAAATTGATTCAAAATTTATTCATGATCGTGATATATTTTACTTAACATACGCCATGGTTTCATGAATGGCCGCGAAAAAAATTAAAGGCATCAATGCTCCTATCATTTTGGTCATTGTCCCTTGAAGGTACAATAGACCTCTGTTGACGGCTGTCTAACTAGGCAATTTTTGAGCATTTTCTAAGCATTCTAGTGCTTTTATAGATAACGTATTATCAAAAAGGAAAACTTAGGGACAGAAGAGGTTGATATTTATTTTATTGTAAAAAATCATTGCTTTATGGTCATAACCAAAAAGAAAACGGCCGAGAGCGTTTGTATGGTGAAAAAACCAACCGCATTTTCTCTTAATACATAACACCAATATTTCAAGAAGGCCGTTCAACATTATAAGTTTATTTGTAGTGATTAAACTTAACTGGTGAAATATGGGTGTACCTACTTTACACCTCTGTCTAACCCTCCGTGGAATCCAGGGGTGATATTATGTTATAGGTGAAGAACAGGTTGGTACTTGGCAAAGACAAACGTAAATAAAAGCAAAAAGAAGATATTTTTAGTAAAAATTAGATAGGTACCACTTAAAAATTCGGATTAATTAAATAATTTAATTAATCCGAATTAATTTTTAATTAATTATTCGGACATGGTTTTAGAAAAATATACTTGAAGTATGTAATTCGTTACGTTACGATTATGGTTTCGATACGTGGTTCAAGTGTTACTAGGTACTGCACTGTCACCAGGAGCCGTACCTACCTACCTACTATAGGTAATGCGTTTCACAGGCCCTAGAAGATCAATTATATTGCACAAAATCACGAATTGTGCAATGTTTTTGACCGTCTAGGGTTAGTATTGATGATCGTTTGAGTGTAAAATTGATTAAATATTATTGCGCAATAAAAGTATTGTGCAATATTATTGTAGGTGTAGGCACCGCCTTAGAGTTCCCTTCGACGCTGTGATACTCTAGCCGCTTCGTCCGCATTGTTTTTCCGGTGATTCGCCCGATTCGGCCTGGATTGGTGAGCGAGGTTTCATACGATTTCATATCTTACCTATAAAATTCTAAGATTCGATTCATTCGACTGATTCGGCGCGGACATTATAATGGGCGTCCACCTTACAGGATCAACAAACTTTTCTAGCCCGCTCTGAAGTTAGCTGTTTGAATACGCAATGGAGTGTTTAGGCCAGTTTAGGGTATAATAATTGTCTATTGCGCAGCCAAACCGCAAAGAGCGGGCCAGAAAATGTAAGTCACCGTTCGTCGATCCATGTAAGTAATTATTCTTTCCTTATCTATGGTTTAACACTTTATACAGGGTTAATTTTCAATGACCAGCCAAATTTTCAGCGACGTTTCGATATCGATAATATTTTCAATGGGTAAGTTATGAAATATATATCTTGATATACTTACGTATGAAATAAGTAGGTACTTATGTAGGTACTTAAATCTGTTTTTTTACAAGATTTTATTTTTTATGACGGTCCGGTCATCATAAGCCCGATAAGTTGAAAGTCGCGATTTTTCGGACATTTCCAAATAAATGTTTTTACAATATTCTTGTTTAATTTGACAATAACTGTTTAAAGCGATCTCTAAATCTTAATAATTATTAAATTTTGGCTTGTCATTAAAACCTTTTTTAGTGGATTCAAAGGAGACAAAATTTCGTTTTTTGGAGAAAACTAAAACTGCATTTTTTTTTAAAGCGCTTAGCCCCGGCATCGGTCCCGATTATTTTTGAATAAACACTTTTATAAAGAATGAATTTTTCCAATTTGCAACAACTTTACACACCTTGTAGCCACACAACTTTTTGATTGGTATAAACAGGAGGATCCATATTTGTGAAAAATAATAATTTAATATTTTCTTGGTTTTAGCATAAACAAAACGTTTTTAAAAAAAATCTTAAATGCAGTGTTATTAGACTTGATAAACTCTAGGGGCCGTACCACAAAAAAGATAGACACGCGTTAAAACCGAATGCTATCAAATATAATACGCACTTGTTTTAGCACTAACTTGTCTAAAACAAGTAGGATGTATTGTTTTTGGTAGCATTCGCGTTTAACGCGTGTGTATCTTTTTTGTGGTAAGGGTGTATATGGTTATTGTAAGATCAAATCTTTGTATCTCTAATGGTTGGTATAGCTGCCATAGAATGAAGAAATGTTTGTTCAAATTAATGTTGTAGTGCGACCGCAAGACGTTACATGACACAGGGCGTTACGCAACAAACAACATTTCATTTTGTGACCGACAATAATAAAACTATTATTATTAGTGCTAATAATTATGATGTGTGCGTCACCCCAATTTCCACACACCACACCCAAAAATAAAACAATTATTATTGCACAACAAAGCCAAACGCCTATTATGTGTACTTACAAGTTTAATTTTTTTTAGTCTAACTTTCAATTCTAAATATTATTTAAATATATTTATACTTAGGTACTGAGTACAATAAATATCTATAGTAGATACAGAATTTCATTTGAAGTTCATCAAAGATTAAATGTTTAGATATTGATAGCGAAGTTGAACTTGTAAAAATTAGGTACATTTAGTATATAAGTATATATATATATAATTTAGGGTTACGTTACGTGTAACATCTAAGCATATTTTCGATGATAAGAAGATATTATTGAAAGAAGCAGTTAAAACATGATTACAGAGGAATTTCCATAGATAGCTTTAAGATATGTAAATTGGAACGGTATTCAACAAAACAGCTCTGTAAATTCAACTACAGTTGTATATTAATAAATATGAAATACATTAGATATAATAACACTATAAATTAGGACTATTAGGTATGCTTAAAACTATACTTTTATCATATCGTAGCGTTGGCCTTATTACTATTATGATTAACAATTAACTTAATTACCATCGATGAACTACAGCCTAGCGCACAAGTTATCGCATATCATTTTTCCATTGTAAAGTCCATGTCAATGAAAATTGTGAACTTTGTAAAACATCTGAATGGCAATTCTCGTAAATAAGAATGTTCAAATTATACTTCAGATTTGGTTTTGATATACCTAATCTCAATGCCTTAAATGTCACAAATGGTGTTCTACTAACCGACCTACTAAATGACAACGTCAACTAATAACGATAAGAGAATAACATTTCTGACTTATAAATATGGATGATTAATATCGATTCCAAATCGGAACACATTTTTATTTACGAGATTTGCACTTCTAACATTGTTTATCTATTTCTATCGACATGAACTTTAGATAATAATCTATCAGGCTGAGATTAGATTTGGTCATTTTCCGTAATAAATAAATTAAAGTAATAGTTACTCTCAAATCCATTTCATTTATGATTAGGTAGCTATTTAATTTCGAGGATTAACATTTTCATTATTATAAATTAGATATCATATATGAAAACTACATCAACGTAGATAAACCTGGATTATCTTACACTAACTATACTTATATTGTAACACATAAAGCTGTTGACAACGCTTCGTGCATAAATTATCAACAATAACCATTCGTGGAAGCACATTAAATAGATGGAACAACCGTACGATTGTCTGATGGCGATGCGTTGGACATTACAATAAAGACTGTGACAGCAAGTGAAACAAAAGCTTACTGTTTTGTACACGTTTAAATATTGATGGCCTTCTGGAAAGTTCAGTTGTATTCCCTATATGATTTATTTATTTATTTGCGAACGTCCATCGATAACGTGTCATAAACAGATACCTCTACATTACGTGGGTGAACTACCGAAAGGAGCGCAATGATACAGGCGGAGCCGGGTGACTCCGCTTTACTTGTGTTATTTATACCACATTTACATTATTATGTACCTACCTATAACGAGCTTAACGTGAAGTTTACCTTCACTTCCGTCACAAGTTAGTTGTCATATCAGAATAATAATTATAAATGTATTAACGCTGAGCTCTTTTCAGTGCCACTGTCGAGAACTTTAAGAGTAGTGTGTAGTGAGTGTGTTCAAATGTCCGTAAAAGTAATGTAGGTACAAAGACCTAAGAAATCTCTAATCTAAGAGATTTCTTAAATGTAGGTATATTTGAGGTATATCGTGGTATCACCACGTGATAGATAGGTACATAGGTACATTAGGTACATCGCCAACAAAGAATCAGAACGTTTGTCGTGGTCCTTACATTTAACACTACTGCCAAATATTATCACAATTGTCGCTAATACAGTTTGTGCAACAACATAACAAAACAAACACCTAATTGTACAATTTGTACCTAGCTTTTAAATATTAAAATACCGCCATCATAGCAACACACTTAGTTTCTTTCATTTACGCTATGCCTTGCCTTTTTTACCAAAAACACAAGATAATCTTCAGTTTTAAAATTGTATATTTCGACAGAAAGATAAAAAGATAGCCCATTGCCAAAAAAATGTAAAGACGATTTATGTTGCAGCTTCAAAACGTAGCTATATTTTTCATTTTCACAAAAGTGTGTTTCTACTTTTTTTGAGGAACACAGTCTAAAATAATAATTAACACTTTATTTATTGTTTTCATTTTTTTTTTCAAACAATTATTTTTAAACCCAATCACACGATTAGTTATTTATACTTATTCGAATAAAATTTCTTAAAAAGTCTGGCAACCACTTCCCCTCTTCAGTGTGCAACTTGTTAAACGACAGTCATCGTCAACATAAGCCGCGAAAATATTTTGATCTTTGATATTCCCTAACATAACAATATAATACTAATTACAGACAACACAAACAGTTAGTTAAAGTTAAATATTCCATAACATCGTAGTTTAATAGGTAGGTACCTAATGTATGACAACGCAGCATAAATAAATACATATTTATGTAACAGTCGCCATAAGTAATCGCTATCTAACTATTTAGGTACTATTTTCGTTTTTGTCTTTTTGCAACTATAATTTGTTATTTAATAAGTTTGCATTATATTCACATTTCAGTAAATAGGAAGTTTTAGTCAATCATTATTTTGGTGTAAGGTGCAGAACAATTAACCTAGGTAACGGTGTAGGTTCAGCTGCTAACAACATTTTCCTTCTTTCTAAATATTGGCAGTGTGACGCAATATTCTTTGTCGTACCTATTGATAGAGAAAATTCTGAGCCGGTTTCAATAATCAAGCAAATATTTAAAAGCATAGCTATATTCCATCCAAAATCTATTTATTTTGAACAAGTCTAGAAGTCTTGACAAAAGCGTCAATCCTTCCTAAAATATCCGGTTTTCTTCGTAAACTTTCAAAAGTAGTCGAAAAAATATATGTTTTTGAAGATGTGACGTAAAAAGAAACATATAAAATAGAAACTAAGTAAGTAGGTAAAGTTGGAGCGTAATAAAGATTTGAGCGATCAGCACAGATGGCTCCATAAGTGCAAGCCCGATTCCGTCTCTTCGACGAGATTCCATGGTGGTCGTAATCTCGGACGCGCTTAGTCGTAGTTCTCAGACTCCTGCTGCACCAGCTTGAACCGACGAGGGCTCTTCACTGCAATGGAGCCGTGCCCGTCGAGTGACAGGCGGCCCTTCATCTGAAGATACCTGCAAATTATATCGTTATAGTTTATAGACAGTTCAACATTCCGCAAAGATTAACAGGCGTTAGAGCCAAAGTCTATTACTTAATTAGATACCTGTCTACATTACCTGACGTAAAATCAAAACTATTAGGTAAGTAAGTACGGTACTACTTACCTAATATAGTTTTGATTTTACGTCAGCTAATGTAGAACTTAAAACGTATGTTAGGTACTACTAGTACCTAACATAGGTAGGTACGTTTTAAGTTATTAAATTGTGCTGAATAATTGTATGATTACCTTTTAATGTAACGGCACACAAGCTTCGTTGGTCGCTGCTGCCACTCATCCAGCACTTCCTTAGGAGCTAAAACCTGTAATCATAAGTTTTTTTTTTAGTTCTTCTCTAGTGTCGAGACGAGCTATACGAAATAATAACAAAGATATACTAGGTGTTTGAATACTTTTGAAACAATATTTCTGGGTTCCAACAACCAAAGTTATTTAAAGGTTAAACTTGTTTATTTACCTGGTCTCCTCTCAGCCTATCGAGCAAAGTGACACAGATGACAGCTGCCTTGATCCCTGCGTGGTGCGTCAGCGCGGCGAACGCGAGGGATTCCATCTCAATGTTGACGACGCCTGACTTATGAATGCTCTCTAAGTACTCCATCTTGTCGGCTTCCGTGAAGTCGCAAAATGCGCCGTCCAGACGACCCTGACCTGACAAGACAACGGCGCCGTAGTATTTATTAGTGACCTCAAATACTGCAGCATACTCTACGAATACCTAATTGTTCTATGTCCGCCGATTTAATCGCGAGATCTATTGCAAAAATTCCAATCTGTTTCCTGTTTCGGTTTTAAGATAGAATGCGTCCTTTGCATCACCTTGTCCTTTACCAAGCCAATAAATACCTATAAAGTTAAACTGTCACTATAATAATTGTCAAACTAGAATTAGAGACCGTTCCACGTAAGAATTCCCCTAGAAGTTATGTTGGCTGCCCTGAATCTCAATTCATTACAACGTTTTTAACGGTGTTGGAAGCTTTCTTTCAGCACCAATTCACTTTCATCACTTTTTAACGTCCTAAATATTATTATAAAACATAAATCTACAAAAAACACAAAACGATATGACCTGAATAGGAATGACAAGCCAACATAACTTCTAGGGGAATTCTTACGTGGAACGGTCTCTACCCAACTATCATTTCTAAGTAGAGGTAGGTATTATACCTACTTCTGTGTCGCATTCAAAATGTTTCTTTGTGTTCAAAGTTTTCTTAATAAAGTTATCAATATTATGTGAACACGCCCTTCGGAGATAACTTGATTATTGCAATAACTTCAGATCATAGATTTATGATCTGAGGCAATAACCAAGGTTTGAAATTCTTGATCATGATAATAATCTTGAGATATAATCTTGAGATAATAAACATTGCAAAACAAGAATTGCGATGGATATCGCTTTATAAATCTTGATTACATTAATTATATTATTAATTAATTTTAAGAAAAATACACGTCACGTCTTAGATTATTCTTGAGAGTAAAACTAACGGCTAGCAGGTATATCTGATTTAAACACGGAAAGATTGATAGGCTCTTATTAATACACACTAGCTGCTTCACTAGGTACATAGTATAAAATAAAGCCGCTTCCCGCTGTCTGTCTGTCTGTCTGTCCTTATGTATGCTTAGATCTTTAAAACTACGCAACGGATTTTGATACCGTTTTTTTTAATAGATAGAGTGATTTAAGAGGACGGTTTATAGCACCCGTGCAAAGCTGGGGCGGGTCGCTAGTATTGATATAAAATTTACAAAGTTACCCTTAGTACCTTCGTAAAAGTCGTATGTGCACATCGTCTTGCCGGTGATGGTGTCATACGGGTCCTCGGGGTCGGCCAGGCCCTTCAGCTCACGCGCCAGCCGCTTGTCCAGCTTCGCAGCCCTTTGGATGGTCTTGCCCAATACCGTCTGAAATTATAAAACAATGTTTAATTGCCATTTGTAAATATCTTTCAAAGTCCCAACCATAACAAATTACCAAATTACCATACACTCTGTTTTTTGCACATAGCATATAGATGTAAGTATAACTGGAAATGTTTGTACCTATTTACACCTCTCCCTACCCCGAACAGGCTTTAATTCTGTTCCAAACATTATTCATAAAATAATTGGCCATACAAATCACTTCTATATAACCAACTTTTAAAAAGGAGGAGGTTAAGCATTCGTTAAGTTCTGCATAAATGTTAATATCTGGCTCACTTACTAAGGTTATATTCTCTACTATTTTATTGGATCCAAAGGGTCAGCTTATGATATATGTATCTTACATAATTATGATATTATCCCACTACTGGACGAAGGGCATCCCATAACCCCATAATAGGTAGATACCTAGTCAAGTAAGGAAGTACAAGTCCACGTCCACTCAAAAAAGTATTCAGGTACCTTTATTGAGGAGACATGTGTAGATGTCATAAAGCTTATCGTGTCACTAGAACGTACCAGTTCGAGCACATTCCTCAGGGCGCCGTCGACGGCCTCCTCAGAGATGACGACAGTGCCTCCCTCGTAGCCGATGCCGCCACACGTGCCGATCCTGAAGAACACGGGGTCCCGCGTCTTCGCGTGGTACATCAGCTTGATCACTTCGTGCAGCAGTATGCCCACCGACGGAATGCCCATGCCGTGCTGCACACATAATTAATTCATTAAGTAGAAACGAAGAGGTGTGATGATTTCGTAGTGCAAAATAATTAAATTTTCAGTAAAGTTGTTGCTGTTCCATACATTTGTGTTCACATAAATCGACAAAATATATGGAACAGCTGATTTATTTTTCGCGATTTCAGGGTTAGTCCGATAGTAAAAGTTGTTCATAACGATGAGTACAACGACCCCTTTTCGCCTTTTGCATAAACAAAAAAGAATGTTGTATACAATACACATCTATCAAGACTTGCAATATTTTACTACCCTCTATATTCTCCTCGTCGAAGGGTGCTAGAATAGTATCTAAAACTTATTTATATTGCTGTGCATTATTTCCATTCATGGATGATCAAACTCAAAAACGTACATAGTCGAATAAAAAAGTAAAAAGAAAAGAAAATACATTTAACGTATGTTTCGTAGACCTTGCTACGCGCGAGCCTACGCAGTCGTAGAGGGTGTATATAAACTTTATTATTTTCAAAATATACATTCCCATATTCAGTTTGAAGTAAGTAAGAATGGTTGTTGCATGTTTGCAATTTTTAGTAAGTCTACGTAAAGTCAACCACAGTGTCAAAATATTCTGGAAATCTTGAGTGGCGTAGCACGTAAAAATAAACATATATTATGCAAAATAAAAGTAAAAAATACATCTAAATAATAAAATCATACATTTTTTCTTGAAAATATCCATGTAACAAACACCTCTACACAATAAAATTCTAACAAATCACAATTATTGCACTAACAAGTGCTATGATTATTTCACTTCGAAGGTTAAATATAAATAAATAAGTAAAATGGTTGACATAAGTATATTTATATCCTCAATCCTCATTTGGCTTATTTATAGGTGACTGGGTGTATCGTTATGTGTAATGAAATAATGGGCATCGGTCAACTGACTTTTCACATTAATGACCTTTAGCTAAACCACCGGGCAATGGCGTCTATTTTTCTGTGTATTTTGAACCTTATTAAAATGACTGTACATGCGCGAAATTGTGAAGAGCCTGGTACCACAGTGTTCCGCAAACTTTTTGTGTTCAAGGTACATACACCTAGGAATTCGAAAAAAAATCCATTCATGAAAAAGTAGACATAATAAAACATAAAAATAAGCGACGAAACAAAAGCGCGTTGTGAATTTAACTTTAAGAGATAAGTAACCTTATTTTTCCGAAGCATACCAACTAATGACCACGGTACTCCAGTGTGCCGCGGCACACCCTTTGCACGTATTGTACCCACTATCAGACAAATCTCTAACTGACCATTTTGAAAACTAAATTCCGTGCACATGATGACAACAGCTGTTTATCGCCCATTTTGTATCGACCAATAGTCTTAAAACAAAAAAAACCGGCCAAGTGCGAGTCGGACTCGCGCACGAAGGATTCCGTACCATTATCTATAAAAACAGCAACAATATCTTGTTACTTGTATGGGAGCCCCCCTTAAATATTTGTTTTATTTTAATTTAATTATTTATTTTTAAAGTGAATTTCGAGCAAAAACGAGCAAAAAAATCACGTTTGTTGTCTTGGAGCCCCTCTTCAATATTTATTTTATTCTGTTTTTAGTATTTTTATTATAGCGGCAACAGAAATACATCATTTGTGAAAATGTCAACTGTCTAACAATCACGGTTCGTCAGATACAGCCTGGTGACAGACAGTCAGACAGAGAGACAGACGGACAGCGGAGCCTTAGTAATAGGGTCCCGTCCCCTTTGGGTACGGAACCCTAAAAAAGATTTGTCTGATAATACATACTAGAATGTCCAATATTAGTCCGTCGCGTCACTAATACATAGAGTTATCTACATAGTACGAATAGTTTTCAGTAACACAACGCAATACCTGAATGTATGCAAACACAGCATAACTCTTAACAAATCTAGATAAAGATAAAAGTCATACTAAAAATCTGATGCCCCACATGCTTTGGTCAAACACTCGATATATATTCGAATTCGATATATATCGCAACAAATGTTAAAATGGTAGGCATTTTGACAGTTGTTGCAATATATATCGAATTCGATATCAATATATCACCCGCGAGAATCACCCCCCTGGACTTAAGTATTAAGTATTGCAAACATCCGATATAACTTCAGTAGGTAGGTACCCAATTCATTTTAATTAAGAAAACACCACACCTAGAATATATATATAGTTACGCTTCTGGTATCCCGGCTGTTTTATACAGGCTGTTGATTTAGTCACGTGCAACTTTTAAAGGGGTGATTCTACCCGTCATATTGAACAACTTTCCCTATGACACTCATATAATTATTTTGCATAGGTAATTATTTTACCGTTAAGTATCGTTTTTTTGTTTAAAATCCCAGTTTTACTGTTTTAATTTATGTAATTTTTACATAAAAGTAATTGACAGATAGAATTGTGTTGCTGCGGAGTTTGTTGCGCCGTTTCTTTTTCGCAGCTAAAACACTAGGAAGCGGTGAAGGGCGGGCGTTTTTGGGGGCTGTCTTATGTATTTTGACGTTCAAAAAGTGCTAATTGACTTTAGCCCAGTTTGAATTTAATAAATGACTTTTGAATTTTGAATTTGAATATCATAAAAATCAACCAAATATTCGGCAAAATAATACTAAAGTAGTCAGAATGTATGGAAGGTTGTTATTTTTTTTTTTCACGAATTGGATATGGGTCTCATGGGGAAAGTTGTTTAGTATGACTGGTAGAATCACTCCTTTAAAAGTTGCAGGTAACTATATCAACAGCCTGTATACCTACCTAATTTAATTTAAAATATTTACCTATATCAAATATGATGGTAAGAAAGCCCTTTGCTGTGTTCTACCCTCAGATCATAGAAACAAGGCAGATGTGCCAAGGCGCTATTGAGCTTGATGCTTCAGTTTGATCACATTAATCGTAATAAAAACATTAAAAACGTACACGCTGGTGACAAACCGAACACGATCGATGATATAAATACATTGTTTTAGTTTAGTGCTAGTGTTAAGTGACGATAAAGAGTGTTAGATTGAGGGTGTGCGGAATTTTTAATGTGTGGGAGATCTTTTTATTCACAAGAAACGCTTGTAATTGTGTCGAAAAATGTTAGTAGGTATATTTTTCGACACAATTACAAGCGCTCCGAAAAGTGGCATCAGTTGTTTCCGTACTAATTTGCTATGATGGGATATCTCCTTGTTTCTATGATCTGGGGTTCTACCCCTAAATACTAAACACACCCTTAACACTCTCTTTGCTCTTGTGTCGTTCTGTGTGCGCAAAACTTTACAAAAAACAGAAATCTAAATAAAAAAGTGTCGCAGTATAAAACCGCATGCGGGCACTCTTAGTTGTAGGTATTTTATTTATTAAAGTCGTAAAGCGACATTTTGCTGACACTCCACTAAGATTTATTGCTACCATAATAAAATTTCCAGACATCCAGTCTTCCTGGAACATGTATAATAACGAAACAATGTTTTATATCGTAGGTACATCCAACATAGTTGTAAAGAAAAGGTCAATGCCAAACAATGGAGGGTTTCAAAGAGTGTCTGAAATAACATAACAATTATCGCAGTTCACAATAAACCCTCACATAAGTACAACTACATCCCAGCCGGATTCCGGAAGCTGCATTACTTTTTATATTTTTATACATAGCTCTATCTGTACGTTACGAACAGTTAGTTAGGGTTACGTACGGTTGCCATGCGTCCGGGTTTCTACGGATTTATCCTACTTTGGAGGGCGTCCAGGAAACGTCCGGGTGGGGTATCGTATACAGTCCCGATTTTAGTAAAAGATAAGATTTTATTAACACGCAGTTACATCGAAAATCGTATCTAACCAAATAATAATGATTGGATTTTAGTAGTTATTTTGAGATTTGCAATTTATTTTGTAATGCCGTGGCATATTTTGTAATCTCAAGATGACTCTTTATAAAACTAATTTAAAAGATTACCAATAAAAACGGTATTTAAACTTATTCTATTGTTTTTCGGCAGAAATGTTTTTACGCTAAAAAATCCGGGGTTTTCAAGTTTCTTGTCGTGGTTTATTGATTCCACAGATAGTAACCCTGGTCAAGAGGGCACCTTTGTTTATTTTAATGGCTACCTACAGCGCAGATTAATCGATCTATTTACGAGGCAAATCAACATTTCCGCAATGTTATGCAGTTATGCAGTCTCTCACGCAAAATAAACAAAAATCATCATCATTTCTAATTCTCTTGAACAAATAACAAGTCTATAATACGTATACCTATAACTATTTTAATATACCTATTATATGATAATATTATGTTAAAACAATTGAGTTATTAGGTAAAACTAATAAAATTGGGAACTCCTAATATGATAAAAATTGTTTTCTTGTATTGATAGTACAATTTGTAGGTACTACAGTTCAAATAGAACGTAAATTATATAATGGATGATGTTAATATAAAAATAATGAGAAAAGGGATCTGTAACAAGGTCCAGTTAAAAATACATTACAATGTGATGATTTATGCCGGGATCTTATTCTGCATAGCTATTCACAACCATTCGATATGCTTTCGTATCGGAAATGACACTTGTTCGGTTATCTACTTTCCGTACTGATACTGATGGACTCCTAAAACGCTAATATCATTAAATTTTGCGTTAACGCAACGCTAAATAGCGTTTTACGAGTCCATCGGTTCGGAAAGCTGACAGTCGAACAAGTCTAATTTCCGACACGGAAGTATATCGAATGATTGCGAATAGCTATGCTGAACTGCCTGCCTCTTAAAAGTGATACTCATTAAAAGAAAGTTAATTTAAGTAGGTAATCGAGTAGCAACAGAAACAATATTTTTTTATAGCTTTTATTAACCTTGAATGGTTAGCATGAAAATTAAAATAAGAGTTTTTTTTTATTTAATTACCTACATTTAATATTAGTTGTCCATGGAAATACTACGTGTTCCATTGAATAGATGATTCAGGTAATTAAAATAATTAAGTGTAGGTAGGTGCAGACAATCATGGTAGGTACAGTTAAAGCTTATGAAAACAATAATTTGTCTCAATTGAAACTGTCGCAGTTCATAAGTACCTACACGTTTTATTCAAGGTTGTCAAGTGTCTTTAAAATTTAATTGCTTTGAGTGACATTGTGGCGAGTGGTTTTAAGCTACATTTACATCTAAGCAACATCGGCGATAGCGACGAGCGTAGCTACAGCAGCTGTAGCCAACTCCAAGCGGCACTAGTCGTTCTTATACATTTTTTATTAGATTGTATGATTGAAGATACATTTCGAGCACGGGGACATGCGACACGGTGACAGCTGTCACCTGTCGCTTCGAGTAATCGAGAATATTATGTGTTCTGCTCCCTAGCCAATGTCACTGGCATACAATTTGTCTGTAGCGTTTGGCGTAAATGCTAACAAAAAAGCAACTTGGCTAGGGGGGGCTGTGCCACTGCCGATGCCGCCAGCAGCTGCGGACGGTCGCTGTCGCCGGTGTATTGTAACGAATTGTACCTTTATCGTCAGTTTTTTACCACATTCTTATAAACTATCTTGTCTATCTGTCTGTCTGTTCGGTCAAAATTTTGCAATACATTTTTCAAGCACTTGCAGGCATCGAATTAAGCTAAAATTTGGTATACCTACTTACATAATATGTAATTTGGATGATAACGTGGTCGATAATATGGACTAAAAACTAAAAGTACAATAAAACATTTTTTAAAAACCATGTTTTTAAAACAGACTAAAAAGTATAAAATAATTTATAATTAAATGAAAAACATGGGGCTCATCTTACTACCTATATTATATATTGCATGCGAACCACGTTTTTCATTTTATCAGAATTAATGTTATACTTTTTAGTCCGTTTTAAAATCGCGGTTTTTTTTTTCTTCAAATAGGTAGGTACTTAATTTTTTTTTGTTAACATTGGCAATCCTGTCAGGATACCACTGCCTATAGGCACCTAGACCTGAGCACTTGCATTACCTATTGCTGTTGCGTGGCACCGCATGACATTAGATAGATATGGATATGGCGAATTCTCACTAGCACTTGTATGACGAGATTAATAAAGTTCTGATTAGTGCGATGGTAGCAGCCCTACTCTTGTTTTATCCGCCGTCGTATCTCACGAGAGAATCACGACTCACGAGGCATTATACACGTGAATCGTTACATGATAGGAGGTACCTAGCTCTACAGCTTGGATATTGTAGTATGATATATAATCTTGATTACCTATAGATTTCAGAGACTTAATTAATACATGTCCAGGCGTACGTGCAGCCTAATTAATTGCGCCGTATGTTTCCAAATCCGTTCCCGATAACTCAATGAATGTTGTTGATCCGTTGACTCTGTTACGCAAAATAATTAGGGTCTTCAACATAATCAATCAGGATCAGCAGTATTGAATTAGGCTTTGAGTGCATCATTATTTGTTTTTGTTGTGGAACTGTGTTTGTGTCACTAATCACAGGGTGGTTAAACGAGGGACGTTTGAAAGATTCAGTAGATATCCGATTCTCATTCGATTCACTACTGCGGGACCAATCTCGAAATCACAAAAAATACAACTGTTCCATATAAAATTATTCATATGTATGGAACCAATCAAATGTATGGAATACCTAGTCTGAACGAAATTCGAATAATGAATAAGTACCCTCCCCTGATATGTCTCGTTTATCCAGTAACCCTAGGTTGTATACCTATTGTATCACAATAATCTAGTGATTTGATGAACTGAAAGTTAAAAAATGTATGTAATGTTTCATTTGTATACTTATTATTGTATAGTTTGACTGAACGATTATTATTTATGTCTATTTATATTTTGGTTAACTTTACACCAGAAATTTGAATAATAAAATAAAAAATGACATTGATAATAATAGATCTCTATAGGTACTAATAAAAATAAATTATTGTTAATATTATTTTATAACTATGTATTGATATTGATTGATATATATATACATATGTATGATATTTTATAACTATGTATGCATGAAGTATGAAATACAATGCAAAATATGTATTCCATACTTCATAAAATACGTTTGAGCTGAGTGCTGTTCAATTACTAGTTGAAGGCTATTTCGCAGCAACAGTGGAGCAGTAGTTTTACAATCAAATTGCAAAAAAATAATAAGTCACAAGACAGATGGCCGTGAACGTATGGTGGTTTCGAATCTCGGGTTGGTTGGCATAATACTCGTATTACTGGGTATATTTATCAGACGGTTCTCAGTAGCGGTTCGTTGAAAAATTGGAGATTGCCTTGCAACCAAAATATCGCAATCGTGCCTCTACGACCTCTACATACGCCTTCGCGAAATAAACGAGCTTGATTGTGAATAGCTATCTTATAATTGGAGTGTACTTACGCTGATACAGAGCACGGGCCCCACTTTGTACATGGAGTATCTGTAGGAGAACTGGCTGATGTCCTGCAGCGTGGTCCCGCACGGCAGCTTGTGCCCGATCTCCGCCATGATCGTGTACGCGAATTGCTCCATCCGCTTCGGGGTGCCCCCCATGCACACAAACTGCATACATAAAATGATACTGAGATTAGAAATTTGTAAAAGGGGGACCTATTCAAAGATGTAAAACTCACAGGTCATCATTATTATAGTAAGTTAAGATATCATGTTAAAATGAGATGCATATATGGGTATGCTACTATGCCTTTAAAATCGAACTAAAACTTACTTATTATTAACGTTATTGAGATTATACCTAACTCAGTAATGGTTATAAGCCGCATAGAATTTCACAAAATTAAATACCTAACTGACACACTTTTTTCAAAATATAAGCAGAACCAGAAATTCTTGTCACTGTCTGTCTCTACCTACTGCAAAGCTATACTCTTAACAATAAATACCTTAACATCGCCGAACATTTCAACAAGATCGTGAGATCCGCTGCCGAGTGCCAAATGGTATAATATATCTTGGTCCATTAGCTCGATGTTGGGGTTTCGTAGGCGCACCGTGCCATCGGGGTACCTGGCGACAAAAGGTCGGACATAAGGATCTATTACAAGTAAGGATAAGTAGTTACACATCACGAGGGGTGAACACTAAACAACATCCACGATACCTTTTTTTCGGGAGCCTTTCAATTTGTAAGATTTCGGAGGGGACTTTTCATTCGTAAGACTTGCTTTTGTTGCAAACTTCACCTGCTTTAGAAGCTTTGTTTAAAATCAACCGTTTGTAATATAAATTTACGTCGTATTTCGATGTCGCTGAATAATAACAGCTGAACTACAAACTCGCAAAAAGTAACTCGGCTAAAGGAGTAGACTATCGAGATCCCTTCTAACTAAAACAATTGTACACATATATTACCTATAGTCGGCAAGTTCCGTAAATGGAATAAGAGGAAACAGGATTTTATTACAAAAATATATCCTCAGCATTATAGATCCGAGTTACGTAACACAAAATATTATACAGATTAGTTAGTATTCAAACTAGCGATATTTTCCTGAACAAAAAAATATATTTCACAAGTCACAACCTAACAGTAGCTCTGTCTACTGGTTCATCAGTGGTGGTCTCCCTCGCTTCTTCCTGACCATTGTCTTGGAACAGCTTCCGATGCGGATGATGGTGGCCATTCTGTCCAGCTCCAGACGAACTCCGACGAACATTCATTTCACATCCGTTCTGATGTTGAGTGGATGCACTCGACTCTTCCATTTTACAGTCACACGGCATCTCTGCCTTGATCGAAGACTTCGACCTATATAAAAAAATAACAACTAAGTATGTGCTTCTCTTCTAATACCTATTTTTAAAGAAAACTTGTAAAAACAATATGCACAGCCCATCCATGCTGACCTTACTACGAAACTTAAGTACGAAACTTAACAACATCACTGTTGATTTATTTTGTGAATCAGTTCATATCAAAGGTTATCGCATGATGTTATTTTTTCAGCTTAGCGATAACAAACTACGATGATACAATCTGTTTGCAAACAATTTAATCAAGGTTAGCAACTAATTGATGTTGAAAGAGTAAACTATTCTGTTTTGTTACGATCCAACACTTGTTAGACCTTCCTAACTACCTACAGCTAAGTATTTTAACAAAAATAGTATTAACGCAAAAAATCCGCAACCAAATTATTATTATTACAAAGTTATCTCTAAATCAAGATAATTATTACGTTAGATGTCAGTAAAAACAATTTCTAAATACGAGTAAAGATAAAAACTAGTATAAAAGCGTTTTAAAAAAAAAAAACCAACCGAATGCAGAACCTCCTCCTTTTTGGAAGTCGGTTAAAAAAAGTAAAGCACTTACCTTAATTTATAAATTATATTACCGCACACAATATCAATCCGATCACTTGCTGTCTTAGAATACTTAAATCAAATTAATTGCGAAAAGCACACGAGATCGTAACGCGAGCCGCACCGAACGCTAGCAACGTATTGTTTGATCGACTTTCCAATGACGAATAGTAGCCCGAGTAGGCAAGCTGAACCGTTCGCATAAAGCGACCTGGGGAATCCACGAAAACTTTTATTACATGAATTTGCGATATTGTCGAGTTGGTATTAAAAAATGCTTGTGCCAGATACAGCATTCCATTGAGTGTATAGTAACAAAATACGATGTGTGCTCTCGAAGCAATGCCTCTATGTATAATGAATCATAAGTTATGCCACTTCCAAAGTGACTTTAAAAATTTCTAGTAAAGGAATTGTGGTGAACGCATTCTTAATTATTAAATTGCTCCCGGAAGTTATGCGATTCAGCAAATTAAAGCTGATATCGCTGGTGACTGCTGGGTTGTAATTAGCGACCGTAAAGGTATCGTCGTAAACTAATTGGATCAGTCTGACTCTTGGCAATATAGGGAAATTCGAGTCGTGTAAGCGAGGACACCCCAGACCATGAAGATGCCTACCTACCACCCACTAATGTTATTAGGTACCTACCTACTGGGGGTATATTGTTTGCCCCATTCAAGGCCTAAACTATCATAAGAGTATAAAACAGGGATGTTATGGAGCTCCGTAACCGTAAACGAAACTATCGGATATCCAAAATAATTACATATCCGTAACCGTAACGGAATCTGATATAAAAAGTTTCAAATAATTTCGGATAGGGGCGGAGACACGTTATTTGTATTTTACTTATAAACTTTCTTGAAAACGTAATATCCGTAACCGAAACTATCCGAAACTACCGGATAATTCGAAATAATTTCATATCCGTAACCGTATCTGAAACCGATGTAATATTATTCATATATCCTCAGATCATAGAAACAAGGAGATATGCCATCATAGCAAATTAGTACGGGAACAACTGATGCCACTTTTACTACATTTTTCGACACAATTACGCGCATAATTAAGCGCTCCTTGTGAATAAAAAGATCTCCCTCACATTAAACATTCCGCACACCCTCAATCTAACACTTTTAATCGTCACTCAACACTAGCACTAAACTAAAACACTGTATTTATACCATCGATCGTGTTCGGTTCGTCGCCAGCGCGTACGTTTTTAATATGAGCAATTTGCTCAAAATCAGGCATCAAGCTCGATAGCGCCTTGGCACATCTCCCTTGTTTCTATGATCTGAGCATACCTATATCCGTATCCACATCCGGATCCGCATATCACTAACATCCCTGGTATAAAACATATAAATAAATATCAAATATAAATAATGTAAATAATGTGACAATAATTTTGATTTCAGATGAAGGCGCAGCTGCACAATAGAGGGCTACGAAAGTAATCCTTTTATTATTTCATCACTCACAATTGATCATTGCACAAAGATTTACGATACTTACACATTGGCCATCCTACTGATACTACAATGACGTCAGCTCAAATTTGCAAACGTGATGTGACGCATGTATACAGTCTAGTCAACAAAGGTAAATCCCAAATTGACTGTTACAACATTCGTTTACCTCCTTGCGTGATATGAAAAAAGGACCCTTTTTCCTCACGTAAGTAAATAGTTATTTTTGCCTGTAACTTTACCAACTTTCAATCTCTCTGTTCAGTGTTGAAAAATGTCTCGAATCTGCCTCGTTGGTTTTGTGGTGGCAGCTGCGGCTGTTGTGATTGTGAGGTCCCGGCTTTGGTTCCCACGTCGGGCGCGTTATTGGGTTTTTCTATCCGCCAGCACGGGCGGCAAGCGCGGCTGACCAGCACGCTGACCAGCGTGACTGTGCAACCAGCCTTATTAGTAGCAGCCTGGAGTTTTAAACGGTGCATGGCAATACGCTTGTGGCCTATTACATTACATGGGACTTGATGGGACCAAGCTAGCGAGTTATGATCTCTGTCTACTCCTTCGGGAACAAAGGCGTGATTCTATGCCCGATGGGTTTAACACTAGTTTAGTTGGTCGCGACAACGCTGCATAGCCTTGTAACACAGCTTGTAGTATGGTACAAGGCTATGCAGCATTGTCGCGACCAACTAAGTAGAGGACCTGTGCTGTTCCGCAGCATTCCAATGCTTGATAACAAATCTGTGCATCATTTCATTTTTTTTTAAATCATGCGAATCTGTTTGTTAGGACGGCAGATTTTATAAACTCTTTTACCTACCTATAAATAATTTGAAGTTCGACCCCAAATAGGTTGTACCTATTCAAACTTTAATACTATCATTATTGTAATCAATCTAACTTCAAACATGAGTTAGTTAGGTATGCCAGCGAAGTTCTAAGGCGCAGTAATTGTTAGTTGATCGAAACTACTTAAAGATTTATTCCAACATTCGATGTTAAAAACGCGTTCGATAACTAAGGCTGAAGCCACTGTGAGGGCTTAAACTTTGTAAGTACTTATAATAAATTATACTTTTTGACCACGGTAAGAATTCATTAACTTAGCATATATTTTTTTTCCTTTTAATCTATCGAATTGGGCAAAGACAAAAAGATGCTAGATTTTGCAAAAAGGAGAGAACAACACACTATAGATATGTAGGGAGGAGTACCTTTCTGAGTAAAGGCTCTCACGTTACGTGGATATTTCATATTTGTCCACTGACCAATAAAAGTTTTACAGACCTACTACATTATGTGAGCAGTGAGCACGAAAATTTTTTTAGTTTATAAGACATGCATTCACGAAACTACAGATTCCCATTTTATTCAGAGCTTACTTAATCAACTTGTTAAACGTTTGCGAACCATAAACTCGTAATTAGCCTAAAGCCAGTCAGTCGGTCAGCACACGTAGCATGAGCATTTAAGGGTCAGAAATATGGATAGTCAGTCTGAAACACTACCGGCGAGGGGATGGATTTAATTGCCATGGCTTTTATTCTCCTACAAAACGCAATTTTACAGATGACCTGACCAGAGAATGCTTAACTAAAGCATTTCCTTCTTATCTTTTTTGTGCATAAAGCATTAATAAAATGTAAAAAAAAATATGAGAATAAAAGAAAAACTTTTTTGTGTTTATCAATAAAATCACTGATATCTGGCGTCGTGGGGTCTTGGATTAATTATTATAGGAAGGGAGGTATATGGTTAACTCCAGCACGCGTAGCATGACCAATTCTACGAGTAGTACCTCTATTCTACCAAAGAATAGACAAAGGTCCTTCTATCCAACTCGTTATCTCTTCTGCCTGAGCACACGGCGACCCGTGCTTGACTTACTACTGAAGAATAGAAACATTTCTTCACTTCATTGTATGCATAAATCGGTAGAAATCTTCTACAATCTGTCATTTTGTATAATTATTCTTCCATCGTGGTCGTGCTATGTGTGCAGATAGTTCAAGATTGTATCATATAGTTTCTAACGAGATGAAGAGACCCATTGTAAAAGTAATATAATTATTTCGATTTACCAACTAACCGCTAGCCATATCCATTATTTTTATGGAAACAGCTATCGGTTGTTAGTTGGTGTTACGCATATAGCGACAAAAAATTCTAAGCAAGATTATGATCCCCAATTACATAAAGATAAGATAAAATATTTATTGGTGCCATTTCAGTAGTACTTCAATTGTAAGTTTTGTAACAGCTGTTCATGTAAAATATGTCTCGATTGTTGTATGATCAGGACAAAATATATTAGACGAAGGAAATAAGATTTTTAATTTTAATAAACCCATACTTAGAGCTTTTAAGAAGTTTGTAAACAAGTAAAAAAAAATATATAAAATAAGTATTTTAAAAGCACATCAAACGATGTTTTATCGTGTTCTTAATTACTATGTCTATTCAAATGTTATTGGTATAATAATCTACCTACCTGACACTCGCACGGGAATGTCTACCAGAAATAAACACTCATTAACTCATCACTCAATGTGAACAACACATGCGCCATCACATAGTAAAAAAACATTAATTTACATCTTACAAGTACGGCACGGTGAATTGAACATGTTGGTACCGTACCTACCTACCTAGGTACATATATATTTTCAAGCCATACATGGTTATCCCGTTATAGTTAACTGTTGTAACAATCAGAAGACGTAGAGGCAGAGTTTTAGTTATTTATACTTTAAAGGTGTATATATATATGTTTGATTCAGATTTTGTGTTTACTGAAGCAACATTCTGTAATGCGACATCATATTCGCGCTGTTCATCAACGAGTCCTTGTTTTACTTTACAGCTAAGGAAATGCCCACTTAAATAAGCTTCAGTTAAAAGTTCCCTCAACTTTTCCTTCCCTGTATTTCGTTTACTTACATAGGATACGTATCTATTTAATTTTATTTAAATAGGTACCAGAGGAATTGGATTATGACCGTCATCAAATTCAGACCCAGCCAACAAATAAGACAAATAATCTTAATGATGTGCCCAGTCATCGATTCACCTAGTTAAGTTGTGGCGAGTGACAGTCATTGCAAGCCGTAAGACGAACCTGCACCAATAGACACGAGTTTGCGATACTTACTCATCACGAAGTTCGTCTTTATCGAAGGACATGTTGTGTTGTTTTAATAAATTCACAGACACGGCACAGTTTCAATTAACGCGTTAGGCAACACACTATCAGTGTTATGACCGATCGATGAGTGTAGCGGTGGAAGCGAACGGTGCGCGACTGTCTGCTATCAGCTAGGTACCAAAGGTTTTCCGCCCAGAGTCGGCAGGGCGCGGGCGGGCTGGCAAAGGGCCTGCGCGACCACTGTGCGCGTAGACAACGATACGATCAACCCTTATTTCAGCATAGGGAGGACGCGGACGCTGAAAAATGCGTTACGCATTTCAATTTGTTTACCCTTTCCTTTGTAACTCATATAGGTAATGTTGTCTATCTGAAAAACTGAAACGTCTCACCAATTGAAGACTTTTTTGTATTGAAACGTTTCAAAATCTACATACTTAATTTTTTAACAAGATGTTTAACGTAGCGCTTTACGCAACATGTCCTCATATGCTGGAAATTCATAAATGTATATTTTGGTAAACAGCTAATTTGAAATTTAACAAGTTTTCAACATGACTGGGGCTTACTAGCTTATTCGGGCAACAAATAAACACACTCTTTAAACAAATATATTTTAAATAAAACCCCTTCAAAACGTTTGCGCAATACCTACCTAGCGCAACACATTTTTTTTTTAAGTGCCTACTTAGCCGTTACATAAATTAGGTATATATACGGTAATAATCAAATTACTGTCAAATGTGCCCGCCCACCTATAGGTAGGTAAACCAGAATCTCATGGCATAAAAAAAATGATTTTGTCACGGCAAAGCATACTGGTCACTTTTCAAATGAAGTGGGTACCCATTTCATTTGAAAAGTGACTAGTACCTATATGCATTGCCGTGCAGCTCCTAGGTACGAGCTGTGTAAATTTCTGAAAATTGCTAGTGTAAGCTAAAACTCTTTCATACATTCATCCCAGTGCTGGTAGCAACAAATTTTAATCTCTACTTTTGCTATCACATTCAGGTCGACATATACTACCGTCACTACCCGCACTAGGCCAAAAGTGCATTGAATGAGCTTTTAAAAAAAAAAACCGGCCAAGTGCGAGTCGTACTCGCGCACCGAGGGTTACGTATAATTTTTGGACGTATAAAGTGAAAAAATCCGGACCGCATAACTAAGTTTGTTTGTGAAGGAATTTTGATGATTTTGAAAAAACTGTACTAGTTAGGAACATCGTTTTATTTTTGGTGCCATATTTGGGTCAATTCCTATCAACTCTAATTATTTCAGATTTTTCGCCCCGCAAACTTCGGAGATAAGGGGGGGGAATGGTATTTTTTTGGACATTTTTCATCATATGTCGAAAACTGTGAGACATAAAATAAAATAAAAATATATTTTGAAATGTGCAGATCAAGCCCTTTCATATGATATGTCACTTGACCTAGTAACCCCACTTTGAAATTTCGGACCCCCACTCCGGCCCCTTTTGCAATGAAAATAAAAATATTTTTGGACTTTTTTCATTTGTAATAAAGTTGAACAAGCATTCTTTATAACTGTTCCAAATTTCAAGTCGATAGCATAAGTAGTTGCTGAAATAAACAGGTGTGACAGACAGACAGACAGACAGACAGACAGACAGACAGACAGACAGACAGACAGACAGACAAACAGACAGACAGACGAAGTCGCACCATAAGGGTTCCTTTTTTACCATTTTGGTACGGAACCCTAATTAGTCTCGTAATACACCTATCAAGGTAACAAGTTATCAAAACGGAACGTACTTTGAAATATCTGCAATTTTAATTCAAGCCCGCGTGTGACAGTTAATCAGTATTATAAAGTAGGGTATTTTTTTTTTGAGCAATATTCTTGTAGGGAGCTATCAGTGGCGCAGACTCCCTACAATACGATTCCTTCCGGCTTCCCTTTGAAAAACAGCACAGCAGGCAGTAAGTACTGTTTACTATTTAATTGTCAAATAGTATGTCAAGTAGTAGTCTCACTACAGGTATAAAATGCAGCAACACATTAAAACATTACAAAACGGCTACCTTTATTTTTTCATTTAATTCTGACAGCAAAATAAATATTGCAAAATAATAAGACGGCGCTACGCCGGAATCATGAACTAAAAAGTCTTAATGTCATGACGTCACATCAAGTCATGTAGCACCGCTACGCAAAGGGCCTCGGGAAGCCGATATTTCACGGATTATGACAGAGATAGAAATAGAAAAATGCGTAAGCGAGAACGAGATAGAGTGTCTACGGTGAGCTACGGTGCTACCACAGTAAAAATATGTACACCAGTACGGAAACTACGCACTAACGTTCGAAACGGCACACTCACACAAACACGTCGCGAATCGACGAGACCTCTAAGCGGACATCGCGGTGCTGTCAGTCGTGAGTGCCATAGACTAGTGAGTGCCGCGTCAAGACGAGTGGTTGCCGCGTGTTTGTGTGAGTGTGCCGTTTCGAACGTTAGTACGTAGTTTCCGTACTGGTACATATTTATACTGTGGTGCTACGCTGTAGCTGGCTACGGCGCGGATACTTACGTATTTTAGTTCCGATTTTAGTTCCGAACTAGATGCCGTTACTTTTTAAATCGCGATATGGTTGCTTTACCACGATGATGATGATGACGATGATGACGAGGATGACGACGACAACTACGACGACGACGGCGACGACGACGACGACGGCGACGGCGACGACGACTTATGATTTTATTTTTTATGTAAGCTCTATTTATTCACTCATTCAGTCAACGAAAGGTACCTACTAACCTACCTACCTGGTTCTGACGAATGTGTTGGCGATTATAAAAATATTAGTTCATCTGTCGACAAAACCTGATTCAGGTGTGGAATAATAGAAAAACCGGCCAAGTGCGAGTCGTACTCGGGCACTCAGGGTTCTGCACCATCCTTGCATGTTTAAAAGTTTAAAAAACTGGGCCGCATAACTAAGTTTGTTTGTGAAGGAATTTTGATGATTTCGAAAATACTATACTAGTTAGGAACATCGTTTTATTTTTGGTGCAATATTTGGGTCAATTTCTATCAACTCTAATTATTTCAGAATTTTTCTCTGTAGACTTCGGGTTTTTTGTCAAACATTTTTCATCATAATTATGTCGCTAAACATTACATAACATAAGACATTATAAAAGAAATGAAAATATATTTTATAATGTGCAGATCAAGCCCTTTCATATTATTATGATATGCCACTTGACCTATAATAACCCCACTTTTAAATTTCGAACCCCCACTTCAGCCCCCTTTTTCAATGAAACTAAAATCATTTTTTAACTTCATTCACTTGTAATAAAGCTGGGCAAGTATTCTTTATAATAGTTCCTTAGAAGTCGATAGCATTAGTAGTTTCTGAAATAACCAGCTGTGACAGACAGACAGACGGACAGACGGACGAAGTCGCACCATAAGGGTTCCTTTTTACCATTTTGGTACGAAACCCTAAAAATCAATTGTGTCTCATTAGTGACAGTCAAAGGGATATGTGACACAAAAGGCCGTCTCGTAGGTAGGTATCGTTTGATTACGTTGACTTTAACAGTTCATCTTAATTTTTTTACACTCAGGTACAAGGGCCCGTAGACCTATTTGTTATCAATTAGGTACAACTAATGATAACTTTACCCGTTCCTGGAAAAAAAATGTCTTGGTAGACGACTAGACGTAAAGTCAGGCGAACAACATGGGTACCTATACCCGTGGTCGCATGCCGCCCTATTGGGCCAGCTTAGTCAGTAATACGGAGGCATGTGACCACAGCTATTTCACAACACTGAATTCCTTAAATAAGTAGGTACCTACCTATAGAAGAATTTCAGGCTCTCAGACAGGAATGTTTTCTTATTTCATACTTTTCAGTTCGATATTTTTCGTATTCGAGTTTTACCTACTTTTTAACTATCTTTTTTTCCTAAAGCTTTTGCATATTATCCTTTATACTATACGGTTTGTTCTGTATTTAATAACTCATAAACACTCGTTTGAAGATAAAAGCGTCTTCTGACACTCTTTTAAAAAACTCTAAAAGAACTCAAAGTTCTTAATCTGTTAGATACCTATTAAATGGATGTTAAAAACGCTAGCGTGCTATTTGGGTTTTATAGTAAGGAGTTACTTCCTCCATATTAGAGCTTTTGGGACTTCGTAAAGTCCCCAATGTGTAATCATGATACCTACCTACCATTCTTTTAAAAGTGTCAATGTTAAGATGAAGTGAGACCCAAAGTAGAAGTTACGTCCGCTCGGAAAATCTTATGAACGCTAAAAACTACGTCCAACTTTTTTATTAGATATCTAATATTATAGAAGCGTTGTTTGTTTATTTGAACGGGCTAATCTCTGGAACTACCAGTCGGATTCGATATTTTTTTTGTATAGATAATATGATAGTCATGAGGAATAGTACCTAGATATAGGCTATTTAACATCTCGCTACGTCCCTTAGGAGCCAAGCAATGGGGGTGAAACTGCGGGGAACAGCTAATTAGTAATGTAGGTAGGTAGGTATACCTAAAGAGCGTTTCACATAAGAAGTCCCTTCGACGCTATGTTAGTTGCCCTGAATGTTAATATACCCTATTACAACGTTTGTAACGGTGTTGGAAGTTTTTGTAGGTACCTACCAATTCTCATTTACGTAGGTACCACTCTTTTTAGTGTCCTAGGCTTTACACTTTACTTCTTACATGTGAAAGTTTGTGAGAATGGATGTATGGATGTTTGTTACTCTTTCACGCATAACCTAGGTACTGAACGGATTTTGATGAAACTTTACAGTACCTAATATACTTAGCCCTCCATCTGTCACATTTGAAAAATCCGCCTCATTCAGGTCGAAATCAATTGTATCTGTCAAGTGCGACAGACGAACGAATAACTTAAACATCAGAATAACACATACTTAAATGCTACTTTTTATCCCAAAAACGCGGGCGAAGCCAAAGTCCGACGAAAATTTTAACGCCGCGAGATTCAGAATAAGGTATAAATCCCCCGGCAGCAATCTTGATCACAAACGTCACCTGCGCATTATCTCGCTGATTTTTCGGTCTTTTTGGCGGAATGAAGAAGACGGGGGGGCCGAGGCTGCAGGCGATTGGTTCGTCAGTCGATGCTCGCCGTCTAATTGGACCATTCTCTATTACGTATTGTCGACTGTGATCTATTGGGCCAAAAATGTACATCCGCGATCTGTGATCATCTTTAGTGCCGGTACTTATACCTACCTACCTACTGAACCCATGGTTTCAATTTTCGTTACGCTGTCACTTACCTACACCCCGTAGGTATCGTAGATGTACTTAATTATTATCCACATCAATGTAATAAAAAGTCCTTAACCATACATCGTAACTTACCTACTAAGGTAGGCAGATATTTATCAAATATTTTAAAAAAAATATCATCCCGCCGTAACGTGCTCAGTTTTTTCTTCAGCAATCTTGTCATCAGTCCGCTGTGTAGGCATGCTTATGGGTAGTTGCTAGGTCCAGTCGGCGTTGGTTGTGGCAGCCGGATCTTTGCAGGGGTTCCTAGCAACCTTTGCAGGGGTACCCTATAGGTTAATACGGGGCAGGTGTAACCTGCCCCGTATTAACCTATAGGGTCCTATGCCACTACCATTACCAAGGTTGGGACTGGGGGCATATTCTCATAGATGGTGCTATTGTGCCATCATGTTTTATACGTCTGGCCAGCCGCACTTGGCCAGTTTTTTTATGAAGTAATATTTATAAAAAAGACCTTGATCGTGAAGATTTTGATCGTATCGATTTGTGCCATCAAAATACCTACACGTGTTATTATAAATACAGAATAGGTATTATAACTAAAGGCAAACTAAATGGATGTTATTTTTTCGCATTTGTGCGGTTGGACTGTTAGCACGCGTAGCATGAGCACTAGGTATAGAAACAGATTTCATCAACGGAAGAATAGACAAAACGACAGATTGTAGAAAGATTTCTACCGAGCATAGTTGAATTGGTTATGTTAAAAATGAGAAGTTTCTATTCTTCAGTCGACAAACGTCTACAAAGTTAGTCATGCTACGCCTTAGTTAGAGCATCAATTATAGTAAATACCTACTCAAAGTGCTACGTGTGCTGCTGAGACATGGGACAGTTCAAAAAGGTTGGAATGCGGTTGTACCTACTTTTAAAACTGAAAACACGCATCGTTTGAGTAAAATTTGATAACTGCAACATTTAGGGCAGGTACTTTAGATATTACATACCTATCTACTATTCGGCTAATGTACTTAGTTAAAAATAATACATCTAATAATGCTTTCACACTTTATTTCCGAATCATTAGATAGATATCAATACACTGATAATACACAAGGATATTCATTTTGGCAAAATTATGTACAGAATGTATTCTCTATTAAACTATTTATAATAGACAATAAATTTAAAGTATGTCTTTGTTTCTGGTTAATGAAATTCGAGACTTGATCACAAACAACTACGCAAATAACACATAATTAAACATCGAAATCATTATTTATAACATTATTCATCTACTAAAGTATCAAAGTATGATTTTACCAAATAAAAATGTTTCAAAAATATTAGGCTGGAAAATGAGCTGGTGATGTTGAATACATGTACATTTTTGAGATAGGAGTACAAGGCGATTCGATGACACAAATTGAAAAGTGGTCAACAAGCAAGAGTCATCGAGAGAGCTCGATTTGAAGAAACTTAAAACTAGTGCAAACGTGCCCTAGATTCGCAAGAAATCGCCTATCTTTTTTCAAAAGAATATACTGTACCTGTACGTACAACGTACCCTGTACGAAACGATAGCGTTGCACATAAAGATCCAGATCCTGCAAAGTAATATTAGTAAATCAAGTATGCAGTTTTAGTTTTCTCCAAAATCCAACTCATGACTCTTTTGCCTTAGAATCCCATCTCAAAAGCTCATCATGTACCTAATGATAAATTATAAAAATATCTAATTAAAGCTTAATTGAGTAAAAAAATGCAGGTAACAAAATAAATTCAAATAAAAATCAGAGCACACGGTTCTAGCGACCAAATTCATGATAGCACTTAATCTATCTATAACAAATTCAGTCCGTAAAAGCCCGTTTTCAGCTCATACCTTTATTGGTATATTCATATTGGTATATTGAAAGCAAGATTATGCTAAATTATTAGACTACTGACTAGTAGATAAAATGTACCTAAAACTTAAGTTTTTTATCTTAGCTCTACTATAGCTGCAATGGCATTGTTTTAATTAATGGAAACAAATGCAAAAAGTGAGATCACATACGACCTCAGTGATGTCCGTTTTTAAGCCTCTTTTATTAAAGCGTTACCTTTTATTTAGTAGTCAATTAAAATAAAATAAAAACGGAATATAATATATTCGTCTTTTAGAAACAATAAATTTATGATTGGAAGCATCAAAAATGTAAATTCCATATAAATAATTATACTTATTATCATTAAAGTTTGTTTGCATTTTTTTGTATTTAACATCCAATTGATATGAAACATTTTACTGTTGTAGCCATTATAATCTAAATTTGTATAAGAATTGATTATATTTAATTTAATTTAATCATTTTATTTCAGAATTTCATTCCATAAATTTAATCTTATTTATATCCAAGGAAATGAAATTCCGGGAATCACTAGTTTCAATAAAATGGAATTACGAAGACTAAAATCTAACTACACAATTATCAAATTACTAGAATGAATAATACATTCAGACGAGCTAAAATACACATAATGTACTACTTTCATGTCTTACATTAGTGCATAGCGTATAATTATATTATTTCAAAACTGAAACCACTCAAATGGTATTATAATATTGTAGGTTTTTAAGCAAAAGATTTTAATTTTGATACACGTTCCGGTATTGACCTTGACATGAAATGAACATGAAAGTTGGTTCTCTGTTCCAGGCCTTACCTTACTAAACTAGGGCTACCATCCGTCCGGATTTCTCCGGATTTGTTCTAGTTTGGAAGGGCGCCCGCGGGGTCCGGGGGTTCTCAAAATCTGTCCGAGTCACCCGGACGCCCTCCGCGTCAGCAGTTTCGTTCGTTTCTTTTTTTAGTACCACACAGCACACACGTAATATGACTTAGGTACGAATACGACGCACTGCCTCTCTAAAACTCTAGCAAATAAATAAAAAAATCTGTTTAGGCTATTTTATTACATTGAAAATGGTTTATTTCCATCTGCTCCCTTCGTTAAGCGTCTGGGGAAAATCCAGATTTGGACCAAATGTTTTTGAAATATTTGTCCGGTGTCGGCAATTTAGGTGATGGCAGCCCTATATACTAAACTACTTTTGTCCCAAACATCGTACGATACTGAAGAAGAAATTCGGAATATTTTTTAGTCCCAATAGTCACATACCTACTGCACCTACACAATCAGGCCAAAATTCTTTGTTAGTGATGACTAAAATTAGATGTCTTTGTTATCTTACGGCCTGGCTACACACGTGACGATATAAAGCTCAATAAATAATTCATTTTCCTGTGTGAATAATGATTAAAGTACGCCTTGTGCAAAACAATGTTATGGCACTAGGCGGGTTATATCTATAAAACGTAAAATGACCCGTGGTCGCTTTTTCAATCACAGGAGGTGCAACTAAACTGAAAACACTTTAAAGTGATGCTTTTTACCCGACTTCGGCAAAGCCAAAAGGAAGGGTTATGATTTTATTGTAAATACAGAATGATATCGATAAAAGATCGGGTATACCTACTCGATTACCGGCTGCGGTTAAAATTACTGAATTTTGCCCCTTTATACGTATGAAGACAGACTGTAAACACGGGAAACATAATATAAAAACTGTGGCAGGTACTACGAAAAAGAATAAATTCACTAAATCAGTCTGCAGGAACATTACAGTTCTAAAATTACATAACATGTCGCATTTCAATATAGGTAGTTTTTCCTAGGGAATATAGCATGAGGTTCCTTATAATTAGGGTCAGGCTGGTTGCGGTAACGTCGGGCGAGCCATACAGCGAATAACTGAAACATAAAAATAAAACTTTAGAAACCATATGTGAAGGATAAAGTACGTAGGTAAGTAACAATAGAAACAAGCATGCACGTGCAAACATGCTAGTAATGTGTTGTGTAACAATTAACATAAGCACGCAAATAATATAAATACTACAGAGTATAGTTGGACTCCTGAACATACAGTTGTTTTGTAATAGTGAAAAGCTGCATTTTCTAAAGTTAGCATATTATAAACAATTAGGGACAGTTTTACATTCTCGTATAGGTAATAGTGTAAAATTATGAAACAGAATTTGTATGAAATCTGCCAATGTAGCTATTAAAAAATTTGTTCATAGATGTTATCCAAGCAGTTACGAAATTAGGATAACAAGACTGTCATAATATTGGTAAAAAAAATACACTGATTTCGTGATATCTAAATATAATCTTGTAAAAGAATCACTTTGTTTTCGCTGGCATAGGCTGGTATTTTATGATATTTAACTCCTAAAGAAAAGCAATGCAAAACCTTATGCATATAGGTTGTCAGGGGTACAGATAGGGTACCTTACATCCAAAAAAAAAGTATTGTTCCTGAGGGAAATAACTATAACTTTCGGCGGGCACAAAATGCTTTAGGATGCTAGATGGCACTATGTGTAATTGTGTATGTCACCCGGACGAAGCCGCGTGCAAAGTGATATTATTTTATAAAATAAAATGATCCCATCAAAAACATAACATGTATAAAATTCCAAGTCTCTCAACGTAGTTCTTCTACCGTAAAAAATTGTGAGTTGTAATGTAAAACCAAGTCGGTTAATTTATTCAGTATTTAACGCTTGCGATATTATCGCACCTGTGTGGGGAAGCCTTGACACTACAGTTGTTTGGTTGCCCTAACAAACCCGGCATTTTAAGAATTTGAACTTTTTCAATATTTTTAATTACCTAATTGTTTTTTAGGGTTCCGTACCTCAAAAGGAAAAACGGAACCCTTATAAGATCACTTTGTTGTCCGTCTGTCACCGGACCCCTACAAGCTTAATATTATGTTAAGCACCATTTATGAGAATATAGCTTGCTACTGCTGATTGATGCTGTTCAACTATATTCTCATAGATGGCGCTATTGTGCCATCATGTTTTTATACGCCTGAGGAAGGTTCGAAACCCCCAGTGCGCGAATCTGACTCGCACTTGGCCAGTGTTTTATTTTTTATGATTAGATATCGATACCCAATATGTAAAGTTTCGCCACCTAATGAAATGTAACGTGTTTAATATAATTAACTAATTGTCAACCTATGCAAATTATAAAAGAAAGAGCCACATGCGCATATTAATAAAATCACACATGCAATCCAAAGCAAAACACCAATCCACCTCGAGTGATTAATATCCACATCGTCAGATCATTCACAGAAATGCACTGGGGTTAGCACGCGGATCCTTTTGGTTACGGTATCTTACTGTCAACCAAACACCCAGAAACTGCAAATTAATCGTCCGATTGTTAGTCACAAGTGCAAGCGAAATAAGTAAATTTTCATGTATAATTATGTAGAATGTATACAGATGTATGTAGTTAACGCACAGTCAAAACTTCTGCATACCAACGGTAAATTGCATGACAGGCTGACAGCGAAAGGGGCGCCATTTATTGTTTTTAAATATTGGCATCCGAAAGTGCACTTCCTTCGTAGTACCTACCACTCTACAAATAGGAATAGGTACCGGCGTCAGTTATGAGCACAGATCGCGTATGTACATTTTCAGCCCAATAACAGTTGATAATACGTAATAGAGAATGGTCTAATTAGACGACGAGCATCTACTGACGAACCAATCGCATGCAGCCTCGGCGGCCCCGTCTTCTTCATTTCGCCAAAGAAACAGAAAAATCAGGTAATCATGCGCAGGTGACGTTTGTGCTCATAACTGCTGCCGCTAGTGATACCATGTAATTGAATACCAAGCAACTGCATTTGCCTTCGGCAGTCTTACTGTACCATACTGCAGTCAATCTGTATACACGCTACGTCATATTTTTCACCAGATTTTAGTGATAGTGACAAATAAATTAGCGGCTTCTAATGGAACAGTCATCTGAAATGCTTCAATATAAATTACAAATATAATGTAGGTCTATAACAGAAACATAAAATGATCAAATCGAAAAACTTCATTCATGCTTATTTCTGATTATACCACCTCTTTATCTACATGCAAATAATTAATTTACAAAAGAATTATTATGTAAATAGAATGTGTGATTAATGTTAATTTTGATTGTAGGTAGGTAACTAAGTTTTTTTGAAAGTGTAACAAATGCTTTCACAAATTGGCTAAAGTAAAATGAAAGTAAGTATAGTGAAATAAGAGTGGTGTATTCTATAACATGCAAAATGTATAAACCTCATAGACACGTCAAGTTTAATTGCCACGCAACAAAGCCATCTATTTTAATATTTCAAACAATATGTATTTACTTTAAGTACATGATAAGTAACTACAGCATATAATGTTATCATTAGAAGTCTACATTTGGTCATTAATTTACAAATGATAGTTTCAGCGACATATTGTTCACTTCAATCCTTGTACATGTCGTAGCCCGATCGTAAAATTGACTACAACTTAAAGCGCCCGGCTATTTCATGAAATGCTGAATTTTCATGAAATGGTCATGCACGTCATGATGTGGCCAATTCTACGACATCACACATCTTTTGTTACACACAAGTAAGCTATATTAAACTGTATTTATCTAGCGAGGTAGTTTCCTTGAACAGTGATAAATATAGTTATCTAAAGTCAATACGCAAACAGAACTCACCTCAGTAAAACTGAAAAACAATCCAATGCCACCGCACAGTTTGAATGCATAGTCAATAGTCTCCTTTAATTTCCCCAAACATGGCTCACATTGACAATGCTTTGAATCAAATGTATTCTGGCAACAAATTTTCTGGAATAGAGAAAATCATTTGACAAATAAAAATGTGTTCAACAGGGATATGGTCTTTCTGTTGCAATATACCTAGCTACTGATTGTGCTTGTCCTTATTTGCTTAGATACAAATAATGTTTAGAGATTAACTAAAGGTAACGGGCCATCAAAATAAAATACCAGGTCGCATACTAAAATAAAATACTAGGTCCATACTTCACAATCACACTATAGTGACTCTAAATAGGCGATAACAAAATTATGTAGTATTAATAAAACATTTTTATTTTACTTTTAATAAATGTATATTATTTTACCTCATGGAACCAGCTTGGGTTTAAAAGTATTAAGTGGGTCACGAAGGGGCAGTGTAAAAATTGCCAGGCCCTGGCAGAACAATGTTTGGGAAACACTGCCCTAGGGAAATCTCGCGCTTTTTCGAGCTATATTCAAATATGTCGCGCAGAGTCAAGCGCTTTTTTAATTCACAGGCGGCAACACTGACGCACATAAATACTTATTATTATATATTTTTTTAATTTTCGCCATCTACTAGTTATATTTTTCTGGTAATAGGTATCCTCAAAAATACTATATTTGTTAAAAAAAGTTGGCAACCCTACCCTGGAATTATCCTGGGTAAAAAACCGGCCAAGTGCGAGTCGTACTCACGCACCGAGGGCTCCGTATCATTTTTGGACGTATAAAGTGAATAAATCCGGACCACATAACTAATTCTGTTTGTGAAGGAATTTTGATGATTTTGAAAAAACTGTACAAGTTAGGAACATCGTTTTATTTTTGGTGCCATATTTGGGTCAATTCCTATCAACTGTAATTATTTCAGATTTTTCGCCCCGTAAACTTCGGAGATAAGGGGCCAATGGTATTTTTTGGACATTTTTCATCATATGTCGAAAACTGTGAGACATAAAATAAAAATATATTTTGAAATGTGCAGATCAAGCTCTTTCATATGATATGTCACTTGACCTAGTAACCCCACTTTGAAATTTCGGACCCCCACTCCAACCCCTTTTGCAAATAAAATAAAAATATTTTTGGACTTTTTTCATTTGCAATAAAGTTGAACAAGCATTCTTTATAACTGTTCCAAATTTCAAGTCGATAGCATTAGTAGTTGCTGAAATAAGCAGATGTGACAGACAGACAGATGAAGTCGCACCATAAGGGTTCCTTTTTTACCAGTTTGGTACGGAACCCTAATAAAGGGGTCTTATTTATAGTCTGTTGTCCAAGTGAGTCCTTTGGCTTAATAATTAATTTGCCTCAAGTACTTACATCCACTAGGTCACATGAGGGGTGTTCAGCAGTTCCATTCTCAGGTATCCTACTCTGGAAACCACAGCACTGGAACCTTTCCTGAACTTGTTCTTTCACATCCACATTCACCTTGTTCCATCCCTTAACAAATAATAAACATCATCAAATAACTTATTTAGTACTCACTTAAAAAACATAACATCATTCATAATGCCTCCCTATCATGTTAAGCTCATTTCGGACCACAGAACACTATTACTCTAGCGAGTTTCGGACTACGGTATTTAAGCTCATTTCGGACTACGGTATATTATATAGCATTATAGCATTATAGCATATACATATAGCTCATAGCACGACAATATCGCGCACCATACATTGTTATGGTTATGGACATGTTCACACTGTGCTATACTATATAGTATGGTTTTGTATAGCGCGCTATACTATATAGCATACGCTATACTAGGTATATAGTATAGGTTAGTCTGAAAACAGCTTTATTGTTGAAAATTAATAAGTGAGATAAATCCTAATGCACATATCCACCAGACACATTCCTACACTTGCCTGGCACAGCTAGTTTATCATAAACATGGCTGATAAGAAATATATGATGTTGTGGTCCAATCGCATAATTGGCCAAATCATAAAATTCCTTTGCATTTAATGAAACGCTGTGGTCTAATTGTATAGACCAGAACATGAAATTCCTCAGCATTTCACGATTTGGCAGCTAACTAGCTAGTCCAATCAACAAATGGAAGTTGTTGATCAATCTACTTGAATTTTACTTAGCCATTTCATAAATTAATTGGGAAAATCATGACATGGTGTTTCATAAAATGCCTAGGAATTTAATGATGCGTACACAGTCAGGACAGGTCCACTCAAATCTGTATGGCTCTTTTCTCTAAAGGCCATTCCAGACTAACCTGCATGGTTCTTACATAATTCAAAATTGTCTGGACTTTAAAAGAGACTTTGACCTTTGAGTTTGTTTCGGTGTTTCTTCTCAGAGGTAGTCAGGTAGGAAACACCAACCTCATCTAGTAAAAAATATTGATGTGTAAAAGCATTATTTATAACCTACTTACAGAATAAAGAATTTCATTTCGTTTCATTTCATTTCATTGATCTAGCCAAATCATATGATTAATAATATAAATGTTAAATAAAATTAAGATATTGAGCTGATTAACTCACCTGCCGAGCCAGCATTTCCTGATGGTCTGAATTAACAGTGAGACAGGCACATGCCACTGAAAACTGTACCAAAAACAGTAGAAACAGAATCACCATGTACTGAACACTGAGTTAAGTTATTATTTTATAAATATAAATACTGAGCCTCATATTCATGAGGGGCCAAATGTCTTGCAACACGTGGATAAAGATGGCTGGCAATGTCATAGTATAGCAGTCTGAAGACAGCTTTTGGGTCAGAGTATAGGAAATATTACTCTAAAAGGCTCCTGCACTATAACATGCACTATAACATATAACATTCTATTCTATTTAAAATTTTATGATCTTTCTATCTGCTGCACACAACACAAAATTTTAATAAGGTACATACAGTCTACATAAATATACTTAAATTACAAAAGTAAAAATTTATGCTGTAACATTACAGTCATGAGGAAACAAAAGAATAAGAGTACCTATTAGGAAATCCTTGATGAACATATGTAAAGCAATGTAAAACAATTACTTTCTAAAGTAGTGTGCATAACATTTCTACACTGTGCACTGCTGTGCACATAATATTTGATCACAAGGCAAATGTTGTCAAACTCTGAAGAAGCTATATAGATAGATATAGATTATACATATCTAAATCCATATTTTAGAGACTTGAAGCCTTAAACACATAATTGATATCAATCATAATCAACATTTCAACTTTTGAAAAGGATACAAAAAATAACATAACTTGATGATGTTTGACAGCTCCAAGCAATCCCAGCAAGGAAATCAAAATGAGGAACACCCCACATGCCAGTATACCTCCCACGATCGGCAGGTTGGTGACCAGTGACGACGCCTGCCCGTACACCGCCACTGATATCAGGATGCTGGCCACAACCTGACAATATTGTTATAGTCACAATAAGGGTAATTAATTATACTAAGCTAGACTGGTAAGACAGCATACTGGTAACACTTTTTTATAAAATAGAATGTTATCATTTTACTTGAATTTTACAATAAGAAAATGGTCAGAGAGTAGCCTTAGGGGCGGAGTAAATATCATGGTAGTGTGACAAAATTTCTTACCACATAGAGAATGTTTAACGCAATAAGCGCATTTTTAGAACAAGTAAATCCTCCACACATGTTGACGCCAGTTATTTCACTATTACACAAATACAAAATCACTATATAATTAAACATACGCAGTTATATTTTGGAAAATATGACACATAAGTCAATATATTTATCACCAATAGAACATAAATAATTATTGGATGTTTTATTTTAATAAAAATATTACATACGAACAACGATGTAGTACTTCAGTAAATTCAGACCAGATAAATCAAATCAATGATTATAGAAAAACTCAGTGTACAACTGAAAGCAAGAGCAATAATTTGATTGATTCTGATTCATTGACAAAAGAGAATTACAATAGCAGAATGCAGAATTTATACGATTACGATTACGAGGTGAACTGGTGAACGGTGAAATTGGCGACGACAAACGACTAGGGATGTCAAAAAATAATCGATTATGGAAAAAATCGATTATTTTTCAATAAACACCGATTTTAATCATTGATTCAATCATTTGAAAAAATCGATTAATAAAAATCGTTTTTTTTTCACAGCCGATTTTTTTCATCGACGACGACGACAGTTTACGATAGTTAGCGTCAATAAATTGACGGCCAACAGTTTACGACGTCCTACCTTTTGTAAGTTGAAAACAAAGTTTCGTAAGTTTCGTTCAAGTTATTAAAACTGTTACTATATAGCGTCAATGAACTACTCACTAAGTTTCACGGAATGTTGCGTAGGTAAACTTAATAAAAGCTATTGTAATCTTCTCTCTGATAAATCAAGAAAGAGACGGAAATAAGTAAGACACGTCGGAAACTCTGAACGTGACGATTAAGGGTCTCCCCAGATTTATCGACGAAAAGCCTTTATGTCTACGAAATAAGGGTGTTACTAATACCATTCGCATCGGCTCGGCTCGGACGCGACGCGACACTCGCGACACTGGCCGACGGCGAAACGAGCCGTTTGCCTATTAGCTGGGGCCATACCATGACGTGTTAAAACCATCATTGTTCCACTGTAAACAAGGGATAGCGCTATTCGTGCTGTATAGTGCCATCCCTCTCTCACAGTGGAATAATGATGGCAATAACACGTCGTGGTACGACCCCTGATCGCAGTGTGGTGATACGCTCTCGGCTTAAGCTGATTCCGCGTCGATCAATGTGGGGAGACCCTAAAAGCACGCTGAAGTTCATTCAAATCAATATTTAATTTAGTTTTATTTAGTTTGATAGCACTAAAGCAAAAAAAAATAAAAAAAATCTATTTTTGCTATATAATCGATTTTTTTTTATTATAAAAATTGATTTTTAAAAAAACGATTTTTAAGAAATTGGAAATAATCAATTATCCGAAAATCGATTTTTTATCAGTATTAAAATGACCAAGCCCTTATTAATACGGCCCGGTTAATCAAAGTACCTGTAAAGCCTGCAATACATGTTTTATTTATTTATTTATTTTTTATTTATTTATTTATCACACACAAGTTTCCTTGCCATTACAGATAAAATCTAATGCGACAAAGTAACTTAGAAATATGCTTAACTATACCTTACATGCTACACAGTAAGTGGCCCTTGTGAACTCACTCAGTGTACAGGTGAATAAGTCTATGGTGTCCGCCACCGTGTTGAGAGTGCGCAGCGCGCGCCGCCGCATGTTGGCCGAGCGTTGTCGAGTGAAGGCCAATACCAACATGTAGACGGTATATTTGCCTTGTCTTGCTATCACTCGGTATCACATGCCTAGTTGGTTGAGGTATAGACAAGCGCCAACGTAGACCTCATTTAACGTAGCTTGCCACAATTGGCAGTCGCTCGCAATCACTTGCCTCACTTCGGAGCGGTGTCGGTTTATCTGCACAAATCAAAGGCGCCCGCGCGCGCTCGGACAATAGTGTTCACATGTTTGTCCGCGCGCTATTATGCGGTTGACGTCAAACTTGCCGAACGTCTCGACAGTAGCGCTTGCCTTGTGTCAATTTGTCTAGGCTCGCGTTGGTCTAAGCTCGGCCAACATGAATTGCAGGCTTAACATTATCATTATTGTCGATCACATACAATGTAAAACAGCGCTGCAATTTCGCCCGCAACCTTGACGGATTCACCATAATTAGGAGTATTTCTAAACCATTATGTTTATTTTAATACAAAAATCCTAATGTAACATTAATACCATATGAGATATACGAGAATTTAAGAGAATTTTCTCGGAAATATTCTCCAGAATATTCTCGCCTAGGAGAATTTACTGAGAATTTAAGTTGTGGAGTAGATTATTTTGATGTAAACTCCGTAAAATGTTTAGATGGACTCAAAATTATTACTTTTAAAATAGATCGATACAATAGTCATCCAATTTTTAAATTCTCGTAAATTCTCTTCCAAGAGAACATTCCCGAGAACTTAACAGCAAAGTTCTCGCTAGAAGAATATTCTCGGGAATTTCCCATCACTATGTGTAACAGTCAGTGACAGTACTGACAGTGACAGACAGTGCAGCCAGGCCATGAGGAAGAGTCCGTGTATCCGTGTGTCCGTATACTGTGTGAAGGTTGGCCGTTTCTTGTTGACAGTGACACACTTAGGGCGGGTTGCTTCAAACCATCTGTATTCGTAAGTCAGTACGTAATCGTTAAGTCCGTATGAAATTGTCGTACAAGCCGCCATATTTGACGGTTACAGATACGTAACTGTAAGATGAAACAACATGGCCTTAGGGCGGGTTGCTTCAAACCATCTGTATCCGTAAGTCAGTACGTAATCGTTAAGTCAGTATGAAATTGTCATACAAGCCGCCATATTTGACGGTTACAGATACGTAACTGTAAGTTGAAACAACATGGCCATGACATTAGTGTGTCAAAACATTGCGGTGTGGTTATATTTAAATGCAAAATATTAATTAATTACTATTTACAGTGCTATGGCTACATTTGTCTGTGTGGCTGTGAACTGTTCATCAAGATCAACGAAAGGGGCTTGAAAGTCCTGGAATTATCATTTTACACGTAAGTCTTTGACAACGATTTTATCGTTAATTTTTATTCAGAAAATCGATAAACATTGAAGATTTATACATTGCGAGTTGTGACTTTGTGAGTAAGATTGTCTTACATCATATTGTTATAAAACCATGCACAAAGCTTTGATTATTTTATAATCAAAGGCACAAAGTAAAAAATAATGTTTAATTTAGGCATTGTTTTAACTTTTAGGCTTTTAGGCTTGAACTGCAGTGATGTGCACAAATTATCGATACCTATATGTTTATGTGCTATCGATGTTTGTTTTGTTGCCTATTGTAACAGCTAACCGTCGCTAAAGGAAAGAGCCATACAGATTTGAGTGGACCTGACCTGACTGTGCACGCATGTGCCGGGTATCGTGGTACCTAAACCCAGACTTAGGGAGCTCAACGACCCGACGAACATTACCATCAGAAAGGACATTTGGGTAGGCCCCCTAAAGTACTCAAACTGTCAGACTGAACTTGAGATCTATAACAGTAACATAATTAGGTATTTGACTCATTTTGGGAAATGGCTTATATTAATCTTCATTATATTATAAGCACACAACATTGATATTTCAGGGAGATCTACTGTCTTTATCAATAAAAATCAGTGATAAAGTATAAATTTCCAAAACCGCTCCAAAAACGCTGTTTCTGACGGAAGTGACGTAACACGCTAGTAAACGAGCTTTGTCAACAAGACAGACGGTGCAGCTGAAATTAATTTCATCAATAAATCATTTTTATTGGCTATAATGGCGTATATAAATGGTGTGTAGTTCCACAATGTACAAATACGTATTTAAGCAGTCCATCATGATTCATGACACAAAAGAATTTATAGGTAATGTTTCTAAGTTTTTATCAACATAACCTAAAATGAGATTTCACAAATCTTCTGAATGATTATACAAAAGATTTGTAAATAAATATGTGGCAGGTAGGTACTTACACTGCTGTTTTTACATTTTTAAGTTCCGCAGCATAATAATCAGCGTTATTTTTAAAGAAAAGTGCAACCATAAATGCGTCTATCTTAGGTAGGTTGTATCAGCTTGCACAAAATTTGACTCCATTTGAGATTCGATATGAATATTTATGCCACTAGATAGAAGATTTCTATGAAAACAGCTTCAGAAATAGCTCTAAGATCAAATATAGCACCCAGAAAACAGAAAACGCAAACTACAATCTGTCAAAGCCGTGCTTACTCCAGTGCTGCCAAGCTAGATTTTCATTTTACCCCAATGCCTGATTAATTTTACTCTAAAATCATAACGATTTATACAAAAATACCTGGCTAAAGTTTTGGTTTTAGATATACAATAAAACAAGTTCTTTCTTAATCAATGGTCATGTTTCACAATAAAAATATGCTGAATTTGTTTGTTTAACTCAAATTCAATTCAAATACTTAGGTACCTACATGAATTGCTTACCAAAAAGCCCATAAACTTTAGTAATCATAACAACAATACGAAATCTAACCTTAAAATTTTGGAAGTGACTCCGCGACCACCGCCGTGACCTGAATTTGCAGCCGGCACTGGTTGCTAAATTGGCAGCCGGCGCTGACTTTTGAAAACAAAGCGGGAAAGGGAGTTAGCAATTTGTCATAATTAAAAAAAAAAAAACATGTTTCATTTGAGTAACATACCTAATTAGGGTCCAAGAGCGAGCGAAGCGAGCTCGGGAACTTGGACACCCCGACACGGACAGGTTAGGTTCGAAGGGGTTGACGGGGGCTTCAGTGAGCGAGCGAACGAAGCCCCCGTCAACACCTTCGTGTTATGTTACTTTTAACCTTTCAGATAGAAATAGGAGCTCCGCATACCGGGGCTCCGTCGACCACCTCCATCCCCCTTGTAAGTCCAAAAAAGTTGTATTTTGTTTTACATTAACACTGTTATTTAAAAGTCAGTCTAAGGTATTTAATTCAACTTAAAACACGGCAACATTAATCTGCTGCTACGGTAGTTTGCAATTATTTTTGTCTGGTATCACTGCTACTCCAAGGCTACTCCGGTTCCTAACGGCATTATTTTTGGGAGCCTAGTCGGCGCCGGCTGCGGAGGCGCTCCCTAAAATTTTACCCTCAAAGGACGTCGGCAGTTTTGGGCTTGATATGGTACATAAAATAAAAGCTTAACCAAAAATAAAAATATATTTTAATTATTCTTTGCCTAATTTATCTTAGAGATTAAGAATTGGAATCAAAAATCTAAATAAATAAGAAATAAAATGATTATGCCATTGACATTTTGAAAAAACCACTAAAGCAAAAACGGGTGCATGCTGGCTGGCGCGTGCTTTCACAGAATATCATGTCGACAGCAACTTAAACCTTTGAATTGAGAACTCATTAGTCGGGCTGTACTTCATTGGACCTCCACAGAATATCATGGTGACAGCAACTAAAACCTTTGAATTGAGAACTCATTAGTCGGGCTGTACTTCACTGGATCATTCACACCATACTTAACCTCACTGTCAGAAATACGAATATTTCTCTTTAACCCAATTACGTACAAAAACAAATAAAAAATGAATTTAAATACTCTTCAAATACTCGATCACACCAAACTAATTTCATATCTGTACCGACTTACACAATCTGAAGCCCAGCGTTCTATGGGCGTCTGCCAGTGCCCTTTACCCTAAAGAATTCTTTACCCTAAAAATAAGTTGGCAACACTGGCTTACTAGCGTGTGACGTCAACAGAGTGCAACAGGCCGTTCTTGTGACAACTACAATAACAAAAAATATTGCATTTTATTTTAGTGTAATTTGCAAAAAATATACATATTTTAGTTAAAAATCAAGTGAAATAAGTTTATTTACGCTATGAACTGATAGGATGACCACAATCTGTAGCATATTTTCAATGTTGTCAAGAACCGTTAGGCTATTTGCCTCATTTTGGGAAATGGTTTATATTAATCTTCATTATATTATAAGCACACAACATTGATATTTCAGGGAGATCTACTGTCTTTATCAATAAAAATCAGTGATAAAGTATAAATTTCCAAAACCGCTCCAAAAACGCTGTTTCTGACGGAAGTGACGTAACACGCTAGTAAACGAGCTTTGTCAACAAGACAGACGGTGCAGCTGAAATTAATTTCATCAATTATTTTTTATTGGCTATAATGGCGTATAAATGGTGTGTAGTTCCACAATGTACAAATACGTCTTTAAGCAGTCCATCATGATTTATGACACAAAAGAATTTATAGGTAATGTTTCTGAGTTTTTATCAACATAAACTAAAATGAGATTTCACAAAACTTCTGAATGATTATACAAAATATTTGTAAATAAATATGTAGTAGGTAGGTACTTACACTGCTGTTTTTACATTTTTAAGTTCCGCAGCATAATAATCAGCGTTATTCTTAAAGAAAAGTGCAACCATAAATGCGTCTATCTTAGGTAGGTTGTATCAGCTTGCACAAAATTTTACTCCATTTTGAGATTCGATATGAATATTTATGCTACTAGATAGAAGATTTCTATGAAAACAGCTTCAGAAATAGCTCTAAGATCAAATATTGCACCCAGAAAACATAAAACGCAAACTGCAACCTGTCAAAGCCGTACTTACTCCAGTGTTGCCAAGTAGATTTTCATTTTACCCCAATGCCTGATTAATTTTACTCTAAAATCATAACTATTTATACAAAAATACCTGGCTAAAGTTTTCGTTTTAGATATACAATAAAACAAGTTCTTTCTTAATCAATGGTCATGTTTCACAATAAAAACTTCAAAGTTTATTTACGCTATGAACTGATAGGATGACCACAATCTGTAGCATATTTTCAATGTTGGCTCAACCCTAGAACGGTTTTAATTGGTAAAACCGTTCTAGGGTTGAGCCAACATTGTATATCTAAAACGAAAACTTTAGCCAGGTATTTTTGTATAAATAGTTATGATTTTAGAGTAAAATTAATCAGGCATTGGGGTAAAATGAAAATCTACTTGGCAACACTGGAGTAAGTACGGCTTTGACAGGTTGCAGTTTGCGTTTTATGTTTTCTGGGTGCAATATTTGATCTTAGAGCTATTTCTGAAGCTGTTTTCATAGAAATCTTCTATCTAGTAGCATAAATATTCATATCGAATCTCAAAATGGAGTAAAATTTTGTGCAAGCTGATACAACCTACCTAAGATAGACGCATTTATGGTTGCACTTTTCTTTAAGAATAACGCTGATTATTATGCTGCGGAACTTAAAAATGTAAAAACAGCAGTGTAAGTACCTACCTACTACATATTTATTTACAAATATTTTGTATAATCATTCAGAAGTTTTGTGAAATCTCATTTTAGTTTATGTTGATAAAAACTCAGAAACATTACCTATAAATTCTTTTGTGTCATAAATCATGATGGACTGCTTATAGACGTATTTGTACATTGTGGAACTACACACCATTTATACGCCATTATAGCCAATAAAAAATAATTGATGAAATTAATTTCAGCTGCACCGTCTGTCTTGTTGACAAAGCTCGTTTACTAGCGTGTTACGTCACTTCCGTCAGAAACAGCGTTTTTGGAGCGGTTTTGGAAATTTATACTTTATCACTGATTTTTATTGATAAAGACAGTAGATCTCCCTGAAATATCAATGTTGTGTGCTTATAATATAATGAAGATTAATATAAACCATTTCCCAAAATGAGGCAAATAGCCTAACGGTTCTTGACAACATTGAAAATATGCTACAGATTGTGGTCATCCTATCAGTTCATAGCGTAAATAAACTTATTTCACTTGATTTTCAACAAAAATATGTATATTTTTTACAAATTACACGAAAATAAAATGCAATATTTTTTGTTATTGTAGCTGTGACAAGAACGGCCTGTTGCACTCTGGTGACGTCACACGCTAGTAAGCCAGTGTTGCCAACTTATTTTTAGGGTAAAGAATTCTTCAGGGTAAATTTGAGGGTAAAATTTTAGGGAGCGCCTCCGCAGCCGGCGCCGACTAGGCTCCCAAAAATAATGCCGTTAGGAACCGGAGTAGCCTTGGAGTAGCAGTGATACCAGACGAAAATAATTGCAAGCTACCGTAGCAGCAGATTAATGTTGCCGTGTTTTAAGTTGAATTAAATGCCTTAGATTGACTTTTAAATTAGTGTCAATGTAAAACAAAATACAACTTTTTTGGACTTACAAGGGGGAGGGAGGTGGTCGACGGAGCCCCAGTACGCGGAGCGCCTATTTCTATCTGCAAGGTTAAAAGTAACCTAACACGAATGGGTTGACGGGGGCTTCGTTCGCTCGCTCACTGAAGCCCCCGTTAACCCCTTCGAACCTAACCTGTCCGTGTCGGGGTGTCCAAGTTCCCGAGCTCGCTTCGCTCGCTCTTGGACCCTAATTAGGTATGTTACTCAAATGAAACATGAAATGTTGCAAAAATGCCAAATTGCCAACTCCTTTTCCCGCTTTTTTTTCCAAAGTCAGCGCCCGCTGCCAATTTAGCAACCGGTGCCGGCTGAAAATTCAGGACACGGCGGCGGTAAAATGAAAATCTAGCTTGGCAACACTGGAGTAAGCATAAGCTAGGGATGAAAGAAGTGCCAAAATGTATCGATATATATCGTATCGATATAAAAAAAATATCAATATCGGTTTCGATATATCGAAAAAAAAATATTGATATATCGATATATCGGTGAAATTTTCAAAAAATATTAGTACTTTACGAAATTCTATTGTGTTTGCTTTTACAAGTCTATTTCAATAAATCTGTCAGTATTATTACTATTTATAAAAGTATGTAGTGTGCGTTTCACTAAGTATTCCTTTCGGCGCTGAATTTCATTAAGTTGCAACGTTTCTAACCGTAGATCATAGAAACAACATAGAAACAAGGGAGATGTGCCAAGGCGCTATTGAGTTTGATAGGTAGGTACTTACTTAAGTTTGGTCATTTTAAGCGTAGTACAAAAGTACACGCTGGCGACGAACCGAACACGATCGATGATATAAATACAGTGTTTTAGTTTAGTCTTTAGTGCTAGTGTTGAGTGACGATTAACAGTGTTAGATTGAGGGTGTGCGGAATTTTTAATGTGTGGGAGATATTTTTATTAACAAGTAGCGCTTGTAATTGTGTTGAAAAATGTACTAAAAGTGGCGACAGTAATTGTTCCCGTACTAATTTGCTATGATGCCATATCTCCTTGTTTCTATGATCTGAATTTTTAACGATGTTAGAAGACAGTGTTCTTTCAGCACCTATTTTCATTCTCAACTTTTATGCGCCTGCCAGACTATGCTCCTTGCGCTGCTCATCGCTATGCTCCTCGCGCTGCCGTGCTTTGCCGCGATGTTGCCCTCTCTGCCGGACGAGACGAGAGAGAGAGAGAGAGAGGACGAGGAGCATGACGTGTGGCATGACGAGTAATGTTGCCACACTATGTCTCTGCCTCCTTTCCTCGCTACTTCCCATGCCATTCGTCGAGTGTGTGGCAGGCGCATTAGTGTCCCTGACATTACTTTATCACTTAAATCTAAAAACTGTGACATTTTAATCAATGGTGACTATGGTCTTGCTACTGAAAATATATCGTTTTTGATACTTGATATTTTTTTTTCGATATATCGAAACCGATATTGATATTTTTTAAAAATATCGATACGATATATATCGATACTTTTTGGCACTTCCTGCAACCCTAGACAAAGCTCGTTTACTATTACTAGCGTGTTACGTCACTTCCGTCAGAAACAGCGTTTTTGGAGCGGTTTTGGAAATTTATACTTTATCACTGATTTTTATTGATAAATACAGTAGATCTCCCTGAAATATCAATGTAGTGTGCTTATAATATAATGAAGATTAATATAAACCATTTCCCAAAATGAGGCAAATACCGGAGCCTCTGCGTAACAGGCTTGACGCCGAAAAGGCGGCAAATATAACTTTTTATTAAATGTAGGTAATAGTACTCCAATTTTTAACTTTCATTACTAAATATTTACTCTCTTATTATTTTATTTCTCCACAAATATAGTTTCTTAAAAAATATCTTAAGATCCGCATCCGCATCCGCGGATGTGAGCCTTCAAACATCCGCCTCCGCGGATGTGAAAAAATTGGGATCCGCAACATCCCTGGTATAGAAGATGACATTTTCATTGCCATAATATTTCGATTTCTGTGAAATGCTGAGTGTGAGTAGCTGCCATATTGATCCAAGATCCCTGTATATAATTAACTAGCTGTTGCCCGCGACTTGGTCTGCGGGTATTAATGAATGAAAACTAGCCTATGTGCTTTTCCAGGTCCCAGGCTACCTCTTAGTCAATTTCATTCAAATTCGTCCAGCCGTTTCAGCGTGAAGCAGTAACAAACACACACACACACAATGCACTCACAAACTTTATAATATAACTCGCATTTATATAATAGTCTGATAACGTGGACGAAGCAATAGCACTAGGAGCAGGCTGTGTATGCCAATTGCCAGGATCGTAGCGTAAGGCGTCCCGTATGTAGTGTTTAGAGTATCTCCATGGGAAAAAAGATGTGGATTTAGGATAGGTTTAGAAGAAGGTTCTAAAATAATCACTCTAAATATGTAACGAAAACTATAATTAGATACCATATCATAACAGTTAATTAAAATAATTAAGTTTTATACATAAATGGACGTTTGTGCACTACACCGTTTCCAGCACGTTTTTTTACGAACCGTTTTTTTTTCATAAATTTTAAAAACTGGTACCTAGGTATCGAAATGTATAGGTGTTTGTGCACTACACCGTTTCCAGCACGTTTTTTACGAACTGCTTTTAGGGTTCCGTATCAAAATGGTAAAAAAGGAACCCTTATGGTGCGACTTTGTCTGTCTGTCTGCCACGTCAGAACACGAAAACAGGTCGCAGGAGACACGGCTTAAAGCCGCGTCTCCTGCGACCTGTGTTCGACGAACATCGAACAGTGAACAGTGAACGATAAAGGGGCGTGGTCTACGTGTTTTGAGTGTTTTTATTCGTCAAAACACGTAGACCACGCCCCTTTCTCGTTCACTGTTCACTGTTCGACGAACATCGAACACGAAAACAGGGCGCAGGAGACACGGCTTTAGTATTTTTGTGTAGGTATTTTATTCTGATCTGGCAGCGTCTCTACCTTCGGAGCCATTTAATTCTTTAAATTTTTGTTCAAAGAATTGTTTTCTATGAACTATAGCTATCCGGGGTTGTCGTATGCCGAAGTTTTCATTTCCCATTTTACTGTATTTCTTTTCTCCTTCACTCCCCATCAATTCTCTAAGAGCTTGATTTCTATTCAATATTTTATCATAAAATATTTTACCACTTTCTATATATTCAGGACCAAGTTCACATAACCGCTGATCAGTGTCTGTTTCATAATGAACTTCAGTAAGATCTTTCATAAGAAAATATGTGCCTGATGCAAACAAACCTATTATTGTGTATAATACGCCTCTTACGATTGTAGGTGCCGCATACAGGTTTAATTTTTTATTAAGAATTTGAGAAAGATTATAAGCAAGAAATAGGCAAGTGAATGGATACGCAGATTCATAAATTATTTTATTATTCTGCGTCATCATTATTTCCCTACATATCGCAAATTCTTGCACATTCTCAGGCAGAATTAAAGCATCAGCCAATTTTTTGCCAACTTCAGATTCCCAGTCTACTTTCTTTTGATTCACCTGAAAGCATTATAAACATGAGTAAAATTACAGTTAGCTATCAATAACAAATAGTTCACCTTTTTAGGATTCCGTAGTGATACAAGGAACCTTAATAAATTCACCCTGACTGTCCATCCTGTATGTACCTACTGCTTTTTATACTCGCAATTTAATATTTTGGTCGCGTTCGGATATAAATAATACCACCACGTTGTATTACAACAAGATTATAATTAGGGAGTCACTCAAAAATACAGGGGGGTCACAGGGTCACAGTTACAGACATAATCATGGCCGCTTGGCGTCAGTACAAGTAAGTAAGAGAGAGGAAGTGAATTGCCGGAACAAATACATCCTTCCGGCTTGTCAGTGTTGCTATATAATCTTAATATTATTTACTAAGGCTGCCCATGCATGGGTCAGTGTTGCCAATATGAACAGTTATATACTAAGGTTACCCATGCATGACGCCACAATATAATAAAATTAGGTACACATGGACCTATAAAGAGGCGGACGGAATCTCGCTAAACATTAAGGTCAAAATAAATAGACGTTACTTAGCACGTACTTTGGCAGCAGTTTCGTTGTCTTAGCACTTACTTGGGAAGCAGTATCGTTGTCACTGTCGTGCAACTTGCAAACAAGACAGAGACGGGAACATAGCTTAGCCAAATCACGTGCTAAGTAATGTTTATTTATCTCTACCTATGAGATGCACCTATAGTATGCTGGCCATAATATGACAAAAAAGTCTATCGCTCCCGCTCGGCGAGGTATTCCACGAAGCACACCCAAACGAAGCACACCCAGACGAATTACACCAAATTACACCATAATTTAGGTGTGCTTCGTCTGGGTGTGCTTCGTTTGGGTGTGCTTCGTGGAATACCTCCGCTCGGCGGCCGGCAACTGTCTCTGTGACTGCTAAGCACATGAGATTGTAAACCATCGGGAGGGCCGGGCTTACAGCGATCGGCCTATACCTACGTATTGTCGATCTGGCTTTAACATTGTAGATAGGTACGCCATGTAATAAAATCGTATTATAGAAGATTATTTTTGTAGCTGTATCAAATTGAAAAGGGTTTTATCTTTGTTATTCAGTGTTTATAAATAAGAGGTTAAAAGTTTACTAAACATTATAAACACCTGAATATCATCCGCTTCTAAATCAGCTAAGGTTTTATACTTGAAATTAACTGGAATACCAATGGCTACTCCAAATCTTGAGTTTATACTACCTGTAACAAAAGTATATTTTATTTCAATGTATGTATGTTTATAGGTCACTAATTATGATTTTGTTTGATACAACTTTTGTTTTGATAGAATTTTCAAATATTTTTTTAGTGATGCAACTTAAAGGTACCTAACCTTTAAGTTGCATCACTAAAAAAATATTTGAAAATTCTATCAGATGATACCAGATACTACTTTTACGAATAATAATGTAAAAATAATTAGTTCAAAGCAATACCTAAATAAAACATGCAAGCAATAAGTGATAATACAATTATGTGCCAAAATAATCACCAATATTCAAAATTATTACTAAATTATATGCTACTAGACTAGACTTTTGCCCGCGACTCCGTCCGCGTGAACTACAATGAACTGACCAGTTTAAATGACCGCCGTAGTGTAGGTTGGCTAGTACTACCAAGAGGTCAAGCTGTATCTCTGGTTTTTTTCAGCAGAATCAGATGAAACGTGGCTTAGATTTTAAGTTGGACTCTAAGCTATCGAACTGTGAAAACCACATCAAAATCCGTTCAGTACTTTTTGCGTGATGCGCGCACAAACAGACAAACAGATAAACAGACAAAAATTCTAAAAAAAATCTTTTTGGGTATGGTTACGTCCCAGTACCCTAACCCGATTGTTTTTTCTGGAATATCTTCAATGTACAGACACGGCTTTTTTACAATTTTATAATAGTATAGATTCAAAATAAACATAAATGTCGGTGGCCGCACTGCAGAAACGACAAGCGTTTATTTGGTCACGAGATCTCCGTCGCGTCGCTGTCGCCGTACCAGTGCGACCCCGGCCTAAGGGCGTTTGTGCACTTATCCGTTTCCAACACGTACCTATTCGTTTTACTTACATTCGATACCTACCAGTTTTTAAAATTTATGAAAAAAATGGTTCATAAAAAAACGTGTTGGAAATGGATAAGTGCACAAATGCCCTAAGGATGATTGCATGCATAGTCGCGCTTAAGCCGCGCCGCGCGCCGGCGCGGGGCACGAGATAATTTTCTAACCGCTTTATCAAAAAATCTAGATAATAGCATCTAATAAATTATTACGATTGAAATAGGTTTGAACAAGAATAAAATAAATAGGGGAGGGGCCCCATAGGTACCTACCTACAGTACCTACATGAAACTGAGGTATGAAAAAAACTATTTTTATGCACCCCTTTAAGTGGGATATCGTTGGATAGGTCTGTGAAAATAACATCTACAAAAGGTATCTAAATGACTTTTTTATTTAAGTGCATTGTTAGTGAACTAGAAACTCATAAAGAATAGTTTTGTAAGTTTCCAACTGCGGCAACCGCGTTACCAAAAAATCGGAAAAAAAGCAAGCTTGCATCTAATAAATCATCATCATTCATCAAAATAAATCATCAAAAACTAATTGTCGAATCTTGTTCTGAACAATTTTAATCACACATTGATTAAAATTGTTCAGAACAAGATTCGACAATTAGTTTTTGAAATATTCACTATTTTCAGTTTTGAGTTTTCCAACTGCAAAACTAAAGCATTTCATAATATTTTGAAATACAAACTTATATTTGCAGTCGAAAGACTGAAATACTTCTTACTACGGAACCCTAGACTGTGCATGGTCTGATACGCTCTTGCCTGGATTTTTTTCATACATCATAAAAACAGATAGGTATATATAGGGGTACGTCTTTCTGCCGCATCCTTTGTATTCTATCGGTCATGTCCGAGAACGTGACCTTGGCCCATCTTTGAGCATTCAGACATCTCGTAGAAATCAGACGGGCAGACATCTGAGCAACCGTGCTATAACTTACCAGCATGAAACAAGTCATATCCAAAGACACTGAATGGTACGATTAGTTTTCGTTGAACATCTGATATGTTAAGGATATCCAGACATTTTGAATATCTATCGTGAAGTTCTTTAGGTAAAAGTGCCGGCTGGCCGTTGCTGAAAATAACGTTAGACAACATCAAGACATCAACTACCTATAAATTGCTTTAAATTGATTTAGCTTACCATAGTCAGTTGGTAAACTGACCTGTAAAAATGCACGAAGTTTTTATACTTCTCCAAGAAGAAAGTATGTGGTCCATATCTCGCTAATGTACATGCAAGTCCAGTGCCCGTAATTACGGCAAACGAAAACTTTCGGCCATTATCAGTTAGAAACCAATTTATTGGTTTGCGTGCTATCATGATCAATTTAAATGTAACGAATCTCAGTTGAGTAAATTAATTCAACTAATATTTTTTCTAGGGAAATGCTGATTTATTTACAAAAAAGTACAGGTTGAGGTTATGTGTCACAGTCACAGTCAGTCACTGTCAACTGTCAATTGGTCAATACTTTTTTTTTTTTTTTTAATTTGTTCCTGACTGACGGAACAGGCTAAGGTCTGAGACCATGCTGCCTAGTCATCAGTTAGCTTTTTTGGGCGTCTGTTTTGAGCCCTTTCTGCAACTCAGCGTAAAGTGCCATAATCAAATCCAGTTAAATTCATCAGTTTCTTATTTCCATGTAAAGTAAATCCGTTTAAAGTCTTCAGTTTAGCTCATTAAAATCCGTGTTTTAGATTTGTTATTCCACAAAATTCATAAGTAATCAAATCCAGATAAATTCATCAGTTTCTTATATTTCCATGTAAAGTAAATCCGTTTAAAGTCTTCAGTTTAGTTCATTAAAATCCGTGTTTTAGATTTGTTATTCAATTGGTCAATACTGTATATTGTCATATAGATGTCACGATGTCGCAGTCACAGTTCACAGCCATAGACATGGGCGTTTGTGCACTACAAACGTTTTCAATTCAAATTCGGTTTTAAGGCTAGCGTCAATTATGAAGGAAAGGAGGTGCGCCGAGTCGAATCGTATTTCTTCCGTGTTTTTGTTGTCCATTGAGCGGAGTCGAGGCAAAAAGGTCGGTCGAAAAAAGCCGTGTCTGTACATTGAAGATATTCCAGAAAAAACAATCGGGTTAGGGTACTGGGACGTAACCATACCCAAAAAGATTTTTTTTTGAATTTTTGTCTGTTTATCTGTTTGTCTGTTTGTGCGCGCATCACGCAAAAAGTACTGAACGGATTTTGATGTGGTTTTCACAGTTCGATAGCTTAGAGTCCAACTTAAAATCTAAGCCACGTTTCATCTGATTCTGCTGAAAAAAACCAGAGATACAGCTTGACCTCTTGGTAGTACTAGCCAACCTACACTACGGAGGCCATTTAAACTGGTCATTTCATTGTAGTTCACGCGGACGGAGTCGCGGGCAAAAGTCTAGTCTAGTAGCAATAATTTAGTAATAATTTTGAATATTGGTGATTATTTTGGCACATAATTGTATTATCACTTATCACCGGCTTGCATGTTTTATTTAGGTATTGCTTTTAACTAATTATTTTTATATTAATATTCGTAAAAGTAGTATCTATCTACCTAACCTTTAAGTTGCATCACTAAAAAAATATTTGAAAATTCTATCAAAACAAAAGTTGTATCAAACAAAATCATAATTAGTGACCTATAAACATACATACATTGAAATAAAATATACTTTTGTTTCAGGTAGTATAAACTCAAGATTTGGAGTAGCCATAGCCATTGGTATTCCAGTGAATTTCAAGTATAAAACCTTAGCTGATTTAGAAGCGGATGATATTCAGGTGTTTTTAATGTTTAGTAAACTTTTAACCTCTTATTTATAAACACTGAATAACAAAGTTAAAACCCTTTTCAATTTGATACAGCTACAAAAATAATCTTCTATAATACGATTTTATTACATGGCGTACCTATCTACAATGTTAAAGCCAGATCGACAATACGTAGGTAGGTATAGGCTAAGCCCGGCCCTCCCGATGGTTTACAATCTCATGTGTGTGTGCTTAGCAGTCACAGAGACAGTTGCCGGCCGCCGCCCGAGCGATTAGGGTTCCCAGATCAAAATATCAAAAATCCGGAGAAAATTCCTGACATTTGATGTTTCCGGACTTTCTTGTCAATTTTATATTAAAATCGTTACGCATCGTGCAAGTGAATAAACAAACCAAATCGATTGCCAAATCGTTCGAATTTTGACACGCGCGCGGTGAAATTGTGAGGGGTGAGGGGGAAGCGCCTCTCTGTCGCCCGCGTGCGCCCGCGCACATGATGCACTTCACTTATTTGTAGAAATTCCGGACAGTTTAAGATTCCCCCCGCATTCCGGACAAAGACCTATATTTCTGGACTTGTCCGGAAAATTCCGGACGTATGGCAACCCTACGAGCGATAGACTTTTTTGTCATATTATGGCCAGCATATTTATCACAGCGTCAATAAATAACGGAATCATTGGCTGACCTAGTTAGTTAGTGGTCCGCACTCCGGACTAAAAAGCTAGGGGTTGCGGATGAAAAAAATCGGCAATGAAAAAATAATCGATTTTTTATTAAACAATATTTTCAAACTTTTGAATCAATTTTTATCGAAAAATAATCGATTTTTAATCGATTTTTGCCATAATCGATTATTTTTTGACATCCCTATTCACTGATTACCTACTGCTCGCTAGAGTAATATTGTTCTGTGGAGTAATAGAGTAATATTGTTCTGTGGGAGTAATATTGTTCTGTCAGTTCTGTGAGACTGTAACCATAGACTAATATGTATATAGGAAATAGACTGCTAACTCGGCGTTTTTTTTGGTACCGTTAAAGTGGCTCCATCTAGTTCTCAACCGACAAATGATTTCAATGGTATAGCTAGGTATAACATACCTCTATACATATAGCTAGGTATTTATAGTTTTTAATTTCACAGGTATTTCAAGTTTTAGGTAGGTATTTCAAGTTTTTAAGTCACAACAACACAACACAAAACACTTTGGAGTCTTATCTCAAGCAAAATTGGAGTCTTATCTCAAACAAAACTGTAGTTTTATCTCAAACAAAACTGGAGTCCTATATCTCACCAAAACACAGTGTATATTTATAGAAACTTGACACTAACTCAGACGAACTATTGCTCTTCTCAACGAGATTAAGAAGCACTTTCAAATTACACACTTTAAGCAAATTCTACTTGTTCAAAACAGATAAAAACAAGTAAAGTTCGCAGATTTCCAGTGAGTGAAAAATTCAAAACAATATGGAACTAGGGATGCGATCTGAAATCGATTAATCGAATAATCGATTTTTGGAGCCAATAAGATCGATTTTTTAATTCGATATGTAATATTGAATCGATTCGGTGAATCGATTTTTCACCCTTGAAAATCGACGTTCGATTTTTTTTTTTTTTTTAACCTTAACACTATTTACAATTAATTGAATGTAGGTACTCGTAATAGAAAAGTGCTGCCGGTTAAAGAATGAATAATTCAAAAACTCGCGAGATGGCTGTATGTTTAGATTCCTTCGCGTCTCTTGAATAAAAAAGTTACGTTTGTAGTGTTTGACTTAGTCTTTGACTATTAACTTTGTAAACCATCATTCTTAATCATTTTCTTAACTTTGTAAAACTTAATGTAGAAAATAAATGTCTTGTTTTATACTTGATCTGTTAGTTTGATATGGTAATAAAAATATTTTTTATTATCGAATTACCTGATTTTACTGATAAGAGATCGTTATATTATAATAATATATGTATCTTGTTTTTAATGAAATAGATTTATATCACATTATAAACGAAAATTTGAAAAAAAGATCGATTTTTCGGAAATCGATCTTATATAGACCTCGATTTTTTTGTGAATCGATTCATTAGGTCACGATTCGAATCGATTTAATAATCGATCTTTTTCGGAAAGAACCGCCATCTCTAAATGGTACTTAACTGCGCGCGCATCACAACTCAATGTTGCTAGTGAAAATTGAACTAACGTACCAAGCCAAAAAATGGCAAAATTGTTTTCTTTATAACAATATTCATATAGCATATAAACTTATAAAAACTGAGTTTTAAACCTAAAATAAACTGAAACAATAATTTAATGATAGCGCAAGCTTCAGTTTTTGTATATAAACACTCGTTTATTATTCTACTACCCTACCATATTCATTTTAATATGGCAGCACTGATCAAATTTATTTATCTGAAGCAAAAAGACTTGATTCCAAAGTCATGTCTTTTAAAAAAGCATAGTTCATAGTAATAATTTAGAATAGCGCCATCTCGTTAACAACCGACAAACGTTTTTTTTTAGAAGACCACTACATTTGTTCTAAGATAGCATACCATGACTGTAACACTAACAGTTTATTCTGTGTTCTGTGATGGTGACTGATCTGAGCCACAACATTGAACATTAACGTTTATTTAATTGAAACTATTTTCTGTGCAATGGTGAATAGTAAAAATGGCTTTAGTGAGTCAATTAAATAACTTGCGATTGGATTGTCTGGACCATGGCTGGGTACAAGCTGTTTATGAATCAGAATTTCTCGAGTTTGGTGATTTGCCGCCAGATTATGAGACTGCTATAGAATCTGTAGATTTGACATCAACATTTCTGGATATAATAAACTCGACTGATTTATGGCTTAACTCAGAAACAATACCCAGCGAAGAAAAATCTTGGGCGTCGTTATCGCATTTAATTCAGCATAAAAAGGTCTTAACTATATTAGCATACTATATAGATTATGGATGCAAAAATGTCCTTATCAAAGAGTACAGAAACAATGCTTTATTGGCAACTCGAGTTTACTATAAGTTGTTGTCAATCCCGGGATACAAAGCATATCATATTTATCATTCACAGTTGTTTGCTCAGTCACTGGCATGCCTTAACTTTCCGAAAGCAATGGTTGATGAAGAGAATCATTTTAACAATCAAGACCTAACTGCAGAAGTAAACCTTCTATTAATAGAACTGATTGACTTTGTGACAAACTTGAAAACTGTTATAGAACATTTAAAGTTAAGCCCAAGCGATATGAATTTTGAGGATATTTTATCTAATTTAGTAGATGTGACTGGTTGTGCTATTGTCAATAAATTACATGTGGGTAAGTATTTAGTCTTCTTTATTTACTTGTGATTGACACTATGAAGTTTATTTTGTAATGCATAATTTATTTTTCAGATTATACTTTACTTTCAAATATAACTAAGGAAACATATCTTATAATAAATCATTTATTGTGTGATGCAAATGGGGAGCCTAATGCAGTAGCAATAAGGTTGATATTTAAATGCTTCCTTCCTAACCTTATTGCTTCTAGTTCAGATGGTCGGCATGCAAATGTAAGTTCAATATTTTCACATGGACTTTATTAAAATCCTCGTTATACTGAGTAGTGCCGGCGGTGTAACATTAGATGATACCAATACCCTGTGATGCATGCTGTGGCCATATACAACAAATTAATGCGGTAGTGGACTACTATTAATAAAGTACAAATAAATTATTTTATTCCAAAGAAGGAACAGGAATAACAAAAAAGTAAAAAAACAAAAAATAATTTATCACAAAATGGAAAACATAGATGCTTTTAAAGTTTTTGGAGGGAGTAGTTATACCACCTGTTTTCCGCACTTAGCCTCTTGATTGGGCCATTGTGCGTGTGTGACCGCAGGAACGAGATCATGGTCACGCGTACCAGCTCAGCTCCTGCCAGAAGTCCAGGAGGTCCCGTAGGTTTACGAGCGCGTCTCGTATGGTGTTAGGGTTGTCCAGTAAGAGAGTAAGTTGGAGGGAGTATCGCTCCGTCTTTGTCGCGCGAAGCGGACATAGGTGGTGTTACGTCACTTATCATGCATGCCGTCCGTGTCTAGCAAATCATTTTAAAACGCTTATAACTTTGCCAATTTTGTAGATGTTTCATCGGTTTTTTTGGTGTTAATTATCTTTTTTCAAATAGTTTACAGATTCACAATAAAAAAAATATATTTAACATTCCTATTCAGCACACTCAATAGTTTGCTTAAAGGAATATTATTATTATGATTAAATAATATAATGGCAGGGGTGTCAAACCCGATTTTCTAAAGCGCCATCTACAAAATTAAGGGTATGTTAGTGGGCCACACTCAAAATAAATTTATGCAAAAATAAATTAGGTTTAATAGGAATTTTTATTTAGGAAATTTATTAAGTTTGCTCCTCTGGGCCGTATATGTATTTGACATGACTGTATTAGGCATAGACATGGGCGCAGCCACGGTGGGGCAAGGTGGGGCGCTTGCCCCACCCTGATGCTGACCTGTAAGGTACCTAACCAAATCTAAAAAAACTGGCCAAGTGTGAGTCGGACTCGCGCACCGAGGGTTCTGTACCTCCCTCAGGCATATGAAACATGATGGTACAATAGCGCCATCTATGAGAATATAGTTGAACAGCATCAACCAGCAGCAGCAAGCTATATTTTCATAGATGGCACTTAACATAATATTATGTTTGTAAGGGTCCGGTGACAGACGGACGACCAAGTGACCTTATAAGGGTTCCGTTTTTCCTTTTGAGGTACGGAACTCTAAAAATAAATTATCTAGGTCCTAACTACAATAGGTACCCGTAATATCCGTAAGAAAGTTCACACTCGACAGTCGACACAAAAAAAATGCGATCAAAACAAAAGCGCGCACGCGATTTACCCTTTTTAGGGTTCCGTACCAAAATGGTAAAAAAGGAACCCTTATGGTGCGACTTCGTCTGTCTGTCTGTCTGTCTGTCACACCTGCTTATTTCAGCAACTACTAAAGCTATCGACTTGAAATTTAGAACAGTTATAAAAAATGCTTGCCCAACTTTATTGCAAATGAAAAAAGTCAAAAAATATTATTATTTGAGATGAAGTTTTTCACTATGATATCCCTATTTTTAGGGCGGCAATGACAGTTGAGTTTGACAGTGTTGTTTTATGACGTGACGTTTGAGTCGTTGTGCGCACGCGTGGTGGATTGAATGTTGCCATTTTGACTGACATAACAACATTTGTCAAAATGACGTTTCACTTAATTCATTTGTCGATTGTTGATCCACCATATTTGTGTTGTGTTGCTCTCCTTGACAAAGAAAAGAATGAATTACAATTCAACGAAGTAATATTAAAGAAAATAAGCATTAGTAACCGGTTACTATCATGTATAGCTATAATACTTAATTGCGTACGTAGACCCCTCCCAGGCTCCATACATTTCTGAAACAACTGCTTTGCAAATTCCCTAAACGTTTTCATTCAAGTAATAAACAGAACATTCTATTTTTGCAGTAATAATAATTATTTGAGGCATTTCTATTATCTTAGCCACAAAAAATCTTTTAACAAAAATCTTTTAATGTAATTTAATATAGTCTTAAAAAATTCTAGATGGCTAGATTAACATCAAATCTTCCGATATGTAACGGTTGGCAGAGCTTCCATAGTTTTTAGATTCTATTATAACATTTTAACCTTTTTTTGAAAAAAAATAAAAATCTTTATAATATTATATTAATTTATCTCATGCTACCAAAGTAACTAACCACCCAGGACACAATGAGAAATTAAAATATAAACTGTTTTCAGTTTTGTAATAATCGTAATGGTAATCGATATGATTATTACAGGCAATCGCCAAGTGATAAATCATTTCAAAACTAAATTAAATAATTTTTTTTTCAGGACTTTGTACGTTCTTCTTATGTGACTTATTCATCTGTGTTGTTACGCAAGTTTGGCAAGGTAGCATTATCTGGTTTCATGACTCTTTTAGAACATCTGTGCTACACTCTGACTGGACTGGTAAGAGGAATATTTTATACAAAAATGTATTTCTACTTTTATAATAGTGAGAGTGAGAAAACTATAATAATGTATGGTAATGGTGTAATTTAGTCATTACACCTTGTATAATGCTGATAAATATAAATTATAAACTTACTGTAATTTTTCATAGTAGGTATTAATTTATGTATAAATTCCATAGTATTGTATGTATAAATATGTTTTCTATACAACTTACAGGAACGTGCAGATGTTCGCGAAAACCGAGCTAAATTAGTTGTTGGCCTGATGTCTCTTCTGCCTCGGACAGGTTATAGAAAATTTTGTAAATGGCTACTACAGTTATCTACTACTGCGAAAGTGGCGCATCGACAATTATCGATGGTATGTATGGATAATATTATTATGTTGTGTTTGTCAACATTATGGAAATTATTACTATAAAGACACTTTCACAAGTCTTTTTAATTGATAGTACCGGCATTTTCTAACCGACGATCTCTGAGAAGAAAAGGCAAAACAAACTAAAAAGGCGTGGTCGCTTTTAAAGATCTGATGTAATGATAGAATTGTGTGGGCTTAGTCATATAGGGCAATGTCTGGAACTGCCTTTTGAGGAAAGAGCCATAGTAGCTTTCAGTTGACTAGTCCCGACAGACGGCACGTTCGCATCAGTCATCGTGTAGCTCAATCCTATTTTAGGGAGCTTAACGACCTGTCGCACATAGACCTCTAGGCCAGATAAAAACACTCGAAACCGCCAAACTCATAAAACAGAACCTCGTACTTGTATTACTAGCCTTCTGAGCTAATCAACCAACTTTCAACATTATGCAGAAAGAGCTTTTTCATTTTTAGGGTTCCGTACCAAAATGGTAAAAAAGGAACCCTTATGGTGCGACTTCGTCTGTCTGTCTGTCACAGCTGCTTATTTCAGCAACTACTAATGCTATCGACTTGAAATTTGGAACAGTTATATAAAATGCTTGTCCAACTTTATTGCAAATGAAAAAAGTCAAAAAATATTTTTACTTTCATTGCAAAAGGGGCCGGAGTGGGGGTCCAAAATTTCAAAGTGGGGTTACTAAGTCAAGTGACATATCATATGAAAGGGCTTGATCTGCACATTTCAAAATATATTTATTTTTAATTTTATGTCTGTTTTCGACATATGATGAAAAATGTCTGAAAAAATACCACCCCCACCCCCCCCCCCCCCCCGAAAAATAAAACGATGTTCCTAACTAAAGTTTTTCCGAAATCATCAAAATTCCTTCACAAACAAACTTTATTATGCGGTCCGGTTTTTTTCACTTTATACGTTCAAAAATGATACGGAACCCTCGGTGCGCGAGTACGACTCGCACTTGGCCGGTTTTTTAAGTGTGCTATAGTCAATGATTTAAATCGTAGATGCGCCCTCACCGTACTTACATCGAGGGAAAATGTGTCCTTATTGAGATGAGTGAGCTTACACATCCCGTATTGAGTTAGAGAGCTTGAAGATATTGAGAGTTAAATGAGAGTGAGCGAGACAATACTATATTTGATACTTCAGATGTCATTGAAATTGATATTGAATGAAACACGGAAATGTGACCAGATTTTGACATGGCATCTAACGATTTTAATGAACGATCATGCTCGCTTAGATGTACCGCTGATGGTGACATGTGTATTGGATCGTTCGATTCCCTCCAAAATGGTTGAGTTGAACGGTGCTGATGCGCGTGTCATGTTCGTGAACGGGCTCTGTCAGTTGGTACTGGTCATCTCCTGACTGTCTAAGTAAACAATATTTACATGGGCCAATAATGATACTTAAATTATTACTTTTTTTGTTTTTTTTTATTTTGTTTACAATATAACATGAAACTTTGACATGAAATGTTTTCTTTTGAAATAATTATACTATACATAATGACATTCAATGTGACATTACTATTTTATTTATAATTGTAAATGTAAGTACTATGTGGGTTATTATGTTACAGTCCCAGATCTGAAGTTCAGTCTGACAGTTTGAGTACTTTATAGGGCCTACCCAAATGTCCTTTCTGATGGTAATGTTCGTCGAGTCGTTGAGCTCCCTAAGTCTGGGTTGAGCTACTACGATACTCGGCACTTGCGTGCACAATAAGGACAGGTCCACTCAAATCTGTATGGCTCTTTCCTCTAAAGGCCATTCCAGACTAACCTGCATGGTTCTTACATAGTTTAATTTTTTATTGTCTGGACTTTAAAAGAGACCTTGACCTTTGAGTTTCTTCTCAAAGGTAGTCAGATAGGAAACACCGACCTCATTTAGTTTTAAAAGAAAAACTCAATTGACTTGTAAAAGTGTTACTAGTAACCTATTTGCAGAATAAATTATTTAAATTTCAATTTAAACCTTTGGCTAAAGTCTATTTTTACTTCACATTGCAGGAGATGTTGGTTAAATTGTTAGAAAATGACCCTGAAGAAGTTAGTACACCTGTGCAAACAAATGAAACTACAACCAATAATGATGTATCAAGTATGTTTCTTTCACTAGTAAATTAATTTAGTTATTAAACTTTTAGCTTCTATGTGCCTAAAGAGGTATGTTCCGAATAGGTAAGTGTCATTTTGCCCGACCATTGGAGACAGTTAGAAATAGTTTGCAGTAATTGCAGTAGTAGGTACATTACAAACCGGACAAAATATCAACTTGATTATATTATGATGTGTACCTTTTAGCTGTTGGAGATAATATGCCAGGCCCGCAGCCGGGTACAAGTACTGCGAATACTAGTGAAACAGGAGCAGATAACCAGAATATCGTAGAACAGAAATTTATCATTTCTACAGATGATGAAGGCAGTCAGGCCAGCCAAGATACTATTTCTGAAGAGGTATGTAAATATACTAATATTGTGTGTGTGTGTTTGTTACTCCTTCACGCTGAAACGGCTAGACGGATTTGGATGAAATTTGACAAAGAGGTAGCCTGTGACTTCGAGAAGCACTTACATATGCTGCTTTTCATCCATTTTCACGTAGACAAAGTCGCGGGCAACAGATAGTACCTATTGTAATATAACACAGCTATTGTGCAAATTGCGTTAATAGGCTAGTAGTCGCAAGTGCGGCTGCTGCGATTGTGATGTCCCAGGTTCGATTCCAAGTTCGGGCAGTGTTTTTGTTTTCTTCTTCTTCATTTTGAGAGCCACGCTCTTGTCGGTACAGCATCGTCCAGCTCCCTCAAAGCCCTCCCACATCCTCCTCATGTAGATTATTTGTTAATGTTTGACACACAGGTGTCGGCCAACTTCTTGACCTCTTACGTCGCGAGCTTCACTTTCTTTTTTATTGGATTTCAATGTGAGAAAGGACATCGGCAGTTTTGGGCTTGATCTGGTACAGTAATAAAAGCTTAACCAAAAATAAAAATATATTTTAATTGTTCTTTGCCTAATTTATCTTAGAGATTAAGAATTGGAATCAAAAATTGAAATAAATAAGAAATAAAATGATTATGCCGTTGACATTTTGAAAAACCAATAAAACAAAACGAACAACATTGGCGCCTAAACCCAGCAGCGGAAGTCGCATGCGCCCGGCGCGTTCCTCCACAGAATATCATGTCGACAGCAACTAAAACCTTTGAATTGAGAACTCATTAGTCGGGCTCTACTTCATTGGATCATTCACACCATACTTAACCTCACTGTCACAAATACGAAGATTTCTCTTTAACCCAATTACGTACAAAAACGATAAAAAATTAATTTAAATACTCTTGAAATACTCGATCACACCAAACTAATTTCATATCTGTACCGACTTACACAATCTGAAGCCCAGCGTTCTATGGGCGTCTGCCAGTGTCCTTTCTGATAACCGCTGTATCCGGACTGTAAACTCTTAATTTACCAACTGACGATACTATCAAAATAGCAGTTCCTAATTTTTATTTCAACAGCCAGAGCATGAGCTTTCAGAGGAGGAGAGACTGAGTCTATTGCATGAGCGTCGACACAAAGTGTTGCACGCGGAGATCTTACGCGCCATGTACGAGCGAGTGCAGGACGAGTCGGGTACACTGCGTACGCGAGCCATCGCCGTCCTCACAGACTGCCTTAGTAGCAATCGCGCACCTGTGATTAAGGCCATTAAGGTGAGTATATGGTACGCGAAAATTTTATGCGCCTCGCACGTCTGTGCAAGCTGGTCGACACCACATAAACCTAAATAATAAGTCAATAGAAATGTTATCTACTAAATGTACCGTAACTACCAGACGCGTGTAGCCGCGCAACACACATTTTTTTAGTGATGAAACGATTATCGCTTAGAGATTACGATTATTGCCCGAAATAATCGTCGATTACGATTATTACAAAAAAAATGAGAAATATTTATTTTTCATCGTATGATGATTGGGAGGTTAATTAAAGATATTTGGAGGGCAAGTTAAACATTTAATTGTTTTTACTAAAATGAAAATTCACTAAAATCGAAAATCACAGTCTTCGTACTAAACAAACTGGAAAGACGTAGACAAGTTACGCCAACCGGTAAAATTAAGAAAAAATGTTTGATGTTAGAAAAATATCTAGAAGTTTTTAAGCGTATCAATACAGAATTTACGGATTTTTGAACAAATATATTATTAGCGAGCTGAATCTGTAACATAAATATGATTATTTTTTGCTCCTGTATAAGTAGTTGCTACAAAAAAGTGAAAATAAAAATAAATTATAAATTACTAGCACTTTGCCCGCGACTTCGTCCGCGTCACTCACAGGAACTGTGCATTTTTTCGGGATAAAAAATAGCCCATGTTACTCAGTGATAATGTAGCTTTCTGTTGGTGAAAATATTTTTAAAATCGGTTCAATTTTTGAGTTTAATAAATATGAAAAAAAAAATCTGCTGTTCCCTACAAAAATGCACTACAACACGATCAAAATGTATGGAACAGCTGATTTTTTGAACAGCGGTCCCATAATAAACATTGATCATATTCATGAGTACTTTCACCTCCTAAAATATCCGCACTGGTTTTAATTTTACACTGTAGAAGTATAGATTTTATAAATTAATAAATTCATTATTATTATAAATTATTTGTAGCCCTTATTAAGTCTTGTTTACATTATTATTTTCAGTTCTTCTTGTACGCAGTCAGGCTTTTTGAGAGATTTTATTAACCAACTTCGTTATATTGGTATTGTTAGTTACCACAACAAGTCGCCTATTACACTCCGAAGAAATAGCCATATCGTACTCTAAAATTCATCACGTCGTATAGGCTACAGGAGGCTACAAAAGAACAGACGAACATACATACACTCGAAAAACATTTTGCATGCAACACTATTATGCATATTGAGATGTAATTTTAGTTAGTTAAATAAAGCCAGTACCTATAATAATTATGTAGTTAATGCTTCCAACATGAATTAAACCAATAAGTGCTCCTCAACTGTGTCAGAAAGAAGTCATCAATGTCACAGAAAAATATGTTTAGTTTGGATTTATTTTATTACCTTTGATATCTTTCAGAGTGTAGATTGAGACAAATACGTGATTAAATTAAATAAAATACGTAATCCGAATAATCGTTAAATAATCGCAACAATAATCGACGATTACGATTAATCGCTAGATGCCATTATTCGCGATTACGATTAATCGTAATCGTTTCATCACTACATTTTTTACATCCAATAAATGAAACTTAATTCCGTTCACAAACGTCCCATTTTTAAACGCGCGCTCTCGATGTTGTGGTGTTGTGTAAGACATAATTTTCTCAAAAGCGGCGACAAGGTCACGCGCCTTTGCAACGCAGGGTTGTCTCGAAGTAGTCATGTATTGTTGCTTGTGTCGCAGGAGCTGAATGGTGACGGCGAGGTGCGTCGCCTGATGGTGGTGGCCGTGCGCAGCGTGTGCGACGAGCGCGCCGTGGTGCGCAAGGCGGGCGCGGCGCTGGTGCTGCGCCTGCTGCTCGACAGTAGCGCGCCGCCGCCACACGCCACCGACCTGTCGGTGAGTGCTAGCTAGTACTGTGTCGAAATAGTATATTTCATTACAAGTGCGGAAAGCCTGTCATTGCAAAGAGTTCCGACAAATGTCTACCCGAGCCGAGGCGCAGACGAAGGTGAGGGTTGACAGTCGGACCAAGTTGCAATGACGGTTCCGCACGTGTACTGAACAACTATTTTTAATACAGTTGCGAAAAAATGAAGCATTTTAATAAAGGACATTTTTGGAAAATGGCGCCAACCGTAAAAGAATATAGGCAGAGTTTTTTTTTTTGTTTTCCACACCCATTCTAGGTAGGCAAAGGGCCATATAAAATATAAAATAAAATGCCCATACAGCCAAGTCTTCAGTAGATTTTTTTTATTAATATGAAATGAAAATGAAATTTAATGATATGAAACCTAACCTAACTCATTGAATCAAATCATGAAATCTGATATTGAAACAAATTAGTAGCTTCTTTTTAGAAATATTTGCATGAATCATAAAAACTTCTATGAATTTTTTTTAGTAAAAACTTTTTGGTTGGTTTTTTTTTAATAGACATTATTTTGACAGTTGGGAAAGAGAACGCACGAGTTGGGAAAAGGTAAAGAAAAAGCACGAGTATGTAATAGCCCACATCCCGAACGCTATACGTCCCTGCAATACGCTACTTTTTGAGCAACTGTATTAAAATAAATATTTTCGCATTCACGCCCGGTTGCACCACATGACCACGTCCTCTTGACATGTGATGTCATCGTGCGAATGTGGTCTTGGTTGTGGTGTATTGTTTTCTATCGAACTTAAACCACGAGCTATACACGGAGACTGGTCATTTTGTTGCCGAAAACCATGATTTTCACCTTATATTTGTCACCAGCACCCCTGAAAATCAAATGACACCCACATGATTTTTATAACCAGATCCTGGTGAATCTGTGCCGCGATGCAAGCATCCTGGTACGATCATCTGCCATCAACGCTCTGGGCGAGTTGGTGACGTTACGGCCCAGCGAAGCTGTTATTGATGCCTTCCTTACCGGGCCCATGCATCAAGTCACCGACCCAGAGACCAAGGTATATTCAAATCAAATCAAATCAAAACTTTTTATTGTGGGCATAGGTAATACATTAAGTTGTTAATATAAATTATAGTTCCGTTATGTCCTGCCTAGTAGGCGTACAATATTACTTTTGTTATATTATAAGTTAACAGTAGAGTAGAGACACTATATATATATATATATATATATATATATATATATATATATATATATATATATATATATATATATAGAGACACATATTGTGATTTAGATTTATACTTTTCCTTAAAGTTAAAATTGTACTTCTTTACCAGAACTGGCCTAAGCTGCGCGTTCAAAAGGCGATTATATTGATTTTTGTTGTATCATAAGCGGCAGCGCTTTCTGACTCAGTAAGAAAAAACATAAAGCTCAATACTGTAGGTGAAAAAATTATTTGTGCTTCTATTGGGCGAGCCCATTTCCTATGAGCAAGTGGGTTGTAACCTTGTGACCCCCAAGGTGAACCGACGACCTAACGAAAGTCTGCAGTGCAGGACCGGGCTTGGGGGAGGCTTATGTCCAGCCGTGGACGTCTTTCGGCTGATGTGATGATGAAGTGAGCTGTACAAGCAGTAGGTCGATCGATTCTTATTCTCTATAGGGTCGATCTTTATGGAAGTGTCGCACTTGTTAATCTGTGATAGCGAGCTAAAAGAATCTTAAAAGGAGAAAGTTCAGTAAATTAATATCAATTTTTAATATTGTTTCCGTCCAGGTACAAGATGTGGCGTTAGGTCTCATCCAAAAACTGTTAATCGATCGAATGGATCTGTACACGGCGCCAGGGTGCTACGATCCAATGCCGTGGATGTTACTCGCAGGAATCATGCGCCTGAAAATGAAGAGGCACTTGCAGAAAGTCTGCGTTATGCTGTCTAAGGCAGCTCAATGCATCAAGTAAGATATTGCTATGGCCGACCCCTTTTCACTAAATATTAACTATTAACACTCAATATACATGTATGACATTTCATTACATTTGACAGCTATCTTTCTTTAGGGACTTGAACCATAGGAATCAGGAGTTTCTTCATCAGTAGTTCATAGTCTGTTATAGCGGTCTCCTGTTTATAACCCTCTAGAAGTAGTACAGACGCACTCTGTAATGTTGCTAAAGTACCCGTCACGAGAAGCTATAAATTATGTAAACAAACATCTTTTACTAAGTAAACATTTTATACTGCGAGATAATAATAAATTGACCATATTCAATCGACATGAAATATAGACGTGTTATATGAAAGTAACAACCTATTTAATTTAGTCGGATCATATTTTAACGACGCAAAGCGCTATCGTTTGTGTTTCTTGGTACCGGAACGCGTCCGTCGCAGGGATTGTAAACTATCGGGACGCCATTTTGAAATAAACGCGTCATTCGAGTTTCGAATGCGTACGAGTTTGTTTCATTGCTTTGCATATATCGCGGATCTGGTTGTTATTGTTAATTTTGTTATTGTTTCGTTATCACTTTTTTATTGTTGTTACTTTAATTGTTGCGTTAATTTTATTTGTTATTACGTATAATGGAGCCAGTAGCCAGTACATCTAAGGAAATAAATTCGCCACGAAAAAACGTCAAAAGGTGCTTAATACAATTTATCTAAAATATATAATAAGTAAAAAGAAAGAGTTGTTTGTTCAAACGCGCTAATCTTTGGAAACTTAAGGTTAATATTAGAAGTAGGTTTTAAATTAAACAATTTTTTTTTGTTGGTCCAAATGTTGTGAACTCCTGAACACTTGTTTACAAAATTTATAGCTTCTCATGACGGTTACTTTAGATCAAAACCAACTCTTAAAAAATCTTAAATCGGTTTGAATACCCTTGAAAATCTCTAATGTTATAATTGTTTCACAGTCATCGCTTAGTGGACAAAGTGAGCACTCACTTGGGCGTGCAGAATGACGAGCATGACTTGCAGTGTCTGATACTTCTGACGAGTTTGGCGCGGCATGTGGACTACTCCGACGTCGCTTTTGTGCTCGACTATTACTACAAACTGACTGATAACGAACAGGTAATGTTTTATATTTTTATTTATAAATATTTGAAAAAAAGTAGCCTGTTTTATTCTGATGTACCTATATCACTGTAAAGTTTCATCAAAATCCGTTCAGTAGTTTTTGCGTCAAACATCCATACATACATCCATCCATCCTCACAAACTTTCGCAATTATAGATATATACATATAATACATACAATACAAAAAACTCTCGAGACATTAAATGAGTTGATGACATTAAAAGGTTGTACCTTTGAGTTGATGACATTAAAAGCGACCTTAGGCGATTCGCACACTGAACCGCATCACGCAGCGTAGCGCGGAAGTGCGTGATCTTCCGTTGTTTGCAAGTACCACACTGAAAACGCATTTTTTGTTTTTTTTTTTTTTTTGAATGGCCTCTCGCAGTTGGCTTCTAACAGCCGTCACTGCTTAACCGGTCATCTGGTGAGGACTTACAAATGCCTCCAGCCAGGCTTAAAACTAAATAAAAACTACAAACTAAGCGACCACACGCTAAGGGCACCCCCTACTGGGGTACGGACCTCGGCTTAGGGCGTCGCTGGGGGGAGGACAACTAGAGGGAGGGGCTACTAGCTGGATCGGATTAATATGATTTAGGGACATATTTAAATCTACAGGCTCAGCGCGGGCTGGCTCGAGCAAGGGTCGGTTAGGGGACTGAGTCATACGCGGCGGCGGACTCGGGTCATGATGGGGACTGAAAACGCATTCACGCGCGGGGCTTTTATTCCGTCGGCGTCGCCACGCACTCCGCAGCGTAGCGCAGAGCGGTGTGTGATTCGCCTAAGTTTGCCAGTGCTAATTAGTTAGCATAGTCTCTGTACTCCTGTTTTACAGAGCTCCCAAATGAATATTAACATTTATAATGTTCATTTTAGGTTCGTGACTCGCGCCTGTCGTCGCTGACTTTAGATCTGTTGGGCTCGTGGTCACGGTTCTTGCAGCCGCTCGAGCGGTCCGCGCTGCGCGACCACCTCGTGCGGCGCCTAGCCGCTGCGCGGGACGATGGTATGTCACTAAACATTTATACCCTTACAACAAATAAGATAAACACGTGTTAAACGCGAATGCTACCAAAAAGAATACACACTTCTTTTAGACAAGTTAGTGCTAAAACATGTGCGTATTATTTTTGGTAGCATTCGTGTTGAACACGTGTTTATCTTTTTTGTGGTACGGCCGTTAATTGTTATTCCATAGACTTGGAGTTAGTGCAGGAAAAATACAGGAAATTGATATAACTAAATATACACCCGTATTCACGAATATTACTATGAGGACTCGTATCAAAATGTACAAAAAACTCGTTCAAATATGAACATTAATTGACCTTATTATGTGAATGTTATTAAATATATAAGAGATTTTCAAAAACAACTGACACCGGCAGTGTTTGAACCCGCGACCTCGCCTAAACCGGGGCCGGGGCAGCGCTCTAACCTAACCTAACTCTATTATGTTAAGTTTCATATTTGTATGATCGCTTGTTTTTTTATTCGCTTAAATGAATATGAACCTTATTATTATACATATAATGTTCATATTCGTACTCTGTGCACTGTGCATTCGAGACCTCATACTAATTGTGAATATGGGAGTTAGACACGCTGGAATACTCGACACATTGTCGTTTCTTAATATCGTGAATTTTAGGCAACATAATAATTGTTGTTTATTGCAGGCTGTCGAATATGGTGCGCACAGTTGGCAGCTCAACTAGATCCTGATAACTTAACATGGGCCACGGAACTGATGCAGTTGTGTAAGTATAAATACGTATCATGAGTTTTTTTGACGTGTAGTATCGTTAACGTAAGCATATTTTAAATTTGAAAATACACGTTTGTTACACAATATTTATATAAATTAAATACTTATTAATTTCTCTGTATTTTTTAATACATATGTGCAAATTGTATAAAATTTTATCAAAATGTTCCAGGACTGCTGTATTTTAAATTCAAAATATGCTTACGTTAACGAAACTATGTCAAAAAAACTCATGATAGGTACTGTTTTCGTGTTCGACGAACATCGAACAGTGAACAGTGAACGATAAAGGGGCGTGGTCTACGTGTTTCGACGAATAAAAACACTCAAAACACGTAGACCACGCCCCTTTATCGTTCACTGTTCGATGTTTGTCGAACACGCAAAACAGGGCGCAGGAGACATGGCTTTATAGTCTATATGATTGTGTTCTACAAGTCCCAAGCTACCTCTTTGTCAAATTACGATTAGTTCAGTGGTTTAGTCGTGACTTTTGCGTCTCCCTTCCAGGGTTCGGGTAACCATTCCTTCTACGGTCGTCAATCGTACTGAATGTATTTTTAGGGTTCCGTACCAAAATGGTAAAAAAGGAACCCTTACGGTGCGACTTCGTCTGTCTGTCTGTCTGTCTGTCACACCTCCTTATTTCAGCAACTACTAATGCTATCGACTTGATATTTGGAACAATTAGAAAGAATGCTTGTCCACCTTTATTGCAAATGAAAAAATAAAAAAAATATTTTTATTTGCATTGCAAAAGGGGCCGGAGTGGGGGTCCAAAATTTCAAAGTAGGGTTACTGGGTCAAGTGACATGTCATATGAAAGGGCTTGATCTGCACATTTCAAAATATATTTTCATTTAATTTTATGTCTCACAGTTTTCGACATATGATGAAAAATGTCTGAAAAAATACCATTTTTCACTCCGCAAACTTCGGAGATAAGGGGGGGCCCTTATCTCCGAAGTTTGCGGAGTGAAAAATCTGAAATAATTAGAGTGGATAGGAATTGACCCAAATACGGCACCATAAATAAAACGATGTTCCTAACTAGTACAGTTTTTTCAAAATCATCAAAATTCTTTCACAAACAAACTTAGTTTTGCGGTCCGGTTTTTTTCACTTTATACGTCCAAAACTGATACGGAACCCTCGGTGCGCGAGTACGACTCGCAGTTGGCCGGTTTTTTTTAACTAGGTGTGTAAATGTATTGAACAGTAGATTTTTTTTTCGCGATTTCAGTGTTGGTCCCATAGTAAAAGTTGTTCATAATGATGAGTACAATGACCCCTTTTCGTATTGCGACTGATTAAAATTTCACCCAGTATTTTGAATTTCGCGCGCAACCCTGACTCCGTGAAACGATGTTATATGAGTCGTGAACAATGTGTGACAGCGGAGCACCGCGCGGTGGCGGAGGGCGACCTGGACGAGGCGCTGCGGGCCGCCGACCTGTCGCTGGTGGCGCCCGTGCCGCCCGCGCCCGCTCTGCTTCGCGTCTTCCTCAGCGCACTCAACGACCCGCCGCCCGGTAACATTCGTGCTTTTATTTATCTTTCACACTCACTCAACCATCAACTCGTTTAATCAGTCATCTCTGTATAAAGCAATTCATCATGGCATTATACAGGATGACTGGTTAGGGCATTTGTGCACTACTCGTTTCCAGTACGTTTATTCACGGACCGTTATTTTTTTCATACATTTTAGAAAATGGTAGGTATCGAACTGTATGAATAATAAAACGGTCCGTGAATAAACGTGCTGGAAACGTGTAGAGCATAAACGCCCTTAAATGAGAATAGTATATTATGCAATTAGTGAATAAAGGACGGATTTAAAGCGAGGGCCATAGATGAATCACGAGCTAGTGAAGGATTCTAACGATTGAATCACGACCGTAGGGAGTGATTCATGATGATTGAATCACGAGTGATTCAAGTGTTAGAATCCTGAGCGACGCGAGCGATTCATGGCCCTCGATATAAATCCGTTTTATTCTAGAGTTGCATACTATACTTTATACCATGACTACGAGAAAAAGAAAGATTTAAGTGAAAATATACATATAATGAAGAAAAAGTAAAGTTAAATTGGCTTTGATGTAAACCAGCCGTGATTTTTTGGGTAGCAAGCTTTCCACCTTTCCACTATATCGGCCGCCCTCTCTTTCACAAACTCAGGTGTTAACACATCTTCATCACTAGAATGCATTTTTAATCGATTAGAACAACACTAAACAAACACAAAATTAAAGATTAAAGTAACACTAAACTTTGTGTTCGTACAACTTACAGTATTCAAAATAGCGCCAATTTACTAAGGACAGCAAAGAACACAAAACAGTTTTTATTCTAATGCTAAACTCCTTGTCGAAAATGTCGACCAATCAAATTGAATTTAGAACACATCAATATAGGTCGAATACACAGATTACACTTACACTAGATACGGCAAGCCACGACCAAGCGTGCCCTGCATGTTCGACTGTTCGTACTAAAAAAAGTCTGTTAGCTCAGTGACGCTTAGTGATTGAAACAATTCTGTTTACTCTGAGCACATCACTAAATGGCTGGGGTGAAGTTATCGTAGGTATAAAAAAGATGACACGTTCGGTTTTCATACAATCTAATAACGTGCCGCATCTAGCATAGGTTCTTTAAATCTGTGGTCGAATACATTGGTGTGTTCCATTTTCAAACATCAAAACAGTGAGTAAAAGTGCTTTTTATTCACTGTTTTCAGTGAATAAAATAAGCTTTTTAGAGGGGGAATGGTATAATAGTATATTATGCAATTAGTGAATAAAGGACGGATTTAAAGCGAGGGCCATAGATGAATCACGAGCTAGTGAAGGATTCTAACGATTGAATCACGACCGTAGGGAGTGATTCATGATGATTGAATCACGAGCGTAGCGAGTGATTCAAGTGTTAGAATCCTGAGCGACGCGAGCGATTCATGGCCCTCGATATAAATCCGTTTTATTCAAGAGTTGCATACTATACTTTATACCATGACTACGAGAAAAAGAAAGATTTAAGTGAAAATATACATATAATGAAGAAAAAGTAAAGTTAAATTGGCTTTGATGTAAACCAGCCGTGATTTTTTGGGTAGCAAGCTTTCCACCTTTCCACTATATCGGCCGCCCTCTCTTTCACAAACTCAGGTGTTAACACATCTTCATCACTAGAATGCATTTTTAATCGATTAGAACAACACTAAACAAACACAAAATTAAAGATTAAAGTAACACTAAACTTTGTGTTCGTACAACTTACAGTATTCAAAATAGCGCCAATTTACTAAGGACAGCAAAGAACACAAAACAGTTTTTATTCTAATGCTAAACTCCTTGTCGAAAATGTCGACCAATCAAATTGAATTTAGAACACATCAATATAGGTCGAATACACAGATTACACTTACACTAGATACGGCAAGCCACGACCAAGCGTGCCCTGCATGTTCGACTGTTCGTACTAAAAAAAGTCTGTTAGCTCAGTGACACTTAGTGATTGAAACAATTCTGTTTACTCTGAGCACATCACTAAATGGCTGGGGTGAAGTTATCGTAGGTATAAAAAAGATGACACGTTCGGTTTTCATACAATCTAATAACGTGCCGCATCTAGCATAGGTTCTTTAAATCTGTGGTCGAATACATTGGTGTGTTCCATTTTCAAACATCAAAACAGTGAGTAAAAGTGCTTTTTATTCACTGTTTTCAGTGAATAAAATAAGCTTTTTAGAGGGGGAATGGTATAAACGTAATTGAAGGGTTTATTTAACATTTGATACAGAACCAATCATGAAATTGCGAAAAGAAATCCGCTGTTCTATTTATGCTGTCAAGTGAATGTATATTCTTGTATTTTATGTACACATGTACAGTCGATATTTTTTTCACGATTTCAAAGTTGGTCTTCTCCTTAAAACTCTACATATATACCCTCCTTCAAAACGTCCCGTCTATCAGTCACTTTATATAAATGTGTATCAGTTAAACGGCTCAACTGTCCCCTAGCCAAGTCGCTTTTCTGGTTGGTACGCCAAACGATAAGCACAAAATGTATGGCAATGACATTACTTGCGGAAAAGTTACGTGACCTCACTAATGTGCACACAGCCATACATTTTTTCCGTAGCGTTTGGCGTAAACGCTAACGCCGGCTCCACACGTTGGCCCCCACGCCACTTGCCCAACGTGTGGATCTAGAAAATAGCATTGGCCCCAACGTTGGAGCGCCCGTTGGTAATTGGCCGGTGAGTGTCGGTTTTATCAAAGGAATCTGTGCCAACGTTCGCGTTCCGGTCTTACTGGTACCTATCGTGTTTTATGATGCGTCGTCATCCACCATTTTCTTTGACGTGGTCTTTTCTTTTTTTTTTCAATAACAAATATAAATTATACGCGCTCAGTACTGTAAAAGCGCTTAGAGCAATTTTGATTTCGGACGTCTTCACATTGGCTCTGACGATAAGGAACTAGTATAACAGCCAACGTGTGAACACTTCACGAAATTAACCGAGCAACGTTTGTACTAGCGTTGGGACCAACGTGTGGAGCCGGAACAGGAAAGCAACTTGGCTAGGAGGGCAGGTTCAATGGTGTGCGAGGGCGGCCTTAATGACCGATTAGTAACATAAAAAAATTACGTCTAAAGCACTTACCTATTGCGACTTTAGTTTAAATAATGAGTAAGTACTTAAATTATTATTTTCTATTTTTTACTTTATCTTCTTTGATTGGGTATATTGGCGTGTGTTAGGTTACATAATTATTTACTTTTAAGCATGTATAGTTTTTATTTATTGTTTTAAAGCTCAGATATTTTTAGGGTTCCGTACCTCAAAAGGAAAAACGGAACCCTTATAAGATCACTTTTTTGTCCGCCGGTTTAATATTGCGCCATCTATGAGAACATAGTTGAACCATTGTTCTCTCAAGAACAGGTGGAGGTAGAATATGAAATACTAAGGTCTACTGTCCCTTGGAGGTGTAAAAATTTCAAACTTCGTCACTTACGGGTCCATGGATAGAAATCCAACCACGAGCGAAACTGCGAAAAAAAAATCCACAGCGACGACCGGGCGTCTTGTATTGCCATCTATTTTCAAAATTTGGTACAATTTTTAGTTAGCTAGGTGATTAAATATTACTTCGAATAATCAATAGATGGCGGTTTAAAATATACACACATCAAAAGTGTCTAGGGATCAAGCATTTTTATGCGGATTTCTTGAGATTGAGATGTGGCTTTGTAATAAATTTATGATTTTATAAATTTATATGGATCCTTTTTGGTGCATTTCATAATTTGAATCAGGAACTCTCAATCAAATTCGAGTAAAAGATGAAAATAAGCTGTCAATATTTTCCCTATAAAAACATACAACGCATTGAAGACATTATTAGTGCTACTGTTTCCCTACTACTGATTAAAACCAACGTTATTATGGAGCGGCGATGTCATTTAAGCAGGGAAGAAATGCTCAGAGCCGTGGGAATGATAGAAGCTGGTTCCCGGCAACGTACTGTAGCTTTAGCTCTGAATACAAGTCAGAGTGTTATCAGTCGACTTTGGACACGTTACCGAAGCACTGGTACCGTGGCTGAGCGCCATGGAGGACGGTATCGCTGCACCACACGGAGACAAGACCGATACATTCAAATCTTAACTCGAAGAGCTCCAACAATAACCGCCATGATGTTAGCCGTGAGGCTTCATCACTCTTCAGGGAACTTAATTAGCGACCAAACAGTCAGAAACCGCTTGCATGAAGTGAACCTTCATTCCCGAAGACCGCTACGGGTACCACCTATAGCAATGCACAATCGTAGGATTCGATATCAATGGGCTCTTGAACACAGAAATTGGGCAGAAGAACAATGGCGTTTCGTGTGCTTTTCTGATGAGTCTCGTTTTGGTATGAGACCGGATACAAGACGTATACGACACTGGAGAACCCCTGGACGCCAACAGCGATTAAAATCCTGCCAGGAAGTCCATCCTTATAGTGGTGGAACCATCATGGTATGGGCGGGTATTTGGATCGGCGGAAGAACTGAGTTGATTTGGATCAGAGGCAACCTCAACGCTCAAATTTATACTGAGACGATTGTATCAGACGTCATCGTTCCTCTACAAGTGCAAATCGGTCCCTTATTTCAGTTAATGCATGATAATGCACGACCGCACACCGCAAGAGTTGTAAGACAGACTCTCGCCGCAGCTAACATCAATGTCCTGCCCTGGCCTGCTCAGTCGCCAGACTTGAACCCGATTGAGCATGCATGGGATATGCTACAGAGAAGAGCTCTGCCGAATATGGAGGGTATCCAGTCGCAAGAAGACCTTTTTTTGTTGTTGCAACGAACATGGGCGGCCATTCCACAGCGTGATTTGGATGAACTCATTTTGAGTATGCCAAACCGATGTTCTTGTGTTGTTAGTGTTCGCGGTAGAAACACGGATTATTAATTGTTTAAGTTACCCAATAAAATTTTAAAGAAAACTGTTATTTCAGTCTTTTTTTCGAACTTTAATGTTAGTGGTTCAAATGTCAAAAATCCCTTTATTAGGAAAATGGCAAATTTCTTTATTAATGCAAAGGTGACTTGGTTTATCGTTACTGTGACAAACGAAAACACTTTATTTGATGAATCCTTAAAGAAAATTTTAATTAATATCAATCAGGAGAAAAGTTATTGCAAAAATATATGTTGATCCCTAGATACTTTTGATGTGTGTATGTTTAATTAATACCTATCGTAAAGTTAATTAGGTACCGCTTAAACCAACCGAATAATTACGTATTTGAGCAGACATTAAATTATAGTTATCTAAGAACGGGACGAAGCATTTAGGTATATTCGTAATGTACAATTTGTTACCTAAAGAGCCTAGAGATAACAAGTTGTATAAACTTATAGTACTATACAAAATAATATGTACTGTATACAAAATAATAATATTTACTGATAATTAGAAAGAATACAAACATCTTAAATAAAATTTTAAAAGAACATTTAGCAGTATTAAATATACTAAAACGCCCTCTATTGTTCAATAGCTATACCACTGCTTTAGTTTACTCTTAGTTTACTCAATAATTATGACTCTAGCGTGCGATAGCGGAAATGTGTTTCATGTACACACATCAACACGGTCTAGGGATATTTTTAATAAAGCGAATTACTATCAATGTGTTAATTATTTATAAATATGACATTTATATTTTTAAAAGATACGTTATTTAATATTCTCCCATTTTTTAATAATGGTTAAGGTACTTCAATTAAAATTTCAGGATTTTATGGAAAAAAAATTAAGCATAGACGGAAACCGTATATGAATTAACTTTTAATTTGTGAGTAAAAACTGAAAAAAATAGAAAAAATCATTTAATTTGTGTTTATAAACTTAAGTTAATAGTCTGAGAAAGCGCCCATGATGTTCATAACACATCGGCAACGATTCGGCATGCTCAGAACAAGGTTGTCAATGTCTTGCTGCGGAATATTGTCCCATGTCCTTCTGAGATGCGCAAAAAGTTGATCTTCTGTAGCCAGATTTTCAGGAACTTTCTTCAGAGCTCTTCTTTGCAGCATAGGGATATGCTGCAAAGAAGAGCTCTGAAGGAAGTTCCTGATTTAGATCTGGCGATTGAGCAGGCCAGTCTAAGGCCCTAACATTGTGTGTATGTAACCAAGCTGCTACCGTTCTCGCCGTGTGTGCCCGGGCACTGTCGTGCATGAGCAGGAAATCTTGCCCCATTTGTGTTCTGTGGGGCAAGATTACGGGCCCCAGCACCTGTTGGACGTATCGTTCTGACGTCATATTGCCCCGCACCCAAACGAGATCCGTCCGTCCTCCAAGACGAATTCCTGCCCAAACCATAATTGTTCCTCCTTGGTATGGGTGAACTTCCTGAGGGTTCTGAAGACGGCTCCATCGTCCAGGAACTCGCCAAACACGCGTCCTTCGTGAATCTGGATGGAAGCCGAACCTGGATTCATCCGTGAACAGCACATTGGACCATTGCTCACGGCCCCAGTCCACGTGGTTCCGAACCCATTCTAATCGTCGTCCACGATTGCCTCTCCGTAAAGGTGAGACCCGGAGTGGTCTACGAGAGCGTAGATTGCTTTCATGCAGTCGCCTTATTACAGTTTGGTCACTCACAAGCACTTGGTGTTCCACTCGCAGCCTTTGGACCAATTGAGTCGCCGTTGCATTTGGTTGAGCTTGCGCAGTAATTTGCAAAAATCGGTCTTGTCTGGGGGTAGTGATGCGACTTGGCCCCCGGTGCCTCTCCGCTACTTCACCTGTGGCACGATAGCGTGTCCACAATCTTGAAATTACATTTTGGTGGGTCCCTATGGCCTCAGCAACATTACGCTGAACAGACCCAGCTACCAGCATTCCCACAGCTCGTAACATCTCCGCCCTCGTCAAATGTTGGCGTTGCATGGCTACAATACCTCAATTTTAACTTTATCTTTCGTTTAAAAATGAAAAAAAACTAACTAAACGTAATTCGTATTGTTTTCTAAATTTTGCACAAATGAAAATTCCCTCTCCTACACATCAAGACATTTTTATGCCACCAAAACAAAAGAATTTTCAAAAATTTGAATTTGGAATTAGTCTGAGATAAATTACAAACAAATCGGTGTATAAAAGATTCCAATGCGGCCAGTACTTTTCGAGTTATTTAATTGAGTATGAAATATCCCTAGACCGTGTTGATGTGTGTATTTGAATATTTGTTCTTGCTAGATTCAAAGCTAGATAGCGTTACTGACGCTATAGAAAGAAATGAATAAAATATTTTTATTTACAGTAAGCATTGTAGGTAGGTCGCGGGCAAAATGCTAATATTATATATTTAGTAGATATATATTAAAGTACCTTTTCAGTATTCAGAAGCTACAAAGAATTTGTTATAGTTTAAAACGTGTTACAACTTACATAGTTATTTTTGATTATGACGATTTATCTACGTTTTCGATAGATAGCGTTGTGCAGATAACGTCTTTTTCTGAATCGCGGTGTTAAGATTTTTCTCGCAATAATGACCCTCGCTGAATTATTACCAATTAATTTCGTCGATCTCGTTAGTCAGTAGCACCGTGTCGCGGGTTCGATTCCGGCACGGAATACATAATTTGTTTCGGGTTTGAGTGTTTGTATATGTATTAAAGTGTTACGATAAAATCAGAAGAAACCCTATTGGACTAGAAATCCTATTGTCCCACTAAAAATCCCAAACAAAATGGGCAAAAATCTTCAAGACTCCATTCCCATGATGGATGAACTATCTACATACAAGTTTGTACGGTGCGCGAGTCAGACTCGCACTTGGCCGGTTTTTTTTTTTAATTAATATATTTTTTTTAATAAAAGTAACTGACAGACAGAATCGTGTTGCTGCGGAGTTTGTTGCGCCGTTTCTTCTTCGCAGCTAAAACACTAGGAAGCGGTGAAGCGCGGGCGTTTTTGGGGCTGTCTGTATTTTGACGTTCAAAAAGTGCTAATTGACTTTAGGTCAGTTTGAATAAATGACTTTTTCATCCCATCTATTCGAAAAGGACGACTTCGTTCGCCTTTCAGTGCGCCCAAAGGTAGTGCTTTCTATAAGAAACTTTTAGCGGGCAGTAATGAGTTTTTAGGGTTTCGTACCAAAATGGTAAAAAAGGAACCCTTATGGTGCGACTTCGTCTGTCTGTCACACCTGCTTATTTCAGCAACTACTTATGCTATCGACTTGAAATTTGGAACAGTTATAAAGAATGCTTGTTCAACTTTATTACAAATGAAAAAGTCCAAAAATATTTTTATTTTCATTGCAAAAGGGGCCGGAGTGGGGGTCCGAAATTTTAAAGTGGGGTTACTAGGTCAAGTGACATATCATATGAAAGGGCTTGATCTGCACATTTCAAAATATATTTTTATTTTATTTTATGTCTCACAGTTTTCGCCATATGATGAAAAATGTCCAAAATGATACCATTCCCCCCCCCTTATCTCCGAAGTTTGCGGGGCGAAAAATCTGAAATAATTAGGGTTGATAGGAATTGACCCAAATATGGCACCAAAAATAAAACGATGTTCCTAACTAGTACAGTTTTTTCAAAATCATCAAAATTCCTTCACAAACAAACTTAGTTATGCGGTCCGGATTTTTTCACTTTATACATCCAAAAATGATACGGAACCCTCGGTGCGCGAGTACGACTCGCACTTGGCCGGTTTTTTTATCCTCTTTAGATGTTCCAAATTCTCAAATTCTGACTAATAACCGATGAACTGTAGTGTTTTTGTAAGGGGGAAAGGGGGCTAAGAGGACTGGAACTAAAGGGACTGGGACTATGGGGACAAGGGGACTATGGGGACAAAGGGACTATGGGGACAAAGGGACTATGGGGATTATGGGAACTATGAGGACTATGATGGGGACTATAAGGACTATGGTGGGGACTATAGGGACTATAGGGACTAAAGGTACTATGGTGGGGACTATAGGGACTAAGGGTACTAAGGAGACTATGGTGGGGACTATGGGGACTACGGGGACTATGGGAACTAAGGGGACTATGGGAACTAAGGGGACTATGGGGACTAAGGAGTCTATGGAGACTATGGGGACTTGGGGACTAAGAGGACTATGGGGACGAAGGGGACTAAAGAGACGAAGGGGAATATGGGGACCATGGGGACTAAAGGGGACTAAGGGGCTTGGGGGTAAGGGGAGCTGGGGGAAGGGCAATGGACGAAAAATGAATTCTTCAAGTGACAGTGAAAAACATGAGGCGCCTTTTATTTTCTCATAGAGGGTGATGAAAAGTAGAGTATCACTTGGGTGCAAAATATATTTTTGGCTCGGGCGACGTACTTTGAATCCCTCGCTACGCTCGGGATTCTACTCTAGAATCCCTCACTTGGCTCTGGATTCAAAAAAGCGCCCTCGCCGTAAAAATATTATTTTGCTCCCTTATGATACAATCTACTATTGAATTTGAATTTGGTGTGTGTGCGTGCAGACAGCGACGAGGCGCAGTGCGGCGCGTGCGTGGCGGGCGCGGCGCGGCTGTGCGTGCGCTCGCGCGAGGCCGCGGTGCAGGCGGCGCCGCCCCTCGCGCGGCTGCTGGCGCGCGCCGCCGAGCCGCTGCCCGTGCGCATCAACGCGCTCATGGCGCTCAGCGACATATGCGCCAGGTACTATGCGATTGAGGTTTTTTATGCAGGCACTAGGTATACGTTTTGTATTGAAAATTGAGATGTCTTTTTTTATTAAAAAATCTATTACAATATTAAGGGCGCTCTCGGAAATTTGTCTCCTCTCTCGCTCGCACAGAACCATTTTTAAGAATGTTGAATGAAAAGATGCATTTCTGAAAAATGTAATCTCATAGTGAACACAATTGGTTTCCAATTGTTTCTGAAAATGATCGCTCACGGCCTCTACAACCATTTCTTATTGTAGAACTCTTATGGCTCGGCCACGAAATGCGACGCTCCAAGCGGATTCGCCTGGTGCTGCAAGCGTCAAAAACAAATGTACTGAATTTCGCTGCTGCTTGCAGCGCTACTTCGTGGCCTTGTAGAACATTAGACATACATTTGTTTTTGACGCTCGACGCTGACGCTTGCAGCACAAGGCGAATTCGCTTGGAGCGTCGATTTCGTGGCCCTCGGGTTAGGGCCAAGTTCACTGACAAGATAAAAGTCCGATGAATAGAAAACGGCCTACGGTTTAACGCGTCCTTTTATACATGAAATGTCATGTTCAACGGCCGTTTTCAATTTATCGGACTGTTATTTGTCGGTGAACTTGCCCCTTATTGTGTATTTGTTTCAAAAATCTTAGCGCCATTAGTCATTTAACATCCCTTTTGTAAATTTTCTGTCAGCAAAAAGGCGTTGTTAGTGTGCGCTGGACGATGAGCGTTGGTAACTATTCCAGGTATACGTGCATAGTAGAGCCGGAGCTCGACACAATGTGCGGCTGCCTGTCGCCGGAGTCGCCCGCGCCGTTGCGTCGTAAGGCTGCTCGCGAACTCACTCGCCTCTTGTTAGGCGGATACCTGCGTTTGCGCACTCCCCTCTATTACCGGTAAGTAAAGGCGATGATATGGTTTCACCAATTACAGCAACAATAAATGGAGGCATATTGCTTCGTTTGAATCGCACCACATTGTTATACCATGGTCGTAACTGTCAAAACCTTTCTAAACGAAAGACCGTAACGTTATAGAAACATGTTTCTCGCCAGCTAGCCCGTTAGGGTATTTATGTTCTGTGCCAGCTAGCCTTTGTAAAACTCAGTAAAGATGGTAACTATCCATAGATATTGCGCCCTATTGGCGGATGAGGATGATGACGTACGCGAGCCGGCCGAGTATTACGTCACATGTGGTCTCACTACAGACGCCATTTATCATCATTTCGTGGAGTGCGTGCTGCATTACAACAAAGATGAGAAAGGTATTGTACTTAGTTCATTTCTGTCGATATAAGCGTACATAATAATTAGATGTAGAAAATTGTTTTAACTTTTATGAGGTTTTGCTCTTTTTGAATATTGTTAGATTTTTGTCGGATGATAGTACGTATGTAGAAAGTAAATGTGAGGAAGGTACCAGTGGCGAAAGTTGAGTGGGAGCCGGGGACAATAACAAGGATTGTTTCATTTTCTATTGGTGTCCTTAATATGTCAGATCATACAAAAAATGAAATGCATACTTTAACAACCCAGTCATTTTGTATCTGTTACCTAGATCAAATAAAGTTCGACGCCCGCCAGCTGATCTACGACGTGATGCTACAGCGGATGTCACTGGTTCAGAAGCTGAACATCCAGTGTCGGTTAGCGCGCGAAGTTTTGGAACATGCCGCAGAACTCACTGACGAGGGCTATGAAGAGTTGCCTTCCGCCATGAACGCAGCCCTGCTAGACACCATCACACTGCTCTGCGGGCCCAGGATGAAGCTGCCCAGTAAATATTTAACCATATTATTTAATTTTGTTGTCACATGAAGGGAGACACTGATAAACAGCAGTTAGATATGGACACTTTGAATTGCTTTGTATTTGTGGAAGCCTGACAAACGGGAGCTAATAAAAACATTTTGGATTTTTAAAGATTTTAGCCCAAAATTGTAATTTCTTCCAAAATTCATGAATGCAGTTTTAATATGCTTAACTTGAAAAACATTAAATGGTTTTGTAACATCAAAAATCTCTGTCGGTTGGCATAGTTGCAATAGTGATCCCTAATTACCTCCTTTCATCTTACAGCATTTTGTTTCCTGGCATATTGTTGCATTATTAATTTCTGTTACAGAAAAACCACAAAAAACAGGCGATGAAAACGATATTGACGATTTGCAGGAGCGGGTAACTACAAACATTGTGTCTCACGTGAGTATTGTTCGTCTCATATACTTTCGTTGTCATTAGGAAAGATTACTAGGTACATCGTTACTATTCGATTGTTACAGAAAATGAAGATCACAGTAGCGGAGGTGTTAGTGCCAGCGGTGTTAAGGTTGTACTCGCGTTTGAGCCCGCGCGGTGGTCAGATAAATGCTTACCTCGTGCACATTGCTAACGATCTGTTAAAAGATTACGAACAAGAGGTAAGATAATTGAATATAATGGTGTCATCCCTGAGAAAATTCATGTTCACACAAAAAAAAAACTCAAAAGGCGCCGAGCAAAGCTCGGTCGCCCAGGTACTGCAACTGAATTAATTGTCGTAATAAATAACCATGTCTTCTTTATAAGTATATCTCTACGTTCTAACTCACAGATCAAGGAGTTATTCGAAGACAACGAAGAGCTGATGAGGCACATCCAGCGGTTCCAAGAGACGATCGGCCTGGAGCCGAGCTTCGGCAATGTCCGTAACTTGGTGACGTCGACGGCGCCGCCCGAGCCCGACACGCCGCGCGCGCCGCGCCGCCGCCCGCGCGCGCCGCCCGCCGAGCCGCGCAAGCGAGCGCTGCGCATCTGACGCCCGCGCGCGCCGCCCGCCGAGCCGCGCAAGCGAGCGCTGCGCATCTGACGCCCGCGCGCGCCGCCCGCCGAGCCGCGCAAGCGAGCGCTGCGCATCTGACGCCCGCGCGCGCCGCCCGCCGAGCCGCGCAAGCGAGCGCTGCGCATCTGACGCCCGCGCGCGCCGCCCGCCGAGCCGCGCAAGCGAGCGCTGCGCATCTGACGCCCGCGCGCGCCGCCCGCCGAGCCGCGCAAGCGAGCGCTGCGCATCTGACGCCCGCGCGCGCCGCCCGCCGAGCCGCGCAAGCGAGCGCTGCGCATCTGACGCCCGCGCGCGCCGCCCGCCGAGCCGCGCAAGCGAGCGCTGCGCATCTGACGCCCGCGCGCGCCGCCCGCCGAGCCGCGCAAGCGAGCGCTGCGCATCTGACGCCCGCGCGCGCCGCCCGCCGAGCCGCGCAAGCGAGCGCTGCGCATCTGACGCCCGCGCGCGCCGCCCGCCGAGCCGCGCAAGCGAGCGCTGCGCATCTGACGCCCGCGCGCGCCGCCCGCCGAGCCGCGCAAGCGAGCGCTGCGCATCTGACGCCCGCGCCGCCCGCCGAGCCGCGCAAGCGAGCGCTGCGCATCTGACGCCCGCGCCGCCCGCCGAGCCGCGCAAGCGAGCGCTGCGCATCTGACGCCCGCGCCGCCCGCCGAGCCGCGCAAGCGAGCGCTGCGCATCTGACGCCCGCGCCGCCCGCCGAGCCGCGCAAGCGAGCGCTGCGCATCTGACGCCCGCGCCGCCCGCCGAGCCGCGCAAGCGAGCGCTGCGCATCTGACGCCCGCGCCGCCCGCCGAGCCGCGCAAGCGAGCGCTGCGCATCTGACGCCGCTGAGCCCCGAGCGTTAACCCTTACCCACACTTCATCTGCGGCGCGCCTAGCTCCGTGTGCCATGCATGGCCCGTCATATCTCATGCGGAGATCTGTCCCATTTTCCTTATCTGACACTCCATATGCTGCGGCGCGCCCAGCCCCGCGTGTTATGCCTTGCCCGTCATATCTCATGCCTAAATACACATATGTACCATTTTCCTTATCTGCTGAACGTGGCTCCTCGAATTTATGGTCCACACCCGGTGCTTGCGATTCTATACCTGGAACGTCAAGAGCTGCTGTTGAGCGTTCATATGATGCACCTGGACCTTCACATTACCGAGTTTATACTAACACGTCAAAGAATGCTAAGCGATAAAGCTGACATAGCAAATGTAGTAGTTTGTCGAATGCTACAACTGAACTGACATTTGCTAACCCTTAGATAAAGCTTAAAAAACAGATCGTATTCCATCGAAAGACAGTTGGGCGGCTTGACTCCCGTGGATTATCTAAAGATATATATGTCGCAGGGATATGATGAAAACAGGGAATTGATCAAATCTCTAAGCGATTTGATCAAATCACGGAGGTTAGGTTAGGTTTTTGATCAAATCGCTTTAGAGATTTGATCAAAAACCTAACCTAACCTCCGTGACCGCCATCGTACCACTCGATAGTTGACTTTTCGTTTTAAGGCGGTGTTGAGCGGGAGCGGTGTTGGAGCGGGGTCTTGTAAATGGGCTACGACCTTAAGGCCACGCCATTATTCAAATGAGTGACACAAACAATACTATAATGACATATTAAGTATATTTAACTAAATTTATATTTAGTAATAAAAAAAATCTAAATACTGGTGGGTAGCCCACCAGTTTTGTGCATTTTTATTGTTTTTTAGGGTTCCGTACCTCAAAAGGAAAAACGGAACCCTTATAGGATCACTTTGTTGTCCGCCGTCAGTCACCGGACCATAAGTGGCGCCATCTGCTCATAGATGGCGCCATTGGAAGTATACAGTAGCGCCATCTATGATCATATTTCGGAACCCTTAGGGCGCGAGGCATACTCGCACTTGTCCGGTTTTTATATACACAATAAATATGATAAAATGTAAAACCATGAACTATAACTTTATATGAATAAACGGGAATTTAGACAGGATTTTTTTTTATTTATTATTATTTTGACCCGCCAGACAGGAAAGGGAAAGATTCATTTTGAACCTATATAAAAAACCCAGCATCATTAACATAAACAAACATTTTAAATCAACAAACTTGAATGACTTTGAAAGCTTCTAGTTTTCCTAAAGGATTTGAATAAAACATACTAAGAGACCACATAAAATGTAGTGATATATTTGAGGTCAAAGGAGCCATAAGATCGATTTTGCAAGGAACTAATACCGCATTTTTATAAAAGCCGTCGATTTATGTTATTAGATGGATATCGAGCACGATACTTGTTTGCAAAAGAATAGGTTATACAATTATCGATCGGTGCAAAGAGGTTACATATTATGTAACCTCTGCACCGATCGATAATTGTATAACATCTACATCTACATACATGTTTGCCTTTCTGTGAGGTTAACAAATTAGATTATTTTATACTAAATTATATTATACTAACGTCTGCCCGCAACTTCGCCTGCGTTTTTGGAATAAAAGGTAGCCTGTTATTCTGATGTATAAGCTATATTACTGTATCAAAATCCGTTCAGTAGTTTTTGCGTGAAAGAGTAACAAACATCCATACATCCTCACAAACTTTCGCATTTATAATATTAGTAGGATAGGTAATGCCAATGCCAATGCCATGAAAAATGTGGGGGAAATTAAGAACTAACATTATTAGGGTTCCATATTAAAACTAGAAACCTTGTAGTTTCGGTCGTCTATGTCTGTCCATCCGTTTGTCACACTTTCTTAAAATCTCAATCAAATTGGAGCACCTAGTAAACTAGGTGTTCCAGTTTGATTTAGAGTCTGTTTAGATATCAACTTTGTCTTTTATATCAAAGCGGAAGTGTGGATTAACCCTGTGGATAATCCCTTAGTTAACTATTAAAAAGTATTTGATACATACTAACCTATCAAAAATATAATCAAAAAGAAAATTTAAACTTTCCTTTCATTTAATTAATTATGCATTTGTGTACAAGAATAACAATATTATTAATAAGGCATTCAAACTTAATAAATTAAACAACACTGCTCAAATTTAACTTAACTACTAAATCACTCTCATTTTCTATTTTTAACTCTTTCCCAAACGTTTTCTTTAACAACAAATCAATAGCTGCTTCTTCTGAAAAAAATAAATTATCATCATTATATTATTATTATTTCATTCACAGAAACTTAAGCCTCGTTTGTCTGGTGGACGCAAGCGCGACAGCTGAACCGGTCCTGAACCCGAATCAATTGGTTCAACCCTATTACACGGGGATGATAACGTAACTAAATGTATATTTTTGCGAATTTTAAACATGTTAAAGCCATGTTATGCTTATGTAATGTTATTAAATATATAAGAGATTTTCAAAAACAACTGTCACAGGCAGGGTTTGAACCCGCGATCTCTGCCTCACCGTGCCGGTGCCGTGCAGATCGCGGGTTCAACCCTGCCTGTGACAGTTGTTTTTGAAAATCTCTTATACCTACATAATATTTAATAACAACGTAACTAAAGTTCGACCCTCGGACCAGTTATCCTATCATGGACGGAGCTATAATTTGTTGCCGCTCTTGTATCTGTATTGTATTCTCTATTTTACGGAACTTGGGTACGGGCAAAAGAGAAATTCATTAAGTCTGGCAACGTCGCACTGTCGTGTGAATCCTGCCAATTCGTGTTGGCAGTGAGCGAATTTGTCGGTCAAAAAATTGCGGTTTGGTTGTGTAAATATGCGGAATACTAAGTAATTACAGTGGTATGGCTAGATTTAAGTTTATAAAATAAAAACATCGTGTGTGGCTGTGAGTTGTTCATCAAGATCGACGAACAAACATCCATACATACATCCATCCTCACAAACTTTCGCATTTATAATATTAGTAGGATGAATACATTAAAATATAAATGCTTAAATAATATAAAACTCCATTCTCTAGTTACCCGTAACTTGTATCGCCAGTAATTGATGAACAATGTGTCGCGCAGTAGTCTTGAACAGGTCACGACTGCTTATTTTTTTCTTTTTATAGTACGGCATAAGCAATTTAACAACAAGTCCAGCAAGATCCACTTTTTCAGATTTCTTTGCAGTAGTCTCGTTATTTTTATTCGCGTCACCTTTGCTCTTATTTTTGCGATGTGGTTTTTCGGTTCGATGCTTTTCACCCTTGCCTTCTTTTGTTTTTCTGTCATCCTTTATTTTTTTACTTAAACTTAGTTTATGCTTAGATACATTTTTATATTTGTCCTTATGTTTTGATGGTATTGGGGAAGACTTTATGGTAACTTGTGTCTGGCTTTTCTCGACACTGGGCAGCTTTTCAGGAGGTGCAGGTTCGGGTGGTAGGTCTTTAAACATTTGTAGTTTTTGCAAAACAGCGTCAGCTTCTAGACTTAATTTACGAGCTTTGTTCAAATTCGCGTCATCACTTTCAATGACGAGAGGATCTAAAGAGCTGTTGGATTTATTTTCATCAAAGGGCGCGTCTAAATCGTCTTTTATTTCCGCTGGGTCAATCCTGTTTTCAGAGGCTTGATCATCTTTAATGTCACTAAGTATTAAAGTTTCTTCTGCACTTTTGTTTATCGTTAATTCAGTGCCATCATCAATCACTAAGTCTTTCTCAGATTCTTCATCTGACTGAACAAATAAAGATGTTGATTCTGCCGAAGTTTCACGCCGCTTGGAGTTTCGGTCGTTAGATTCTTTGGCACTCTTTCTCTTGGACTTTATATTTTTGCGATCACCTTTATCACGAGTTGTTGTTTTCATTTTTTTATTTTTAGATGGATGCTTTGGTTCGCCATCACTATCGGATGATTCTCCAAAAAGGGCTTTGATTTTTCGTTTTGAAGGAGATCTGCCTTTGTGCAACTTACGATCTATGTCATTTCTAACACGCTTTTTGATTATAGTTTCATCTTTATGTTTTTCTTTATGTTGAATAATATCTTGTTCATTTTTACCACTACTATTTTCTTTATGTTTATTCGGTATACCTTTTAATGTTATATTTATCACAAATGTTTTAGATTTAGACTCTTTGCTGGATGTATACTTGCTAATATCTACGCACTCTACATGATCATCAATAGTTTGAGTATTTTCGTCAGTATTTATAGTGTCGCCATTTATTTCTTTTAATTTGAGTGTAGTATCATTACTGTTAATGTGACATTCGTTGTTATCACTGCTTTTGCTGTCCTCGTTATTTTCATCGATAACAAGACTTCTAGCATCATCGTCGCTTTCATGTGGAGTATTATCAGAAGACGCATGTGACGATTTTTTTAAAAAGCTTTTTAGTTTAGTTTGTGTTAAAGGATCCCTTCTGAAAGAATTTGCTTTTCTTTTTGATTCTTTGTCAGCTTTAGATAATTTTCGTGCTTCATTCTTAGTCACCAAATCTTAAAAAAAAATGTCATGATCATTTATAAGATACTAGCGGCCTGCCCCGGCTTTGCCCGGGTTGTATATACATATTATATCTATATCCTATGTCTATCTGGAATACTGTACCTTTCAAATGGTGAAAGAATTTTTCAAATAAGTGCAGTGGTTTCGGAGATGACCCTGCACATACCTATACACAAAATTCACTCTTTTTTTATTTAAAACTAGCTTCCGCCCGCGGCTTCGCCCGCGTTTTTGGGATAATAAGTAGCCTATGTGTTATTCTGATGTATAAGCTATATTACTGTAAAGTTTCATCAAAATCCGTTCAGTAGTTTTTGCGTGAAAGAGTAACAAACATCCATACATCCTCACAAACTTTCGCATTTATAATATTAAGTAGGATATTAGTATAGATTAATATTAAGTGAACTTTTTGTGACCGGATCATGGGTCTGATGTAGAAGTCAATTTTCCTAGTCGCGGCACGTATTGTGGAAGGTTCCTGTATCTGAAGCCGGAGCCACCGATAGCTTGAACCCTGTTCCCCAAAGCGGTGGAACTAAATTTTTTATATTTTCTTATTGAGAAATATTTATAAATGCAGTGTTCAAATGACTAAAGGTTATCAATACGCCTTTCAAGCTTACCTAATTGTGATGCCGTAATAAAACCGTTGCAGTTTTGGACTCTTTGTTGCTCAACTACATTGCTTTTCTTGGGATCGAAATTTCTTAGTTGAGGATAAATGTGATCCTTACATGCTTTTACAGATGATAGCTGTAAACATAAACATTTAATTGAAAACTGCATGCAGTTAGTAAATAAGTTTTTGGAAAAGATTTTCTCACCAACTTAGACATTGCTCGCCTATACAAACTGATAACGGTGCTACTTGAAAATGCCTCATATTCCAATTCTATAGCGCACTGTTCTATGTGGTGTCTGGACAAAGGCTTGTCGAAATGCTCGAACTCCTTTGTGCTGTGAAAGTTGATACTAAGAGCATCGGTTAGTAAGGTGAGATAACCATCACGGCTTGCTATTGATAATCCGTTTACCTAAAATTATAATAAATTGTGTTAATTTGTTGATAATAACAACATTTTTGTGACAATGACAGGGCGTCAATGTCAATGTGTAAGGCTAAAGGGCCCCGGCCGTAAGATCATTATCGTAGAAGAGAGTTTAATCTCCCGTCTTCGATTGTTTTCTAAACTGGTTTAAACTACGATTGATCTTACGGCCCTAAGTCGATAGCGCTATTGCATATTTCGTATCTTTTTAAGGTATGAAACCCAAAGAACTAAAAAATCGCCTTCAAAAAGATCACAATAATGTTACGTGTTTGTGAAACAGTTTCGGAAGTAGCTGCCTTTGATTTTTGATTTGGTTTGATTCGACACCGACTTCCGAAACTGTTTCACACATAGGTAACATTATTGTCATCTTTTTTAAGGCGGTTTTTACTTTTCTAGTTTAAAGTTTTTTTTTTTCTATGTTCAGTGACCTAAACACACGCGATTACAGCAGTAGTATGAATTCATTACCGCTAATGAAACCTACACACTTTTATTTATATTTTACTACTAGCTTTTGCCCGCGACTACGTCCGCGTTTCCGTCGTTTTTCGTAAAAAAGTAGCGTATGTCCTTCCTCACGGTTCAATGGTTTTGATGTAACAGACAGATTAACTTTCGTATTTTAGTAGGGAAATATAATATGTCAATCCACAATACTGTTGAAAAATATCGCAATAAGAAACCGCAGAATATTATTATTAATAGCTGTGCCCGCGACTCCATCAGCGTGTAACTCCTTGTGTGTAATACAATCAGAAAGCTCCGAACTGCTAAGCTATCGGGAGTTACACGTGTTATTGTGAGTCAACTATAAAAGATAAACATATGCTGTTGTAGGATATCTTTTAGATAATTTTATGTAGAACATTTCCGTCATACATGATTTCTATGTAGCTTTAACCATTAAGACTGCACACGCGACGGAAGCTTAAAAAATGGAGTAACTTCTCCCGTTTTCCCAACATTTCCCTTCACTGCTCTGCTCCTATTGATTGTAGCGTGATGAAAAGTCTATTATAACCTGCCCAGGAGTATGAAGAATAATTGTACTAAGTTTCGTTAAAATCCGTCGAGTAGTTTTTGTTTCTATAAGGAACATACAGACGGACAGACAGACAGACAAAAATTTGACTGATTGCATTTTTGGCATCAGTATCGATCACTAATCACCCCCTGATATTATTTTGAAAATATATTTCAAGTACAGAATTGACCTCTCTACAGATTTATTATAAGTATAGATTACATTTCTTCTGCGTACTATTTTAGAGGGTACAGGCGTGATATTATGTTGTGTGATTGTGATTGCGTAAACAATGCATAAACTTACTTTATTGCCAGTACTCTCAGCTGCCCTGCATTTCGAATATTTGGCGGACTCTATCTCAATATTTGCTTTCTTATCCTCAGTGCGTTTTTTTCTATTGGCGAACTCCTGCATTATGAGAGATTTAGTTTCCTGTGCAATACGACGCCGGCTACTTTCGCCGTCTGATTCCCCGCTGTCTCCTCCGTCGCCATAGTATGAGTCAGTTTCCCTGAAATAGTTATTAAACATATTTAGATTTAGTTAATATAAGTATTCTTCAGAAGTCTAAAAATAAAAGATTCAAAGAACAAATATGCCACTTTAGTAACAGACATGAATTAACATTTCAAACAGTGATTTTTTTATTAAATAAATGCGGCAATTACTTTTTCTGTCCTTGTCGCCCCTCGCCGTAAAGGTCGGACATGTCCTGGCTGACCACGAGGCCGCCGGAGCGGAGCTGCGCGGAGGCGGCGCGGCGCTGGTGTTGGTCCAGCGCACGCCGCACGTTGCGCTCGTCTGCGCACACGTCGCACCGACCGCCGCACTTCGGAATTTCCTCGCCAAAATATTCGGCGAACACTTTGTGACGGCACCTAAAAACAAACATTATTTTGGTTATTTGAGATTTAAAACAACTGACACGGGCGGGACTTGAACCCGCGACCCCTGCCGTACCGTGGCGTCGATCTAACAACTGAGCTATTGTTCCACATCCGCGTCAGTTGAAATTTTAAAATATAACATGCCTTTTATGACTGTTGGTGATATCTATCGGAGACTAATATTATACAAGACTCAAGCTCCAACACAAGAAACTTTTTTTAAATCTTTGATTGCAATAATATAAAGTCCCCTAAAGCAAAATTTCTTATCTACAATATAATTGTAGTAAGAAAGTAGAAAGTACCTACATTAAATTTAAAAGTAGGTACTTTCCCTCTATGTGGCATAGCTGTAGCTGTGACTTCCTGTATAAAGGTGTATTATAGAGACTTATCATCAATCTTCGTTATTTAATTTCCCTAAAATGTCCTGTTGGTGTATTCTATTATATTTTTGAAATATCAAAGCACACCTGGCCCGCTATATTTGGTAAACTCGAAATAGTGCAAAATTGACAAATTGCGGTATCTATAGAGGCAATGTATGCCTGAACCCTAAACGATTGAGGTTTTTATAATTGAATGGAACAAAATGTTGTAGCAGAAGGCTGGTACGGTTATCAACTTACTTGATATCTTCGCAGTATTTCACCATAATTTCGAAGCTCTTATAGGCGACCTTACACCGATTCTTTTGCTCTGGTGTTTTTGATCGTCCTACTTCCTTTTTGAGCAGAAAGTCGACTGTATTACGCTCGCTGCGACAGTAGTATATACGACAAAAAGCTGGCTTGCCATCACGACCAGCTCTGCCCGATTCCTGTTTAAAAATCATAACTGTATATTCAACATTAAACGGCATTCATTCACCCTAGCTAGGTGACATGACATGCCTTTGCCAGGGTAATATTTCTGTATTAATTGTTAACTTATTAAGTTATTATAAACGGCGTTGCCACGGCACTATCAAGCAATCATAAAGCTATAAAATAAATGAAAACATTATAATATAAATGCTAAGTTTTACTACTATGTACTTTAATAACTTAAGGCTGGTTTCACAGTCACGCTGACCATCAGCGCAGGCGGCCAGAGCGACTCGTAAGCCATGCGATCGTATGCTTACGAGCGGCATTTCACGGTGAACGGTATAAGAGTCAAGACACATTTATCTCGTGCCCCGCGCCGCTTACCACCCGCGTAAGCGCGTCTATGAAATCATCCTAAGATCTCATTAATTTCTTTTTGCAGCAATTTGTCAGTTCATTTTAAGGTATTTTTTCCAATTTGCACAGAATACAAATGCATGTATTCTGTATAAGGCGGGATTTACATTATGACACTAGTGGAACACTATGAAGCTATAGCATAACAACAGCTTGAAACATGGTCCACTCGTGATAATGGTTTTAGTGGAGGGCTAATCACACTAATATTATAAATGCGGATGTTTGTGCGTGTGTGTGTTTATGTGTGTGTATGTTTAATACTTCTTCACGCTGAAACGGCTGGACGGATTTGGATGAAATTTGGCACACAGATAGATTATAGTCTGGAATAACACATAGGCTATCTTTTATCCCGAAAACGCGGGCGAAGCCGCGGGCGGAAGCTAGTAATAAATATTTGTGTACTGCTGCATGCATAACAATTTGTTCAGTTAGTAGATTGGCCAATTTAAATAATACTTTAACGTCAATTACCGAATTACGATCATGTAAGGGTCAGGACTATATGTAGTTGTTTTGTTGAGCTATAGTTTCATGCAAAGAGTGTCGAAATCCTGCTTTATTGAGTAAAATATAAGTTTGAGTGTGGATGTTCGTACTTGATAGTAGGCGGCGACATTTTGTGCGATGCCCCAGTGCGCGACAGCGCGCACGCTCGCCTTGTCCACTCCCATGCCAAACGACACCGTCGCGCACACGCACGGAACCTCGCCGCGCGTCCACCTCTCCTGTACTGATATACGCTCGCCTGAATTCAAACCTAAAATTAAGTAAAATATTAGAACATATTCGGTTTTTGCTCTTTTTTAACTATTTTAATTAAAAATTTAAATTGCAAACTAATTTAATATCCATGGATAACACCATTTTGTAAAAAAAATACCAAACACCTACATTATATAATATTATAAAGCATTTGCAAAGCATACCTCCGTGATAAGCTAAGGATATTAGACCCTTTTTACATAACATGTTAGCTAAATCTTCAGTTTGTTCTCGAGTTCGACAATAAACAATAACAGCACTTTTATCTTTCTGAAAATATGGTATAAATTTAATATAGTTCAATAGTTAGGTAATATGCGCCAATATAGTCAAATTGCATGTAAAGATTAGATAAATACATTGCAATACTAACAAGTTTCATATTTTCATCTTCTTTGAGGCTTTTCTTTAAGAATTCCATTAAATGGCCCACTTCATCTTCTATGCAGTTTTGATACACTACATCATAGAATAAATTTCTTCTGAAACTTGGTGTTTTGTATTGTGCCACAGGTAGCAACAGCTTGAGATTGGACAGTATGTCTTTAGCCACTTCCGCACTTGCAGTAGCCGTAAGAGCAACCCATGGTACACTTTTATATTGTTCTCTGAGATTACCTAACTTCAAATAATCTGGCCGAAAGTCATGGCCCCATTCACTGACACAATGGGCTTCATCCACAACCACATAAGAAACTTTTTTATATTTGACAAGATGCTCCATAAGAGATTTGAATGTGCCAGTAGCAGCCTGTTCAGGCGTCACATATAAAAATCTAGTGTTAGGTTTCATGCTTCTTAAATCATTTAGAACTCTCTCTCTGTCTTTTGATGTCATTTTAGAGTTAATAGATTCTGCAGTAATTTTTATTTTAGAAAGGTGGTCAATTTGATCTTTAATGAGAGCCAATAGTGGAGAGAATACAATTGCAACTTTGTTGTCTTGCAACATTGCTGGCAGCTGGAAGCATAGAGACTTTCCAGAACCCGTTGGCATTGATACATAAACATCATGAACACCTGAAAGGTATATAAATAAGTAATAATGAAAATGATTTATAGTGTGCTATCAAAATTAAATACATGGACGCTATGTGGATCTCATCTTGTAATTTCGATGGTTTATTCGGAACTCAGGGTCTACTAATTAAAAAACTATTTTAGGATTCACAGATTGTCTGCTTCCTACTTTTATTTAAAATTTTACATGTAAGTAGTATAAGAAGTTCCTCACTAAAAGTAACTTGTAGCTTTGGTGTTATTTAGTTAAATTTACACTTCTTACCTCTTGCAATAGCCCTAATAGCACGCTCTTGAAGTTCACTTCTGAACTTTCGATGTCCAAAACATTGAATCAATTTTTCTGTTACGTTATCCATCACGAAAGCTATACTTGCTCTCCGAACACTAGGGAAATTATGGTACGTATATTGTGGAAACTTTTAACCATGTTAAATCTGACGGCATATTTTATATAAAAATAAAGGTAAATAATATTTATAAAAGAATAAACAACCTCAAATTAATTCGTTTCCAAATACCAAAATACCAAATACATGGCTGACATTCAGAATTTCTGACATGATGACATTTATTGACATTGAGATTAAGCTGACATTTTGACAAGACAATGTTGCCATATTTAGTTACAAATTACTATATAATCTATGCAAGATAAGGCCGGCAACAGACAACAGGGAATGCTCCTCCTGAATTAAGAGACTAAATTAATGAAATGGCTGGAATCGTTTCTGATCATTTCTGAACGATTCCAGCCGCAATCGTGTTTATGAACGATATCATTCAATTTGACGTAAAATACCTCATTCAGTTTCTTAATTCTGGAGGGGCATTCCGGTTGTCTGTTCATATGATACCGGCCTAAAGATAAGATAGGTACAACATGTTTGTGTATGAAAAGTGTCCGTAAGGGGCGACGCAGACGACAGACTTTTTGTGCGATCGAGTCTGTCACGCTTTGCAGCGCTCGAAAAATCTGTTCACTAAAGGCGTGTCTCCTGCAAGAAATTTTGAACAAAACATTGTTTTACGAACATGTTCGCGAATTTAAATCATTCATTCACGCGTCTCCTGCGATGTTCGATGTTTTTGTTTTGCTAAACAAGAACATCGAACAATGTATGACAGGTATGCCTAGGGTTGCCAACTATCCTATCCTACTTCCTACTAATATTATAAATGTGAAAGTTTGTGAGGATGTATGGATGTATGGATGGATATTTGTTACTCTTTCACGCAAAAACTACTGAACGAATTTTGATGAAACTTTACAGTAATATAGCTTATACATCATAATAGAATCAGAATAGGCTACTTTTTATCCCAAAAAACGCGGGCGAAGCCGCGGGCAGAAGCTAGTACTTTATAATAACGTATCCTACTTTATTTTCTACTAGCTTCCGCCCACGGCTTCGCCCGCGTTTTCCGGGAGTATAAAGTAGCCTATGTGTTATTCTAGGTCCCAGGCTACCTCCTTACCAAATTTCATCCAAATCCGTCCAGCCGTTTCAGCGTGAAGAAGTAACAAACATACACACACACACACACACAAACTTTCGCATTTATAATATTAAAAAAGTACCCACACTTTTTTTTTTTTGATGTTTATAAAAACATACTTTATAAATACGAGAAATCCTTTTTTTTCTTCCAAATAAGTTATTTTTCTCAAAAAAAGTTGGCAACCCTAGGTATGCCATTTCAAAATGAGTTCCAAAGAATGTGAGGTCATTCATTCATTCCATTCATTCCCCCGCAGGCGAACGCGGTGATGTTTTCCGCTAGGCTCGGCAAACATGTTTGTGAACGATAAACGAACAAAATCGTTTATCGTTCACTCTATCGTTCACTTTATCGTTCGTTCAATGTTCGTCGAACACAAAAACAGGGCGCAAGAGACCCGGCTTAAGATTCGCGGATTTTTCGAGCGCTGCAGACTCGATCGCACAAAAAGTCTGTCGTCTGCGTCGCCCCTTAAAATGCGTTGAATTAGGGTGGCGCTTACGCAACAGTGCAGTGATAGCCTAGTGGTTTAACCATGTGCCTCCCACGGCGAATGGTTCGAGTTCGATTCCGAGGCCGACCGCTGACTTTTCGAAGTCATGTGCGTATTAGAAATTAATTATCACTTGCTTTAACGGTGAAGGAAAACATCGTGAGGAAACCGGCATGTCCTAGAACCAAAAATTCGAAGACATGTGACGTCCACCAACCCGCACTGGGCCCGCGTGGTGGACTACGGCCCACTCCCTCTCACAGAGAGGAGGCCTGTGTCCCAGCAGTGGGAACATTATAGGCCGATTCAGGGACGTATTTTAGAATTTGGCGCCCTGGGCGCTTATGATTCGGCCGCCCCTTTTTTCAACGCCCATGTCGCAGACGAATTGTAGAATTCGTCATATTAAAATAACGGCTAGCCATTTTAAAAAAACGGGGCCGTTTTGTACTACGGTGGATCAACATTTTACCGGGTTGCATTACGGCTTACGGCTGAACGTTTATCAGCCATGTAATATTAGCGTTTTGCGTTCTTCAATGTGACTAAATGTCGCGTCGGCGTTTTTGTAAAACGGCGAACTACTGAACCGCGGTTTTATCATATTTGTTAGGGTCGTGAGAAAATATAATAAAATAAATCTTAAACCAGCAGTCACTAACCAACATCTTATGTCGTAAAAAACCGCGCTCTGCTGGGGGTACAAAAAAGAAATGGAATGCCTACCGTTCTAACTTTACTTAAGCATTCTTGCAACTACTTAAGTTGCAAGACTGCTTAAGTTAGAAAGTGAGTCCCAGAGACGATCAGTCTTTCACATAAAAACGGCAATACAACTTGATTACAATACGGCTAAACGTGAACAGCAGCCGCCACGCCGTATTGTAGAATGTATAGCAATGACAATTCGGCTAAACGTTGATCCGCTGTAAAACAAAACGGCTCAGTTTTTTAAAACGTTATGTAATACGGTGAATTCTTTAATTCGGCTGCGACATAAATATAAAACCAACCTTCCTGTTTAGGTCAGTGCATTACGGAAGCACGACAGTTTACCAAGTGCGAATACCGCTGGTGCGACAAAACTATACCGCGAACCACGGAAGATCGAATGCCCGCTGATTTGAAGATCTGTAGCTCGACTTCATTCAAGTGCGAAAATAAGTATAATACCAAGATATCTCATACGATACCAAAGGAAGCGGGTAACGAGGGAGCAGGAACCGCCAGGGAATTCGGGGGGCGTAGCCCCCCGCAAAAAAATGAAAAACCGATAGTCGAAAAATCACTCAAGTTATGTTAGTACGATGACCACACAATGCACAAGCCGAGCGAGTGGGTGAGCGGTACTGCAGCAGCGGCCGGCGAGTGCCAGAAAATATTAGCCGATCATACCTATATTATTTGGGATTATCTTCAACAGAAACAACTCCAGTGGTGTCGATTTTGTGGCACACTAGCGCGATTAGCACTTGAGTGGAGTCGAGCTGCTACAGTTCTTTGAACCAGCGTGCATTCGATCTTCCGTGGTTCGCGGTACAATCTTGTCGTATCAGCCATATTCGCACTTGGTAAAAAAACCTGATAGCGGAATAGCTGGAATAATTGGATGAAATGCTGCACAGCCTAAATATAGTATATTAACGTAGACAAATCTAAGATCATAATATATGTATACAATGCAGATATCAGTAGTTACTCGAAGTTATGAAGAATAAAACGTAGACACAAATCTGACAGAGGGTTAAAGTTCAGCTAGACATTATTTAGTGCACTACGCAAACTCTTCCTTTCGCATAAACCGCAATGTTTAAAAACTCAAGTCATTATCCTGTGAGTGCCGAAACGTAAATACTAATATAATTGGGTTAGACCACATAGAATACAAAGTCAATCAGCGAGCTATGCAAGAAGTTTCTCCGATTTTTCGTCACTATTGTAAAATTCTAGGCTTTTGTCTTATGGTCAAGCAGCAGGTAATCGCCCTCTGCGCCGGCCGCCCCGGGCGATCGCCCCCTACGCCCTTAGGGAAATACGTCCCTGGGCTGATTATGCTATGCTTATGATTACGCAACAGTAGCAAAAGGGTAAACGAGTCGGGTATAGTATCCGGCAGTAAAGATGATCACAGATCGCGCATATACATTTTTGGCCCAATAGACAATACGTAATAGAGAATAGTCCAATAGGCGACGAGCATCGATTGACGATTCAATCGCGTGCAGCCTCGGCGCCCCCCGTCTTCTTCATTCCGCAGTTCCGCCAAAGAGACCGAAAAACCAGCTAATGCGCAGGTGACGTTTGTGATCATAAATGGTGCCGCTAGTCATACCTTAGTGTGCGGGGTAGGGCTCAAATACATGAACACGTTACGACGTCGTAACGTGCCACGGCACGGCAACGTGACGTGGTAGTCCACGTCACGGTGCCGCGACGTGGAAATCGACGTCGAGCAACGTAAATAATCACGATACGACAACGGAACGTGCCACGTTGCACAGCACGTCGTCGTGACGTGTAATATCAGTCTGCTGTACTCCGATCATGAGTTTTTTTGACGTATAGTATCGTTAACGTAAGCATATTTTGAATTGAAAATACAACAGTCCTAGAACATTATGATAAAATTTTATACAATTTGCACATTTAAAAAAAAATCAGAAAATTTATATATTTGTATTTCATTTATATAAATATTGTGTAGCAAACGTATATTTTCAATTCAAAATATGCTTACATTAACGTAACTATACGTCAAAAAAACTCATGATAGGGGTACTGATACGCTACTTCTCGTGCTATTACAATAAAAATCTCGTTTGCGTGTAGACTATTTTAATGTTACAAAAATATTTACTTAAAATAATGTCCCCCTTGGATATACGTAATTTTCGTTTTTACGATGTGAATTTATAAATAAAGAGCCACCAGAGTGTCTAGTGCAAGTTTTTCTAACATACTCGATCGCATGAACGTTAACGAAGGTCTAAAGGCGTGTCTCCTGCAAGAAATTTTGAACAAAACATTGTTTTACGAACATGTTCGCGAATTTAAATCATTCATTCACGCGTCTCCTGCGATGTTCGATGTTTTTGTTTTGCTAAACAAGAACATCGAACAATGTATGACAGGTATGCCTAGGGTTGCCAACTATCCTATCCTACTTCCTACTAATATTATAAATGTGAAAGTTTGTGAGGATGTATGGATGTATGGATGGATATTTGTTACTCTTTCACGCAAAAACTACTGAACGAATTTTGATGAAACTTTACAGTAATATAGCTTATACATCATAATAGAATCAGAATAGGCTACTTTTTATCCCAAAAAACGCGGGCGAAGCCGCGGGCGGAAGCTAGTACTTTATAATAACGTAACTCAACTTTTTTTGAGAAAAATAACTTATTTGGAAGAAAAAAAAGGATTTCTCGTATTTATAAAGTATGTTTTTATAAACATCAAAAAAAAAAAAGTGTGGGTACTTTTTTAATATTATAAATGCGAAAGTTTGTGTGTGTGTGTGTGTGTATGTTTGTTACTTCTTCACGCTGAAACGGCTGGACGGATTTGGATGAAATTTGGCAAGGAGGTAGCCTGGGACCTAGAATAATACATAGCCTACTTTTTACTCCCGGAAAACGCGGGCGAAGCCGCGGGCGGAAGCTAGTGGAAAATAAAGTAGGATACGTTATTATAAAGTACTAGCTTCCGCCCGCGGCTTCGCCCGCGTTTTTTGGGTTAAAAAGTAGCCTATTCTGATTCTATTATGATGTATAAGCTATATTACTGTAAAGTTTCATCAAAATTCGTTCAGTAGTTTTTGCGTGAAAGAGTAAAGCCGGGTCTCTTGCGCCCTGTTTTTGTGTTCGACGAACATTGAACGAACGATAAAGTGAACGATAGAGTGAACGATTAACGATTTTGTTCGTTTATCGTTCACAAACATGTTTGCCGAGCCTAGCGGAAAACATCACCGCGTTCGCCTGCGGGGGAATGAATGGAATGAATGAATGACCTCACATTCTTCGGAACTCATTTTGAAATGGCATACCTAGGGTTGCCAACTTTTTTTGAGAGAAAAATAACTTATTTGGAAGAAAAAAAAGGATTTCTCGTATTTAAGTATGTTTTTATTAACATCAAAAAAAAAATTGTGTTGGTACTTTTAGCACACGTAATATTTTTTATGTTGTCTTTGAAAGTATCAAGGCTAGTTTGACAACCGAAATTTATATTTAAATAAATAATTAATAACTCGTTTTTTATTTTTATGGACCATTTGTTTCTCTCTTCTCGCCATGTCAGATTCGATACCGAAAAAACTATTTTAGTGAAAGCTGAAGTAGCGGGAACAGAGAGTAAATCAGAAATATATTTTTTTTAAATTTGGTAAGCTATCAGATGTATTTGCACATGTATAGTAAAATTGAAAATAAAGTATTTTCGCATACTTTATTTTTATGCAAAATTATAAATATCCCACTCCCACTAATCCCTTTAATTTGTGTGTGTGTGTGTGTATGTTTGTTACTTCTTCACGCTGACACGGCTGGACGGATTTGGATGAAATTTGGCAAGGAAGTAGCCTGGGACCTAGAATAACACATAGGCTACTTTTTACTCCCGGAAAACGCGGGCGAAGCCGCGGGCGGAAGCTAGTAGAAAATAAAGTAGGATACGTTATTATAAAGTACTAGCTTCCGCCCGCGGCTTCGCCCGCGTTTTTTGGGATAAAAAGTAGCCTATTCTGATTGTATTATGATGTATAAGCTATTATTTTTACTGTAAAGTTTAATCAAAATTCGTTCAGTAGTTTTTGCGTGAAAGAGTAACAAATATCCATCCATACATCCATACATCCTCACAAACTTTCACATTTATAATATTAGTAGGATTAGTAGGAAGTAGGATAGGATAGTTGGCAACCCTAGGCATACCTGTCATACATTGTTCGATGTTCTTGTTTAGCAAAACAAAAACGTCGAACATAGCAGGAGACGGGTGAATGAATGAATTAAGGTTGTGAACATGTTCGTAAAACAATGTTTTGTTCAAAATTTGGTGCAGGAGACACGCCTTAACAAATATCCATCCATACATCCTCACAAACTTTCACATTTATAATATTAGTAGGAAGTAGGATAGGATAGTTGGCAACCCTAGGCATACCTGTCATACATTGTTCGATGTTCTTGTTTAGCAAAACAAAAACATCGAACATCGCAGGAGACGCGTGAATGAATGATTTAAATTCGTGAACATGTTCGTAAAACAATGTTTTGTTCAAAATTTGGTGCAGGAGACACGCCTTAAGCCGGGTCTCTTGCGCCCTGTTTTTGTGTTCGACGAACATTGAACGAACGATAAAGTGAACGATAGAGTGAACGATAAACGATTTTGTTCGTTTATCGTTCACAAACATGTTTGCCGAGCCTAGCGGAAAACATCACCGCGTTCGCCTGCGGGGGAATGAATGGAATGAATGAATGACCTCACATTCTTTGGAACTCATTTTGAAATGGCATACCCAGGGTTGCCAACTTTTTTTGAGAAAAATAACTTATTTGGAAGAAAAAAAAGGATTTCTCGTATTTAAGTATGTTTTTATAAACATCAAAAAAAAAAATTGTGTTGGTACTTTTTTAATATTATAAATGCGAAAGTTTGTGTGTGTGTGTGTGTGTATGTTTGTTACTTCTTCACGCTGAAACGGCTGGACGGATTTGGATGAAATTTGGTAAGGAGGTAGCCTGGGACCTAGAATAACACATAGGCTACTTTATACTCCCGGAAAACGCGGGCGAAGCCGTGGGCGGAAGCTAGTAGAAAATAAAGTAGGATACGTTATTATAAAGTACTAGCTTCCGCCCGCGGCTTCGCCCGCGTTTTTTGGGATAAAAAGTAGCCTATTCTGATTCTATTATGATGTATAAGCTATATTACTGTAAAGTTTCATCAAAATTCGTTCAGTAGTTTTTGCGTGAAAGAGTAACAAATATCCATCCATACATCCATACATCCTCACAAACTTTCACATTTATAATATTAGTAGGAAGTAGGATAGGATAGTTGGCAACCCTAGGCATACCTGTCATACATTGTTCGATGTTCTTATTTAGCAAAACAAAAACATCGAACATCGCAGGAGACGCGTGAATGAATGATTTAAATTCGCGAACATGTTCGTAAAACAATGTTTTGTTCAAAATTTATTGCAGGAGACACGCCTTTAAGCCGGGTCTCTTGCGCCCTGTTTTTGTGTTCGACGAACATTGAACGAACGATAAAGTGAACGATAGAGTGAACGATAAACGATTTTGTTCGTTTATCGTTCACAAACATGTTTGCCGAGCCTAGCGGAAAACAACACCGCGTTCGCCTGCGGGGGAATGAATGGAATGAATGAATGACTTCACATTCTTTGGAACTCATTTTGAAATGGCATACCTAGGATTGCCAACTTTTTTTGAGAAAAATAACTTATTTGGAAGAAAAAAAAGGATTTCTCGTATTTAAGTATGTTTTTATAAACATAAAAAAAAAAAAAATTGTGTTGGTACTTTTTTAATATTATAAATGCGAAAGTTTGTGTGTGTGTGTGTGTATGTTTGTTACTTCTTCACGCTGAAACGGCTGGACGGATTTGGATGAAATTTGGTAAGGAGGTAGCCTGGGACCTAGAATAACACATAGGCTACTTTATACTCCCGGAAAACGCGGGCGAAGCCGTGGGCGGAAGCTAGTAGAAAATAAAGTAGGATACGTTATTATAAAGTACTAGCTTCCGCCCGCGCCCCTTTTTTGGGATAAAAAGTAGCCTATTCTGATTCTATTATGATGTATAAGCTATATTACTGTAAAGTTTCATCAAAATTCGTTCAGTAGTTTTTGCGTGAAAGAGTAACAAATATCCATCCATACATCCATACATCCTCACAAACTTTCACATTTATAATAGTAGGATTAGTAGGAAGTAGGATAGGATAGTTGGCAACCCTAGGCATACCTGTCATACATTGTTCGATGTTCTTGTTTAGCAAAACAAAAACATCGAACATCGCAGGAGACGCGTGAATGAATGATTTAAATTCGCGAACATGTTCGTAAAACAATGTTTTGTTCAAAATTTCTTGCAGGAGACACGCCTTAACGCGCGTGATTGATTGTTCCATTCACTTCGCGAGATGTTTACTCGATTAACGCGATGGTTTGCAAAACTCGCACTCAGAGTCAGCACTCGGAATAAACAATAAAAGCAGAAACTATGATCTACTATTATTGAATGGTTGATTTGTTTAGATTTAGGTATTAGGACCAACATAAGATATAAATACGAAAACTAATAAGCTGAGAGATAGCAGCGTAAATTTCACCTGATTTTATAACGAATAAGATTACTTTAGTTGTGTTTCGGCATGCTTCTTGACTACCATTATGTCAGTCTGGCTACTGAGTGCCGTTGCGTTTGGGAGGAGGGACGGTTGCAATCTAGGGAAAATTCAACAAAATTTTATAACAGTATTTTTTTATTTTCAAGGAATATGTAACGTAAACAATCATCTATAAGTGTTGCCAGACTATTTGCTGCTTGTTAAGATAGTGCCAGACTGGTTTAAATTTGTTGAAGGCAACAAAAAATTTACGTCATCTTATAAAAATTTAAATAAACTATTTCTCCTTCTCTTTAAAAAAAAGGTTGCCCCACTCTAGGATTATTACATATTCCTTCCATAAAATAAAACTGTTATAGTATTACGTAATTCTGTTGAATTATACTTGAGAACGAAACAATATACCAGTCTGGCAACGTGTTAGCAACATGTATTTGGTCTGGCGTTATCATAAACGTAAATCCTATAATATGAGGTATTGAAAATAGTTTATTTCAACTATTATAAAATGACGTAAAGGATACTGGCAGACGCCCATAGAACGCTGGGCTTTAGATTGTGTATGTCGGTACAGATATGAAATTAGTTTGGTGTGATCGAGTATTTCAGGAGTATATAAATTCATTTTTTATTTGTTTTTGTACGTAATTGGGTTAAAGAGAAATCTTCGTATTTGTGACAGTGAGGTTAAGTATGGTGTGAATGATCCAATGAAGTACAGCCCGACTCATGAGTTCTCAATTCAAAGGTTTTAGTTGCTGGTCGACATGATATTCTGTGGAGGTCCAATGAAGTACAGCCCGACTAATGAGTTCTCAATTCAAAGGTTTTAGTTGCTATCGACATGATATTCTGTGGAGACATGCGCCAGCCAGCATGCACCCGTTTTTGTTTTATTGGTTTTTTTTAAAATGTCAATGGCATATCATTTTATTTCGATTTTTGATTCCAATTCTTAATCTCTAAGATAAATTAGGCAAAGAACAATTAAAATATATTTTTATTTTTGGTTAAGATTTTATTTCTGTACCAAGCCCAAAACTGCCGACGTCCTTTCTTGTGCATTCGACAAGTTTAAATCAGTCTGGCACTATCTTAACAAGCAGTAGGTAGTCTGGCAATACTTATAGATGACTTTTTACGTTACATATTCCTAGAAAATAAAAAAATTAACTGTTATAAAATGACGTAATTTTGTTGAATTTGCCCTAGATTGCAACCGTCCCTCCTCCAAAACGCAACGGCACTCAGTAGCCAGACTGACATAATGTTAGTCAAGAAGCATGCCCAAACACAACTAAAGTAATCTTAATCGTTATAAAATCAGGTGAAATTTACGCTGCTATCTCTCAGTCTATAAGTATACCTATCAATATAAATACCAATATCACATGAATTGACTTTGTTTTACATTGTAAATGAAAGAAATCGATATAAAAGTTTGATAATCATGGTTGATAGTTATGTACGACGACAAAGATAAAAAATAACAACTTCTAACATAAACGAATTAGGTACCTACCTTATATTATATACTTACAGCCGTTTTTAACTAGGCCACTGGTGGCGGACACTTTTCGCGGCCATCACAGGTCAGACATATGGTTTGAGCAGTGACGGCCAAAAGACCTGCAGGCTCAGTAGCGGATCCGGGGGGCCGGGGCTACGGAGCTGAAGCCAAATCTTAAGTTCTGACAGATTTCAGAGTACATTAAAGATTTGATTTTTTGATTTCCAACTTAGGAGTTGAAAGAATTTCGTGGGGCTAAGGCCTAACGAAAATCATTTTTGGATCCGCCACTGTGCAGGCTAATTGCGTAATATACTCCCTTTGACAATCGCTTTCATGATTTAACATTATACTATTATATCTACACGCCCGCTACAAAAGTCCGCGTGACGACGGACGGGGTCAGTGTGTGACGCTGCCGCGGGGCGTTGTTGTAGTTGTCGGGCAGACGAACTTTTTAATGATAAGAAGCAATGGATCTTGTTGTGTTTATTATCAATATGAAAGCGATTGTAAACGAAAGTGTGTTATGCAATTAGCCCGCTGGTCACTGTATTTCTCATACACATCTCTACGATCTTACTACACAATCCGAATGTCCTTTGTAATAAAAATACTTTGACAAATAGCTTTCAATGCTTTGTTGTGGTGCAGGAACTATTGAAAATTGCAAGTAAAATAATAGTACAATTAACTGACCAAAAATAAGGCGTTGCGATGTATTTATTATTAAGTAACAACATACGCTCAGTCCCACCCTTCCGTAACGCATTCATTAAAAAAATACTTTTTTATTATACAACTAGAACAACACTAATACTTTGATGAAATTAAAAACACAATAAACAAGACTACCACTATCTTTGCGACTAGACTTAACTTTCAGTTTAAACTACTCAATAAGTTACATAAAAATCAGTTCATAAGTAACACCGATATTATTATACTTACATAAATTGGCAATGTTAGTAATAAAAGGAATATAATAATTATGATTCACGTGTGTTAGAGTGAGATAGAATGATAGGACTAATAAAAGAAGTAAGATATTGCCCTGTATCGGCCGGGCTTCCGAAGTGAACACAACAATAAATTGGCGATTACTTTTACAAAATAACATCTAATTTTATGATAACAATTATACTGGGTGTAAGTTTAGCCAGTCGCAATACGAAAAGGGGTCATTGTACTCATCATTATGAACAACTTTTACTGTGGGACCAACCAAGAAATGGCTAAAAAAAATCAGGAGTTCCATACATTTTGTTGAGTCATATTATATGAACATAAATGTATGGAACAGCAGATTTTTTTTTCGCGATTTCAGGATTGGTCTCATAGTAAAAGTTGTTCATAATGATGAGTACAATGACCCCTTTTCGTATTGCGACTAACTAAACTTGCACCCCGTATACATCTAATGCTGCTTGGTGCTTGGGTCTAGCTGTAGTATCCAAGCAGGCAAACCCGCAAACCCTCACATTATGACAGGTGTCGAATAATAAGTGTCGTACTTTATCACTGTTGGCGATCTAAGAATAAGAAATTGGCATTGGAATAATATTATCACTTATAAGTTATAATATCAAATAATAAATTACACTAATACAATATTATATGAATCCCAGTAAACTAAAATCTTTTTTTTTGTTATGTAGCTTTTTCGGATATTGTTTTTAAGCAGTAGTGGGTCCGTGAATAATAGGAATATTAATATAAATAAAATCTAATACAGTCTGTTATGCGTTAAACTTGAATTTGTCAGGATTCATAAAAGTTAGCGTAATAGTATTAAGTAGTCACAAAACAATTTTTAACTTACAATTTTAGCATATTTCTTAAAAACTACAAATACCGGTTCTAATTTTTATCTATTTAGATAAGTGCATGGCTTATGTTAAAAATTGCATTGTTCTACGATTATCAACAAATCTTCTCTAATAAATCTTGTTTCGCTTTCACATACCAAGGCCGCAAGCCGATGTCTGAGTTATACAGGTACATTGTACTCGTCATTTTGAACAACTTTTACTATGGGACCAACCCTGAAATCGCGAAAAAAATTAAAAAACCCCTTAAAATATTTCCACTGTTTAACCTGCCACCCTGTATATCGTAAAATATATGCATAAGCATGGCTTTGCCATGTTTAGAATTCACATATATATAGATTTGTTATTATTTATTTAATTCAACTATTTTTATCATTCGTTCTTTTCGCAAATTCGTTCAGTGCCCCAACACTATAAAGCCGTGTCTCCTGCGCCCTGTTTTCGTGTTCGACGAACATCGAACAGTGAACAGTGAACGAGAAAGGGGCGTGGTCTACGTGTTTTGACGAATAAAAACACTCAAAACACGTAGACCACACCCCTTTATCGTTCACTGTTCACTGTTCGATGTTCGTCGAACACGAAAACAGGGCGCAGGAGACACGGCTTGAGTGTAAATATGGTATCATTATTTTGCTTGGAACTGTCAAGTCACTGCAAACAATTAAAAGTCCGCGTATAAGTAACTCAATTTCGCAAAAAAAAACAGGTGCGTTGTTTATCGTTAGCACAGCAGAATTATGGATCGCTATACTAATCGTTGATATCAATGGAGCTCTAGGCAGGCGCGGTCGCAGCCAAAGACTTTGGTTAGGACATACCAATTAGAGCCGACGTGCTATACCGTGTTTCGCGCATTTTAGTACGATTTTAGGGAGTGGGTCACGATCCTAACCCGAGGGCAACGAAATGCGACGCTCCAAGCGAATTCGCCTGGTGCTGCAAGCGTCAAAAACAAATGTGCCGAACTTCGCTTGTTCCTTGCAGCGCTACTTTGTGGCCTTGTAGTTATTAGACATACCTACATTTGTTTTTGACGCTTGCAGCACAAGGCGAACTCGCTTGGAGCGTTGCATTTCGTTGCCCTCGGGTTACCCGCCTCGGACCGCCACTGGCTCTAGGAGCCGTACACGAGAGCGTACAGGTGCGAGTCGTGGTCGGCGAGCGCGTCGTCGGGCGCGCGGAGCTCCAGCACTCTGCCGGCTGCCAGCAGCAGCACCCGCGCGCTCTCCAGCACGCCCACCAGGCGGTGCGCCACGAACACCACGGTGGCGCCGCCGAACGCGCAGCGGATCGCGTCCAGGATCTGACGCTCGGCTTCCTGGTCTAGGTTGGCCGTCGCTTCGTCCACCAGCAATATCTGAACATCGAAAACTCGATATGTGACACTCGATATGTGACGCTCGAAAAAGGTTTCATGAAGATGCGAGACTATTAACGGCAAGTAAGGCCTTTTGGAATTTATCATTACAAATTAAATAATAGTGATTATTATTATGTAAAAAACGGGTAATTTCTAATTCCTTTGACTACTTTGTTCTACTTCTTATAGTTTCGGATTTCGCCCTGGAGTCCCATCTCAAAACCTGTATAAACTAATACAACTTAGTTCGGACTGAATTTTATGCTATAACAATTTTTTTATAATTTCATTAATTGACGCTTCAAAAGGGCACCAAATTTTTGTCATTGTATTTTGGTTGTGACAGTCCGTGTCACAAATTGGTACGGCCCCATATCTTTTCTATAACGTGCAAGGGCCTAACGGTTGTGTATTACCTTGGGCCGGTGCAGCAACGCGCGCACGACGCACAGCAGCTGCGCGTGTCCGCGTGCGAGCCGCGCGGCGTGCAGCGGCGCGCCCAGCCCGCCGCGCTGCAGGACCAGCTCGCGCGCCCCGCACGCCTCCAACGCACGCCACACTTCCGCGTCCAAGTACTGACGCAGCGGGTCCACGTTCTCGCGGAGGGTTCCAGAGAATATGAACGGCTCTTGTGGGATCACGCCGATCCGAGACCTGTTGACGTAAAATTAATTCAACATTGTTCGTCGGAACAAGAACTCGCGACGCCCACTAAGAATTCTGTGTTAGGAGTGTTGCCTATGTTTTTTTGCCTGGGCGAGCAAAGTACCAACATAAATATTATATCGTGATTTAAATCTATATTAATTAACCACATCTCATTTAATCACTTTGGTGTAAACTGTAAGATGTTTGAAATTGAACTGATGACGTTTATAAACTGAGCTCTAAATGAAAGCGTTTTATTGATACAGGCATATAATGTATGTAGAAGCGCGGCCCGTGTCGAGGTTACCTGAGCGCGTGCAGGTGGAGCGTGGAGACGTCGACGCCGTCGATGCGCAGGCGGCCGCGCGCGACGGGCGCTCGGCGTAGCAGCGCGGCCAGCAGCGAGCTCTTGCTGGCGCCCGTGCGGCCCACCACGCCGAGCTGCTCGCCCGGGTGAGTGCTGACGTCACCCCGTTCAACGTCATCATGGCAAGGTTACCTGAGCGCGTGCAGGTGGAGCGTGGAGACGTCGACGCCGTCGATGCGCAGGCGGCCGCGCGCGACGGGCGCTCGGCGTAGCAGCGCGGCCAGCAGCGAGCTCTTGCTGGCGCCCGTGCGGCCCACCACGCCGAGCTGCTCGCCCGGGTGAGTGCTGACGTCACCCCGTTCAACGTCATCATGGCAAGGTTACCTGAGCGCGTGCAGGTGGAGCGTGGAGACGTCGACGCCGTCGATGCGCAGGCGGCCGCGCGCGACGGGCGCTCGGCGTAGCAGCGCGGCCAGCAGCGAGCTCTTGCTGGCGCCCGTGCGGCCCACCACGCCGAGCTGCTCGCCCGGGTGAGTGCTGACGTCACCCCGTTCAACGTCATCATGGCAAGGTTACCTGAGCGCGTGCAGGTGGAGCGTGGAGACGTCGACGCCGTCGATGCGCAGGCGGCCGCGCGCGACGGGCGCTCGGCGTAGCAGCGCGGCCAGCAGCGAGCTCTTGCTGGCGCCCGTGCGGCCCACCACGCCGAGCTGCTCGCCCGGGTGAGTGCTGACGTCACCCCGTTCAACGTCATCATGGCGAGGTTACCTGAGCGCGTGCAGGTGGAGCGTGGAGTCGTCGACGCCGTCGATGCGCAGGCGGCCGCGCGCGACGGGCGCTCGGCGTAGCAGCGCCGCCAGCAGCGAGCTCTTGCTGGCGCCCGTGCGGCCCACCACGCCGAGCTGCTCGCCCGGGTGAGTGCTGACGTCACCCCGTTCAACGTCATCATGGCGAGGTTACCTGAGCGCGTGCAGGTGGAGCGTGGAGACGTCGACGCCGTCGATGCGCAGGCGGCCGCGCGTCACGGGCGCCAGGCGTAGCAGTGCAGTCAACAGCGAGCTCTTGCCGGCGCCCGTGCGGCCCACCACGCCGAGCTTCTCGCCCGGGTGCGTAGAGAACGACACCCCGTTCAACGCCATCATGCCGTTCTCACGACCGCTACACAATGGAAGTTAACACCAATAACTTACAAAATCATAATTAATATATCCGCCAAACGTTTACATTCATCAGATAATCATAACATCATGATGCATATCTATATCAACCGCAAAATAATAATATCTAAGTGCCCTTATATTTTTGGCGAGTATATACATTTATATTACATCTATAAAAACCATTGTTTTTATAGACCTTCGCCATTGCGAAGGTAAGAGAATTACCTATATTTTAAGTAAACGTCATCGAACTCTATGACGCCCTGTGAAGGCCAGCCGTATGGTGGTGAGTCACCGTCAATAGTTTCGCTCTCTATCTGTAACAGTGCCAAAAATACGCTTTATTTTATACATTTACAAAGAAAATTTGCTGTTGCTCGTCGTCTACTTAACACGCTCCATACAACATACCTTTTTGATGTACTCGCCGACTCGTTCCACGGCGATCATCTCCCGTTCGGTCTCCGTAAAGGAATTCAGCAAGTTGCTCAACATGGATGTCATGGACAACGCGTAGGATATGGCGAGACCGATGAGACCTGCATGTAGGAAGCATGTTTTTCAAACTACCAAACTAACTGAAACTGCTTTGCGAATTTAGAAAATTAATTTTAAAAAGAAGTATACAATATTAAGTCTTACGTTGGTTTCACAGCTGTCCGGGAGACCCGTACGGGCCGCCCGTATAACGTTAGGCGCTAGAACATCGATTCACAGCGACGCGGATCGGTCCGTAGGCTATATTTCGGAGCCCTTAGGGCGCGAGTCGTACTCGCACTTGTCCGTTTTTTATTTGTATTCGGTCTCCCGTGCACGGGCGGCCCGTAAGGGTCTCCCGGACAGCTGTGAAACCAGTCTTAGAGAATAACACTAGTGTATGACCTGGGTCGGCGGCGTGCAGGTCTCGCTGCAGCACGGCGAGCAGCGCGGCGGCGGCGACGACGGCGGCGGCGGCGGCCTGCAGGCGCAGCGCCAGCCACTGCGCCGCCGCCGCCGCGCTCAGCGCCGCGCGCTGCCACGCCTCCAGCAGCTCGGCGCCGCGCTGCAGCCACGCGCCGCCCGCGCCCAGCGCCCGCACCGTGTCCTGGCCTGACCACACACACACGCACGCCTCAACACCACTCACATCATAATGACACATTTTAAGCCGCGTTGACACGGTACGAGTATGCTCGGACCGAGTGGACTCGTACGGGTCAGCTTCATCCGAGTGTACTAGGATAGCTGTTGACATTATCATAGTTGACTCGGAACATTTTCTTCATTATTACAGTTATTTTGCACTGTTAACTTCGAAAAATTACGGATTTTGTGCGAAATAGTATCGGAATTTTCGCAGATTTGTTAATCGAAGAGCTAAGATGGAATAGGATGAAGCATCTGGATTTAATTTTGTATTTCTATAACCCAACGTTCCAGAGAACCTATTCTGCTTTGTAGAGTTCTACAAATCTAGTTGTGTAACGCTCTGACCACTTTTTTTTCGCGCGAGATGCTTGTTTGTTGTTATTTTACGCCATTTTGTTTCCCTACTCGGTCCGAGTTAGCTCGGAGAAGTAGAGCGCGATCCGAGTCTACTTAGATCGGACGCCGTCGTCCGAGTGTGCTCGGATTATGGGTTGCCACAATACGAGTTACGTCCGAGTAGGGATCCGAGTCCCCTCGGTCCGAGCATAATTAATTTTCATTCTACAACTGATCGTTAGTCTTGTCGCGTAATTGACGCGGAGCGTCAATTGTTTTTGGCGGCGTTGTTGTGATTTTTATCTATAGTTCCGTACTTCAAAAGGAAAAATGGAACCCGCATATAGGATCACTTTGTTGTCCGTCTGTTGGTATGTAATGTAATGTAATGGAGGCATCTGCTCATAGATGGTGCCACTAGAAGTAAGTAAGTAGGTAGTAAGTAAGTAAGTAATAGCGACATCTTGCTCATAGATGGTGCTATTGCATATTTTAGTGAAATATTTTATTTATTATTCCTATTGCCTGGCTAGATGAACTATCCACATACATAAGTTTGTACGGAACCCTCAGGGCGCGTATCCCACTCGCACTTGTCCCGTTTTTTTTTTCTATTAGGTGTTTATAGTAACCGTCGAGCGTGTCGTTGAAGTGCGTGTAGACGGGCGACAGCGTGACGCTCTGCAGCCGCTTGAGCTGGCGCGAGGTGACGCGGTACCGCCGCTGCAGCTGGTAGTACACGACCGACAGCGGCACCACGCCCACCGCCAGCCACGGCAGCCCGTACAGCGTCACCACCATCGCTCCTGTAATGGAAGCAATTCATCGACTCATCGACTATAGGGCGTTTCACGTAAGAAGTCCCTTCGACGCTATGTTGGCTGCCCTGAATGTCACTTTTATTTAGGTCTTAACATTTTGTTTTTTTTGTAGATTTATGTGTTAGTAATGCCTAGGACACTATAAAGTGGTGAAGGAGAATTGCTAGTGAAAGAAAACTTCAAGCACCGTTAAAAACATACACACACACACACATATTGAAATTCAGGGCAGCCAACATAGCGTCGTAGGGACTTCTTATTTGAAACGCTCTCTACTTAACTAGTTTGTAATTTGTAAGTACATATACGCTGAGTTGCAGAAAAGGTCATTAAGTTTTAAAGGAGACTTTAACGATAGAAATTGTATGGGTAATGCCTCCATTAAAATTTAACTATGTTTCTGCAACCGACCGATAGTCGCTTAAGTTCTAACACCGCGGAAGAAGTAATTTTTTTGACAAAATACCTTTCGTATGTCAATCGATAGGGAATCGCAAGACGCATCGTTTGACGAATCAAACACGAGAGTTTGAACCAATGGTGAGTCGTTATTCAATAAAGAAAACCAATGCGTGTGTCAGTGTTGTACAGAAAGCCACAACAACAGCGTGTTTTTATGCTCTCCTGAAAAGTTGCATATTATGGGCACGATATGGGCTTATTTAAATCCAAACTGATAAGTAACCACAAAGTCTGAGACATTTCACATAACACTTTTAACTACAGATCTAGATACTAAGATAACTATTTTATAACATCTACTGGCACTGTTCGCGTAACCAACCCACAGGAACTGTGCATTTTTTTGGGATAAAAAGTAGCATAATTTGGGGATAATGTAGCTTTCTATTAGTGAAAGAATTTTCAAGATCGGATCAGTAGTTATTAATGTTAATATTAGTATAGATGAGACTCCAGCATGAGTAACATGACCAATTGCATATCTATTCTACCAAGAATAGACAGCTCTTTCTATCCAATTCGTTATCTCTTCTGCCCGAGCACGCGGCGACCCGTGCCTGACATTGTAGCTTTTGTCAACTGAAGAATAGAAACATTTTATTCTCTTCATTTTTAACATCGCCATGCTTGAATAGGTAGAAATCTTTTTACAATCTGTCATTTTGCCTATTGTTCCGTCGAAAAAACTCGTTTCTATAGTGGTAATGTATAATAATAACTTACCAATCAAAGAAAACAATTGAGCCAACAAAATGTTTAAAATAAAAGGCAATGAATCATCCACCGTGTAAGTATCTGACGAAAATCTGTTAATAATGCGGCCCAGCGGCGTCACGTCGAAGAACTTCACTTTTGCCTGAAACGTTCATGTTATTATTATCTATACATACTTATTGAAATATAGTTCCATGTTGGCAGTAAATAACCTACCTTCACAACGACTTTCAGTAAAATCTTGTGGACCCTCGTTGCCGCTTTGACACCGCCATAAGCAAACAGGAATGCTCGCATTATTGTAAACACCAAATTCAGCCCCGCTAATCCGAAATATATTTCCAAGTAGACATTGTCCGTATCAGTCGGCGTAACATTCGCCATTAGTTCAGGCACCGCTGCATATTGTGGAATTCCTGGGTAGTCAGGAGTAGTTACATTTCCAAGATTTTTATTTTGCAAAAACGTCATTGTTGCGTTCAATATAGTGTGTATCACATTATCAATAGCGATGACTCCGTGATCCAATATGGATGTCTTCTCTGTAGGGTGTGTAAATTCGACACCATGCAACGAAGTAGATTTTTTAGTTTTATTTTTGACCCAGTATGTGAGCCAGAGGAATGTAAAGTTTTGTGAAAGCTGCATAAGTATCAGCGACAGTATTATGGCGATAGATAGGAACACTCCGACAGATCGTAGATAAAAGCCGATGACCCACCAACCAACAGTTCCTTCTGACATTGTCTCCTGTTAGGAAAAAAGCATTGAATAATATTTATAATCTCCAGTTTACATAACAATAAAAAAATTGTAAAATAGTACACATTGGACCAACCTCATCATCTAGACTGTTCCTGCTAACAGTGTCATGTTCGTCCCGCTCGGGCTCCGTGGGCCTCGGCGGCTCTTCGCCCAACGACTCGGACTCACTCGGCATGAACTCTTCCAAATCATTCAATACGGTTTCCGGGGGTCCTAAATGAATACAATCTAGATATTTAAAAACGAATTGAAAAAACCGGCCAAGTGCGAGTCGTACTCGCGCACCGAGGGTTCCGTATCATTTTTGGACGTATAAAGTGAAAAAAGCCGGACCGCATAACTAAGTTTGATTGTGAAGGAATTTTGATGATTTTGAAAAAACTGTACTAGCTAGGAACATCGTTTTATTTTTGGTGCAATATTTGGGTCAATTCCTATCAACTCTAATTATTTCAGATTTTTCGCTCCGTAAACTTCGGAGATAAGGGGGGGGGGGATGGTCATTTTTCAGACATTTGTCATCATATGTTGAAAACTGTGAGACATAAAATAAAATGAAAATATGTTTTGAAGTGTGCAGATCAAGCCCTTTCATATGATATGTCACTTGACCTAGAACCCCCGCTATAAAATTACGGACCCCCACTCCGGCCCCTTTTGCAATGAACCTAAAAACATTTTTTCACTTCAATCACTTGTAATAAAGTTGGGTAAGCATTCTTTATAATAGTTCCAAATTTGAAGTCGATAGCATTAGAAGTTACTGAAATAACCAGGTGTGACAGACAGACGAAGTCGCACCATAAGGGTTCCTTTTTTACCATTTTGGTACGGAACCCTAAAAATTATGAATTTATTATAGACATCGTTAGAAATATATATTAGGGTAATTCATTTTTATTATTCACTTTTGCAAGATTTAAAATGTACAACATTTATTATAATAAAAAGGTATTGCATTAGCGTAAATGTTAAATGGAGAATGGAGCGCCAATGCGATGACCACTCTGGTGGTGTGACCATCGATCACTAATAAAAAACTAGATACACAATCAGCGTCAAAAAATGTCCTCACCGAATGACCGCCCACTTGAACATTTGGGTGGTCTTTTCGTCTATACCCTATCCGTTTTACCAAAAAATAAAATGTAAACAAACCATAAAAAGGGTTGTTTGGATGTCGCATTTACAATGATAAAGTTAATATTAACATTACTATAGCAAAATTTAATTATTTATTTCAAATATCACCTTAAACTCTTTACATTTATAAAAAAACATAAAATCTAAGATTTTACAATTATTATTAATACCAATATTAATACGTATAAAATTTTTATTAATACAAAATAATACGATTAACTAACTTACCTTATAAAGAAACTAAAATGGCAAGGTTTCCTAATCTGTATTTCATTTTATACGCTGGTAATTTAAAGTGTACTTTATAACTGACTATTTTACATTGGAACGAGTGTTTCTTAATTCGGTCGGATTATAACCGCCATGTTTTGTTTACAGCTGTGATTGAACTCGTTGATGCCACCGTGTTATTATTCGATATTTCATTGTGTTTTCGTTATTATTCATTAAGTTATTGATTTTGTTGAGTTTGTCTTCTTTGTTACTCTTATTTTTATTTTTTTGTAAAATGAGTGAACCTGGGCCGAGCAATATTTGCACTTCTTCATCACCGAAAAAAAAGCGGTCCAAGAGGATAGTGATGGGTTCAGTGGATAAGGAGATCCTTATCAACGTCTACAAGCATGTAGAAGAGACGTGGCCTAAGGATTCCTATGCTTACAAGTACGACATAGCCGATAAAACTGCGGAGATCATGGGGATATCTCGAAGCTATTTGAGAACCATTGGTTTGTTTGTTTACATTTTATTTTTTGGTAAAACGGATAGGGTATAGTAGCATTCGAACGCTCCGACGGTAAACATGCCTCAGTGCTCGTTTAAAAATTGTAAAAATCACACGTCTAGGACGCTTAAAAAGGATGGAATTTCATATTTTTGGTAAGTATTATTATTATCATTATATAATTGTTAACACTGTATTGTAAATACTGATATTTTGTCAAGAAATCATCGTAAAAACATTATTTTAAATTAAGTCGTAATAAATAGCAGGCATATAAAGCAGCTCAATTGTAAAGACTCTTACTAAACGTATTAATCATACTATCGCATGCCCACTTAAATTGTTTAGGTTATGCGTGTGGTCGTAAAATTTTATTACTTCTTTAGGCACTTAGTAATTCTGACTTTAATGCATGCGTATAAGGTTGAAGTTGTTTTGATGTTTATTGAGCAGTGGGTACCGGTCGTAAAATTTTATTGCTTTTTGTAACAGCTTTGTGAATTCGACTTTTTTTATTGCTTTTTGTAACAGCTTTGTGAATTCGACTTTAAACATTGCAGTTAAGGTTGAAATTACATTAATGTATATTTATTTTAAGTAACACACACACACAATACAATTGGCGACATTTTTAAGAGAACTTTTGCATGAGATTGTGTATCTAGTTTTTTATTAGTGATCGATGGGTGTGACGTAAAACGCCAAGTATGCACCGCTACGTTATGTTTACTACCGAGCGATGCTAGGTACGTATACCTTGCCTGACGACGCGTCCGTCGCGCATGAGCACGGTGTAGGCGGTGCGCGCGAGGTGGCGCGGCGAGTGCGCGACGAGCACTCGCGTGGTGTGACGCAACACGCCCAGTATGCACCGCTGCATTATGTGCTGCGCCACCGTGGCGTCCACGCCCGCCAGCACGTCGTCCAATAGGTACACTGCAAGACACATTATGCGGTGTTAGCGTCAAATGGCAATGTTTCTAAACAGGTAATGGGTAAATGTTGAATACCTTGTTTATCTTGGTATACGGCCCGCGCCAGAGCGATGCGTGCACGCTGTCCGCCGCTCAGCGTACAACCGCCTTCGCCCGCGTACGCATTCCATCCGAGCACGTTTAAGTCCTCTGTTATACAAAATTATCAATATGAAAATTAAACAACAGCTGATGTATAATTTTATTTAATCGTTTTTAAAGGTAGGTAAAAAAATATGGCTACCTGTAAGTGCGCAAGCGTCAACTATAGTTCGGAATTTTGCCTCTTCGTACGGTTTTCCAAATAGTATATTATCGCGGATTGTACCGCGGACTAGCCATGGCTTCTGGGAGACATATCCAAAACCTTAAAAACACAAAATACGCAATTAATCTATCAGCATCGCCTATGTCCAGCAGTGGAAATGTTACAGCTGATGTGATGATAAAATCTTTTTGTAATATTTCGCTCACTGTTTTACTTACTGCTAAGGTTTTCCGGTATCTGTAAAGAACCATTTTTCTTAAGCATGTCTCCGATAATGGCACGTAGCAGAGACGTCTTTCCACTGCCGACAGCGCCAGTAACACCAATCAACTCTTCGTTGCCGATTTCTAAAGTAATGTCCTTTAACATAAAAGGCTCTTCTTGCACCAAATGTTCAGATGACGAAGTTGAATCTCGCCTTTGTATGTTACCCCTTGATAACCTTTTTTTAGACTTTCCTTTGTTTTTCTTAGATTTCTTTGGTTGCTTCTTCCTCTTTGATGGCTTGGCCCATGCAAACGTGGCATTTTTGAATATAATAATTTTATCTTCGTCGTGGTTTTTATTTAGACGGTCGTAATAAAGTTCCGCGTCCATGTCTGGAAGCTGAAAATTTTGATTTATGATATAATGGTCTAAGATAGAGCTAAATTAAAATAATCATAATTTATATAAGGTTACTTACGTCCAGTAGCTTTTGGATACGTTTTATAGATACCCAGGCCTCAGTTAGCCCGTTTAGCACCCAAGGGAAGGCATTTAGTGGTGCTATTAACATGTTAATAAGTGCAACTGTTGTAAAAACCTGAAATTAATAAACATGTAATTAAAGTGTATAACTTAATTAAAAGACCGGGTTTACCACATTACAATAACACAGTTCAGAAAACGTAGATAATCACACAGATTTTGGCTTCAAAATGTCGTGATCAGATGACGGATAATGTCAGATACGTACGGTGGGTGCGTCAAGCGGTATCCCCCTGAGTGAGTGCGTGCCGAGCGTCAAGGCGGCTACGAGCACGGGCGTGGTCGCCCACAGCACCACGCAGATCGCGTCCAAGTACTTGCGTCCGCGCAGGTATCGCAACTCCTGATTTCGCGCCTCTGATGATACAAAGTAACATTTAATCGAAATTAACTCAAGTCAACACACATAAATTGGTTTTATAAATGTGATATTTTGAAAAAAAAAAAAAAACTTAAATCTAATATTGATACTTACAAACTAAAAAGTTTTTAAATCACTTAATTTATAATACACATCAACCAGTGAGAGATAGGTCAATGCAATAGAAATGAGTCTGTGTAACCCTGCTTACCTGATACTTTGTTAATAAAGTAGTCTTCCCAAACATGAACTTTTACAGTTCTTATGCCTTTTAGTAAGTCACTGATCAAGCTGATGCGAGAGTCCTTGTGTGTCATCAGTTCAGTACTAAGTTGTCCAATTTTATTTGCTATCACTTTGTTTATTGGAATCAGAATCACCGAGAAAGCCACACCAGCGAGAAAAGATATACCCACTTGTTGATATAGAAGAAATAATGTTATGAACAACTGAAAATGTAATAAGCAAGAATCACTCATTTTATTTGATACTGACAAACTTTTTATAGGTTTTTTTTTTTATTACCTGTAAAGGAATACTCCATAATGCATGAAAACTAGGACATGAATTCACAATCCTGTCTGTGTCAGTCGACATGAAATTTGTAATCTCACCAATTGAGAATACATTATTTAATTCTGTAGAGGTGACACTGAGCGTCTTCCTGAGTATGGTGGCGACGATAGCGCCGCGCATCTTCAGGCCAACAATTGACATCAACCAGTTGAAATGGACATTAAACAGAGCAGATATTAGAGTAGCACCTAATAGACTTCCTGCATACACATACCTGCAATAAAAAGACAAATAAATATAAATTGAGGGAATTTCTATTGTTTACCTTTAAATTATAATGTATTTTTTTATTAATAAATACAAAAAAAAAAAAAAAATTAAATACCCTAAATGTTGATCAATACTTTCGTCTTCAACAAATTTGATAAGATTATTTAGTAATATTGGGCCTGCAAAGCCAGCCATGTCAGAAACCAATTTAAGTATTCCAATACTATAAAACTGCACGCCAAAACATGCGTGCAAAGCCCGTAACAATGTAACATTTTGTCGGCGCGGGGAGCGCACTAACACGCGTGTTGTGGGCGTCACGGGGGTCGATGCTTGAGGCGCTGTCTCTCCTGTTGCCCCGTAACCTACAAATAAATAATTATTAGTCATGCTGGTTTATTGCTGCATGCCCATGATTTCTTGTTTATACGACTGATTATTTTAGTAGTATTTATGATGGCCCTTACCTACACTGTGATATAGGAACAATAGTAAGCAACAAATCATCATCAACAATTCATATTTTATGACAACTGGGATCAACTGTTTAACATGCTCTCTGAGGCACACAGGTACCAATATGTGAAGCAAGGTCACCCCTCCATGGACTGACCATGCAAGTGCAGCTCAATCTCGTAGATTGATGGATCAGCACAGTTGTTATTTAGCCACACGCCTATATTATTGAGTAGGTAGAGATTATGCATTAGGTAAATCTTTTACCTGAGCCTATAAATGGTTCATGGGGTACTTCCTCATACTGCTGGTAATTATCTACATTGCCTATAAGTGATCGGTCCATCCTTGCTCCCACATAAGAACAACAATATTTGGCTGGTATGTCAAACAGTTCCTCGGCATCATTCAGTTTATTCTCTAATCCTATTAAATAAATAGAAAGTTATGCATCTGACATTAGAACAAATAAATAAATATGTATGAATAAAACACAAGTTGATCAGAGTTGAAATCTCACAATGTAATAAAAAATATTATCTTGTGGATAATGAAATAGAAAAAACCGGCCAAGTGCGAGTCGTACTCGCGCACCGAGGGTTCCGTATCATTTTTGGACGTGTAAAGTGAAAAAAAAACCGGACCGCATAAGTAAGTTTCTTTGTGAAGGAATTTTGATGATTTTAAAAAACTGTACTAGTTAGGAACATCGTTTTATTTTTGGTGCAATATTTGTGTTAATTTCTATCAGCTCTAATTATTTCAGATTTTTTCGCTCCGCAAACTTCGGAGATAAGGGGGGGGAATGGTATTTTTTCGGACAGTTTTCATCATATGTTGAAAACTGTGAGACATAAAATAAAATGAAAAAATATTTTGAAATGTGCAGATCAAGCCCTTTCATATGATATGCCACTTGACCTAGTAACCCCACTTTTAAATTTCGGAGCCCCACTCCTACCCCTTTTGCAATGAAAATATTATTTTCATTGCAAAAGGGGTAGGAGTGGGGCAAAAAAATAAAAAAATATTTTTATTAAAAATATTTTTTTATTTTTTTCATTTGCAATAAAGTTGGGCAAGCATTCTTTATAACTGTTCCTTCAAGTAGATAGCATTAGTAGTTGCTGAAATAAGCAGGTGTGACAGACAGACAAAGTCGCACCATAAGGGTTCCTTTTTTACCATTTTGGTACGGAACCCTAAAAAAACAATAAATGGAAACATAATTTACATGTTTTACATAATGTTGCATAGGAAATAATAGGTATTTACCTTTTTGAAGAAGGGGATCCACCCATGAAAATGTTAATCGAGATAAACATCCAGCACCTTGCATTGCTGTTCCCAAAATACCTTCATCCATATGCGGCAGCAATGGTGTGTACTCACTCTGTTAGCAATAAGATAATATTGTATACCTAGAACATCTGATACTATGGAAATAATAAAGAACATGAATTATAAACTTACATGTGAGTGTTGAGAGCCAACCAGACATGGTGAATAGAATGTAGGTCTTGAATTACTTGATGGTAATAGGGTAATAAAATACAAAACATGGCAGCACAGGGTTGCAATGTTGAAACTTATAGGGGTCCCAGATATTATGTTGCTCCGAAATGCTACCACATTGACAATCACTGCCAAGCTCCACATCAATAGCTGAGCAGTTGGACCGCGGGAACTCTGTCCCAGTCGGTGTTTTAACGCCAAAACATATCCAAAGTGAAACAGCCACGCCAGGCATGACGCACCAGCAGCGAAATAGTCAACAGGGTACAAAAGAAAGTTAGGTTTGGTAATGAAAACATATAACTCAATTATTGGAATAAACACTAAAGCTAGTACAATAAAACTTCGGAGTACTATTGCCCGTTCCTGTGCTTTTTCGCGTACCACCCAATCTTTTCTGTATCCAACATAGTAGCCTGATATAATTGCAATAATAAAGAATACAGGTATTTGTAAAAATAATTCCTGGAAACATTGTCCGAAGTCTTTTGTTACATCGTTCCACGGTCTTAGGCCCTGGGGCCCGCACATGTATTCCCATTTCCACTGCATTATCAAATAACTTTGTTTATCAATTTTATCATCACTTGCTGATTGTAACTTTTTTTTCTAATTACAATGTTATGGAACATTCGATACCATATCTTTAGACTTTAAGCAGCTGTTTATTCAGCTTATAAAATAATGAATAAGCGTGCGTCATAAGTCGCAGAGACTCACTCGGGACTTTTTCAAAACATATCCTCTATTTACAATTTACAAATCACTCAAACAAAGCAGTCAAATCAAATCAGTAGGTACCTAATCAGTGGTTGGATCAGTATTGCCAACTATATATTATGTAAAGTTGCTAGATTGTCCGATTATTTTGCTACAAGTGGCTTTAAAAATGTTTATAAAGTACCGTAGGTATGTATAAAGCAATAAAATATATAATATTATTTATTTATTTTTTATTTTTGCAGTAATATTATTCAAACTCAAGATTAATTACAAAGAAGAATGGGCGATTTGTCCCCAGTGCTGTATCAAGTACCTACTGACATAATTATGTCATTTTAAAGGATAAGGTAATAGCTTTATTTTATTGTATGCTAAGACTGTATGACACCAACAATGACAGCCATGCAGGGAAGGAACTATGAATGTTTTTCTATTTCTATAAAATAAATATGGTTTTTACATGATATCTTTCTTACTTCATACTTCATAATATATTACAATTAATTACCTGTATCATCCACCTAAACAAAGTGAACTAATTACCGTTTATTGCGGAAAGATAATTGCCCAGCGTAGTCATGTCCCTCAGTCATCAGGAAGCGTCTCAGAAGAACGTACCTATTTAACATAGAAAATGTCAAGAAATGTCGCTGAAAGAAAGGTTATATTCACTATAAACCATAATTATTTATTTGATAGAAATAGAAAAATAGTCATAGTTCCTTCCCTGCATAACTGTCATTGTTGGTGTCATATAATAAAATAAAGCTATTACCATGACCTTTCTAAATGACATAATGTCACTACTTGATACAACACTGGGGACGGAGTTTATACAAAGTTGCCCAATATCCTTTGGTTTTCATTTAGATGAAATGAATGTTGTTATATTTTTAGCTGCTAAATCTAAGTTGTTGCTGGTGGGGATGCAAAAGTTGCGAGATCTAGATTCAAAGTTGCTAAGCTGGCATCACTGGTAATGTCACTGTCATGTCAGTGCCAAGTGTGTCAAATCAAATAGTATAAGAAACCCTATTGCTGCTTGTGCACTACACGTTTACAGCACGTTTTTTCACGGATCTTTTTTTTTTCATACATTTTAAAAAGTGGTGGGGATCGTTCTGCAGGCCTATTGGCTAAAAATCCGTAAAAAACCGAAAACCGAAAACGTCTGTAGTGCACAAACAGCCTAACGAAGTAACTTATTTTATTAACAATAAAAATATTCTTTTAAAAATTAATGCGAATATTAAATTATAGGAACAAAACCTAACACGAAACTATTGAGTGAAAAGAATGACAATATTTCGGAGGAAAGTTAGAACATCTCTGTGTATGAAAAGTTCCGCCAAAATGCGTAAAATTACGGTGGTGCTCTTATAATCTTAGGTGGTGCTACATACTGTGCTAGTGTGCTAGTACCACAGTCTATGAAACCTGTTTCTTTATAGAACTGTGATATTAGAGACCGTTCCACGTAAGAACTTCCCTAGAAGTTATGTTGGCTCCTCTGCTTGTCTGTAGGTCTCCTGCGGCGTGTTTTCGTGTTCAATTGAAAATCGAACATGTTTTCCGTCACGTGATCCAGTGATTTGGTAAGCAAAACGCGTAAGCCACGCCCCTTATTGTTCATTAAACATGTTCGATGTTCAATGAACACGCGCAGGAGACCCGCCTTTACTGTCATTTTTAGCGATTCAGTAGCAGACCTGCTTTAGAACTGACTGGAAATTGAATGGTTTTCTAAGAGCTTTTGGTAAGCCTGCTGTATGAAAAAAAAAAACGGTCCGTGAATAAACGTGCTCGAAACGTGTAGTGCACAAAGACCCTTACACAATATTGTGAATGACACTGTCAGTGTCAGTGTCATTGACTATTGACTTTGACACAATCAAGACACTACTAAGGCTGTTTGTGCACTACAGACGTTTTCAATTCGTATTCGGTTTTTTATGGATTTTTAGCCAATAGGCCTGCAGAACGATCCGCACCACTTTTTAAAACGTATGAAAAAACGTGCTGTAAACGTGTAGTGCACAAACAGCCCAACACCACACCAGTGTCTCCAACTACACCGTAATTACGGTAGACCTACCGTATTTTTTACAAATCTACCACCTACCGTAGACATGTCATTACGGTAACACTTTCTACCGTCTTGCAATTTCTTACTAGAATCATCGTTATTTTTGAAAATTACAACACAAAAGTAATAAGTTTTTACTTTCGTAATGGCCACACTACCAAATTCGAATGAGAGAATCCTCCAGTATTTTGTATTGTCTTTACAAGATGATTATGATTATGCGACCAAATTACCAAGGTTATAAATTACTATTGGAGTGATAGTAGTACGCCATACTCTGCGCTTTACCAGCTTATCTTTGTCGATAGTCGTTGTACCTAATAGATAGTTAATCGATGCGCTAGTGTTTTTGGCATTATTTTTGCAATCGTATAAGACTTTGAAAATGGGTTAATCTTGTTGTTTAGGTGATGATTGTCATGGAGGGTCTAAAAAAAGTTAATCTACCGTAATTTTCCATCATCTGCCGTATTTTAGAATGGAAACACCGTAATTTTGATACAGCAAGTGAGACTGTTGGAGACACTGTCACACTGCTGACCACACTCACACTTTCACAACACTACAAACTACAACAGAAACTCGAGTAATATTGTTCTGTGAACAGAAACTCATAGACTAAAGACTAATATTGCAGAAACTAAAGATGGGTTAATACCGATATTTGTCAGTATTAGATAATATGAATATATTCGTCAAGTGATATTATAATATTTTAACTAATATATGAATATTACTGATATCGTATCGTACGTATCACTATTCTATTCTTGTAATATGTTTATTTTACCAAGCGATCTTTTTAGTTTTTAAAGGATGTATGCTAGGTTTATATGCTTTGATAAATAATTTTAATAATAGCATAATTACTAGGCACTCATTTAAAGAATGATTTACGACTAACGTTTTAATAACTTATTTCAGTAAATGTTGTTATGATCTTAACAATAATACTGGGGGAAAAAACCGTGGTAGGTAATAAAACTAATATATCTCCAATAATTTTACTATAAAATAAGTAAATGTAAATAAATACACTATTAGAAACTCTACTAAAGTGTCCAGTCAAGAAATCTTAAAAAGAGTTGTTGTATTTGTATGTAAAATCCCGGGTCGCCATGATATAAAATATCCAATGGAAAAAAGTCCCAAAGTTCTGTACAATAGAGATCGAATACCCGCCAGACGCTCTTATTGGTTAATCCATTCGGTCATTCATTTGGCTCGCTCGCTCGCACCATTTTTACGATACGAACGACACAGATATCCGTCACGAATATTCACGAATATCAGCTATATCAGCAGACGAGCCGAGTAGCCGAGTGATATTATCCAACCGATGTTGAACGATCAGTGTATAAATAAAGTGGATACGGAATATTAGCATATCAGAATCCGTCGGATTACTGATATGTGAATACGCTTAATATTACTAATATCTTAACGAATACGAATATATCGGTCACATCTTTAGCAGAAACTTGCTTGCACTCTTGCAGTACCTACCTACCTATTCTTTCTTTTTCTTTGGTTCAAAAAAATCTAGAATTTATTGTTCGACAGTCGAACTTGGGTAAATAAACTTTCGTTTATTAATTTGTTTTCTAGGGCTAGGGTGCTAGGGCTACGGCTAGGAATTTTGATTTTTTAGGTAATACCTATTTACAACATTTCAGTAAGGGTTTGCCAAAAAAATGTGAAATGGAGACAAGTGAACCAAACAGAACAATAGATAAAGTAGAAGAAATTGATGTCGATCCCATCGAAGATATAGTTGATTACTTAGTTAGATGTGCTAAAATTTCTTTTAAAAATGCACACATGGATGAATCTGAGGTTCGTACAAGTGATAAAATTAAATTGGCCTGCGATATTTACAAGAGATCGCCTATGGATTTTCTATTGCAATTCGGAAAATATCTAGCTCCACATCACATTGGTTACTTTGAGAATCGGCAGTCTTCTGCCGATGACAGCTTTCGGGAGTGTATTGCACAATTAAAAATCTACCATTCAGATGATAGCAAACGTAAACGAGTCCGAAATAGGCGATATAATGCCTTACGTAAACTTCAGAATGACACAGATTATTTTAGTGAGAAACAAATGATGTACCGAAATCCTTTACTTTATGAACAGCTAGTTGGCCAGTACCTATCTGACGAGGAGATTAAAGAACGCGATGGCATTGATAATGATAACCTGACCTTTCTGAGCATGATTTTAGAAACAGTTGACCGAAATGAAATGAGAGAAATGAAGAATGAGCAAATGCTTGAGGAAGACATAGAATCTTTGAAGCTAACTAACACAGAAGATGATTCTAAAAGTAATGACAGTGACAACTTTAGATATAAAAAGCAATGGGGTGATTTTGATACTCCTGACACCAGACCAAATTACATGCCTGAACCTAGAAAGCAAATTATGATTACTTCCCAAGAAAGAAACCTTCTTCGGGAAGAATTTTTGCAAGAGATGTACAGTAGTTTTATAGAGGGTAGAGATGCAGATGTTGATTATCATAGTATTGATAACAATGAGGAATATGATGATCTACAGCAAGTCTCACAAGATGCTGAAGACAGATATTTTGATTCAGAATCCAATGATATAGAGAATCTTGAGGAACACATGAAACTTGTTCAGGAATATGGAAGAAAGAACTCTGGAAGTAATCTTCATGATGATTCTTTGGATGTATTCATGAAACACATCGAAATAAACATGACCTAAACTATATCTCTGTTTTCTTTATTGATACAAATAAATAACAACAAGTACAAACAAGTAATAAAATACTCTAAAGCCTGCAATACATGTTGGCTGAGCGTTGTCGAGTGAAGGCCAATACCAACATATAGACGGTATATTTGCCTTGTCTTGCTGTCGCTCGGTGTCACTTGCTTAGTTGGTTGAGTATAGACAAGCGCCAACGTGTATAGACCTCATTTGACGTAGCTTGCCACAACTTGCAGTCGCTCGTGATCACTTGCCTCACTTCGGAGCGGTGTCGGTTTTTGTGCACAAATCAAAGGCGCTCGCGCGCACTCGTACAATAGTGTTCACATGTTTGTCCGCGCGCTATTATGCGGTTGACGTCAAACTTGCCGAACGTGTAGACAGTAGCACTTGCCTTGTGTCAATTTGTCTAGGCTCGCGTTGGTCTAAGCTCGGCCAACATGTATTGCAGGCTTAATAGTAATATTGATACCACTGTTAGTATGGCATTGAGGGTAATAAACTAAGAACAATAACTTTAGTTATTGTTCTGAGTTTATTACCCTATTAGTCATTTATAGCTGTATTTCCACTATTTTAAAAATAGTGCATAAGCATAGCATAATCAGCCTATAATGTTCCTACTGCTGGGACACAGGCCTCCTCTGTGAGAGGGACTGGGCCGTAGTCCACCACGCGGGCATAGTATAAATAGGGGGAAGTAGGTTATCTTCAAACAAACGTACCGCGCGCGGCTTGTATGTATGCGCCAAAGTATCTATGCGTCGCCGCACGCACCTTTGACAAAATCTCGACCCGTTTCGGGTCGAGTCGGGCCGAGATTTTGTTAAGTGTGCGTTTGTTTGAAGATAACCTACTTCCCCTATTTATACTATGACCCGGGCCCAGTGCGGGTTGGTGGACGTCACATGTTTTTCGAATTTTTTAACCGACTTCCAAAAAGGAGGAGGTTCTGCATTCGGTTGGTTTTTTTTTTTTTTTTTTTTTTTTTTTTTTTAATGTATGTACACCGATTACTCCGTGATTTCTGACCCGATTTACGTGATTCTTTTTTCATATGGTAGAAGAACCTCGCGCGGTGGTCCCATATAAATTTTATTAACTTTGGTTGAGTAGATTTTTAACCAGGTGTAATAAACGGTATCTTTGGTGTATCTCGATGACATCATGACGATGATGAAAAAGTGATATTGTGTAGGTACTTGAATTCCTGAACGCAATCGATCTCGATATTATACATACATAACATCACGCCGATATTTCCCGCAAGGTTAGACAGAGGTGTATAGTACACACAATTTTTTTATGCTTAAGTCGCATTTGATAGAACGCTAGGGAGCGAGCCTATTGCCATTACAAACTGAAAAATCACTGTTTTTGTTTACTGAAACGCTCATATCCACCAACATCTATGAATATAAGTACCTATGTAAATTAGTGGAAGTAATCGATCTCGGTAAAAGTACATACCAAATGTGTGTCAAAGGCAGTATTAATATACTGCCTTTGACACACATTTGGTATGTACTTTGTCGGTATACTTTGTCGCTCTATGCATGATTTTATGGTACTTTTATATACGTAAGGTATTATTATCAAAAAAATATGACATGTTACACTACACTAAAAAGTTAAAAATAAAAAACAGGTTTTAAAAAAACCGACTTCCAAAAACTACACTAAAAACTATGAAATAAAAAGTTTAAACTTCCATAATTAAAAATCTAAATGTATATTGAAGTCGGCGGGGCCTAGCATGAAAATAAGCAAAATTGCAGATTAACAAGGAATAAAAGGAAATCTTAATTTCCACGTGCACACACTGCGCACACCCTTCCTGTTTAAAGACTGAGAGGCAAAAACCTGAAGAGGCCCCGCCGGCTTCAATATACATTTAGATTTTTAATTATGGAAGTTTAAACTTTTTATTTCATAGTTTTTAGTGTAGTTTTTGGAAGTCGGTTTTTTTAAAACCTGTTTTTTGGTTCTAGAATATGCCGGTTTCCTCACGATGTTTTCATAGAAGTGATAATTAATTAGGTAGTAAAACGCAAATGACTTCGAAAAGTCAGCGGTGCGTGCCTCGGGATCGAACTCGAATCATTCGCCGTGGGAGGCACATGGTTAACCCTCTGCAACTGACGTGCCCAAATTTTTACAATTTTACTGAGGTGGTAGTATACTAGACACCACTTTGACTGGTCATAATGTATATAAATACTTTTTGATTTCCAATATGATGATGTTTTTTTATATATTTAGAGTATCCTTTATTATTTTAATTTAGTAGATATTTTAAAATGAAAAGCAACGAACAGTTTATCTACATTTATTTAGACATCGTAAATCAGGCCTCAGAAATATGTAACTTCATAAAATGTGACAATCAACGTTAATAGTATCACTTTTTGATGTAATGTATTATATTTATTAAAGTTTATACTTGTACTAATTAGACCTGAAAAATTGCGAAATATTCAGTGGTTCAATAAAAAGTTATTGGGCCTCAAAATCTCTTAAGTTTTTAGGAAAATCTTTATAAAATTGCAAGTAACAGAGTCAATTTGGCTTCACACAATCACAGCAACAATATTTTGTTACCCATTTTATTTTTGTTGGGTAATATGACATAGTTTTCTTCCGCTTGCTAGAAGGGATCGGGTTGTTAGAGGTGGAGGGTCCGAGGTCTTTACCCAAAAGTCACCTATGTTCATGCGCAGTTCTCTAGGCAATCTTTAATTTTCGAGTACGAAATATACGAGCGTTTATGTGATTCAGCACGAATTCTTTTGTCATTTTCAATAGCAATATCGAATTTCATTTTTTTTTTAATTCTGGTCATCACCCTCATATACAATATTGCTCATTTTCTTCGGCCAAAAACTTCTTTAGCAGGTGGTGACTGCTTTTAAAAGTTACAGCCAACGTTCTTTTTGACTGTGTGGGCAAAAGGTTGTTATTTGAGGAAGTCATCTAGAAAATAATGTATGCAACTGAAACTTAGAACACAATTTTACTGACGTGTTGTCTAGGAAACACTATGAAAATATAACTATTTTACTGAGGTGGTTGTCTATCAGACAAAGACAAAGACATTGACGTGGTAGTCTGGTAGACACCTTCCCTCATAAAATTGCCCATGCACTTGCCGGGACTCCTCTCAGAGCACTAATTGATGCCTGGGAGTGCGACAGGAAGGTACTGAGAACCCGGGATTCGTAACATGAAAAATACCGATACTGAAAACAATTTTCAATTTTGCGGTGTCTGTGATACTACCGCGTCAGTCGCAGAGGGTTAAACCACTAGGCTATCACTGATTTTTTATAAAAGTTTTTTAAAAATAGTGGCCCAGAAGAAAATAAAAAAAAAATACCAGCCAAGTGCCTATTGGACCATCACACTGCAGGGTTCTGTAGCAAGATGTGTTTCAGTTTCTGATCGCTATAAGTCAGTATTTCATACTAAGTAGTAATATGAAATACAAAGTTATTTTATACCATTCCCCCTCTAAAAAGCTTATTTTATTCACTGAAAACAGTGAATAAAAAGCACTTTTACTCACTGTTTTGATGTTTGAAAATGGAACACACCAATGTATTCGACCACAGATTTAAAGAACCTATGCTAGATGCGGCACGTTATTAGATTGTATGAAAACCGAACGTGTCATCTTTTTTATACCTACGATAACTTCACCCCAGCCATTTAGTGATGTGCTCAGAGTAAACAGAATTGTTTCAATCACAAAGCGTCACTGAGCTAACAGACTTTTTTTAGTACGAACAGTCGAACATGCAGGGCACGCTTGGTCGTGGCTTGCCGTATCTAGTGTAAGTGTAATCTGTGTATTCGACCTATATTGATGTGTTCTAAATTCAATTTGATTGGTCAACATTTTCGACAAGGAGTTTAGCATTAGAATAAAAACTGTTTTGTGTTCTTTGCTGTCCTTAGTAAATTGGCGCTATTTTGAATACTGTAAGTTGTACGAACACAAAGTTTAGTGTTACCTTAATCTTTAATTTTGTGTTTGTTTAGTGTTGTTCTAATCGATTAAAAATGCATTCTAGTGATGAAGATGTGTTAACACCTGAGTTTGTCAAAGAGAGGGCGGCCGATATAGTGGAAAGGTGGAAAGCTTGCTACCCAAAAAATCACGGCTGGTTTACATCAAAGCCAATTTAACTTTACTTTTTCTTCATTATATGTATATTTTCACTTAAATCTTTCTTTTTCTCGTAGTCATGGTATAAAGTATAGTATGCAACTCTTGAATAAAACGGATTTATATCGAGGGCCATGAATCGCTCGCGTCGCTCAGGATTCTAACACTTGAATCACTCGCTACACGCTCGTGATTCAATCATCATGAATCACTCCCTACGGTCGTGATTCAATCGTTAGAATCCTTCACTAGCTCGTGATTCATCTATGGCCCTCGCTTTAAATCCGTCCTTTATTCACTAATTGCATAATATACTATTTATGGTTGGTTAACTCAAAACCGAATGTCTCAAAAACTACATACGCAACATTATCACACCTTCGTTCGGTGGAACAAAGTCACAAATAGCTCAAACTGCAAAATCTAGTTTGAACCATATCTATATCATGGGCAAGAAACATAATTATTTGATTTTGCAGTTCTGGCTATTTGTGACTTTGTTCCACCGAAGGTGCGATATATGTTATACTTTTCGTTGAATGTGCTTTAGGGTGCTGTTCCTCAAAAGGAAAAACGGATGACTTTGTTGTCTGTTTGTCACCGGACCTTAAGTGGAGTTATTGGCTCATAGATGGCGCCACTAGAAGTAAGCAGTAGCGCCATCTATGAAATATCTACTATGATGTAATAGCGGCATAGATGGCGCTCTTGCATATTTCGGTACCCTTAGGGCGCGAGTAGTACTCGCACTTGTCCGGTTTTCTTTAATCCTACCCTCATTTTTCAATTTTTTTTCACCCCATTGAAAAGTTAAAGTAGAGAGACACTTTACGACTTTAGAAGCACAGAGGTAGCTCACCAAATATTCACATTAGTATGTAGATACCTACCTAAAAAAAAAGGCGCTTAAGAAATTTTCAAAGACCTCCAACGATATCCTTAGACCATTCACAAAGACGATGTCCCACATAAATATTTTTTTCATCCCTCAGTTTTATGTATGAGGTGTGTAAAAATGAACGTAGCCATACGTAGCCATAAGCTAATAATGTATCACGTGTGTCTAGTAGTAGAGAACGCAACATTTATAGTTCCTGTAGAAACACTGCTGCCAAAGTGACACAGCAGCACTTATCATTGACTTAGCCGTTTGATCAGATAAAATCAAAATTCAATGTGCCGTCCAGTGTCTGAACTATTATTGCAAACTATTCTCTCCGATGCCTGCTCATGGGCATCTGAAATGGGCAACTGAATTTCAAAAGTGTACCAACCACACAAATCTACACGAGCTTTCAATAAGGTGCCCCCCAAAATATATATTATTAGGGTTCCGTACCTACCTCAAAAGGCAAAACGGAACCCTTATACTTTATAGGATCACCTTGTTGTCCGTCTGTTATAGTGTGACACGCACGATAGCTCAATGGATAGAGGTACGGGTACGGCAGAGGTCGCGGGTTCGAGTCACGCTCGTGTCAGTTCTTTTTACGTCTCATGGAATATTTAAATATTTTTCTTGCTCCCAGGGAATTAAGCAAAATACTTTGCTAAGAATTCGCGACAATAATGTAATGGGTGGAATTCGCGAAATCGCGACTACTCGCGTGGCCAATCCGTACCCGAACTGTTGTGTTATTGACATAATATTAGTATTAGCTTTCCGGTTTTACATCCTATACGATCAATTTTCATATTACTTATAAGTATAAAAGTACCTAGTTGGTTTATCGGAAACAGAAACTGTAAATGATGTATTGTAGATGTTTCGTAAGAACGTGAACTATGCTACTTTTTTTAATCCCAATAACAGTTCCTACCTACTACGAGTAGGTAGATATGTAGGTAGATACTATTTTAATTAATTTATCCTATCGCCTTCCGCTAGCGAAAAGGTACTCTAAAAAGATTGTAGAGTTACTGCATAACTCATAATCAAAAGCCTTCATAACTTCTGTAATATCTAACTAATAATCATATTTTAAAATATATACTTGGACATGTTGCACAACCTGGAGTTAGCACGCAACAGCTTTTCTATAACTATAGATGTAGTTAATTGATCGTTTCGAATACTCTTTGCGTTTCACTGGCGTGGCTACCTAACGCATTTGTTGTTGTGGACTCTTTCTAAGGTAGCAGACGCGTGGTATGCATACTGAGAAGGGAACTGCAAATTTCACATAACATACAGAGCTGCGTGTTTTCGTTACATGTAGGATGTAGTGTAGGTAGGTATGTTATTTTTTCGTTACAAAGTCAAAATATTATGCCTCTGGGTTCAGCATATCAAGTGTTACGATATTCCTAGTAGGTATATAATAAAGGTTTAACAAGGTTTTTTGTGGTTTATTGAATTTAATGTGGCTGACAGTCGGTTGTCGCCGTCATACATAATTTATCTAGATATATCGGCGGTCTAAACTAAACTATCGTTTATTAATTCTAAGTTGGCCAATTGAACATTAAAACATAAAACCACATACATTGTGGAACATTATACCTATGTAGGTATACAGGCGTTTGAATCTTTGAAGCGCTTTCCTGTAAAATTTGTCGTATGTACCTAGTTAGGGGATTGTACGTATAGGGGCCGTTGTTATTTAGGAGTGGTAGTTATTTCATGACAGATTGACAGCACTCAGGTTTGAAGTTTCGATCTCTACATACAAACGCCCCATTACCTACCAAGTTTGCGACGTGGGATTCGGATTTAATTTGAATACCTACTAGCAGTAGTAGGTATGGGTAATAATTACCTAAGATGCTACCTACTAAGTATAATATCTATAACACATTATGTACTTATATAATACTTACCCCCAAGGGAGTAACGCCCTTACTTATAAGTAAATGATGATTAAATTAAAGGGGGTAACCTTCTTACCTACTTATAAACGATGATTAAATTAGACATTGCCAATTATTACTTGCTTGTAACAAATGAAGAGCAGTCAATACTTTGAAAATTAGTACCTACCTAAGTATTATAATTATAATAAGTATAAGTAGGTATTTAAAACAATAATTAGGTTCTAAGATATTGAATTATTTAAATCACGAAATGGTCAGCGACTCCTATGTCGCTGAGAAGTTACTGAGCGTACCTACCTATATCTATTTAGAAAAAAACTAGCTGTGCCCGCGGCTTGGCTCACGTGGTTATCGAACTCAGCTATAGAGTATTGCAAGGCGGTCGTTAGACCTCCAAGCCAAGTTGTACGTTGAACGGCATGTTAAAATAGTTAGGTACTCCGATAAAACATTAATATTCACTGCTTAGCTCCTTTTATAATAGCGTGAAGATTTTTGTTCAAGCGGTTAATTCAGAAACTAAACAACAATACTGTACCATTTGTATCGTTTTGTTATTTTCCCGCGACAAACTGAAGTCAAACTCGCATAAAATACAATACTGCTCACTTCCCATAACAAATAGCGTGATAATATGTACCCTATAACCTGACCCGGCTTACAATAGACATTTATGCTGAATTTCAACTAAATCTGTTCAGTAGTTTTGACGTGAAGCTCGACTTACATACAAACAGACAAAAATTCTAAAAACTATATTTTTGGCATCGGTGTCGTTCCTAGATCACGTAGCACTTACTTTTTTTCCAAAAATATTCAATGTACGTTTTTCACTTCGTGGGAAACTATATTTTATGTAGGTATATTCTTACTCATGATCTGCAACATTATTTGTTTACACAATGTGTTTCTTAAACTGTTATTTAAAATCCTAAGTAAAAAGTAATCCTAAGTATAAATCAAATAATCAGGTATTTTAAATTAAATGTAGGGGAGATGTAGGTATTGGGGATCACTTAAGCGAGAATCGAAATAAAACCAAATCTATTAATCAATTATTATTTATTGCTTTGCTCTAAACTTTACTTATCTGTCTATCAATTGAGATCAACTTTAATCACTTTGGCTCACCAATTTTGATCACCATTGTCAACATCGGTTGGCAATGATGATCAATGATGTAGTGTAGACATTGGTGATCAAACATATCGCACATATAACTGCGAGCAGAGTCCCACCCAATACAATCAGTATAAGCCCAAAAAGAACTTTCGGCATCTACAAACAAAAAATACATTATGTTATCAAAGTTAGGTAGTGTGAGCAATAGGTATGTAATTGGAATCACCTGATCCCGATTACCTACATAGGAGAAAAGGAGAAAAAAAAAATCCTGACGAGAAAATTGACGATATAATAACAATCTGGGTTTTAAATCGTAATCTAAAATGTTACGACTATTACTTATCACAAGTACAAAAATATATTTAGTCATTTAAAACTTACATTCGGATTTATATATCTACACGAAAAATTTGATCAAAATGGCGTGAAACCTTTAAATACTATCTTTTTATAGAACTATTTAAGGCCAACATTTTTGTCATACCTACATTGTTTTCACATATTATATCAGACGGCTTAAGCAGCGTACGCGCAAACAGCCCTTTCATACCGTGACAGCTCAGCTAATATAAATAACACATTAATAAATTATATACAAAAACCTTCCTCATGAATCACTCCGTCTATTGGTGAAAACCTTATGAAAATCTGTTCAGTAGTTTTTGAGTTTATCGCGTTCAGACAGACAGACGCGGCGAGATGACATTGTTTTATAATATGTAGAGATGTAGAGATAGAGATTATCCATATTAGTATGAATGGGATGAGGCATAGGTATTTGTAAAGTAAGTAGGTAGCTATACATTATGTGTGTTCGTCGGTGGCGAGTGGCCGGCACGGCGGCGGCGGCGGCGGCGGCGGGCGGCAGGCAGGTCACCGTCAATTCCGTTGTATTGTCACAGTATAGTTAATGGTTAACGCACAGTCTCCATGTCACCCCATTCTTTAACAACATTTGCATACAATACATAAACTAGCGGTCCCAAAAATTACAAACAGAAAACCAAAACATAAGATTAAGCGTAAAATTTAAAATTTTGCACAAGGAGGTCAGTCGATGCAAATTAAATTAACGACTCCTGCTATTGTCCTGTTATTCCTATAGTATAATTAAGAACTTTCTGTGAGCATACAATGCTAATGATGTTTAAATTGCGGTAGGTACGTATCCAGTGGTGTGGGTCAGTCGGGACGCTGATAAACTGCTTTGATGTTCCTGGAAAGTGAAAGCTAAGATACACCATACACCTACTTATTGCCTATAACGTGCAACAACAGTAGCGACATTTTCCAGCTCCAAACTTGGTTCTGATAATCTGATTTGTTATAAGGTCTTGCGTTTTTTGAAAATAGGAACGACAAGTTTTTTGGAGCTTCTGTTCTCTAGCTTTTTACAGTACTACTAACGGAGGAAGGCAGAATTGCAGGTCGTTATTAATTTATTACATAACAGACTTATTAAGATTATTATTTAAATTTCTATAATATGAATTATAATAGTGAATACCGTACCTAACTAGTCCTCTGTGTTTTATGTGCATTTCGCTAAGGAGCTCACGTAAACTTTAATAGGAGTCTTGTATTGAATTCTTGTCTTTTAATGAAGTCATTGCTTTAGTAACTTTATCACATGTTTGGGCAAGAGAAGACACTGGTTGAGTGAGGCGCGTGCTCTGTGCGCGTGCGCTATGAATGGGCGCGCGGACGCAGACGCGGTACAGACGTCGTGCGGGAAACGCGCTGTAGCAGCGCACGCGCATAGTGTGTATAGTATCGTCCTTTGCGACGGTCGTATTATTACGAACATCATGTTTTTGGTAAGTTGTTATTTTTTGTATCTTTTACGTTTTAGTTTAATATTTTTTGAAAATGATATTTTGAATATTATGTACTTAATAGTGTACCAGAAAACTTCATATTTACAAAATATTATATTATATTCTTTAGTTAGCCTAAGGTTTACCCTTCTAAAAGACATTTTAATGCAACTTTCAAACAATGGCACATATAGTTAACAACAATAACTAAAGCGCAAAGTTTAAAAATATCTTAAAAAACAATATCGGTACTGCTATCCTGCGCTACGAAACTTCAAATTCGTTTCGTGCGTACAAAAGACATCAACGCGTGATAGGTGCAGTGTCTGGTAAAAAGTGTTACATTCAGTTCATAATTTGTATTTTTACGAGATGCATAGTTTTATGAGATAGGTACCTACTTAGTATCTTTAAAGTTTTTTATAAATCTCTCCATAAAAGTGTTCCAGTAGGAACCTAGAAACTTAACTCAATTTTAGGTAAGGCTAACCGGCCCTTGGTTTTTCTGCTGATATTGGTGTTGTAATTTTGTATAGGTACCTAAGTGGCATGGACTTTCCCAGAATAGGTAATTTATATTCTAGGAATGTTGATCTTAGATAATAATTGTACTTTTCAAGCTATGAAACGATTTGGAATACGTCTTATGCCCACCATTAGTATACTACCGATGATGCGATATTAATTTGTTGTTGCTTTCTGACTAGCGAATTATATTTATTACCTATTAAAATAAAAACTTATTAAAAAACAAGGTTCAGTGACTAGGCAGGTCGTAAGCAATTTATGTAGGTATCTGCTATTAGAACTTCAGCAGTGTCCAATATAAAAAAAAAATATCTACTCTATACACTAAATATGGTGAGTACCTACCTACTACCTACCACGTAATACTATACCTACGTAATAGGTAATTTTATTCGTCAGTTTCCAGAATGTAAAAAAAACAACAACCTTTGCCAATTGACATTTGATTGGATTGAGTAACTTAAGCAATCCATATTAAATTAAGAATATTATTATGAGTTAATTGTATAATATAAGTACAGTGGGAATTGCCATACAAAATGTACCTAATCAAAAAAAAAATGTACTTAATTGAAGCGTATCTAAACGAGTACACTAAAAACCGGTCAAGTGTGGGTCAAATAAAGTTCTATAGCAGACAAGTAAATTAACTTGTCTATTGAATTCCAGTACTGGGTAAGGGTACTTTGCAAGTTTTCCTAATTAATATATCTATATTCCCAAGAAATATATCTAAGTCATCATTTTAATCAAAACGGTCTCTACGTATGAATCATCAAATTAATGTAAATATGGTAACTTAAATTATAGTTTGATCACTTTTTTCTATAGCCTAAATATATGTTCTGTGCTCAAAAAAATCGTTCTATCATCAAAATGATAGATCTGTCATCTAATAAATAGATGTATCACCTAATAAATAGATCAGTTCCATAATTTTATGAAAAAATGCCTAATAGGGATTGGATTGGATTGAGAAAATTGGTTAGCATAAAAATAACATTAGGATCGAAGAGCGAGCGAAGCGAGCTCGGGAACTTGGGGCACCCCGACACGGACAGGTTAGGTTCGAAGGGGTTGACGGGGACTTTAGTGAATTCTATTTTGGTGACACTTCTATTATTTTGACACCCAGTACAATTATTTTATGATTAATATTATTTCCCAGTAATTATTAATTAATATTTAGGTAAGCGTTTTGATATTATTTAGTGATTCAATTTAGGTGACAGATCTATTATTCTAGGAACAAACATGATTTATTAGATCACTCAAAATGCATTTATTAGGTAACTGATTAAATCATATCCCTTTTTAATGCTTTAACGCTGGCTTATGTAATGCTTGAGGTAATGCTTATGTGAATGAGATCTAGGTATAGATACCTATTATAGTAATTATTTAAGATTACAGAAATATCTAAAACTTTCCATTAAATAAAATTCTTAACTGGATAGGTGGGTATCCATATCTAGTTAACAAATTTTTTTTTTAAAGAAACTGTTCAGTGGAATTATTTAAAAAAATAAGTACTTTGATATAGGTATAGTTATTTGTGCAACAAGAGAGCAATTTCGTTTTTTGCTGCGAGTGCTGATTTTGAATCCTGAGCAAACGAAGGATGATTCAATGATTGAATCACGAGCGTACGAGTGATTCTAAAGTTGAATCCTGAGTGTGGCGAGGGATTCAAAGGCACGAGATGCAAAAAACTTTGCTCTCGTGTAACACACATAACTTTTCACTTCAGCAGCGAGAACACTTTAGGAGATAAAATAATAAATAGTTATTTAAGTATTTATTGTGAATCAAAATAATTAACATTGTTGGTAGAGGTACCAATTCAATAAAATGGAACATATTTTTTAACTTATTCAACTCTTTACGCCAGCCACGAAATTTTATTCCAGCTCTTTTATTTAAATTAAGGCGTGTTCGGAAATTTTACAGCACCCATGATATTTTATTATTCAAAATATATTACGTAACATTATTGAAACTAGAAATAAATATTTACAGGTTAAATATCAGTTTTATTTGCAGTAAATACTTATTTTCGTTTAAATACAACAATAAGTGAAAAAATCAATAAATTACATTAAAAGACAATTATCTTTTTGCAATTTTTTGTTAGTTAGTACGAAATCCCGAACGTTGTTTGTCTTTGAGGTCGAATTCAAAATCGGAACTTCGAAAGGGCTGGTCTTTGTCTCTCTCTCTTTCTAATAGCGGGAAAGAGATAGAGTGTGAATGTTTCGAATTGTATGATTAACCCAAGGCTGAATTAGATATTCGCGGCTTTCTGAAAAAAAAAATATTAAAAAGTTACTTTGTCTCACTCAGTGAGCAAAAACGCATTTTGCTCACTGATTTCAGGCAGCAAAACCTACATGTTTGAGCTACTGAAGTGAAATAGTTATTTGTTATGCCGAGCAAGCGAAGGATTCAAAAATTAGAATCCTGAGGGTAGCGAGGGAATCAAAAGAACACGAGGTGAAAATAATCTTTGCACTCGAGTGCAACACGTAACCTCAGCGAGGAAAAAAAGGTTGTATTATAAATTCGGCACCTTATAGGTAGAAGTAAATAGGTTTAATGATGTTTTGAATTCAATAACTTAGTGCACACGATGTTCTAAATTCAATTTACTTTATCCTCTAGAGAATAAAAACGGCTTTTGCACTCAGATATCGAAGAGAATTTACTTTAAAGCGAATCACACACCGCCCCGCGCTACGCTGCGGGGTGCGTGGCGACGGAACAAAAATCCGGCGCGTGAATGCGTTTTCAGTGTGTTGCACCATGCGTGATTTCTATACAAATATACAGGTATATTATATTTATATACAATATACAGGTACTTGCAAACAACGGAACATCACGCACCCCCGCGCTACGCTGCGTGATGCGGGGCAGTGTGCGAATCGCCTAACCTCTAGCGGATAAAAACGGCTTTTGCACTCAGATTTTGAAGAGCAAAAGTACCTACTCTTTCCGAGATGGTGGGATGAAAAATAAATTACTTAGTTGAGAATAATCGGCATGATCTATATCTCACGGTACACTTGATGATGCCTGAGTGCTAAAATCTACTTTTTATCCCAAAAATACCCCTGTGGGTCACGCGGACGAAGTCGCGGGAAAAGTGCTATTAGTACTTATTCTATGTATAAAGTTAACCTTCTCTATCCATACCGAAGTTTATTTTAAGAAACCTACGAATCCGCCGGTGTCTATTTAGATAAAATTATTCAATCCGGGAAAAGGGTTTAAAAAATGTGCCCTCAATCCAGATGCACACGGTAAAGGACACGGCGGACGCACATAGAACGCTGGGCTTCAGATTGTGTATGTCGGCACAGATATGAAATTAGTTTGGTGTGATCGAGTATTTCAAGAGTATTTAAATTCATTTTTTATTTGTTTTTGTACGTAATTGGATTAAAGAGAAATCTTCGTATTTGTGACAGTAAGGTTAAGTATGGTGTTAATGATAACTCATTAATCGGGCTGTACTTCATTGGATCGATCCAATGAAGTACAGCCCGATTAATGAGTTCATGAGAATGAAGAATGAGAATATCAAGTCGACAGCAACTAAAACCTTTGAATTGAGGTTTTAGTTGCTGTCGACATGATATTCTATGGAGGCACGCGCCAGCCAACATGCACCCGTTTTTGTTTTATTGGTTTTTTCAAAATGTCAACGGCATAATCATTTTATTTCTTATTTATTTCGATTTTTGATTCCAATTCTTAGATAAATTAGGCAAAGAACAATTAAAATACATTTTTATTTTTGGTTTAGCTTTTATTAGGTACTGTACCATATCAAGCCCAAAACTGCCTATGTCCTACCTACATTAAAATTTATGAATTGATACTTGGTACCTAAATATGTACCTATGTAAGTTGAATCGTTTTGCTTATCTCGTTCCCTTGGGTTTTTTTTATTTTTATTGATTTATTTAGGGACTTGCAACATGATTCATGTCCCTGTTCTCGATGAATACTCATATATTATAATGTATTTATTTAAAATACTATATATACTTCTGGACGTTTTCATTTTGTATGCAAAATGAGCAAGTGACACTCGCTACTCGTACCTACTATAATGATGTACCCTTTATCATTGTACACACGTACACCAACGTTATAAATAAATGTTCCCTCGCTGCCATCCTTGTCCATCGCCTATTAAATCGAGGGAAATCATGTTTTACTGTGGGACGCTCACGCGAGCGAGTCGGCGCGCGCGGCGCGGGCGGGCGCCTCGGGCGGGCGCGGCGGTACGTGGGCAAGTCTTCTGCCTCCCAGAGCCGACAAGCGGACGAGCCGACAGGTCATCGACACATAAAGCGTGTGAAAGTGTTATATCTTTCCTTCTGCACCCACACGCCAAGAGGTCGGTGTCGCTGCGCTCGCTGCCGGACTATCGATCTATTGACTAGAACAATAGGATAATATGGATCGAGCTGTCACATGTCGCCACTCGCCTCTTAAAAGTATGTTTTTATAATGATTAAGTACCTAAATTCATTCCTAAAAGGAGCGGCAAGTGTGTGTCATAACTACTCTTTTAAGTGTGCCTGTGATGGGTACCTACTTTTAAGCTAAATGAATCAAGTAGGTATCCAAACACGAATTAAAATATGAAGAAGAGATTTTTTTGTGCCAAAAAAAAAACATTTAAAACCAACCTACATTTACAACGTAGCCCCGCTTCGCGGAGCTCCTATTTCTCCCAAGTAGGTAGGCTACATCACAGTCTACAGCTTTTATGCAGATGTACTAAGAGAATCATTAAACACCCTGAGTTGTAAATTGGAGTAGGTGTATCTCCATCCTATTGCCAATGCTTCACGTGTAGTTGACAGCTATTTTACAGCTTTTGGCGTTATTTAAGAGTAGGTAAATATAGATGACTGATGTTTAAATTACGTCAGATTTGGTAAGAAAGATAATTAAAATCCTTTGTCTAGCCAGCATAATGCTATGAGCCGGTACATAGACTTTGGTAACACCACTGTACAGTAAATAACTTTTCAAAAGAATTTATGGAGAATTTGTGCTCGATAACAAATGGACGCCAATTTAGCATTACAGAAACGATTTTTTATTAAAGATCCAAATGATTTCTTATAGATTTCAGAATACTTAGAATACAATAAGTTAGAAATCAATAATTTGAGTGATAAATCTATTATGTATTCGTACACCATTTATTTTGTGAAATATATGCGTTAAAGCAATATTACCTATTTTAATGGCGCGTGAAATATTTGATGTAATTGAGGAGCTCCTGAACAAAAGCCGATACATATGGGTCATGTCCCATTATTTGGTTTATTTCAGTAGCAAGTTTTTTTCTGTTAATGACGACATTTTAACAGGAAATATCGAATCTAGATTTAACTTAAAGAGTATTGGTAGCAGAGGGTACAGGCATTTCCTTTAAAATGTCCCAGATAATTTAAAAAAAAATGTGTCACCGAAATAAACTAAACAATGAGACTCCTGAGAATGACCGAAATCCATTTATCGTATTTTTACAGGAAATACAAAAGAATGATTTACGTAGGAATAATTATGTTGTTTGGCTTGTAGCAGGGGCTTTCAAATACTTAGGTAAGATTTAAAAAATCTAGTGTTGATAGTTTCCCCCAATGATATTCTATATCATTGGTTTCCCCACAATTTTAGTTTCAAATATGGAATTATCTGGTTTTACCTTTGAGTTTGTTTCGGTGTTTCTTCTCAAAGGTAGTCATATAGGAAACACCGAACTCATCTAGCTTAAAAAAATGTTTTGACGTGTAAAAGTGTTATTTTTAACCTATTTACAAAATAAATATCATTTATCATTTGGTCCGACCATAATGTTCAAATCCCGATAATTACTATCGGGATTTGAACACGGCTATATGTATTGTAATTATCGGCTTTAAAGAAAACTTTTAACAATTGATAGCCCTATGACTATTTTTATGTCAAATCAAGTGTTCTCATCCTTGGATAAACTATTGCTACCACAAAAGTAGTTTTCATTCGAAAATAATGAAAAAGTAAAAGCAAATACATTTGTCGGATGTACAAATGTATTTTCTTTTACTCGTAAATACATATTTTCTACTACAGGACAAAATTTTTAAGAATTTGTAATGGATTTATCGGTAATAGTTCCGACAATTACAAAAATACGTGTAAGTATTTGTTGGGTTTAGGTCCGGCTGCCCATCTTTAGAGCCTTATTTAGTACGTTTATAATAAGATTTGCTGCTATCTGTGTGATGTATGTGTATGAGTACTATGATTAACAGAAAAAAATAAAAAAAATAATTTGGCAAAAAGTAGAATTATCGGGCTTTGTTCCGGAGCTCCTCAATTACCTATAGATACACATTTACAGTAAAATTGTACTCGCAACTCAATTTACATACAGGGTCGACACTCAAAACCAACGCGAATTTACTTTTGGTATCAACCATGAACCGATGGCGCTTTTACCTACGTGCTTCTAGCCGTCCGATAGAAAAAAGGGCGGGAAGGAATTAGATAATGCAGATCCAAAGCACATGCATGTAAGTACTACATTGTACAGCTTGGCTGCTCTATCAAATGTATCTACACTATGACTGAACTTCTACATTGTGCTTCTCTACTACAACATCAAATATCTAAATTGTTGGAATTATTGAAATGTAACATGACCTAAAATACAACAAAAACGCATGTGGAGCCTGGAGGCGATCGGGTGGTTGCGTGGTAGCGTTGGCGGCAAACCGCCCGTGGCGCCACTCGGTCTGTGCGCGCGCGCCGTTCTCACGCCCCTGCCCCGCCACCTTCCACATCCCCGGTTCCTCTGGGCCTCTCGTGAATCAACGTCGACTTTTATAAATAAATGCTTCAAAAACTTTCACTAACAAATATACCTATATACGAGTTTTTGGAAGAACATAAATAATGATTTATGTCTAAGCCCGCTAAATATATTAAAGTAGGTAGGTACTATTACCGTTCGAGAATCTGCGGACGATAAGATTACAAACGAACAGGGAAATTGTATTATTTTGTAGTTTACTGGCATGATGTATGGTTATACATCATGCCAGTAAACTACAAAATCGCGTCCTACTATTACCGTCCGCAGATTCTCGAACGGTAATAGTACGTAATAACGTAATAGTACGTATAACGTAATATTATGTAACGAATGTAACGTTAATAATATTATAAAGCCGAAGATATTAGTTGAATAAGAATGATTACAGTCACAGTGAAGGTCTATCACGCGATGACTGCCCATCACGCCGAGTTCGCGCCCGCGCGCTCGCAGCCTCAGACATGCGGTAAGGCAGTTCACTTCACGTTCAAAACGACACTAGGTACCTACCTACTCGAAGAAAATTGATTGTATGGACACGCCTGAGTTACCTACGTTTTTACGATTCGATAACATGCATAAATGTCGTATTTCGTTTGATTGGATGATCAAAACGATAAAAACCGGACAAGAGCGTGTCGGACCACGCTCAGTCTAGGGTTCCATAGCAAGAAGTATTTCAGTCTTCCGACCGCAAATATATATTTGTATTTCATAATAATATGAAATACAAAGTTATTCTTGCGGTCGTCAAACTCAAAACTGAAAATAGTAAATATTTCAAAAAGTTATTGACGTATCTTGTTCAAACTAATTTTAATCGAGAGTATTTATTAGATGCTATAAGCTTGATGTTTTTCACATTTTTAGTTAACGTGGTTGGAAAATTACAGGGTGGGGGATACATTGTTAACGACTTTCGGAGCTTGTAGTTCACTAAATATGTGCTTAAATAAATAAGTTATTTAGAAACCTTTATTTTATTTTCAAAGACCTATCCAACAATACCCCACACCAAGGGGTGCGCGTAAATATTTTGTTTCATCCCTCAGTTTCATGTATGGGGGCCACCCTTAATTATTTTATATTTTGTAATTTCACTATAGTTCTTTATGGCGGCACATACAAGACATCTACTTGCAGAGTTTAATACAAATTGGTTATGAACTGTAGATTTGACGAGGGTGTGACAGACGGACAGACAGACGGACGGACATGACGAAACTATAAGGGTTCCTAGTTTTACAAAAATGATAAAATATAATGTACTTCATTCTCTACTGTTATTAATCCTCGAATCTTCTTTACTGTGTGCATACTGTGCGTAGGTATAGGTGCGTAGGTAGGGCTGCCATCCGTCCAGGTTTCCCCGGATTTGTCCTAGTTTAGAGAGCGTCCGGGGAGCGTCCGGTAGGGGTTTCAAAAAGTGTCCGGGTTTCACCCGGAAACTTTGTATCAGGGGAATCCTGCTTGCTGAAATATTTTTTTCGGGGGCGTCCGGGGAAAATACTCAATTTCACCAAATGTCCGGGGTTTTTAAAGTTTTTGTCCGGCGTCAGCAATTTAAGTGATGGCAGCCCTATGCGTAGGTAACTCGGTACGTAAATTGCTTCATGTCACTCCGTAGCCACAGAAATGACTTTAAATAGGTACTTATCAAAATTTAGATTTCTGTGGGCGTCGTTTTGTACTTTGTACCCATTTTAATTAACGTTTACTACTTAGGTACTGTTATATTATAGCATAGTATGGATTTAAAGCATACAAAGTTAGGTACACTTCAAATATTCACATAGCTAGGTAGGTAGTTTATTATCACTGCTACCCTTAATTTTCCACCAACGGTCACGTCACACCATCTAGTTGACTTTTTGAGAATGGTCAAGGGTTCTTAAAACAAATATGTGGCACAAAGAAAATTTTCTTTTAATGAGGAATTGATAGCGGGGACAAAGCATTTTTTGAAGAGTTGGAGGAATCTGCTTGTAGGAAAGGTATTGAAGACCTAGGGTATCAATGGAACAAGCGTATTGAGATTAGAGGAGATCGAGTAGGTATGTAGAAAAAAAAAATATAAAAGCATCAAGTTTTTCGTGTCTTCTAGTTCAGGCCTCCAACCTATCAAAGAGATTTCAAATTTGACGACGACTGAAGCAGGCGGTACGCGGTAGCTCAGTTGGCAGAGCAATACCACGGTTCAGCCGAGGTTGCGGGTTCTAATCTCGCCTGCGTCAGTTGAGTTTTTCAAATCTCTTGTAAAAATAACAGTAATGCTGCTTAGTGTCACCATTTCCCCGAACGAGCTTTTACACAAAGAGCTCTACTACTGAGATTTTCGTGAAAACATTTCTAGTAGGTTTTGACCTGTATATGGTTTTATTATACCTATTATCTACCTACTAATTCCTATAGAAGATTATAATATATGTAGTTGGATTGGTTGGTTGAATTTTACATAGGTACTTACATACCATACCTATATAAGGTATGGTATGTAAGTACCTATGTAAAATTGTTAGATTATCATGGTAATTTTATTATGCAAAACCGCAACACAAAACGGTCTTTTACCAGTTCTGTAAAAAAATAATATAATAAAAGTACCTATCTATCTAAAAGAACGATTAACCGGTACGTAACGTATACCTAACCATGAAACTTTAGTGAACCGGCTCGTAATTATAAATAATTACAATTTATTAATTATGTATGCAAATCATTCCATTTACGATAAAACGAAAACGAAAAAAAATAGAAAATTAAAAATATTATAAAAACCCGACCGCGGTATGTCTTATCTGATGTTATAGAACCACCAAAGGAAAACAAGACTTTGCAGTCGGGACCCATTAGGTATATGAATATTACCCGGGAACACTGGGTCCCGACTGCAATGTCTTGTTTGCCTTTGGTGGTTCTATAACATCAGATAAGACGTACCGCGATCGGGTTTTTATAAAAATTTTAATTTTCTATTTTTATTTTTCTCTTACTAGTTTTTGATGTCTATGACATATACTATATATTTTCGGAACTGCCTCTTCGAGTCCTTCATTTTGATACCCCACATGATGATATAACAGAAAAATTAAAATCATTCTGTTTTTTTTAAATAAACATTTTTTTAATGTATGAGATATATATATTTTCGAAATCGTCTCTTTGAGCCCTTCATTTTGATACCCCACATGACTATGTCAGATTTTTTTATTTTTTACGACTTCACTTAATGGCGTTTAAAATCCGCCATATTGTTTTTTTTTCATAATCCATATAGCCTATGTTACTCGCGACGTCAATACGAATCTAATGATATGTCATATGTTAAAATCCGTTCGCTCGTTTAGTCTCTAGGTGGGAACACAGAAACGGAAATACATACATACATACCCACATACTAACATACAGGTGAAACACTATACCCTCCTTTTGGGCTTCGCCGCAGTCGGGTAATCAATCTATAAACTAATGGACAGATTTTGACAAATGAGGTGTCTATCGATTTGACCCACAATTAGGGACGGACGACTTAATTAGATATGTGTATCGCGCACATCTACTCGACGTTTCTCTGATTGAATATGGTTCACTAAAGTTTCACCAAAACTCCAATGATAAATTTTCATTTCACAACCAACGGTTCGTATACTATTTATTTCGCAAACAACTTATTCCGCAAATGTTTTATTTTAAAAACACTCGTTTTACAAACATTTATTTGGCAAACACTTCTTTTAACAAATGCATCAGATGATATTTTTAATCATTTCTAAATTTTTTATTACATGTTTAGAGATACATTTACTTATACTTTTTATTTATACTCCAAGCAAGCAGCAAGCATGCATATCAGTCCGTTGCGCGTTAATTACATCGTGTTATCTCTGAAACTATTCGTCCAAATACCTTACTGTAAACTGCAAAAAATATCTCCATGAAATAGGGTACTTGTAACGATGAAATAACTTATTTTGTTATGGATTTATATTTTATTGATAAATGTTAAACATTACCTGATTAATTAATATTGTATTTTTAAAACCTAAAAATAACTTTTGTAGCTTAAGTACCTACCTATAAAAATTACTAAATTAGATATATAATATTACTAAACGGACGTTTTTTATAGAGCTATAAAATAAGGCCAACGTTTTTGTGATACATGGTTTTCACATTAGGTATATCAAACGGCTAGGAAGTCGGAAAAAAGGGCTGTTTGCGCGTGCACTGCCTAATGCGCAAACAGCCCTTTTTTCCGACTTCCTTGTTAAAAACCGTGACAACTCGGTTAATAAACAATAAACATAAATAACAAAAAATAACACATTTACAAATTATATAAAAAAAAAACCTTCCTCGGGAAGGTGTTTAGGTGTGTAAGGAAGAAAATCCGTTTAGTAGGTAGTTTTTGAGTTCATAGACCGACGCCGCTCGTGTTACTTTATTGAATACCTAGGTATTGAAATGGCAGAAAACGTCATACGCGATGACGAAAATTATGACGGTGACGCAATCTCTCAGATAACTCCTAGCGTTCGTTCCAAAAATCTAAAAGTTCAAACAAAGCTTTTCGTGAAAGTAAGTAGGTAGTAGCTTACTTTAGTAATTATTTATTAATCATAGTATCAATACCTACACATCAGACTTAGGTAATCATTTGTTCTACATTTTAAGAAACAGGAGCGTAGTTGTATTACGTACTTTGAGAAATCAATGAATTCTAGTAGGTACCTGGGTAATATAATAGTAGGCATCTGTACAAGTAAAATATCATGCATGCGCTTATATTGGTATCCGTATGTAGCATCGCTGGCACCGAAGCCTAACGGAATCTGTGTCGGAGACAGGTTCGAAGGCAGTTTTATGTCACGTCCATTGTAGAGGTGTACGTAGGTAATTCTTAGTGCTTACATACCTACCTATTAAAATAAGTAGGTGTAGCTGTGCTTACTCTTCTCAGATGCAATAGTTATTGGACGTGTGTTTGCCGCCTTAGGAAAATCCTATTAGGTAAGTATGAGATATTTTAATGGAAAATCTGTGTAGTTTCCAGTTAAAAATATTAAATCTTTATCTAGTGGGACTCAGTAAATATTTCAATTACCTAAATAATTAAATTGATAATTGATTTTTTTCCGCAATGGCTTATCAAACTTAATTAAGTTTATATTTTAACTTCCGTTGTGCGTCGTTCTTCACTAGCTTCGTCATGTAGACCGGTCTGTGAATCAAGGATATATGTTAAACCTTTATGAGAGATGTTCACCTTTTGTAAACTCTATTTTAGTTTTCAAACATGTCATGAATATCGTCCTACTAAACACTAGGTAGATTAATGTAATTACATGACTATAGGTACTCTTATAACAAGCACCAGCTAGATGGACGTAAGTAAAAAGTAATGATGCATAATGTCGGCAGATGCATTATGCGTCATAAAGCTTACAAAGTTCACTTACCTTTAAGCACTGCAAGCAATTTTCTTCGTGTTCATGACTGAGACGTAAAAAGTAAATACATCACTATACGACTATCTTGCTTCCTTGCTTTAGGTAGTACCTATGTAGAAAACCGGCCAAGTGCGAGTCGGACTTGCGCACGAAGGGTTCCGTACTATTATCTATAAAAACGTATGAATATTTCAAACGTCTACCTGTTGCCGTTATCAATTTCGAGCAAAAATCACGTTTGTTGTATGGGAGCCCCCTTAAATATTTATTTTATTCTGTTTTTTAGTATTTTTTTAGTAAACATTCGCATTCGCATTCTCATTCGCACATTCGCATCCCGAACATTGGCGAATGTGAAAAATATGACATTCGTAACATCCCTGATAGAATGTCATAACTAAATGTCGTATAAGTTCGCCCAATAGTTCAACTTGGGCTTATGTTGAACTTTTCATTTGTTCTTCTGGTACATCATAGGGAAAGTAACTTGTAAAGCCTTGCTTGTAGGTATACTGTACTTGGTAGGTACTATAAATTAATGTAACAATAATAAGTTAACATTCGTATTTATTTCAAAGGTACCTACCTAAGTATATTATACTTACCTGACAGACGTCGATACTGTTTTCACTAGCAACTTGAGCAAGACGGTGGTTAGTAGGTATATAATTTCATTCAGTTAGTAAAACTAGAGGACTCGGTTAACCACAATGCTTATAAAACTAGAAAAGGAAAGTTGTGCCGCGTTTGGACTCTGAACAAATGTTTACTGAACGTGTCGATTGGATGTGCGCGGGGACCAAATTAAACATTGCGCATGAATAATATTAATTAGGTACTTAAGTAGTAATTATTGTATTAGATTTTTTTTAAATATTTATTTGCTATATAATGCAGTAACCGGCGGCACTGCACAGGGACTTATTACGGTGACTAAAGGTGCTGTTAAATTAAACGCTGGTTTTTTGCGGCAAATGTAGATATAGCCGTAAGTTAAGATCTATATCGAACAGCAGTTATTGTGATGTACCATCATTTAATTTCATTGCAATATCGCCGGGCTATCCTGCAAGATTGCGGCAAATGTTCTACTGAGTTGCACGATATAAAGCGCATTTCAGACTACGCTATACTATATCCTAGTATAGCGCGCCATACATAGCCGTATAATATAGTATAGCACTGTGTGAACGTGTCCATAACAATGTATGGTGCCCGATATTGTCGTGCTATGAGCTATAATGCTATATAGTATAGCGTATTCTGAAGACAGCTTAAATCTTAACACACGGCTATACAATTGCAGCAAGAAATTGTCAAAAAACTAACCCGTCTAACCGCACCTTTATCTATAATTATTAAAGGTGTTGTTAATGCCAAAACAGACTATTAAGTTACTACTTAATAGTCTGTTTTGGCATTAACAACAGCAATCTGTGCTATTAGCTACAGCTAATCTTTATCCCCCTTACCAATAGATGCCTCTTAACTTTAACCACTGATTAAATATACAACTATCCTTGTCAATTGTATGACAATGAATAGAGATGACACTTCACTTATTAACTGTTTAATTAAACCATCGTCTATAAGTAAGGGGTGTTATGTATCCTAGGTATACCTACTGAAACTGGCACTAACTTATTATACCTACAACTATTGCGGCTATTAGTTCCACTTGTACGACAGTTCTCTAAATACATATATGTGGCTCGGTTATCTTCAAACAACGGAAATGTTTTAAATGTTTAGGGCTAAGTAATTGTATTTATTTAGTAAGCCAAAGTTCAAGTCAGCCTAAAGTAGTGAAAGGACACTTAAAATAGGATAAATTAAATGCAAAACACCTTAATATGATTCCCGTCAAGTACTGTGTGTGTTAGTGATTCGGCGCACGCGCCGCTTTCACTGCTGTTGTGTCCATTGTATCCTGGTACCTGAGGTGTTGGAGGCATAGTATAGTAGCTCTTACACCCCATCGATTTTCCAATGACGTAGATCGTATCGATGACGGATTCATGTAGAATCTACTTACGACTAATATTTCAGATGGTTATACCTACTGGTAAAAAAAGTGATACCTGTGGATTTACTGGTTATTACCTAACAGTGGCACTGTAGTAAAGTATCTTAAAAAAACCGGCCAAGTGCGAGTCGTACTCGCGCACCGAGGGTTCCGTATAAGTTTTCTACGTATAAAGTCAAAAAAACCGGACCGCATAAGTAAGTTTTTTTGTGAAGGAATTTTGATGATTTTGAAAAAACTTTACTAGTTAGGAACATCGTTTTATTTTTGGTGCAATATTTGGGTCAATTCCTATCAACTTTAATTATTTCAGATTTTTTGCTCCGCAAACTTCGGAGATAAGGGGGAAGGAATGGTATTTTTTCAGACATTTTTCATCATATTATGTCGAAAACTGTGAGATGTAAAACAAAATAAAATTATATTTTGAAATGTGCAGATCAAGCACTTTCATATGATATGTCATTTTTGACCTATAGTAACCCCACTTTAAAATTTCGGACCCCCACACCAGCCCCTTTTGCAATGAAATAAAAACATATTTTGACTTTTTTCATTTTCAATAAAGTTGGGCAAGCATTTTTTATAACTGTTCCAAATTTCAAGTCGATAGAATTAGTAGATGCTAAACTTAAGCAGCTGTGACAGACAGACAGACAGATAGACGAAGTCGCACCATAAGGGTTCCTTTTTTACCATTTTGATACGGAACCCTAAAAAATGCAGTTTTACTGAATTGCCTAACAAGATATATTTTTTTTTTAAACGTTGACCCACACTAGGATTTCTCCTGTGTCGTGGGTGCGTTTACAAACACAAATTTCACATAAACAAACAGCCAGACCTATGTGCAATGCGGGAATCGAACCCGCGACACGTCGCGCAGCAGCCAATCTCTCAGCCACTGCGACAACCGTGCGGTCAATATTGATCAACAGCAACAGTCAACAAGAAATCATTTGTATCTGAAAGACTTTAATTCAATATCTTGTTAGGCAATTCAGTAAAACTGCATTTTTTTACTGAATTATATTATTATAAAGCAAATTAGGCAAATCTACATTCCTAGTACAATTACCAATAGCAATAGCATAATTACCTATTGCGTTCAAAGTACATTCTTCTACTTACCTATTATCTTCTTCATGAGCGGCACTACGCTGTCAAAGTACTGTGCTGGTACTACCTACTACTACTTAGCAATCAGATTTCCCAGTAGGTAGGTACTTTAAACATCTTAATTCTTTTGAAATAAATCTGATAAATATATTTATCAGATTTATTTTTATTGGAAAAGAAATTTCAGTTTTCTTTCTTTAATAAAACAAAGAAAACTGACATTTATTTTCCCACTGCCTGCGAGTGTGAGTTACATTTTTGACATTGTGCTCTTTTGACATTCTGAGCTTTTGACTTTATACGCTTTTGACTATGTGCGCTTTTGACATTCTGCTGTGTTGACAATTTGCACTCATGCGCTTTTGACCTTATGCTCCTAAACGATATAATATAATAATTATTATTATAAACATATTAGGTATTAAGTATGTCGGTGGCCGCACTGCAGAAACGACAAGCGTTTATTTGTTCAGGAAATCGCTGACGCGTCGCGTCGCGCGTACCGGTGCGGCCGCGTGAAAGAATAACAAACATCCATACATACATCCATTCATCCTCACAAACTTTCACGTTAATAATATTAGTAGGATAGTAGGATATCGTTGGTGGATTTAGTATCGACTAGGGTTGCCATCCTCTTTGAAAACTAAGAAGTTATTTTTGCGTTTAGTTAACTCATAAAGTCATAACCGAATATCTCAAAAACTGCATAACTTAGAACTTGTTCAAACTATTTTTATTTGAAAGTATTTATTAAGTGCTACAAGCTTGATTTTTTTCTGATTTTTTGATAACGCGGTTGCCAAATTAGAGTGGCGGTGGAAGTGGGACACATTGTTAACGATTTCTGAAGCTCATAGTTAACTCATACTTAATAAGTACCTAAATAAGGAAGGATATTCACCTAAATAAGGAAGTCACTTTGAAACATTCATGTTATTTTCAAAGACCTATCCAACGATAGGTAGGTACCTAAGTATACCCATTTGCGGGGGTACACGTTTTTTTTTTGTTTTTATCTCTCAGTTTCATGTATGGGCTCCCTCCCCCCCATTTTATTACACGCCTTTGTGGCGGTTTATAGAAAACATCTACCTACCTGCAAAGTTTCATATAAATTGGTTTAGAACTAGATTTTACAAGGGTGTGACAGACGGACAGACGGACATGACGAAACTATAAAGATTCCTAGTTTTACTACGGAACCCTAAAAACATGCGTATTTGTTTTAAAAAAACTTAAAAAAGTAAAAACCGTTTTCAAAAAACATCACAATAGATAGTTGTGTAAACCTCTGTAATTCCTCTGTGGTGTAAACAGTATTTTTGAAGGCTATAATAATACCTTTTTTGAAAGTTTTTTTTATTTTTCTACTTTGACGCGAAATACAGCAAGACTTAGTGTGAATTCATTAGGAACCAATAACCGAACTTGCATTAGGCACCATTTTTTGCTGTTAACCCAGGCAAAGTGAACCAACTAAATATCGTTTACCTATTGAAGCTGGGGGGTGATTCTCGCGGGTTCGATATTGATATCGCCTTCGATATATATTGCAACAACTGTCAAAATCCCTACCATTTTGACATTTGTTGCAATATATATCGAAGACGATATCAATATCGAACCCGCGAGAATCAGCCCCCTGGTTAGGTACAAAATCTACCTTAAAAAAAAAAAAGTTAATTAATAATATATGTACTTGTACATAATACCTATACTATATGTTATGTATGGGATCACCAGACGAGCTTTCTATGATAAAAAGAAAATACAGTCTGAGTCTGTGTGATATTCTCCTCCTTTTTGAAGTCGGTTAAAAAGCGCCGCGGCAAGACGCGAAACGCGAGGCCGACGGATAAAACGTGAGGTCTGACTCTGTACGCGCCAATTTTACAACACAGGATCTTATCTAGACGAGGCTGTCTATTTTGCACCGACACTTGCAGCGTGTCGGTACAAAATACACACTACACAGGCTGGGTTTTTAGTTTTTAGGGTTCCGTACCTCAAAAGGAAAAACGGAACCCTTATAGGATCACTTTGTTGTCCGCCGTCAGTCACCGGACAATAAGTGGAGCCATATGCTCATAGATGGCGGCATTGGAAGTATGCAGTAGCGCCATCTATGATCATAATATTTCGGAACCCTAGGGCGCGAGGCATACTCGCACTTGTCCGGTTTTTTATTTAGAATAGATAGGCAGGACGCTACTTAAAAACTATCCAGGACATCCCGACACCGCAAAAAGCAGCATAATTGTCCTAAGAAAACTGGACGGTTGGCAACTCGAGTGTCGCTGTCACGACTTGACCGATTGAGGTCATTCACACAATGTCTAGGTATATTTGTTTTATCAAGACGATGGTTCATGGCTATGCTAGGATCCGATTGGTGTTGAAATACCTCTGATACTGTAAAAGCCCGAATAGTGGTAAATCCTAGGTTTTGCCGGTAAATCTTAGGATTTAACAACATGAGTTGGTAAATGTAAGGACTTTATAAAAAACCGGCCAAGTGCGAGTAGTACTCGCGCACCGAGGGTTCCGTATCGGTTTTGGACAAATAAAGTGAAAAAAACCGGACCGCATAACTGTTTGTGAAGGAATTTTGATGATTTTGAAAAAACTGCACTAGTTAGGAACATCGTTTTATTTTTGGTGCAATATTTGGGTCAATTCTTATCAACTATAATTATTTCAGATTTTTCGCTCCGCAAACTTCGGAGATAAGGCCCGGAATGGTATTTTTTCAGACATTTTTCATCATATGTCGAAAACTGTGAGACGTAAAATAAAATGAAAATATATTTTGAAATGTAATGTAATCAAGCTCTTTCATATGATATGTCACTTGACCTAGTAACCCCACTTTGAAATTTCGGACCCCCACTCCGGCCCCTTTTGAAATGAAAAAAAAAACATTTTTTGACTTTTTTCATTTTCAATAAAGTTTAGCAAGCATTTTTAATAACTCTTCTAAATTTCAAGTCGATAGCATTAGTAGTTGCTGAAATAAGCAGGTGTGACAGACAGACAGACGAAGTTGCACCATAAGGGTTCCTTTTTTAGCATTTTGGTACGGAACCCTAAAAAGGGATAATTTTTCGGGCTTTACCATTAGAGTTTGTTATATCCTAGATTTACCGATGACGGTTGGTAAATGTTAGACGGTTGGTAATGTCTTATATTTTGGGAGTTCCATTCTCGTTTTCGGTGCCACTTGCATTTTACACGTCTCCGGCGCTGCGGGAAGTTCAGCCCCTCCGCCCTTGCGTAACAAATCGCAGGCACCCAGGCTCGCCTTCGCAACTTTGGCATTTTGGTCCAGCCTCAGCCGCTCCGGCTCGCACGGGTGCCTACGCATCGTCACAGCGGGCTTGACCAATTCGGTTCTGTCACAACTAATTCACTCTTTTCAACATTTACCGTGTCTCTGAGGTAAAACCTAAGATTTAGCGAGTGTATGGTGGTAAAAGTCCGAAATGAACGATGATCACAGAACAGTTCGGACTTTTACCATTAAGGGTTGGTAAATCTTAGGTTTTACTGGTAAATCTTAAGATGATACCGTAGTTTGGGCTTTTACAGTAGCACCTCCACCTTACAGAATATCACAGACAAATAACGCTACCTATATATACTCTTCAATATCTACCGTTAGTAGGTATTCTTGTGATGAGTAAGGTAGCCAGAGTAGCCGAGGATGCGCTGTGTTGACGGCGGCCCACCTGCTTGTCCCCTAAGCTAAGCTGTTGACGGCACATCACCATTCTCGCAAAAAAAAGAAAGGTAGTTGGAAGCTATCTGACGCGAACAAAGTCGCAGGCAACAACTAGCTATGTTATAAATTCGTTATCTCCTGCTGAAATATTAAATTATTCACTTGGGTATGGGTACAGCCACGTCTAGACTAATATTATAAAGCTGGAGGGTTTGTTTGAACGCGCTAATCTCTGGAAGTACCAATCGGATTTAAAAAATATTTTTGTAAATGATAGCCAAGTTCATGAGAAATAGTATAGGCTATTTAACATCACCCTACGACCCTGAGGAGCCGAACAACGGGGGCGAAACCGCGGGGAACAGCTAGTGTCCTGACAAAGATACTACAACACAGTATCAGGACAGGACGAAGGGCGTGTTTCACCGAATGTTGTAAAATTGTATGTTACACTAATGGGAGAATTACATATTATGTTAGTTTGATTTGTGATTTAATTCAGTAGGTAAACACATTTGGAACAACGCATACAAACAAGAAAACGACTTGAAGTTGCCCCAGTTTTTTCCATTTAAAGCCATTGAGGTCAAGCATTTCGTATACATAAATAAAGAGGATGGTTAAAATATTAAATTAGCTCGTCTTTCTTCCCGCCGAGGCAGCCGGCATTTTAACGAGGTACTGTCGTGTCCAAAACCTTCCAAAAAACCATTCGCCTTCACTCTAATTGGATGAAAATCATGTTTTCAATAGTTACATATAAACGCGTGCGACAAAAACTTAAATATAATCACGCACATGTAGGACGGACGTAGGTAGGTAAATAAGTAAATATGTATTGAATGGGGGTGGGAGATATACGAAACAAAAGTACACTAATGTACGATATGTATAATATTGATGTTTTTGGATTACATAATTAACTAGGTACGGTATTAATTAAGTTAATGATATATTTTATTTATTTACAGATAAAACAACACATGTTGTTGTTACTGTTCCTTGTGACAGTGACAACTTCCCGATCGTTTCCTGCCGACTTGGTTGCCGCTCATACGGCACCGATCCACCAAATTGCCAATGTAACATGTAAGTATCTAATTCGGGTCTGTGTAGGGACACTGGGGATCCAAATAATTGTTGACTGTTGAAATTTATTTACAGATAAAACAGCACATTTAGTTTCTGTTTTTCATAATCCACAATTTTATATTGTCATCTTTTAATACCTAATAATTTATTATAATACGCTTTCACTATTATTTCAGTCTAACCTAATACTTAGGTATTATTTGCACAGAAATCACACTTACGCACATTAAAACTTAATTTGTCATAACACATTCATACAAATAGGTACTTACCTGTAGGAACCTATTATAGTTTTTGTACACAATTATCTTCGTCAGAATGCAACCAAGTAAATATAAAAGCAAACATGTAATTGTTTCTTCAATGGCTCCGCCAGAAAAATTCTTAAGTCGGCCCTAAACCTCACTCGGAGAACCTCCTTCGTAAATTTCTGTCACCACGTTTTAAAACTTGAGGGATAGGAACATGTGGACCCACGTAGTCGGTCTGCCCCAGTTCGTCAGCTTTCTTTTAATTAATCTGAGTTTGCTATACCTTGTAATATTTTTAGTCAGTTTTATTTTGCCCTGAGATTTATTTAGAACAAAAGTGTTAAAGAAAAGTACAATTACGAGTAAGTATAGTAACGAGTTACATTACATACAATCTTTATCCTAATTTCAGATGGAGCAGAAATAGAAAACCAAGGCAGCTTAACATCGATATTTTCTCCCCGTATGGACTTTGAACAATGGAAGCCCCTAACTGGTCGTGGGGACCCACTACGCAACGATCCAACATATGACTATGAACCACCAGTCCTCGAACGAGTCCACTATTGGGCTGAAGAAACTAGACTGGAACGAGAACATTATCCAGAGAGAAAATCAGAAGTGCTCATGCTCGGTATCTCTTCTCGTAAACCAAGTGTTACCTCACGACAGCCCCCCTTGCCACCAAGGCGACATGTGCATCGGCCTCAACCAAATAAGTACGAAGACTTTACCTACAAACTTAGCGACCACTATCCAATGACTATTTTAGTTCCCCCGCCTCCGCCTCCTCCCGGTCATCAACCACCGCTTTTTACTCTCTCGGATGACAAACCTATAATCGATAAAGTACCGTCACAAACGAAACCGAACAACTCGCCTCAAATTGTTATTCAAGATACTACAACTGCACCCGAACATCTTACATCTTCATATGCCCTACAAGAATCAAATTTAATCTATCAGTCTTCAACATCAACTCAAAATTGGATAAGGGATTCAAATGAAACAAAAATCCTGGAAAATGCTGTAAGTAGTGATTACGCAGGTTGGGGACCAACGACACCGGTCGATGATAACGATGCTGCAAATGACACTCATAACCTAATTTTGAATGACCACGCAGAATTTTCAAGACATCCTTACTCGTTCTACAAACCGATGTTGTCCGAATCACCACCCCCTCCACCCAAGTCGATATTTAGCCCTTTATTTGTATCAACTTTTATCCCAACCGCTTTGCCACCTACCACAGCGGTACCAGCTACTATAGCTTTTACTCAAGTAACATGGCCAACAGAACGCACTACTGAAATGATTGAAGTTTCGACGGAGACTCCACAAGAGACAACGACCGAAAAAAGAAGCACAATTCCATTTCAGCCAACACCGATTCCCACTACTATGACGAAACTAGAAACGAGCATGTTCGATATGCTCGGACCGATGATGTCTATGCCAATGGTTAATGGCCCCGAAAGACCCGAAGACAATCTTTATGCCCACGCATCTGAGACTGTTCATATATTTAACGAACATAAATCGGAAGACTTAAAAATTGAAACAATGCAAACTATGCAACCGCCACCGCCGATTAAACTCGTTGACAGTTCAACACCTCACAAACAACAATTCCATGTTAATTCACAAGTTCCCAATAAAAATCCTGCCTTATACACGCATGGTCCTTATTTACACAATCGTTTTACAACACCGATACCAACTACTGTAGAAGAGTTCTCAGAAAATGTCAAACAAACAACTGAGACGCCTACTGTACCTATGTATCTTATAATACAAGGTCACTCTAAGGTTAAAACTTACAGCTCAAAACCCAAAATTCCTCAAAGCAAAGAAACATTAAACAATGAGATTTCTAAACCTTTAGAAACAAATGAAGTAAAACATCTTCACCCAATAAATAAAAAATCGGCTAAAAAGTTGGATATAGCTGATGCCGGTCGAAAGAACAAAGCCAAAAATTTAAAGACATTGATTGATACTGGGCTCGGATCTATAGAAATACAAGAAACCGATCTTGGGATTAAATACGATGTTAGCGATGGCAGTGACGTGCCGATAGAAATATACAGGAAAGGCATTGTGGACAATGATGAAAATAACTATTCGACTCCTAGAAAAACTGCTAAAGAAATCAGAGCAAAACGTCAAATTGAACTCGAAGATTTATTACCGTTTGATGAAGATGCTATAGAAGAATACGTTTACAATTTTTTAGAGGGGAGAAAAAATGAGACTGGTATCACTGGACTAATCGCGCAAGCTGTAACTAGTGATGCAGCGCAGGCTGTCGATGAATTGGAAGATGACGATGACAGTGAACAAGAAGAAGAAAGATGAATGGTTGTTATGTGCTTTTCAGAGACATAATATAATAAATTACCTACATAGCACAATACCAAAAACAAAAACGATTTTGGTGCAGAAGTTTGATAATTTAATGAATTAGACATTAACTTAAATTTTATGTGTTGATCAACCCCACCGATGGATCAGCTTATTCCACAACAGAAGACATAAATATAGGTATCTAATTTTGCACTTGAAACACTAAATAGAAATACCAAGGAGGTATGTGTAGTAGGTATGTATAGTGGGTGTTCATTTAGTCGGCTATAACTCAACCGCATAATGTATTTTACCCATGATAGATAGGTACTGAACCGCTGCCCAAAAAAGCTTTACGAAATTCGCGAAAAAATGTCGACTCCCATATAAAAAATGTAAGCTGAAAAATAAAAATTTAATTGTTTAGTTTAGGAAAATGCTCATGGAAGAATCAAATAAGCAGTTGTTGCCGTCCAAATCAAGACCTATATTGTACACTAGCTTTTGCCAGCGGCTTCGCCCGCGTGGATGTCGGAAATAAAAAAGTTGATCAGGCCAAGCGAACACGATTTCCCGTACAAACTTTGCCACCCCTTTTCACCCTCTGGGATGGAATTCCCAAAAATACTTTCTTATCAGATGCCTACATAATTTATGGAATACGTTCTCCAAATTTCACGTTTCTACGACAAGCGGTTTAGGCTGTGCGTTGATCTATCAGTCAGTCAGTCAGTCAGTCAGGAGGACAAAGCATTTTATATTAGGTATAGAGATTTACCCAAATCCGCTATTCCGTGTGTATTATTATGTTTACTTATTTGAAAACCACCGATTAAACCGAATACAAGTAAACCAGTAAAATTGTAGGTACCTATCTATTTGCTCTCACTCTCACCAACTCACAAATTGTATCCAGTTATTATAGTATTGATTGTATCTGCTGTAAGTATAATTTTGACTATGGTTATTTTGCCGCAGGTAAGTGTAATACCTATGCATAAATGCTATTATGCATCTATTCAGTAACTAGATGCATAATGACATAATTATGCATAAGTAGTATTTACTATAATCAATTAATATTTATTTATACAATACAATAGATTGTACGCGTTGTTCCCGCAGTAATGTAAGTAGTGAATGGCGATATAATCATCTGCTAGGAATAGGTAATGAATAAAAATTGTTATTAAATCAATATTCAAGCATTCTGTTTTACCAAATAAAGAGCTAATGAAGATAGTGTGTTGCTGGAATTGCTGTGATTCAGTAAAGAAGTGAATAATTGGATTTTAATAAGACTATTTAGTAAATGTATTTATTTTAGTAATAAGCGATTTTGATTATATTACTTTTTTTACATAGCTTCGGAGTTTAACTTGCCAAAACTGAATTGGTTATTTAAGTACCTAAGTCCTAGTCCCTACTACAGTAGGTAAGTACCCACGTAGATACACTAGGTAAATACCTACCTTGTTATTTGATTTTTTTTTGCGTAGGTACCTATTGTAAGTAGTTATTTTTCCCGTAACAACCCTGATAATTGCAGCTTAGATAATTTTAAATTTTTCTAATTAAGTACATATGTAGGTTTAGATTGATGCACGTCTACAAAAAAGACACGTGCGACCAGCGGACGCGGCCCACTAACACACACACTTCTTACCATCCTTTTCGTAGAAATAGACAGAGACACCTTAGATAAAGTGAAAGCTGCTTATAAACCCATAAAGTCACATTTATTGCAATCCAGTGTAGCCTATAAGGAGTCATCTATGATGGAGGGTCAACGGCAGATAAGTTAAACAGCGTAAATGATAGTTGTCTACAAGTAAACATTTCAACATTAACATACTTTTTATAGAAACATGCGTAGGTAGCTTATTTGTTCAGAAAATAAAAATGCTCCAAACTTTGTATGTGGACCACATAAGGAAGCATTGTGTTACAGAAGGGACTATGTTGGACGCTGAATTACACCAGTCTGCTTGACACAGGCACACCTTGTACTCGGCTTCGGGGTGTCTGAAATAGTATAATGTTAATTTATTAAATACTAGCTTTTTAAACGTAAGAGTAAACGAATACAATCAGAAAGCTCCGAACTGCTAAGCTATCGGGAGTTACACGTGTTATTGTGAGTCAACCATAAAAGATAGACATATGCTGTTCTAAGATATTTTTTAGATAATTTTATATAGAACATTTCCGTCATACATGATTTCTATGTAGCTTTAACCATTAAGGCTGCACACGCGACGGAAGCTTAAAAAATTGAGTAACTCCTCCCGTTTTCCCAACATTTCCCTTCACTGCTCTGCTCCTATTGATTGTAGCGTGATGAAAAGTATACTATAACCTGCCCAGGAGTACGAAGAATAATTGTACCAAGTTTCGTTATAATCCGTCGAGTAGTTTTTGTTTCTATAAGGAACATACAGACAGACAGACATACAGACGGACAAAAATTTTACTGGATGCATTTTTGGCATCAGTATCGATCACTAATCACCCCCTGATAGTTATTTAAAAAATATATTTCATGTACAGAATTGACCTCTCTACAGATTTATTATAAGTATAGATAGTGATTCTCAAAAATCATATGACGCGAGCGGGATTTGAATCCGCGACTTCTGCCGTACCGTGGCTTAGTGCTCTGCCAACTGAGCTACCGGGTCTCGCCCGACTCATTTGAAATTTGAGATCCCTTTGTAGTATAATGTTCATCACACAAATACCTAAGACCCATTTTAGCAAAAGCATGTAAAAATTAAACAACTTGTTTGCAGTGGCAGCGGCGGCGCTAGACCAAACGTGGGCATCGCGCGTCGGCGACATCACTATCAGCTTTGCCAGGCCTCTTTCATTTTCATTCAAAGAAAGCATTAAATTACTAATCAGTTCGTTCACAATATGGTATCAGTCTCTTCTCTTCCACTTAAAAGCTAGGTACCATGCTACTTGTCGATGCAGTACCTAGATACCTACTAGGTAGGTTTGGTTTTGATTGGTAGGTATATAGGTACCTATCCACCTATTTTGGTTAACTCTATCGACGCTATGGCTGAGATATGGCTTTCTAGCTTTGGTTCAAGAGTTCAATACCAGTGCCGGATGAATAACTGGGTAGGTATATTTATGTCAACATAGATTTGGTTATGTTTATGCATGTGGACTTAGGTAACTCCTGTTTGTGCACTCTTGACTTCGTGCGATTCAGAGGGCGGCAAATTCAAGCTTGGTAGACGAATACACTGAGTATAGTGTATTCGTTTACCAAGCGTAGTAATCGCAAAGAGCAGCGTTAGACCGGTCGATGTGGCGTTCTTTGGGGGAGGCCTATGTCCATTAGCATCAGTGGGCGTGTTATGGCTGAAATGATGATGATAAATGTAAAAATATTGTCGGGCAGGGCGGCATTTTTCAGTTTTTGCCCCGCCTCGAAATAATTCAAGATCCGGGGCTATTGTTCACATAGGTACTCTTTCGGGGAGAAAATTGGTGGGTATGTTTTTGTAGATATGATCAGTATGATCACATACCTTTCATGCTTGCAAGTCATAGCTCTTGTGGGTATGATCATGGATCGAGGAAAGGCATCCTCTCCTGTTGATTGGTAGCATCCTCTCTGCACTATCCACGCATGCTGCGCCCGCGCTTTCCATGACCTCACAAAGCACATCGCGTTCTCTGTTGTAAAATTTTCCATTGAATATGCAGTGAAGGGTTATTTTAAGTATTTAAGGTTAACTGTAAACTGTAACCAAAAGTAATCTATATTATCATGATTATAAACACCTCCTGTGCAGTTGATAAGAAACATTCGAGTGCTATTGAATGTAAAAGTCGTCGGTACGAAGTCACTTCCGCAGCGGGTCCAGTCGCGCTGGGTCGACGAACAGTTATAACAGAGCAGTGTCTCATTTGTCTTCAAAAAAAATAACCAAAGGCACAACTTTATCAACAACATGTGTATACATACTAATTGAAATCTGTTAAAAGCATATCACGCAGAATCACTGTTAAGTGAATAGGATGTACTTAGTAGCACTCAATGCGTATGGAAATGGAAACCATAGAAATAAGGAGTGTGTCACTGTCATCGAATTGATTATTATCCTTCTTGATTATGACACATGTTAAAATAAGCAAGACTTCACAGGACGGATCAGCAACATGTCACAAAATGATGGAAAGAGGCCGACTTTAACAGCCCCAGCAAGAGCTTTCTTTTTTCGCAAACCTTATGCTATGCGATGCCCGCCATAGGGTTTCTTTCCTCTAGGGATGTGCTACGAAATTCGTGTCAACGTGTCTATTTCCGCCAAAGCTAAGCGCTATAGCGAAGAGGGTAAGATGTGCTATGAATACGCGCTGTGCGTGGAAGATATGAGGAAGATAACATAATGTGTCGTCTAGGCGCGGTCCCAGGAGGGGGTGGGTCATGGGGGTCATGACCCCCCCCATAATCTTACAAAAATGTGTGAAACACGGTAGGTAATTCACGGTATAGCATGTCGGCCATTATACGGGTGGCAGGTTAGACAGTGGAAATATTCTAAAGCTTAATAATTTCCGAGTGACTAATTAATAACTTAAAAGTCGACTAAATGTTTGCAACAAATAAAATAACTTGCCAGCGATTAAATATTTTCGCGACTATTATAATTATTATGTAAGGTTCAAAATTAAAGGTGTTGTAAAAACTAAAAACTAGCAGCTGCGTTTAGGTAGCAAATAAACTATACCAGTCAAATAAAATATTAGGCGAGGAGCTATAAATAATGACTTGGCGACTAATAATGTTAGTAGGGTGGCAAAGATAATATATTACCAACTATTTCGTGCCGTCTAAAAACATACCTAACTAGGGTCCAAGAGCGAGCGAAGCGAGCTCGGGAACTTGGACACCCCGACACGGACAATTTAGGTTCGAAGGGGTTGACGGGGGCTTCAGTGAGCGAGCAAAGCGAGCGAACGAAGCCCCCGTCAACCCCTTCGTGTTAGGTTACTTTTAACCTTGCAGACGGAAATAGGAGCCCCGCGTAGCGGGGCTCCGTCGACCACCTCCCTCCCCCTTGTAAGTCCAAAAAAGTTATATTTTGTTTTACATTGACACTGTAATTAAAAGTCAGTCTAAGGTAGATAATTCAACTTAAAACACGGCAACATTAATCTGCCGCTACGGTAGTTTGCAATTATTTTTTAAATAGAATCTGATTTATATTATTTATGAATGCCCATTTTCTATTTTATTTTCGCCATTAAGTTTCCGCTTAGATATTAATTCAGTTCCCAAAAGAAAAACTTGATGCTAGTTTAAATTAAAACGGAGCTTATTACTGATATATTAATATGCTACCTATTACTTATTACGATACTCCTTATTAGCTGCCAACCCATTATACCTAAATGGTACCCACTCTATTTTTTTTTTAAAACCTATATTCATTTTACTTAGTTGCCGCATTAAATACATGCCATATTCTAAGGGGTCATTGTACTCATCATTATGAACAACTTTTACAATGGGACCAACCCTGAAATCGCGAAAACAAAATCTGTTCCATACATTTTGTCGAGTTATGTGAACATAAATGTACAGAACAGCAGATTTTTTAGTTCAATGCAGCTAAGACCCAGGCGTGTCTGTTCTCCGCCAAAAGGAGGCCATTCCAGCTGGCTCCTACTTTTCGAGATGTGTCCATACCGATAACTGACCATTTCGAGCTCTTGAGCGTTACTTTGTCGTCAACCCTCAACTTTGGCTCCTATATTGAGTCCAAAGCTCAATTGGCTGCTAAAAAGCTGGGTATCCTCTCGAAGGTGCGGCGGTACTTCACGTCGGAACAATTGCTTCAATTGTACCAAGCACAAGTTCGTTCGTGCATGGAGTACCTACTGCTCGAATCTTTGGGATGGCTCAGCCAAGTACCAGCTTGAGGCGTTGGAGTCCATTGAGAAGCGTGCCAAGAAGCTCATCAACAACGACTCCCTTGTTCAGACCAAGCTCCTAAGTCTTGAGCAACGGCGCAAAGTTGCTAGCCTATCGGTTTTTTATCGGATACATTTCGGAGAGTGTGCTTCAGATCTGCATGATCTAATTCCATCCTGCCCTTTTTTCTATCGGACGGCCAGAAGCACGAAAAAGCACCATCGGTTCATGGTTGATATACCAAAAACCTGAAAGTGGAATCAAAGCGCTTCGCTTTGATTCCACTTTCATTGTGAAAACCGCCAAACAGTGGAATGCGCTGCCCGAGTGGGTATTCCCCGATAGTTAGATACAATCTGGGTGTCTTCAAGTCACGAGTGAATCGGTTTCTTCTAGGCAAGCGTGCTCCATCGTAGACCGCATCATCGCTTAGCATCAGGCGAGATGGCGGTCAAACGCAAGTCTATTTACAAATAAAAAAATAATAAAAACTTTTTTAACAAAAAATAACCGACTTCAAAAAGCCACTACAACGAAAATAATAATTTTGGTTTCGGAAGTCGGTGGCTTTGGTTTTTGTTTGCTTTTTTTGCCACCGACTTCCGAAACCAAAATTATTATTTTCGTTGTAGTGGCTTTTTGAAGTCGGTTATTTTTTGTTAAAAAAGTTTTTATTTTTCCCTTTTTAGTTCTTTATCTCGCGTTAGATTACTTTGACGACTTCGTTCAACAGTAAATCTTCTACGTAGTGTGTACATTTATGCATATAACTTTGTACGTAGGAATGATTACCTAATGTATTATATACTAAAACCTTCCTCAAAGTATGTAGATTACGTTAGTGAAAACCCCATCCAAATCGAATCAATAGTTTTTGAGAAAATCGCGCACATACAAACATACATACATACATACATACATACATACATACATACATACATACATACGTACATACATACATACATACATACATACGGGACGAATACAGAACCTCCTTTTTTGAAGTCGGTTAAAAAAAAAACATGGCCGCTTGGCGTCAGAACAAGTAAGAGAAGGACGTGAATAGCCGGAACCAAGAATATTAAAGAAATATTTAATCTTCTTGGCCGGAACAAATACATCCTTCCGGCTTATGTCAGTGTTGCTATGTAATCTTAACAATTATTTACTAAGGCTGCACGCATGCATGGGTCAGTGTTGCCAATATTATCTAACAGTTATTTATTAAGGCTACCCATGCAGGACGCAACAGATGTATCCCGAAGACGCGGGCGGAAGCTAGTAATAAATAATTAATAATACAAATAACGTACGTAACGTAATCCTTTCGGTTGTTTCCATTTGCCTAAAAACCTTGATATAAACCACACTGGCGACTAATGAGAGGCCAATATCATTGCTAAGGGGGTGTAAACCAACCCCGCCCCCATAATAGGGTGGTGAATTTCGTACAAAAAAACTGTACAAATCTTTTATTCTTTAGATCTATGCGACGAACTCAGTATAGGTACCTACGGGGCGTTGGAATTAGTAGGTACTTATCATTATAAATCTCTGTCTGTCTGTTTGTTACCTCATCATGACAAACCACTGTAGGTACCTACCTACCGATTGTAATGTTTGAAGAATGGAGGGGACCTGGAGAACATGGCAGCTTTTCATCCATCAATATACGCTGACGAAGTCGCGGGCAACAGCTAATAATATATAAAATGTAACCTGAACGTATATTACAATGAGACGTCAGTAAACATCGTGTTCTTGCCACATCTGTTCGACTTGGGCCGAATAATCCTCTATAAGATACAGGGTCTTGTCCATAACGTCTAAATGTGAACGTCCCATTGTAGCATAGTAAAGGAGAGGTCTTATGTATGATGATAATCAAATTCAAGATCACGAATAAATTCATTTAGTGTACGGCCGTTGTTTGTGACATTATAACTGGGAACCTGTCTACGGCCAACTAGATCTAGAGTTGGGGCGGGGGCCGGTGCCAGATAAAATTAGCAATAGGTAGCCTAGGTAGGTAGGTAAGGTATCTGCCAGATATCATCTCTTACAAACCCAAACCACAATAAGTTGAGTGGCTACATTTTTTTTTTGAAGTTACTAATCTGCCATCTACCTAGTAGTAGTAGTAGTAGTATACATGTGCGAAAATAGAGAAAACTGAAATCAGAGCCGTGATTAAGTACCTAACTGGTTTTAAAAAAATATGACGCCGAACCAAATTAAAGACGGCATGGGTACCTATCAGGGTTGTTGCGGATCCCGATATTTTCACATCCGCTGATGCGAATGCGGAGGCGGATATTTGAATGTTCACATCCGCGGATGCGGATCTTAAGATATTTTTAAAGAAACTATGTTTGTGGAGAAATAAAATACTTAATAATGAGAGTAATTTTTAATAAATATTTAGTAATGAAAGTTAAAAATTGGAGTGAAAAACAGCGTTGCGGTGTGGCATGTCGGAAATATAATTTCAATGTTGCCACATCGTAACATTATGCTGAGTGCCGACCTGTTGGCATGTCAATGTACAGCGGTTTTTATTTTTAAGTTCTGTTTATTTTTTGTTTTAAATATTATTATTATTTTTTTTTAAATTTTTATATTCATTTTGTAATTTCACTTTTTTTTTGTTACTATTTTTTTATTTCTTTATTTTAGTTTCTATCGCTGCACGCATAGACATGCGAATAAACGATTTTTCTTTCTTTTCTTTCTTTCTATTACATTTGCCTTGCCTGCCTTTTCGGCGTCAAGCCGTAGAGGTTCGTAAATTAAACCCGCGCTACCAACGCCCTGTCCAAATCAATGCGGAAGCTCCGCAATTAGGTATTTGACTGATTTTGGGAAATGGTTTATATTAATCTTCATTATATTATAAGCACACTACATTGATATTTCAGGGAGATCTACTGTATTTATCAATAAAAATCAGTGATAAAGTATAAATTTCCAAAACCGCTCCAAAAACGCTGTTTCTGCGGAAGTGACGTAACACGCTAGTAAACGAGCTTTGTCAACAAGACAGACGGTGCAGCTGAAATTAATTTCATCAATAAATCATTTTTATTGGCTATAATGGCGTATATAAATGGTGTGTAGTTCCACAATGTACAAATACGTCTTTAAGCAGTCCATCATGAATCATGATTCATGACACAAAAGAATTTATAGGTAATGTTTCTAAGTTTTTATCAACATAACCTAAAATGAGATTTCACAAAACTTCTGAATGATTATACAAAAGATTTGTAAATAAATATGTGGCAGGTAGGTACTTTTTTTTTTTTATTTTTTTTTGGGGATGGGAAATCATCAAATGACCCCTCCCGCTCTGGGCGGAGCGGAAGGGAGTGTCAGACTCTTACTGACTAAAACCCACCCATGTTCCTTCCTTAGCCCTTTTGTCCGGGTCAGCGGTATCCCTTCCGGACGATCCCGCTTTCCCGGGGCAGGTAGGTACCTACTTACACTGCTGTTTTTACATTTTTAAGTTCCGCAGCATAATAATCAGCGTTAGGTATTCTTAAAGAAAAGTGCAACCATAAATGCGTCTATCTTAGGTAGGTTGTATCAGCTTGCACAAAATTTGACTCCATTTTGAGATTCGATATGAATATTTATGCCACTAGATAGAAGATTTCTATGAAAACAGCTCCAGAAATAGCTCTAAGATCAAATATAGCACCCAGAAAACATAAAACGCAAACTACAATCTGTCAAAGCCGTGCTTACTCCAGTGTTGCCAAGTTAGATTTTCATTTTACCCCAATGCCTGATTAATTTTACTCTAAAATCATAACTATTTATACAAAAATACCTGGCTAAAGTTTTGGTTTTAGATATACAATAAAACAAGTTCTTTCTTAATCAATGGTCATGTTTCACAATAAAAATATGCTGAATTTGTTTGTTTAACTCAAATTCAATTCAAATACTTAGGTACCTACATGTATTGCTTACCAAAAAGCCCATAAACTATAGTAATCATAACAACAATACGAAATCTAACCTTAAAATTTTGGAAGTGACTCCGCGACCGCCGCCGTGACCTGAATTTGCAGCCGGCACTGGTTGCTAAATTGGCAGCCGGCGCTGACTTTTGAAAAAAAAGCGGGAAAGGGAGTTGGCAATTTGTCATAATTAAAAAAACATTTCATGTTTCATTTGAGTAACATACCTAATTAGGGTCCAAGAGCGAGCGAAGCGAGCTCGGGAACTTGGACACGCCGACACGGACAGGTTAGGTTCGAAGGGGTTGACGGGGGCTTCAGTGAGCGAGCGAACGAAGCCCCCGTCAACCCCTTCGTGTTATGTTACTTTTAACCTTGCAGATAGAAATAGGAGCTCCGCGTACCGGGGCTCCGTCGACCACCTCCATCCCCCTTGTAAGTCCAAAAAAGTTGTATTTTGTTTTACATTAACACTGTTATTTAAAAGTCAGTCTAAGGTATTTAATTCAACTTAAAACACGGCAACATTAATCTGCTGCTACGGTAGTTTGCAATTATTTTCGTCTGGTATCACTGCTACTTCAAGGCTACTCCGGTTCCTAACGGCATTATTTTTGGGAGCCTAGTCGGCGCCGGCTGCGGAGGCGCTCCCTAAAATTTTACCCTCAAATTTACCCTAAAGAATTCTTTACCCTAAAAATAAGTTGGCAACACTGGCTTACTAGCGTGTGACGTCAACAGAGTGCGACAGGCCGTTCTTGTGACAGCTACAATAACAAAAAATATTGCATTTTATTTTCGTGTAATTTGCAAAAAATATACATATTTTAGTTAAAAATCAAGTGAAATAAGTTTATTTACGCTATGAACTGATAGGATGACCACAATCTGTAGCATATTTTCAATGTTGTCAAGAACCGAATTGCGGATGCGGAAGCGAATATTCGCAACAACTCTGGTACCTATCACTAATTTCACGCATTTTTAATCTTCGTTCGTCTAAAACCATTTTTAGGGTTCCGTAGTAAAACTAGGAACCCTTATAGTTTCGTCATGTCCGTCTGTCCGTCTGTCTGTCTGTCCGTCTGTCACACCCTCGTAAAATCAACAGTTCATAACCAATACGTATGAAACTTCACAGGTAGATGTCTTCTGTGTGAAGTATGAGCTTCGAAAGTCGTGAACAATTTGTGGCCCCCCTGTAATAATTTTCCAACCGCGTTATCAAAAAATCTGAAAAAAATTAAGCAAATAGCATCTAATAAATAATTACGATTAAAATTGGTTTGAACAAGTATAAAATACGCACCCCTTCATGTGGGGTATCGTTGGATAGGTCTTTGAAAATAACTTAATTTTATGGAGGATTCTAAATGACTTTTTTATTTAAGTGCATATTTAGCGAACTAAGAGCTCTGAAAGTCGTTTACAATGTGTCCCCCCCCCCCTGTAATTTTCCTATCGCGTTATCAAAAAATCTGAAAAAATTCAAGCTTATGGAATCTAATAAACACTCTCGATTAAAATTGGTTTGAACAAGATACGTTAATTACTTTTTGAAATATTCACTATTTTCAGTTTTGACCGCAAAAATAACATTGTATTTTCATTATAATATTAGGAAATACAAAATTATGTTTGCAGTTGGAAGACTGAAATACTTCTTCCTACGGAACCCTAGACTGTGCGTCGTGCGACACGCTCTTGCTCGGTTTTTTTGCATTTTAACGATGATTTTCAAATGTGTGTAAAATGAGTGGAACTTCCTCCTCGGGTCATATTCCACGCTTTCTCTGCCTTGTTCAAAAACAAAGCTTCCCACTTTTTCACTGTGGATTTTTGGAATACGACAGCACTGACTTCACTAATGTGTTACCCATGCCGTCTTTAATTTGGTTCGGCGTCATATTTTTTACCCGACTGCGCCAGAGGGAGGGTTATGTTTTTTAAAACCTACTTAATCACAGCTCTGATTTCAGTTTTCTCTATTTTTGCACATGCATAGCAAATTAGTAACTACAAAAATTTACAGAAAAATAATGAAGCCACGTACCTATTGAGGTTTGGCACTTGAGTAGGTAACTAGATTATGAAGTTATCATATCAGTATAAAATTATTTTGATACTACCTACCTACTACACATATTTGTGGGTCAGGCTACGTACTTTTCAATCCACCCTCGTAATTACGAGCGCGAGCCTCAATGGATTTCTGTTAAGTAATTTGCATGATCTAAAAGTTGGTCGATCACAAAAACGTGTGCGGTCAGGGGACCCCCGTCATGAACGAAGTTCCAATAATCATAATTATCCATGTAATGGGTGGCAAACCTATTGCCTTATTCGGTCACAAATCTAGAATTCTAGACCTTGGCCTGCTACTGAGAATTTTATCTAACTAAAAAATCGAGTCGATACTACACGTATTTGTGGGTCAGGCTACGAACTTTTCAATCCACCCTCGTAGATAATTATGAGGTTTAAAAATCACTGAACAAGCGAGACTCGAATCCGCAACCTCTTCTGACGTCGGCATTTTTTTTAGATAAACATTCGAAATTAAATCAGTAGGTAAGTAGCTGGTGTGGTGGGTACTCAGTATTCAAAAATGTAATCTATCAACTTTCAGGATTGCCAAACTAGAAAGAGGAGGTTTTTAGAGTTCCGTACCAAAATGGTAAAAAAGGAACTTATGGTGCGACTTTGTCTGTCTGTCTGTCACACCTGCTTATTTCAGCAACTACTTATGCTATCGACTTGACATTTGGAACAGTTATAAAGAATGCTTGTTCAACTTTATTGCAAATGAAAAAAATCCAAAAATATTTTTATTTTCATTGCAAAAGGGGCCGGAGTCGGAGTCCGAAATTTTAAAGTGGGGTTACTAGGTCAAGTGACATATCATATGAAAGGGCTTGATCTGCACATTTCAAAATATATTTTTATTTTATGTCTCACAGTTTTCGACATAATGATGAAAAATGTCCAAAAAAATATCATCCCCCCCCCCCCTTATCTCCGAAGTTTGCGGGGCGAAAAATCTGAAATAATTAGAGTTGATAGGAATTGACCCAAATATGGCACCAAAAATAAAACGATGTTCCTAACTAGTACAGCTTTTTCAAAATCATCAAAATTCCTTCACAAACAGTTATGCGGTCCGGTTTTTTTCACTTTATTTGTCCAAAACCGATACGGAACCCTCGGTGCGCGAGTACTACTCGCACTTGGCCGGTTTTTCATAAGCTGATCTCACGGCGAGATTTTTTTTTTTTTTTTTTTTTTTTTTAAATTGGCAAGTCGCGATTTGCGCAATGCCACTAACAAAAACGGGGAAACTTTTAGTAGGAATGAAGAATAATTTAGGATAAGGAATTTGGAATATTATTGGTAAGGATCATAAGGATAATATTGATAAAGTGAATATGACTATCATATACGTAAATTATTGAGGGTAATAAATAACGATAAATACTTATATATTCTAGAATCATTAGAAGCCAGTAAGACAGGAATGGATGTAGGCAATGGAACACAATAGGAAAATAGCGAGTCAAAAAATGGATCGTGATTATAAAGAGAACAAGAAAAGAAAATGTGATTCAGATCTCCCACACCCTCACCACATTCGCAAAGATCACTATTTACAATATTTAGTCTTGCAAGATGGGCTGGGGTACAATTATGACCTAACCTCATGCGAATAAGGCAACTGGTAGCAGCTTTTCCAAAGTTTAATTTAAAATACCAAGGCTTTTTCGGGATAGATGGTTGTAGGCGTGAATAGTAATTTCCTTTGGTTTTGCTGCTATTTGCCCATGAATCCCCCCACGCCTCCCAAAGGAATTTCATAGGCAAACTCGCTAGGTCATGGCTAAAATTTACGTAAGGAAAAAGATCTCCACAGTCCACAGCGTCGTTAGCTAGATGATCTGCTTTAACATTTCCCGTGATGTTACAATGACCAGGAATCCATGCAAAAGAAATAGTTAGTCCTAATTGTGAGCAATCATAGAGAAGGTTCCTTATAAATAAAATTATAGGGAAAACTGGTTTACATTTGAACGGATTTTTTTTAATGGCCTGTAATGCACTTAAGGCATCGGTAAATATTATCGTTTTTTTAAGTTTCATGATACGAATGTACTCTAAAGCTTTAAATATACCGTAGCATTCACCTGTAAATACTGATGATTCAGGCGGGAGTTTCACTTTCTGAACTATATTATATTGAGAATGGAAAATTCCAATCCCAACATTTCCTGAAGTGGAGTGCTTAGAAGCATCAGTATATATGTGATGCCAATCCCCCCAGTTCTTATCTTTAATATAATTAAATGAGGAATTTGCAAAATTGTCCCTTTTATCAATACCTAAGGCCAAGATAATATCTGGAGAAAACACCAATGATTCATAGATACTAGTAAAAAGTGGATATGACATTAAGCAGTAACTCGGTGCTTCTAAAGCTACATATTTTTTAAAACTTTGTACAAGGCAAGGAGATGATTTATGTGACCAATAACTAGAAGAATTAGTCTGATCTAGAAGGGATTTAAGTTTAGCACGTAATGGATGATTCATAAATTGCAAAGAGCGGAATAAAAACTTATCGGAAAGATACTGGCGCCGGAGATAGAGGGGTGGTTCTACACTTTCAACTTGTAAAGCATTAATTGGGCTTGATTTCATTGCACCAGATATAATTCTTAATGCTTTTGACTGAATATTATCTAATTTTTTAAATGCAGCTCTATTTCCAGGCTCTAATAAAAATGTTCCATAGTCCAGAACGCTTCTAACTAAAGCATTATATAAAAGTTTTAAAGAAAATGGATGTGCTCCCCACCATACTCCTGCCAAACATCTTAACATGTTCAGTCTCTTTTCACACTTTGCGGTGATATACTCACAATGAGGAATCCCCGTAAGCTTACTATCTAAGAATACTCCTAAAAACTTTACAGAAGACTTTACAGGAATGAGATTGTCATCATAATAAACAAAAATGGGAGGAGGAAGGCGCATTCTAGAAAAGAGAACAATGGAACTTTTAGAAGCAGACAGCTCCAGACCATTGCGATCAAGCCATTTTTTTAAGGAACTAAGAGAGGAAGATAGTGAATTGCATGCTGATGCAATACAGTGGTGAGGACAGTATAAAAGAAGATCATCGGCATATTGAAGTACTTTGACATCACTACCTATAGAAGATTCAAGGTCATGGGTATAAATGTTATATAACAAAGGACTGAGAACCGATCCTTGAGGAAGACCTTTCCATATGAATCTAGATTCAAAGCTAGAACTAGAATCCTCAACTGAAAGATTTATGCACCTCTCAGACAAGATATTTAAAATGAAATTAGTAAGCAAAATAGGAACTTCTAGTTGAAGTAGTTTATTTTTTAAAGAAGATATAACAACATTATCGTAAGCAGAAGTAATATCGAGAAATGCTGATACTATAGAATGATTCTCCGAAAAAGCCAATCTAATATCAGTGACGAATATACTAAGACTATCTAGTGTACTTTTACCCCGCCTAAAGCCATACTGACTTTCACCCAATAGGCCACGGCTTTCTAAATACCATTCTAACCTATTTTTGACCAAATGCTCCGCAATTTTTAACAATACTGATGATAGGGCGATAGGTCGGTAAGCTGAACTACTTGATGGATTTTTGTTAGGTTTCAAAATGGGCAATACTACTTGGGATTTCCAGGAAGCTGGTACATTGCCACTTATCATTATAGTATTGATCAATTTTAAAAAATAAGAAAGAGAAAGATCACTTAAATTTGACATAAAAGAATAAGGAATTCCATCTTCTCCCGGGGCGGAGTCTTTAACATGACTAACTACACCTTTAAGTTCTGAAAGAGTAAATGGGCTATTAAGACCTGAGAGATCGTTTCTCACCGATGAAGGTATTGAATACGTGATTGATTCTTCTGGAGCATATGAGGGCGCTAAATTATCTAAAAACTGATTTTGTAACTGGGGTGGGAGTAAAGTACTTGATGTCTCGGTGAACGCTGATTTGAATCTTCTAATGTTACGCCATACGACAGATGGCTGAACATTAGGAGAAATAGCCAAGCAAAAAGATCTCCAACTATCAAATTTCTTTTTTTTAAACAATTTCCGAGTTTTAGTTACTACTTCACTCAGAATATTAAAATTTTCTACGGTAGAATTTTCGTAGTATTTTTTTTCAGCCTCCTTCCTCTTTTTTATAGCATCTGTGCAATCTTTATCCCACCAAGGTGGAGATGGAATTTTATTATGAGATGGTTTTTTTATTGGGAAAAGTTTATCAGCGGTTTCTATCATGGCCTTAGTTAGGGCATCATTACAAGATTGCTCACTACCAATTTTAATTTCCGGAAGTACAGAAATAGTTGCATCTAATTGTTCCCTGAACATATGCCAATCAACATCCGATAATTTGTACTTCAGTCGAGGAGGACGTTTGTAATAAGCTTTATTATTGAATGGAAAAGTTAAGATTAAAGGGAAATGGTCACTGCCAAAAGTAGAAGACATAACTTCCCATGTTAAAGAAGAAGCTAGTTTGGAGGAGCATAAGGATAAATCAGGAGCACTGATAGCTTCGTTTGGAGCAGTGCGTCGAGTTGGAGAACCAGTGTTTAGAATACACAGATTGTAATCATCTATGATATCTAATAAAGCATCACCGAAATTATTAGACATAGAACTGCCCCAAGATCGATGCTGACAATTAAAATCACCTAGGACTATAAAGGGTTTAGGAAGATCAGAAAAAATATTTACAAGTTCATTAAAAATAATGTTAGATGGACGAGGAATATAAACAGAAACAAAACAAATATTATTTACAACTGCTGCAATAATAGAAAAATCATTATTATGAGAAGGAATAGAGAATAATGAAAAAGAATAAGAGTGTCTGATAAGTAAGGCAACACCGCCATACCCATCAGAGCGGTCTTCTCTAAGACAGGCATAGCCAGGAATCTTAAACAAAGACCCCGGCTTAAGCCATGTCTCTTGAAGAGCAAAAACAAAAGGTTTATATTTATTTACTAGAAAAAATATATCTGATTTTTTAGAAATTGCGCTTCGGCAATTCCATTGGAATACCTTGGCTGGATTGTCCATTATTATTTTTTGAATATTCAGTAACTGCATTGTATACAGGGGCAGCGATGGACGGTGAAATTAAATGAGATTGTGTCAAAGACTTAATCAAAGCTATAATTAAATCATTTACAGATAATGTAGACAAATTATCACTGGGAGCAAGTGCACAACCATCCTTTGGATCCGGCATTCTACTGTCCCTTGCAAGATCTTGATGGAATTGTTGATCATAACCTTTAGAAAAGGAAGGTGGAGAACGAGGTTTAATAAATACTGTTTTTTTATATGACTGAGTTTTATTTTGTTGGAATGGTGAGTAATCTTGAGGAATTGATGTAGTTAAATTATTAGAAAGTTTAGGTGATGATAATAAGGCATCAGCATAAGAAATTTTGGAAATGATTGGATATAATTTTGAGGCTTCTGCATATGAAATACATGATTTGGCCATAGATTCTTTAATACTCTTTTGTCTTTCATATTCCAAGCACTTCTTACTGATGGCTTCATGAAAGCCCTTACAAAGACAACATGATAAATTATCCTCAGCGGCTGTACAACCACTCCCAGTGTGCCCTTGTCCACATTTATAACACCTAGGTTTAGATCTACATACATTTTTGACATGACCATACCTACAGCAGTTGTAGCATTGAATAGTGGGATATATATATAAGTCTACAGGCAATGCTGTAAAACACATGTATACACGTTTAGGCAAAACTTGACCATCAAACGTTAAGATAACAGTTTCTGTATTTTTAAATTCATATTGATCATTAATGCTTATCTTCCTTTTCATCCTTCTTATTTTCAAAATATCACCACAACCGATTGGTACACAAATATTTTCTTTGACTTCCTCATCGGACCAATCTGAAGGTACACCTCTTACTACACCCATGCGGGTGACAGAAAAGGTGGGAACAAATGCTTTATATTTTTCATTTATTAAAAGTTTGCTGTCTAAAAATAAATTGGCTTCCTGGAAAGTTGAAAATGATATGGAAAGTCTGTTCCGGCCAATTTTTTTAAGGCTGCCATTGACTATGTTATGAAATGAATTTCTTTTTAAAAACCGACCAAAGGCAATTGCATTTAAAAAAACATTATCATTATTAACTTGTTCACGCTGTATGTGAACAACATATGGGGCTGCATCTGATGCATTGTAAAATAATCTTGCAACTGTGAACTGTGGAGATTTTCCGTCAATGTTGAGACCCGTAATTGGGCTAGCTGGGGGATCTGAACTAGGCTTGTTTGTATGTGAAATCTCCATATCCTCAATACAACCACAATCGTTGTGTCGTTTGCCGCCATTTTTGCGCCTTTTTTTATTACATTGTTTGCAGATTGTGGGTCGAGCAGACACTCTTTTTCTTTTAGCATTTAAACCGCCGCTGAGAGATCCATCAGTATCAACTGCACTGGTTTCATTGTTGGAAATTGTGACATAGTGGGCTATATCGGGAATGGTCCCTCCGGGATCATCCGGAGGATCCATTCGGAAAAAAGTTAAAAACTTACCAAATATGAAGATAACACGTAGATATAACTAAACTAATATTAATATATACACACTAACACTAAATATTTACAATATGTATATCCAAACCAATAAAAAATTTAATACAACCAAAATACACGACCGCCAAATTTAAGGTTTCCCGCGCTTTTCCACGGCGAGATTTCTGCTGCTGAACTTGTGACATTATAAAATGCATTTTTTTTTTTTTTTTTTTTTTTTTTTTTTTTTTTTTTCTCTTCGCCCTTCTTGGGCAGGCTAAGGTCTTGGACCATACCGCCTCGTCTTCAGTAATTATTGTCCTTCTTGATTAAAAGTAAGGCCAAAGCCTCGTCTTCAGTTTTATCCTTCTTGTTCAAAGGTAAGTAAGGCCGAAGCCTCGTCTTCAGTTTCATACTTCTTGTCCAAAAGTAAATAAGGCCACAGCCTCGTCCTTAGTAGTTTATATCTTGATTATGTTTATTTATTTTAGGCCAGAGCCACGTCTTCAGTATTCATTAGTCAAAATCATAATATTAAGGTGTCATATCCGTGTATTCGTCATAATCATGTTGTAAAGTAAGGTCATATCCGGGTCATATCCTTCTAATATTATTATGTCGCCCCGATCGGTCAGATTGCCCAACCAGTGCTGTCAATAAATGTATACAGTGCTGTGTATGTACTGTAATTTTCCAGCAAACTTTGAGTGTCGCGCGGGATGCTTGCTGGCGTTTTATATATTTCCAGTAAATTATCAAATAGAGGAATTCTTTGTAGATCATATGCAGGGCATTCAAAAATTATATGATCTAGGGTCTGATCAATTCCTAAGTTACAATTTATACAAACAGGCGATGTAATAATTTTCATTCTGGCTAAATGTGCATTGAATCTTCCATGTCCAAATCTAAGACGGTTTAAAGTTGTGTAAAATTTTCTGCTCTTAGGAAGAACAGATCTGGTGAACCAGGGCGCAGAACCAGTGATTTGATTTATTTTCGCATACCATTTTCCTTTAGTTCTTAGTGTTTCTTGCCAGTTCTCATGCCAATTACAGGTGTTTTGTTCACGTAATTTAGTAAGCAGGTCCGAACTTGGTATGGCAACATTTCTTGTCTCTGGGATGTCAACGTCAACAATAACTCTTGCAAGATAATCTGCGTTTTCGTTTCCTGCTACTCCTATGTGGGAGGGTGTCCATATTAAGCTTATTGTAAATCCTCTAGATAGAACAAAGATCAGCGTATAAAGTCCGAATCTCATATAAAATATTTCCGGTATTGGCGTCCAGTTTCGGGTTTTGTAAGGCCATGAGAACACTCATGCAGTCGGTCGCTATAAGCCAAGTTGTGTGCCCAAGATTCTTTACATGTATGTACTGCAGAGCTGATAAAATGGCTAGAGATTCTGCTGTAAATATAGACATGGCTCCAGGTAACCGAACTCCATGTCCAACAGTAAGATGAGGTAAATATATGGCTAACGAAACATTTCTATTGTTTTTGGATCCATCAGTAAATATATGCCTGTACCCAGGGAACTCTGCAATTAACTGATAGACATCTTCTTTACTCCGAAGATCGCGATTAATGTAAATGTTCATGGGCCAGAATTTGCTGATGTAATTACCGGAGTAACATGGCCATCTGCCTTTACATTTCTCAATTTGATATTGATCATCAATACTGATTAGATTAGAAAAGTCATGAAATATATAAGGGACATTTACGAAATTAGAGGGATTGTATACTCTATAATAAAATAATATTTTCTTTAATAAAGGATGATTTTCGAAAGATAAAAGCTTGAGAATGTATTTGGACTTTAAAAACTGAAATCTTATATTCATAGGAGGAGTGTTACACTCAATTTGAAGTGAATTAATTGGAGTTGTCTTCATTGCACCAGTTACACATCTAAGATTGTGGTTTTGAAGAATCTCCAATTTGTGAACCAATCTCTGATCAGACCCAAAGCACAAAAATCCATATTCGAAATGACTGCGGACTAGAGATTTATATAACATAAGCAAAATTTTTGGATCAGCTGCAATCGACAGTGACTTTATAAAATTAAATGCTTTATTAGCTCTACCTAACAGATAATCGACATACTTAGTCCATGAAAGGTTGCTTGTAAAAATGATACCCAGAAACTTCACTTCATTCACTATTGGAAGAACACTATTATTGTAATAGATATGTAGGTCTGTTTCACACTCTCCAAACACTATAACTTTAGATTTTTCTGGACTAATATCTAAGTTAAGATAATGAAAATAGTTCTTTAGCCGAGTTAAAGCTGTGTTTAAAATACTTTCAACAGAACTTATATCTGAACCTGAAGCATAGATAACCAAATCATCTGCAAACTGCAAATTTGCCACTTCAAGACCAAGTACAATGTTTAGTCTATGTAAATAAAGGAGATAAATCAATGGACTGAGGATGCCACCTTGACATACGCCTTTATATGAAAAACGTGGCCCTATTAAACGTTTATTCACCTTGACATATACTTCTCTACCATGTAAAAAGTTAAAGATCCATATTATAATTTTTTCAGGAATACCAAGGGCACGAAGTTCACCACACAAAATGTGCAGATTAATGTTGTTGAATGCACCCACTACATCAAAGAAGACACCAACAAAATGATTGTCCATTTTAATAGAATTGTATATATCTAATTGCAAATGAGAAATGCTATCTCGAGTAGAGAACCCACGTCGAAAGCCAAATTGATTGGATGGTAATAGACTATTACTTTCTATATAAAATTCTACTCTTTGTTTAATTAGTTGTTCAAAGGTTTTTCCCATGCATGATGTTAATGCTACTGGCCTATAAGATTCTGCTTTGTGTCTTACTTTGTTAGGTTTAAGTACTGGGATAAGACAATCTGTTTTCCATTCATTAGGGATAACCATTTCCTGCCAGAGTAAATTTAAAACACTTAATATGTCAGAAAGTGCCATAATTGATACATTTTTCAACATTTTGTAAGGTATTCCATCAAGGCCAAAAGCTGAATCTCGTCTAGATGATATTGCAGATTTTAATTCCTGAAGAGAAAATGGATAAATTAGATATTCATAATGTCCTGAAGCTTTTACTTCATGAGGAATTGATTGAAATGGCCCCTCAACTGTATCTGGAGTATATTTTTTAAGAAAATCAAATACCCAAGGAGCAATATTATTACTTGAAGGTGAAAATGTTTTATTAAATCTTTTTGACATTTGCCAAACCCTAGATAATGGAGTAGTTCTATTAAATGACTCACACAGAGAAATCCAACTTAAATATCTTTCTCTTTTTAACACTAATTTTTTAAGAGCTTGTAATTTTTTAAACTCAATATATTTTTCCAATGTGAGATGGTGCTTGAATACTATATAGGCATTCCTAGAGTCTTCTACTGCTTTAGTGCAATTCAAATTCCACCATGGTAATGGAATGCGTTTTTTACGATTATTATTTACTGATGCTGTATCAAAAGAAGAATCAGATCTTATAGTTGATGGTAATGACTTAATAACAGCTAAATTTAATAACTTTATCATGTCATTATATGAATTTAATGGGTTATCTTTATTAATTTTAAAATTCATTAACAAACTATCAACAGTCTTCTTGTATATTTCCCAATCAACCAGGTTAAAATTAAAATGTTTTGGCAAATTTGAAGCTTCCATATCATGTGGGTTATTATAATTGTCATTAATAAGTAACTTTGTAATTACAGGCAAATGGTAACTACCTAAAGGATCATCATGAACAGACCAGTTACAAGATAATGAAATTGAAGTTGATACTACAGTTAAATCAAGTGCATTTCTTTGCCACCTATCAGAGCCTACAGTTGTCATTTCTCCATCGTTCAATAAAACCAAATTACAGTCATTAATGATTTCAAGCACCTCTCGGCCACGGATGTTCACACTGTTACATCCCCAAGCCGAATGATGTGCATTGAAATCTCCACCCACCAAAAGAGGACCAGGAATATTGCGAATTAAATTATCAAACTTATACTTAGTAAATGAAGCATTTCCAGGACTATAAAAACTAACTAATGAAATTTCTTTTTTATTGCCATATTTTAAACGAATCGCTATATTTTGTATGGAATCATCATATAAAGTATCTATTTTACTAAATTGTAAACTGTTATGTATTAAAATAGCTACACCATTGTGTGAATTACCTGAGTCTAATCTTACTATATTATAACCTTTAATACTAAATCTCATGTGAGGCTTGAGCCAAGTCTCACACAATAAAGCTACATGTATGTTATACTCATGTAAAAAATACGAAAAAGCAAGTTTATTACTATTGATGCTCTGAGCATTCCACTGTACAATATTCAGCTGATCCATAAAATTAAGGTTTATTTATATTATTCTGGATTTTTGATAATAGAACATCTTTTATGCTTTGAGTACAAATAGTCTTTTCATTATTTTTATTTTGAGAAATTAATGTTACTATTGTCTGTATTAAAATATTTAAAATTGGTTCTGTTTCAATTAGTGATTGTAATTGTTTAGCAGGACTGGACTTTGAAAGGGATGGAAATGACTTTTCATTGAATAAATCTGCATAAGATTTCTTATTAATTTTGTGTTTGTTTTCTTCCACTTTTTGCTGTTTGACTGGACACTGTGCCGAAATAGCTACATGATTACCTTGACAGTGACAACATGTAGCCTCAGTTGATGGTATTTGACATTCTTTATAATTATGGTCCTTTGTACATATGGAACATCTTTGGGAGTTCTTACAGAATTTGGCTATATGACCATACCTTAGACACTTCAGGCATTGTTTCACCGGCGGAATGTACGGCCGTACTTCGAATCGCCAGCTGTTCAGGTCTACACTATCGGGTATTGTTGCACACGAGAATGTGATGGACACCGTCTTCGTAGGCTGAAAAGACACCCCCCCTCCTTCTGAAATAGTACGACGCATAAATCTTCTGACAGAAATAATATTCTTTGTGCTAGTTATAGCATTATAAATGTGTTCGTTGCTCAGGTCAATTGGAACATGCATAATAACACCTGTATTTTCCGTAGCAGTTGCAGGAATACTGGCTTTCAATTTATAACTATCCAAAAACTTACGATTCAATAACGCTGCATTGGCTAAACCAGGACGTTCAAAAATAACACCAATTTTATAACGATTCATGCGCAATAATTGTTTTACTCCCTTGTTGTATTTTTTTATGCTGGTTGAAAGGGACATCATGTCTCTATCACCGATCGGGACTAAGTCAATACTTTCAAAAAATACGACATATTCAAAATTGCCTCCGCTTTCAGGGTATGACCTAATGTAGTCAGGAATCCTGAATTCCCGATACTTATCCTTTTCAATTGGTACTGATTCCTCTGAAGAGCTTGAGGCTCCACCGTCGTCTTCAGAGGACAGCAATGGTGGAGCAGAAGACGAAACATCTTCTTTTTTTCTTTTCTTTGGATGCCCTTTCTTCCCCATCATGAGAAAAGCAAGCAAATGAACTTGTGAAGGAATAAACTAATTATTTGAAAATTTGTTTTAAAAAAGGCGCCCAATCGATACGAATTTCCCGCGCTTTTTCTAAAATGCATTATTACATATTATAATGAAGTAAAACCAATTGTTGTCAAGTTTCAATAATGTATTTCGTAGTTTCCATAAATTGATAACTATCCACTATCGGTGAGGTAACAACTCTTGTAGAACCATCTCAGCGAGCTACAATTTCTAAATTCACAATCTAACTGATAATTTGAGGGTGCATCCAAAACATCTTAATTAAGTATTTCCGAAGGCAACCAAGTTTGATTCAGACGATCGGGTCCATATTTTGTCAGTTTATACATATATGGGTAAAAATACACAAAGTACCTATCAATTATTAGTATTACTATTACCAGTTTTAGTTAGAGTTAGGGCTACGTGAAGTTTAATACTCTGCATCTATCAGTAAATGTATTGAACGCACCCAGCACGCATTCACCGCCGCACAAACTGTGGGCACTCCCAAAACTACGTTAATAGCCACAATACAATTATGTTTAATGTAACGACAAATTTTATAAGTGTTGTAGCGCTTCTGACTCGCAATCATCCTTTGGACCCAAAAAAACACTAAATAAGTACCTACCGTGTTACACAACTCAAGCCAACATTTAACATTTTTTCTTCCTTTTTTTTTTTAAATGTTTTTGTCGATAAAATGAACAATATTGCCACTTTGCGTTGTATGCGTGCGTAGGTTTCAATGTACGCATGACGTGAATATCCAGAAAGATATTAATCAAATTAACTAATACCTACAATGTTCACAATAAAATTTTATTCATATTGTAATGACTGAGCGATATTTCGTTTCTACATATTTAAAAAAATATTATATTAGGTAAGTATATAAATTTAAAACTCAATATACAATCCAAATAACTAAGTGGCTATAAATGCAAATTAAAAAAGTAAAACAATAATATATCACAATGTAAAGTCGATAAGTTAACACTTAGGTATTGAAAATAAAACATGACCTACACAAATTTCCCGCTCAGTCTCAATCAATATTCACTTTTAGACCTTCACAATAGAAAGGTATTTCAATGTCAGAATTTTATGTAATTTTCTTAATAAAAATCCAACAGTTGTAAGTTACATAACAATTTAGTTAGGTACCTACACATATTTTGTTCATATTAAATGCAAAAACGTAAATAAACATCTCATAACTAAAAGTCTTGAGAAACAGTTTACCACTTCAATATGAAGTAGGCATACAACTTACATAAATTTTATTTGACATTTTGAATCAAATATCTGTTAAATGCCAATAAATCAATTAACATCTACATTGTAAAGTAAAGGCTACCTTCAACAGAATTTAATAAATATTTACAATATATTTTTGTGAACTTCATGTGTAAGTTATTGTTAAGTTTTGTGAAACATTTAAAAAGCACAGACATTAACCCCCTTACTTATAATAAGTCATAAACGATGATTAAATTAAACAGCTCATAAGTCAATTTTATTGTTATCTTTATTCATTGTCATACAAATGACAAGGATAGTTGTTTAATTAAATCAGTGGTTAAATTAAGAGGCGTTTATAAATAAGGGGGTAATTGTTTAGTAATATTTTATGTTTATCTACTGAATTGAAGAACCATGTAATATTATTTAGGTATAACTGACTTTTACAATTGTATAAGGTGCACCTAAAAATTTACAATATAAGTATTGGGAAATCAAAGCTCTATTAAGAGGCAGCTTACTAGAATTATTAACACCAAAAACTTCATCTAATGATGCGATGCGAGTCGGCGGCGGCTAGGTACCAGTAGTCCACAACGAGAATACCATCTGGCACAATATTTGATAACATCTAATAAATTGATAATTAAAATGATATGACACAATTAAATAATAGTATTCCAAGCAGTCTTAAAGCTTTAACAAATAACAAAAATTTGGTAATGAACATAGGGGATATACGGATACATACAATGAGAATAATAAACTGATCTCTCTGGCTAACTTGGACGGCCAGGTTTTATTCTCGTTGAGTATGTGGCAAGTTGTCTGGCAAAAGTCTAGCTCACAGTCCAGTCCAGTCCCCAGCGCTCAGATACCTTTAATTGTGCTGCTGCTGCATCTTTGAGAGAGAACAAGTGTGTCATTTCTAGTTCAGTTTTGGCTAGTGAGATAGCCTTCTCAAATAATTCTAAAGATCGTCTCAGGTTTCCTCTGTAAAAGTAAAAAAAAAAAATAATTTTAGTTTTATTTCTAATTAAATAACTTTAATCGTTGACTGAAACTAAAATCCATTTAATTTTATAATCTATTACATAAAATAAATCTGTAGAGAGGTCAATTCTGTACATGAAATATATTTTCAAAATAACTATCAGGGGGTGATTAGTGATCGATATTGATGCCAAAAATGCAATCAGTAAAATTTTTGTCTGTCTGTCTGTCTGTCTGTATGTTCCTTATACATAGAAACAAAAACTACTCGACGTAACTTGGTACAATTATTCTTCATACTTCTGGGCAGGTTATAGTATACTTTTCATCACGCTGCAATCAACAGCAGCAGTGAAGGGAAATGTTGGGAAAACGGGAGAAGTTACTCCATTTTTTAGGCTTCCGTCGCGTGTGTAGCCTTAATGGTTAAAGCTACATAGAATGCAGCTCAATCCCAAGACTTTCTGTCCTCCATATAATCTTTAACACTATAAAAAGCTTTATGATAAAGTTTTCGCTTTATTATTGATTTGAATTTATTAAGGCTTAATTTTTGAATTAATCCTAAGATTTACTGGTAAAACCTAGGATTTACCACTATTCGGGCTATTACAGTAACATAATACACTGTATCACAATATTTACAATTTAACTTTATTATTTTATGTAGGTACTGGTAATAAAGCGTGACATAAAAGATCCGCGGTCTCACTTTTGTCGGTTAGAAACGGACGTTAAAGTGACGTGCGCATTTTCCAAGAGATGCCCAGATACTGTTCTCCCAACCCTGTGCCGTGCATGTGCAGCGCGAAAGAGATGGAACATACACACTGATGTTTATTCATATAGTAAAATTGTGTCCCTATCTTTTTGCACGAAACGCGTGTGCGTATTATCGATATTGATATACTACACAAATTTAACTAAACGATGTTTACACCTGCAGTAATAATAAAATATATTGGTATAATTTGACAGGCATCATTGGCAATATTGCCAATGCTGCTGGCAATATTGGTATTTTACCGGCAGTGGCAACATTGGGAATATTGCCACCAGGCACATCACTAAGCTTGGCCCACAGGACTTACTAGTTTCACGACACTATCACACTAGTTTTGTAATGTACTTCCCGCTTAATTCTAGTGTCTCTAGTGTATCATAAACGATTATCAAATAATCGTTAAATAAGCTGTAATAAATGACGATTACGATTAATTACTAAATGCCAATAATAGTCGATTACGATCAATTGTAATCGTTTCATCACTAGTTATACACAAAATTTATAATTAGAGACGCTCAAAGGAGTCTCAAAACCAATGTTGGTAAAAACTAAAACTACATCATTAGATTTTTGTTTTCCTAGCCAGGAACTGAACCCGTGGATTTTGGAAAAAAATACACACACTAATGTTGCACCATCCGATAGTCTCGCTATTATGGATCAAATTCTGGGAAGTAATGACATTTTTCATATTTTCAAGTATTCATACATTACCCCCACCTGTTAGAAAAATAAATAGTATTTAGTTAAAAATCCAAACCTTCCTTTAGTTTGCCGTATGTCAATACTTCCCAGAATTTGATCCTTATTAACGACAGTATCGGATGGAATAATAATACAGGATGTGTTCTTTTTCAAAATCAACGGTTCCTATTCCCGGATAGGAAAATTTGAATAAAAAATTTTATAATGATGCAGTTTTAATTTTTACCAAAATCAGCCCCAAGACTCCTTTGAGTGTTTTTCGTTAATTATTAGTTTCGGATTTGGCCATCCACACCCAGTTAAAAACCCTGTATTATTCACCCTGTATACAATTTAATCACCCTCATTTTGTTTACTTCTTTTTAGTTTGATTAGTATGTAGTTGGGTGTTTTAGATTTCTTTACAAAACTTTTTTATTACCTATGTTTTCCAAAAAGTTTAAAAATAATAAAACTTTAAATGTTTTAAAGTAATGCTTTAAATATATTTAATTAACCCCCCACAATGAGGAATAAATACAAAAGCATTTTTGCTGTAATAATCGTAATCAAGGAGTATTACGAGCAATAATTGTAATGGTAAGGGATGATTATTACAGGCAATAGTCGTGATCAACCATTATTACGGGCAATGATCGTAATCGTAATCACTATGTGATTGTTTCATCACTATTTACAACATTTATGATAAACATAATATTATTATGAATAAAGAATTTCATTCAACTATTTCCAATTCAAGGACCTATATTGTAAGGTTGATCTCTCTTACATAACAATAAAACAATTCTTTTTACAAGATAGTATGAGATATGGCTTCTTATCTCTTATTGTATATTTACTGGTACGGATGATAAAACAGCTCAATGATAACAGTGGATAATACCTCAGTATAGGATGTCAATTGTAAAGCAAGACTGGATATTAGGTGACTTTCTGTTAGGCATGAATCACAAGACATTCAACTGGCATGGCAAAGTAAATGACATAATCATTAATTACAATGAAGTTATATAAGCTATTTTATTTAAAATTCTGTTTGTCTTACCTCTGTACTTCAATCGTACCCAATGTTTCATATGCAAAGTCACATTTGTCATCCATTTCAATGGCTTTGTTAATCAGTTTCACAGCTTTATCAAAGTCTGTGCTCTTCTGCAGCTGCACCAGTCCCTTGTGGACATACAAAGTAGCATTGTTAGGGTCCACTGAGAGGGCAGCATCAAACAAAGCCTCAGCACGACCCCACTCCTGCTGGTCTGATAATACTTGAGCAAACAAGATATATGCTTCAGTACAGCGAGGAAATCTTTCCAAGGCCTGCTCAAAGTCCGCACGCACTTGAGTCAAAGCTCCAACATTCTTATTGATCTGTGCATGTCTGTAATCAGCATAACACTTCTGAATGTAAGCAATGGAAAAGTCAGGGTTCAATTCAACAGCCTTTGCAAATTCTGCTGTAGCCTCATCCATGCGCTCCAAAAGCAAGTACACTTGTCCTCGGTGATGATAAATGTCAGAATTATTAGGATCCAGTTGTGCAGCCTTTGCAAAGTCTTCTAAGCAGCGCTCAGTGTTTTCCAATTGTGTAAATAATGAAGCACGCTTGATCAAGGCATTTACCTTGACTTTAGTAGAAGCATCACTGTCAATAACCCTTGCAAGATCTGCTTGGGCCTCATCATGTCTTCCTAAAAGCAGATAGAATGTTGAACGCAGCAACAAGGCTTCATTTTTATATTTGCCATCAGAGTCTTTCAGTTCATCAGAGCATGCATCAACAATGGAATCATAGTCTTGAGCATCGAGAGCTTGCTTCGCTTTAGCAAAGCCACTTATGACCTTACTATCAAGTTGTAACTTAGTAATGGGATCCTCAGAGAATGCTGAGAAATATGTCTTTATAAAATGTTTAGATGGCATGACTGGGCGGCGTTTAGCAAGAGCTTCGCGAGCATGCTGCCTGCCCAGAGCTTTCAAGATTCTATCCGCATTTACAAGAGAACTCTGTACTTGGAACTTTTCAAGAATGCAGGCAGAAGTAACATCTTCGAGAGCCAAAACAAGATCACCACTTTTCTCAGCAGCACGAGAGCGCCTTAAGAAAGCCTTTACGTACTTCTCATTGAGTTTAAGAGCAAACGTACAATCTTCTTTAACTTGCTCCCACATTTCGCGTTTTTCGTAACATGCAGAACGATTCTGATAGAAAGTGGCAAGGTCGACGGGACGGTCGGGAGGGCAGGCCTCGATCGCTTCATTGTATAAAGCTATAGCTTTGTCATATTCTCCTGCATGGAAAGCCCGGTTTCCGGCACCTTTCAGTTTCATAGCGCGGTCGATAGCGCTCTCGGAAACTTTGGCGTTGTTCTCTTCATTATCCAATGAAATGGTAGTCTTGGCTTTTAACTCAGACACTTTTTTCTTTTCTGGATCTTCTAATCTGTTTCTGAGATAAAGGTAACCTAAACCGATGGCAAGAGGTGCGCCAAGAAGAATTGCCAGTTGCCATTTAGGAAAAGGTGTACTGCCGGTTGACGCCATTTCTTCTGGGAAATTGCTTCAACAGATATAAAACCATAAACGATTCACCATTAAGTTAATCACTAATATATTATTATCGTAAGTACAGAACACCTAATTTATAATTTATAATACCGTTCTTCTCATTTTCATTGATGTCTTCATGCACGAAGGTAAAGCAAAACATAGATAATTTTTTGACATTTTTTTTTTTTTTTATGCAATGATTCATTCATGTCATGTGGAATTCTCTTGCCAACTTGAAACTGCCAGTTCCTTCTATTTTATCCCGGGACCAAGGAAATGAATCAACCACTTCTTTTAAAAAAGCATCGAGTTTATGACTATTATGACCAAGAATATTATAGTTAATCTGAGTTAATCTTCTTGATTATGACCATTAAACCAAATTAGTATTCTGCAAAATGCAAAAACTTAGACTAGGCTTGCAGAAAAAATATCGATGTATCGATATATCGATATTTTTTGTTCGATATTTATATCAATATTTTTTGGCGATATTATTTAGATACATCGATATATCGATATAAAACATCAAGTATCGAAAAGTATCAAAAAATGGCTAAGTGTTTTAGTTTAGGGAGGGATTCGATCTTGGCAACTCCGTATAAAAATAAGCGCGAGAACATACGTCCGGAATGCGTAGAGACATTCCGGTTGTTTGTTCTCGCCCTAAAGCTGCGTCTCATGCGACATGTTTTCGTGTTCGACGAACATCGAACAGTGAACAGTGAACGATAAAGGGGCGTGGTCTACGTGTTTTGACGAACAAAAACACTCAAAACACGTAGACCACGCCTCTTTATCGTTCACTGTTCACTATTCGATGTTCGTCGAACACGAAAACAGGGCGCAGGAGACGCGGCTTAAAGCCGGGTCTCCTGCGACGTGTTTTCGTGTTCAATTGAACGACGAACATGTTTTCCGTCACGTGGTCGAGTGATTTTGCTAAGCAAAACGCGTAGGCCGCGCCCCTTTTTGTTCATTAAACAAGTTCAATGATCAATGAACAGGCGCAGGAGACCCGCCTTAAGGGTGGCAAAATACGTCCGGATAGTCTGGAATGCCCCTCCGGAATTAAGAATTTGAATGAGTGATTTTACGTCAAAGTGAATGGAATCGTTCATAAATTGAATGATTCCAGCCACAATCGTTCAATTTAGTAACGATATCATTCAATTTGACGTAAATTACCTTAAGCCGCGTCTCCTGCGACGTGTTTTCGTGTTCGATGAACATCGAACAGTGAACAGTGTACAATAAAGGGGCGTGGTCTACGTGTTTTGAGTGTTTTTATTCGTCAAATCACGTAGACCACGCCCCTTTCTCGTTCACTGTTCACTGTTCGATGTTCGTCGAACACGAAAACACGTCGTAGAAGACGCGGCTTTTCTTGCATTCCGGATGTATGTTAGTTACCGGCCTAAGTGCACAAGGCACCATGTAGGCCGAAACGGGTCGTATTTTCACGGTTCACGAAAACGTTGAAGTGCACATTTTCCCTATAGAATAACCTATGGCTGTTTGTGCACTACAGATTTACAGCATGTTTTTTCACGAACCGTTTTTTTTTCATACATTAGAGACACACACAGAGACTGCTAAATCTCGCAAAGGTACGAGATTTTTCGAGAAACGAGAAAAAAAAATCTCGTACACTTTTTTACGAGTTGTTGTTGTTGTTGTTGTTGCTAATAAATACCAAAAACGTTGAAAGAAAAAAAAATATGTCCATGCCACAAACATCGACTTAGCACATCACTAAATTAATGACCTCTACAAATCATTATCAAATAAAACCATAATAATCATGTACAAGTAGCAAGTACTTTATTTGATAAGTTAATATTTTTTATAATTTTTTATACCTACTTACCTAGATTTTGGAAAAAATATTAAAATAATATGAATCACTTACCTAATGTTTTTTCATTTGGTGATCCCAAACTTAAGGAATATAGGTACCTAACCCCAGGCTACCTAGTAATAGTACATAGGTAGTGTTAATTAAGGGTTTTAGGAGATTTTTAAAATTTTTACTTTTACGAGATTAAGTATTGAAATTACGAGATATTTGGCAGCCCTGTTACGAGAAAAAAAAATGGGCAACCCTGAGTCACAATCACAACACATTGAGCTTTGCAATGTCGAATTGAAATTTATGATTATTTTATAGTAAATAAACAGTATAATTTAGAAAAATTGCTACTACACTAAGAACTAAATAATCTATAGTAAACAAAGTTGGCTGATTCAGTTGTACCTACTAATTATACATAGTATAACCTCTTAACGAATTCTTGTGTACTTGTAAAATTGCTATTTTATTGATTGATGTAGGTTCTAATCACAACAAATAATACTTCAAAATGTTTGCTAGAAAAATATTTAATTTTGTGAGTGTTCTATTCATACTATAGTAAAAACTAAAGATGATACCGACATTGTAAAAACCTGATTAATTATAGAGAAATATTATAATTTCAGGCGAAACTTCGTCAGTCTGTGAAGCCTAATAACATACATAAACTCACCTTACCTGCAGTTCACAGTCAACATAGAAGATTTAAAAGTGATTTGTATGAACCTGACTATTTGATAGTGAGTCACCTATGAGCAGGAACATACCTGCAATTTTATTAATCACATTATAGTATGGAATAATCTCTTTGCAACTAATTTATTGCAAGTATATGTGCACCTATTTAATATCCATGCTTTCCTTTGATCAGTGCAACTATTGCATAAAAAAATATTATTAATGCAAGAGTGTTCTTGCTCTAAAACAAATTAATCTATTTTCAAAGATAATTTTATTAATATTAGGTACTGCATATTTTTCTCTTCACTCAGTCTTATTACGTGAAATGCTGAGAATAAACCTACAAATAAACTTTGTATTACACATACAAAGTGTTAGCAGAATAGCACTTTCACACATCATCATGATGATTTGTCCTGACAGATTTGTTTCGAATTTTATATGATTCGTAAGCATGTGAACAAACATTTAGGAGATAATGAGCCATAAAAAATAATGATTCAAATTAAATCATAATTAAGGTGAAGCCCTAGTCCCGTTCCAGGAATTCCTACTATTTGCACTCCTGATCAGTGATCCCAGTAAAACAGCACCAGCATTAACGCCTGCAAATTTCTACATAGCAATGTGTCTAATTTGCAATATCTCAATATAAGTTTTTGAATTTAAAGTAATTCTTACTTTCAATATTACAAATTACAATGTAGGTAATGCTCATTTATTCCTAGTCAAACTTAGGTTGAGAAGTTATGTGACTTATAAATTTATTAATACAAGGGTTGAAACTGGAAAGTCACATACAAGCATTTTATTTACATTTATATAATTACAAAAAAAAAATTGTTGTTTCAGGAAACAACATTTTTTTTTTGTAATTATTTATAGTCTAGAAATTCCGCTACCATGATCTGAAAAATGTTGTTTGAACACAGCCCTAGTAGAGGGTTAATAACAAGTGAATTATTTTGTTAACCTTTTTCAATTTAGAGTATGGAACCTGACGAGCCCGTGTATGATTGCCTGAACATTCAGTTGAAGGGGTATGACTTTGCTCTGTTGGAAGCCTGCCAGAGTCAAATCCATAGATATGCAGAAGTTATGGGGATTCAAGTTGATGAGTCGTAAGTATAAAAGTATTTTTATTTTATTTATTGGATCTGCTAAATAAGATACGCCCAAACAGCTCTTTCAAACCGACATTTTTTCTGACTGCCTTGATAATAAAAACCGTGACAGCTCGGCTAATTTAAATAACACATAAATTATACACCGTGACATTTTCATCGCTTTCATCCGGCGATGTAGCCACTATACTCTTCATTATGAACAACTTTTACTGTGGGACCAACCTGGAAATCACGAAAAAAAAATCAGCTGTTCCATAAATTTTGTTGAGTTATGTGAACATAAATGTATGCAACAGCTGATATTTTTTTCGCAATTTCCGGGTCGGTCCCATAGTAATAGTCGTTCATAATGATGAGTATAGTGGCTAAATCGCCGGATGAAAGCGATGAAAATGTCACGGTGTATTATACAAAAAACTTCCTCGGGAATCTATCTTTGCATTGGTGAAAACCATATGAAGATCCGTGCAGTAGTTTTTGAGTTTATCGCGATCAGACACTCACACGCCGCACCGCCTCTGTCTGTCGTCGACAGAGGCGGCGGGTAGGGTTGCCAACCGTACTCTAAAATAGAGTATTGTACTCTATATCATGTAGGCGTACTCTATAATCTATAACACTAATAGAGTACGCTAAAATACTCTTTTTTTACACAAAGTTTATTATACCTACTAGTGCCAGTCATTCAGTCATGTAATATTATGCAAACCCATATTCCCCAAGCCACATTCGGATGTTTTTGAACGCAGCCACTAATGTTATTATGTCAATGTTATGTCACAAGTTTTGAGAAGTGTTTTGAGGTTACGTTAATTTTGGCGCAAGAAAAAATATCGATTTTCCACTGTGTTGTGACATTTGTGACTCTGTTTTTGGTTTGGAAAACTTTTACTGAGCTACTACAGCATTTACTAAGGGAGTCTTTTCGGTTATGGGTGTGAAGTGGCAGAAAGAGAGAAACAGCTTCATTGAAATTGATTAAAAATGAGCTTTTGATCTTTATAAATTTAGAGTTAGAATGTTTGGAGTCATACAATTATTTTAAAAACCATGAAAAATTGTTATTGTGCTGCAAAAAGCACAAATAAATACCTTTTTAAAAATATAAAATAAATGATACTCTTTTTCGGAAGTCCGTACTCTTTATTTACCTCCTTTGAAATCAGATATACTCTATTTCTTCTAATAAAAGTTGGCAACCCTAGCGGCGGGGGACTTTGTTTTATACATAGTAGAGAAGATAGAGATTGGAAGCACTGCACACTTGGACCCACCCTTGTCCCTCTCTTATGATTGTAATTTTTAAATGCGGGTATTTTAATAAAATCTTAAGTATACAACATACCTGCGCGGGCCTGCGGGCGGTGAGTAATGGGTAGCTCACCGTCCGATCAGGACCAGGCCCGTGCCGAACGGCGCGTACGTGTTCCACGCGCGCCTCAAAGAGATGTCAGCATCAGAGAGGGGGCCCACTAGGGCCCAAGCCTGCCGGGAAAGCGGGATTGTCCGGAAGGGATACCGCTGACCCGGACAAAAGGGCTAAGGAAGGAACACGGGTGGGTTTTAGTCAGTAAGAGTCTGACACTCCCTTCCGCTCCGCCCAGAGCGGGAGGGGTCATTTGATGATTTCCCATCCTCAAAAAAAAAAAAAAATGTATACAACATACCTACATATAGGTATCATGTGCAATCAATGTAACAGTTGCTATCAGTTCCGAAACTTCCGAATGTGCATTTATTATCCTACGAGAGACCCCTGCTGCTCCGCAGCATTGTGTTGATGATATAATTAAAAAATAACGCTCTTAATATAATGAGTAATTATTGTAACATTATGTACCTATTTGAAACGCATATATTGAAAGTCAAACCCAAATGAAAGTTTCCAGAAAGTGTTTTTAGACCAAAACGAACCGCTTGCCTCTGCATTTTGAGCACAATCTTGTTTGAAAAGGTGCCGGTAAATATTGGCACTGGTTGTTTGCTTTCTATCCTAAACACCTATAATAAGTAGGTATAATTTGATTTTATGAAGCTATATTATTGTCCTTTAGTTGGCTTGATTATTTTCTTAAAAAAAAAAACCATAATAGAGTGCTGTGTAGGATGTGTTAGATTAATTCCATTAGATAATTATCATAATTTGATACCTACAATAAATAATACATTTTGTTTTTCATTAGTTGGGCGACACCAGCACAACAGCTGAAAGTGCAACGATTTAAGCCAGGTGGCACTGCACTTGATGCCGAGTACCATCTTAATGTTTATGAGAGGAATGTGCAGGTAATTCATTTGAAACAATATTAATTGGTTAATTATAAATAACAGTACCTACCTACCTTACAACAATTAATGCACCTAAGATCAACAAGTAGGTATTTTCTCGAGCTCAAAGAGACGATCATCCAGCGACTGATATTGCCTGGCGAGGCGCGCAACGTAATCTGTATTTATGTAGTATGGAGCCGTATAGGTGCCGCTACACTAAATTATTCATTGAAGAAATTCCTTTCAATCAAAAACAAATTCTGAAACCATGTCTATAATTTTCTTTTTATTTATTACAGGTAACTGATGTCCCTGCGTGGGCTCTGGGAACGTTACTGCGCGTGGCTCGTGCCTTGTTACCTGAAGGTTGTACATTGCGTGTACACGAGCACGAAATCGCGCACGAAGAGGTCCGATATGTGCCCGATAACCAACTGCTTGATCTAAAGCAGCAACTGCAGGACATGGGCGGCAGTCGCGCCGAAAGAAAGAAGAAGAAATAAAATGTTTGTTGTAATTTGTATTGGTGTGTATTTTAGCAGTAGGTAATAGAATAAATTATGTTATTATAATTATGTTACGTATGCTCGTTTACTTTAAATAACCACATCATCATCCTTCTGCCCGTATCCCAATCTATTCACAATTATTTTTCTTCCATAGGTACATCTCTATCAGCCGGCTTAGCATGACCACGATAGAAACGGGTTTTGTTCTTCAGAAGAATTAGCAAAGTGACAGATTGTAGAAAGATTTCTTTCGTTTTATGCATAGGTACTGTGCATAGGTAGGTACAATGAAGAGAAGAAATATCTCTATTCTTCAGTAGATAATATTCTTTCTGGCTATATTTAATAATCTTTCACACAATCCATCCATCATTTCTTTGGTATCCCTCTATTAATCTTATAGCCATCCACAACCTTTCTTGCGAGATCCTTTATTTTAACATTTTTACCAACAACTTCTGTAGGTAATAAAAATGAAATGATTAGGATTATTTTGGTCAACTAATGATCAAAACCACTGAATTGGTCGTTAGCCTCACCCTCACCCCATTGCCTGAAAACCAATTATGCTCAAACATAAATCTTCAAGGTTTGAGTGGCTGTCGCTCACGTGCAGAAGATAAAATGTTTTTATTGAACTATTATGATAGGATAGACAGGACCGGTCCTAGGTCGATGCGACCTCCCCGGGCGCCATCAAGAGGGGGGCGCCGAAATCAACCAAAACGTGAGACACACAGACTACATAGAGATACGAGACATACGGACGCTCGATCAATCGTCACCGTCGGACGCAAGTCGGAGTGTCGGACCCTCAGATCATAGAAACAAGGAGAGCCATCATAGCAAATTAGTACGGGAACAACTGATGCCACTTTTAGTACATTTTTCGACACAATTACGTGCATAATTAAGCGCTCCTTGTGAATAAAAAGATCTCCCACGCATTGAACATTCCGCACACCCTCAATCTAACACTGTTAATCGTCACTCAACAATAGCACTAAACTAATACACTGTATTTATACCATCGATCGTGTTCGGTTCGTCGCCAGCGCGTACGTTTTTAATATGAGCAATTTGCTCAAGATCAGGCATCAAGCTTGATAGCGTCTTAATTGGCACATCGACCGAACGTCGCCGTTCGGTCCGACCTCAGATCATAGAAACAAGGTTCTATGATCTGAGGTCGGACCGGACGGCGACGTTCGGTATCTATAATAATTATCTATAATAATATTGAGCTAACTCAAACATGATTTTGTTTTTAATTAGTTTTATTAGCTAGATCTAAAGAGAGGTAATTCAAAATTTTATTTTTTTGAGTTAACTCTCTTTAGATCTAAGTGTGCGATTATGTACCTACCTATAATAATATAATTTATTAGGTATATGACAACGAAGAAGAAACCTATCAAACCTAACCTGAAATCTAACTTTAAATCGTATTTCGAATTCTACCATCGATTTAGAATTTTACTATGGGACCAACCCAGAAAATGGGGAAAAACCCATACATTTATCAAAATGTATGGAACAGCTGATTTCTTTTTCGCGATTTCAGGGTTGGTCCCATAGTAAAAGCTTTTCATAATGATGAGTACAATGACCCCTTTTCGTATTGCCACTGACTAAAATTTCACCTAGTAGGTATTTTTTTTTTCTTATTTCTTTGTCGGTCCCATAATAAAAGTTGATCATATTCATGAGTAGGTACTTTCACCTCCTAAAATATCCGCACTGGTTTTAATTTTACCCTGTATAATACATAGGTAATATCTTTGACTCAAAGATCTTTGATTAAATATCATATTTGATAGTACATAAATATCGGGCTATAGGTACTAAGATTACACATCAAAAAGGACTCTTGCTCTATTTATCGTCGTAAAATATAACAGACTAGCACTTTGCCCGCGACTTCGTCCGCGTGTCCCACAGGAACTGTCCATTTGATAATGTAGCTTTCTATTAGTGAAAGAATTTTTAAAATCGGTCCAGTAGTTTCGGAGCCTATTCGGTACAAACAAACAAAAAAATCTTGCCTCTTTATAATATTAGTATAGATAGTATAGATATCAAGTGTAGCGCCCGTAGCTTAGCCAGCCTTTTTTTTTTTTTTGAGGATGGGAAATCATCAAATGACCCCCCCCGCTCTGGGCGGAGCGGAAGGGAGTGTCAGACTCTTACTGACTAAAACCCACCCGTGTTCCTTCCTTTGCCCTTTATGTTCCGGGTCAGCGGTATCCCTTTCGGACAATCCCGCTTTCCCGGCAGGCTTGGGCCCTAGTGGGCCCCCTCTTCGATGCTGACATCTCTTTGAGGCGCGCGTGGAACACGTACGCGCCGTTCGGCACGGGCCTGATCCTGATCGGACGGTGAGCTACCCATAACTCACAGCCCGCAGGCCCGCGCCTACGGTGGCCGGGAGTCGTCACGCGGCTCCCGACGCCCGGAGCGTCTACCGCGGCGGCTTGGACGGGAGAATCTCTCCCTCTCCCGTCCCGCCGCCTCCTTCGTTAGCATGACTGCTTCGCAGAAGGAGGCGACTGCCTCCCACTCCCCCTCGCCCCGGACCATGGCTTGAACCAGGGCCGGGCGCGAAAGGTCGCCGCCGCTGCCGATCGCCGAAACATCATATCATCGAAACTAAGTTAAAACTAAGTTATTAAGTTATATTAGTCATTGGATGGATAGATGGGTGACTGTGGGTGTCATTTTCATGGGTCACATTACATGGCTAGTTACAACACAACATTCACGACACGGAAGAAATATGATTCTACCTGGGTAATGGGTAAACTAAGTTATTAAGTTATGTTAGTCATTGGATGGATAGATGGGTGACTGTGATGATGTGATGAAAATGTAGGTAGGTACAACGGTACAACAGCTATTTTTTTCCTAATTTTTTATACCTACTTACTTACTTTTAAGTTATTTGGTATGATGTCGTAATATACAAATAGTACCTATTAGAATATACCTATTACCTATTAGATATTTGAATCCTTTCTTTTTTTATACAAAATATAAACACGGAAACGGCTGACATCACACCACAGTAGGTACACTGGTACAGTAATGACCGCATCGCATCAATTGACATTTGAGTTGTTTAACAACACAGATTTTTTGCCTCCGTTCACCAACCTTATATTATATAATGTAGGTATGGTAGGCAGGTTGAGTTCTGCCGGTCGATTCTGTAAAAATCTCACCGTGAAAACTTATGTGAAGTGAGTTTGTTTTTGCTAGGAATTGACACTATTGACAGCTCACTCCACGCTCACTTCACCTAAGTTTTCACGGTGAGATGGTTACAGAATCGCACTGCTGTTTTAACGACTAACCGTTTTTCCGAAAACAATTACCGCTTGGAAAGGAATTCTTATAGGTAGGTACCTATAAGAATTCCCTTCGACGCTATGTTAAGGCTCCTCTGTCTATCACTTTGTTTAAGTCTTAAACGTTCTGTTTTTTTTTTGATAAAGTATTGCCTGGGATACTAAAAAGTGGTGGAAAAGAATCGTAGCTGAAAGAAAACTCCCAACACCGTTAAAAACGTTGTAACATATTGATATGGAGCCAATCAGCCAACAGCTCGTCGAAGGGAATTCTTAACGCTGTCTACCTATCAGGGATGTTACGAATGTCATATTTTTCACATTCGCGAATGCGAATATTCGGGATGCGAATGTGCGAATGCGAATGCGAATGCGAATGTTTGGGACTAACATAAAAAAAAAACATTAAAGTTTTTTTAAGTAATTTTTCTCACAAACATTGCATTTCGCGTGGTCTCGATTGATATCGATCGTAAAAAAACGCCATTATTTCACTTTTCTTTCCTGGTGCCATGGGAAAAGCTGTCAAAATAGCTCAACACAATTCTAAACTCACAAACTACCTACCTACTTTTTTATTTAAACTGACAAAGTGACAACACTAACAAGGCAAACTAACTTGCTTATTTAGTTTGCCTTGTAGCAGCGAGAAAGAAACGCTTTCTATTGGTCGAATGAAACACGTGATGCCTGCCTGCGCCTTCTGCGCGTGCAAGGATCGACTAATCGTACGGCCGCAGGGCGAGACACAACACGACTTGTACACATTCGCATTCGCAAAACATTCGCATCGATTGATGCGAATGCGAATGTCGATGCGAATGTTTAAAATGATGCGAATCATTCTCTCAATCTCAATCATAGCGTGTATAACGTCAAGAAAACACAATCGTATTCGATACTAGATGTAAGATGAGAATAAGGAGGCGTATTTGCCCTCGCAGGGACAACACCGGCACAGTAAAAATATGTACCAGTATGGAAACTAGGCCTAATTGCAGAAATAAATACCTACGCTCCACTGCAGCGGTAGGGTTGTCACTCTTAATGTTTTTGAAACTGAACTGTATTTATTAAAACATCTGATTCTGTGTTCTGTCAGTAGTGATCAAACAATCGAGTTAAAATAATTAGTTTACAAATAAAATTTAAATAGGTAATCTCTAAGACGAAAACGTTTCGTTCGGTCCTTGTCGGAACGCGCGGTGGATGCCGCAAGCGGCGCGCGGCATGGCGCATATGTGGCGCCGATGCGATGCCTGCCGGCCTAGCATGACCACGATAGAAACGGGTTTTGTGTACATAGAAATAGACAAAGTGACAGATTGTAGAAACATTTCTACCGTTTCATTTATAAAACGTAGACATGTTTCTACAATCTGTCACTTTGTCTATTTCTATGTAGACAAAACCCGTTTCTATTGTGGTCATGCTAGGCCGGCTGATCAACCCGGCGGCTGCGCACCGTACTATGCGTTTCAACTAAGGATGGGATGACCTTGGCAGTGGCACCATATTGTGACGATAATAAAGTTTAACAAAAAAATATTTTGTGCAAATTACTTTTCAATAATATTTATCTTGTTCATGTTATTTTCATATGATTATTGTTTATTGGTAGCGTGTAAGTATTAGAAAAGCGTGCATGAGGCATGAGAGAATTCTAATATAGGGCCAAGGTCATCTTTATCTAAGTTAAAACGCATAGTACCTACTGGGTTTTAACCCGAAAATGTGTGTGACAGTAATTAAAAAACCACTACCTACATCCAAAAAAAATATCTTTATTTTACACGGTTACAAATTGTTTACTGAAAAATACCTACTTTCGTCTGCTACGACATGTTTGGAATGCTTTATTAATAAATTTTATGGTATAATATAATAAATTCTCATTCTAATGAATAGCTTCTTTAAATAAACTATTAAACTAAACTATTACTAAACGCAACCACTCGTCTTGACGCGGCACTCACGACTGACAGCACCGCGATGTCCGCTTAGAGGTCTCGTCGATTCGCGTGTTTGTGTGAGTGTGCCGTTTCGAACGTACGTAGTTTCCGTACTGCTACATATTTTTACTGTGACACCGGCTAGGAAAGATTTAAGCGTATAGGTTGGACATAAGTAGGTACACTCGACGCCATTGACGGTCGACCACTTTTCACCCTTATTACTAAGAACATAAGGGTGAAAAGTGGTCGACCGTCAATGACGTCGAGTGTACATTATCAAAGACTTTTTATTATATATTATCATTGTACATTATTTAGTAAAGTCTGATAGTGTTAAGCGATAGATGGAATGATAAAATAACAATACCGGCTAACTAAAATTTCATAATAATATGATATTTCTCAAATGAGTAATTAAAATGAATAAAAATGAAAGTGATGTCAATACCATTCATGTTCGGCCTTTAACATTTTACCAGTAAGATTCAATGCTACAGATTATAACATAATTAATATCAGAGCGTCAATTACGTAAAACGTAATTATCTTTTATCGTGATTTGGCTTGTGGATTTCTATTAACAATATCATATGCATGGTCATTCGTGACTGACTGCGTATTTCGTTGGTGTATACTTAATAACTATAAGTTAATAACTTAATAAGACACACAAATAAAGCGAATTATATTTGATTCCGACCTTCGTTTACTACGCTCACATTCTTACCAGATAGGTACCTATTTAGATTTCTGTAGTACCTACCAACTAAATCTTACATGTATAGGAAATATTATACTCGTACTTATAAATATTATATGTATAACAAATTTAGGTAGGTACTTGCCAACATCTACCTACAAATTTAAGTTAAAATAGGTACCTACCTTCTTACTGTATTAGAGGTTGCATTGCGTGTATCTACTATTGCATCTAGGTTGCGTCACATACAATTACACTAGGTATCTGGTGCACTCTTGACAGTCATTGTGAATATCACAATAGAATAAAACAGTGAGAAAATATGCAACTAATCCAAACAGATTTCTACATGTGTACACTAGACTCAATGCTATAAAATACTAGCACTTTTTGTCATTAAGTAAAGTAACTTAGCACTATGGATGACTAAGAGAAGAGACCAAAGAAAAGATGAATGAATAGTTTTTTTATGGGATTGAGTGGCAAATAATTAGCATGCGGTCCTTGACTGACGGTAAGTGGTCACGGCCGCCTGTAAACATGTTATATTCTGGTATTACACCTGCGATGCCTCTGGCTGTCTACCCTCGAGACTTTGAAATCTCTCCTGCCGGCCTAGCATGACCACGATAGAAATGGGTTTTGTCTACATAGAAATAGACAAAGTGACAGATTTCATTCATAAAACGTAGAAATGTTTCTACAATCTGTCACTTTGTCTAATTCTATGTAGACAAAACCCGTTTCTATCGTGGTCATGCTAGGCCGACTGATGTGCCTGTATTTACACCGGTAGGTAGTACCTACCTACCTACACCCTTCAAACCGGTAACACTATAGGGTAATACCGGGATAGATGCCGCAGTGGGATAGATGCCTCATTTTCAAAAAACCTAACTTCCCAAACTCGCAACTATGAATTAATAGTATAAGTAGGAGCCGCAGTCACCCCGCACCTCAGCTGCCCCCTGGCTGTCGTACGTTGAGGATGCGTTTCGCTCGTGTATGCAATCATCTCCGCGGCGAACTCCACGAACGCGTAAAAGATTTAAAGGTTAGTATTTGCCATTGTATAACTTTATAAGTAGTAATAAATTCCATTATATTTTTTATTACATCAATGTACTGGTTCATTAAGTGTTCGTCTGGGTGTTAATAGTTTTACTTTTGTTTTTAATTTATTTAAAAAATACTTGGGCATCTATCCCTATCATAAAGGATAGTTGCCCCAATTTTTCGAGGTATAGGTGCCCTTAGGGGCATCTAACCCTCCATACACTTTAATGGTGTCAGTGCATATCTACTTTAAAATATTTTTGTGTTTTGTTATATTTTTTAAGTTTTTCCGTATTTTTATATTTGGACTTTTTACTTGTAGCAGAACCATGCCACGAAAATACAAGAAGAAGGAGTGCGAGCTCAAGATGTGGAAAACTGAAAGCACTACTATCCGGTTCAACTTCATTTAAGTAGGATTAGGAATGATCTCTTTATTGTGTTATTTTAATTTAAAAAAAAGTATCTATTGGCATGTTGACACTTATTAATTAACATAATAACAATTAAGAATTCATATTTTTATTTTTACCCGACTCGGCAAAGCCAAAAGGAAGGGTAATGATTGAATTTATATTTTGATGTTTTATTATGTTTGTTTGTGTCGTATAAGAATCATATTATAACTATAACAATTAAAACACTTAAAAAAATGGTTTTTCGTAATTCGACCTCATATTTGGTTGGGTTTTTTGTTTACACAGTATAAAGGGCAACCCATCCGGCACTGCAGGCATCTATCCTTCTTAGTATTTCCATGGTGGGGCAACTATCCATACAGCCGGCCTAGCATGACCACGATAGAAACGGGTTTTGTCTACATAGAAATAGACAAAGTTTTTTTTTTTTTTTTTGTTGTTAAATTCCGCATCATGGCAATCTGTTGTACACAACAATAAGCCATTGCTCTGTCTGATATCAATTTATCTGATTGGATAATTTAGCTTGGTGAGACACTTCTCATTGGGTGTCTCCTTCCGTCCTGATGAATCTATATGTTAGAGATGGAACACTGTGTCTCTTCAAACGCCTATAGCGTAGACTTTTGTCTCCGCTCAGTCCGAGAGCGAGCTCATTTTTATGTTTTGCAAGTCTTTTCTGGTAGTTAGTGCTATACTTCGTGATCTCCTGTTTGACAGTTGGTAGTTTCAGGTCGTGATATATAATTTTATTGCTGATATACTGCGGTATGTTGAAGATGATTCTAAATGTTTTTGTTTGGAATCTTTCCAGTATCTCAATATTGCTGTTGCTGGCTGTACCCCAGAGTTGGATGCCATAGGTCCATATAGGTTTTAAGATGGCTTTATACACTGTCAGCTTGCTGTGAGTGCTCATTTGTGAGTGACGTCCTATAAGCCAGTACATACTCCGCAATTTTAAATCGAGTTGCTTTCGTTTTGCCCATATGTGTTTTTGCCAAGTCAACCTTCGATCCAGGTGCATGCCTAAATATTTCGCCTGGTCGTTTTGCGGAATTTCATTATTGTAAATTGTCACCGGAGGACAGGTGTCTCTCCTAAGCGTAAATGTTACGTGTGTTGACTTGCTTTGATTAGCTTGCATTCTCCATGATTTAAGCCATTCCTCAATTTTGTCAATGTGATGTTGTAGGTGTTCAGATGCTGTTATTGGGTTTTCATGTGCGGATAGTAAGGCCGTATCGTCCGCGTATGTTGCGACCATAGTGCTGTCTGTGGTTGGTAAGTCAGCCGTAAATATGGTGTAAAGAACCGGACCGAGTATACTTCCCTGAGGCACTCCAGATTTAATCTCGTGCAAATCCGAAAGTTCTTCGTTGAATTTTACTTCAAAGCATCGACCATTGAGATAGGAGTGCAATATGTTGTAAAAAGAGTGTGGGAGCATCTTTTTAACTTTATATAAGAGCCCTTCATGCCAAACTTTATCAAAGGCCTGGCTAATGTCCAAAAAGACGGTGGAACAGTATTTCTTTTCCTCCAGCGATCTGCTTATTACGTCAACGATGCGGTGAACTTGTTCTATCGTGCCATGGTTCTCCCTGAAGCCAAATTGATGATTTGGAATTATATCGTTTAAGTGAGCCTTCATCCTCTTCAGCAATACCTTTTCGAAGAGTTTACCCATTAAAGGCAGCAGACTGATTGGTCGATACGAGGCTACTTCATTAGGTGACTTACCAGGTTTAGGCAACATTATCACCTGTGCTATTTTCCATTGTCCTGGGAAGTGGCAAAGGCGTAGGCAAGCATTGAATATATTTACTATTGCAACAATTCCTTTTTTTGGAAGATTTTTCAGGAGAATGCTATCTATAAGGTCGTATCCCGGAGACTTTCCGTCTTTTAGGTTTTTTATTTCGCTGGCTACTTCGGTAGGACTTACATATTTTATCGGAAGGCACATTTGTTGTGGACTTTCTAGGTAGTTTTTGATCTTAGTGTCGTGCTCAGGTCTTAACTCGGGAAGTGGTTGGAATACCTCACTAAGGTGCTCCGCGAATATTTTAGCCTTCTCCATATCTGATCTGGCCCAATACCCATTGCTTTTTCTGATAGGAGGTATCTGGTTATTTGGCTGTTTTAATTTGCGTGTTGCCTTCCAGAGTGAGTAGTTTGTATCTAGGCTTGGAGTCAATTTAGAAAGGAATGTTTGTAGGTTGTCATTGTTGAAAGTTTTAGTCAGTTTTTTCAGTTCATTAGAGGCTTTGTTAAATGCGGCTTTGTCTATAGGATATCTAGTTTGATGCCATCTTTTTCTAAGGTTGCGTCGTTCAGTTATTTTTTCTTTTATGGTTTTAGGGTATTCGTTTGACATGAGAGGTAATTTCTTTCGGACTTTCGTGGAGACTGTAGCTGCTACATGTATTGTTTTGTTGAGGCTTTCTATAGTCTCTTCTATGTCTTCTATTGTTTTTATTTGGTTCAGGAGCTTAACTTTCGTCGTTACAACATCCTGGTACATTTCCCAGTTAGTAGTTTTGTTGTAAAGTCTTTCCTTAGGTTGAACCATCACCACCCTCGTGGTGATATTTAATATGACTGGTGTGTGATCGGATGATAGATCTGTGCAGGTTTCAGTGTTCATGTAGTTTCGACTTATATTTTTGGTGACAAAAAAGTCAAGCAAATCAGGAATTTTATTTCGATCCGTAGGCCAGTATGTTGGTTCTCGTGAAGTCAGACACTCGAGCTTTAGATCTTGTACTGTGCCATATAGTTGCCTTCCTCGGTGTGTAATTAAACGTGAACCCCAGTTTGTGTGTTTTGCATTCCAGTCCCCACCACAAATAAACCTTGAGCCGAGGGAAGAGAAATACGTCTTGTAGTCATTTTTGGTAATTGTGTGTCTGGGTGGACAATATACTGCAGACATGGTTGTCTCAACTTTATCATTATGAACTTTTATTGATGTTGCTTGAATTTTATCAGTGCGATATTTGTCTAGTTCGTAATGTTTGATGTTGTTTTTTATAATTATTGCGGTTCCTCCGTGACTATTTCCTGATGGGTGATTCGTCGTATAAACTGTATAATTATTTATTGTAAAGTGAGAATTTGTAGTAAATCTCGTCTCGGAAATTAAAGCTATATCTATTTTTTCTATTTGGAGGAATGTTTGAATCTCTTGACGACGTTCCATCAATCCGTTGGCGTTCCAAGTGACAATTCTGAGTGTGTGGCTCATTTTGTGACCAGGCTTGCGATGAGCTGGATCATACGATCCATCATTTTGTCCATCATGTTGACCATGATTTGTTGAAATTTAGCAAACATTTGTTCTAGTCTGTCTGAAAGATTTTCAGAAACAGTTGAATCTTCGTTTAACGGTCTCTCTCTTGTTACATCCGCGTAGCTTTTTTTTTCAGGGTGATTAGTTTGGCTTATGTTTTGTTTTGACATTTTTTCTGATTTATACTCTTTTGCTCTATGAGTTTGAGCTGAATCTTTGGTGGTTGGTTTAATTTTAAGTATTCTTTCCTTATATTGTTTATATTTTACACATCCTTTATAACTCGCAGGGTGTTTTTCCTGACAATTAGCACATGTTGCATCTGTATCTGCTGTTTTGGTGCACGTCGAAGTAGGATGGTTGTTACCGCATTTTACACACCGAAATGGTCTAAAACACTGGTTTTTAGTGTGTCCAAACCTTTGACATCTTTTGCATTGCATTATTTCTTTTTTTTTGTAGGGGGCTTCAAATGTCACTTTCATTTGGCCTAGGTATCTTAATTTAAATATATCCTTGTTGTTTTTGCTAGGTTCTAGGTCCACAAAGAAAATAGGTAGTGCTTCTTTAGTAGACCTGTGTAAAACATTTACTATCTGCCTGACCTCATGTCCTTGTTCTTTTAATTCTTGCTTAATTAGAGAAGCATCTTCTGAAGAGTGTAGTCCTCGTAGAACCACTCTATAAGCTCTTTCGCACTTCAGTTGATAAGTGTAATGTGCTATATTGTTTGCTATGAACTGTTCTCTAATTGCTTTGTAGGTCTGTATATCGTTCGGCATTAGTTTGATGATATGGCCTGATCTTAATGTTGTCATTGTATATAAGTTGATGTCGACAATTTTGCTCAACGTAACTTTTAGTGCTGCGACATCCATGACACCTGTTACGAAGATGGGCTCAGGCTTGGGTATGTATTCAGTAACTGGTTCTTCTGTTTCTGTTTCTACATTGTTTAAGATGTCGAATTGATTGTGCGTTGGCACGGCAAAGGTGGTTGTATTCTTCGATTTTTTTTTGTTTTCACTGTGTATTGGGCTTGTCTCCTTTCTCTTTTGTCTTCTGGGAGGCACTTCATCATTTTGCCATGGAGTTGAAGGAAGCTCATTTATATTTTCGGATTCTGATTCATTTATTTGAGTTTGTTTCTCGCTTGGTGTACTTGCTTCAACTGTTGGTAGGCTGTTACTCCGATGTCTAATGAACATACTTCTGTGTAATTTTTGTTGGATCATAGTGTTTGGATTGTTTGGTATTTTATTGGTTTCATTCATACTGTTCCCACGAGTTAGGACGAAATAATTTGTCACTTGAGGGGTGACGCCTGTTCCCTCAAGAAGGCGCAATACAACAACGTTAGCCGGGTCCGTTGAGGTTGGCGCACGCGACTTGCTACCTGCAAGCCATACATCCTATTGGCGCGTTTCCCACCGTAGGATTAGGGTGAATTTTTATAGAGGCTTTCTACCTCATGACACGGGCGGTGAAGCCAATGCCCCCGATTCCAAAATGGTCCCTGGAGTTGCGGGTTGTGGAGGTCATTTCCTACCTCCAGCTGGAACCTGCTTGTAGGCAGGTTGAGTCGGGTTATTTTTTATAGTACCGCCGCCCGAGGCTCGGCGTTGTTGCTCGTTTAGCACCACCCGGGGGAGACGTGTAGGGTGGGTCTAGGATAAGATGGTAATTCCTACGGACGCGAGCAACTCCCTCCCCCTATATATGACAGACAAAGTGACAGATTTCATTCATAAAACGTAGAAATGTTTCTACAATCTGTCACTTTGTCTATTTCTATGTAGACAAAATCCGTTTCTATCGTGATCATGCTAGGCCTAGGCCTAGGCCATGCTAGGCAGGTTGGCATCTATCCTCAAAAAAAGTGTTCCACAAAAAGCTAAATTCTGCAAAATGTATTATTGATAGGTCAAAAAATAATGATTATAATTCAACATAAATGATTAAACTAGCTACACTCATAGAAATTATCCATATAAAATTAATAGTTTTTAAATGAGAAGGCTATTTTAAAAAGTGGGGCATCTATCCCGGTTTTACCCTACTGTAATGCTGTAGGTGGTAGGTACGAGTACCTCCCTGTGGTAGGTACCTACATAGGTATTTCTAGCGGTCAGCAACTTTACTGAGAGCTCTTTGTGAAATCGGTCTAATACTATCTACTTAATAGTTAACTTGAGATATGATTTAACCAATGTCCTGGTAAGCGGCAAATGCGGCAACGAAAATATGGAAGGATTGCTTGAAATATTGCAATACAATATAATTTTTTGGCCTTACCCTTCTCATAAAGACATCCATTCCATTTGCTAGTAATAAGCTTTTCATTCCTCTCTAACGGCAATCGTAGCTACTAGCTCCTGACTCCTCTCGCATCGGATAGTTGGACTGAGCAAGATTAGAATTTCTAGACAGATGGTGACGAACCGATTTTCGTCCGTCGCGCGTCGTCAGAACTGAGCATGTGTCAATCAGCGGCAAGGTGCCCTGCATTTAGGTGATGTTCGTATTAAGAATTATGGATTATTTATTATACTTACACTCCGCATCTGGCTACAGTGGTAGGTATCTCGCGTAGTACCACCTACGTGTTGGTAGGGAAAGTAGGTGTCTATTTTTTGGTGTCTGAAAAATATTAATTGCATTTGAGTAGGTACCTACGGTGTTACGCAAATCACAGAGCACTTTGTGGCTAATGTAGAATGCACCGCAATTTTATTTGCAAACATTAGGAACCACAAAATACGGTACCTCTCTACTTGATAAAACTGTCCTCGCTTTCAATAGCTTAATATGCTTTTGGACTGGAAATATACTTAGTTGCAAAGTGAAGATAGTAAAATAGCTAAATGGAATACTGGGAGAACAAAATATAGAACACGTCCTGCTATATTATTTAGGCACCTAGTGTGGGGTCGCTTCAGTCTATTACTTATTACTTATTTGTAAAAATTTTAGCACCATCAATTTTATTAAATAAGTAGGGCCAATTTCACCAAGCTCGGTTAGTTCCTAAATGTTCCGTTAAGCATTTTGACGGTTATCATTTTACTTTTGTACATAGTGAGACAGTAGGTATCTACCTACACCAAGATTCGGACATTTGTTAACTAACAGAGCATAGTGAAATAATTGATCCTAATAATGGTAGGTAGGTAGGTACTTGTACTTCCTATCGCTATTTTGACCAATGCGGTGGCATGACACTGAAGAAATGCATATATAAGTAGGTACCTATGAAATAAATGTAAGAGAGAGTAATTCAGAAGTAATCAGGAGCCCTTGACCCAATTTATGCAGCCGCAGCACTATTCACTTCCGTTATCTTATTTCTAATTATGTGCTATGTCACAGAATACTAGTTCCCTTCGATTAGAAAGTAGAAATTCATGTTTTTATATGCATGTACGAGTAGGTATTTAACTTTAGTTGTAAGCTCAGATCATAGAAAGAAGAGATATGCCACCATAGCAAATTAGTACGGGAACAACTGTCGCCACTTTTAGTACATTTTTCAACACCCCCTCGTGAATATAAAGATCTCCCACACATTAAAAATTCCGCATACCCTCAATCTAACAGTGTTAATCGTCACTCAACACTAGCACTAAACTAAAAAACTGTATTATTTATATCATCGTTCGTGTTCGGTTCGTCGCCAGCGTGTACTTTGTTCTACGCCCAATGTGGGCAAATTAAAGCATCAAGCTCAATAGCGCCTTGGCACATCTCCCTTGTTTCTATGATCTGAGGTTGTAAGTAATTGAAAAAACAGACTACCTGTGCTTACTCAATATGGCTCATCGTCATCGGTGAAAATATAGAACCTACCAAATGGGATATTTCGCCGCACCTACGCACCTGTAAAGAAATGAGTAAGCAATTCACGTCGTCTTTGTGTCATCATCACTATCATCAGCCGATCTGACGAAATCATTTCTTGTAGAGAACAATTCATTTTGTTAACTACATACCTATATACCCATATTATAAGTAATAGTAGTAGATACAGTAAACCATAAAAACGGGATACCCAACCATGCATCATTAATTTATTTATCCATCACCGATCTACTTAATTTAAGACAGTCGGTCAAACTCTACTTGAAGAAATAATTTCAAAAGTTATACGAGTATAATAGTAGGTATACGTGCATTGGTTGGTGGGCCACTTTTTGTCTAATAAACGGAATATAGGTGCGTCAAAGCATTTCATTACATAATATACTTTCATAAGAACGAAAAAGTTTTGATTACAATAATAACAGTATCGGCAGGGATCTTGATCACAGATCGCGCATGTACCTTTTTGGCCCAATAGGCAATAGACAGTTGACAATACGTAATAGAGAATAGCCCAATAGACGACGAGCATCGACTGACGAACCAATCGCGTGCAGCCTTGGCGCCCCACAATAGGCTATTTGACTCATTTTGGGATATGGTTTATATTAATCTTCATTATATTATAAGCACACTACATTGATATTTCAGGGAGATCTACTGTGTTTATCAATAAAAATCAGTGATAAAGTATAAATTTCCAAAACCGCTGTTTCTGACAGAAGTGACGTAACACGCTAGTAAACGAGCTTTGTCAACAAGACAGACGGTGCAGCTGAAATTAATTTCATCAATAATTCATTTTTATTGGCTATAATGGCGTATAAATGGTGTGTAGTTCCACAATGTACAAATACGTCATTAAGCAGTCCTTCATGACACAAAAGAATTTATAGGTAATGTTTCTGAGTTTTTATCAACATAACCTAAAATGAGATTTCACAAAACTTCTGAATGATTATACAAAAGATTTGTAAATAAATATGTGGTAGGTAGGTACTTACACTGCTGTTTTTACATTTTTAAGTTCCGCAGCATAATAATCAGCGTTATTCTTAAAGAAAAGTGCATCCAAGAGCGAACGAAGCGAGCTCTGGAACTTGGACACCCCGACACGGACAGGTTAGGTTCGAAGGGGTTGACGGGGGCTTCAGTGAGCGAACGAACGAAGCCCCCGTCAACCCCTTCGTGTTAGGTTACTTTTAACCTTGCAGATAGAAATAGGAGCTTCGCGTACCGGGGCTCCGTCGACCACCTCCATCCCCCTTGTAAGTCCAAAAAAGTTGTATTTTGTTTTACATTGACACTGTAATTTAAAAGCTTTTCTTTCCTGTTCTGCCTATTAGATATTTTTTTTATACAGGGTGGCAGGTTAGACAGTGGAAATATTTTAAGGGGTCATTGTACCCATCATTATGAACAACTTTTACTATGGGACCAACCCTGAAATCGCGAAAAAAAAATCAGCTGTTCCATACATTTATGTTCACAAAACTCAACAAAATGTATGGAACAGCTGATTTTGTTTTCGCGATTTCAGGGTTGGTCCCATAGTAAAAGTTGTTCATAATGATGAGTACAATATACAAGTCTATAGTAGTAATAATATAGCTAAAGAGTTTGTTTGTTTGAACGCGCAAATTTCTGAAACTAGCAGTCGGATTCGAAAATTTATTTTTGTATATGATAGCCAAATTCATGTGTAATAAATAGTACAGGTGATTTAACATCACGCTATAACTGTTAGGAGACGAGCAAAAAAGAAATCTGAAAGAACGCTAAGCGAAAACGAAGTAATGGCACAGACGGGTAAATAATCCAATTTCTGTTAAATCAAACGGCAGGTGAGACTGCCAGGCACAACTAGTATAATTATGATAAAATTGTTAGCGGTTGTCAGCTGCAGCTGTAATTTTAAACAACAAATATTTTTCATATAAAAATGTTTATTTGGTATTTTAATATTTTTTATTTACTTTTAATTCAATGCATGTCACGCAAGTGTTATCATTTTATAGCCTATATATTAGAGATGGCATATAAAAAAAATCATTAGTTTATTTCAAATAATTAGAAAGTTACAGATTTTTTAGACGGTACGCACACTCCTGTCCCATAGTGCGCCCTCCGTCTTCTTCATTCCGCCAACGAGACCGAAAAACCAGCTAATGCGCAGGTGACGTTTGTGATCATCTTTCACGCCGCTGTGCCGCTACCTATACCTACCTACATAAATGTCAAAGATGTCAAGTAACCGAGTAACTGAACATGAGCATGTTCATGAATGTTGAGCTATACCTACTTACCTACATTTGCTTTTTCTAAGGATCCCTTTCTGTGAAGTTTAGTGTGAATGTCAAGAATGAAGGTGGCTAAAATAAACCGAATAAAAATGTTGTTTTGATAAAATTGCTTCATGTCCGCCGCTTTTAAGTGGAGCGTAAATTATATGTGTACTACACAATTCCTTAAATGGGCTTTACTCAACGTCTCTTATTATGAAAAGAGAACCTCTTAAATTTGTTTGTGCAATGTAATACAATATCTTAGTATCTCAGTAATCTCTGCGTTAGATCCTTTCCCTGCCCGGTAAAATGATCGCCTTGTTTGCAACATTGGGCGTGTGACAGATTTCGTAGTCGACAAGACAACTATAAATTATAGAATGATTTTGGGGTCTTGCCAATGGTCTTGCATATTTTGATGTAGGAGTACCTATCTACTGGATTTTAGCTATAGTCCACGCGCAAGTCCCAGTCACCTCCATGAGATGTTCAAGATGGATTTACAACTAATAAATTATTAATAAATATAAATTATTTTCGTCCAGATGGCTCTGCTGTCACTATAAACACTTAGCTGCGTATTTCTGTGTAAATAAAATAGATATTCAAGTGCTAAACGCTGTAAACTGTGCTTATTGTGTGCGAAACCTAATAATAGTCTGAAAAGGTAGAAATCCAAAATATTTTCAATACAGATAGGTGTTATTAAAAACAAAAATAAGAAACAGTTCAAGTTAAACATAACATTATTTAAATTTCAGTGCCAAGATATTTTTTTTATGGAGAATTTGAATTTGGAGAGAGAAAGGTGAATAATAAATAATATGGTATTAACTCTAGTCCAGTGGTTTCTAACCTTTTCAATCTCATCACCCCTATGACATATTAAAGAAACTCATTTTACCCCCTTACCCTGCCCACGCCTTTAAAACGTTATGATTATGACATGAAAATACATCTAGTCTTCATTGATCACAATAAATTGCACAAAAACTTATATCCATTACCGTCCAGTCCTATTACCCCAGCAAAAAGCTGTTTTACCCCCGAGGGGGTAATTACCCCCAGGTTAGGAACCCAGGCTCTAGTGTATTACAATTATAAGGGTTGTGCAGTGTATTGCAACAACAGACGCACTGCCTAGACCGCTCGATCATTATTATTTGTCATCAAACTTACGTATCCATGACCTGTATCCGGCGTACGCGTACGTTTGGAAGGTACCCTATTAAGTCAGTTAGCTAAACAATCTTCTATTCGTAAATATTCAGGGCGCGTAGCTCCGACCAACCTCCGTAGCTTTATAAAGAAGCTACGCGGGAGACCCTCCTCTTAATTTTGTACTATGACCTTCTGTAGAATGAGATTTCTTCATTGTGGTTGAAACTTAAAAGGCAAGCTGCTCATTGAACGATTTATTTCTTCGGACACTGCTGTGGTAGGTACCTAATGGAACTTGAAATTGTTTAATTATGGTAATTAATTACACGGTGCTCAAGTAACAAAATAATATCAAATGTTAATCTTTCCGCACTCATTGTGAATGATAATTAACAGTAAGGTGGGGAGTGTGGGGACACGGCGAGGTATCCTAATAGTCTACATATTCAACACTATGGTAGTATTTAAATTCAAAATATTTGACTACACAGGTAAGTATATGAATTATTATTACACCATATTTTATAGGTACCTAATTGGAGATGAATCCAGAGCGCAGGAACCTTTTAATCTAGGAAAGAAAAACAAATTCCACTTTGTGGCTAATGGCCCACTATATGCAGTTCATTTATGATTCGAATTTTGAAGAAGGTAAATCAGTGGCGTAGCTACCGGAGGGCTGGACGGGGCAGTGCCCCGGGGCCCCCAAGCTCATGGGGCCCCTCGGACTCTGAGTTACAAACTATAAATTGAACTAGTGACTTCCACATTCAGAATATAAATAAATGGGACCCTTACAGGACTGTATTTTTTGAATGGTAACAGGTAGATATTTTCTTTTATTTTCATAAATTGTTTTAATTTTTTCATTAAAATAAGTTACAATTTGTTTTGGTTTTTAGGGTTCCATAGTAAAACTAGGAACCCTTACAGTTTCGTCATGTCCGTCTGTCCGTCTGTCACACCCTCGTAAAATTTACAGTTCATAACCAATATGTATGAAACTTCACAGGTAGATGTCTTCTGTAAGCCACTATAAAAACCTGTAGCAAAATTATAAAAAATAAAATAATTAGGGGGAGGGGGCCATACATGAAACTGAAGGATGAAAAAAATATTTTCGCGCACCCCTTCATGTCTTTGAAAATAAGATCAAGGTTTCTAAATTGCTTCTTTATTTAAGTGTATATTTAGTGAACTAGAAGCTTCGAAAGTCGTTAACAATTTGCCCCCCCCCCCCTGTAATTTTCCAAACGCGTTATCAAAAAATCTCAAGCTAATAGCATCTAATAAATAAATAATTACTACTTAAAAATTGGTTTGAACAAAAATAAAATAAATCTGAAAAAAATCACACTTATGGAATCTATAATAAACACTCTCGATTAAAATTGGTTTGAACAAGATATACGTCAATAACTTTTTGAAATATTCAGTATTTTCAGTTTGACCGCAAAAATAACTTTGTATTTCATTATATTAGGAAATACAAACTTATGTTTGCAGTTGGAAGACTGAAATACTTCTTCCTACGGAGGGTTCCGTAGGAAGAAGTATTTCAGTCTTCCAACTGCTGTGCGTGGTTCGACACGCTCTTGCCCGATTTTTGTAAGTTAAGACCGTGAAATTTTAAAAAGCAAATAGGTATAGGTACTTACACTATACCTACACTGCCTAACCTTTAGGTAACTATTCAGTAATCTGTGCCTTTAGTGTTAGATACGTTATTGCTGCTTATGCCCGGAATAATGTGAATATTCCAGGGGTATTCCAGCGCCGCTGGACTGGAACGCAACTGGAATAATGTGAACCGGGCATTATGTAGGTACAATTCCAGATTCGGGGTCCGACTAGGAGTTTTCTCTCTGAAAATTCGAATTAGGTACAATATTACTTACCTAATTCGGATTTTCAGTTTCATAACTTAGTAATCTGTGACTTAGGTAGGAAGGTTCAGCCTCGGATCTTGGGGGGGGGGCTAGCCAGGGCCCATGCCCCGAGCGGCAAATTCAGAGGGCGGCAAATTCAAGCTTGGTAGACGAATACACTGAATGGTGCATAAATTCGTCTACCAAGCGTAGTAATCGCAAAGAGCTGCGCTAGACCAGTCGTTGTGGCGTTTTTTGTGGGAGGCCTATGTCCATCAGCATCAATGGGCGTGTTATGGCTGAAATGATGATGATGTTATGAAAAATATTGTCGGGCGGGGGCGGCATTTTTCAGTTTTTGCCCCGCCTCAAAATAATTCAACATCCGGGGCTGGGAAGGTTGCCCGCTAAGCTTATAGGAAGGTTAAGCTCCTATGAGGAATTTGACGAACATCTCCTGGGGTTTAGTTCTTCGATATTGGAGAATGGAGATGCTTAACTCGTATTTTCAATTAAAATAATTAATAAGTATAATTTTAATTAATTGCTGTCATAATCGTAACTGATTATTACCTACCTATGTAAAATTAACCATTTGACCTCACATTATTTAGTAGGTAGGTAGGCCCATTATTTACAGGGTGGCAGGTTAGACAGTGGAAATATTTAAAGGGGTCATTGTACTCATCATTAAGAACAACTTTTACTATGGGACCAACCTAGAAATCGCGAAAAAAAAATCAGCTGATCCATACATTATGTTCACTTAACTCAAGAAAATGTATGGAACAGCAGATTTTTTATTTCGCGATTTCAGGGTTACTAGCAAAACGTAGATATATACCTAATCGTTATTTCGACCCGTGGCTATAGATGTTCGACTAGAGAATCATCTTGAATGATCATCGAAATCGCGTCTGAATCGAAAAACCATCCTGCATTTAGTTGCGTAACTACCTTTTACTCGGATACAACTCCGAGGCAGGTGAAGTGCAGTGTTACCTATTCACTCTAATGATTGTAGGTAGGTACGTTATGACTTTATGACTTATGGCTATGACCTTATTCCATTTACAAATTCATTTATGTAATCGAATTGGTCTGTAAAATGTTTTAATTTTTAACCGACTTCAAAAAAGGAGGAGGAGAGACTTTAATATAGATAGCAGTGGCGAGGCGAGAAGGGAAGCCGGTACAATAAAATAGTAACAAAATTATGAATAACTCCGTTTTATTTGTGGCATACTTATTTGTTTATTCAAAATGTGTAAATACAGTTAATAAACAATAGGTATGACATATTCAAACGGAGTTATTCATAATTTTGTTACTATTTTAGGCTTCCCCTCACGCTTCGCCACTGGTAGATAGGTATGCACACCGATTTATCCATGAGCTGAATTTACGTGATTATTTTTTTCATTTGGTAGAGGAAGTTCGCGCCGTAGCTCCACATATTTTTTGTTGACGATATCTAGATATCTACCTAGGTACCTAATATTAAGTAATTCGTGTATTCTCACAGAAAAAAAGTGACAGGTTACAAGAATTCGATATCATACTATACCTAGGTAGCCTATAGTTACTAGGTACTCAAATAATCACAATTCAAAACGACAAATAACTTAGATGAATACCTAGGTAGGTATATTTATTTAATTATAGAAGACCTCTCAGTGCTAAATGAATAAACATCTTCTTTAACTAGGTAATTAAGTAATACTTATAGGTAAATGTTTTCTCAAATTATTCCTTCTGTTGAAAATATGCTAATTTAATATTAATTAAAATTAGCATTTTTGTACATTGCAATTTAAAATGGGATGATACCTATATGAGATTCAAAAATTTATATCAGTTAGTTTGTGGATATCTTACTAAATTCTAAATATTCCAAAGTTGATGTCTACAGCAAACTATCAAAGCAAAACCGAGACTTTTGCTTCACATCACAATCACATCAGCAAATGCTGATAAAATTACTGTTGTAACTTTGCTGAGACTAGTCCATACAATACAAATGATGACAAACAGTTTTTTGACTTAATTTATTAGATTTAGTCATTCAGAAAAAATGCACCTTGAGTGTGTAATGTGTAAGTAATAAGTAGTGTAGACTGGATACAGTTGTGACAATTTTCATTTGATGGTCAATAATTTTGTAAGTGTGGTAGTTAGCTGTTAAAAAGGAGTTTTATATTGTGAAGAGTACATTTGCCTAGGTACGCATGAAAACTAAAATGGTATTTATATGTACTATGGTTAACTCACACGAGCAAGATAGAAAAAAAAAATGTCACAACCGACCACACCCCAGGGGCGGTTGTGACAGCACTTGGGGTTGTTAGTGACAGGTTCAAAAATACACCAAAATGCTCATCAATCACTTTTATTGCACAAAATATACATTCTACTCTAAAAAAATTACGTTTACGTAACACAAGAACATTTACACCCTTACCACAAAAGAGATAGACACGCGTTAAACGCAAATGCTACCAAAAATAATACACACTTGTTTTAGACAAGTTAGTGCTAAAACAAGTGCGTATTATTTTTGGTAGCATTCGCGTTTAACGCGTGTCTATCTTTTTTGTGTTACAGCCCTTTGTTGTGTTTATAAGGAATAAGTCACTGTAGCATCTGTAGCTATTTAACAAATCTTCAGCAGTCTGATTGCTTATAACTTTTAGTTATTTTTACTATCAGTCCAAAAAGCTAAATAAATAATTCTAATTAAACAATACAATGTTAAAATACAAAATAATCACTAAAAATGTTAATCACAATCAACTTCTCCGGAATAATTTAACATTTGTGTAAGTAGGTATCAAGTGTATCAACATAGGTACCTACAACATAAAAATATAGAAAAAAATTTTATTTTAAATCTGAATAAAAAGACATTGAAGATCTAGTCAGAGTAGCCACAATCACATCACAAACATTTTGATTATGTCACAACCGTACCTACCCAAAAAAATTATCACAACCGTACCCAAAGCACTCCTTCGCAAAAAAAACAACCACTATGGCAATATAAAATAATGTAAGTACAAAGTAAGCACTGCTATTTAACCACTAATGTATGACTAATAACGAAAAAGAACACTCATTACCGTATATGTACGCATATAACAACAATCATTAAAATAAATCGAATAAAAATAGATATTTTTATTCCGGAGAAGTTGATTGTGATTAACATTTTTAGTGATTATTTTGTATTTTAACATTGTATTGTTTAATTAGAATTATTTATTTAGCTTTTTGGACTGATAGTAAAAATAACTAAAAGTTATAAGCAATCAGACTGCTGAAGATTTGTTAAATAGCTACAGATGCTACAGTGACTTATTCCTTATAAACACAACAAAGGGCCGTAACACAAAAAAGATAGACACGCGTTAAACGCGAATGCTACCAAAAATAATACCTACGCACTTGTTTTAGCACTAACTTGTCTAAAACAAGTGTGTATTATTTTTGGTAGCATTTGCGTTTAACGCGTGTCTATCTCTTTTGTGGTAAGGGTGTAAATGTTCTTGTGTTACGTAAACGTAATTTTTTTAGAGTAGAATGTATATTTTGTGCAATAAAAGTGATTGATGAGCATTTTGGTGTATTTTTGAACCTGTCACTAACAACCCCAAGTGCTGTCACAAGTCACAACCGCCCCTGGGGTGTGGTCGGTTGTGACATTTTTTTTTTCTAACTTGCTCGTGTGAGTTAACCATAGTACATATAAATACCATTTTAGTTTTCATGCGTTTTAACAGTCAAAAGTAAGTAGATACTTACTTTTGAAAGTTAAAAAGTAATGAGGGCCTCTGCTAACGCCAAAGTCGCGCGTTGGCTGTCGCAATACTGTGAAACACGTTCAGACCCCCATGGCGCTTCCCTCTCCCCTTACACCCTCAACGGTATTCCTTATAGTTTCGCTAATATTGCGATTGTCACAACCGTAACATGGCACAACCGTACCCAGTCTACCCTATCTACAATGAAGATTTCTTCATTTTGTATTAGTACCTACGTTTAAGTATATATTCTTATTCAAATTCACATATTGGCTGCTTGTGCACTACAGACGTTTTCAATTCGTATTCGGTTTTTTACGGATTTTTAGCCAATAGGCGGGCAGAACGATCCCCACCACTTTATAAAATGTATGAAAAAAAAAACGGTCCGTGAAAAAACGTGCTGTAAACGTGTAGTGCACGCCGCCGATTCTGTTGTTTACGAACTAAACTAATTTAGTCGTATTAAGTCTCTTTCTAATAAAAAAACATGAGAGAAGGATAGCAGATATTTAATCCTGTCAAATAAGTCCACTTGAATCTTGATTTGTTGGTCTTCTGAGTACGTGACATTGGCAGAATTGTGGTATGGCAAACTCCACAAATGCCATAACCAAGAAGTGAAGTAAAGTAGTTTTAATGTCAATTTAGTCGTAATCGCAAAAGGTTATGACTATTTTCCCGTAAACGACAAGGGCGTAGACTAATTTGACAGTTCTAAATATTTTCTGTCCTTTTTCAATGTTATTTGTAAGAAAGAGATATAGTATGATTAAAATTTGTTTAGTGCGATGTTCAACAGAATCGGCACCATTATCGTGCTAATCATTTGATGGATGGAGGTGGATCATTCACACGGCCAACCTCCAGTAATGCGGTAGCATCAGACAAAACTAAGCTAATTCCATAGTGAGGCTGTTGTGAAATCAATCTACAAGACATTTAGGTTGCCACACATTGTTGAGATTGAGAACCTTATGTACATAATAAAATTAATGTTTACACAGCTCTGCGGCCTTCTCACCGAAATAATCTCATCTGACGCATCTCGATCTCGATGGATGGTAAAGTTTACTGGCATTACAATTACAAACCATTTCCGAATCCGTCCTTAACGTATATTTAAGAGTAGGTAGTTACATAAGTGAAGCGTGTTTTTAATTGATGTAATTTGATTTATGGTCACGTTCTATCAGCGAAAAAGCTGTTTGCCGCAAACCAGTATCAGTACGTCCCTGCGTAAGTCACGGTTCTTTACGAATGCAAGACCATAATATCCTGAACCAGTCAATGAGGTCGCTATGTGATGTGGCCTCAAGTCACGTTAATATTCCAACATATTCCAATAGACGCCTTTGAAATATTTAATGAAAATGCTAAGGTTTGTAGCGTGATGTTAAATAGCCAATAAGTACTATATTATTCCTCATTAATCAATATACAAAAAAAAAATATAATCCGACTGGTAGCTCCAGAGATTAGCGCATTCAAACAAACAAACTTTAGCTTTATAATATTAGTAGATTCGCCTTTAGGAACTCTTTCGTACTTACCTATTTATTCTTATTCATAAGGCGGATTTTAAAATAAAATAGTAACAGCTGCAGTCGGCTTTATAGGTAGGTACCAGTCAGATTTATACCTAATTTGGGAAGCAGATTAGGTATCTGGTAATTGTTAGACTTTTATCCAACACTAGCTGAGCCCTCGACTCTTGACTCGGAAAACAACACAATGTCATCATTTTCTTCATCCAATATACAAGCGTATTATGAGAACACGCTTTCAACAAAGACGATAACTTTTGGGAATATAATATTTTTGATTTTAATACTTAGGTACTCGATCACCTAAAAGTTGACCGACTGACTCGCCCCGTGAGAACACCGCATAACCCATCACGTCTGTGATGATGTGTTTCCATAGCCAGTTCATTCTATACGATAGACCAACTTAGAATAGGAATAAAAGCGTTAGTTTCGTTTGTTACGGACTGACCGTAACAAACGAAACTAACGCTTATATTATTCTTGTGTGACTACCTACATCACTGAGTGCAGTCATCAGTCAGGGTTGTGAAACAGGGGGTGGCAATTTGATATAGAAGTAATTTGAGAGTGAACAACTTTTTATCAACCTTGAATAATTATTATAATTGTAAAAAACCGGGCAAGAGCGTGTCGGACCACGCACTGCCTAGGGTTCCGTAGGAAGAAGTATTTCAGTCTTCCGACTGCAAATATAAGTTTGTATTTCAAAATATTATTATGAAATACAAATTTATTTTTGCGGTTAAACTAAAAATAGTGAATATTTCAAAAACGAATAAACGTATCTTGTTCAAACCAATTTTAATTGAAAGTATTTATTAGATAAGTTTGTATTTTAAAATATTATTATGAAATACTTTATTTTTGTGGTTGGCAAACTCAAAACTGAAAATAGTAAATATTTCAAAAACTAATAAACGTATCTTGTTCAAACCAATTTTAATTTAAAGTATTTATTAGATGTTATAAGCTTGTTTTTTTTCCGATTTTTTGATAACGCGGTTGGAAAACTACAGGGGGGGACAAATTGTTAACGACTTTGGAAGCTTCTAGTTCACTAAATATGCACCTAAATAAAAAAGTCATTTACGAACCTTTATGTTATTTTTAAAGACCTATTTAACGATACCCCACATGAAGTGGTGCACGAAAATTTTTTTTTTTCAACCTTCAGTTTGATGTATGAGCCCCCCGCCCAAATTATTTTATTTTTTCTGCAGGCCTTTATGGCGGCTTACAAAAGACATCTACTTGTGAAGTTTCATACAAATTGGTTAAGAACTGTAGATTTTACGAGGGTGTGACAGACGGACAGACAGACAGACAGACAGACAGACGGACAGATGGACATGACGAAACGATAAGGGTTCCTAGTTTTACTACGGAACCCTAAAAAATGTAAATCTGCGTTTTTATCATAAAATCTTCGTGGATGTACTAGCGCAGTTACTAATGTTGTTGTCTGCAATTACTACATCACAGGCAGTTGAGTGCAAATTGCAATGTTTTGCGATTCAACGCAATATTCATTTATAATTTATAATGTTTATCATTGTTCATATATTGCGAGATGAAGATGGCATACAATTAGGTACCGCATGATGATAAATCGCAGCATCACGCATATGATCTACATACTGACTGACTAATAAAGCTGTTATTGGTCCGACAAGTCCAAGCCATGAAATATATGTTTTAATGACGCATCAACCACGCTTAATTTTGCAATTTTCAGGTTCATTAGGTAAGTATAGTTAAGTTCTCATATTTTTTTATATACCTATATTTAACACTGAATTGCAGAAAATGTCATTAAGTTTTAAAGGAGACTTTAACGATAGAAATTGTATGGTCAAAAACTCCTTAGTTATCTTTCTGCAACTGACCGTAAGTGGTATCTATTGTTAGGTACCTATCTACAAATCTATGCTAACAAGATAGAGTTAACATCACGCCTGTATTCCCCAAGGGGTAAGGCAGAGGTGTACGAACACCCACATTTCCCAGATAGATATAAGTCTCGTGTGGTACCTAGGGGGTGATGAAGCCTCTTGCCACTAACTGAGCACTGCTCCAGGTTGCTACTGAAAATTTCCTAATGGTTTAATGGAACAACACTTTGCCCTACCCCGGAATCGAACCCAGGACCCCATGCTCAGCAATCGCGCTTGTGACCTTACTAAACATAGTTCTCACATATTAGGGCATCACTGTAATCAAAGAAATTGTAACTGAATTTATTGAAAAAGAGTAACCATGGAGTTTCTTGTCCGTTCTTCTCCATAGGAATCTACGTTTTGGAACGGACAACTAGCTTCAACTAACGGACAAACCGACTGACAACTATTGTAATATTGTTTGACATTTCAAAAGTGCCTATAAATGGTCTAATTGAAATAAATGTTTTTGACTTTGACTTTTGACCGCTATAACAACCGAGGCAGTCAGAGTCAGAAGACAGAGTTGCTAATTAATTGTCAAATCTAGTCTAAATAGGCGTAAGACACCCAGGCCCGGATGTTGAATTATTTCGAGGCGGGGCAAAAACTGAAAAATGCCGCCCCCGCCCGACAATATTTTTCTTATCATCATCATCATTTCAGCTATAACACGCCCACAGATGCTGATGGACATCTATAGGCCTACCCCAAAAAACCCCAAAGTTCACCAGTATTATTTTAGAAACCTTAGAAAACAAGAAACTTTTTTCTGTAGTTTGTAGGTACGCCAAGTTTTATACGTTTTTTTTGAGCAATAATCCTTGGAAAGTAAGAGGAGCTTTTAAAAAAATTCATAACATGATCTGTAGAAAGCTTTTTTTCCAATGTTATAGGTATTTTTGGGATAGATTGTTTTTCAAAAGATGCATTAGTTCATTAGCTATTAGAAAAGTATCAATTGAGTGCCCAGGGTGCAGTGATTTTTTTACAATTAGCAGGTTTTGGTCTTGACGAGGAAAATTAAAAAAAAAACTTAAACAGTGCAATAACTCGACAACCACCCAGTTTCGACCCCAAGTTTACGGGTCTGAATTTGTTGCAAATAAGCTCTAGTATTACAACAGCCGTTACAGCTAGCCGTTACATTTAGCCGTTACAACAATCGGCACATGATAGCCGAGTCAACATTCCACATGTTGACAACGTTGCAGGTAGGTAGGTAGGTACTACCTATTTTATTTGTTTCTCTTTCTCAACTTTACGAGATTCTCGTCATGCGGAATGGTAATAACTAACATTCAATATCACCGTGCGGCGCGCTAATCAATCAGTAGATATAATCTACCATCAATGCAACACTGATATAGGTACCTACCTAGTGATGATCGTTGGGGGGTGATTCTTGCGGGTTCGATATTGATATCGAATTCGATATATGTTGCAACAACGGTCAAAATCCCTACCATTTTGACATTTGTTGCGATATATATCGAATTCGATATCAATATATCACCCGCGAGAATCACCACCCTGGACTATTTTCGTAGTCCTGTTAGTGATATACTATGTGATAATAGAGTGGGTAGGTACCTACTTAATTTATTATTATTCTGAAGAATTTTAGGTAGGTACCTCAGCCTATACCTACTGGTACACAGTTTCATGAAACTTTCATCCCACATTATGCGACCACAACACGGTCAAGATGACCGTTTATTTGCATATCTGCCTGCGAGGATAAAAACATATCATTATATATCTTGCTACCATGAAATAATCATTTACTGAGAACAAAAACCTTCGATTTATCAAAAATTCAAGGTCAATATTGCTCGCAAAATATAATTTGAAGAACTTTCGATTTTAAATATCGTCAATATCGACTTCAGTAGATGCATCATCAATTCATCATCAAATTATTATTTATTTAAGGTTGTAGTTGAGATTATAACCTTGCTTTTAAACGCGTAGAAGACGTTATTTTACATTACCTTCTAAATTAATTTACTCATCGAGGATATATCGGATCTTCACAGTTAATGTTATTATTGATTTAATATTCTACAATAGTCATCGTCAATATTTAATAAAAAAAACTAGCTAAGTGCGAGTCGGACTTGCGCACCAAGGATTCCGTACCTCTACCTTCCTTGGACGTATAAAAACTTAAAAACCGAACCGCGTATTTAAGTTTGTTTGCAAAGGAACATTGATAATTTCTAAGAAATAGTACCTACTAGTTAGAAACATTCTTCAATTTTTGCTGTAAGTCCTGTAGATTAGGTAGGTACCTACATCAACTTTTATTAAATGTAACTAATTATTTAAGGGCGCTCTCGGGATTTTGTCTCCTCTCTCGCTCGCACAGAACCACTTTTAAGAATGTTGAATGAAAAGATGCATTTTTGAAAAATGTAATCTAATGCAGAACTACAAAATAATATTGGGACCAACCCTGAACTCCCGAAAAAAAAATCAGCTGTTTCATACATTTTGTTGAGTTATGTGAACATAAATGTATGGAACAGCTGATTTTTTTTTCGCGATTTCATGGTTGGTCCCATAGTAAAAGTTGTTCATAATGATGAGTACAATGACCCCTTATAATATTTCCACTGTCTAACCTGCCACCCTGTATATCTTATACGTTAAAAACTAAAAAGTGAATAATAAAAAAAATATAACAACCCGACCACGGTTTGCCCTACCTACGTCTTGTCTGATGTTAGTGATGTTATAGAACCACCAAAAAGAAAAGGAAAACAAGACATTGCAGTCGAGACTACTGGAACCCATTGTTTCCGGGTAATAGGTAGGTAGTCATAATAGGTCCCGAGTTCCCGACTGCAATGTCTTGTTTTCCTTTTCTTTTTGGTGGTTCTATTTAACATCAGTTAAGACGTAGCTGTCGACCCGCTGTCGGGTTTTTATAATTTTTTTTATTTTCTATTACTTACTTATTTGTTTTTAATTTTCATAAGACACCCAATAGGGACGAGTATCACAAGTATAAATCCCACTTTGAACATTCGAACCCCATTTCGACCCCTTTTGCTAAGAAAATATACTTACCTACTTAGGTACCTACCTATTTTAAATATTTTTATTGATAACATTTAATAACATTTAATTACATAACATGACGTGTTTATGTTTAGGCTACTTTTACAATGGGTCTCTTCGTCTAGTTAGAAACGTTAAGATACAAACTTGAACCACAGTATATAGACTGTGCTTGAACTATGTACATTGTACAAGCTATCTGCACGCGTAGCATGAACACTAAAAACCTCAGATCATAGAAACAAGTTGTTTTGTTGTTTCTATTGATCTGAGATAAAAACGGAAGAATAGACAAAATGTCAGATTGTACAAGATTTCTACCAATTTATGCATACAATGAAGAATAAGTACTAAGTAGAAAGAAATGTTTCTCGGGTCACCGGGCTCGAAATGTTGCTCGGGCAGAAGAGATAGCGAGTTGGATATAAAGAACTTTGTCTATTCTTTGGTGGAATAGAGACAGAATTGGTCATGCTAAGCGTGCTGCAGTAGGTACCTATTCTAAAACTTACACACCATACATATTGGAACATACCTTATGAACATAACACCACGCCTGTATTCTGCGAAGGGATAGGCAGAGGCGTATTGTACAGTACACCCACATTTCGCTAGTTGTTAATTAGTCCCAAATATTAAGGGCCGGCCTATTGCCATTAACCGGGTACAAATCCAGACTCCGGGCTGCTACTGAAAGTTTCCTAATGGAAGTACCCATCCAACTTTGCCCGACCCCTGAATCGAATTTAGAACTCCACGCTCAGCAGCCGCGCTTACCACTACACGACACCATCTAGGCAGCCGTTGCGAACGGTATTAGAAACTAGCTGTTCCCCGCGGTTTCACCCCCGTTGCTCGGCTCCTAAGGGTCGTAGCGTGATGTTAAATAGCCTATACCTACCTACTACTCCTTTTTTTTTTTTTTTCGAGGTGGAAATCCTCATGGATGTCCCCCGCCCTGGGGAGGGCGAGGAGGTCTGTCAGACTCTTACTGACTAAAACCACCCCGGTGTTCCTCCAACTACCTTACGCCGGGGGCACGGGAGTCGCTTGCGCATTCGTCCGCACCCCCGGCAGGTAAGTATTGGCCCGCCAAATGAAAGGCGGGCCCCGTCACCCTATGCGGCCGTCATGTACGGCCGCAATTCCTCTGGAGAGGTGGGCGCGGAACACGTCGCGCCACCGTCTCGGGCGCGAGATACCTACTACTCCTGATGAATCTGGCTATCTTATACAGGCTGTTGATTAAGTCACCTGTCACTTTTAAGGGGGTGATTCTACGCGCCATACTGAACAACTTTTCCTATGAGACCCATATACGATTCGTAAAAAAAATCAACTAAATGTTCGGCAAAATAATACAAAAGTAGCCAGAATGTATGAAAAGTTGTTAATTTTTTTTTACGAATCGTACATATGGGTCTCGTAGGGAAAGTTGTTCAGTATGACGGGATCAACAGCCTGTATAAACAGATTTTTTCGAATCCGACTGGTAGTTCCGGAGATTAACATGTTCAAACAAACAAACTCTTCAGCTTTATAATAAATATTAGTAGGTATAGATAGAGGTAGGTACCGTACATTAAAATTATTTTGATGTATTTTAAAAAGTCCCTAAGTCACATTCATTCATGCATTAGACACAGAGTTGTTTAGCATAAGCATAGCATAATCGGCCTATAATGTTCCCACTGCTGGGACACAGGCCTCCTCTTTGAGAGAGTGGGCCGTAGTCCACCACGCGGGCCCAGTGCAGGTTGGTGGACGTCACATGTCTTCGAATTTTTGGTTCTAGGACATGCCGGTTTCCTCACGATGTTTTCCTAATCAATTTCTAATACGCACATGACTTCGAAAAGTCAGCGGTGCGTGCCTCGGGATCGAACTCGAACCATTCGCCGTGGGAGGCACATGGTTAATCCCTCAGATCATAGAAACAAGGAGATGTGCCAAAGCCCTATCGAGCTTGATGCCTGATCTTGAGCAAATTGCTCATATTAAAAACGTATGCGCTGGCAACGAACCGAACACGATCGATTGTATAAATACAGTGTTTTAGTTCAGTGCTAGTGTTGAGTGACGATTAACAGTGTTAGATTGAGGGTGTGCGGAATGTTCAATGCGTGGGAGATCTTTTTATTCAAAAGGAGCGCTTAATTATGCGCGTAATTGTGTCGAAAAATGTAGGTACTAAAAGTGGCATCATTTGTTCCCGTACTAATTTGCTATGATGGCATATCTCCTTGTTTCTATGATCTGAGGTTAATCCACTAGGCTATCACTGCACTCTTGAGAGTGAGAGTTGTTTGGAACTTCAGAAATCATTCCAAGCTCTAGCAGTAGCATCCTCCTAGTTATCCCAAAACATCAAGTCCAGAAAATGCGAAAAACACTGATAGGTAGTTAGGTACAGTCGAACCAAGAGATTCATGACCCATTTTGCCAATAATTCGTTTGAACTCGTCAAAACAGTAAAGTTTTCTACATATTACCGTGCATACTGCACTTAGGACTTTTGAATATTACAAAAATTGTGTTAATACGGATCAGAGGTCTGTGCAGTTTTAATGTTTATTATAAATGCAGTAGATTCATAATTTCAATGAAAATTATGTTTTTGATTAAGCTGGAATTATGTTTTGAATTTAGAATTAATTGTCATTCCGCATGGTTTGCCTAAAGTATTTTTTTCAAAAACCTTTACAAATTCTTTCGAAGAAGAGTATTATTAAAATTAAAAGAAAAATGCCAAATAAAAATACGTCAGAAAATCAATTCACATGTCACGGTGTCAAATTAATGTGTCCAACAAATACGAAAGAAGGTGGCATATAATACTTATACTAACTGTCACTGTAATAAAATTGATAGGTAGCAAGTTTTTTGCCAGGGAAACTGTTTAAATGTTTTGTCAGTTTTAATATTTAAACGAAACTTGACCTAGTTGTACTATAATGTTTGTAAGAATATCAGCTTATGGCGGGTCATGAATCAAAATTGTTCACTGTACCTACCTAATACTCGAATAAGTAGCTGTACCTACCTACGTAGGTACCTACTTAGTTCCTCATAGGTAGTCTTCTCAACGCTTTAATGGCGATTATGCCTATACTTCCCTACCGATAACCACTTTGACGGATTAGTAAAAGTTGCTTAGGCTTTGTTATGTAGTAAGTACCTACTTACTCAAATAAAAAGCTCGTTTAGTTTTTGGAACCTGATACATTACAAACACTCTGGAGAGGTGTTATTAAAATGCGATTATGACACAACAGATCAGTGGTTAGAGCGATGCCACGGTACGGCAGAGGTTGTGGGTTCGAGTTAGTTGTTAACACAAATTATTAATTTAATTTTCTCGACTTCATCAGCATTTCAGGCGTCACTTACACATACCGACATAATATGTACCAGTATAATTCAGGCCAGCATCAACTTAGGTACCATTTACTTTGAGGGAGATAGGTATCACAGGGCGCTCACCTAAGCTCTAGGGCTAGGCTATGTGCCACCGCATCTTGCTCTGTCCCTGGTCTTGCAGTTGGGCACACGGTGATACTGGCTTGTAAATTAATTTAACATTAGGTACGGTACCTTCCAATAATTACCTACTTCTAATTTTGTTAAATTTTGTTGTAAAGTTGACACGCATGGCACAGCCTGCCACATCGATCTTTGTAAACGAATGCTCAAAGTTTCTGAACAAAGACGACCGCCTGGGCAGTGCTTGACTATCATTTTTATTTTAAAAATGTCCTTTCAAAATTAATTGACCTAATTAAAAACAGAAGTCAGATAGTAAAGCTCCTCGGGATATAGAATAATGTGAGTAATCGCAAGTCCGGCAAAACGTCGCAGGGACAATGGGTTGCGTCACTGACGGCCGCTGAGCAGCTTCCGTTCGCCTCTTCACGGCTATAGACGGCCGCGAGCGGAGCACCCGAGTGGGAGATGCTACATCACATATATAATGCGATAACAACGACCCCTCAGCAAGCAGTTTGCTCTCAGCTTCGTCATGAAGGTAATATTTCATTTAACAACTTTAGCATGCACGTTTTGGCTAGATTTTTAACAGTGATCTTTATTTTGTTTTTATTATTTTTTTGGGACTTTTTAATGGGACCGTAGTCCTTATATATATAGATACCTAGTAAAGCAACTAAGAAACCTCTAGATACAAAGAATATAATTAGGCTAATTATATTTAGACCTCACTGTCATAAATACCTAGGCTAAATAGCAATAATTTTATAGCTTCGCGTTCATCCTTTTTAGGTTTCCAACTCCAACCAAAGTCAAACTAAGTTTATTAAATTGTCATATATGTAGATAGGTATATTAAATCCTACTTGACTTATTTAAAGCCTAGAACCTAACTTGCTTATACAAAGTTTGATTCCAGGTACAGAAGTAGGTACCTACCCAAAACCGTTTCAATAGGATTCTTTCAAAAGAAAGTATTTTTTCAAATATTAATCAAGTTGGTAACTACCTAGGTAGGTACACCTACTATATGGTGTCAGCCAAGACCTAGCTTACCTACCTGCAACAACTATGACACAGTCAATAAAGATCAGTCAGTAAATAAAGATGACCGACTTTATTAAGCTATAACACTATCAAACGTAATCTTTCCTCCTTTCATTCCACTGTAACCTCATAAAACACTTTCATTTTTTTTTCTCTCATCATTAATTTGAGAATTGTGTTTATGTGCCTGCTTCTGTGATGTGATGTTAAATTGTGTTACTGCATATTATCAACTCAAGTTAATGACACGATTTTATACGTATCACCTGCCATTAATGTCAAGTTGTTTGTATTACCCAGTATTACCTACTAGGTAACCTGTACTTCTAATCTCTGATTTAAGACTTAAAACGATTTCTTATCTTAGCTTGCAGCCTTTTACAAAAACGAGGTCAATTTGAAATAGTTTCGTGACTGCAGTGAGAAGCAACACACTCACGCGTCTTTGACGATGAACTAACATTAAGTATATTCATCTTTCCAGGTGTTCGTTTGTCTGTTAGCGTTAGCGGTCGTCGCAAATGCCGGCTACATCAGTAGCGGCGGCTGGTCAGGCGGTGGTGGCGGCGGTGGCGGCTACGGCGGCGGCGGTGGTGGACACGGCGGTGGCGGTGGCGGCCACGGCGGCGGCGGCGGCGGCTACGGCGGCAGCGGTGGTGGTGGTGGATGGAGGTCTGGCGGCGGCGGCGGCGGCGGTTGGTCCGGCGGCGGCGGTGGAGGCGGCGGTGGTAGCGGCGGACGTGAGTTACCTACTGTTACTATAGCTACGTTACGTTTTAGTGTTATTGAGACAAAAAATGCTTTCTCATAACGCAATGTCTTCAGACTTCCGATTCCGAACTAATTAGGTGTAGTACCTAATAGGTTTTATTAATTTCTGCCCTTACTTGTAACTTGGGTATATTTACCTACGACTCATTTTCTTAAGAAGAATCCACTGACAGGCTATACATGGCCTGATGAGTTTGTTGGTGAACTATCACCAGCAAACTCATCAGATAGACATGCGCGGTCGAGCCGACGACTTTGGGGAGGGGAGGAGGGGTCATACCGCAGCAGAAGACTGGGCTAGTCATACCGATTAATGCCGACGTGTTATACCGTTTTGTTAATAATATTCCATTTCTTATGTAAACAGAGGTGAAAATCATCAAGATCATCACTACTGGAGGCGGTGGTGGTGGCGGTTATGGTAAGCCATTTTATTTTATATCTTGAGAGCTATATGTACCTACATAGTAAGGTACCGTCACTATAATAAGTACATAGGTTAGTAGGTACTGTCCGCCCTGGAAATAGGTAGATAAGATTGATTGCTCCACGCTACAAGTCTGCTACGAATTAGATATTTTATTGCACTGCAGTACTTCGCGAATGTACCTACCGTTTTACTGACCTCGTAACAAAGAAGTTATGACATGTCAATGAACCAAAAATTTCGCATAGTCAAAACTAGAAACTACTAATAGAACACAGGGTTAAGCCCCATACCAGCCGGCCTAGCATGACCGCGATAGAAACGGGTTTTGTCTACATAGAAATAGACAAAGTGACAGATTTCATTCATAAAACGTAGAAATGTTTCTACAATCTGTCACTTTGTCTATTTCTATGTAGACAAAACCCGTTTCTATCGCGGTCATGCTAGGCCGGCAGTACCTACAAAAGCTTTTTTAGTGTCTACATTATGTAGCCATTATGTAGGTATTGTACGAGTCCTTAGAGCAACCTAACGTTATTTTTAGGGTTCCGAACCAAAATGGTAAAAAAGGAACCCTTATGGTGCGACTTCGTTTGTCTGTCTGTCTGTCACACCTGCTTATTTCAGCAACTACTTATGCTATCGACTTGAAATTTGGAACAGTTATAAAGAATGCTTGTTCAACTTTATTGCAAATGAAAAAAGTCCAAAAATATTATTATTTTCATTGCAAAAGGGGCCGGAGTAGGGGTCCGAAATTTTAAAGTGGGGTCTTACTAGGTCAAGTGACATATCATATGAAAGGGTTTGATGTGCACATTTCAAAATATATTTTTATTTTATTTTATGTCTCACAGTTTTCGACATAAAATGAAAAATGGCCAAAAAAATACCATTCCCCCCCCCCTTATCTCTGAAGTTTGCGGGGCGAAAAATCTGAAATAATTAGAGTTGATAGGAATTGACCCAAGTATGGCACCAAAAATAAAACGATGTTCCTAACTAGTAGGTACAGTTTTTTTCAAAATCATCAAAATTTCTTCACAAACAAACTTAGTTATGCGGTCCGGATTTTTTCACTTTATACGTCCAAAAATGATACGGAACCCTCGTTGCGCGAGTACGACTCGCACTTGGCCGGTTTTTTTTCTCTATTATACCTAAGTTACGCACCTACAAAATATAACGCTTAGAGGTCGAGAGTCGAGACATCGCCTATAGTTAGGGTCATCCATTCGCTCAGCGGCCACAATTACCAATTTCGCAACCACTGCATTTAGCCTGGACATTAGTTGATTTTACTGAGTAAATAATTCTTTGTCTATGTAAAACTTGGTACAAGGTACAATATAATGATACTTACTTACCTTAGATCATAGAAACAAGGAGATATTATGCCATCATAGCAAATTAGTACCGGAACAACTGATGCCACTTTTAGTACATTTTTCGACACAATTACACGCATAAAAGATGTCCCACGCATTAAACATTCCGCACACCCTCAATCTAACAATGTTAATCGTCACTCAACACTAGCACTAAACTAAAACACTGTATTTATACCATCGACCGTGTTCGGTTCGTCGCCAGCGCGTACGTTTTTAGTATGAGCAATTCGCTCAAAATCACTGATCTGACTTACTTAGGTACTTACCTAGGTACTTACTCATTTTACGCAATCGTTAAATTATTAAGGCGCTACTAAGTGCCAGCGGCCTTGAATGATTTGGGCGGTATAGCTTGAGTGTTCTGCGCTGAGCTTACGCAACGCGACATACGTCCACCGAGCAATACGACTCGCCTATCAAGGAGCGCGCTGTGCCGAATTAGACGTATTCTTACTTTTTAGTAACGAAAATTTGATTAAAAAAAACACAAACTAAAAGTTAGATAGTTAAATTATCTTTAAAATGGTGAAAGTTTCGTAAAAATACGCTCAATAGTTTTCGCGCGATCTTCACTTTTTTAAACGCGTTAGACCTAACTTTACAAATTAATTACACTACATAGATAAACGTAATCTAAAATATACTCTAATCAAATAATTAAGAAAATGGTCTAGTTTAGCATATATTTTTTTCAAATCATTAACACTACTCGTTTAGACGTGATCTTCAGTTTAAAATCTTTAAAAGTCGCATATCTGCGCCTTAAGTAGGTCCCGTACTCGCTTTATTTACCCGCCCGCGTTATTACTTTGTTATCGCTTAGCGTTCTTTCAGACTTTTTTCTTTTTGCTCGGCTCTTATCATAGCGTGATGTTTTGAAAAATTTTAAGTGATAGCCAAATTCATGAGGAATAGTATAGACTATTTACTATACAGGGTAAAATTAAAACCAGTGCGGATATTTTAGGAGGTGAAAGTACTCATGATGAAACTGATGATGAAATATGAAAAAAAAATCAGCTGTTCCCTACAAAAATGCACTACAACACGATCAAAATGTATGGAACAGCTGTTTTTTTACCCGACTGCGAGACGCAAAGGAGGGTAATGTGTTTATCAGTCTATGTATGTATGTATGTATGTATGTATGTATGTATGTTTGTTTCTATGTGGCGTTCTAGAGACCAAATGCGTAGGCCGATTTTGATAATTCTTACGTCAATCGATTCGTCTTAACCTTGCGAGTGTCACTAAATACATAACAGTAATCAAAATTCACCACAGCGACAACCAGACGCCATATTGTCAAAATGAAAAAAAAAAAGTTGATGAACTATGTCAAGTGGGGTGTCGTTGAATAGGTATTTTAAAATCATCTTTAGGTTCCTTTTATCATTTTTCATTTTAAATAATAGTTTAGGATATATAACGATTTAAAGTTGTTCAACAAAGCAATCATTCTCGCTAATTCTTACTTATCCTCAAAACCTATCATGTGGGGTATCAAAATGAAGGGCTCGAAAAGAAGATTACGAAAACATACATTAAAAACTAAAAAGTGAAAAATAAAAATAGTAAATTAAAAATTAAAAAAACCCGACTGCCAAAAAACAACTAAAAAGTTCAAAACAAGAGCACTTTTCAAGCAGTCTGATGCAGTTGGTGGCATAAAATCTAAGATTTAACACAAATAATTGCCACCAACTGCATCAGACTGCTTGAAAAGTGCTCTTGTTTTGAACTTTTTAGTTGTTTTTTGGCAGTCGGGTTTTTTTAATTTTTAATTTACTATTTTTATTTTTCATATTTCAGTGTCGGTCCCATAATAAAGGTTGATCATATTAATAAGTACTTTCACCTCCTAAAATATCCGCACTGGTTTTAATTTTACCCTGTATCTACTATTTCTCATGAATTTGGCTATCACTTACAATTTTTTTTCGAATCAACTGGTAGTTTTAGAGATTAGCGCGTTCAAACAAACTCTTCAGATTTATAATATTAGTACCTACCTATAGAAATATTATAACTTTACAGAGCATTTGACCGCAAGTCAAGGCTGTTGACTTATTTGTAGAAGGCATTGACTGTACGATATTGCAATACCTAGGTACCTATAAATGATTATGTTGCTTCCCATCTTTAAATTTCGATTATCTCCTCAAGTAGAACAAGATCCTAGATGGCTCCTTGAACAGTCCTTAATATGCCTGTCAAAATTCCGTCAAAATCGGTCCAGCAGTTTCGAAGATAAAAAAAAAAAGTTTTGGTATCGTGCAAATTAACCTAATGAAAAGGCAGGCATGTTATTCGAAATCGACACTTGCAATTTTATTCAATTTATTTACTTATATACCTACATAATTATAGATTTTGTCGTTTTTCGGTTATTCACTAAGTACCTATAATAATTTTATTGTCTTGTCAGGCGGCGGCGGCGGCGGCGGCGGTGGCTGGAAGTCTGGCGGCGGCGGCGGTGGCGGCGGTGGTGGCTGGAGGCTCGGCGGCGGCGGTGGCAGCAGTGGCTGGTCTAGCGGTGGTAGCGGCGGTGGTTGGAAGCTCGGCGGCGGCGGTGGAGGCGGCGGCGGCGGCGGCGGCGGCTGGAGGTCCGGAGGCGGCGGTGGCGGCTGGAAGTCCGGCGGCGGCGGCGGTGGCTGGTCAGGCGGCGGCGGCGGATCCTCCGGCTGGTGGTGATCCCGTTTCGAATAAAATAATAGCGAAATTTCCGACAATACAGTGATACCTCCGATTACGTTGTTTAAATTTTATTAATGACTAGCTGTTCCCCGCGGTTTCACCCCCATTGCTCGGCTCCTAAGGGTCATAGCGTGATGTTAAATAGCCTATATCTACTATTCCTCATGAATCTGGCTATCACGAATACAAAAATAATTTTTCGAATCCGACTAAGTACCTAGTAGTTGCAGAGCGTGTTCAACCAAACAAACTCTTCAGCTTTATAATATTAGTAAGTAGGTAGGTATAGATTTTGAAAATCTACTTGAAACACTCTTACCGTTACCTCAACCTCAAGTCCAATCTATCGCTGTCTGCTGCTAGCTGCTAGACAATCTCAATTCCAGAGTCGACGTTGTGGTATTCATCGATGATCTGACAAATTCACCATAGTATAAGTAATTCAACGGCCAACGCTTGATGTAGGTACTTACCTATTGTATTTTTATGATACTAATTGATAGGTGATCAGCCCGAGCATTCCTGGCGCCCTAGGCAAAAGACAGGAACGGCGCCCGTATAAAAAAATTCGTCACAAAATAAAACAATACCTAACGAAACAGTTTCCGAAGTCGGTGCCGAATTAAACCAATTCAAAGGTAGCGACATCCGAAATGGTTTCACAATTATAGGTAACATTATTGTGATCTTTTTGAAGGCGCAGTTTTAACTTTTTTTTTTCAAAATTAAAACAGATCAAAACGTACCTGCGTAATGTCAGATCGATCAAGGTGCATTGACCGTGGTCACGAGAAGACTTCTTCTTCTTCAGTCTTCTCGTGACCACGGTCAATGCAACTTGATCGAAACGTCAAGGTTAGTCAAAATACTGATATTTTGATTAAAATGTTTGTGCGCGAAAAGACCCGTAATTAAAAAACATGATTGTGTCCTATTCGCGAAAATTTAAGAACCATGTTTTTTTCATTGAAAAATTACACACTTTATCTGTTTATATTATTGTTTTATTTTGTGACGAATTTTTTTATAAGGGCGCCGTTCCTGTCTTTTGCCTAGGGCGCCAGGAAAGCTCGGGTCGGCGCTGCACAGAATAGTGATATCGCTCAACTGATGCAACTCGCTTCGGAACCGACCCAACTCACTTCACATCTTTTCAAAAATACTAGTTATGAAAGGCACATCTGACTATAGTTGTGCCTTTTCATTTAACAAAATACCTATTTAAAAAAATATGTAATAAAAGCATTTCAACGTTATCAAAGTCAAATGAGTCCTTTTCCGTATCATAATCTATATTAATAAAATGCTTTGTCCTGACTGACTGATGGATCAACGCACAGCCTACACCGCTGGTCGTAGAAACGTGAAATTTGGAGGACGTATTCTTTATATGATGTAGGCATCCGATAAGAAAGGATTTTTGAAAATTCCACCCCCAAGAGTGTGAAAAGGGGTGGCAAAGTTTGTATGGGAAAACGTGTTTACTTGGTCTGATCAACTTTTAACTTTAAATTCTTAGATGTAGAGTTCAAAATTCAATAGGTTAGAGCACTGAGCAAGAACTTAAGCTGAATGTCCATTTACCCGAACCGAATTTTAGAATTCTTTGTATGAAATCCTATGAAACCTCGCCCACCTATCCGCACCGAATCGGAAGAATTTGGAAGGTCCTCAAAATTCTGATGACGTCTCAGAATTTTTACGAAGCGCCTGGTTGTAAAAATGAACGTAGCCATAAGCTAATAATGTATCACTTGTGTCTAGTAGTAGAGAACGCAACATTTATAGTTCCTGTAGAAACACTGTTGCCAAAGTGACACAGCAGCACTTATCATTGACTTAGCCGTTTGATCAGATAAAATCAAAATTCAAAGTGCCGTCCAGTGTCTGAACTATTATTGCAAATTATTCTCTCCGATGCCTGCTCATGCCCCAACTGAATTCCAAAAGTGTACCAACCACACAAATCTACACGAGCTTTCAATACTGGTATGCCTAATGCCTGCGAATTCTGCTAGCTGCCTCAAGCTGCTCAAGTTCTGTGTTTTATGACGGTACCTAATACCACTAATATAGACGCGTGAAAATGTCACACTCTTCAAAAGGTTACCTAAGGCTCTTGAATGACTTGCGTGACGTCATTGTTAGTAAGAAAAAACGGCAAATTTGTTTTCATACTATTAAAGGAACATGCGGTATTTAGCCTATTCTATATCTGTGTTAGATTCGGTTACTACGAAAATTCGGTTCGGTCGGCTCCTCCAGCGCGTTCGGCTCGGATAAATGGGCGTTCAACTTTAGTATTAAAATGTGTGACGAACTATTCCAAATTCAACTAGATATAAAATTTTAAAAACAAAAAAGTTTACAATTCCAAATTCAACTTCGTCTGCTCTTGAATATTGAAATCAAAAAGTTTCATTACTTAACTTGATTTTCCTTCGAAAATCCTGCTATCCTACTAATATTATTAAATGTGAAAGTTTGTGAGGATGTATGGATGTAGGTATGCTACTTGCTACTTATCTTACTAATATTCGTTTATTCATTGTATATACTTACATATAATTTACATTTTTAAATATTTCATTATAAAAAATATAATAAACAAAACATTTAAAAATATAAAAAATAGTGCTCCACCGGCATCGGGAACAGGGTCCAAGCCACCGGCGGTCAGGGCCCCAGAGAGAGGAACCTCCTAACAATACGAGCCGTGTCCAGGAGTACCACTCTCTGAATCAAGCCCTTGATCCAGCCGCCCAGCGAGAGCCTCTTCAGGTGTAGGTCGAGGCTCTTGGCTATTAAGCCATTGGCCGTGACGACTATCGGCACAATGATTGCCGAGTCCACATCCCACATGCTGACAACCTCGTGCGCTAAGTCAAGATATTTAAGCTCTTTATCTTTCTCAGCTTTCACGAGATTCTCATCATGCGGGACGGTGATATCAACAATCAATGCGCGGCGCTCTGATCGATCTATCACCACTATATCAGGTTTATTAGCCATGATAGTCCTGTCAGTGATGATAGATCGATCCCAGTACAATGTGACATGACCATTTTCGAGAACTGGGTCGGGCACATACCTGTAGTATGGTACTTCCAATTCCACAAGATTGTACTTCAGAGCAAGTTGCTGATGGATAATCTTGGCCACCAGGTTGTGTCTGTGCAAGTATTCGCCGTTAGCGAGACGAGAACAACCGGAAACAATGTGACGGATAGATTCCCCTGGACGGTGGCATGCCCGACAGATGTCAACCGTGCCGTCCTTCACAATATATTTCCGATAGTTATTCGTCATGATAACCTCGTCCATAATTGCACATACAAAACCTTCGGTTTCCCCGAAGAGGTCCCCGAAACGTAGCCAACACACGGTATATTACGGCAAATATTCCCTGAGGCTGCATATCTCGCGGTTGTAGAGGGTCTTAGCATTTAAAAAGCCTCGACCGCCACATTTCCGCGGGATATACAGCCTCATCACTGAGGACCGTGGGTGATGCATCCGATAGGCCGTCAGCAGTGTACGGACCCTACGATCAAGGGCGTCAAGTTCCGTTTGAGTCCATTTGAGTATGCCAAAAGAGTACATCAAGACCGGCATGACCCAACCGTTGAATGCGCGCACCTTGTTTCCGCCTGACAAAAGAATGTTAAATACTTTCTTCAGGCGGCCAAAGAAGCGCTCCTTCAACGATTGCTTCATGTCAGTCCCATTGATGCCCAACGCTTCCGACATACCCAAATACTTGTAGGTTTCGGTTGAGGAGAGGGATCTAAGGTGTATGGAATTCGAAAGTTGGGTTCCCTCGGATTCCATAATCTCCTCTCTCTTTACATGCATGACTGCACACTTGTCCACGCCAAATTCCATCCTGATGGCGTTACTGAAGGTTTCAGTTATCTTCTTACTAATATTATTATTATAAATGTGAAAGTTTGTGAGGATGTATGTATGGATGTTTTTTACTCTATCACGCAAAAACCACTGAACGGAATTTGATGAAACTTTACAATTATCTTATACATCAGAATAACATAAAGGCTACCTTTTGTCCTGAAAAACGCGGGCGAAGCCGCGGGCGAAAGCTAGTGTGAAATATTGTAAAAAAAACCGGCCAAGTGCGAGTCGCACTCGCGCACGCGAGGGTTCCGTATCATATTTGGACGTATAAAGTGAAAAAAACCGGGCCGCATAACTAAGTTTGTTTGCGAAGGAATTTTGATGATTTTGAAAAAACTGTACTAGTTAGAAACATCGTTTTATTTTTGGTGCCATATTTGGGCCAATTCCTATCAACCCTAATTATTTCAGATTTTTCGCTCCGCAAACTTCGGAGATAAGGGGCCCAATGGTATTTTTTCAGACATTTTTCATCATATGTCGAAAACTGTGAGACATAAAATAAAATGAAAATATATTTTGAAATGTGCAGATCAAGCCCTTTCATATGATATGTCATTTGACCTAGTAACCCCAATTTGAAATTTTGGACCCCCACTCCGGCCCCTTTTGCAATGAAAATAAAAATATTTTTTAACTTTTTTCATTTGCAATATAGTTGGACAAACATTCTTTATAACTGTTCCAAATTTCAAGTCGATAGCATTAGTAGTTGCTGAAATAAACAGGTGTGACAGACAGACAGACGAAGTCGCACCGTAAGGGTTCCTTTTTTACCATTTTGGTACGGAACCCTAAAAACTGTTCGAAAAACACGGAAACGTATGTAGTGCACAAGGCACCATACATTTACTATGGAGGCCGAAACGGTTCGTATTTTCACGGTTCACGAAAACGTGCTGGAAACGGAGTAGCGCACAAACAGCCGTACTTGCAAACAACGGAACATCACGCACCCCCGCGCTACGCTGCGTGATGCGGGGCAGTGTGCGAATCGCCCTATAGTTACTATATTACTACTATTTAACTATACTCTTTGCGCCTTAGGTTGGGCTGTTACGCTTTGATGCTGAAATGGCTGCATAGATTTGGATGAAATTTGACAGACTAGGAGCCTGGGACTCGGAGAAGTACAAGTTTTATTACGGAACCCTAAAAACGTAAGAAATTTTGAATTTCACACGCTACCTTGACGGATGCACCTTAAGCCATTATTGTTGCCAAATTCCACCGTGTATCGATCGGCTTATCTCCATCGGCGATATTACCTATTCCAATGAATTTATATGTAGTTGTAAGCCAAAGCTTATTATGATGATGACAAAAAGTCAAACATAGAGAATATAAATCTAGCTGAATCTAGCGGGAATGTAATAGAAATAGACAAAATCCTATAGATAAAAAAAACAGGTAGGTATTTATAAAATAATTCTAATTTAATCTCATTGCCACTACAAAAATAAGGCATGAACAGAATTCTTAACAATTAATTAATACATAGGTACCTTCATAATTTTGAAAGGAATGTTGAAATAGAAATACATTTTAAAAATATTTAACATCTAACTTAGGTATGGATTTATATTCCAAGACAAAAAGTTTGTAACATTTTTGTCAACAAATAGGTAAGTACATAGGCTACATACCTACTTTATCATTTTTTTGCATATTTTTTCTTTTTATTACAAATATGTTTTTTCACTCTGTTGGGATTAAAATTTTCTTTTTCTGAAGAATCAGTGCTAGTAGGAGTGAGCCCTCGTGGAGCACGCCTAGGCCTGATATCATGTTGCTGAATGTTCACTATTTTACTAAGAATCCCATATTCCCTGGAATCAAAATACTTAATTTAACATATCAAAAATTACAAACAAAATTAATAAAGAAAGATCTTGTTGATTGCAATATTAACAGTTCACACATTGTTAATAAAAAAATTCAACTTACGATTCATCACACGACCTATGGACATCAACTTTGACTGGCAATGGGCCACTTCTTTCCATCTCCATATCACTGTCAGATTCTGCAATTACTAAACGGTCATGAAGATTGTTTTGGTTATAGTACTCATTTTCAATATTTTTTCCCTCATCTGCAAATAAATCTTCACTTTGTGTATCTGATTTTTGCCAAGTTAAGTCTTCTTTGCAATCTTTCTCATTTGAATATGTAAATCCAATATGGTCATAATCTTTTAAAGCAATATTAGGATTCATAGCAATTGTTTCACAAATATCAGTTTGAACTGAAACTGAATTTGTTGTATTCAACTTAGAACTACTTTCAACATCATTTAAAATCTTAACTGTAGTTGTGAAATTCACACTATCAATTATTATTTTCACTTCTTTAGGCTGGCCAGCACCTTTATTATCTGCAGAGTTGCAATATGTACAAGTTTCTGTGATATAACTCTTTTTATAAAAAGGGACTTTTATATTTTGTTTTACTCTGCTTTGTAATCCATCAGACTTTGTTGAAGTTTGTTTATTGGAACAAATTGAAGTTTTGTGATCACTATAATCTAAATTAACTACTGAGGTAGGTTCAATTTCTTTCTCATTGGCTTCAAGCACAGCAAGCCATGCATTTCTGTCTTTATCTATTCCTGCTTCTTGTGAGTCATCTATTACAATAGGATCATCCATAAAAATGCCACTTTCATCATTTTCACATACTGTCTTTGTTTCATTCCATATAACATCTGCATTAGACTGATGTGATTCTTTCTTTACCTTCATATACTTACTATTATGTTGGTTAACCATTGATTTTATGTTCCCACTTAGAGTTAGAGGAGAAATATTTTTAATAGTTGTTTTATAATGTGATCTTTTTCTATTTGTCTTGTTAATTAATACATTTTCATCATTTTTACTTTGTGAATTATAGTTATTTTTCCGAAGTGTATTATGATCTAGTTGAGTGTTTACATTTAAATCTCTAAATGGTTTTCTTGTAAAATCTTTGTCATTTTTTTTGAGCCACAGTTGTACATATCTGACAGAGTTTTCCATTGTAATATTTTCACTAGGAACCAATATTTCTTCTCCAGGAAATATTGTTGAATTTCTGTTTTCTTTATTTTTGGGAGACAGAAATGAAGTTTTTCTTTTGTTCTGATACTTTACAGGAGCTTGAATGCATTCTGGGAACAACTCTTTTTCAATTCTCAGTTGCTCAGACAATCTTTTGTGTTTAAACACTGAAAATAAGCAAAGAAATATTCAAAGACATGTTTAAATGAAATAAGAATATAATCATAAGAGGGGTAAAAAGAGGTTTCCAATTTCAACTGATTCAGATATGACACTGTAGCTCAGTTGGTTAGAGCAATGTCCCGGTTTAGGCAGAGGTCACGGGTTCAAACCCTGCCTGTCAGTTGTTTTTGAAAATCTCTTATACATAAATATTTAATAACATAAAATAAGAATTTTATATGAAAAAATATTTTATAGTAAACTATACCATCAGTATTAAATAAATTTTGACACGCTTTTAGCAGTACTGATGCATTTTTCACCCTTAGCGTCAGTGCATCATCAAGCTTGGGCTGTGGATTTGAAACCTGAGGTGGGGTGAGGCAAATTGGACACTCTTCTGCAGCAATAATACAATCCTTACATGCTGTGTGTCCACAGGAATATCTCAATCGTTGGCCATCTGTTTTATCACTGTATTCAATTAAAACATTATAATTATAAGTATGGCATATGAATATTACTCATGTTAAAAAATGAATTAATACTACTGATCTGTTAAATTATTACAGGATCATTTGAAAGCAAGACAGATAGACATGTGAACATTTGAAAGGGGAAGGCTATTCATGCATGCAGCAGACTTGTGATGGTTAAAACAGTACCTACTACATACTAGGTATCCAAAGATTATTTAGGTTAACCGTTATTTATACTATCTAATCTATTTCCTTCCACTATTCACAAGCAAAGTAAACTCCGTAACTAACCATATAGCACATTGAATGTTCTCCACTATATTTCTAACATATTCAATGGTTTGATCGACGTTCGATAAACTCATGACAACTTTTTCATATGCCACAACACCACGACTCTAAAATAAACGTAAAAAGTACACATCCTAAAAAGTTCTGAGTATAAACACTGGTCAAACAAACTACAAAGAGAATAACAACCAACTATCAATCCACAGATCTATTTTATTTATGTACCAAGTACCAATCAAATAAATATGAATCAAAATAAAAATGAATTAATAAATAAACTAAACATTCATTTTCACATCGTGATGTTGACATGACCAGCAGTACTGCCTATAAAAAAAAAAAACTCGATTCCCCGCAACCCCGCATCGGTGTTGTCAATTCCCCGAAATTCCCTGCTTCTTTTTGATTCATTCCCCACAAACCAAACCCGAAATGATATTTTTGGAATAAAAATACTGTTTTATACAAAAGTTAATTACTAAAACTTTTATAAAAAACTATACCTAACAAACTTAAGGCGACTATACACGCTAGCGACCTTCAGTGAATGGGAGGAGCTTGCACTTCACCCCCGCGACCGCACTGCATGCGGCCGCGCGCGTACCTACTTAATTTTACATTTTAGTGTAACGCATAGAGTAGCCATACGTTCCCAGATTGTAAGAACTGTCTGGTAATATAACCCCTTAAGCCGCGTTGACTCGTTGACACGGTCCGAGTATGCTCGGACCGAGTGGACTCGTACGAGTCAGCTTCATCCGAGTGTACTCGGATAGCTGTTGACATTATCATAGTTGACTCGGATCATTTTCTTCATTATTACAGTTATTTTTCACAGTTAACATCTAAAAATGACGTATTTTGTGCGAAATAGTATCGGAATTTTCGCAGACTTGTTAATCGTAGAGCTAAGATGGGAATAGGATGAGGCATCTGGCTTTAATTTTGTATTTCTATAACCCAACGTTACAGAGAACCTGTTCTGCTTCGTAGAGTTCTACAAATCTAGTTGTGTAACGCTCTGACCACTTTTTTTTCGAGACGAGACGCTTGTTTGTTGTTATTATACGCCATTTTGTTTCCCTACTCGGTCCGAGTTAGCTCGGAGAAGTAGAGCGCGATCCGAGTCTACTTAGAGCGGACGCCGTCGTCCGAGTGCGCTCGGATTATGGGTTGCCACAATACGAGTTACGTCCGAGTAGGGATCCGAGTCCACTCGGTCCGAGCATACTCGGACCGTGTCAACGCGGCTTTACTACAAAAAATTATTTATGCCGTATTTATAACTACACAATGTTTTATTTCTTTTATTCGAATTTCGAAATTCGATTTTTTATGTATCAAATAATTTATTTAAAATAAATTTATTTATTCATTATAAAGAAAATACTCGGATCAATTTTTTTTCGTTTGTCTTTACCACCTAATCTTTACCACCTAAGAAGTGCCTCTTAAAATATTTCGAGTATGAAGGGTAGGACCTTATAAATAAAATTATATACTAGACGTAAGGAACTTCATTCCTGACGGGGTCCCCCACCCGTACACTTTTTTTAGGGTTACGTAGGGCAGGTGACCCAGTTTTGGCCACTGACCCATTTTTGGCCATTTGGGACTTCAAAGCGTTGTAATTAAGCCATAGACAATTATATTGCTCTAGTATGTACGGTATTTTAAATATTGAATTATGGCAACACTGATACCGTTGACAGCTGTAATTTGTCAAACTTCATTCTGACATAACAAGCCATTTTTTGTAGACGGTCGTGAAATGTGATTGATCTTAGCAAAAACAATAAGGTGAGCGGGTGAGTAATCAGTTGTAATTTTCGGAATATTTGTTTATTTTTTGAATGTTTATGTTAAATAATAAATGAAAAATATATTGTCTAAGTAGAACTAAAGTTATATTGTCGCCATACGTTTAAGAAGTGGGGTAATGAACAGGGGGCTTACCATGAGCTTTTAGAAAACCATTCAATTTCCAGTCAGTTCTAAAGCAGGCCTGCTGCCACCCTGCTGCTGAATCGCTAAAAATCGTACCATGACAGTACTAAAGGTGAACGATTATTGAACGAAGTTGAATAGTAAAGCTTGTCTCTGGCCTGCTGTTACGTCATTGTTAAGGAGAGTAAATTGAGGAGTATTAACTCTTACGGGAGACAAGTTGAAAAAGTGTCCAGCTTTAAGTAGTAAAATAATAGTTTAAAAACCCTTAAAAGTGACGCTAGCATATGCAAATGGTATGGTATGAATGTAGCACAGAAGCGCCACCCTAATTTAACACATTTTGATGGACATTTTTCATACACTGACACTTGCATTGAACTGTTCCTCCATCTTATACACTCCAGTCAAATAAACAACCTAAAACCTAAATCTAATTCTTTGCTTACGTTCCAAAACCTAAATCAAATTATTCTTTGTTGCAAAATAAATTAGTAATTGATTCAATTAGAAATTGAATAAATTCCTAATTTCATAAGGTACATTTTGGTGATTTTATTTTTTGTTTTTAGTCGAACACAAAGAAGTCGTAATGTCCAACTATATTGATTCATAAATTCCCTTTCATTAATTTGAAAAGGCTCATTTAATTCAATAATTCCATAAGGCGATGCCGTCAGTTTCTTTATATCATACTTACGATAAATCGATAATCATTCTCCAGATTATTGTTAAATAATTCGTACTCGTCATACACCTACAAATATTATGTTTAAGTACCTAGCTAATAAAAAGTCTTGTTTACGCACTTATTTCTCATATTTTTATATAATATTGACTTCACAACCTCATATTGTGTGATATTAGTCAGACGGTCGCTCAAGTCCTCACAGCTTACCTTCAATATCAATTTAAATAACAAAACAATGTTGAATAAGCTTGTGTAATAGTAACTTTTTCAAGATGGTTTATTTTGACATTACAGACGTTCAATAAACGCTTTGCTAGCACGTCATGGTATGAAAAGTCTATACAAAAAAAAGGTGAACGGTTTTCATAAACGTCAACTCAGCAGGCCTGCCGCAGGCCTGCTAATGTGATGTCATAGTACAAAAAAGCAGGGCAGTTCAATTTCTGTCCTGCTCTAAGAGCTCGTGGTAAGCCTCCAGGTGGCCACTAATGGCGCCAAAATTATGAAATTCTCCATCTTTGGCCACGTGGTTGGCCAAAAGTGGTGCACGTAGTAACCCCATTTCTGGCCATTTATTTTTGTCATTAACTTTTTTATTTTCTTATGTATGCTCTGATATTTTCTGGTTTTTTTTTTCAGAGTTAGAACAAAATGCTTCGATAAAATTTAAAGAAAAACAAATTAGACGGCGTGAAATTGACAATTATGTATTTAGTTGTCTAGGTCAGTTATTGCTGTTCCTTACTGAATTGTTAATATATAAAGTATAATGACAGGTCTAACTATTGCAAAGATAAGTTTAGTATAAGTATAGTTTTCTTAGATGGTTAAGAAAAAGTGAATTTACCTACCTATAGCCATTCCAAAGATAAAGTTAGTAAAAATTCCTATAGTATTCTTACATATTAAGTAAAAGACTGTAACTAGGTACTACTAAAGTTCCTTTTTTTAAATAATTATATATTTATTACCATTAATAAAGTAGTTCCTAATATTAAAAATGTCATCAATACTGGTCATAATATTATGTACCCCTACCCACCTCATACAAATGTTGATCTCTTTAGTTTTTAACTTAACAGACTAGAATTTATTATATTTTATGCTTACCTACCTGAATAAGAAACATTGGCTGTAAATGTTGTGCAATTAGTAATAAATTCTAGATAATTTTGAAATTATTTGTGTTTTATTTTTTGATGGCCAGAACTGGCACATGATGTGGCCAGAAATGGGGTAAATCTGGCCAGAAATGGCACAAAATCCCTTTTTTTATTTTTTTTGTTATGAATAATTATCTATTGGATGTTTAAAAAAAAAAAGGTTTTGCTATGCAAGGATAATATATTTTTAATGACTTTTTACAAAAATCATGTCATTGACAACAAAAACTATATAATAGGAACGCCTCAAAGTGGAGAAAACTCTTAAAATGGCCAAAACCGGGTCACCTGCCCTACCTCAAAAGGAAAAACGGAACCCATATAGGATCACTTTGTCGTTCGTCTGTCACACGCCACTAGAAGACGTATGTAATTGCGTGGCGTGTAATATACGTGGCGCTCTATTGAGCGGTATCTTGCACCAGCCATCTTGTTCATGATGGCGCTATTGAGCGGCATGTAGCCCATAGATAGCGCTTTTGCATATTTCTAGTGAAATATTTAATTTTATATAGGTACTTAATATTCTATGATGATGAAAAAATCCATGGTAAAATCCAAAAAAGAAAGTACCTTGGGATACCGCTTGCACGGGACGGGGGGTGCAAGGGGGGGAAAAATTCGGTTATTTATTGCCTAGGATGCACCGTTTCCGAGACATTTGAAGAAGCAGTGGCGAAGGGTTAATTTTTGTAAGAAATAAGCCGAGCTACAAATGCTTACCTGGCTACGGAACCTAATTCTTATTTACGTAACAAAATTCTTATTTACACCGTCATCGTCATAATCATCATCATCATATCATCATCATCATCATCATCATCATCATCATCATCATCATCATCATCATCATCATCAACATCATCATCATCGTCATCATCATCGTCGTCGTCGTCGTCATCATCATCATAATCATCATCATCATATCATCATCATCATCGTCATTATCATCATCATCATCATCATATCATCATATCACCTAAATTACCGTGTTTCGCACATTTGTGTAAGGGGGGGGGGTCATGACCCCCAAGTCTCCCCCCCCGGACCACCACTGTTGTCATAGAAAAACTATGACAACAGAATCTCTAATCCGGTTTGTCCCTATTACGATGTCGTATGGTAAACCTACACCGCAATTTTAGCGCGAAACTTAAAAATAAATAAATTATGTTCTTGCTCCGAGCGACAGCGTCTACCCGTGACAGTGGTCACCGATCAAGGTTTGGATCAAGGAACATAATACTCGCTGTCACCGATGCACTGCCGCGCGCGCCCGCTATGAGCCCCTCTCCTCTTCGCGTACAAGTTTTGACGAAAAAACCAAACCCGGATGTTATTCTTTAATTTTTTTTAAAACACTAACTAAAAGATAGATAGTTGTATTATCTTTGAAATGGTAAAAGTTTCATAAAAATACGCTCAATAGTTTTTGCGTGATCGTTCACTTCTTTGTCCGCGTTAGACAAAACAATTTAAACAAATTAATTACACTACATAATATAAACAAAATCAAAAATGTACTCTAAACAAATTATTAAGAAAATGCTCTAGTTTACCATATATTTTTTTCAAATCATTAACACTACTCGTTTAGACGTGATCTTCAGTTTAATGTCTTTAAAAGTCGTATATCTGCGCCTTAACTCTTTACATCTACAAACTAAATCCATAGTTCCATACTATTTGATACTATTCAAAACAAAGTAAGGGCCGTGCTTATTTACATTTTGGTGAAGTACAAAAAAAAGTTTTTATTTCTAAATGTTTATGTAGTGGCCCATACATTATTTACAATAGTATAATAAGTATAATTTACTATATTATTTTTGCCGTATTTTCGCAGTAATCTTATTTCGATCCGAATTTTAAAAGATTCCCCGCTTTAGCTACCTTGTTTGGTATATACATTGAAGCAGCAATGGTGTCATTGTTGAGACTCCCACGGTTTTGTGTTTTAATAAGTTGTAAAAACCTTCTCCATAGACGCGTTTGAAAAAGGTAATATCAGCAGGAAACCTATTACTTTTTCGACCTATTACTTTTTATTTGTAAATATTACTCGACCTAAAGTAGTTTTAGCCCACCGAAAAAATTGGTCTGGATTCCCCGAAATTACCCGATTTTTGTCATTCCCCGCGCACTCCCCGCGCTGACCCTTAATATAATTCCCCGCAGCGCTGGACTGCTGGACAATATGATGTTATTAAATACTAGCTGACCCGCCCGGGCTTCGCACGGGTAAAGTTTAGTACACCTACCCTACACCTCAGTGGCGTGCAGTGCATACAGGCAAGTAGGTAGTGCCTACCTCGTATAATTCAATATAACTATTTTAACTGTTACTACATAAATAAAATATATCAATCATGACTAATTATTGATATATAATGATGTATATTGATGTAGTAATAGTTAAAATGGTTTTATTGAACCTTAAGAGATAGTCACTGCCTACTTGCCTATATGCAATGCACGCGCCTGCTACACCTACCCTTCACCTACCCTACCCTATGCCTACCCATTTTTTTTTTTTTTTTTTTCGAGGTGGAAATCCTCATGGACAAGGAATATAATACTCTCTGACGAGAGCTCATGGATGTCCCCCGCCCTGGGGAGGGCGAAGGGGTCTGTCAGACTCTTACTGACTAAAACCACCCCGGTGTTCCTCCAATTACCTTACGCCGGGGGCGCGGGAGTCGCTTGCAGGTATTGGCCCGCCAAATGAAAGGCGGGCCCCGTCACCCTATGCGGCCGTCATGCACGGCCGCAATTCCTCTAGAGAGGCGCGCGCGGAACACGTCGCGCCACCGTCTCGGGCCTGTTTCCGTTCGGGCGACGGACGCCCCAAGTCCGCCGCCCGCAGGCCGCACCCTATGGTGGCCGGAGATCGTTGGCCGCCCTACGGCGCCCGGTGCGTCTGCTGCGGATGGGGAGAGAGGACACCGCCTCCCTCTCCCTTTCCGCCGCCTCCTTGGCGTCCATCACCTCCTCGCAGAAGGAGGCGACGGCGTTCCAAGCGCTCTCGCTGCCGACCATGGCCTCAACCACGGCCGGGAGCGAGAGGCCACCCGCAGCACCGACCGCCGCGACGAGGTCACGGCGCTGCACTGCCCAAGCTGGACACTCCTAAACTTTCATGCCCTATTTAAACCCTTTACAGCCCTTTTTTCGCATTAAAAAGTAGCCTTACACCCATATTCTAAGACGTTTACTCGAAACTTCCTCGACTCCACTCAACCTCACTCAAGGAAATCGGTATTCACAGTTGCAAAAATTCTCCTCCACTTGGCGTCACTCGACATTTTTCCTTACTCGAGGTAAGGAAACAACTGTCAAACTCAAGGTACGTCGGGACCTACCTTAAGGAACACTCAAGGAAGATTTACGCCATATTCGCCTTGTTTTTCTACTCGTTCACTGACGCTTGTTATACAAAATTTTGTATAGTTTTTCAATAGTGTTTAGGTACAAAGTGTTTATAATGGATTTCCAAGGGTTTCTGAATTATCTGTATGATAATCCGTACGATTATCCCAAACGTCGCTACATACGAGATGCAGAAAACCCCATAGAATTTTATGACAGTGTAGAATTCCAAAGACGCTACCGTTTTAGGAAAGAAACTGTGTTGAATATGTTGCTGCCACTTGTGTTCATTAACAGAGCTATGTCCAGTAGCAAGGGACTACCAATTCCGCCTATAATTCAATAATTGTTAATTGCGTTAAGATTTTATTTAATTTAAACTTAATAATTAATTCTTGGAGACACAACTTCTCCGACTCACTGAATATTTGTCTTCCAGACATATTTTACGAAACGAATAATAGCGTGCAATAAAAACTAACTGATATTAAACACCGAACATAAACAAATCCAAGTTCAAAAGTACCACGTAAACTTTAGAACATAAACAAGACCGATGTGACGCGATTCGATACAGATAAAAAAAACAGCGTTCTGACAACTTTTGGAGTGACCATAGACAAAAAAATATCAAAGTTTACACTGAATCTATGATTCAATGACGTATTCAATGACGTTTTACCTCGACTCAACCTCACTCGAGGACCCTCAAGATTACCTCACTAAAAGATCGAGTTTTGACTAAGAATACCGATTTCGAGGATTGGTTGAGGTGATCCTTAAGGTAACCTCAGTTGAGTCAAGGTCGAGGAATTTTCGAGTTAACTTCTTAGAATATGGGTGTTAGTGTCCTTTCTCAGGCTCCAGACTATCTCTGTACCGAATTTCATTTGAATCGGTTCAGTAGTTTAGGCGTGATTGCGTAACACACAGACAGACAGACAGACAGACAGAGTTACTTTCACATTTATAATATTAGTAAGGACTAGCTTCCACCCGCGGCTTCGCCCGCGTTTTTGGGATAAAAAGTAGCCTATGTGTTATTCTGATGTATATCTAAGCTATATTACTGTAAAGTTTAATCAAAATCCGTTCAGTAGTTTTTGCGTGAAAGAGTAACAAACATATGTATGTGTGAACTGAGGGACCAAACCGGGAATTCGCGAAATAAAAATCCTAGGATTTAGTAGTAGACTTAAATTAAAACAATTGTAGAACGAATCTGGGAATTTGTAAATAAATATATTAAAAACTACGACCCATAAAGTGTGGTCCCTCAGTTCTCACAGACGATCAGCCAGATCTCGGAAAGTATCTTAAAAAACAAGGTTTTGTGAATACAGACATTTAGTAAAGAATTTGTAAAGATATTTACAAAATAACATAGCACAAAGCATTACGGATAAAAAAAAATATTACGACTGAACTGTGGTCCCTCAGTCCACATAACAAAAATAAATATTTTAGTGAATATTACTGAATAAAACTAATAAAACCGTGCTTTTTCTCCACAAAGTTTTAGTAAAAGTTTAAAAACAATTTGTAAAAAAGAAATGGAGCAAAAATACCGAAGCATTTTGAAGATAGCGATGATTAAAACTAGTCCCTCAATCCTCTCCTCCACTGACATATGTGCGTGTGCTAGCTGCTAGACGAGAGGAATATCAGAAAGTCTAGTGTACTTAACTTTTAGTAATAAGTTTCTTCTAAATAATAGGTATCTAAAATTGTGTATTTCTTACCTCTTAGCTGAGATAATATTATTTTTTTAATCCTATGAAAATAGATAGAGCAGGGTGACCACACAATAAAACAAAATGTAGACAGTACTATTATACTTTATTTTTATTCATTATTTAGACGAAACGAAAACAAGGTTGTACGGTTAATTTAATACTATATTACATGGCTTATGTGTATTTAGTAAAAGGTAGATTACAAAATTAACGAATCACTTATTATCAGGGTTCGCTGATATATATATATATATATATATATATATATATATATATATATATATATATATATATATATATAATATATATATATATATATATATATATATATTATATATATATATATAGAATATATATATATATATATATATAAAGTGATTATATATATATATATATCAGCGAACCCTGATAATAAGTGATTCGTTAATTTTGTAATCTGCCTTTTACTAAATACACATAAGCCATGTAATATAGTATTAAATTAACCGTACAACCTTGTTTTCGTTTCGTATATATATATATATATATATATATATATATATATCAATGGATATATATCTTGACATATATCATGATATTTATCAATTGATTTGTTATTAAATATTAAGTCATTCCAAAAACAATTGACACAGGCGGTTCTTGAACCCGCGACCTCTGCCGTACCGTGGCTAGCACTCTCACCAACTGAGCTACTGTGTCTTCGCCTGAATCAATTGAAATTTGGAATCCCTTATGTTACGCTTCTTCCCAGCGTTAGCGACATCTATCGGAGGATAGGTACAAACTCCCAACGCAATGTTTCAAATCTTTGCAGTTTGGAAGAACATCGATACGATATCACCATCTATACATTATAAATGTATATTGTTGCGAAATTTCAACATGTTAAAGCCATGCTTTATAGTGATATATCAATTGATATTTATCCTATCAATTTATATGTTGATGGCGGCTATAAGAGAAGAGATAAACCAAAGAAAAGATGGATGGACTGTGTGAAACATAACATGAATGAGAAAAAAGTTAATCCGGAAATAATGTCTGATAGAGATGAATGTAAGAAAAAGACATACCTGTAGGATTTATAGTGTGGAACATCTCTATCTTTATAGTTGTTTGATGGACACCTCTATAGCTGTCAAAGAGGGAGATGTTAGTAGGTTAGATCCGGAGCGAGAATAAAGGCGTGTTTGGAAGTAAACCAGTGTTATTATTCATAAGAAGACCTCTACAGATTTATTGGCGACGAGTAAAAAAAAAAAAACAAAAAACCACGGAGACATGGCGATGGCAGTGGCCGAGTATGCGGTTGGCGCTGCGGGGCCTAAATTCGAGCCTTACCTGGAACCAGATTCCGTGAACGAAAGATGGCTGTCATGGATGCGAAATTTTAACTATTATTTGGAGGGACAGATCGGACTGTCGACAAAACAAAAGGTGGCACGACTTTTACATCAGGCTGGTCCAGAAGTTCAGGAGATATTTGAGAGCTTAGAAGACCATGAGGAAGATGTCGGAAAAGACGATTTTGAAAAAGCGGTTGCCAAATTGAACCGATATTTTGCACCTAAAGTTAACCTAAATTATGAGAGGCAGATATTTCGAAGCCTGAATATGGAGGAGGGAGAGACAATTGACAGTTTTTGCGTGCGTCTGCGTAGAAAGGCAAAATATTGCAAGTTTGCCAACAAGGAAGAAGCAATTTGTGATCAAATTATTGAAAAATGTAACAACAGGGAGCTAAAAAGAAAGTTTTTAAAGAAAGAGTTAGCGCTAGATAAATTGCTAGAAGTAGCAAGAATATTGGAAATGGAAAAACAAATGTCTAATGTGACATGCAAACCTGCTGAGACTCAGTCTCAAGCGCTGGAACAGAAGGAAGTAAGTTTAGTGAAACCGAAAATGGGAAATCAAAAATGCTTTAGATGTGGATATACAGGGCATTTTGCTAAAGATTCATCATGCCCCGCTATGGACAAAAAATGTGAGAAGTGTGGGCTGAAAGGTCATTTTAAGAAATAATGCAAGACACAGGAACCAAGGAAGAATGAAAAGAAAAACAAGAAAAGATATGTAAAATATGTAGTAGAAGAAGAATCAAACAGTGAAAGTGAATCAGACAATGAATGTGAATGTGATGAAGAAGGTTATGTGCAGTCTGTATTTCCAGTGATGTGTGCTGCAGATAATAAATGTAACATTAGGATTTGTGGACAAAATCATAAGTTTATTATAGACTCTGGTGCGATGATCAATATAATTGACAAAAAGCTTTTTAAAGAATTGTTAAGGTGTGGTTTACAATGTGATTTAGTAAACAGTAAGTCTCAAAGATATTGTGCCTATGGTGGCAAGGAAATTCTTAAATTAGGAATTTTTAAAACAAAATTGTATTCACCAGACACAAAAATAAATGTAACAGCTTCTGTGTTAGTGTATGATGGCAAGGGACCAGCACTGTTAAGCCGAGATACTTCTATTCAGTTAGGACTATTGCGAGTAGGGCCTGAAGCCACGGTTATGACAGCATATACAGAACCCAACAACAGTTATCTAACCAAGGACAAAATAACTGCAATGTATCCCAATATATTCACAGGAGTGGGCAAGTTGAAAAATTTTGAACTTAAAATACCCATTAACCCTAAAGTACCACTTGTTGCTCAACCTGTCAGAAGACAACCATTTAATGTGAGACAGATAGAAAAAGATTTAATTAAGGAACTACTTGACAACGATATTATTGAATCTGTGACAGGACCGACACCCTGTGTCTCACCTTCACACATCGTTCAGAAGAAGGAGAAGGGGCAGCACCGACTAGTAGTCGACATGAGGATGGCAAATGAAGCTGTGTTGCGTGAAAGGGTACCACTTCCTACATTTGAAGAACTATTGGATGACCTCAATGGCTGTCAGTACTTTTCTAAAATTGACATTAAGTGGGGGTACCATCAGATCTTACTCTCCGAGGACTCCAGGAACATCACAGTGTTCAGTTGTAGTGTGGGTCTCTTCAGATACAAAAGATTGTTCTTTGGTATTCGATGCGCAAGTGAAATGTTTCAACGAATTGTCTCCCAACTGCTGCAAGGCATCGAAGGTGTGGCAAACAGCCAGGATGATATCAGAATCGGAAGTAAAACACGTGAAGAGCATGATATCAGGCTAAAAATGGTCCTTGAGAGGCTGCAAGAAAATGGCATCACCCTGAATGAAAACAAGTGTGTATTTGGAGTGCCGGAGATCACATTTCTAGGACACCATTTATCAGCTAAGGGTATTGAACCCACACTGACCAGTCAACAAGTTATCCAAGAATTTAGGGCACCTGAAAGTAAAGCAGAAGTAAGAAGCTTTCTAGGGCTGGTGAATTTTTCAGCAAGGTTTATACCTAATTTTAGCACCATCACTGAGGCACTGAGGGACCTGACAAAGAAAGACACAGAGTTTACATGGCAGGACAAGCACCAGCAGGCATTCCAGCAGCTGAAGGGTATTATTGCAAAGGCACCTGCATTGGGCTACTATGACAAGGATGCAAGTACTACATTAGTAACCGATGCTAGTCCTGTAGGCATTGCAGGAGTATTGATCCAACACCAAAATATTAACAATGAGAAACAACCAGTGCCAATCAAATATATTAGTAGAGCTCTCACACCAACTGAACAGAGATATTCTCAGACAGAAAAAGAAGCTCTGTCTACTATATGGGCTTGTGAGAATCTCTATATGTATTTATTGGGTAAAGAATTTAAAATAATATCTGACCATAAACCATTGGAGATAATTTATTCTGCAAGGTCAAGGCCAAGCGCTAGGATACAAAGATGGGTGTTAAGATTGCAACCATATACCTTTAAAGTTATCTATAAGCCGGGTAAAAACAACATTGCAGATCCGTTATCAAGACTATTAAACACCAGCAGGAAGCCAGAATCATCTGAAGATAAAACAGAGGAAAATTGTCTTTTAGGCCTGATTGAAATAACTACACCTGCAGTGACAGTGGACGAAGTGAGAGAAGCTACTTTAATAGACGAAGAGTTAACAGAGGTGAAGAAATCAATAGAAAAAGACATATGGCCAAAGGAATTGAGGAAATATGAACTTATAAAGACAGAGTTATGTGTTGTGGAAGAAATTCTTTTAAGAGGGCCCAGAATCATAGTACCCAAGGAACTGACTGCCAAAATACTAGAAATAGGACATGAGGGGCACATCTCTGCAAATGGGATGAAGAGTAAATTAAGGTCAAAGGTTTGGTGGCAGACCATGGATAAAGATATTGAGTATTGGACAGACACCTGTGATGGATGTAGGTTGGTTAGGAAGGCTGTACCACCTGAGCCTTTGGTATCAACTGAGCTTCCAAGTAAAGTGTGGGAACAAGTGGCAATTGATTATCTTGGACCATTACCATCAGGACATTACCTGTTATTTATTGTGGATTATTACAGCAGATTCTATGAAGTAGAAATTGTAAAACATCCAACAGCTGAAAACACAATAAATATCCTGAACAAAATTATAGCTAGAGAGGGTATCATGGATAATATAATCTGTGATAATGGACCAGCATTTATTGATCATCGTTTTGTGCAATTCCTGAAGTCGTATGGCATCAAGCTTAAGCATAGCACACCCCTATGGCCACAGGCCAACGGAGAAGTTGAACGACAGAACCGTAATGTTTTAAGAAGATTAAGGATTGCACAGGCAATGAAACAGGATTGGAAAGAAGAACTACTTACATATCTATCTGCTTACCGCACAACACCCCACAGTACTACTGGAGTACCACCAGGAGAACTGTTTAGAGGCAGACTTATAAAGACAAAGATACCAGAAATAACAAAACTGAAAAAATCTAATTATGAAGATGAGGAAATCAGAGATAGAGACAGATACCAGAAGGGCATACAGAAGCAGTATGCAGACAAGAGAAGACACAGCAAAGTTACAGATATCAAACCAGGAGATAAAGTATTAGTAAAACAGATGAAGCAGAATAAACTGAGTACAGACTTCTCACCTACAGAGCATACAGTAATATGGAAAACAGGAAATTCAATGGCAACTCAATCACCAGATGGAAAAATACTGAGAAGAAATTCTACCTATTTTCAACCTATCAAGAGAAGAGATATGAGTAGATTTAGCATGCAAAGCAGTGAACAAACTGGGGTATGTGAAAAAGAGAAAACAGATTTAAGAGACAGCCATGAGAGTGATAAAGGGCAGAGGGAGAAAAGCAAAGATAAGGAAAGTCTGGACTTGACAGATGCTAATATTGGGACTAAGACAGACAGACCTTCAAGAGAATGTAGGGCTCCTGCCAAATATAAAGACTTTGTGTTAAGCCTAATATTAAACTGTATTAATGACTGAATTATGTTGATTACTCAATTTACATGTTTAAAGATAAATTATATTAATGCTTGATGTGTTGACTACTTCATGCATACTTGTTTGAGGCTAGTTGTATTAGTGCTCGAGGTGTTGATTATTGAATGTGTACTTATGTAAGGCACCATTTGGTTTAGTGGGCGACTGATGTGTTGATTGCGTACTTAATTTGTTTTTGTTTAAGGCTAGTCATTATGCTTGTTAATTGCTATTTTGTTTATAAAGAAAGGAAGGGATTGTAGGATTTATAGTGTGGAACATCTCTATCTTTATAGTTGTTTGATGGACACCTCTATAGCTGTCAAAGAGGGAGATGTTAGTAGGTTAGATCCGGAGCGAGAATAAAGGCGTGTTTGGAAGTAAACCAGTGTTATTATTCATAAGAAGACCTCTACAATACCTACTTAGGGGACGTCCATTAATCACGTGATGTTTTTTAGAAATTTTTGACGTGACGAAGTGGCCAGTAATGGAAGATTGCTAGTACTGAATAATGAAAGAAGGATGACTCCGTCACAATATTTTTTTTACGATTGACAACTGATTTACGACACTAATAGGTACCACAAACTGTAATGTTTGTTTTCTATTGTTGTTATCAAGTGTAATTCCATCTATTTTCAGTTTCCTGTTTTATTTATCATCATAAACACTATGCGTAGGTACGTTAAAAACCGCTGAGCTGATACAAATTAAACATAAATTTAAAAAATGAGGGTAATTTAATTTAATGTTACTTCAAGTTTGCGTTCGGAAACAGCTTGCTAATCAACTTAGTTATTTAAAGTGAAGAGAAGCAAAAAAAATAAATTAAATGCTATAAACAAACTACATACATAACTACATACAGGACTACATAATCTTCCTTTTCTTTTGCTATGATGATCATTATTTCAAAATTATTGTAAGTACTGACAAAAGTATTATAATAAGAGTGATTCGTAAATTTTGTAATCTACTTTTTACTAAATACACATGTAATATAGCAATAAGCCATGTAATATAGCATTAAATTAACCGTACAACCTTGTTTTCGTTTCGTCTAAATAATGAATAAAAATAAAGTATATTAGTACTGTCTACATTTTGTTTTATTGTGTGGTCACCCTGCTCTATCTATTTTCATAGGATTAAAAAAATAATATTATCTCAGCTAAGAGGTAAGAAATACACAATTTTAGATACCTATTATTTAGAAGAAACTTATTACTAAAAGTTAAGTACACTAGACTTTCTGATATTCCTCTCGTCTAGCAGCTAGCACACGCACATATGTCAGTGGAGGAGAGGATTGAGGGACCAGTTTTAATCATCACTATCTTCAAAATGCTTCGGTATTTTTGCTCCATTTCTTTTTTACAAATTGTTTTTAAACTTTTACTAAAACTTTGTGGAGAAAAAGCACGGTTTTATTAGTTTTATTCAGTAATATTCACTAAAATATTTATCTTTGTTATGTGGACTGAGGGACCACAGTTCAGTCGTAATATTTTTTTTTATCCGTAATGCTTTGTGCTATGTTATTTTGTAAATATCTTTACAAATTCTTTACTAAATGTCTGTATTCACAAAACCTTGTTTTTTAAGATACTTTCCGAGATCTGGCTGATCGCCTGTGAGAACTGAGGGACCACATTTTATGGGTCGTAGTTTTTAATATATTTATTTACAAATTCCCAGATTCGTTCTACAATTGTTTTAAGTCTACTACTAAATCCTAGGATTTTTATTTCGCGAATTCCCGGTTTGGTCCCTCAGTTCACACATACATACAAACATCCATACATCCATCCATACACCTATCCATCTATCCAAACATTTTTACATCCTCACAAACTTTCACGTCCTACTATATTATTATTTTACTAGCTTTTGCCCGCGACTTCGTCCGCGCTTCCGTCGTTTTTCGTAAAAAAGTAGCGTATGTCCTTCCTCACGGTTCCATGGTTTTGATGTAACCTAGACCGATTAACTTTCGTATTTTAGTAGGGAAATATAATATGTCAATCCACAATACTGTTGAAAAATATCGCAATAAGGAACCGCAGAATATTATTATTAATAGCTGTGCCCGCGACTCCATCAGCGTGTAACTCCTTGTGTGTAATACAATCACAAAGCTGCGAACTGCTAAGCTATCGGGAGTTACACGTGTTATTGTGAGTCAACCATAAAAGATAGACATATAGATATAGATAGATATATAGATATTTTTTAGATAATTTTATGTAGAACATTTCCGTCATACATGATTTCTATGTAACTTTAACCATTAAGGCTGCACACAAAAAATGGAGTAACTTCTCTCGTTTTCCCAACATTTCCCTTCACTGCTCTGCTCCTATTGATTGTAGCGTGATGAAAAGTATACTAGGTATAACCTGCCCGGAGTATGAAAAATAATTGTACCAAGTTTCGTTAAAATCCGTTGAGTCATTTTTGTTTCTTTATGGAACACACAGACAGACAGATAGACAGACAGACAGACAGACAAAAATTTTACTGATTGCATTTTTGGCATCAGTATCGATCACTAATCAGAATCATCCTCTGATAGATATTTTGAAAATATATTTCATGTACAGACTGAATATTGACCTCTCTACAGATTTAATAAAAGTATAGATTAAATATTAAGGCTGCTTGTGCACTACACGTTTACAGCACGTTTTTTCACGGACTGTTTTTTTATTCATACATTTTAAAAAGTGGTGCTGCACGCCTATTGGCTAAAAATCCGTAAAAAACCGAATACGAGTTGAAAACGTCTGTAGTGCACAAGCAGCCTAAAACATTCCAAAAATGAATGCTGGACATGACATTGACATGACTGTAAAGATGAGTTGTCATTCATTTGTCATTGTCATTGTCATTTATCTACCTTATTGAAGCCTTATTGTCATTTTTGTCAACGTCACAGAGTACAATATAGGAAAGTCAACGTCATCAACAACTTAACCAACCACAGGATAATAATTTTAAATTCTAAAGGCCACTATTTGACAATTCTCCACAGTACACGTACCCAAGCAGGTAATCTGTGCCCAAGCGAACCAAATTCGTGGTCCGTACGAACTACGAACCAAATTCGAGCATGTGATATTGCTTTATAAAGCAAAATGTAAAGGCGTGTCTCCTGCACCAAATTTTGAACAAAACATTGTTTTACGAACATGTTCACGAATTTAAATCATTCATTCACGCGTCTCCTGCTATGTTCGACGTTTTTGTTTTGCTAAACAAGAACATCGAACAATGTATGACAGGTATGCCTAGGGTTGCCAACTATCTTATCCTACTTCCTACTAATCCTACTAATATTATAAATGTGAAAGTTTGTGAGGATGTATGGATGGATGTTTGTTACTCTTTCACGCAAAAACTACTGAACGAATTTTGATGAAACTAAACTTTACAGTAATATAGCTTATACATCATAATAGAATCAGAATAGGCTACATTTTATCCCAAAAAACGCGGGCGAAGCCGTGGGCGGAAGCTAGTACTTTATAGTAATGTATCCTACTTTATTTTCTACTAGCTTTCGCCCGCGTTTTCCGGGAGTAAAAAGTAGCCTATGTGTTATTCTAGGTCCCAGGCTACCTCCATGCCAAATTTCATCCAAATCCGTCCAGCCGTTTCAGCGTGAAGAAGTAACAAACATACACACACACACACACAAACTTTCGCATTTATAATAATAGGTCTTTACCTATGAAATTGCCGTTTTGTATGATAAAATTTAAACTAATTTTTTTCATGTATTTTTTATTTGTATTAATCGAAGTAATCACCCATGCAATCAATGCATCTTTGCCAATGCAGTGACAGTTTATTGATGCCCTTCTTAAGGAAATCAGCTGGACGGGAGGCAACAAAAGCTTCAAAGGCATTTTGTACTGCCTCTCGGGTATTGAATTTTTTTCCCGCTAAGAAGTTATCCAAATTCTGGAAAAAGTAGTAGTCTGTAGGCGCAAGGTCTGGTGAGTAGGGCGGATGACGGAGAGCTTCCAACCCCAGTTCTTGCAACTTGGAGACCGTCTGCTGTGCAGTATCAGGTCGCGCGTTGTCGTGCAGGAGCAGTGGAGACGAGCGATTGACCAATGCTGGTTGGAGATGTGCCAGCTTCTTCATCATTGTGTTCAGTTCTTCACAGTACACATCTGCAGTAATGCTCACCCCGTTTGGTAAGAAGCTGTGATGAATCACACCGGCGCTAGACCACCAAACAGTGACCATCACTTTTCTAGGGGTAAGTTTTCGTTTAGGGCATTGTTTAGGTGCTGAAGCAGGATCCAACCAACTTGCTGAGCGCTTGCGGTTATCAAACAGAATCCATTTCTCTTCGCAGGTAACAATGTGGTTCAAAATTCCTTCATTTGTGTGTCTGTTGAGCAGTGCAAGGCACGTCTCGACGCGTACTTCGCGCTGGCGATCATTGAGTTCGTGGGGCACCCATTTGTCAAGCTTTTTTACCTTGCCAATTTGACGCAAATGGACCAATATTGTTTTGACGCTAACGTCGAAAGCTGCTGCTAATTCAGCCGTAGATTGTGTATCATCAGCTTCCACAATCACCTTTAATTCGTCATTGTCAACCAAAGTCTTCGGACGACCGCGAGGTTCATTTTTCAGGTCGAAATTTCCAGAACGGAAGCGAGCAAACCAATAACAGGTGGTGCGTTGGTTTGTAGTGTTAGCTCCGTAAACGTCGTTGATGTTGCGTGCTGCTTGTGCGCGTTGCTGCCACGACGGTACTCGTATTCCATAATTACTCGAATTTTTAACGTATCCATGATGACGAAAAAGATTGAAATGCGATGAAAATGTAACACTAATCAATAAACAAATGACTACTTCTGGAAAAAAAAAATCATGTTTTTAAAATAAAATTAATTTGAAATTAGAATTCTTAGCCAAACAAAAATTATTTTGATTTGAAATGGCCAGTACTGCAGAACGGCAATTTCATAGGTAAAGACCTAATATTAGTGGGATTAGTGGGAGTGGGATATTTATAATTTTGCATACAAATAAAGTATGCGAAAATACTTTATTTTCAATTTTACTATACATGTGCAAATAAATCTGATAGCTTACCAAATTAAAAAAATATATATTTCTGATTTACTCTCTGTTCCCGCCACTTCAGCTTTCACTAAAAGAGTTTTTTCGGTATCGAATCTGACATGGCGAGAAGAGAGAAACAAATGGTCCATAAAAATAAAAAACGAGTTATTAATTATTTATTTAAATATAAATTTCGGTTGTCAAACTAGCCTTGATACTTTCAAAGACAACATAAAAAATATTACGTGTGCTAAAAGTACCAACACAATTTTTTTTTTGATGTTAATAAAAACATACTTAAATACGAGAAATCCTTTTTTTTTCTTCCAAATAAGTTATTTTTCTCAAAAAAAGTTGGCAACCCTAGGTATGCCATTTCAAAATGAGTTCCGAAGAATGTGAGGTCATTCATTCATTCCATTCGTTCCCCCGCAGGCGAACGCGGTGATGTTTTCCGCTAGGCTCGGCAAACATGTTTGTGAACGATAAACGAACAAAATCGTTTATTGTTCACTCTATCGTTCACTTTATCGTTCGTTCAATGTTCGTCGAACATAAAAACAGGGCGCAAGAGACCCGGCTTAAATAAATAATTAATAACTCGTTTTATATTTTTATGGACCATTTGTTTCTCTCTTCTCGCCATGTCAGATTCGAAACCGAAAAAACTCTTTTAGTAAAAGCTGAAGTGGCGGGAACAGAGAGTAAATCAGAAATATATATTTCTTAAATTTGGTAAGCTATCAGATGTATAGTAAAATTGAAAATAAAGTATTTTCGCATACTTTATTTTTATGCAAAATTATAAATATCCCACTCCCACTAATCCCACTAATATTATAAATGCGAAAGTTTGTGTGTGTGTGTGTGTGTGTGTGTTTGTTACTTCTTCACGCTGAAACGGCTGGACGGATTTAGATGAAATTTGGCAAGGAGGTAGCCTGGGATCTAGAATAACACATAGGCTACTTTTTACTACCGGAAAACGCGGGCAAAGCCGCGGGCGGAAGCTACTAGAAAATAAAGTAGGATACGTTATTATAAAGTACTAGCTTCTGCTCGCGGCTTCGCCCGCGTTTTTTGGGATAAAAAGTAGCCTATTCTGATTGTATTATGATGTATAAGCTATATTACTGTAAAGTTTCATCAAAATTCGTTCAGTAGTTTTTGCGTGAAAGAGTAACAAACATCCATCCATACATCCTCACAAACTTTCACATTTATAATATTAGTAGGATTAGTAGGAAGTAGGATAGGATAGTTGGCAACCCTAGGCATACCTGTCATACATTGTTCGATGTTCTTGTTTAGCAAAACAAAAACGTCGAACATAGCAGGAGACGGGTGAATGAATGATTTAAATTCGTGAACATGTTCGTAAAACAATGTTTTGTTCAAAATTTGGTGCAGGAGACACGCCTTAAAGCCGGGTCTCTTAAGCCCTGTTTTTGTGTTCAGGCGTGTCTCCTGCACCAAATTTTGAACAAAACATTGTTTTACGAACATGTTCACGAATTTAAATCATTCATTCACCCGTCTCCTGCTATGTTCGACGTTTTTGTTTTGCTAAACAAGAACATCGAACAATGTATGACAGGTATGCCTAGGGTTGCCAACTATCCTATCCTACTTCCTACTAATCCTTCTAATATTATAAATGTGAAAGTTTGTGAGGATGTATGGATGTATGGATGGATATTTGTTACTCTTTCACGCAAAAACTACTGAACGAATTTTGATGAAACTTTACAGTAATATAGCTTATACATCATAATAGAATCAGAATAGGCTACTTTTTATCCCAAAAAACGCGGGCGAAGCCGCGGGCGGAAGCTAGTACTTTATAATAACGTATCCTACTTTATTTTCTACTAGCTTCCGCCCGCGGCTTCGCCCGCGTTTTCCGGGATTAAAAAGTAGCCTATGTATTATTCTAGGTCCCAGGCTACCTCCTTGCCAAATTTCATCCAAATCCGTCCAGCCGTTTCAGCGTGAAGAAGTAACAAACATACACACACACACACACACACAAACTTTCGCATTTATAATATTAGTGGGATTAGTGGGAGTGGGATATTTATAATTTTGCATAAAAATAAAGTATGCGCAAATACATCTGATAGCTTACCAAATTTAAAAAATATATATTTCTGATTTACTCTCTGTTCCCGCCACTTCAGCTTTTACTAAAAGAGTTTTTTCGGTGTCGAATCTCTGACATGGCGAGAAGAGAGAAACAAATGGTCCATAAAAATAAAAAACGAGTTATTAATTATTTATTTAAATATAAATTTCGGTTGTCAAACTAGCCTTGATACTTTCAAAGACAACATAAAAAATATTACGTGTGCTAAAAGTACCAACACAATTATTTTTTATTTGAATAAAAACATACCTACTTAAATACGAGAAATCCTTTTTTTCTTCCAAATAAGTTATTTTTCTCAAAAAAAGTTGGCAACGCTAGGTATGCCATTTCAAAATGAGTTCCGAAGAATGTGAGGTCATTCATTCATTCCATTCATTCCCCCGCAGGCGAACGCGGTGATGTTTTCCGCTAGGCTCGGCAAACATGTTTGTGAACGATAAACGAACAAAATCGTTTATCGTTCACTCTATCGTTCACTTTATCGTTCGTTCAATGTTCGTCGAACACAAAAACAGGGCGCAAGAGACCCGGCTTAACAATATATTCTTCCTCCAAGGCATTCCGGACTTAAGCCGGGTCTCTTGCGCCCTGTTTTTGTGTTCGACGAACATTGAACGAACGATAAAGTGAACGATAGAGTGAACGATAAACGATTTTGTTCGTTTATCATTCACAAACATGTTTGCCGAGCCTGGCGGAAAACATCACCGCGTTCGCCTGCGGGGGAATGAATGGAATGAATGAATGACCTCACATTCTTCGGAACTCATTTTGAAATAGCATACCTAGGGTTGCCAACTTTTTTTGAGAATAATAACTTATTTGGAAGAAAAAAAAAGGATTTCTCGTATTTAAGTATGCTTTTATTCACATAAAAAAAAAATGTGTTGGTACTTTTAGCACACGTAATATTTTGTATGTTGTCTTTGAAAGTATCAAGGCTAGTTTGACAACCGAAATATATATTTTTTAAATTTGGTAAGCTATCAGATGTATTTGCACATGTGTAGTAAAATTGAAAATAAAGTATTTTCGCATACTTTATTTTTATGCAAAATTATAAATATCCCACTCCCACTAATCCCACTAATATTATAAATGCGAAAGTTTGTGTGTGTGTGTGTGTGTGTATGTTTGTTACTTCTTCACGCTAAAACGGCTCGATGGATTGGGATGAAATTTGGCAAGGAGGTAGCCTGGGACCTAGAATAACACATAGGCTACTTTTTACTCCCGGAAAACGCGGGCGAAGCTAGTAGAAAATAAAGTAGGATACGTTATTATAAAGTACTAGCTTCCGCCCGCGGCTTCGCCCGCGTTTTTTGGGATAAAAAGTAGCCTATTCTGATTCTATTATGATGTATAAGCTATATTACTGTAAAGTTTCATCAAAATTCGTTCAGTAGTATTTGCGTGAAAGAGTAACAAACATCCATCCATACATCCATACATCCTCACAAACTTTCACAGTTATAATATTAGTAGGATTAGTAGGAAGTAGGATAGGATAGTTGGCAACCCTAGGCATACCAGTCATACATTGTTCGATGTTCTTGTTTAGCAAAACAAAAACGTCGAACATAGCAGGAGACGCGTGAATGAATGATTTAAATTCGTGAACATGTTCGTAAAACAATGTTTTGTACAAAATTTCTTGCATGAGACACGCCTTTATGTTGCCGCCCTTAAGCCGTGTCTCCTGCGCCCTGTTTTCGTGTTCGACGAACATCGAACAGTGAACAGTGAACGATAAAGGGGCGTGGTCTACGTGTTTTGAGTGTTTTTATTCGTCAAAACACGTAGACCACGCCCCTTTCTCGTTCACTGTTCACTGTTCGATGTTCGTCGAACACGAAAACAGGGCGCAGGAGACACGGCTTTACGGCCCTTATATTGCTGCGACCATAGAATAATATGTATATTGGCTGCGACGCTGCGTCCGCTCCAAGCTCCAACTGCTTTTCGTCTTCTCAATTACCTTGGTGTCAATTGTTAAAAAAAAATGTATACATACAAATACAACAAGCAACTAAAAGTAATTACAAGCCGGTAAAACGATAGGTTTATAATCATTTTTAATGTTTTTTGAGAAATATGTAAATCATTGTAATCCAAATAATGGCGTTATTAGAATATAAACATTACTTTCCTATAGATAGCATACAAAAAGTATGTGATCTGTTTGAAGAACAACTACGCAGTGAGAAGGAGGCAGATTTGGCTTTGTTTTCTATTATTGTTGGAGCTGTTGAAAATAATCTAACTAATGTAAAAAACAGTGACAAGGAAATTAATTTGGCGGCAAATAAAGTTGGGAAAATGAAGTTCCCATCTGTTGAATACGACGAAGTGAAGTCACTACATGAACGTTTTGTGACACTGATGCGTGGAGGCGTCGATGTGAAACTCCTAAATGGAGTTTATACAACGCGAGATTTGGTGAAGCGAGTTGCCGATGTGGTTTGGAATTCCTTGACTCGCAGTTATTATAAGGACCGGGCGCATTTGCAGTCTATATATAGTTTTCTAACAGGAAATAAACTTGACTGCTTTGGCGTAGCTTTTGCAGTAACTGCAGGCTGTCAAGTTCTTGGTAAACATGATGTCCACCTGGCCTTATCTGAAGACCATGCTTGGGTTGTGTTTGGAAAAGATGGTATGGAAACAGCAGAGGTATGCGTCACAAATTGGATTTTTATGTTGCTTGAAACATTTCTCCTTTTGTTCTCATCTTTATACATTTAACTAGAGGTATTTTCTATCTGTCTGACTAATAAAAATAAATATCCTTCATACCTACTTTTATTATGCTCCAACATCCTGTAGCATGGGTGTTAGAGGTATAGTAGAATTAACACTCAAAAGTATTTCTATTTATATTTCCAGGTAACTTGGCATGGCAAGGGTAATGAAGACAAACGAGGGCGATCAGTTGGTGATGGTGTATCAGCACGCTCATGGCTGTATGTTGCTGGCAAGCCTGTGATATGCACACGAGTTATGGAACTAGCTGCACTTGTATCTTCAATCAACCCTACATTGACACAAACTACAGATGTCCATGAAATTGCTCAAATGCAACATAGACTTTTGTGGTTATTATATGACAGTGGTAAATATAACAATGGTTTATGTACAATACCATTCATATAAGCCAAATTATTATTTTAGGAATAATTGCATTAGCAGAAAAAATTAAAAGGGCCAAGGAACAAGCTGGATGTTTTTTTGCAAAATAAAACCATCCTGTATTTTTTATAAGATATTAATACCTAATGATATTTTATGATTGATTTTATTGTGTGTTCAAATCAGTTATTGATCAACTCAGGACAGAGGTCTTTGTTCTATAGTGAGATAATAATTTAATTGGGAGCTAAATATTTATTATGATATTTGTACTGAGATGTTTAAATTATTTGATTTGTTAAACGTTATATTCAAAAACTACAATCGAAAAAGTTTTCGGTCATTCATGGAAGTTAGCAGCATACATACAGTACCTATTATTTGTTGGGTAATATGGGTGTTCACGCACCCTACTATCAGATTAGTAAATTTTTTAAGGGTTCTGTTATAGTAGATGCTTGCACTTGTTTGCATTAAAGGCTAGTTACAGCACTAAATAGCAGTGTATGTGCAATGTTCCTTCTTAGATACAAACACATTGCTTTAGTCACTCCAACCAGGTATATTTGCTGCACCATGATTGAAATAAATATGAGGAAATATATGTGTCATAGATAATTATAATGTGCATGGGTTTATTATCTAGCTAGGCATTTTGTTAAAAATGCATTTTAAATTCCATTTGTGACATTGAGAACTGTTTCAAAATGGAGACTTGGTAGGATTTGAAAATAATAATATGATAACTATTCTGAATATAATTAATATTCACTGCAGTAGCTGTCGATGTTGCGATGCGCCACAGTGCGCAACGCCGAGTTTATTGCCATCCCATAATGACATTAAACTGCAGGTAATGTCTATTCTCAATTTAAAAATGCCTATTTCCCCCTTGCAGGCCATTTGGATGCTTACCCCATGGCATTGGGCAATCTTGGAGACTTAGACGAATACATGAGAATAGCCAACTGCTCAGTAGAAGCTGATGTAGATTTGCCACTACCAAATGAATCCGATAATTTACGACCTGATGGCACACAAAGGCCAGATCCTGCTGCACTCTATGCTCAAGCCATTCGATCTTCAAGAACAAATTATGAGGATCGGCATGTTTATCCATACACATTCCAAGGAGGCCACTACCATCGCCATAAAATGTACAAAGAAGCTTTCCATGCATGGGCATGTGCTGGAGATGTTATTCGGCAGTTGGTATCATTTTTATGTTAATAGGTTAAATATTATTATTTTAGCATTTCAAGTATCGACTAATGAGACAATTAATTATTTGCCGATAGTCGATATAATAAGTTTTAACCAAAATTACCAGGCTAACAAGCAGTGATAGCCTGGTGGATTAACCATGTGCCTCCCACGGCGAATGGTTCGAGTTCGATCCCGAGGCACGCACCGCTGACTTTTCGAAGTCGTATTAGATATTAGAGATTATGTGCGTATTAGAAATTAATTATCACTTGCTTTAACGGTGAAGGAAAACATCGTGAGGAAACCGGCATGTCCTAGAACCAAAACTTCGAAGACATGTGACGTCCACCAACCCGCACTGGGCCCGCGTGGTGGACTACGGCCCACTCCCTCTCACAGAGGAGGCCAGTGTCCCAGCAGTGGGAATATTATAGGCCGATTATGCTAACCAAAATTATTTAGTAAGAATTATTGCAAACATTACTATGTAGATGTCTACATTGTAGTAGACATCTACAGGGTGTCCTTAGAAGTATGGATCAAATCGAATAGGGGCATGGGCAAGATCATTTCCAAACTTTTTAACCCTGAGAATATTGCTGCAATTTTTTATGGTTCAAAATTTATGACAAATTTTTGTTTTTTTCAATCACTGCATCAGGGTTGGAAAATTTGATTTAAATCAAGATTTAAATTGAGTTAATTAAAATCACCCAACCCTGCTTCGCATAGTGCGCAGAAAAAAAAAACTCAAATTAATTTTTTTTTGGGCGTTCTCTACCTGCGTGAAAGTAATACCACATTCTTCCACAACATACTGCAAAAAAATTTAATTCACAGCCCTGATAATTTAATTTCTATGTAAGTTTGGAAATGACCTTGCCCACGTCCCTATTCGATTTAATCCACACTTCCAGGGACAACCTGTATAATCAATATATCAGACATCTATTTAGTCGCATTATCGAGTGACGTGATGCAGTGCAACTCAGAATATTGTTTTTATTTCTCCTATACAAATCCAACAACATACACACATAATCATATTGTAACTTTTCCCCTCTTTACAGCTACAATTATTCCCGTGATGATGAAGAGATATACAAAGAGTTTTCTGAAATAGCAAATGAACTAATACCACAGCTGATGAAAGCTGAAAGCTCTGGACACTCTGCCAGATCCATTCTGAAGGACCCAGAGTGCTTTGCGTCGTTGCTAAGGTTTGGCTTTATCAAAATATTTAGTCCCGGGCCTGCAGTCTCGACATCTATGTCGAGACTGCAGGCCCGGGACTAATTATTTAGCGACCTATTTCGGTCGTAAAGCGATCGTTATCTATAACGATCGCTTTACGATCTATGAAAAAATATATGGAGAAATACGGCAGAAGAACCGATTTCGGTCGTAAAGATTCACTATGTCGAGACTGCAGGCCCTGTTGATTTCCTTACTTCCAGTAAAAATATACAGTCGTTTTTTTTAGATTTTACGACGGTATCTGCAAATGGGAAGAAGGTAGTCAAACACCGATTCTTCATATTGGTTGGGCGAAACCCCTTGTGAGCACAATTTCAAAATTTGACGCGGAAGTAAGAGCTCAAGTCCACATCATATGTAAAACTGACACTGATGACCATTCAGAGTCCAATAAAGCTTCAGAAAATGAAAAAGAAAAAGGCGATAATGACAAATGGAATAATAATTCGGACAATACAGAGATGACTGTGCGTGAACAGCTGACGGCCGCTGTGAACAGTCGGCCGCGTGTCACACTATACAGTCATAAGATGGCAGCACTAAGACCTTTGCTTCTAGCTGAAAGATTGAATACTCACGCGCTGCAGCTGCAATTAACAGCGCAGAGCCAGTTACAACGCCCCCAGGCGCCGACGAAGAAAAGAGATCTCGACGAAGCTAACTCTTCTCTGCCGACAGCACGTGCCAAACGAGCTCGTCGCGAACGTTGAAGAAATTGGTAATATTTTGGAATTGGAACCGAATACGCTTCTCTGTTAGACTGGTACCAATGTACCTACATGAGTGATGTATACAAAGTATTTTATGTAGTTTATGCGTTTCTATTAGATTGTTAATGTTGGTACATTATTTATTTAAGTGATAATATGATGTATTTTTAGAGTCGACTTTAAAATTGATAAAAAAAACTAAAGTAAGAAATAATTTAACTTTGGATCCATCTGATCAACATTGCGATGACATGACGGGGGCAGGGCCATAAGTCTGCATAAAAAAAATGGTACTTATCAATTTTATGCTTAGCCATGTCACGCATTATTATTTAATCCGATCTAACATTATTTATAGCTCCGCCATTACTCAGTTCTTGTTGGTATACATAATTACAAATATAACTAGTGTACAGGTTGTCCCACGGCTATGCCACATGGAGGGAAAGTACTTTAAATATTTGAGATAGGAAGTTTTGCTTCATGGAAACTTCACTTTATTTTTAAAATTAAGTAATACTTACTGCATTTAAAGATTTTTTAAAAGATGCTTGCTTCACCTAGGAATCGAACCGACCAAATGTGAAAAAATGAATATTCTGTATTTTTATGATGCCGATTGAAAGGGTTAATTTTGCGCATTGAATCCTTCTAAGGAACATACAGTCAGTTGCAGAAAGGTAATTAAATTTTAATGGAGGCATTAACCATACAATTTCCTTCGTTAAAATCTTTAAAACTTAATGACCTTTTCTGCAACTCAGCGATAGTATTTAAATTAAAATAACATGGCGAAATTTTACATTTAGGAAAAGAATTAGAATAACTTTTCGTGTCGATTTTCATAGATAACTTTGATTATTTAGTATCATGCGCTTTTAAGGAAAACAGTGTAACAAAAGTACTTTGTTACACTGTTTTCCTTAAAAGCGCATGATAAATGCAATAAAATACTATTTGAATACATCTTTGCTATGAGCTAGACAGTAGGCGAATATCAAAAATAATAAAATATTACGGTGTTCCATAATTTAGGATACCATGTTACTTAGAAGGAATTACCATACGTCAAAACTATTCGTGCTAGGCCCACAGCGCACCGCTCACGCACGGTTTCTCTCACTCTCTCGCATTCACGGCAACCGGATCCGGTAACCGGACCGGCCGACCTGCACCCTAATTGCGTAACTCAATTGCTATCACCATGGTATTGTTTTTGACATTCATTTCGCTGCCGCTGTATGATTGTTAATCCTGTTTCTAGCTCCTGTAAGGGCCCTTGTGCACCACATCCAGTTCCAGTAAAAAAACGGACGTTTGAAAAGAGAGAGAAGAAGATTCTCTTTATTTTTTTCTTCTCTCTCTTTTCAAACATTCGTTTTTTTACTGGAACTGGATGTGGTGCACAAGGGCCCTAACTAGCTCAACGCCGCAATGGATGTTGTTGAAATGTCAAAATGAAAGCCATGGTGAAAGAAATTGAGTTACGCAATTAGGCTGCGGATTACCTGACGTGTGCGGCCTCGCTAATTTATTGACTAGCTTGAGGACGCCGCCGGCGTCTGCAAACAATAGAAATCGTATTGTGTTTATCTTACCGTTGCTAGGTTAAAATAAGAAATATACTGAGATATTATATTGATATAATATGTATAAAATATAAAAAAACTATTCCCTAGTCCCTACACGAAAGGTGTTAACATAGAGATACTTTTAACCTGTGAAGCAACGAGCAAAAGAATAAGTACCTACCTATGTCTAAAAATACCTACGCTTAGGCGATTCGCACACTACCCTTTGCACTGCCCCGCATCTCGCAGCGTAGCGCGGGGGTGCGTGATGTTCCGTTGTTTGCATGTACCTGTATTTGTATAGAAATCACGCATGGTGCAACACACTGAAAACGCATTCACGGGCGGGATTTTTGTTCCGTCGCCACGCACCCCGCAGCGTACCGCGGGGCGGTGTGTGATTCGGCTTATTGTTGTAAGCATTCAAAGTAGTCGATATACCTACTTACCTACCTTATTAGTCCAGTAATTTTAGCAAAAAATGTATGGGCAACCTCGGAATGAGAGATAATAAGCTGAATTTTCGTATATATATACCTTCATTTTATCGTTCTAAAAGTTGCCTCGAAAAGTCTCTTAGGGCCCTTGTGCACCACATGCAGTTCCAGTAAAAAAACGGACGTTTGAAAAGAGAGAGAAGAAAAAAATAAAGAGAATCTTCTTCTCTCTTTTCAAACGTCCGTTTTTTTACTGGAACTGCATGTGGTGCATAAGGGCCCTTATAATGTCGTGTCCGTGTCGTAAGATTTTCAAGGTCAAAGGTCAAAACAAACTGTTTTTTGCGATTATCTCGGTTTCTATTGCTCCAATGATGTTAACATCTTTATAAAAAACTAGATTTTGTCCGCGTGGACTACAGTGGAATGACCAGTTTAAATGACCTCCGCAGTGTAGAGTGGCTAGTACTATCAAGAGGTCAAGCTGTATCTCTGGTTCCTCCCATCAGAATTAGATGAACTGTGGCTTAGATTTTAACCCTTAATAGGGCGGAGGAAAGAATTATTGAAAAACTAGGTTTTGTGGTATTATTTATACGTTTATTTGGACCTGTTTTAACATTATTTATCAAAATCTAAAAATATATAATCAGAAGTACGCGAATATTCGGTGGTAATCATTTTACCATCGCCCGTTTACGTTAAGGTGCTCGTGGTTTTTGCTTTAGATTATCTAAGATTTTCTAATTACATAGTACAAGTTTCACTTCAAAAATTATTCTACGAGTCATGCAGGATAATATAATCAATTATCCTATCAAATATCACAGAACCACTTACCGGAATCTTTTTCTAACAAAATTTCAATTTAATGGCGCCAAACACCTCCGAGTTTCAAAATTTTGCGATATTTGTTTTTGAATGATGATAGTTTGCAAACTTTGACAGTTAGCTTAGTTGCCAGTACTAATAAAAGTTTTAATGATATTCCCACATAAAAAATATCGTATTTATGAAAGTGTACATAGAACTACTCTCGCTCTATGGTCAAAAAGCTGAGGTAGTAAATAATTGTCCTTTGCCCTAATAAGGGTTAAGTTGGACCCTAAGCTATTGAACTGTGAAAATCACATCAAAATCCGTTCAGTACTTTTTGCGTGATGCGCGCACAAACAGATAAACAGAGAAACAGACAAAAAATCTAAATAAAATCTTTTTGGGTATAGTTACGTACCAGTACCCTAACCCGACTGTTTTTTCTGGAATATCTTCAATGTACAGACACAGCTTGTTTACAATTTTATAATACACACATCAAAAGTATCTAGGGATCAACATATATTTTTGCAATAACTTTTCTCCTGATTGATATTAATTAAAATTTTCTTTAAGGATTCATCAAATAAAGTGTTTTCGTTTGTCACAGTAACGATAAACCAAGTCACCTTTGCATTAATAAAGAAATTTGCCATTTTCCTAATAAAGGGATTTTTGACATTTGAACCACTAACATTAAAGTTCGAAAAAAAGACTGACATAACAGTTTTCTTTAAAATTTTATTGGGTAACTTAAACAATTAATAATCCGTGTTTCTACCGCGAACACTAACAACACAAGAACATCGGTTTGGCATACTCAAAATGAGTTCATCCAAATCACGCTGTGGAATGGCCGCCCATGTTCGTTGCAACAACAAAAAAAGGTCTTCTTGCGACTGGATACCCTCCATATTCGGCAGAGCTCTTCTCTGTAGCATATCCCATGCATGCTCAATCGGGTTCAAGTCTGGCGACTGAGCAGGCCAGGGCAGGACATTGATGTTAGCTGCGGCGAGAGTCTGTCTTACAACTCTTGCGGTGTGCGGTCGTGCATTATCATGCATTAACTGAAATAAGGGACCGATTTGCACTTGTAGAGGAACGATGACGTCTGATACAATCGTCTCAGCATAAATTTGAGCGTTGAGGTTGCCTCTGATCCAAATCAACTCAGTTCTTCCGCCGATCCAAATACCCGCCCATACCATGATGGTTCCACCACTATAAGGATGGACTTCCTGGCAGGATTTTAATCGCTGTTGGCGTCCAGGGGTTCTCCAGTGTCGTATACGTCTTGTATCCGGTCTCATACCAAAACGAGACTCATCAGAAAAGCACACGAAACGCCATTGTTCTTCTGCCCAATTTCTGTGTTCAAGAGCCCATTGATATCGAATCCTACGATTGTGCATTGCTATAGGTGGTACCCGTAGCGGTCTTCGGGAATGAAGGTTCACTTCATGCAAGCGGTTTCTGACTGTTTGGTCGCTAATTAAGTTCCCTGAAGAGTGATGAAGCCTCACGGCTAACATCATGGCGGTTATTGTTGGAGCTCTTCGAGTTAAGATTTGAATGTATCGGTCTTGTCTCCGTGTGGTGCAGCGATACCGTCCTCCATGGCGCTCAGCCACGGTACCAGTGCTTCGGTAACGTGTCCAAAGTCGACTGATAACACTCTGACTTGTATTCAGAGCTAAAGCTACAGTACGTTGCCGGGAACCAGCTTCTATCATTCCCACGGCTCTGAGCATTTCTTCCCTGCTTAAATGACGTCGCCGCTCCATAATAACGTTGGTTTTAATCAGTAGTAGGGAAACAGTAGCACTAATAATGTCTTCAATGCGTTGTATGTTTTTATAGGGAAAATATTGACAGCTTATTTTCATCTTTTACTCGAATTTGATTGAGAGTTCCTGATTCAAATTATGAAATGCACCAAAAAGGATCCATATAAATTTATAAAATCATAAATTTATTACAAAGCCACATCTCAATCTCAAGAAATCCGCATAAAAATGCTTGATCCCTAGACACTTTTGATGTGTGTAGTATAAATGTAGAGCATACAATTTGCGACAAACTTTATCTGAAACATTTTGTCATGCGCTCAACCGTTTTTAGGGTTCCGTACCTCAAAAGGAAAAACGGAACCCTTATAGGATCACTTTGTTGTCCGCCGTCAGTCACCGGACCATAAGTGGAGCCATCTGCCCATAGATGGCGCCATCGGAAGTATGCAGTAGCGCCATCTATGATCCTATTTCGGAACCCTTAGGGCGCGAGGCATACTCGCACTTGTCCGGTTTTTGTGATAGAGGGCGGTAAGCGCGTAGCGCTCAGCCATAGGTCTACCGTAAATATCTCTGAATACAATCTTGGATTTTGAATTATTTCTATTATTTACTAGTTAATACATTGTATTTAATAACATTTTACATATTTTTAATATATTCATTATATACATAATTCATTCATAATACTACATTACATTTCACCCCCGTTGCTTGGCTCCTAAGAATCATAGCGTGATGTTAAATAGCCTATACTATTTTTCATTCGTCTGGCTACTATATGTACAAAAAGATTTTTTCGAATGCGACTGGTAGTTCCATAGATTAGCGCGTTCAAATAAACAAACATACTCTCCGAATTATAATAATAGTCTAGATATCTTAAAATTAAATTAATTTATTCAAAATATTTTTTTATTAACTGATAATACAAAAAAATCTAAATTCAAGGTAGCATTCACAGATATTCAAGGTAGAACTTACAGTACGTTGTATGGCTGACGCTACGCGCTCACCGCCCTCTAGCTCAAAAACGGTTGAGCGCATGACAAAATGTTTCAGATAAAGTTTGTCGCAAATTGTATGCTCTACATTTTTTAAAAAGATGTTAACATCATTGGAGCAATAGAAACTGAGATAAATGCAAAAAACAGTTTGTTTCGACCTTTGACCTTGAAAATCTTACGACGCGGACACGAGACTATGAGACTTTTGAGGCAACTTTTAGAACGCCAAAATGAAGGTATATTATTATACGAAAATTCAGCTTATTATCTCTCATTTCTAGGTTGATTGCTAAAATGACTGGACTATATGGGCACTTTCCAAAATTATGTAAGCTATCAGGATGTTTTTATTAGATACTTTTTACTAGCTGTATCTTGCGACTTTGCCCGCGTATATTTCTGGGATAAAAAAAGCAGCCTAGGCTACTTGTCTGGCCGATTTTTAGATTTTTAAGTACCTAGGTACCTAATTTAATACATAATTTATTTGGAAGTGACTCCGCGACCGCCGCCGTGACCTTAATTTGTAGCCGCCGCCGGTTGCTAAATTGGCAGCCGGCGCTGACATTGGAAAAAAGCGAGAAATGGGGTTGGCAATTTGGCATAATTAAAAAAACATTTCATGTTTCATTTGAATAACATAACAAACTAGGGTTTAAGAGCGAGCGAAGCGAGCTCGGGAACTTGGACACTCAGACACGGACAATTTAGGTTCGAAGGGGTTGACGGGGGCTTCAGTGAGCGAACGAAGCCCCCGTCAACCCCTTCGTGTTAGGTTACTTTTAACCTTGTAGACAGAAATAGGAGCCCCGCTCCCTCCCCCTTGTAAGTCCAAAAAAGTTATATTTTGTTTTACATTGACACTGTAATTAAAAGTCAGTCTAAGGTAGATAATTCAACTTAAGGCGCTTCCCATTACCACGGCAACATTAATCTGCTGCTACGGTAGTTTGCAGTTATTTTCGTCGAGCCGCCGCCGGCTGCGGAGGCGCTTCCTAAAGATAAATAAATTCGGAGCGCCTCCGCAGCCGGCGGCGGCTCCCAAAAATAACGCCGTTGGGAACCGCCGTAGCCTTGGAGTACCTAGCAGTGATACCAGACGAAAATAATTGCAAACTACCGTAGCAGCAGATTAATGTTGCCGTGTTTTAAGTGGAATTATCTACCTTACGAATCGAACCTAAATTGTCCGTGTCGGGGTGTCCAAGTTCCCGAGCTCGCTTCGCTCGCTCTTGGACCCTAGTTAGGTATGTTTCTCAAGTAAAACATGAAATGTTTTTTTAATTACCTATGCCAAATTACCAACCCCATTTCCCGCTTTTTTTCCAATGTCAGCGCCGGCTGCCAATTTAGCAACCGGCGGCGGCTGCAAATTCAGGTCACGGCGGCGGTCGCGGAGTCACTTCCTTATCTATAATGTATTATTTCAAAAGTAGAAAGCATAGGTAGGTACCTACGTATTAAAGTCAAGACAAAATCTAATGTCCAAATCTTGCCAAGGGTAGATAACAATTGTTATAAGATCATTAAAACATCATAAGCGGTTGCCAGGGCCTGCAGTCACGACAAACGATGTCATCGTAAACTACCAATCGCTAAATAATAACGAAAAAATAAACAACATACTGTTGTTTATTTTAAAATCACCAATTAATTACTGCAATCAGATAGGAGGAAGATTTATTAAGCATCAGCAAGAAACAGGAGGTGGTTTACTAAGATTTACCTTACATCTACACAAACTACAACACAATATAAATAATGTAGAAGAGCACCTATTCAACATTTTAAAAGGTGGTATATACGCTACATATTGATTAAGACTGGTAAAAATAAAATATTCCATTTACCTTTAATTTATAGCTGTAAAAGTGAATCTGTCCTAAACAGGATCTGTCGTAAATAGAATCTGACCCAAACCGAATAAAGGGAAATAGGTTGGTATGGTGATAATACTTCTCCTGATGAGCGGCTTCACAAAGAGATCTACTATTACCAAAAAAAATCTTATATCGTAGTGGTCATCATCGTGCTTATAATGAAAAGGTACTTGCATGAAAACCTTACGGTTCAGTTTGACTACTTAGTATGGGTGGATATACTCGTACCTCTCATCGACTGTCTAGCTGATGACATGTCGCACTAACGACCTGTCGCTGTAACGACCTGTCGCATCGCACTTTCGTGTGTCGCACTAATGACATACACCCGGCGAAGGCCTGTGTCAAATATTTTGGTTTTACATATTTATTTCTTCAGTAAGTTTTACCAGTGACGGTGTAGCTATAGCATTCCATACAAAATTAAGTGTCATTGCAAAATCAGCCCGAGTATCCGCGAACGTGCTAAACTATAAACAAAAAAACCGGCCAAGTGAGAGTCTTACTCGCGCACCGAGGGTTCCGTATCATTTTTGTAGGTAAGTCTAAAGTGAAAAAACCGGACCGCATAACTAAGTTTGTTTGTGAACGAATTTTGATGATTTTGAAAAAACTGTAGGTACTAGTTAGGAACATCGTTTTATTTTTGGTGCAATATACACCGTGAAATTTTAGTGGTTGTTTTCCCGCAGCACAGCGATTTGTCTTCAGTAGTACTATCGAAACATAGAGTTAAATTTCAAAAATAAAAATGTTTTTTTTCTTCAAATAATTAAAAAAATATTCATGAACTCGAAAGCGTGAAAAACAATAGTAACTCGCTAAATGTAACGTAGGTATCAAAGTATCAAACCGCTCGCGCCGCGGCCAGGCGGTACCTTGGCGGTGCCGACAAAGTGACCACCGATTCATAAATGTGCAGAGCAAAATCAGTTCTCGCGCATAGTGATACGGCCTGATCGCCCGTAGCGAGCGCTTTGCCAATTTGTTTGCGGACGTTCGAGGGAGAAAGTCACGGTGAGATTCTCCCTCGAGCGTTCGCAAAACAAATTGGCAGTTCTCGCAGTGATATCACGCGGTGTGTCTGGTACAGAATAGACATTAGACAGGCAGGGTAGGTATAATAGCCGTCGGGTATATCGTCAACATTGTTCGTGCTAGACCTCCATGGCTTAACTTCCATATAATTATACGTACCTACAGTTGAGCAAAGTTAGTAAAAATGATAATTGTGAGTTATGTAGCTATCAGCTTAACTAGCTTCTACTTACTACGTATAAATAAAATACCTACCTACCCTGTATTGTTTGCTGTAAATACCTACATAAACCATACTGATAAAAATATGCCGATGTCGATCAAATCGACTGTAATGTAATTCTCATGTACATACCTATACTTAAATAAAATTATAAGATAAATTAAATAAGAGTTAAGAACTAATTGCTTTTTCATTGGCAGCCTTAATTTACAACGTTACCTACATTAAATACATCAACATCAGTGCTTTGTGCATTGTAAATATTTGGGTCGTAGCGTAGCCGACATATTATTATTATTATACAACACCGCTCCCACCTGTCAAAATAATGTTCATTGAAATGTAAACTTCTGAGCGTCCGCTGTAGACATACTTTACATTGACAATACAAATTAGCAGACAGCTCGCTGTAAGCTAGCTTACCGCCATCGCCATCGTACTACTCGATAGTTGACTTCTCGCTTGGCGGTGTTGGAGCGGGGTCGTGTAAATGGGCTACGAGCCTACGACCTTAAATCGTAACGTACCTATCAATCGGACAAGACTAGTCAATGACTTTTCTGTAAGGGGGAGACAACGTGGCCCATTCGTGCCATGCATCGGCACGAATGCCGGCTCGACCGGAGTAATACCACGGTCTCACAGAAAGCCGGCGCGAAACGACGCTTGTGTCGTGTTTCGCCGAGTGAATGAGGGTACCGGAGGCCCAACCCCCCCATGATGCCGCACGCAGTTGATAAATCCATTGTTGTGGGATTCCTATCAACTGTAATTATTTCAGATTTTTCTCTCTGCAAACTTCGGAGATAAGGGGGGGGAATGGTATTTTTTCAGACATTTTTTATCATTATGTCGAAAACTGAGACAAAATTAAATAAAAATATATTTTGAAATGTGCAAATCAAGTTCTTTCATATGACATGTCACTTGTCCTAGTAACCCCCCCACTTTAAAATTTCGGACCCCCACTCCGGCCCCTTTTGCAATGAAAATAAAAATATTTTTTGACTTTTTTCATTTGCAATATAGTTGGACAAGCATTCTTTATAACTGTTCCAAATTTCAAGTCGATAGCATTAGTAGTTGCTGAAATAACCAAGTGTGACAGACAGACAGACAGACGAGGTCGCACCATAAGGGTTCCTTTTTTACCATTTTGGTACGGAACCCTAAAAACTGATTTGTAAATATACCTACGAATACTGAAGTGTACAAACGGTGTTCGTCAAGTTGACGTCCACATAGCGAATCCAGGGTTGGTTATGGTCTAAAAAAACTCTGCCCAAATAGTGCTCAATTAGTGCCCTAACTAATCAAATAAATAGTGCCCCTTTAGTTTACTAAATAACGACTATTTTACTGCGGACGTCAGTTTGACAGTCAAGAGGCCCTAGACAAGTTGCTTTTCTGTTAGCGTTAGCGTCAAACGCTACGGATAAAATGTATGGAAATGACATTTGTGAGTCACGTGACTTTTCCGCAGGTAATGTCGTTGCCATACATTTTGTCCGTGCGTTTGGCGTGAACGCTAACAGAAAAGCAACTTGTCTAGGGCCGAAGTTGAGTCAAGCTAGCCGGCTAGCGTCCGATGACCAAACTGATATATCAATACCTTTAGGCTCAAATCTCATTGTTTTCAAAATGGTGGTTACGTCCTTTAAACCTAAAGGTATCGATGCTATATAGCATGATGCGCTATACTATATAGTATAGCGTAGTCTGAAGACAGCTTTAGGAGTGTTGATTGAGATAAATACATTATTAATTTAGAAAAAACACATGTTTTGAATAATCGTCGCGATTACGCAAAACTAATCGACGATTACGATTAATCGCTAAATGCCAATAATCGCGATTACGATTAATCGTAATCGTTTCATCACTAATTCAAATGTCTATGCTTCGGGACTTTCCGGATAACGTCTAGTAATAAACATTTACCAATGATATAATTATTTACAATGCAAGAGTGTAAGCAAGCGTAAGTATTATTCTTTATGTTTGAGACGTAGGTATTTAAGGTGGATCCGTCAAGGTTGCGCGCGAAATTCAAAACATCTTGAGTTTTTTTGCAAATTGCAGCGCTGTTTTATGTTGTATTTGTATGTTGATCCAAATTCGATTCGTGAGCGCAAAACTAATGATACTATTACCAAGCCCTCAAAATTATATTTGAGGAAAATACGATTATTTTGTGAAAATATTACGATTTTCCTCAAATATAATTTCGAGGGCTATATTGATGATTTTGATGATAATTATTTAGTAACTATAATAACATTATTGTCGCGAATCAAATTTGGATAAACATACGACGTAAAACAGCGCTGCAATTTGCAAAAAACCCAAGATATTTTGAATTTCGCGCGCAACCTTGACGGATCCACTTTAATTTGATTGGACGTATTTTATTAATAAAATCTTAATTTTAATAAAAAAAAACTAATCTTTAATGATGCATCTATTGCATCTTTTGTTTGACGGATTTTATTGACGGAAAAATATAATTATTTTAAAATTCTTGTTGGCAACACTGAGCCGGCGTAAAGCCGCGTGGACACGGTCCGAGTATGCTCGGACCGAGTGGACTCGTAGAAGTAAGCTTCATCCGAGTGTACTAGGATAGCTGACTCGGACATTATCATAGTTGACTCGGATCATTTTCTTCATTCTTGCAGCTTATTTTTCACAGTTAACATCGAAAAATTACGGATTTTGTGCGAAATAGTATCGGAATTTTCGCAGTCTTGTTAATCGAAGAGCTAAGATGGGAAAAGGATGAGGCATCTGGCTTTAATTTTGTCTTTAATTTTTATAACCCAACGCTCCAGAAAACCTGTTCTGCTTCGTACAGTTCTACAAATCTAGTTGTGTAACACCCCGACGACTTTTTTTTTCGCACGAGACGCTTGTTTGTTGTTATTATACGCCATTTTGTTTCCCTACTCGGTCCGAGTTAGCTCGGATAAGTAGAGCGCGATCCGAGTCTACTTAGATGGGACGCCGTCGTCCGAGTGCGCTCGGATTAAGGGTTGACACAATACGAGTTTCGTCCGAGTAGGGATCCGAGTCCACTCAGTCCGAGCATACTCGGATCGTGGCTGAAGGCAATAAGGTGTCAAGTAGGGATGCAGGAAGTGCCAAAAAGTATCGATATTTTAAAAATTTATCAATATCGGTTTCGATATATCGAAAAAAATATATCGATACATCGGTGAAATTTTCAAAAAATATTAATACTTTACGAAATTCTATTGTGTTGTTTTTACAAGTTTATTTAAATAAATCTGCATTAATACTAATCATAAAAGTAGTGTGCGTTTCACTAAGAATTCCTTTCGGCGCTGAATTTTATTAAGTTACAACGTTGAGTTGAGGAGTTGTGCCACGTGCCAAGGCGCTATTGAGCTTGATACTTTAGTTTGGTCATTTTTACCGTAGTACAAAAGTACACGCTGGCGACGAACCGAAAATGATCGATGATATAAATACAGTGTTTTAGTTTAGTGCTAGTGTTGAGTGACGATTAACAGTGTTAGATTGAGGGTGTGCGGAATTTTTAATGTGTGGGAGATCTTTTTATTCACAAGAAGCGCTTGTAATCGTGTCGAAAAATGTACTAAAAGTGGGAATAGTTATTCCCGTACTAATTTGCTATGGTGGCATATCTCCTTTTTTCTACGATCTGATATTTTAACGATGTTAGAAGTGTTCTTTCAGCACCTATTCTCGTTCATAACTTTTAGGTCGAGATTGATATACGTTACTTAGCACGAACTTTGGCTTAGTTAGATATGTTCCCGTCTCTATCTTGCACTTGTAGTTTGTCAGTTGTGCGACAGTGACGGGAACATTATCTAAGCCAAGCACTGTGCTAAGTAAAGTTTATCAATCTCAACCGTAGTATCTTTGACATTATCATTTAAATCTAAAAACTGTGACTGTAATTTTAATCAATGGTGACTATGGTCTGGCTCCTGAAAATATATCGTTTTTGATACGTTTTCGATACTTGATATTTTATATCGATACATCGAAATAATAAATATCGCCAAAAAATATCGATATTTCGAAAAATAATATCGATATATCGATACATCAGTATTTTCACGGTAGACCTACCGTATTTTTTACATATCTACCACCTACCGTAGACATGTTATTACGGTAACACTTTCTACCGTAATTCCGTGTAGGGATGCAGGAACTGGCAAAAAGTATCGATATATATCGTATCGATATAAAAAAAAAATATCAATATCGGTTTCGATATATCGAAAAAAAAAATATCGATATATCGATATATCGATGAAATTTTGAAAAAATATTAGCACCTACTTTACGAAATTCTATTGTGTATGTTTTTACAAGTTTATTTCAATAAATCTGACAGTATTACCTATTATTCATAATTTATTCATTCATTATTCATATACTTATTCATAAAAAAAAAAGAAAAGAACCGACGAATTGAGAACCTCCTCGTTTTTTGAAGTCGGTTAAAAAGTAGTGTGCGTTTCACTAAGAATTCCTTTCGGCGCTGAATTTCATTAAGTAACAACGTTTTTGACCTTAGATGATAGAAACAAGGGAGATGTGCCAAGGCGCTATTGAGCTTGATACTTTAGTTCGGTCATTTTGAGCGTAGTACAAAAGTACATGCTGGCGATGAACCGAACACGATCGATGATATAAATACAGTGTTTTAGTATAGCTAGCACTATACTAAAACACTGTATTTATATCATCGATCGTGTTGAGTGACGATTAACAGTGTTAGATTGAGGGTGTGCGGAATTTTTAATGTGTGGGAGATCTTTTTATTCACAAGCGTTTGACTTTGTAATCGTGTCGAAAAATGTACTAAAAGTGGGAACAGTTGTTCCCGTACTAATTTGCTATGATAGAATATCTCCTTGTTTCTATGATCTGAGTTTTTAACGATGTTATAAATGTTCTTTCAGCACCTATTCTCGTTCACAACTTTTACTGTCCCTGGCATTACTCTATCACTTAAATCTAAAAACTGTGACATTTTAATCAATGGTGATTATGGTCTTGCTACTGAAAATATATCGTTTTTGATACGTTTTCGATACTTGATATTTTATATCGATATATCGATGTATCGCAATAATAAATATCGCCAAAACATATCGATATATCGAACAAAAAATATATCGATATTTTTTCTGCAAGTCTAATTTCGTGTCTTGCAAAGTTGCAATCTCTTACTAGCATCATCGTTATTTGTGTAAATTACAAAACAAAAGTAAGTTTTTACTTTCGTAATGGCCACACTACCAAATTTTAATGAGAGAATCCTTCAGAATTAACTTGTACACCTTTTGTTTAATTTTGTATTGTCTTTAAAATATATTATGATTATGCGACCAAATTACGAAGTTAATATATTACTATTGGAGTGATAGTAGTAGGTACGCCATACCTACTCTGTGTTTTACCAGATAATCTTTGTCGATAGTCATTGTACCAGAGTACCGTCAAACGGGGTGAATGGGCACAGAATTGAACTTTGAACACATTTATCACCAGTTATCCCTGAAAATATTGTATTGATTTTGGTATTAAAACTTGAGTCGCGTTCTGAATATTCTTAAGAAATTTACACTAAATCAGAAAACCATTCAGTTTTAATTATTTCTTTAAATTATAGGTCGTCCCTATTCAAACACAATATGGGGTCATTAGGGACGGTGATTGGCATTATAGGGAAAACCGTTAGGGCTGTCACAATTTTGTTGATAAAATTATTTAAGCAAGTACAAAATTCTTTAAAGCATTTTGGTGCGAGCGTTTTGTGTGCGGCACACATTGCGCTGCGCGCCAAGATGAGTTGAAGGATCATGTATTTAGTGTCAAGAGTGAATTAAAGTAAGTACCTAAATGTATGGTTTAGGAAAGGTGAACAAAACTAGTATTTTATGAACATATACTTTATTAAAATAAATATTCTTAATACACTCAAAATGACTTAAATGACTTCATAAATCAAGTGACAACCCTGTTCCTATAGTCCCTTTACTGTCTCTTGACACACTGCATCGTCCCTATTTATTAAATATGGCGTCCCTATTGACCCCCCAGTCGTACCTAAAAACCCCCAACGCGTACCTAAAAACCTCTTATGAAGTAAAAAAATTCTTGCTCATACTAAAATATAAATAAACGATTTTATTCTGGAGCCTGTGTACTTACGTTACGTTATACAGGCTCCAGAATAAACACCAACCACGTAGATAGTCGTTATGATACTAATTCAACCACCAAAACAATGAAACTTTTTAAAATTAAAGACACGTCGATAGCAGGTAGTTTGAACACGGAACTTCAGAATGCTGTTTTGACAATTTTTTTCTAACTTCACGTCAAATAAAAGCTACCAGTTCAAAAACTAACTATTCTATATTGAATTCTTGCCATTTTATAGGCTGTGGTTAATCAATTATTTGAGTTATTACCATGATAATTTGAATCCCGATTTTTTCCCTATTCACCCCGCGATCCCTATTCACCCCGTTTGACGGTAATATTGTTCTGTGATTGTACCTAAATTAATCAAAGATTTAATCAATGTGCTAGTGTTTTTGGCATTATTTGCAATCGTTTAGAACTTTTTATTGGATCAAAATGGGTTATTCTAGTTGTTTAGGTTAAAAAAAGTAAATCTACCGTAATTTTCGATCATCTACCGTATTTTTAGAATGGAAACACCGTAATTTTGTCACAGAAAGTTGGAGACACTGGCACTATTATCTAATCTGTGGACACTGGTCGGCAATGTCAAGAAATTGTCAGTCAAATAGTCAATTTCAATTGATGTTGAATGACTAAGGATTTATTCACTGAGTACATTTTATATAGCCGGGATTTATTGAATAATTCCGAATATTTTATACAGATTATATTAGATTATAATTTTTCATTTTTTTACACCTTAGAAATCAACAATAATGAATGCTATTCAAAATGATAAACAAAATAAGCGATATCGAAAAAAATACAAGTACATGAAAATGCGGATAAAGAGTCTAATATTAGTAAGTACCTAGGTATTTAATGTTAATTTCGTATTTCATTAATTACATTAACATTATACTAGTTAGTGTTGTACTTCCTAGCACGACCATGAACGCATTCATTGTAACTTTAGGTGGTAATAAAATTCTTTTAATTTGTACTATTTTATACCACTAATTAGACATTTTGTACCTCTCAATTATCGTAGATATACAGGTCGTGCTAGGAAGTATCCTTCCCAGCACGACCACGCTAAAATTTCAGCTGGCATAAAAGTTGATGTACCGAGAGCATGCCTAAAAATTTGTACCATTATGTACTCCTATTTAATTACAGGTAATTTGTCGTAAATTGATAGAAAAGCAAAAAAACATTTTCTGCCTTTAAGGCTGTATATGATTTTTATACTTGACACTAGATGGCGTTAAATGCAAAAAATAAAATTACACAAAATAACATAATGTACTTACCAGATAGCTACATTTGTTTAGCAATTTTGCATAACAAACATGCGCGAAAATATTTACATAAAATCATTGGGAGAACTTTTATATTTACAACAAATAATAGATAATTATTTTTTCTCAACCTCAACTGGCTCGCGCCGGGCAAAAGTGACGTTTTAGGCGGACAATAATAATACCGATGTTCTTCAATACGTACCTATGATACTATAATATGTCAACATTCTTTAGTGTTTGGCTTACTAAATGACAGCAATAGTAACGCAGTAGCATTAAATACACTTTTTAACCGACTTCTTAACCGACATCAAAAAAGGAGGTTCTGTATTCGTCCCGTATGTATGTATGTAAGTAAGTAAGTATGTATGTATGTAAGTATGTATGTATGTTTGTATGTGCGCGATTTTCTCAAAAACTACTGATTCGATTTGGATGGGGTTTTCACTAACGTAATCTACATACTTTCAGGAAGGTTTTAGTATATAATACATTATGTAATCATTCCTATGTACAAAGTTATAGGCATAAATGTACACACTCCATAGAAGATTTACTGTTGAACGAATTCGTGAAAGTAATTTAACACGGGATAAAGAACTAAAAAGGGAAAAATAAAAAACTTTTTTAACAAAAAATAACCGACTTCAAAAATCCACTACAAAGAAAATAATAATTTTGGTTTCGGAAGTCGGTGGCAAAAAAAAGCAAACAAAAACCAAAGCCACCGACTTCCGAAACCAAAATTATTATTTTCTTTGTAGTGGATTTTTTTACTAGAGTAGGTATCCCAAACTTGCCGAATGCTTATCGGTTGCGTACGCGCCTCAGTTTGGCATGCGCTTTAGCCGTTTTTATTACCCGACTACGAAAAAGGAAGAGTAATGAGTTTAACAGCCTATGTATGTATGTTTGTATGTATGTGAAACAAAACAAAACAATGGAATTCGCTGCCCGAGTGGGTGCGTTCCCCGACAGTTACAATCTGGGTATCTTCAAGTCGAGAGTGAATCGGTTTCTTCTAGGCAAGCGTACTCCATCGTAGACCGCATCATCACTTAACATAAGGCGAGATGGCGGTCAAACGCGAGCTTATAATTTAATAATAAAAAAAATGTGTTTATGTATGGATGTTCGATCGTAGCTCAAAAACTACTGATCAGATTTTGACAAATGAGGTATCAGTTGATTTGTATCATAGGTTATGTTTTTTAAAAAAAAAAAAATCAAGATGGCCGATAAAACGTAAAAAAGCGGACCAAAAATTAAGAGGTATATACTATCTCATTGAATTCATGTACTTCTTGAAACACTGTTGAGATAGTTGTTTGAACTGCTTACGATAAACAGAGAACTTTTCATAATCTGACAGGTTTTGTTGTGAATTACTTCTAAAGTGATAAAAAGTGATAGCAAAATTTTTGTATGGACCTTTTAAAAGACTTGAACAACGTTATTGTAAAAAGTAAATGATGGTACCTACTCTGCGGAACATTTTTGTTATCGTCTATGGAATCACTGGTTTCGAGTCAATTTTATACAATTTCTTTAAATAATTAAAGTTACAAAGTTATAACATCTATAAAGCGCAGGCCACACCGCCAGCTGGCGGGCGGGCGGGCGGGCCGGGCGATGCATTTCACACGCTGACGATAAGTTCGCGGTGTGAACCGAAGTATGAAGAGAGGTGAAACTATGCCTCGCCCGGTCCGCCCGCCCGCCCGCCAGCCAGCCGGCGGTGTGGCCTGCGCTTAATAGTAAAAAATTAAAAACTTACATATGAGAAGTCCTTCTCTAACATACAAAAAAAAATCAAAAATACATGCATGCGACGTATAATTAAAACAGGGCTAAAGCGCATGCCTAACTGAGGCGCGTACGCAACCGATAAGCATTCGGCAAGTTTGGGATACTCTAGTAAAAAAGTGCATAATGCTAGTGCGTTACTATTGCTGTCATTTAATAAGCCAAACACTAAAGAATGTTGACATATAATATGATACGTATTGAAGAACATCGGTATTACCGATTATTGTCCGCCTAAATCGTTACTTTTGCCCGGCGCGAGCCAGTTGAGGTTGAGAAAAAATAATTATCTATTATTTGTTGTAAATATAAAAGTTCTCCCAATGATTTTATGTAAATATTTTCGCACATGTTTGTTATGCTAAATTGCTAAACAAATGTAGCTATCTAGTATATTAAGTTATTTTGTGTAATTTTATTTTTTGCATTTAACGCCATCTAGTGTCAAGTATAAAAATCATATAGAGGCTTAAAGGCAGAAAATGTTTTTTTTGCTTTTCTATCAATTTACGACAAATTACCTGTAATTAAATAGGAGTACATAATAGTACAAATTTTTAGGCATGCTCTCGATACATCAACTTCTATGCCAGCTGAAATTTTAGCGTGGTCGTGCTGGGAAGGATACTTCCTAGCACGACCTGTATATCTACGATAATTGAGAGGTACAAAATGTCTAATTAGTGGTATAAAATAGTACAAATTAAAAGAATTTTATTACCACCTAAAGTTACAATGAATGCGCTCATGGTCGTGCTAGGAAGTACAACACTACTAGTTAGGCGTATACAAGAATCAGTCTTTTTGTCTATCAAAGACCCAAACGTCATGATTTGATTAATCAAACAATTTCTTCGTTCATTTTATTTACTGTATTTTTTTTCTAATCCTGTGTTGTATATAATTATAACACAACTAGTAGCTCTAGCTACCTATTTGCACCGATGAAACTCACTAAGCCCTTGCAAGGTCAGGATCCTTACTTGTATTGATAGCCATGCAGTTCAGCTGTTTACCTATTTGTGCGGAATGAGCTTACAAACTTTTAAGTCAATTGGTTAAATAATGCACAAATGCTTATGTAACAAACAAACATTATTTTTAATAGATAAATCAAGACCAAGCAATTTAAGACCTACCTTACTACTAGATCTTGAATTGGAGTAGCAAGCATTATAATTTTGTCTCCATATTAGAAATAAAAATTTAGTGTTTGTGACTCTGCCATCCTTCCACTACTCAATAAATGAACAGAAAATTCTACTACAGGAGAATGCTGCATTGTGTGATGAAGTGGCAAAAGTTCAAGAAAGCATATTAATTGTAAAAGATGAAAGGAGATTTTTACTTCACAAACTACTGGAATATGAAAATGATAATGAAGTCTCACAAGGTTTCTATAAAAATGATACTGCAATAACATCCAATGGCTCAAGAACAAAACTTAAGAAGAGGCAAAGTTGTGATGACACTAGATAATTAAAACTAATCAAATAAAGAAAAACAAACAACAAACAAAATATTGTCTTCATTATTATGGAAATCGCATATATGGACTGAAGACATAGCTCACAGAGAAGACAGGGTTTTACTGAATGATACCAAAATCTAAACAGCATTTAAAACCAAAATAAAATTTCTTAAAGATGATTGCTGAACATTTTTATTACAACAAATTTTATTCACCCCACAGTATTACAGTATGTAGGTATAGTATCCGACAGGAAAGATGATCACAGATCGCACATGTACATTTTTGGCCCAATAGACAGTTGACAATACGTAATAGACAATAGTCCAATAGACGACGAGCATCAACTGACGAACCAATCGCGTGCAGCCTCGGCGCCCCCACTCTTCTTCATTCCGCCATTTTGTTGAGTATTTTGAGTTTTGCATTTTTTTTGCATGAAACTTACAAATAATTATAAGTAAGTATGATTTATTTAAAACAATTTTTTTTTAAATAATGATTTTATTTCTGCCAGCCATCAGCCTGTTTTTTAAAGTATATTTCGTACAAAGTATTATGTTTCATTATTTTCATCATCTTCATCATCATTAAATGACAATAGGGGACGGCTCTTTTTTTGTTTTGAGGTTTTTGTTTTGGAGGGAACCTCACACTTCCTTTTAAAATTTCCTGACTCTGCAGATGACTTCTCTTTTCCCTTAAACATAACTCGTTGACTTAAGTCTGCTTTTGTTTCAGATTCTAATTTTTCTATTTTTAACCTCTCTGTTTCCGCTTCCTCTGCTGTTAAGTCACCCTCTTTAAGCACCACTATTTGCGGCTGTTCACTGTCCTCATCTTCAGCGAAGTCTTCTTCATTATTCATTAATTCATCAAACTTGTGATTTTTATCATCATACCCAGCTTGCCTTTTTAAGACTTTAAGAAATTCTGGATCTTCTGGTTTGATATAACTAACATTTCTTTTCTTATTCATGATTATAGGTATTTTATAGAGAATACAATAAGAATACGGATACCGCTAGGGCTAAAGATGGGCTAAAATGCAAATATAACAATCATTTTATGGTCCACGCTAAGTACTTAGTTACTTGGTTAAGGTTTAAAATAGTAGGATAGTAATAAAATAACTTAATTATGCACAATTATTTTAGTTCATTGCTTCGGGTCATTAATTGAAAAATGAAAAAGTTACCTACCCCTACCTATTTCGCTATAATCAAAAAATCAAAATAATCACACAGATCGAGTGACAGCTGACAATTTGACATTTTATATAACAACGTCCACACCCAGAACGTGCCAGAACTGTCAATAAAACAGAGTTGCCAGTTACATAATACATATATGATAATAAATATTTTAATTATATTTGTATATAGACCGTTGTTGTTTGAAAATAAATACATTCCTACTTAGGCCGTTTGTGCACTACTCCGTTTCCAGCACGTTTTTTCACGGATCGTTTTTTTTTTTCATACATTTTGAAAAGTGGTGGGGATCTTTCTGGAGGCCTATTGGCTAAAAAAAACGGTCCGTGAAAAAAACGTGCTGGAAACGGAGTAGTGCACAATCGCCCAGAGTGTGGCAAACGAAAGCGTGACCTGTAAACGCGGCAAATTCAAAAAATCTTGATGTGGTATCTATTACTACATACACCTCAAGTTATACGTTTTGATACTTGAGTATTTTTACTACGTTTTCATTAACTCGCTTTTTTGTATTTATTATAATTTAAATACAAAAAATATTCAAGTATCAACAGGTAGGTATAACGTTAACGATCTAATAGGTAACGCGCGTGTGGACTCGCGCGTTATTAGATCCTAAAAAAATGTACTCATAGCTCTAGAGCTATGAGTACATTTTTTTAGAATCTATTATGAAGGTAAACAAACAGGTCAATAACTTGTTTAGTGATGTCCAATCGTAGTGCCAATTACAGTTCAATTAAATAATTGAACGATTCAATTTTATTAATTGAATAAGTTATAAACGTTTTTTTTTTATTTTAATTGATTTTATTGATCTATAAGTAGGTAGAGGTACTATCTATACCAATATAATAAAGCTAAAGAGTTTGTTTGTTTGAACGCGCTGATCTTTGGAAGTAACAGTCTGACTCGAAAAATCTTTTGTTTATGATAGATTCATGATATTTAACATCACGCTATGACCCTTATGTGCCTAGTAACGGGGGTGAAACTGCAGAGCATAGCTATAGGCCGACCGTTTAACTGAGTCCTCGCCTGCGCGGTACAGGGGCGCGGGGGTATGACGACCAAGGGGACTGAGACAGGTGCGGGCGGTGGGCGCATTTCAACTCGTATGCATCTTACTAAGCGGTCGGCCTATAGTTACTATAATTTAACATGGTGAGAGTCGATACTTACTTGAGTGCTAATATTATGATAGACAGGAAAATTATGATCTGTACGTTGTAGTGAACTCTATATTATTGACCGCCATGAAGATGAGTGGTAGTATGGTGAAGTATAGAGTAAAGAAACAATCGGCGTAGTTACCCGACTGCGCCAGAAGGAGGGTTATTTTTAAAAGTTTATTGTTAAAAAGATCAGTATATAGAGGAACAGTAAAGTCAAAGGCGACTCTTTTTCTCGGTTATTAATAATTTTATTGTTGTATGTTTATGTTATAATAAATAATAATGTCGGGTTAGACGCGCATAGCCCGTCGCACAGTGGGCCCTAGACATAATATAAATTGAAGCGCGCGAGTGGACTCGCGCTTAAAACGCCTCATCTGGACAGGCTCTAAGCAAGCTATTTAAAAAGCCGGCCAAGTGCTAATTAATCGGACTCGCGAACTCTGGATTCCGTACTTTCCTAGAAAGTATAAAATAACGACTAATTCTAAATACTTATGTAGGTAATTAAAATAGAATAGGTACTGAACATACCTATTGAATAGTGGTTGAAATCCTTTGCGTGAGTCCGACTGACACTTGGTCGGTTTTTTTGTTACTGCCTAAGTAGATTCTTCATGCGGCTCGAAATTCGACGAAATGTTACGTTGTTAGGGATTTTTTTTAAATAGGTGTTGCATTAACTTAAATTCTCATACTAACATGTACATAACATGCTAGGTAGTAATACCACAGTGTAATACAGTCAATTTGAATGATCCTTCATATTGTTAAAGAACAGACTGATACATACAAACATGCAAAAAGAGTGCAAGCTTCATTACGTAACTGATTTGAACAGTAGTTAGGTATTACAATTTAAAACGGCTTACGGTAGGAGTAAACTGAGAGAAATGACGCTTTACGTTTTTTGCATATTCAACAAAATAGCACGCGTAGCATCAGTTTATATTAGTGATGTTCCGAATATCCGTATATTCGGAACATCACTAATATAAACTGATGTACCGTAAGCCGTTTTAAATTGTAATACCTAACTACTGTTCCGTCCGTATCCGTATCCGCGGATATCCGCAGGAAAAGAAAGGTCCGTATCCGGATCCGTTACATTTTTCACGAATCTTGTACGGATCTTTTACCCCACGAAATAATTCCAACTAAAAACTTCTTTGCAGACATTTTTTTTAACTCGTACAACAAACACAAACGTTATCTTATCTGTATTACCCAGTGTCACACTAAACTAGTGTTTTTCAACCTTCTTGAATACGCGACTCCTTTGCAAGTTAAAATACTGTTGAGGGGTCGCCTCAAGATTGTAATAAGACAATGTCAGTGATTTGAAAGACGACATACATTACCTACTTTATTATTTAATTTTCTTTCTTTTAAAACTATCTAGCATAGCATAGCTGTAATGAAGCTTGTACTAGGGTTGTATAAAATAAGAAAAATCGATAAAGATTAATAAATCTATATTGTTATGTGACCCTAGTAATTACGCCACCGGTGAAGCCGGGCAGAGTTCGAAGAGATAGGACGAATTCGTTTATTTCTTGTGTGGGACGGTACTCTCCTGGTAGTCCATAGGAGGTAGGCGGCCGGCCGAGCGACGTGTAGTAGCCGACGCAGCGCGCGCAGCTCGCGGCAGCTTCGCGAGGTAGGTAGATCCCGTGGGTAGATGCAGCAGCAGCTCAGGTGTCCAGCCACACCCGGCAGCAGCGCAGGATGAGTACGCATTGTAGAAATAGAAGCGTAGAAATGGAAGCGTAGCGATGGAACTGGAACCCTGGAATCCACATTCACAGGCGTCTGAGGTAGTGTTCCAGACCGTCGACTGCATCAACCGGACCGCAACCAATGCGGAACTACCATGGAGATAGCCCCAACATTAATTTGGTTAATTTGGTGATGCAGTCTCACGGTGTGGTTAGAAGAAGACAATAATAGGGCACAGCTAATGTGCAGATAAGCATTAACTAGTCACAAGAAAAAAATAATTAATTAAGTGAGGTAGGTAGCAGAAAAATATTAAAAAGAAATTATATTTGTATTAAGTACAATTGAAAAACTATAGCCACCTCCTTTTGCAAAAACTAGAACAATTTACGTTATTAGAACAAAGTAATTAAATTTACATGACTAGGCAATATATTTAGAAATATTGCTAGTATCTATCTACCTATAATTGTGTGCATATAAAAAATGACAAGCTACTATTATTTAATTTTAATAAAAAAAAAACAGATTAACTGAAATTAACTGATACATGACCCACCATCAAGAATTCATGACGTACACATAAATTAACAATGTTTTATTATTAATTTTCAATTGGTGAGATTCTAGAATAATTACGTTTAATGTTTCTAGCACAATATTACACAGCTCAGACTATGCTGGTTTAGGCACACCAAACACCAACATTAAAACAAGACCTAGGTTTTGACACTAAAACAATATGCACGATATTAATGAAAATTAAAAACAAGATTAGCAAAGAGAATTTATACATAGCGTTACACAGCAAAATTACACAAAGATTGCAATTGTTAGGCACATCTAAACAGCTTTTCAAGACTTACCGATTTTCGGGTTCACACAATAGAATTTACTTTGTTTTGATTTAAACGATTACTTTCACAACACGACAATTTAAACTTTTTATTTAGTATTTATACTATAGTAACTAGGTATATAAGAGCAAGTAGGTCGCAGGCGCAGAGTGCAGGTTGAAATGCACCTGGCAACTCCCAGAGGTTTTTTATAACCTCCTGGGACGTTCACCTATTTTGAAGATTACCATTATTAGGTGATCTTCGCGAAAGAACGGCGATTCGTTCCAGAAAAATCGAAAGACTAGCCGTCGTCATTGGCTGACACAATAACACTAAGTATGGAGGCGGAGCTTATGACCTTCGACCGGTCTGTTCCGTGGCAATTTGATAATCGCGCGCGGGTAGGTTTATATTTGCGGCCGAATTATTATAGCATCACCTACATACATAGAAAAAATATTTCTTCGTTTCTACAGCTGATTAGTACGGAGATGTTTTTGTATGTTTGTTGTTTCATTGGTAGGTATTTAATATTAGTAAATATGCAACGTTACATAGCATAATCGGCTTATAATGTTCCCACTGCCGGGACACTGGAGAGTGTGCCGTAGTCCACCACGTGGGCCCAGTGCGGGCTGGTGGACATCCCATGTTGTTCGAAAATTTGGTTCTAGAACATGCTGGTTTCCTCACGATGTTTTCCTTCACCGTTAAAGCAAGAGATAATTAATTTTTAAATTAATTAATCCTGCCTGTGTCAGTTGTTTTTGGAATCTCTTATATATTTAATAAGTGATAATTAATTTCTAATACGCACATGACTTCGAAAAGTCAGCGGTGCGTGCCCCGGGATCAAACTCGAACCATTCGCCGTGGGAGGCACATAGTTAAACCACTAGGTTATCACTGCGCTACTAGGCTAAAACTATCTACTGATCGAGAAATCAAGTGCACTGTGCAAGATAGTCGCAGGCGCTCTACGGTCGGTGATTATTCATTGCCGCGGAGGAGGCGCGGGAAGGGTTAAAAATAATTCTTATAAGGGGGATTCTCGTGGGAGAATAAATAATGCACGGATTTGGTAAAACAGTAATTATTGGTAACGGCACAACACAATACAAATCACGAGATACAGATAATTGGCTACAAAATGGCATCCGCCGCACGATCGCAGCCGTGCGCGGGGTATCTAGCTAACAGCGTAGCGGGGGGCCGACTGGCCACGCGAGCGAGTGACGCGAACGTTTTCGGCGCGAAGCATGCGCCGTATCCTTATAGCGGCGGGTGTAACGCGAGTCAACATTGACGCGGCGGCGACGCGGACGCAACACAATGCTACACACTCCCCCTCTAGTTCGAACATAGCGCCCTCGCGTTCGGGCTAGCAATCAAACCTACGCGGCCGACCGCGTCTGCGCTTCTCTTTAACCGGGGCCTCGACATCGCCGATAAATGGAGTCAAATCAGAAACGTGGTAACGTCCTACGTGCTCACCTCTAGTGACTCCCTCTACTAGGTAAGTGGTAGGGCTTACTATTTCGCGGATGCGATAAGGGCCATCCCTCCGGGGTATAAATTTCGCAGACTGCCCGGGACCGACGTCATTCATCCCTTGCGTTTTTAACAAAACGAGATCACCTACCGTATATTCTGGAGGGGCGCGTCTGCCTTCGTCTGCGTACTTCTTCTGCAAAGACTGGTTACGTTCGTGGATATCTCGGGCATCAAGCAACACTGTCGACAACTTACGAAGGTAAGGAGTGATATTGTGGACAAAATTATCGCTGTCCACAATGGTCTTCATGTCCGCCACGACGTCCGATGGCGCGCGCAGCTCTCTCCCGAAGGTAAGGAAAGCTGGTGAAAATCCAGTGCTCGCCGTAACAGCGGAGTTCATCGCGAACCTTATAGCTGCGAGGTGAGCATCCCATGATGCATGATCCTTTCCAACCAGTATTGCTAACTGTGGTTTAAGGTCACGATTTTTCCGCTCGATAGGGTTCGCTTCTGGGTGATACAACGGCGTCAAGGACTGTTTGATACCCATCACATGACAGGCCTGTTGCATCACCTCAGCAACAAACTGGACTCCGTTGTCACTGATCATCCTGCGTGGGACTCCATACCTCAGGAAGACCTCGGATATTAAAATCTCAGCGCATTCCACGCTGGTGGCCTTCTCCAACGCAAATAGCTCAACCCAACGGGAACACGTGTCCTCAAGTATTAAAATCCAACGGTTACCCTTCGGAGTCTTCGGTAGGGGTCCGAACAGGTCAACCGATACCACCTCAAATCGCCGGGTGGGTGCAGGAGTCTGAAGTAGCCCTACAGGCTTCTTGTTATCTATTTTGTATCGCTGGCAAGCCGCACAGCGTTTAATATAGTCTGTGACAAAAGACCTCATACCTGGCCAGAAGTAGCGCGCTCTGATGCGTTGCAGGGTACGTTCAGCACCAAAGTGGCCTGCTGTGGGAGCGTCGTGGAACTCCACGAGAACGGTTTCTCTCTCGTGTTTAGGGACCACGAGGCAGGCGGACTCGGCGTCTTCCGATTCGGGTGCACACCTGTACAATACACCATCAGACATCAGGTATCCTCTCTCTGACCATCCTCTCCCCCTGAAGGGATCGTCGGTAGTCTCCAAGTCCTCGACGATAATCTTCAGCTCTGGGTCCTTGAGTTGGTTAGAGCGCACATCCTCAGGTGCCCTATGTGGCATATCTACGGTCACTAAGCATACCTCGCAACGAGCTGGGCTCTCCTCGCAACAAGCTGGGCGGCTTAGTGCATCGGCAATCACATTCACCTTTCCGGGAGTGTACTGTATCTGCAGGTTATAGGCCTGCAGGGTTAATGCCCATCTGGCGAGACGACCACTGGGAGACTTGAGGCTCATCAGCCATCGAAGCGGCTGATGGTCGGACTTAACCACTACTTCCGAGCCTTCCACATAACCCCTGAACTTCGTGACCGCCCAGACGACGGCGAGGGCTTCGCGCTCGGTGGTGGTATAGTTGCGCTCGGCTGGCGAGAGTAGGCGACGGGCATACTCTATAGGCCTTTCGTCGGGACCCTCCCCCTGCATCAAAACTGCACCGAGACAGTAGCCACTGCTGTCTGTCCGGAGGGAGAAAGGTTTTGACTCGTCAGCCTGGCGAAGAATGGGGGCGGTGACCAAGAGCTCCTTGATGCGCTCGAAAGCAGCCTGCTGCTCATCATGCCATCTCCAACTGCTGTTCTTCTTGAGCAGGTCAGTCAAAGGTTTGGCAATCGCAGCGTAGTTCGGTACAAACCGTCGAAACCAGCTGGATGTGGCCAGAAAACCTTTGAGCTGCCTTTCGTTTTTTGGGGCAGGCATGTCAGCAATAGCTGAGGTTTTCTCTGGGTCTACTTGTAGGCCTCCAGGAACAATTTGCCCAAGGAATTTCACTGAGTCACGGGCGAAGCAGCTTTTTCTCCGATTGACTCGAAGATCGAACTTCTGGAGTCTGTCGAAGACGGCTTCGAGATCTTCCATATGACCTTCGAAACTCTGTGACAAGATTATTAGATCGTCTAGATATCCGAGAATAGTCACAGGCCTCCTTCCTTGGGAGTCTGGTGGGATATCGGAGCCGTCACTTACCTTGTGTCCTCTAATAGGGACACTCAAGTTCGACTTGAAACGATCTATCAATCTCTGAAACGTGGCGCCAGGGTTGCGAAGGCCCATCGGCATCCTCTTAAACCTATAGCTGCCGGAGGGTGTTATGAACGCGGTTTTGTCTCGGTCTTCTTCTGCGACACAAACCTGAAAGTACCCGGAGTGGAGGTCTAGCGTCGTCATGTAGCTGGTGGTCTTCGCTGCATGAAGCACATCTTCTATGCGCGGGAGCGGATACCTATCCGGCTCAGTCACGGCGTTGAGCTTACGGTAGTCCACACATAGACGGATTCCGCCATCCTTCTTAGTGACTAAGACGACGTTGGCAGCCCACGGCGACTCGCACTCCTCTATTACATCTGCGCGCAGCAGCTTCTCGAGCTCACCGTCCAGCAACTCTCTCTTACCTTGTGACATTCTATAGGGTGGTGAAGCGGTCGGTTCCTGCTTCTCGTCGACCCGAATGTGATGAGAGGCGTAAGTTGTAGGGGGTCCTTCGGTGGCGAAGCGCTCAGCTCTCTTGGTTACGAGCTGGTTGAGCTGCGTCCTTTGGGCAGGTGAAAGCTTCGTTCCTTCATCCTCTCTCAGCGCCAAGCCGGTGGTGTCAACCTGCATCAGCTCTGCGTCGCTGGTGGATGTAAGACTGAAAGACTGTACAAAAGTAAACTTCTGCCCAGGGGCATTACTAAAATGCCAACAATTATGTTGGAGGTCCACTAATATACCTGCTCTAGCGATAAAGTCCTGTCCTAGAAGCGTCCTATTATCTGCTTCTGGTATCACTAGGAAAGTGGTGGGGATAACGCGTCCCGCAATGGTGACGTTCGTGTCACATGATAATAATTCACGTACCTGCTGCGTTCCATCGGCGAGGCCAAGGTTGCGACGTGTTTTCGTGAAAGTGGTCCCACTGTCTAATAATATTTTATAGAGTCCGGGACTAGCGAGACTCTCAGTAGCACCCGTATCCAGCACTGCAACACCTACTAAAGACGCAACTTCTATCTTGACTGTAGGGTGTGACAGGTCAGGCTTGCAGGTGATAGCGCTTTGGAAACTCGCTTTGTCGGCGGAGGGCGTGCCTTTACACGTCGGACACTTCGAGCGTATTACTCCTTGTCGACCGCAGCCGTAACAAGACAGCGGTGAATTCTTATCTTGGTCACCCGATTTTATGTTAATTTTGCATTCATCTTCCGAATGACCAAACCGTTTACAGAAAGCGCAGCGCGGTCGAACACGTTTCGTATTCGATATCGTATCATTGCAAATATTCGAACCAGGGTCGGACGTAGCGCGCGAAGGGTTACTTTGGTTCACCGTCGCCGTTGGAGGGTTAATGTTTACATTTCGAGATTTCGTGCTACTTGCAGTATTATTACTGTTATCAGTCGAAATACTCGCATTACGAGACGGAATTAGTGATTTAATATGACTTACCTCGCCTAGCGTCTCTTCAACATACCTTGCTCGCTCGAGTAGACAGTCGACACTACTTACACTATCGCGTGACACTCTTTTACGGAACTTACGATGTAAAAGGCCGTAAACTACATCTACTTGCATAACATCGGATAGCTTATACGGTAAACGCGACATTTCTGCTCGCACTCGCGATATAAAGGAATCGACACTATCGTTATCACTTTGTTCGCGCGCGAATATTTCTCGTAAGATCCGATGGGCGGGGCGTGGAGCGCCGTACATGAATCGTAGGCGGCGTATCGCGTCGTCCCAGGTCTTCACGGTAGATTTCACGCCTTGCCACCACACTGCGGCGTCTCCGGTCAGCAGCATAGGTAGTCCTCGAAGGGCGTGTTCGTCGGATACACTTGCACACTCTTTGTAGATGAGAACGCTCTCGACAAATGCTTCTAGGGCTTCGGTACTGCGGGCGGCTCCGTCAAAGCGGGCCGTGCACCGGGTGAAGTTGTTATGCACGCCGTGCATGCCTTGCACGGTTGGTCCAGTGTGTGGAGCGGTTTGTTGAGTCGGTCCCGTAGGATCGCCACTCGTTGACGTCGGTGTCGACGTCGCGACGCTTCTCATGACTTTGCATAACAATCGTGTGAGCTGTTCCTCGGACATGGGAATAATGTTACCACATGCCGTTGTCGGGATCGGTGTAGCCGTAATCGTGGTGTTCACGCTCGCGGGGTAAGCTACCGCGTCGTGGATTTCTTCATCGCTACTGGAACCATCGTTTTTCTCCTCGTTTGCGTGTGCGCGGCGTGTTTTCGGCGGCATTTTCTCGACGATAACACTCGGTGATGAACGCAAACGGTGAACAACAGCAATATAGTCCAGTAGGAATACAGATTACTCGATCCGTGATTACGTAGAACACTTCGCGTGGATTCTGTTCGCACTCGCGTCGGTTATTTTTCGTACGTAGGTAGGTACTTGCCGTACGGAGCACGTGCCACGAGTTGGGCGCAATTTATAAGGGGGATTCTCGTGGGAGAATAAATAATGCACGGATTTGGTAAAACAGTAATTATTGGTAACGGCACAACACAATACAAATCACGAGATACAGATCCATACGGCACAACACAATACAAATCACGAGATACGATCGCAGCCGTGCGCGGGGTATCTAACTAACAGCGTAGCGGGGGGCCGACTGGCCACGCGAGCGAGTGACGCGAACGTTTTCGGCGCGAAGCATGCGCCGTATCCTTATAGCGGCGGGTGTAACGCGAGTCAACATTGACGCGGCGGCGACGCGGACGCAACACAATGCTACATTCTGTATTTTTACTCGATTTCAACAAAGCCAAAAGGAAGAGTTATTATTTTTGTGTAAGTCCTACAACCCATGCTTTTTAGTTTTACCTGGCTTGCGACCGCAACCCCCCGAGTAAGTCCTTGCGAACCCCCAAGGGGTCACGACCCACAGGTTGAAAAACACTGCACTAAACTATAAACAAAACTAAAGAAAGACCCGCACAACGCAAGTCGAATAATGTTCTGTCATGGGTTGAGTGGGAAAGTTAAGATCCGTATCCGTAACCGTATCCGCAGATCTTGACGCCAATTATCCTTATCCGGATCCGTATCCGCGGATCTACATTTTTGATCACTCATAACTAGTTTATGCAGCCACAAAATCTGTTTTTATGTTTTAAAAATAACAATAAAATAAGGCAATGTTAAACTGGACACATAGGTCAGTGATCCTTATCCAAATAAGTAGTTTCATCGTCACAAGTATTTAATGGAGATATTTTTTGGAGTTTAAAGTAACTTATTTAGACAAATAGTTTCAGAGATAACACGATGTAATCAACGAGTGACGGAGTAATCAGGGCCGTCTTTACCCGGGGGTGCAAGGGGTGCGTGGCACCCGGGCGCAAAGACCTAGGGGGCGCAAGCCGATCGCCTTAACCATCGTAGACACTGCTGTGGAGCCAGTGGCGTATTTACCCTATGGCCTAGGGCCATGGGGGCCATGGCCCGGGGTGGCAGCCTGCAAGGGGCGGCGAAGCCATCCCTCGCAGGCGCCTCTTTTGTCTTTTATGAAGTTACCCCTCGCGCTCCTCTCTGGGCACCTTTCATCATCATCACCTATCTTTTATGAAGCCGCCCCTCGCGCTCATCTCTGGGCGCGTTTCATAATCGTTATACCTATCTTTTATGATGTCACCCCTCGCGTTCATCTCTGGGCGCCTTTCATTATCGTTACCTATCTTTTATGATATCGCCCCTCGCGCTTATCACTGGGCGCCTTCTATCATCGGCACCTATTTACTCATCACCGGCGCCCCCGGCGGGGGCGCGAGAAAATACGTGTGAGGCCGCGTGATCGCTGCCACGCATAGGTCTCCGCAAACCACGCATGGGCACGCGCGAGGTGCGAGGCAGTTTGTATGACGTCTAAGTATTAAATAAAAAAAAATGAAATAATAATAAAATTTTCTGTTGCCAAGGGTGGCGCAGGATGAGGCGATCGGCAGCGGCGGCGACCTCTCGCGCCCGGCCCTGGTTCAAGCCATGGTCCGGGGCGAGGGGGAGTGGGAGGCAGTCGCCTCCTTCTGCGAAGCAGTCATGCTAGTGAAGGAGGCGGCGGGACGGGAGAGGGAGAGATTCTCCCGTCCAAGCCGCCGCGGTAGACGCTCCGGGCGTCGGGAGGCGCGTGACGACTCCCGGCCACCGTAGGCGCGGGCCTGCGGGCGGTGAGTAATGGGTAGCTCACCGTCCGATCAGGACCAGGCCCGTGCCGAACGGCGCGTACGTGTTCCACGCGCGCCTCAAAGAGATGTCAGCATCAGAGAGGGGGCCCATTAGGGCCCAAGCCTGCCGGGAAAGCGGGATTGTCCGAAAGGGATACCGCTGACCCGGACAAAAGGGCTAAGGAAGGAACATGGGTGGGTTTTAGTCAGTAAGAGTCTGACACTCCCTTCCGCTCCGCCCAGAGCGGGAGGGGTCATTTGATGATTTCCCATCCTCAAAAAAAAAAAAAAAAAAAAAAAAGGGTGGCGCAGGATGATTTTCGCACCCCGGCGCCAACTATGGTTAAGACGGCCCTGGGAGTAATTTAATAATATTTGTGATATTGCTTCATACCTGAGCTTTGCGTAACTTGATTCATAAGGATAAACCTTTGGTTAGCTAGATAAAATTCTCAGTAGCAGCCCGGAGTCTAGAATTCTACATTTGTGACCGAATAAGGCAATAGGTTTGCCGCCCTTTACATGGATATGAATGATATGATTATTCCAGTTTTAATTCCTGCAAATTAATTTGATGAAAAACAGAATGAGAATTCGTTAAAATTTTATGTGGGAATTATATTAATGTAAATTAGTAAAATGGATCTGGTAGGTAAACAAACTTAGAAAATACAAACAGCGCCATCTATTGTTCAAGGAATTTGTAGAATTATGAAAATTTAAATTAGGAGCTCATTACTTTTTTGATTTTCGTTCCTGACGGGGGTCCCGCGACCCCACAGGTTTTTTTTTTGCGCGCTGCACCCTGTACCATGCAAATGAGAGGAAATGATTAGTGCCGCCACTTTAGATTCGGTTCTTTGCGCGGGATAAATAACTTTCTTTCATCGCTGTTCATTTATGATCTACTCTAGTAGGTATGGTATGGTCAACCCTTTAACATTAGTGACATTTCGCCGAACCGAACACCGTGACCGTGACAAAGTCGGGTGTCTGTACCGATAGTGTGGACGGGATTTGTTACGCTTACAAATGTTACGATCATTTATCCGTCTCATACTTCCATACATTTTTTTTGTCCTGAACATTGTACGTACCTACTGCCAAAATACCACACATATTAATGACTGGCAGTGCCAGTCACGATTAATGTGGACGGTGTTTTGGTTTTGTCACGGTCAAATGACACGGGTCACGGGCCGATCCATCCAAAGTGGATCTTTTTCAAGGGACGTCCGGTACTGTGCGGGAGACGTACACATTGCCATTTTTGTCACGCGTACAAGCCCGCGTGTCACCGCGCTGGTACCTACATGAGATTGCTGGATCGGGCAAATACATATCGTGACAGGAAAGCCCCCGCTCCCCCGCCACCCGCACCTCATCTATTGGCATCCATCGTTAGTTCGACCGTGTCAGAGCTAGCACCGGAGTTCAATCCGATGCAAACCTCTTCCCGTCCACACTATCCATAACAAGTCCGAGGCGATGTCACGGTGTTCGGTTCGGTAATGTGGATCCACCTATGAACCTAACCTGTCCGTGTCGGGGTGCTGCAAGTTCTCGAGCTCGCTTCGCTCGCTCTTGCACTTATAAGATGGAGGGAGGTGGTTGACGGAGCCCCGCCTATTTCTGTCTGCAAGGTTAAAATTACCTAATACGAAAGGGTTGACGGGGGCTTCGTTCGCTCGCTTTGCTCGCTCACTGAAGGCCCCCGTCAGCCCCTTCGAACCTAACCTGTCCTTGTCGAGGTGCCCAAGTTTCTGAGCTCGCTTCGCTCGCTCTCGGACCCTAGTTAAGTGTGCCTTTACAGGGTGGCAGGTTAGACAGTGGAAATATTTTAAGGGGTCATTGTACTCATCATTATGAACAACTTTTACTATGGGACCGGACCAACACTAAAATCGCGAAAAAAATAAACAGCTGTTCCATACATTTTGTTGAGTTATGTGAACATAAATGTATGGAACAGCTGATTTTTTTTTCGCGATTTTAGTGTTGGTCCCATAGTAAAAAAAAGTTGTCCATAATGATGAGTACAATGACCTCTTAAAATATTTCCACTGTCTAACCTGCCACCCTGTATAAATTATTCTACGCTTTGGGTCAGTCAATTCGGGAGTTCGGGACACGGCGGCGCCGGCAGAGGAGTCACTTCCTTACATTATAATGTAAGTACGTAGCCTGCATAATTATCTAAACTTACTAAAGGACATTGGCAGTTTTGGGCTTGATATGGTACAGTAATAAAAGCTTAACCAAAAATAACAATATATTTTAATTGTTTTGCCTATTTTATCTTATGAGATTAAGAATTGAAATCAAAAATCGAAATAAATCACATCACACTAATATTAAAAATGCGAATGTTTGTGCGTGTGTGGGTGTGTGTGTGTGTGTGTATATATGTTTGTGTGTATGTTTGTTACTTCTTCACGCTGAAACGGCTGGACGGATTTAGATGAAAGGAGTTGTTTCAGAAATGTATGGAGCCTGGAATGGGTCTACGTACGCAATTAAGTATTATAGCTATACATGATAGTAATCGGTTCCTAATGCCTATTTTCTATAATATTACTTCGTTGAATTGTAATTCATTATTTTCTTTGTCAACGAGAGCAACACAACACAAATATGGTGGATCAACAATCGACAAATGAATTAAGTGAAACGTCATTTTGACAACTGTTGTTATGTCAATGTCAGTCAAAATGGCAACATTCAATCCACCACGCGTGCGCACAACGACTCAAACGTCACGTCATAAGACAAAACTGCAAACTCAACTGTCATGGCCGCCCTAAAAATAGGGATATCATAGTGAAAAACTTCATCTCAAATAATTCTCTTACAATTTTACTCTTCTTCAAATGAATTTAATAATATTTTTATGTAAATCCCCTATTTTGTTCCTATTTTCCTATGTGGCGTACGTATACCAGTTCCAGAATGAAACATCTCCTTTGGCACACAGATAGATTATAGTCTAGAATAACACATAGGCTACCTTTTATCCCGGAAAACGCGGGCGAATTCGCGGGCGGAAGCTAGTAAGAAATAAAATGATTATGCCGTTGACATTTTGAAAAAACCATTATAACAAAAACGGGTGCATGCTGGCTGGCGCATGCCTCCACAGAATATCATGTCGACAGCAACTAAAACCTTTGAATTGAGAACTCATTAGTCGCGCTGTACTTCATTGGATCATTCATACCATACTTAACCTCACTGTCGCAAATACTATAATTTCTCTTTAATCCAATTACGTACAAAAACAAATAAAAAATGAATTTAAATACTGTTGAAATACTCGATCACACCAAACTAATTTCATATCTGTACCGACATACACAATCTGAAGCCCAGCGTTCTATGGGCGTCTGCCGTGTCCTTTAGGATTCTTTTTTATATGTTCGTATTCCATATGGTTCAAATGCATTAGTTGTTAAATAATATTTTCCAGTCATATTTCTACTGACACCTTCTCCCATATAGCCGTAATGAGCACATCGATTTTCTAAAAAATCTAACCAAGTTGGACACTGATACGCTGGAAAAGATGTTGGATGCTTGATTGATTCTGTGAAATAATAAAATGATCGGCCGTGGCTGCACGCTTCTGTAATAAAATAAAAATATACTAGGACTTTGTTATATTAAAAGGTATTTAAGGTGGATCCGTCAAGGTTGCGCGCGAAATTCAAAATATCTTGGGTTTTTTGCAAATTGCAGCGCTATTTTACGTTATTTCGATATACGATTATTTCGTGAAAAAAAATAGATTTTCCTCAAATATAATTTCGAGGGCTATATTGATGATTTTGATGATTATTATTTAGTAACTATAATTATTATCATTACTGTCGCAAATCGGATTAACATACAACGTAAAACACCACTGCAATTTGCAAAAAACTCAATATATTTTGGATTTCGCGCGCAACCTTGACGAATCCACCTTATATTGTAGTAGGTAGGTACTTAAAGTGAACACAAACCAAAGAACTTGACAATATCATCACATCCTGGCTGTGGTGCGACTCCTTTATTAGGATAAAAATCGGCTGTTCCGATTGCTCCTTCAAAACCTAACAGACCTCCACAGGTGTGTATGACGTCAACAAATTCAGCATCAGACGAATCTAGTTTTGCGAACTCGTCTTGAGGTGGGTACTCAAAAAAAGGTCTTGCAGGATCGAGACCTGCAAAATACAAGATAAGAAGTCACTGTTTAAAATCTATTTGAATAAGTAGGTAAGTATTACCGGCGTGAGTCGTGAGCAATCGCGTATGTACATTTCGGCTCAATAGATAATAGACAGTTGACAATCCACTACACAATAGAGAATAGTCCAATAGACGACGAGCAACGACCGAAAGAAGAGACCGAAAAATCTACTAATGCGGAGGTGACGTTTGTGCTCAAGACTCGTGCCGGCAATTATACCTATTTGCGAGTATCACACGAAGTAGGTACCATGTTGCTACAAAAATTGCTCTGTTGTATTGTTTTGATGCAATTTTAATCCCTATTTCCTAGGGATTTGCATCAAAAAACCAACAATCTAAAAAATAAGGGTGCGGCAGGGGACCTCCGTCAAGAACGAAGTTGCAATAATCAAATCCATGTAATGTAATAGGGAGCAAATCTAGAATTCTAGACTCCGGGCTGCTACTGAGAATTTTATCTAACTAGCTAACGCGCCCCGGCTTCGCACGGGTAAAGTTTAGTTTATCGTTAAGAATCGAGTCACGCTGCTTCTATGAAGCAATCTCACAAATTATTATTAAATCACTCCATCGCGCGTTGATTACATCGTGTTATCTCTGAAATTATTCGGCCAAATAACATACCGTAAACTGCAAAAATCATCTCTATTAAATACTTGTGTTGATGAAACTACTTATTTTGATAAGGATTAATATTTTATTGATAAATGTGTCCAGTTAAAGATTACCTACTTTTTTTTTTAACTATTTAAAATAGCTTTTCTGGGTTAAATATAAAAGTTAGATACCTTTAGAGCGGGGGCACACGATGCGTTGCGGCGCCGCACCGCAAAGATTTCATCCAATCGGCGGACACACGAGCGGCCGCCGATACCGCCGATAGGGTGAAATCTCAGATCATAGAAACAAGGAGATGTGCCAAGGCGCTATCGAGCTTGATACCTGATCTTGAGCAAATTGCTCATATTAAAAACGTACGCGCTGGCGACGAACCGAACACGATCTATGGTATAAATACAGTGTTTTAGTTTAGTGCTAGTGTTGAGTGACGATTAACAGTGTTAGATTGAGGGTGTGCGGAATGTTCAATGCGTGGGAGATCTTTTTATTCACAAGGGGCGCTTAATTATGCGCGTGATTGCGTCGAAAAATGTACTAAAAGTGGCATCAGTTGTTCCCGTACTAATTTGCTATGATGGCATATCTCCTTGTTTCTATGATCTGAGGGTGAAATCTTTGCGGTGCGGGGCGCCGCAACGCATCGTGTGCCCCCGCCCTTATGCTGTCTGGACGTTTTTAGGGTTTTGTACCAAAATGGTAAAAAAGGAACCCTTATGGTGCGACTTCGTCTGTCTGTCTGTCACACCTGCTTATTTCAGCAACTACTAATGAAATTTGGAACAGTTATAAAAAATGCTTGTCCAACTTTATTGCAAATGAAAAAAAATAAAAAAATATTTTTATTTTCATTGCAAAAGGGGCCGGAGTGGGGGTCCAAAATTTCAAAGTGGGGTTACTAGGTCAAGTGACATATCATATGAAAGGGCTTCATCTGCACATTTCAAAATATATTTTTATTTAATGTTATGTCTCACAGTTTTCGACATATGATGAAAAATGTCTGAAAATAATACCATTCCCCCCCCTTATCTCCTAAATTTGCGGAGTGAAAAATATGAAATAATTATAGTTGATAGGAATTGACCCAAATTTGGCACCAAAAATAAAACGATGTTCGTAACTAGTACAGTTTTTTCAAAATCATCAAAATTCTTTCACAAGCAAACTTAGTTTTGCGGTCCGGTTTTAATCACTTTTTACGTCCAAAACTGATACGGAACCCTCGGTGCGCGAGTACGACTCGCACTTGGCCGGTTTTTTACGAGAGCCTATTTAAGGTCATATCAGACATATCAACCAGGAAAGGGATCGTCATCGTATCGCCTTATTCGCCTTTCACCTCGCTGACGGCGAGGCGGAAATCAGCTGTTCCATGCATTTATCCTACTTCCTATCCTATCCTACAAACTTTCGCATTTATAATATTAGTTAGGATAGTTCCTACTTATATTATAAATGCGAAAGTTTGTGAGGATGTATGGATGGATGTATGTTTGTTACCTACTCTCACGCAAAAACTACTGAACGGAACTAGGTACCTACATCAGAATAACATATAGGCTACTTTTTATTCCAAAAACGCGGGCGAAGCCGCGGGCGGAAGCTAGTGTTCAAATAACTCAACAAAATGTATGGAACAGCTGATTTTTTTTCGTGATTTCCGGATTGGTCACATAGTACCTACCTAAAAGTAGTTCATAATGATGAGTACAATGACGCCTTTTCGTATTTCCGCTGTCTAACATGACACCCCACCACATTTATCGACGCGGAATCGGCTTAGGCCGAGTGCGTATCACCAATTCACCACACTGCGATCAGCTAATAATAGGCAAACGGCTCGTTTCGCCGTCGGCCGGTGTCGCGACGCGTCGTCCGAGCCGAGCCGATGCGAATCGTATTAGTAACACCCTTATTTCGTAGACAAAAAGGCTTTTTTGACCGATGTTAGCCGATTCCGCGTCGATAAATATGGGGAGACGCTTATGCAGTGTACACGCAAACAGCCCTTTCAAACCAATATTTTTTCCGACTTCCTTGAAAAAACCGTGACAGCTCGGCTAAAATAAGTAAGGTAGGTACTATATGTATAATAAAACACATTTAAAAATTATATAAGTACAAAAACCTTACTCGGGAATGTGTCCTTCCATTGATGAAACCGTATGAAAATCCGTTCAGTATTTTTTGAGTTTATAGTCTGTTATAGACCGACGCCGCGCGTGTTACTTTATCGAATAGGTAACCTACCTAGGTATAAAAGCAAAATAGCAGAAAACGTCATCGCGTGTTCGAAAATGATGACGGTAACGAATTCTCTCCGTTAACTCCTACTGTAAGGGCCCTTGTGCACCACATCCAGTTCCAGTAAAAAAACGGACGTTTGAAAAGAGAGAGAAGAAGATTCTCTTTATTTTTTTCTTCTCTCTCTTTTCAAACGTCCGTTTTTTTACTGGAACTGGATGTGGTGCACAAGGGCCCTAAGCCGTGATAAGGAACTTCGTTGCAAAAACAGCGATTTTTGTGTGGGCACAGTGACGCATAGAGTCTGGCAAACGAAAGCGTGACCTGAGAAAACGCGGCAAATTCAAAAACTATGTGGTATTATTACATTAGTCATACCTACACCTCAAGTTATACATTTTGATACTCGAGTATTATTGTATTTATTATAATTTAAATAAAAATATACTCTTATAGACCAGGGTCGATAATTTTTGAAACCAAAAAAAATTACAGTAGGATGAAACCCATTAGAAAAGGAGGGGAATATGATCAAAATGAAAGGAAAAATAAATTACGGTCGATCCGAGTTCGGGAAGTGGGAGAGGGTGAGTTTTTAAGGGTAAAAAATGGTTTTCCTTGATTTCCGGCAAAACTACAAGTCCTATGGAAAAAAGTTAAATGGCAAAGTTGTAGGTAATAAAAAGATCGAGAGTAGAGGAGAAGAAGAAGAGAGTATTTGCAATTTTTTCACATAACCTCAAAATTTAGGTGAAAAATTCAAAAAAACAAGTTTTTGGTTTTTTATTTATATCTTTTTCAAAAAAATTTTTTTTTTCTACGAAATTTGGTGAAAACTTACCTTATTATGTCCCAAATACACTGTAATTTATTTGATTTAAAATATTTATTTTTTCGCCTTATTTTAACTTAATATCAAAAAAGCACCCTAATTTTCAATCGAAAATTCTGACGTCAAAATATCAGCTTTTTCAAAAAGTTTGGGAGCTTTTTGTTCCTTGAAATATCTACTTTCTGATGGTGCAAAGAAAATATAGGAAATGTTCTCAGAAAATGCAAAAAAATGAAAAAAACTCAAATTCGTTTTTTTTTTTTTAATCACTATGTACAAGTTCATCAAAAAAATGTGATTGCTGCAATTTTTTTTAGTTAAAAAGTTTATTTATTTAGTTCAAATTACATTCATGTCATAGAAAATCTCATACAATATAATTATACATGTAAATCGTACTATTGAAACTTAAACTTAAACTTAATTCTGATTACGTTATCATTATATTTTTTTTCAAAAAATAAAGTAAATTTCTCACAATTCACTTAGAGTAACTCAGTCTGCACGTGTATTTTTAAAAACGATGTTGTACACTGCTCTGAATCTCGGAATACTGGCTAACGGTTTTTACAGCTGCTACGAAATAGCAGGTATGTAGTAAGGCCCCAGACCCTCCTAGGTCCGTCCCCACTTCTCTATGAAATAACTTACAATGGGCTAAAATTTACCGAAGGTCACTCAGGTATATGAATTATCTTAAAACAGCAATAAATAGGCATCTAAAAATATTATCTAAAGAAGATTCTTCAACTTTTTCAAAATATTGTAGATGTCTTATTAAATATTAACTTTATTATCTTATTTGTTTGTTAATTATAGAAGTATATTTAAATTTGCAATTTTTTCGTTTATAAATAAAACATGAAATCTTACGTTTTTTGAGTAATTAAAGTGTAAATTTTAATAAATACCTCAAAATTGTACATAATGATTAAAAAAAAATTTTCGAATTTGAATTTTTTTTCAATTTTTTGCATTTTCTGAGAACATTTCCTATAGTAATGTTTTTTTTTTTACACCATCAGAAAGTAGATATTTCAACGAACAAAAAACCCCCAAACTTTTTGAAAAAAGATGATATTTTGACGTCAGAATTTTAGATTGAAAATTAGGGTGCTTTTTTGATATTAAGTTAAAATAAGGCGAAAAAATAGATATTTTAAATAAAAAAAAATACAGTGTATTTGGGACATAATAAGGTAAGTTTTCACCAAATTTCGTAGAAAAAAAAAATTTAAAAAGATATAAATAAAAAACCAAAAACTGGGTTTTTTGAATTTTTCACCTAAATTTTGAGGTTATGTGAAAAAATTGCAAACACAAAAGTTGTAGATCTTTTTATTACCTACAACTTTGCCATTTAACTTTTTTCCATAGGACTTGTAGTTTTGCCGAAAATCAAGGAAAACCATTTTTTACCCTTAAAATCTCACCCCCTCCCACTTCCCGAACTCGGATCGACCGTAATTTATTTTTCCTTTCATTTTGATCATATTCCCCTCCTTTTCTAATGGGATCTCTCCCTCTCTCTCTCTCTCTCCTTTCCTACTGTAATTTTTTTTCATTTTTTACCATTTTTGAAGGCTTCGGCCCTGGTCTATTACTCAAGTATCAAAACGTATAACTTGAGGTGTATGTAATTACCACATAAAGATTTTTTGAATTTGCCGCGTTTTCTCAGGTCACGCTTTTGTTTGCCAGACTCTAGCCTAGCTAACTTTATACGTACCTGTGACTCTGTATACAGTGCTATTAGTTCTAGATGCTGCTATGCCCATTACGTGAGCGCCAAGGCTATGTCCAATAAGATGTATCTGTTCACCGCTCCGGTTGTACAGATAGTTTAATCCATCCAAAAAGAAAGCTATTTTAGCTCCAATAGTTTTAGTTTCATTTGCTACCCAATGATAAAAGATAGAACTTGCAATATAGCTCCAGTCCACAGTTATCACATTAACATCTTGAGCTTCTAGATATGCATCTTTAATATTTAAGACTCCTTCTTTATCCACTGACGACCGCCAGCCATGAGTAATGATTTTTAAAGGAATATTGGAAAACATTATATCTGTTGTAATATTTTGATTATCCTTGTCGACCGGCCTTCCCAAACTATCCAAAAAAATAAAACTCTCCGTGTCGTTCCTAAAGGGCAGAAAAAGTTAGGTTTATGTGAATGTTAAGGTACCTACCTACCTACGACTTACGAGTAAGACTAAAGCATAGTTCGGACTACTTTAGTAATTTAGTAGAGTAGCGTGTAATTTAGTGGCTAAACTACTCGCTACTGCACAGAAATCGTTCGCATTACGGTCAGAACAGTACACAAGTAAGGGCCCTTGTGCACCTGTCCAGTTCCAGTCCGTAAAAACGAACGTTTGAAAAGAGAGAGAAGAAGAAAAGAAAGAGTTTTCGAACAGTTTTTTAAGAATCGTGTGACGTCACACGTTTAATACGTGCGGGGAGGAGTGGGGAAGGAAGGCAGAGATCGAATTCTATGGTTGGCATTCAAAAACTAATATAGAATTGTAAAAGTCGGTAGGTAGGTAGGTAGGTACTTGTGAAAATTAAAAAACACGAATACGAGCGTTTTCCATCCGTTTCTAACACGTTTTTTTACGAACCGTTTTTTTCGTACATTTTAAAAACTGGTACACTGGTGGTAAAACGGACAGGACGGGAAATACGAATACTTACATGTTGGAAACGGATTATAAGTGCATAAACGCCCTACGATTTGAATATGAGTAACTAGCTTCTGCCCGCGGCTTCGCTCGCGTTTTTGGGATCAAAAGTAGCCTATGTGTTATTCCGATGTATAAGCTAAAGCTATATTACTGTAAAGTTTCATCAAAATCCGTTCAGTAGTTTTTGCGTGAAAGAGTAACAAACATCCATACATACATAGGTACATCCATCCTCACAAACTTTCACATTATTTTATAATATTAATAAGAAGTAAGATTGCAGCACGCAATTGTAAAAAAAGGTTCGCCATTCCTGGCCTATAAACAGTAAAAACCGAATGTAGTGCACAAGGCATCATTCGGAAATTTTCATCCGTTTCCGTTAAAAACTGGATACGAACTGGAACTGCATGTGGTGCACAAGGGCCCTAAGTCGTGTTTTGCCAGATCACACAGACGTTTATAGAGTGCCAGATGAACGGGCTGCAACGCAATAGAGTGAATAAACTGCCATGGCATTGTTTTTGACATATATTACGCCGTTAATCCGTGCTCCTTTAACTAGCTCAACGCCGCAATGGATGTTGTTGAACTGTCAAAATGAAAGCCATGGCGAAAGAAATTGAGTTACGCAATTAGGCTGCTGATTATGCTAATCGTAATGGCTATTTTAGAAGAGGTGGATGAGGAAATTAGTGTGATTAAGAAAAAGTAGTTATGGATACGAAAATGGATCGATTGAAGAGATAAACTAGGAGCAACTAATTGTCTTCTTCTGAAGGAATTAGCATGGGAAGATCCCAAAGAATACTTCATTCATGTTTTAGTTCTACATATTTGGAAACTTTTAAAGTTGTTTCTTCGCTCCAGCGAAACGACATTTTTGTGGCCACTAATGAACTCGACTAATCAAGACTTGCTTTGCTTAGCCGGTGAACGGGTGAACCAGTGAGCACGGACGCGTGGTGCGGTGGGACTGGGAGGCGCTACTTGCCCGATGAAAATACAGTAAAATGGATCGACTCAACTCAAAATGGGTCTCCTGCGCGTGTTCATTGAACATCGAACATGTTTAATGAACAAAAAGAGGCGTGGCCTACGCATTTTGCTTAGCAAAATCACTCGACCACGTGACGGAAAACATGTTCGATGTTCAATTGAACACGAAAACACGTCGCAGGAGACCCGGCTTAAAAGTTTGCGCACACAGAAACAGATAGTAGGTTCCCACTGCGAGTAGTGCGCTAACAATTCGCACAAACTTTAAACCAGGAAAATGATTTTGCGCTTATTGTAGGTACCTACAGACTTACACTACTTAGTTACCAATTACCATTAAACTGCATTTAATACACTCACCTTAAATATAATCTAAATTCAATCTCTTCAAGCATTGAGTTTCGAATGATTGGCTTACTATCAACTTCAGTAATTGTAAGGTTTATGTAATGTAGAATTCCATCGCCATCCGGAAAATATATCCATTCAGTACCATAGCCATTACCATATTGACTTAAATAATCGAAATCGTTTTGTAATGGTGAACCTAAGTATAATGAATAATAAAATAAAAACCACTACATACCTACCTATAATGGAATGGAAAATGGCTGGAATCAAAACTGGCTGAGACTTTTCAGACGCCAGGATTACTTAAGTAGGTACAGTACTCCCAAATTAATAATGCGCATAGAAATCTTCGTCACTGTTCGGCAACGGTCGTATTCCCCGAGCGTCGGAAGACGATATGTATAATATAGAGTGGTTAAGTGCATTTTCGTCACGCATAATTTAGTAGAATATTATGTGTTTTGTGCTAAAAGAGAAAAATATTGATTTATCAGTAACGATAACGACGAGTTATTTATTTGTTGTATTATTGCATTATGTACTAATATACTTTGTAATATTATTTATTCCTATATCTATTTGTTTATTTATGCATGTGTATCTTTCTATTTTTATATAAGCCTAAATCTGATTTTTTAAATATTTTTCTAGTACTTAAAATGTATTTAACGTTGGTATTTTTATTTTTTAATATGACTGACGGATCTTACCTTAGGGTGCTTGTACACGGTACATGTAGCTGGAGCAAGTAAAGATGCGGGTTACACGCGTGAGTAATATGCGCAAGCTATTTGTTCGAGTTACGAGTCACTAGACCCGCACATGTTTTTAAACGATATGTTTACGATGCATATAACCCGCGCAAGTGCCTCAACATGCGCAAGCTACATGCACCGTGTACAAGCACCCTTAAGAGGGAACGGGGCCTGCGAGGAATTTGAAAAATAGGTATTTGAAGAAACTATTGCCGTCGCGCTGCGCCCGAACAACCCCCGTAGTGTGTGATAGGGACAGCTGCAGCTCAGACCGATTATATCACAAAACAATTGACGAGATTGACGTTTCGTATTCCCCCTTTTTCTCCTCGAAAACTGAGCTGATGCAATTTTATTTTTTTTATTTATTTAAAAAAAGAGTAAGTAGATATGCTTAGGTTCCTATCATTTTCTTTTATGTTAAAAACTTTTCTAAATTGTCTGGTAATCCTCTAATCACGGCGGTAAAAATAGGTCATATTTGTAATTTTTGGAGGGTCATATTTTCTTTATTAATTACTTGCTGAAAAAAAGAAAATGACAGGGACATGTAAACAGCAGACCTTGATTTTATGAAACAAAAAAAAATACTCTAAGAGCCATTATTCAGGAAGAAAAAAGGGGAATACGTTTGTATGGAAAATCTCACGCCCTGTTCCCTCTTAAACCTTTGACTGACCGGCGACCACCCGAATTGTTTTCGATTGTGTACACATGATATTGATTCCTATTTCTTTCGAACAAGGTGCAAAATGCAAGTGCATTGTTTAGGGCTCTTACGATTCAATGATTCGGGTGTTTCCGGGAATACGACAATTAGCGAAGATCTGCATGTGCATTATTAATTTGGGAGTAGGTACTGTACTAAAAATAGCTCACCCTTCACAGCCTCCTAGAGTAGGAGGCTGTGTTTAGAATTTGAAACTTTCCCCTCTAGCAATCTATGTACCTACCTACTAGCTTCCGCCCGCGGCTTTGCCCGCGTTTTTGGGATAAAAAGTAGCCTATGTGTTATTTTGATGTATAAGCTATATTACTGTACTAACAGTTTCATCAAAATCCGTTTAGTAGTTTTTGCGTGAAAGAGTAACAAACATCCATAAGTACATCTATCTATACATCCTCACAAACTTTCACGTTTATAATATTAGTAGGATATAATATTCGTAAAAAAGGATAAAATTGTAAAAAAAATAGAAAATTTTATAAAAACCCGACTGCGGTCTGCCCGACGTCTTATCTGTTGTTATAGACCCACCAAAAAGAAAAGGAAAACAAGATATTGCAGTCGGGACCCATTATTATATGACTATTACCCGGAAACACTGGGTCCCGAGTCCCGACTGCAATATCTTGTTTTCCTTTTCTTTTTGGTGGGTCTATAACAACAGATAAGACGTAGGGCAGACCTTAGTCGGGTTTTTATATATTTTTTAATTTTCTATATTTTTTTCACTTTTTAGTTTTTGATGTCAATGAGATATTATATATTTTCGTAATTGCCTTTTTAAGCCCTTCATTTTGATACCCCACATGATGATGTAGGTACCTAACCAGAAAAAAAAAACATTTTTAACAAAAAATAACCGACTTCAAAAAGCCACTACAAAGAAAATAATAATTTTGGTTTCGGAAGTCGGTGGCTTTGGTTTTTGTTTGCTTTTTTTGCTACCGACTTCCGAAACCAAAATTATTATTTTCTTTGTAGTGGCTTTTTGAAGTCGGTTATTTTTTGTTAAAAAAGTTTTTATTTTCCCTTTTTATTTAGTTCTTTCTCTCGCGTTAGATTACTTTGACGACTTCGTTCAACAATAAATCTTCTACGTAGTGAGTACATTTATGCATATAACTTTGTACATAGGAATGATTGCCTAATGTATTATATACTAAAACCTTCCTCAAAGTATGTAGATTACGTTAGTGAAAACCCTATCCAAATCGAATCAGTAGTTTTTGAGAAAATCGCGCACATACAAACATACATACATACATACATACATACATACATACATACATACATACATACATACATACATACATACATACATACATACATACATACATACATACATACATACATACATACATACATACATCATGCATACGGGACGAATACAGAACCTCCTTTTTTGAAGTCGATTAATAAATAACAAAAAATAACCGACTTCAAAAATCCACTACAAAGAAAATAATAATTTTGGTTTCGGAAGTCGGTGGCTTTGGTTTTTGTTTGCTTTTTTTTGCCACCGACTTCCGAAACCAAAATTATTATTTTCTTTGTAGTGGATTTTTGAAGTCGGTTATTTTTTGTTAAAAAAGTTTTTATTTTTCCCTTTTTAGTTCTTTATCCCGTGTTAGATTACTTTCACGAATTCGTTCAATAGTAAATCTTCTACGGAGTGTGTACATTTATGCATATAACTTTGTACATAGGAATGATTACATAATGTATTATATACTAAAACCTTCCTAAAAGTATGTAGATTACGTTAGTGAAAACCCCATCCAAATCGAATCAGTCGTTTTTGAAAAAATCGCGCACATACAAACTTACATACATACATACATACTTACATACATACTTACATACATACATACATACATACATACATACATACATACATACATACATACGGGACGAATACAGAACCTCCTTTTTTGAAGTCGGTTAAAAAATAGTACCTACCTATCTGAGTAAAATGGCTCTGACGCACGGACATAATTGGACGGACAGACGAAGGATGAAATGATAAGGGTTAAACGTACCTACTAGGCTCACTGAAATAAATCTAATTTGATTATTTTCATTTATTTTTCATTTGATAAGTTGGTAGATACCTATGTCCACGTTAAGTTTATAAGAATTAAAAATATATAGCAAGGTAGTAAATACTTACTGAAGATAAAATCCATTAATATGCAAAATATATTAAAATAAATACTAACAAATCCCATTTACACTTAGTCTTAGTCACCTAATTAAAAAATAACGTTATACAAAGTTAAGTAAATTATTACCTAGTCTACTAATTGAACAAACTACAAACCGGTACTGATTTGACTCATCCATATTAAAATGGTCTATGCGACCGCAACATACCTACCAGAATTTAAAGTCATGCAAAAGAGAATCAAGCTTATAATCTCCATAGATATCTGTATCTCTAAACTATAATAAAATAGTAAATGTCAAAAATTCTGTAGGTAGGTACTAGGGCATGCAAAAACCGGGCTGTTTGAAAAAACCGTTTTTTTCTTTTACAAAACCGATGAAACCGGATAAATCGGTTTTTTTATTCTATTTTCGTAAAATAAATGAGAAGTATGTGTGTTAAGAAATAAAAATGCCGAAGTCTAATCAAAATATGTATTTTTAGGGTTCCGTACCAAAATGGTAAAAAAGGAACCCTTAAGGTGCGACTTCGTGTGTCTGTCTGTCTGTCTGTCAGTCACACCTGCTTATTTCAGCAACTACTTATGCTATCGACTTGAAATTTGGAACAGTTATAAATAATGCTTGTTCAATTTTATTGCAAATGAAAAAAGTCCAAAAATATTTTTATTTTCATTGCAAAAGGGGCCGGAGTGGGGGTCCGTAATTTCAAAGTGGGGTTAATAGGTCAAATGACATATCATATGAAAGGGCTTAATCTGCACATTTCAAAATATATTTTTATTTTATTTTATGTCTCACAGTTTTCGACATATGATGAAAAATGTCCAAAAAAATACCATTCCGCCCCCCTCCCCTTATCTCCGAAGTTTGCGGAGCAAAAAATCTGAAATAATTAGGGTTGATAGGAATTGACCCAAATATGGCACCAAAAATAAAACGATGTTCCTAACTAGTACAGTTTTTTCAAAATCATCAAAATTCCTTCACAAACAAACTTAGTTATACGGTCCGGTTTTTTTCACTTTATACGTCCAAAAATGATACGGAACCCTCGGTGCGCGAGTACGACTCGCACTTGGCCGGTTTTTTACGTTTATCTCACTTTTTTATAATAATGAGCCAAACAAATGGACTGAAATAAGCTACAACTATTATGTAACAACACAAAAAAATCTTTTTTCTTCAAAATCAAGTTCTGTAGATGGCCTTGCACCAGAGGTATGCTGTTTGAGTGCCATCTTTATTTCTTGTCCGAGTTGGTCCTTAATGTTCCGTGAAACATTTAGTACCGTATGGTCTACGTTTTCCGTATTCTACGTATTAAAGCAATCATAATCATAGGAGAAACATAACCGAAAAAACCGAAAAAATCGGTTTTGCTATCATAAAAAACCCGGGTTTCAAACTAGTCGGTTATCCGGTTTTTACGGTTATCCGGGTATCCGGTTTGCATGCCCTAGTAGGTACCTACCTACATCGGGAATATTTTACGAAAATTAGCAAAAAGTACTAGAAATAAGCAACAAAACACGAAACAAATTAGAATTTATGTTTGTCTGTTTGTGTGATACCTTATCACGTGAAAACAGCTGAACGAATTTCGATTAGTTACCTAATCGAAATTCGTAAATAAAATAAGCTTACGCTTATTTTATTTTTACCCGACTGCGAGACGCAAAGGAGGGTAATGTGTTTATCAGTCTATGTATGTATGTATGTATGTATGTATGTTTGTTTCTATGTGGCGTTCTAGAGACCAAATGCGTAGGCCGATTTTGATAATTCTTACGTCAATCGATTCGTCTTAACCTTGCGAGTGTCACTAAAGACATAACAGTAATCAAAATTCACCACAGCGACAACCAGACGCCATATTGTCAAAATGAAAAAAAAAAAAGTTGATGAACTATGTCAAGTGGGGTGTCGTTGAATAGGTATTTTAAAATCATCTTTAGGTTCCTTTTATCATTTTTCATTTTAAATAATAGTTTAGGATATATAACGATTTAAAGTTGTTTAACAAAGCAATCATTCTCGCTAATTCTTACTTATTGATTTAAGTTTTTATTTCAAGTATTAACGATATACAAACAAAAAAGAAGATTACGAAAACATACATTAAAAACTAAAAGTGAAAAATAAAAATAGTAAATTAGAAATTAAAAAAACCCGACTGCCAAAAAACAACCAAAAAGTTCAAAACAAGAGCACTTTTCAAGCAGTCTGATGCAGTTGGTGGCATAAAATCTAAGATTTAACACAAATAATTGCCACCAACTGCATCAGACTGCTTGAAAAGTGCTCTTGTTTTGAACTTTTTGGTTGTTTTTTGGCAGTCGGGTTTTTTTAATTTTTAATTTACTATTTTTTATTACTTGCTGAACCGCCCCGGCTTCGCACGGGTAAAGTTAAGTTTATCCTCATGCATCGAGTCACACGAAATTCGCTCCTATGAAGCAAATAATCTCACAATCACTCCGTCGCCGTCGCGCGTTGATTACATCTCGTGTGATCCCAAATAAGATACCTAGGTCAGTACCTAGGTATCTTATTTGGGAAAAAATAATTTTCGGTTTTTTTACTGTGTAGGTACACACACACAGTAAAAACACACACAGTAAAAAAAACCGGCCAAGTGCGAGTCGTACTCGCGCACCGAGGGTTCCGTATCATTTTTGGACGTATAAAGTGAAAAAAAACCGGACCGCATAACTATGTTTGTTTGTGAAGGAATTTTGGTGATTTTGAAAAAACTGTACTAGTTAGGAACATCGTTTTATTTTTGGTGCCATATTTGGGTCAATTCCTATCAACCCTAATTATTTCAGATTTTTCGCTGCGCAAACTTCGGAGATAAGGGGGGGGGAATGGTATTTTTTCAGACATTTTTCATCATATGTCGAAAACTGTGAGACATAAAATAAAATGAAAATATATTTTCAAAAGTGCAGATCAAGCCCTTTCATATGATATGTCACTTGACCTAGTAACCCCACTTTGAAATTTCGGACCCCCACTCCGGCCCCTTTTGCAATGAAAATAAAAATATTTTTTGACTTTTTTCATTTGCAATACAATTGGACAAGCATTCTTTATAACTGTTCCAAATTTCAAGTCGATAGCATTAGTAGTTGCTGAAATAAACAGGTGTGACAGACAGACAGACAGACAGACAGACAGACGAAGTCGCACCATAAGGGTTCCTTTTTTACCATTTTGGTACGGAACCCTAAAAACGAAAATTATTTTTTTTATAAAAACCCGACTTCGGTCTGCCCTACGTCTTATCTGTTGTAATAGACCATCGCCCCCTTGTGGGCGCCGGAGCTTTTTGTGGGGGCGGTAGCCGGGCCAAAGGCAAATTGGGGGCGTTATAATAGTCAATAGGGTAGTCGCGGCGTACCTACTTAATTAGGAATTTAATATAATAAAATACTTTGAAAATACATCTATTTACTAAATAAATATTCTATTTTCATAAAAAAAACACATTTTATCTAGCCGTCTAACGGTCGGTTGCAGAAAGATAATTAAATTTTAACGGAGGCATTACCCATACATTTTCTATCGTTAAAGTCTCCTTTAAAACTTAATAACCTTTTCTGCAACTCAACGTAAGATGTTTATCTTATTTTAAATAAGCATTATGTATAAACTAATTGATTCGGTTTAGGACTGCCGGTAACAAGTCTATGCAAGTTGGTAAGCCAAGACGTGAATTACGCATGTTTCGACAAAAATACGGGAACTTATAACAACCTGTTTGCAGGGCAAGTGCACCGGGGCACCGGAAACAAACAAAGGCATACAAGTTATTACGTGCTCGAAATCAAATAAAATTAAAAAGGTTGGGAACCTATGTTATAGACCATAGATTCCCAACCTTTTATGGACTACCGCCCCCTTTACAAGAAAAAAAAATCCAACGCCCCCTTTACATAATAGTTAATTATACAAATTTTATAATTATGTCTGTCTATTAGATATTAATAATCACAAATTAAAAAATAATTCTCTCTCTTTATGTAATCGTGCTACTTGTGGTCGTGGCTGAGGGGATTATTAATTATTTAAAAATGCAAAAACATGTTAGAATATAAACATGTAATTCTGACAAAGACCATAATAAATTATTATTAACAAAATTATAAAGTTAACCAACAAATGCAAGAAAATGCACAAGGTTGGAGCACCCCGAATTGGGGCATTGCACAATGCACAAAGGCAAAGACAAAACGATTAAACAAATATCAATGAGACGGTTAAGGCTAGTGGAGTTTTAACAATTTGTTAATGACGGGTTTCAATTTAGTTAAGGTACGCCGCAACCGCCCCCTTGACTGTCATAGCGCCCCCCATTTGCCTTTGGACCCGCTACCGCCCCCACGAAAAACTCCAGCGCCCACTAGGGGGCGGTACCGCCCCCATTGGAAACCTATGTTATAGACCCACCAAAAAGAAAAGGAAAACAAGATATTGCAGTCGGGACCCATTATATGACTATTACCTACCCGGAAACACTGGGTCCCGAGTTCCCGACTGCAATATATAAAATTTTTAATTTTCTATTATTATTTTTCACTTTCGAGTTTTTGATGTCAATGACATAGGTATATTATATATTTTTGTAATTGTCTTTTTAGGCCTTTATTTTGACACCCCACATGATGGAAGTAACGAGAATATAAAAAAAAAAAAATAAGGTAGATGTTTTTAGTTAGATGTTTTTTTAATGTATAAGATATATCTATTTTCGTAATTGTCTCTTTAAGCCCTTCATTTTGATATGACATGACCATGTCAGATTTTTTTTATTTTTACGACTTCACTTATTGGCGGTTAAAATTCGCCATGTTGGTTTTTTTCATAATCCATTATTAGCCTATGTTACTCGCGACGTCGATACGAATCTAATGATATGCCATATGTTAAAATCCGTTCGCTCGTTTAGTCTCTAGGAGAGAACACAGAAACGGAAATACATACCCACATACTAACATACAGGTGAAACACTATACCCTCCTTTTGGGCTTCGCCGCAGTTGGGTAAAAATCATTTCCATTAAATTGTGACGATGGAAACTACTTATTTTGATAAGGATTAATACTTTATTGATAATGTGTCCAGTTAAAAAAAACCGGCTAAGTGCGAGTTGTACTCGCGCACCGAGGGTTCCGTATCATTTTTGGACGTATAAAGTGAAAAAAACGGACCGCATAAGTAGGTTTGTTTGTGAAGGAATTTTGATGATTTTGAAAAAACTGTACTAGTTAGGAACATCGTTTTATTTCATCATATGTCGAAAACTGTGAGACATAAAATAAAATGAAAATATATTTGGAAATGTGCAGATCAAGCCCTTTCGTATGATATGCCACTAGCTTGACCTAGTAACCCCACTTTAAAATTTCGGACCCCCACTCCGGCGTTTACAATGAAAATAAAAATATTTATTGACATTTGCAATAAAGTTGAGCAAGCATTCTTTATCATTCTTTTCTCCTATAAATGTTGTTTTCCGAGTTCTAGTCGGTATACTCGGAAACAACATTAATAGGAGTGCCGTGGTACTGAATGAATACTGATTGGATAGTTGGTTGGTAACAGGTTAAAATTCGTAGCGACCATTTACACGACGTCGCTCCAACACCGCCCCCGCTCAACAAGCAAGACGCCTACTATTGAGTTTTTAGGGTTCCGTACCAAAATGGTAAAAAAGGAACCCTTATGGTGCGAGTGCGACTTCGTCTGTCTGTCTGTCTGTCTGTCACACCTGCTTATTTCAGCAACTACTTATGCTATCGACTTGAAATTTGGAACAGTTATAAAGAATGCTTGTTCAACTTTATTGCAAACTAGCTTTCACCCGCGGCTTCGCCCGCGTGGATGTCGGAAATTATCCCATGGGAACGTACCTCAGGAGTAAACTTTAACTACCATTATATCACTCTCCGGTTCATAACAGTACCTACAATACAACAACATGACAGTACAAACAGACACTTCAATTTTATTTATTTGTATAGAATAGTCACCCCCGAGGGGGTGAATATTTTTTTATTTTTCTATTTTGAGTGACATAAACACACGCGATTACAGCAATACCGCAAATTCATCACCACTAACCAATCCCGCGTCGAGCGTGGCAACCGTTACACAAAAATAATCCTTATAGCATGATTCAATTCACGCGCGACGGCGCGCTGGCTTATTAGCGTATTTCATGTATAAGTTTGGTGTTTCTATACCGATTTCTATGATTCTTTTTTTATTGAATAGGTAATAATGTTAACTTTTTTTAATTAGGGATGAGTGAAAGTATTATAAACGTAAGAGTAAACAAAACAATCAGAAAGCGTTATTGTGAGTCAACCATAAAAGATAGACATATGCTGTTGTGGGATATTTTTTAGATAATTTTATGTAGAACATTTCCGTCATACATGATTTCTATGTAGCTTTAACCATTAAGGCTGCACACGCGACGGAAGCTTAAAAAATGGAGTAACTTCTCCCGTTTTCCCAACATTTCCCTTCACTGCTCTTCTCCTATTAATTGTAGCGTGATGAAAAGTATACTATAAGCTGCCCAGGAGTATGAAAAATAATTGTACCAAGTTTCGTTAAAATCCATCGAGTAGTTTTTGTTTCTATAAGGAACATACAGACAGACAGACAAAAATTTTACTGATTGCATTTTTGGCATCAGTATCGATCACTAATATCACCCCCTGATAGTTATTTTGAAAATATATTTCATGTACAGAATTGACCTCTCTACAGATTTATTATAAGTATAAATGAAAAAAAGTCCAAAAATATTTTTATTTTCATTGCAAAAAAGTCGGGTTACTAGGTCAAGTGACATATCATATGAAAGGGCTTGATCTGCACATTTCAAAATATATTATTATTTTATTTTATGTCGCACAGTTTTCGACATAATGATGAAAAATGTCCAAAAAAATACCATTCCCCCCCCCTTATCTCCGAAGTTTGCGGGGCGAAAAATCTGAAATAATTAGAGTTGATAGGAATTGACCCAAATATGGCACCAAAAATAAAACGATGTTCCTAACTAGTACAGTTTTTTCAAAATCATCAAAATTCCTTCACAAACAAACTTAGTTATGCGGTCCGGATTTTTTCACTTTATACGTCCAAAAATGATACGGAACCCTCGGTGCGCGAGTACGACTCGCACTTGGCCGGTTTGTTTTTTTTTAACAAATGTTGCGTAATATTGTTGCAGCAACGTGTTTCTGTGGCAAAAAATACGCATTTTGAAAAATCTCACATGAGATAGGGGGCGGGGGGGGGAGAAGGTAGATCCAAATCTCACCACGGGGGAGTCGGTAACGTTTCTATGGGAAAATGAATTTTTGATAATTTGCTTGAACTATTCTAGTAGAATATTGTTCAGAAACTTAATGAAGCGTTACTAAACTATGCATAGATAAAACGGTCAATTAATTTGTAACTGTAATGCCTTAACTATGTCTATTACCTACGGTATTAACTGCCGGCAACAATAGCTTTACCTAGAATTTTTCTTTTTAGGGTTCCGTACCAAAATGGTAAAAAAGAAACCCTTATGGTGCGACTTCGTCTGTCTGTCTGTCTGTCACACCTGCTTATTTCAGCAACTACTTATGCTATCGACTTGAAATTTGGAACAGTTATAAAGAATGCTTGTTCAACTTTATTGCAAATGAAAATAGGCCAAAAATATTTTTATTTTCATTGCAAAAGGGGCCGGAGTGGGGGTCCGAAATTTTAAAGTGGGGTTACTAGGTCAAGTGACATATCATATGAAAGGGCTTGATCTGCATATTTCAAAATACATATATTTTTATTTTATGTCTCACAGTTTTCGACATTTCGATGAAAAATTTCCAAAAAAATACCTTTCCCCCCCCCCTTATCTCCGAAGTTTGCGGAGCGAATAATCTGAAATAATTAGAGTTGATAGGAATTGACATATGGCACCAAAAATAAAACCATGTTCCTAACTTGTACAGTTTTTTCAAAATCATCAAAATTCCTTCACAAACAAACTTAGTTGTGCGGTCCGGATTTTTTCACTTTATACGTCCAAAAATGATACGGAACCCTCGGTGCGCGAGTACGACTCGCACTTGGCTGGTTTTTTTTTATTACGACTTAAAACAAAAAGGGACCGGAATTGTTTTCCTAATTTCCATTTGTGGAAACTAAAGATTGTGAAGCTATTATAATAATATAACATGACTTCACATCACATGGGTATCTAAGTAGTAGTCCAAAATTTCAAGCAATAGCCCCACAAATAACAGTAACCGAAAAGAATTCCTTACGTCTCCTAGGGTCCCCAATCTTAGAAAATTCTTTTTCATCTTTTACTGACGAAAAAATACAAAATTTTAGTGACATTTCGGAAAGATTGCTCAAAATTAATATGCATTCGGCCATTAAATCGATAAGTACTGCTGTTTCGGTCCTAAATTCACATATTTTCTTCGCTCTTCCCATTTATGGAAGCACACACATCTTTTGGACAAAATAGACAAAAATATCCATCATACTCTTACTAATTCTTAACGTGGCCTTGGATGACTGAGCTTGGATACAAGCTACTCTTCCCGTTCGTATGGGAGGACTTGGCGTCCGCAAAATTTCAAGTATAAGTCTACCGGCATTTATATCCTCGGTGCACGGTACTGAAAAATTAACCAGGAATATTCTAGCTTCCACACTGGTTGATTTTGCTGTACCGTGTTTCACTGATGCAATGAATGCCTGGAAAATTGCCTGCCCGAATACTAACCTACCCGTCAACCCGTTTTCCCAGAGACAATGGGATGAGCCACTCTGCAGAGTGATACTGAATAATTTAGTCGATACTGCTGAGCGAGCGCGCCTATTGGCTGTGGGCGAATGGGAGTCGGGTTTGTGGCTTCAGGCATTCCATCGCCCAACAAAGGCACTATGTTTGACGACACTACTTTCCGCCTCGCTGCTTGTCTGCGTCTGGGAGCACCTTGTTGCGCCCCTCATCGCTGTCATTATTTCCATGGAAGATGGGTAGGCGGCCTACCCATCTTTCATGGAAATAATGACATTCCGTCCGGTCTCTTGCCATTGTCACGCGCCAAGCCATTAGGTTCTAAAATAGCTGGCACGCCGACGGTGACAATTAAGTCATTAATATTCGCGTGTCGCGCTATGCGGCCCGCACTCCTGCTGCAAGACAAGCCGTGGTGTCCGAGGCTGTTGACAACTTCCCCGCAGTGACAGCGATGAGGGGCGCAACAAGGTGCTCCCAGACACAGACAAGCAGTGAGGCGGAAAGTAGTGTCCTCCAACATAGTGCCTTTGTTGGGCGACGGAAGTGCCTGAAGCCACAAACCCGACTCCCATTCGCCCGTAGGCCCTTAGTGTGGGACGCAACATGTGTCGACACTCTTTCGCCTTCCCATCTTCCTAGCTCGGCGCGTTGTGCGGGCACTGCTGCTGCAGCTGCGGAAACTGCAGGGACCGATTAATCGGGTTAAAAGGTTACCGGTTAAATCTCTAACCCATATTTTTGGTTAATCCTAATGCAGGGTAACCGGTTAACCCTTTAATACGGATACCGTTACCGGTTAATATTGCTGATTAACCCGAATGAAATAGAACAAAAATGAAAAAAAACCGGCCAAGTGCGAGTCTTACTCGCGCACCGAGGGTTCCGTATCATTTTTGACGCATAAAGTGAAAAAATCCGGACCGCATAACTAAGTTTGTTTGTGAAGGAATTTTGATGATTTTGAAAAAACTGTACTAGTTAGGAACATCGTTTTATTTTTGGTGCCATATTTGGGTCAATTCCTATCAAGTCTAATTATTTCAGATTTTTCGCCTCGCATACTTCGGAGATAAGGGGGGGGAATGGTATTTTTTTGGACATTTTTCATCATATGTCGAAAACCGTGAGACATAAAATTAAATAAAAATACATTTTGAAATGTGCAGATCAAGTCCTTTCATATGATATGTCACTTGACCTAGTAACCCCACTTTAAAATTTCGGGCCCCCACTCCGGCCCCTTTTAGAATGAAAATAAAAATATTTTTGGACTTTTTTCATTTGCAATAAAGTTGAACAAACATTTTTTATAACTGTTCTAAATTTCAAGTCGATAGCATAAGTAGTTGCTGAAATAAGCAGGTGTGACAGACAGACAGACAGACAGACAGACAGGCAGACGAAGTCGCACCATAAGGGTTCCTTTTTTACCATTTTGGTACGGAACCCTAAAAAGAAACAAAAACCGGCCATGTGCGAGTCGTACTCGCGCACCGATGGTTCCGTATCATTTTTGGACGTATAAAGTGAAAAAATCCGGACCGCATAACTAAGTTTGTTTGTGAAGGAATTTTGATGATTTTGAAAAAACTGTACTAGCTAGGAACATCGTTTTATTTTTAATGCCATATTTGGGTCAATTCCTATCGACTCTAATTATTTCAGATTTTTCGCCTCGCAAACTTCGGAGATAAGGGGGAGGGAATGGTATTTTTTTGGACATTTTTCAACATATGTCGAAAACTGTGAGACATAAAATAAAATAAAAATATATTTTGAAATGTGCTGATCAAGCCCTTTTATATGATATATCACTTGACCTAGTAACCCCACTTTGAAATTTAGGACCCCCACTCCGGCCCCTTTTGCAATGAAAATAAAAATATTTTTGGACTTTTTTCATTTCCTATAAAGTTGAACAAGCATTCTTTATAACTGTTCCAAATTTCAAGTCGATAGCACAAGTAGTTGCTGAAATAAGCAGGTGTGACAGACAGACAGACAGACAGACAGACGAAGTCACACCATAAGGGTTCCTTTTTTACCATTTTGGTACGGAACCCTAAAAATGAACTCTATGCGTGAACCGGTTATTATTAGGCTGATTAACCCAGAATACGGGTTAACCTTTATGCAAGGTTTTTCACCTAACCCAAAAAAAATAACCCGGGTTAAAAAGGCCAAGTGCGAGTCGTACTCACGCACCGAGGGTTCCGTATTATTTTTGGACGTATTAAGTGAAAAATCGGACCGCATAACTAAGTTTGTTTATGAAGGAATTTTGATGATTTTGAAAAAAACTGTACTATGGTCCTGAAATGGACCATAGTACAGTTTTTTCAAAATCATCGGTCGCTAGTTCACTACATATATCCTGGAACAAGCCCGTGCCCTGTGCGGCGTGCATGCACCGCTGGCGGGCCCCGAGACGGACGCCCGCGCCGGCCCCCGCGACGGAGCACTTTTGTATGGGACCGCGCCCGCACCCGCGTTACGCGTAACGCAGTTTCAAGCCTAAAGGCGTGTCTCCTGCACCAAATGTGAATGAATAAGTGGCACATTTAAATGCCAAAGTATACGCTTTTACAATAAAATCCCTTGCCATATTCAAAAATTAAGCCTTAATAAATTCAAATCAATAATAAAGCGAAAACTTTGTCATAAAGCCTTTTATAGTGTTAAAGATTATATGGAGGACAAAAAGGCTTGGGATTGAGCTGTTCCAATACATACATGGGCCAATACTACTATTGACATAACCACTAAATTATTGCTCTTTTATTTGATTTTATAATTTTTTCTATATACACTTTGACATTGAATGTTTCCTTTTGAAACAATTTATATACAAAATGACATTGAATGTGATAATAATGATAATATATTGATTATAATTATTGTAAATGTGAGTACTATGTGGGTTATTATGTTACTGTTATAGATCTCAAGTTCAGTCTGACAGTTTGAGTACTTTAGGGGGCCTACCCAAATGTCCTCTCTGATGGTAATGTTCGTCGGGTCGTTGAGCTCCCTAAGTCTGGGTTGAGCTACCACGATACCCGGCACATGCGTGCACAGTCAGGTCAGGTCCACTCAAATCTGTATGGCTCTTTCCTCTAAAGGCCATTTCAGACTAACCTGCATGGTTCTTACACAATTTATCTTAATTGTCTGGACTTTAAAAGAGACATCAACCTTTGAGTTTGTTTCGGTGTTTCTTCTCAAAGGTAGTCATATAGGAAACACCGAACTCATCTAGCTTAAAAAAATGTGTTGACGTGTAAAAGTGTTATTTTTAACCTATTTACAAAATAAATATCATTTATCATTTATCATTTATCATGTATGACTGGTATGCCTAGGGTTGCCAACTATCCTATCCTACTTCCTACTAATATTATAAATGTGAAAGTTTGTGAGGATGTATGGATGTATGGATGGATGTTTGTTACTCTTTCACGCAAAAACTACTGAACGAATTTTGATGAAACTTTACAGTAATAATTATAGCTTATACATCATAATACAATCAGAATAGGCTACTTTTTATCCCAAAAAACGCGGGCGAAGCCGCGGGCAGAAGCTAGTACTTTATAATAACGTATCCTACTTTATTTTCTACTAGCTTCCGCCCGCGGCTTCGCCCGCGTTTTCCGGGAGTAAAAAGTAGCCTATGTGTTATTCTAGGTCCCAGGCTACCTCCTTGCCAAATTTTATCCAAATCCGTCCAGCCGTTTCAGCGTGAAGAAGTAACAAACATACATACACACACACACACACAAACTTTCGCATTTATAATATTAGTGGGATTAGTGGGAGTGGGATATAATTAATTTTGCATAAAAATAAAGTATGCGAAAATACTTTATTTTCAATTTTACTATACATGTGCAAATATATCTGATAGCTTACCAAATTAAAAAATATATATTTCTGATTTACTCTCTATTCCCGCCACTTCAGCTTTCACTAAAAGAGTTTTTTCGGTATCGAATCTGACATGGCGAGTAGAGAGAAACAAATGGTCCATAAAAATAAAAAACGAGTTATAAATTATTTATTTAAATATAAAGGACGTCGGCAGTTTTAGGCTTGATATGGTACAGTAATAAAAGCTTAACTAAAAATAAAAATATATTTTAATTGTTCTTTGCCTAATTTATCTTAAAGATTAAGAATTGGAATAAAAAATCAAAATAAATAAGAAATAAAATGATTATGCCATTGACATTTTGAAAAAACCACTAAAACAAAAACGGGTGCATGCTGGCTGGCGCGTGCTTCCACAGAATATCATGGTGACAGTAACTAAAACCTTTAAATTGAGAACTCATTAGTCGGGCTGTACTTCACTGGATCATTCACACCATACTTAACCTCACTGTCAGAAATAAGAATATTTCTCTTTAACCCAATTACGTCCAAAAACAAATAAAAAATGAATTTAAATACTCTTGAAATACTGGATCACACCAAAATAATTTCATATCTGTACCGACTTACACAATCTGAGGCCCAGCGTTCTATGGGCGTCTGCCAGTGCCCTTTCGGTTGTCAAACTAGCCTTGATACTTTCAAAGACAACATAAAAAATATTACGTGTGCTAAAAGTACCAACACAATTTTTTTTTTATGTTAATAAAAACATACTTAAATACGAGAAATCCTTTTTTTTCTTCCAAATAAGTTATTTTTCTCAAAAAAAGTTGGCAACCCTAGGTATGCCATTTCAAAATGAGTTCCGAAGAATGTGAGGTCATTCATTCATTCCATTCATTCCCCCGCAGGCGAACGCGGTGATGTTTTCCGCTAGGCTCGGCAAACATGTTTGTGAACGATAAACGAACAAAATCGTTTAATCGTTCACTTTATCGTTCGTTCAATGTTCGTCGAAAGCCGGGTCTCTTGCGCCCTGTTTTTGTGTTCGACGAACATTGAACGAACGATAAAGTGAACGATAGAGTGAACGATTAAACGATTTTGTTCGTTTATCGTTCACAAACATGTTTGCCGAGCCTAGCGGAAAACATCACCGCGTTCGCCTGCGGGGGAATGAATGGAATGAATGAATGACCTCACATTCTTCAGCCGGGTCTCTTGCGCCCTGTTTTTGTGTTCGACGAACATTGAACGAACGATAAAGTGAACAATAGAGTGAACGATAAACGATTTTGTTCGTTTATCGTTCACAAACATGTTTGCCAAGCCTAGCGGAAAACATCACCGCGTTCGCCTGCGGGGGAATGAATGGAGTGAATGAATGACCTCACATTCTTCGGAACTCATTTTGAAATGGCATACCTAGGGTTGCCAAGGTTTTTTTGAGAAAAATAACTTATTTGGAAGAAAAAAAAAGGATTTCTCGTATTTAAGTATGCTTTTATTCACATAAAAAAAAATGTGTTGGTACTTTTAGCACACGTAATATTTTTTATGTTGTCTTTGAAAGTATCAAGGCTAGTTTGACAACCGAAATTTATATTTAAATAAATAATTAATAACTCGTTTTTTATTTTTATGGACCATTTGTTTCTCTCTTCTCGCCATGTCAGATTCGATACCGAAAAAACTCTTTTAGTGAAAGCTGAAGTGGCGGGAACAGAGAGTAAATCAGAAATATATATTTTTTAAATTTGGTAAGCTATCAGATGTATTTGCACAAGTATAGTAAAATTGAAAATAAAGTATTTTCGCATACTTTATTTTTATGCAAAATTAATTATATCCCACTCCCACTAATCCCACTAATATTATAAATGCAAAAGTTTGTGTGTGTGTGTGTATGTTTGTTACTTCTTCACGCTGAAACGGCTGGACGGATTTGGATGAAATTTGGCAAGGAGGTAGCCTGGGACCTAGAATAATACATAGGCTACTTTTTACTCCCGGAAAACGCGGGCGAAGCCGCGGGCGGAAGCTAGTAGAAAATAAAGTAGGATACGTTATTATAAAGTACTAGCTTCCGCCCGCGGCTTCGCCCGCGTTTTTTGGGATAAAAAGTAGCCTATTCTGATTCTATTATGATGTATAAGCTATATTACTGTAAAGTTTCATCAAAATTCGTTCAGTAGTTTTTGCGTGAAAGAGTAACAAATATCCATCCATACATCCATACATCCTCACAAACTTTCACATTTATAATATTAGTAGGAAGTAGGATAGGATAGTTGGCAACCCTAGGCATACCTGTCATACATTGTTCGATGTTCTTGTTTAGCAAAACAAAAACATCGAACATCGCAGGAGACGCGTGAATGAATGATTTAAATTCGCGAACATGTTCGCAAAACAATGTTTTGTTCAAAATTTCTTGCAGGAGACACGCCTACACAAAAACAGGGCGCAAGAGACCCGGCTTAAAGCCGGGTCTCTTGCGCCCAGTTTTTGTGTTCGACGAACATCGAACAGTGAACAGTGAACGATACAGGGGCGTGGTCTACGTGTTTTGAGTGTTTTTATTCGTCAAAACACCTAGACCACGCCCCTTTATCGTTCACTGTTCACTGTTCGATGTTCGTCGAACACAAAAACAGGGCGCAGGAGACACGCCTTAAGACGGCCGCCCGTCAGCACAGAACATAAATACCCTCCCGTCAGTATGCCGCGCGACAAGTGACATGAGTAAGACGTATATTTTGAAAATCAATAATTGAGGGGACTAATTTCAAAACCCCCTAAAATGACTTCGGACACATTTACATATTTTTGCACCAACATAAAGTTTTAAATTTTACTTTCAATATGACTAGGTATACGATAACTTTCATAACCCACTTAAATACACAGTAGGTACCTAAATCAGTTTAAAAAGTAATGTTAGTTGCAAATTCCGCTAAAAGGCAAAGAAATATTTTAGATTTTCCACGTTTTTTTTTATTGCTATGACATGACAAACAAATAAATATCAAATATTTGCTAATTGCATTAAGTTTACCACAACATTTTACAAATAACCTTCTTGTGAAAAATTTCTTCAGGATGATTTAGGGGGTTTTGAAACTATATCCCTCAATTGTGAAATTATGCCGTCGCGTCGTGTGTCTCAATATGCTGCAAGATTTCAAAAAAAGTCAACAGGGAATACATTTCAGTTATTTAAACTGATTCTAGTACATAAAACCACAAAAATATTTAATTCATATTAATTTGACTTGACCGTTATTCGAAGCTTATAGCTATATGAGATAGCAGTCACGTGTTCCCGCCTGTATTTCCATCTCTTTCTTTCATATTCATCTATCTCTTTCCTTACCACCTCCATTGGTGGGGGCGAGTTGAGTGAGAAGCGGAGCTCCACTTTTATTCTCATTGGCGTCAAAGTTCCCGCCGAGTGAAGTAGTGCAAGTGTGGTGCGTAATCAGAATTTTGCACTTCCTAATAATATAAACGTTCATATTTTGTGTCGGAACTCACCGCTTCGTGATATCACACGCAGGTATCGTTTATGTATAATTCGTATTTCGTATTATAATTATTACAGCGTAACTTGAAACATTACCTACGCTTTGGAGATCTTGGTGCATAATTATAATTTTATCCAAGATACCCACTCACCACTCACATAATTTATAGTAAACTTTTAACGGTTTTTACCGTTCGTAAAATTTTTTCTTTGAATAATATTTTCTTTGTAAATGTACCCACATAAGCATTTTACTTTTTAGATAAATATTCTTAGTATTCAAAAGATGCCAGGTAACGAAAAGGAACCAGAACAGGCAATGACAAGTCGTTCACAACCGGGTCCATCGTCACCAAAGAACCGAGTATCTTCATCGAGTTCAAGCACGAGCAGTTCTTGTAGTTCCTCAACTTCTTCGCAATCGGGTACCAGGAAGCGAAAAAGACGCCGTCGCCGCCAAAAGAAAAGGAGTGGCAAGAGGTCACGCTCAAGCCATAAGCTGGATGAATTGTCGAGGCAAGTACGTAACCTTCAAGAACAATTAGCTACAGTAAATAATGGGTATATATCTGATGTAAGTAGAAATCTTTATGAGGAACATAGTATACATTCGCCAAGCTCCCCTATGGCAACACCTGTTGACCGCAGTGTGATTTCTGATCAAAATTTATTTAATTTTGATATTTCTACTAAATTGAAAGAACCTTCCGTTCCTAAAACATCCCAAGAGTATCTTATGCAACTACATGTTGTGCAGTTATTCGATAGTAAAAACTGGTGTGATTTGAGGTACGCGGATACTCAAAAGGTATATAGCTCTGACCCTGGTTTTATTGACTTGGAACCCAATGATGAAATTAAAGCATACGATTCACTGCGTAATTTGGCTTACGCTGACAAGGCGTACGCAGCTTTAACCTCTTGTTTCCTTAAACAAAGAAAATCATTGCAAAAAGTAGTAAGTGATATTTTAGCCTGGTCACAGGCAGAAGAAACTGTTACCTTCGAATCACTTTCAGTAAAGGTCTCATCTTTGTTTTCTGAGGGTGAGTTTCATAAAACATCGACAGATTTACTTCAGCTTATATGTGGTCACCGTGCAGAAGTTTTACAAATGCGGAGGGACGGTATAATTAAGCATGTACGAGACCCTTTAGTGAAGACGGCGTTGCGTAAGATACCGCCCTCGTGTCATAACCTGTTTAGTGCTGAAACTTTTACTAACGCCATTGAAAAAGCTGGAGGCGTTAAGAAATGTTTTTGGCCGCTACAAAAGCGCCAAACTGCCGCAGGGACGTCCACTCCACAGGATGGACACGGTAAAGCAAATAGCTTCCCCTCGCAGGGGAAAGCATTTCAGAATCGGCCCTCGCAGGGCTCTAATTGTGTTTGTAGGAACGCATGTCATAAGCAGCAGTCTTCGTACTGTAACAACTGTTTACCACCCTCGCAGGGTGTTTGTAACAATCGTGGTCCCTCGCAGGGGCATAGAAATGTTCACTATAATGCTAGCTCTCATAGAGAGCCTTTTCATACCCGTGATTCGCGACCGAATCATAGACCAGGAAGCTTCAACAATAATCGCAAGCGAGGTGCGTCTCCCTCTAAAAATAAAGGACAAAAGCGACGGAAATTCTGACTCGAACATGTTCACAGCGGGTCGATTAGCTTTATTTCGCAAACATTGGCAGTCAATAGGAGCTTCAACTTTTATTTTAAAAATAATTCGAGGGTATCGCATACCCTTTGCACAAAAGCTTCCTCTGATTTACCCCAAATTAAACCATCCCGATTACCAGACTCTAGAATCGCCAGAAATGACTTTAATAATAAACAAGTTAAAGGACCAAGGGGTGCTTCAAGTAGCACAAATATCCCCAAGCTTCCTATCAACAATGTTCCTCGTGCCCAAGAGCGACGGCTCTGCACGACCGATATTCAACCTAAAGGGCTTAAACGAGTTTGTTTTGACAAAGAAATTCAGGCTTATAAATGTCTTGCGGGTTCCAGACTTCCTCCAGAACAAAGACTGGTTGTGCAAAGTAGACCTTTCGCAAGCTTATTTTCATTTGAAAGTGGGTCGCAGCCACAGGAGGTTTCTAAGGCTGATTTACCAAGGCGAACTCCTAGAAATGACATGTCTCCCTTTTGGTCTGAGCACGGCACCAAAGACGTTCGCTGCCCTAACAAATTTTGTCGCAGAGTATTTGAGGAGAAAAGGTGTCAGGATAATTGTATTTCTAGACGATTTTATGCTGGCACATCAAAATCGAGAAGTACTTCAGCAGCATATACAACTGACTCTAGACACCCTACAATTTTTAGGATGGATCGTAAATTTCGAGAAATCCATAATTGTCCCTCAGAAATGCTTAACATATCTAGGAATAGAGTGGAACCCATGGTTAAACGAAAAGAAACTTCCGACAGAGAAAGCATTACAGTTGCAGAACATACTGACCATAATGTTACAGGACCGTACAACTACCTTGAAGGACCTTCAGAGTATAGTCGGAATGTTAAATTTTGCGAGCTTCGCAGTACCGAAGGGACGTTTAAATTACAGGGGACTGCTTTCCTTTCTGAACAGTCTACTCGGATCACAGCCAGCAGCATGTCACCAGATCACTCAGCCTGCGATGGTCAACATAAAATGGTGGTTAGTCAATTGCCAAACATCATCCCCAATTCAAATTCCAGCCCCGTCACATTTTCTGACCACGGATGCGTCAGACCGGGCCTGGGGCGCACAACTGGACAACATGGCTATATCAGGGCTTTGGTCTCCTCAGGAACAGAGTCTTCATTGCAACCAGAAGGAGATGTTAGCAATACTCAAGGTATTAAAAGAACAGTTACCGCTTCTGTGCAACTCAACGCTCATGATCCAATGCGACAACCGAACAGTTGTGGCCTACCTGAGGAACGAGGGAGGCACCAAGTCGAACCCATTGCTCGATCTGACGTATCAGATATTCCTTTTGTTGACTCAGAATCACATTCAAATCAAAGCATTTTATCTACCGGGCAGATACAACAGTCATGCCGACCACCTATCGCGCCTGCGTCAGCCCCCCGAATGGCACTTGCTGCCCAAGGCCACACATCTTCTATTTACAAAGTGGGGCACACCCATGATCGACCTGTTTGCCTCGGAAAGAGCCCATGTCGTTGCGAATTATGTAACACTAGACGGAACAGACAAACAAGCTCTGTTTCAGGATGCTTTTTCCCAGCAATGGAACTATCATCTGGCATGGGTGTTCCCCCCTCCATTCCTGATACCCAAAGTCTTAGCTCACCTGAATCATGCGAAGGGAACCTACCTTCTCATAGTACCGAGGTGGAACAAAGTTTTTTGGAGAGCAGACCTGAGGGCACGAGCCCTAGCGGCTCCATTCTCCATATGGAAACTAGAGAAAGTACTGTTGGACGTAACAACAGGCATGCCACCCCCCAATGTCCAGGAGTTAGTTCTGGAGGTGTGGAAGTGTGGGGGTGGTCTGGGGACGTGATGTGTTGGAACGATGAGCAGCTTAAACTGCTAGAGTCATCGTGGCGGCCTTCCACACGTAGAACATACAGTGTAGCTTGGAAAAAGTGGGTCATCTGGAGCAATGAAAATGGAATCACACCAAAAAATCCTACTGGAGAACAGTTTGCACGTTTCTTAGCCGATCTTTACTTAATTCACGGCCTGTCATATAACACGGTTCTGTTATATAAATCGGCTATCTCTACAATTTGTAATACTAGTACGTCAGGCAACTTAAGTTCAAATGTATTAGTGAAACATGTTGTAAAGTCAATAGCTCTAAAAAATCCAACCCAACGTAAACCTCCCGTCTGGGACGTTGATGTTTTAGTTTCTTATTTAGAAAAGTGTGAAATAGACCATGAAAATGTCTTCCAAGTATCGAGGCACACTGCAATTCTTTTGCTTCTGTTATCAGGTCGAAGAATTCATGATTTGACCCTTTTATGTATTAATTCAAATCATTGTGTTCAAGATAACGATACAATTGTATTTTGGCCGATTTTTGGTTCTTAAACTGACTCGCACGAGTACCGGCAGTCAGGGTGGAAATTTATAGCAAACTTCGAATCTCATAACTTAAACCCTATTTTTTGGATAAATCAATTGATTAATATCTCACAGGCTAGACGTAAATTAGCAAGTTGTAATAATTTGTTCCTTACATTTAGGGGAGACCCAAAACCTGCGTCTCGAGCATTAATTGCAGGCTGGGTTAAATCTGTGTTAGTAGAAGCAGACATCACGGCTACGCCTGGGAGCGTTCGTTCGGCTGTGGCTTCAAAAGATTGGTTAAATAATAATTCTATTGAAGATATTTTAGCTAAAGGAAATTGGCGTTCTGCAAATACTTTCAGAAAGTATTACAGGCGTGAAGTCATGTCCGCTTCTTCAAGAAAACCATTATCTGAGTTCTTTATACCTGTAATGTAATCAAAAATAAGGTTTTATTTTCTACTTATTTAGATGTTTAGAAACTGAGATTGTAATTGAGACTGATTCAAATTATGGTTTTTGTCTTTTGATATATTTACCTATATTATAGTTAATATACCATGTTGAAATTATGATTATTTCGTTTCATTACAAGTAAATAATCACTCGATTACCTTTCACATTGGCGTCTTGATCTTCCTTACCACCAGGCGATAACAAAAACACGTCTCATATAGCTATAAGCTTCGAATAACGGTCAAGTCAAATTAATAGAAGCGTTTTACCTACCAATAAAACGCATATTAATTTACTTACCTTATTCGAAGCTTATAGATAATCTCTGCCTGGTTATATTTCGACGCAATGAGAATAAAAGTGGAGCTCCGCTTCTCACTCAACTCGCCCCCACCAATGGAGGTGGTAAGGAAAGAGATAGATGAATATGAAAGAAAGAGATGGAAATACAGGCGGGAACACGTGACTGCTATCTCATATAGCTATAAGCTTCGAATAAGGTAAGTAAATTAATATGCGTTTTATTGGTAGGTAAAACGCTTCTATTAACGGAAGGCATTTTGGACGCCATTACATCAGTGTTGCCAATTAACAACATTTTGTTTGTCCCTAAAAACGGGGAGTTTTGATTATGATACAGCTGTTTGAGTGTAATTAAATATTATTTTCTAATAGGTATTAAGATTATATTATTATACTTAATTTAATTTTTTATTTTGATAAAAAAAATAGAAATGACTAAATCATATTTTAGGTTTTCAACTAAAATAATGTGGAAAGAAAATTGGATTAGAGCTGTGCGAGATAAGTTTAGATAACATAAATGATGCTGACTGGCTCCCTTAAAAAAATGTGTGTGTTCTTTACATTTTGAAGTAAGCGATATGTTGTACAACAACACGAAAGGTGGCTAATCGAAATAAAAAAGCTCGTATCAATTAGCCAGGCCGTCATACTTACACGTATTAGTCCATAATCTTGAAAACTACTGAACTGATTTTGGATGAAACGCACTGTTCTCTAAGCTCAAGTAAATGTAAGCCAATAAAAAAATGGTCATAATCCGATTAATAGTTTCGGAGAAATGCGTGGAGAAACATACATACACCTATAAAATTGTGTTTGGAAGCTCTAATAGATTATCATAAAATAATGTGAATATATTGCAGTTCCAATAATATTAGGTACATAAGTTTACATAAGTAGATACATAATTATGTGTCGAATTGATAATCTTCTTTTTTTGAAGTCTGTTAATAAAAAACCAAATTTTAACGTATTTATCTTTTATTTAATACAACCCGAAAAACAAAAACTCAAATGGTTATACCTACTTACCATCTTAAATTATTGTATCACTTTTACTAAAATATATTAGGTCATACTGGGGACTCGTTGCATAACGTTTGCAAACATTATTCTTTGTATGCCTACACTGTGAGCGCTGTGTATGTGTGTGTATATACGAACACATAGCCGAAGTTCGGCTTCACTTATGTCGTCGCAATTGTTTAGGACGATTCTATCTTGAGATTTCTTTTAGGAAGTGACTCCGCGACCGCCGCCGTGACCTGAATTTGCAGCCGCCGCCGGTTGCTAAATTGGCAGCCGGCGCTGACATTGGAAAAAAAGCGGGAAATGGGGTTGGCAATTTGGCATAATTAAAAAAACATTTCATGTTTCATTTGAGTAACATACCTAACTAGGGTCCAAGAGCGAGCGAAGCGAGCTCGGGAACTCGGACACCCCGACACGGATAATTTAGGTTCGAAGGGGTTGACGGGGTCTTCAGTGAGCGAGCAAAGCGAGCGAACGAAGCCCCCTTTAACCCCATCGTGTTCGGTTACTTTTAACCTTGCAGACAGAAATAGGAGCCCCGCGTAGCGGGTCTCCGTCGACCACCTCGCCCTCCCCCTTGTAAGTCCAAAAAAGTTGTATTTTGTTTTACATTGACACTGTAATTTAAAAGTCAGTCTTACGGTCGGTTGCAGAAAGAAAATAAAATTTTAAAGGAGGCATTAACCATACAATTTCTATCGTTAAAGTCTCCTATAAAACTTAATGACCTTTTCTGCAACTCAGCGTAAGGTAGATAATTCAACTTAAAACACGGCAACATTAATCTGCTGCTACGGTAGTTTGCAATTATTTTCGTCTAGTATCACTGCTACTCCAAGGCTACTCCGGTTCACAACGGCGTTATTTTTGGGAGCCGCCGCCGGCTGTGGAGGCGCTCCCTTTCTTTTATCTTTGTTTACAAAGTTAACAAATTCAATTGAAATGGACCCTAGTTAGGAACATTGTTTTATTTTTGGTGCAATATTTGGGTCAATTCCTATCAACCCTAATTATTTCAGATTTTTCGCTCCGCAAACTTCGGAGATAAGGGAGGGAATGGTATTTTTCAGTCATTTTTCATCATATGTCAAAAACTGTGAGACATAAAATTAAATGAAATAGTAGATTGTTATACAAGGGTGGAAAGAAATCAATTCCCATACGAGGTATTTAGACGCACGAGCGAAGCGAGGGCGGCTATAGTCCGAGTGGGAATTGATGACTTTCACCCGTGTTAAACACTCTACTTTTCATTTCAAATTTAAGGAAAGTAAAAAATAGTAGTTTTCTTTAACGGAATTGGGGGTCGACATTTCAGAATCGCTTGAACTCATTTTTAATCAAATAATTTCGGTACAGAGTTAGTATTCCGCCAAATTATACATAGTCTTTTTTAATTTAAATTTCAAATATGGAACACACCGCCCGCGTCACCGCAGCGGGCCATCCCACTATAATAGGTATTTTTTTTAATTCACAGTGGCCGTATACACTCACAAGACCGCAGCATTTTTTTTTAATCGATTTTTTTCTTAATTATGTAAAAAAAAATATAGCCGACTAAATAACCAATTTTAGTTCTATTTTTAAAATTCATTCCCGCCCTAGAGAGGGAAGCAATTACTATGAGTCTTTCCCGCCCAAGGGAGGGAAGCATCGTTTTCGACCCGCTGCTCTGATCAAACAAACACTACTTTCCGAGTATGAGAAATGAAAATATATTTTGAAATGTGCAGATCAAGCCGTTTCATGTGATAAATGTCACTCGACCTAGTAACCCCACTTTGAAATTTTGGACCCCTTTTTGCAATGAAAATAAAAATATTTTTTGACTTTTTTCATTTATATTATAGTTGGACAAGCATTCTTTCTAATGAGATGGCTCCCATTATTTTTTTATTGTCTAGATCGATAGAAGTTACGATTTTATTAAATGTTGTGAAAAAATTATTGAAATCGGATAAGAAATGACGAAGCTACAGCGATTTGAAAAACGATTCAGAAAGGTCGCTAGACCACTGCTGACGTCATGTGTCACGTTCGACGCCGAGCCGTAGTACTTCATAGTACGAGCCTATCTCTATAGATGCGATTAATTCCAAAAGTTCTGAACGGATTTTATTTCAGTTTTCACCATTTAGCCGGCCTAGCATGACCACGATAGAAACGGGTTCTGTCTACATAAAAATAGACAAAGTGACAGATTGTAGAAACATTTCTACCGTTTCATTCATAAAACGTAGAAATGTTTCTACAATCTGGTTATCATATGTGTAAATTTACTCTTTAGATAAAATACTAATTAAATACAAATCTGGACTTAATTTTCAAATAAAACCATCCCAAGTGAAGTAACATTCATCTGACAAGTGTAATTCATTTGAAAAAGTAACAAAAAGTGTGTTAGTTGAACGATTTTATGTGTGAACAGTTAAAAATTTCAAATCACAACTGGTCAGCCGGTGAGTGCATGACAAGACATTTTACGCATAGTGCACGCAACTCCCGCGGTTACGCAGTGCGCATAAGAAACACTACGGCGTGCGCCTATGCGCAGTGACGTATCCGAGCGCTCGCGCCAAAGATAACGTAACGAAGACGGCGCATTGTTTTCTACCTACTTTACTCTGCCTCTGGGAGGACGATAACTTGTTATTTATTTTAACATTTTTCTTGATAATATCTACCATGTCTAGTGATTCAGAACGTTCTAAAATCTTTAAAAATGACTCGACCCCCACCCGTAACGTGTCCACGAATAGAGGCAATAAAAGACACGCTAGTGGATCTCCATCTCCGCCATCACCTTTATGTGATAAAGAAGAGATTCGCTCAATTATCCAAGAGATAATTAAAGCAGAATTCAGCGAGATGCTGACGCAATTCAAAGAAACCGTGATCAGCACAATGAACAACGAATTAGAAACAGTCAAGGCGGAAATGAAGGAGATTATAAAATCTATGCAATTCATTAACAAACAATTTGAAGATTTTGAGAGGAATCAACAAGCATCTATCGAAACTATAAAAAAATTAGAATTAGAAAATACGGAACTGAAGACAGCAATGGGGAATCTTAATATGCGAATCAATAACTTGGAGCAGCAATCCCGATCAAATAATTTGGAAATACAATGTATGCCTGAATCCAAAAATGAGAATCTATACACTATTGTCAACCAACTCGGGCAAGTGGTCAACTGTGACATTCAAGAGAAAGACATATTAAATTGTACGCGTATTGCCAAAACCAATCCAACCAGTGCCCGCCCACGATCCATAGTTGTCCAGTTGTCATCACCTAGGTTGCGCGATCAACTCCTAGCATCAGTTATTAAATACAACCAAATTAACCCCCAAGAAAAACTAAACTGCAGACATCTTGGCTTTGCCGATCGCACGTCCCCTGTCTATGTTGTTGAACACCTTTCACCCACCAACAAAACTCTTCATGCTGCGACTAGGATTAAGGCTAAGGAAATGAACTACAAGTACGTTTGGGTCAGAAACGGCAAAATATTTGCTAGGAAGGTCGACGGCGCAGAATACATACTCATTAAGAACATGAATAGTCTAAGTAAAATCATATAACTTTATTTCTATTATTACTTTTAAGCGCATGTTAGAGTAACCTGCCTATATTTCAAAATTCAATAGTCTAAATATCTACTACCAAAATTGTAGAGGTTTGAGAACTAAAACTAATACCTTTTACTGTTTGTGTTTTACTTTTACTGTTACTGTGTGTTTTACCTTGGTTGTATGAACTATGATGTACTAATATTAACGGAAACCTGGCTTAATAGTAGTGTACTTAGCAGTGAACTATTTGATGATAGGTATGTTGTTTATAGAAGAGATAGGGAGACAACAGGGTTCCATTGTAATAAAGACGGAGGGGGAGTTCTAATTGCCGTTTCAACAAAAATCAACTCAAAACGTATTGATACATGGCAAAGTAAATGTGAAGATCTTTGGGTCACCATTGATATTTCAACTACGCATACATCACGGCAAATAGCGCTCTGTGCAGTTTACCTTCCTCCACCTGTATGTCTTCCAACAATTGAACATTTCATCGAACACTGTAATACTGTTTTCGAAACAACAAATATCCCTATTTGTATAATCGGGGATTTTAATTTGGGCAAAATAAACTGGACCCCAGGGGCCATTAACAATTCACTTCCCAACACATGTTTAAGACTACTAGAATTCATGAATGTTAGTAAACTTACTCAGCACAACATTGTAAAAAACTGTTCTGCGCGTATTCTGGACCTAATCTTATCTACAATACCTTCATGCACAGTGAGTGAATCTAGTTCCTCTTTAACCGTTGTTGATAAACTGCATCCTCCACTTGATCTTACTCTTACATTACTGAAAGAATCTTATCTCCCATACAATAAACATAACATACGGAAAAACTTTTATAAAGCTAATTACGAACAAATTAAAACCTATCTAAACGAACAGGATTGGAATCAACAATTTGCGAATAGAAACGATGTAGATAGCATGTTGAAAGTATTCTATGATGTGTTAAACTCTGCAATAATTAAATTTGTACCGAATTGTAAGCCTATGACCAGCCATTATCCCCCGTGGTTTAACAAGGCAATTATAAAAACTCTGAAAGAAAAAAATAAGTTAAGACTGCGATTTAAGAAATATAGAAACCCGCTAGATGAAGTAGAGTTAAAATTGGTAACAAAACGTTGTCAAAATTTAGCTAAAAGCCTATACAATGATTACATGAAAAACCTTGAATTAGATCTAAGAAAAAATCCCAAACTATTTTGGAATCACGTAAAGGCTAAACGCGGAGGATCTAGTGCCTATCCGCAAACAATGACTGACGGTCAGACTACAACAAGTAATGCCTCGACTATCTGTGATCTTTTTGGAAATTATTTCTCATCTGTTTATACCCCTAATCTTGACACTGAATTTAAGAATGACTCAGATTTTCTTGATACTCTAGAAACTAATAGCCAGTGCCTAACAATCCCAGAATTGGATTCTGATTCCTTACTCAAAAAGCTACAATCCGTAAACATCAGTAAAGGAGCAGGGCCTGACGCTATTCCGCCCTTATTTATTTCTGCCTGTGCACCGGCTTTGGTTTCACCGCTACAGATAATATATAAAGTATCACTAGCCACAGGAACTTTTCCATCCGAGTGGAAAAAGGCCAAAGTTGTTCCTGTGCACAAATCAGAGGACAAAGACACTATTTCCAATTATCGGCCTATTGCGATTCTCTCCACCTTTGCTAAGATATTTGAGTCGATGATCTGTCCTCACATCCAATGCCACTTCAGACTTTATCTTAGCGATCACCAACACGGTTTTGTCCCATCAAGATCTACTACCACAAATTTGCTGTCTTTCTCGGAATCCCTGATAGAATCTATTGACTCAAATAAACAATTTGATGTGTTGTACACTGATTTCAGCAAGGCCTTCGATAAAATTTCGCATTCCATACTAATTCATAAATTAGCAATGTATGGTATCACGGGACCCTTGCTGAAATGGCTGAAATCTTATTTATCTAAGCGTGAATTCTATGTTGTCGTAAACGGTTTTCGATCTTCTACTGATTATTGCATGACTTCCGGTGCCCCGCAGGGATCTCATTTGGCCCCCATATTATTTAATATATTTATAAATGACCTTCCCCACTGTCTTTACTACTCGGAGTGTTTTTTGTATGCCGATGACTTAAAGTTTGCCAGAAAAATTGAATCAACAAGTGATATCGATCTCCTGCAAGACGATCTAAATAGGGTCATTCAGTGGTGTAGGAATAATAAAATGGAACTAAACTGCAAAAAATGTTTCCATTTGTCATTTACTAGGAAGGCTCACCCTATACAGTCGGAGTACTTTATAGACAACCGAAGAATTCAAGAAGTGGAAACAATTAGAGATCTGGGAGTGCTGTTTGATAAAAAGACCACCTTTGTCCCCCACATAGAAAATGTCATTAAAAAAGCATCCAAAATGTTAGGTTTTGTGATACGAAATACCAAGGGCTTCAAACAGGTTAGCACTAAAACAATGTTGTACAATAGCCTTGTACGAAGCGTCCTGGAGTATTGCAGTGTTGTATGGAGACCACACTACGCCACGCATAAACTGCTCTTAGAAAGGGTCCAAAAACGGTTCCTATGGCACCTTGCATTTTCCAGAGGGAAACACAAACAACTGCCCTCCTACAATACCCGTCTGCAACACTTCAGGATGCACTCCTTGTCTACTAGAAGAGACGTAATGGATGCAATGTTTCTCCTTAAACTACTCAGAAACAAAATTGACTGCCCCAACATACTGAGCCTCCTAAAGTTCCGTGCCCCAGCCCGATATCCTCGAAATCACATCACACCATTACATCCCCCCTTACGCAGAACAGTTCTGGGTGCAAATTCACCAATCTCAAGACTGTGTAAAGTAGTAAACAGCTGCAGTGACCTGGTCGATATTCACTGTGACAGTCTTGGAAAATGTAATAAAATAATTAAGGAACAATTCTCACATAACCAATAGGTAATCTTAGTATCCTACTTATAATGTAATGTTACAATGTGATATTTTATTCTACCTTTTTTTGTTTTGTTTTGTATTTATTGAATTATTATTAGTGTAGTTTTTATTAATATGTTTTTATAATTTTTTGATGAACTTTTCATACAATTGTGAATTAATTTATTGGGTAACTGAATTGAATTGCAATAATTTGAAATAATTTATGAATTTTTAAATAAATTAATTTGCTTTACGTTAATTATAATGTTTAACCATTAATGCATGTGCATGTTGTGTTAGCCTGTAAGTAATTGTTACACTTATAAATGTATTTATAATGAATAGACTATTATAATTGCGTTGTGTAAACAATTGTAGGCTAACCAAAATAAATAAATAAATAAATAAATAAAATCTGTTTCTATGTAGACAAAACCCGTTTCTATCGTGGTCATGCTAGGCCGGCAGGATAGATTAATGGTCGGGGAAGCTTTATGTGGATAGGTAATTTATAAATCTTTTGTTTATACTAACTCTAGGTACCTCGATTTATGTAAAGAAAGATGCAATAAAACAACTGCTTGAAAAGGTATAAATTCGCGTGCAGTGCCGAAACCGTTTAATTTAAGTGAATACAATGTATGGTGAAATTAATGCCAATTTATAGCTCTACAAATAAGTCCGCGACATCATATACCTACCTAAAACGCTAAAACTTATGCATAAGCGAAAATTAATACATTTTTGTTTCAAAAAAACATTAAATAATATTATGCAACATTTAGGTGAATTTATAGCAATACAATATTATTCCGTACCAAAATAAATAATTTCATCATTTTGAGTAGGTATACTCTACTACTCTACTTGTGACGGAGTCATCCTTCTTTCATCATTTAGTGCTGGCAATCTTCCATTGCTGGCCACTTCATTCATCCCATTCTTCTAAATTCGGTTTAGATTTTAACTTTAAATTTCAAAATTAGAACATCTCATATTTTTTTGCATTGTTTCGTCATTCTTTGTCTGGTCTCCAACGACATCACTTGTGACCGCTGAACCGCTGTATAACTGTTATTATTTATTACCTACTACCTATTTATCGAGTGTGCAAAGCTATAAGCAAATAGTCTCTTTTTGTAACAGTTATTTTTATACCTCTGTGTAACGTTATAAAGTGCAAATATACAACCTACGTCTCGCAATACACCTCTCCAACCATCCTGCAGTGTTTTATTTATTCTACCAAGATTTGTTTCTGTAGAGACTCCCTCTGATAGCTAGCCGAGGCTGAGAGGACGGAGGAGGGAGGCACTCTGCGACATACTTACTGGTGATAAAATTCGCCCTTTACAGCATTCGATTTGGCCGTATTAATTTTATGCATACGCGGTGCAAGGCGAAAAAACAAAAACGGCTAAAAATATTTTAAATTTCATTGTTGTATTGTTTATAGCTTACCACAAAATTTAAAGCATGTGCCACCTCAATCGGTCGAGTAAAGCCCTTAGCCCAAGATACAGCTTGACCTCCTTGCAGTAGACAGCTTCATACAAAACGGAGGTCACGATTAGATGGATTTAGTAAAATAATGTTTTACACGGTGATTTTGATATGATTTCTTATCACGGCGGTACCTAAACTGTAAGTACTTCATAGTACATCTTATGATTTAATAATATATCGTAAATAATCTAAGTTTTGAATATTGTATCAAATTCCCGAGCAGTATTTAACTTTAGCGCGCGAAAAATGTATGGGAAATCGTGCGATCGCGGGTGGCAACGTGACGTGACACTTGCCGTCACTGACGAAGTTTTATGGCCGGCCGCCCGTTTTGCAAAACCAAGCTTATAAAACACGCTATAATTAGTCATTTCTGAATGGATCTTCGTCATCCAAAAAACAAAAATTATCTATATTTTCCACTGAACACGGCACTGTGCTTGTCTAAGATTTGATTGAGTGAGCCATCCTCATTGTTCCAAATTTCAAGTCGATAGCATTAGAAGTTGCTGAAATAAGCAGTGCTGTGACAGACATCCAACCCTAAAAATGCTTGCCCAACTATTATACTATTAACCTATAATGAAGTTAAAAAATATTTTTTCACACCACCTCGAAAATGTCAAATTATATGTCATGTAACCAATAACCATCGATCACTAATAAAAAACTAGATACACAATCAGCGTCAAAAAATGTCCTCACCGAATGACCGCCCACTTGAACATTTGGGTGGTCTTTTCGTCTAGTAGCATTCGAACGCTCCGACGGTAAACATGCCTCAGTGCTCGTTTAAAAATTGTAAAAATCACACGTCTAGGACGCTTAGGTGAGGTAAAAAGGTTCCAGATGAAAACCAGCGCCAAGTACTTGTGACTTGGCATTATGCTGATCTGAAACCTGTTTGGGCCAGCCGTGAGACACAATTAAACCTTTGCGGGAACGCAAATTAGTGTACCTAACGTTTTTGTATTTATTTTTATTGTTTTGTGTTCTGATTTGCTGTAGGTACCTTACCATAATGTCTGTGTCTTTTATGTGCTGTGTCCAAATAAATATTTTTCTTTCTTTCTTTCTTTCTTTCTTTCTTAAAAAGGATGGAATTTCATATTTTTGGTAAGTATTATTATTATCATTATATAATTGTTAACACTGTATTGTAAATACTGATATTTTGTCAAGAAATCATCGTAAAAACATTATTTTAAATTAAGTCGTAATAAATAGCAGGCGATATAAAGCAGCTCAATTGTAAAGACTCTTACTAAACGTATTAATCATACTATCGCATGCCCACTTAAATTGTTTGGGTTATGCGTGTGGTCGTAAAATTTTATTACTTCTTTTGGCACTTAGTAATTCTGACTTTAATGCATGCGTATAAGGTTGAAGTTGTTTTGATGTTTATTGAGCAGTGGGTACCGGTCGTAAAATTTTATTGCTTTTTGTAACAGCTTTGTGAATTCGACTTTAAACATTGCAGTTAAGGTTGAAATTACATTAATATATATTTATTTTAAGTAACACACACACACAATACAATAATTGGCGACATTTCTAAGAGAACTTTTGCATGAGATTGTGTATCTAGTTTTTTATTAGTGATCGATGCATGTAACTCTAACCTAAAGTAGGTAGGTCATTAAAGCCCATGGGCAATAATATTGTACTGAATTTCATTATAACCCTTGGTTAATAATGTGATTTGAATTTGGAACATCAACTTTCGTATGAGAACAGTTTTACCACAGAGACTTGCACCAAAAAGAACTTGTTCGAAAATCGAACTGGTCAGCACGTGTAGAAAACAAAAAAAGGCGCGAATATTACAAATCGCGTTATTCCAAACGACAAATTGTTTTAAAAATTTCGAGTGACGACAGTGATATGACTATGAATTATTAACAATCAAGAAAAACATCCATGGTACGGTCAGCTTGACATTGGTCTATAGTGACACGCTGTTGAGTCAGTCCTAGCCATGCTAGAGGCGTACATGTCAGAGTAATATAGTTAGCTAGTGTAACTACCTTTATATGAAGAAACTAATAGATCCTACACTACTGTAATCAAAACTTTATTAGAACATATTTAAAAAACTCTGATTCTAGTAGGTACCTACTATTGCTTTTTATTTTCTCGCAGGTGTGAAAAGTAGAGTATACTCCTCGGCGATAAAACGTGTCTTTGTCTAGGGCGAGCTTGAATCCCTCGCGCACTCGGGATTCAATATGACGCCCATGACATAAGACACTGCTTTATCCCCTTGGTGCATAATCTACTATTAGTTTCATTGAAAGAAAATTGGACATTCGGGTTCTACCTAGGTAGGTACTATCCTGTTTTTGGGTTTACCATAATTAGGGTTCCGTACCAAAATGGTAAAAAAGGAACCCTTGTGGTGCGACTTCGTCTGTCTGTCTGTCTGTCTGCACACCTGCTTATTTCAGCAACTACTAATGCTATCGACGCTACGTGAAATTTGGAACAGTTATAAAAAATGCTTGCCCAATTTTATTGCAAATGAAAAAAGTCAAAAAATATTTTTATTTTTATTGCAAAAGGGGCCGGAGTTGTGGTCCGAAATTTAAAAGTGGGGTTACTAGGTCAAGTGGCATATCATATGAAAGGGCTTGATCTGCATATTTCAAAATATATTTTTATTTTATTTTATGTTTCACTGTTTTCGTCATATGATGAAAAATGGCTGAAAAAATATCATTCCCCCTTATCTCCGAACTTTGCGAAGCGAAAAATCTGAAATAATTAGAACTGATAGAAATTGACCCAAATATTGCATCAAAAATAAAACGATGTTCCTAACTAATACAGATTTTTCAAAATCATCAAAATTCCTTCACAAACAAACTTAGTTATACGGTCCGGTTTTTTTCACTTTATACGTCCAAAAATGATACGGAACCCTCGGTGCGCGAGTACGACTCCCACTTGGCTGGTTTTTTTTTTACCTACCTACTTCATAATTTATCTAAAAAAGCTTTTTCCAATAAAAATATACTAGGTAGGTACTTTAAAATTTCAATGTTTTTTTTATTTTTACGTGTCCACAAGGATCTAATCCGTAAACTGTCAAAATCTTACTGTCATTTCTGTCATTTAGCACAGGGTTGCCAACCCATAAAATAATATTTGTAGTGATATAAATAAGGTTATTATTTTTATTTCTTCAAAAAAAAACGCAGGCCTGTAAAATTATTTTGAAAGCACAAAAATATCAAAATAATTACGCTCGTTGAGCCTATAGTACATATTGCTGTTCGTGATTTAGTACCAAGCCCCATACATTTATTGAACGTCTCCTTTCAATTTCTAAACGATTATAAGAATAAACTGAACATTTTTTTAGTCTAGCCGTGTCTGTATACTGTGTGAAGGCTGTCATTTCTCGTTGACAGTGATACAGTGACGTCACTGTAAAGTACACCGCAATGTTTTGATACAGTGACGTCACTGAAGCGTCAGCTTCCCTAGTCACGCACATTATTACAAATCCAGAATCGCAACAAACAAAAAACGGCCGGGACTTTATGTCCTTAGGTTCCTGGGGGGTGATTCTCGCGGGTGATATATTGATATCGAATTCGATATATATCGCAACAAATGTCAAAATTGTAGGGATTTTGACAGTTGTTGCAATATATATCGAATTCGATATCAATATCGAACCCCCGAGAATCACCCCCCTGTCTATAGATTATATGTCTATGGTTCCATGAATGGTAGCCATTTAGTGTTGCCAATTTAAATATTATTTCGTCTGTTTATCTGTCACTAGTGGTGATTCTGTTTTATGCATTACAGTTGACATAAAATCTATAGACAGAGCCTAAGGACATAAAGCCGCTGGCCGTTTTTTAACCGACTTCAAAAAAAAGGAGGTTATCAATTCTATATGTATGTATGTGATATTATTGAAACTGCACTATATTCACATATGATAATCTTTAAGGGTTTCCAAACAAATATACAACGTTTTATAGGTGTAGGTATGTATGTATGTTTGTCCATGAATTTCTCGGAAACTATTAATTGGATACTTCAACTTAGGGAACAGTGCAAGTTTCATCAAAATCGGTTCAGCAGTTTTTAAAATATGGAATAATACGTGTAAAGTGTGACGGCCTTTTTTTTTTTTTGGGTGGGAAATCATCAAATAACTTCTTCCGCTCTGGGTGGAGCGGAAGGGCGTGTCAGACTTTTACTGACTAAAACCCACCCGTGTTCCTCCAGTTGCCTTGCCAGGGGCCACTGTATCTTTTTCAAACTTCCCGCAACCCTGGCGGGCATTGGCCCTAGTGGACCCCTTCTGTTTTGCTGACATCTGGCGGCGCGTGGAACACTACGCGCCGCCGACCCGGGCCTGGTCCTTAGCGGACGGCGAGCTACCCATTGCTCACCGTCCGCAAGCCCGTACCTACGGTGGCCGGGAATCGGATAGTTGTATATTTAATCAGTGATTAAAGTTAAGAGACGTCTATTAGTAAGGGGGTAAACAACTACGATAAGGTAGGTACCCTGAAGTTCAGAGATTCGTGGCTTTATGTTAAAATTGGAGGATTCGGTTTCAAGTAATAGAAAGTACTGCTGGCAAAGGAGCGAAGAGCAAGTTTGGTGTGACGCTTTTCAAAAAATCATAACGGAGATTATTCAGGCGCGGTCCCAGGGGCGGGGGGGTCATGGGGGTCATGCCCCCCCCAAAATCGTACAAAAATGCGTCAAACACGGTAATTCACGGTATAGCACGTCGACATTAATCGGTATGACCCCCTTTAAAGTCTTCGACTACAGTATGACCCAAAATCTAGGCTGTTACCGTTGTTGTGGTGGTTTAAAAAAAACATTAACCTAACGCGGTTATGGCACAAAAAAGTTAGCAACACTAATATTTCGAGAAACATTTTTAATTTTCTTTTCTTTTCTGTTAAAATTGCGTTGCGTTATTACGTTACGTTGGTAAAGATTCTTGGTTGGTATAGTCTCTGGTATTGTCCTACCATATAAAAAAAATTGTTACAGTACACGTTTCTCGATGTAAAATAAGTATAAAAACTTACTAAAGTTAAACTTAAATGTTATAATCTATAATCTTTTTTCGTTTTCGTAGATTTAAGGAGAATAAAATTCTTTAGATAGGTAATGTATTCTGGGTTATAAAAAAATAGCATAGACAACATGCGTGTAAGCTTTTTCAAGCTTCACGAAAACAACGGATTAGTATGTATGGTAGTGCGTTAGACTGATTGCGCCGCAAATTATTTTCTCGGGTGAGTTATTATATTTGTCGATAACACCATCTACTTCTTTCCGTTTCTTGTATAATTAACTAACAAAAGTTTTTGTTTCAAGCAATGTTACGATTCTTAGCAAACATCCTCAATATCTATGCGGGGTGTGTGCTCTATATTTTCATTTACAACAATAAAGAATTTGTTAATTATTCTAGTATTAGGAATTCTCATTAACTTTGTACATAAAACAAATCATTTCATTCACAATTCGTAATGTTGAATAATCCTAAGACTCAATTTTTATCTATGCATCGTGAAGAGGTTATAGCTTGTAAAGTCCTTCCTAATTTAGGTATTCTTTTTTTCAGTGATACGTATGGTGAGGAATGAATGTGAAAAAATTCTCAGAGTTTTGATTTTCAAGGGAACAAATTTTCAATAAGTTGTAACAAACAGAATGGCAACTTTAGAGCAACAAGCCTCCAAACTTTTGGATTTCAACCAGAAATTAGACATCACTCTACTTGATAATATAGTTGGATGTCTTTACTCCACTGTTGGAGAACAACAACGTACTGCACAGGAGATACTGACAGCACTAAAGGAACATCCTGATGCTTGGACTCGAGTTGATACTATTTTGGAGTATTCACAAAATCAGGAAACAAAATACTATGCCTTACAAATATTAGAACAAGTTATACAAACAAGATGGAAAATATTACCAAGAAATCAATGTGAAGGTATTAAGAAATACATTGTTGGTCTCATTATCAAAAACTCATCAGATCCCGTAACAATGGAGAGTAACAAGGTGTATTTGAAAAAACTCAATATGATCTTGATACAAGTATTGAAACGAGAATGGCCCCACAACTGGGAGACTTTTATAAGTGATATTGTGGGTGCATCTAAGACAAATGAAAGCCTTTGTCAAAACAACATGGTGATTTTGAAGCTACTTAGTGAGGAAGTGTTTGTTTTTAGTACAGGACAACTCACTCAAACAAAAGCAAAACATTTAAAAGACACCATGTGTTCTGAGTTCAGTCAAATATTTCAACTCTGTCAATTTGTACTTGAAAATTCACAAAATGCACCATTAGTGGATGCCACTCTCCATACCCTGCTACGATTTTTAAACTGGATTCCTCTTGGGTATATATTTGAAATGAAGTTAATAAGCACACTCATATTTAAGTTTTTAAATGTACCAATGTTCCGTAATGTAACATTAAGCTGTCTGACAGAGATTGCTGGAGTGACCGTAAGCAACTATGAGGAGCAGTTTGTTGCTTTGCTTGTGCAAACTATGGAGCAGCTTGAAGCCATGCTCCCACTCACTACCAACATACGCGAAGCGTATGCTGCTGGTCGGGATCAAGAGCAAGTATTTATCCAAAATCTTGCTTTATTTCTGTGCACCTACTTGAAAGAGCATGGGCAACTTATTGAAAGAAGAGGGCTTACAAATACTCTAATGAATGCTCTCCGGTATCTTGTTTTAATATCAGAGGTGGAAGAAGTTGAAATTTTTAAGATTTGTTTGGAATTTTGGAATGCACTAGCTGCTGATTTGTACAAGATTGCACCATGCTCACATACATCAAACATGTACACACTTGGGAAGAGTGTTGGTAGAAAAGCATTGTATTCAGATGTGCTGAGCAGTGTTCGCTACATAATGATCTCTAGAATGGCCAAGCCTGAAGAAGTATTAGTGGTGGAGAATGAGAATGGTGAAGTTGTGCGAGAGTTTATGAAGGACACTGATTCAATTAATTTGTATAAGAATATGAGGGAAACCTTGGTTTATTTGACGCATTTGGATTATCAAGATACAGAACGCATTATGACAGAAAAACTTCAGAACCAGGTAAATGGCAGTGAATGGTCATGGAAAAACCTGAATACATTGTGCTGGGCTATTGGCTCAATTTCAGGTGCAATGATGGAGGAAGATGAAAAGAGATTTCTTGTTGTTGTAATTAAAGAGCTGTTAGGGCTTTGTGAACAGAAAAAGGGGAAAGATAATAAAGCTATTATAGCTAGCAATATAATGTATGTGGTGGGCCAGTACCCCAGGTTCTTAAGAGCTCATTGGAAATTTTTAAAAACTGTTGTGAATAAACTTTTTGAATTCATGCATGAGACTCATGATGGTGTCCAAGACATGGCATGTGACACGTTCATAAAGATTGCAATTAAATGCCGGCGTCATTTCGTCACTACACAGGTTGGTGAAGCTTGTCCATTTATTGAAGAAATCTTAAGCACAATCAGTTCCATTATCTGTGATTTACAAACACTTCAAGTGCATACTTTCTATGAAGCTGTTGGATACATGATTAGTGCACAGGTGGATCAAGTAGCTCAAGAGCAGCTTATTGAGAAGTATATGCTGCTGCCTAATCAGGTTTGGGATGATATAATATCACAAGCATCGCACAATGTGGATATCTTGAAGGATCCAGAGGCTGTTAAACAGCTTGTGAGTATTCTCAAAACGAATGTACGTGCCTGCCGTGCCCTAGGGCATCCATATGTTGTGCAGCTGGGTAGAATATATTTGGACATGCTCAATGTTTATAAAGTAATGTCTGAAAACATCAGCCAGGCCATTGCTTTGAATGGTGTTGTTGTGACTAAGCAGCCACTAATAAAGAACATGCGAATAATTAAGAAAGAGACACTAAAGTTGATTGCTAGTTGGGTATCTCGATCTACAGATAATAGCATGGTTTTGGAAAATTTCATTCCTCCACTTTTAGATGCAGTACTCTTGGATTACCAAAGAACTGCAGTGCCAGATGCACGAGAACCTGAAGTTTTATCATGCATGGCTGCAATTGTTTATAAGCTAGGAGGACATATAACATCTGAAGTGCCGAAAATATTTGATGCTGTTTTTGAATGTACTCTTGAGATGATTAACAAAGACTTTGAAGAATATCCTGAGCATAGGACAGAGTTCTTCCTTTTATTACAGGCAGTGAATACACATTGTTTTAAGGCATTCCTAAGCATACCTCCAGCACAGTTCAAATTGGTATTGGATTCCATTATTTGGGCATTTAAGCACACAATGAGGAATGTGGCTGACACTGGTCTTCAGATCCTGTATAGGTTGCTGCATAACGTAGAGCAACATCCACAGGCCGCACAGAGTTTTTACCAGACCTATTTGTGTGATATTTTAGAACATGTGTTTAGTGTGGTAACAGACACATCTCATGGCGCCGGCCTTACGATGCATGCTACAATATTAGCTTATATCTTCTCACTTGTGGAGGCTGGGCGAGTTACAGTGCCACTTGGGCCCACACCAGATAATGTCCTCTATATTCAGGTAAGAATATAACGTTTTGATCTAACCTCTAACCAGGAATAAGTAAGAGTAATGCCCGCCTTAAGGTAGGTCCACATTAGTGACATTTCGCGGAACCGAACACCGTGACCGTGACAAAGTCGGGTGTCTGTACCGATAGTGTGGACAGGATTTGTTACGCGTACAAATGTTACGATCATTTATCCGTCTCATACTACCATAAAATTTTTGTTCAATCCTGAACATTGTACGTACTGCCAGTCACAAATGTGGACAGTGTTTTGCTTTTGTCACGGTCAAATGACACGGGTCACGGGCCGATCCATCCAAAGTGGATTTTTTTTCAAAAGACGTCCGGTACTGTCTCGGTGTGCGGGAGACGTTCACTTTGCCATTTTTGTCACACGTGCAATCCCGCGTGTCATCGCGCTGGTACCTACAGGGGATTGATGAATCGGGCAAATGCATATCGAATCGCGACAAGAAAACACCCGCTCCCCGCCGCAAAATGGCATCCATCGCTAGTTAGACCGTGTCAGCTAGCAGGCTGGCACCGGAGTCCGATCCGACGTAATTAATGTAAACCTCCACCCGATCACACTTTCTGTAACAAGTCGGCGGCGATGTCACGTTGTTCGGTTCGGCAATGTGGACCAACCTTTACATTATCCAATACACTAGAAATTAGTATGCTAGGTTGCCTGTCAAATTCACCTACAAATTGGATAATGTAATGACTATTATGTTACTTTTTAAGTTTAAGTTACATGTTATCCCCTCTTTGTATTCTTTTGTTAGTTAGTATATAAAAATAATCATAAATCATATAAGTAATTCTTTCAGTGTTAGTTACAGATAATTTTAAACAACCTATTTATCATGAAATTATCATACTTACTCTGAATCATACTACCTACTAATAGTTTTGTAATTTTTGAAAATGTGTGTATATCTTTTCAGGAATATGTGGCCAACCTACTAAAAAGAGCGTTCCCCCATTTATCAGACAATCAAATTAAAATCACAGTTCAAGGGCTGTTCAATTTGGATCAGGATATCCCTGCATTCAAAGATCACTTAAGAGACTTTTTAGTTCAAATAAGAGTAAGTGTTTGTAATCTATTAACCATTATGATTATTGATTATGTTTGCTTTACTTATGATTAGAGATCGGATAATCGGATGCATATCAAACATCCTGTATCGATTTTTAGAAATCGAAAGCCTCTTTTGAGCGTTTGGCGACATCTATCGGAATCTAATACGATGTAGGTATAGTTGGTGATATCACATCGATGTCCTATAAATGCAAAATTAAAGGCATTGAGTTGGAGCTTGTTTCCGATGATGTCGTCGAATGCTCATAAGAGGCGTATACAAAGGGATTTAAAATTTCGAGTGAGGCACGGCAGCGGTCGCGAGTTCAAATACCGCTCGGGTCATTAGATTTTTGAAAATCTCTTATATTTAATAACAGAAAAGTAGAGAAGCATAACATGGCTTTGACATGTTTCAAATTCACAAATATAAAATAAAATACTAGTGTAAAGAAAAGTCTTCAAATAATCCAAGAAAATTTAATGAAAATAATATATTATGACAAGGGCAGCCGCCATAGCTCACAAAAAACAATCGCTTACTACTCTCATGCCCCCTATCGGCACGTCGAGGAGTTACATTCCATATTTAAAATACCCAGCGTTACACAAGTGCTTAAGTGCCAGCGGCCTTGAGTGATTTGGATTTCGGCGGTATAGCTTGAGTGTTCTGCGCTGAGCTCACGCAACGCGACATACGTCCACCGAGCAATACGACTCGCCTATCAAGGAGCGCGCTGTGCCGAATTAGACGTATTATTACTTTTTAGTAACGAATTTTGATAAAACACTATACCCTCCTTTTGGGCTTCGCCGCAGTCGGGTAAAAAAGAACACTCTAACTGAAAGTTAGATAGGTAGTTAAATTATCTTGAAAATGGTGAAGGTTTCGTAAAAATACGCTCAATAGTTTTCGCGCGATCTTCACTTTTTTGAACGCGTTACACCTAACTTTACAAATTAATATTACACTACATAGATAAACGTAATCTAAAATATACTCTAATCAAATTATTAAAAAAATGCTCTAGTTTAGCATATTTTTTTTCAAATCATTAACACTACTCGTTTAGACGTGATCTTTAGTTTAAAATCTTTAAAGTCGTATATCTGCACCTTAATGATGATTACGAAGTGTTGAACACAATAGACATTCGATGCATAGTACTATGGCTTTTCGGCGAAACGGACACTCGATCATGGCTATTCGAAATAGTGGTATACATCGATGCTATGGAATTTCGGTAATTCGGACGTTCGATCTGATGACTTCGGGGAATTAGCCATCAGGCTATGACATTCGAAATCAAGCAGTAAATTCATTATAATTTTAGATATTACCAGCCAAACCCTTAAAGTAAATTCTGATTAACCCTGTGGTTTTTTGGTCATCTTTAGTTTTTCCTACAAAATCGGAAGTCGTAAAGTTGTTATCAAGTGATAATATGGGATACTTATAGGTACTATGTTTGGTTTCTGTTGAAGCTGGGTTTTTGTTAAGCCAAATGTACCCAATTTCCTGAGTTAAAATTGAGATTTGGGAACTATTATTATGGAGTTTGTCGACAAGGGCTTATCAAATTATTGTCCAGTTTTTCATCCATAATGGTGCTAATTCTGGTGTACATCGCACTAAAATAATTTTAATCACACCTATCTCTGTGCTTAAAAATATATCTTTAAATGGGACAGAAAATATTATTAATATAAATCGTCAAAATAGTCGCGACCTATTGCGATAATGATTCACGTTAAAAATAAGCAAGTGGACTAATTTGGCAGGATTATGTCTACTATCTTTTTCTCATGTTTTTTTGTTAGACACTAAGAAACTAATTTAGTATCACTATGGTGCCGATTCTGTTGTAAACAACAGAATCGGCACCATAGTGATACTAGTTTAGTTCGTAAACGAACTAAACTAATTTATATGATATTTAATCCTGTCAAATTAGTCCACTTGAATAGTTGTAATGTCAATTTAGTCGTATTCGCAAAAGGTCACGACTATTTTCCCGTAAATGACAAGGGCGTCGACTAACTTGACAGTTAGTCGACGCCATTCGTCAGTCGCCAGTCGCCAGTCGACAAATATTTTGTCCTTTTTTAACCGACTTCAAAAAAGAAGGTTCTGTATTCGTCCCGTATGTATGTATGTATGTATGTATGTAAGTATGTATGTAAGTATGTATGTAAGTATGTATGTATGTATGTTTGTATGTGCGCGATTTTCTCAAAAACTACTGATTCGATTTGGATGGGGTTTTCACTAACGTAATCTACATACTTTCAGGAAGGTTTTAGTATATAATACATTATGTAATCATTCCTATGTACCAAGTTATAGGCATAAATTTACACACTCCGTAGAAGATTTACTGTTGAACGAATTCGTGAAAGTAATCTAACACGGGATAAAGAACTAAAAACGGTAAAATAAAAAACTTTTTTAACAAAAAATAACCGACTTCAAAAATCCACTACAAATAAAATAATAATTTTGGTTTCGGAAGTCGGTGGCAAAAAAAAGCAAACAAAAACCAAAGCCACCGACTTCCGAAACCAAAATTATTATTTTATTTGTAGTGGATTTTTGAATTCGGTTATTTTTTGTTAAAAAAGTTTTTTTCAATGATATTTTTAAGAATGGGATATAGTGTGATTAAAATTAGTTTGGTGCGATGTTCAACAGAATCAGCACCTATGTCAGTATAGTGAGACTAATTAGTAGTTTAGTTTGTAAACAACAGAATCGGTAACATTGTTAGATGTTTTTAGTTTACAATGTGGAATATCTTTCGTCTTATCAAAGTTACAACAACCGGGTTGACAACATTTAACTATCTGTGAGGTTCATGATGTCATCTCATGGATCTAAATTATATATTATATATTATGAAAGATTATACATATATCGTTCAACTTGAATTTGAAGCTTGATCAAATAAACTGGACCATGTGCAGATGTTGATGTGTATGACAGGGGCAATTATGTTCCCTATTATGCACATTAGAGCACAAAGACTAGAGCTTGATTCAATTTGGTTCATTCATATTTATTATGTATATTGTATGAACCAAATTGGTTTAAGCTCTAGTCTCATTAACATTGGGCGTTAAACTTGGTTGTGTGAGGAGGCCACTAGGCTCTATGAAACAGTCGTCTCTAAATCTACCTATACTGTTCTGTGACAAGTCTGACTTAGGTACGACTATCTGCTGTGGCTTTCTACGGCAAATCTTGGTATATGTAACAGTTGGCATAGCATATATATTAAAAAATATATATATATATATATGCAACATTGCTATTATAAATATTCCTGTGCGAAATGACTACCTTATTTATCAATTCACAACCAGGGACCGAAAAGGTCACCCGTATAGGGGTTAACCCGGGTTATTTTTTTTGAATTAGGTGAAAAACCTTGCATAAAGGTTAACCAGTATTCTGGGTTAATCAGCCTAATAATAACCGGTTCACGCATAGAGTTCATTTTTGTTCTATTTCATTCGGGTTAATCAGCAATATTAACCGGTAACGGTATCCGTATTAAAGGGTTAACCGGTTATCCTGCATTAAGATTAACCAAAAATATCGGTTAGAGATTTAACCGGTAACCTTTTAACCCGATTAATCGGTCCCTGTTCACAACCTATTTTTAAAAGGGTGGGTGGTGGGCTGGGTAAAAACTATATTGGTGCCGATTCTGTTGTTTACAAACTAAACTAATTTAGTCTCATCATGTCTCTTTCTAACAAAAAACATGAGAAAGGGATAGAAGATATTTAATCCTGTCAAATTAGTCCACTTGCTTCATTTCAATGTGATTTTAGTCGTAATCGTAAAAGGTCACGACTATTTTCCCGTAAATGACAAGGGCGTAGACTAATTTGACAATTCTAAATATTTTATATCCTTTTTCAATGATATTTGTAAGAAAAAGATTAGTGTGATTAAAATTAGTTTAGTGCGATGTTCAACAGAATCAGCACCATTTTCTGTCATCTAAGTTTAGATTGGTCACCATCTGCGATACCCTGATTAATATACCTATTCCCAAGAATATATTAGTCATCATTTTAATTAAAACGGTCTCTAAGTATGAATCATCAAATTAATTTAAATATGTAACTTTTGATCACTTTTTTCTATAGCCCAAATATAAGTTCTGACCTCAAAAAATTCGTTATATCATCAAAATGATACATCTGTCACCTAATAAATAGATGTATCACCTAATAAATAGATCAGTTCCATAATTTTATGAAAAAATGCCTAATAGGGATTGGATTGGATTGAGAAAATCGGTTAGCATAAAAATAACATTAGGATCCAAGAGCGAGCGAAGCGAGCTCGCGAACTTGGGCACTCCGACACGGACAGGTTAGGATCGAAGGGGGCTTCAGTGAGCGAGTAAAGCGAGCGAACGAAGCCCCCGTCAACCCGTTCGTGTTAGGTTACTTATAACCTTGCAGACAGAAATAGTAGCGGGGCTCCGTCGACCACCTTCCGTCCTTATTGCTGTAGATTAAAATTTCAGGTGAAATATTCGATAATTTATAATAATATTATTTTCTAGTGATTAAAAATTATTTTTTAGGTAAACATTTTTGTATTGTTTGGTAATTTTTTAGTGACACTTCTATTATTTTGATACTTACCTAATACAATTATTAGATGATCAATATTATTTCCCAGTAATTCTTAATTAATATTTAGGTAAGCATTTTGATATTATTTGGTGATTCAATTTAGATGACAGATCTATTATTCTAGGAACAAACATGATTTATTAGATCACTTAAAATGCATTTGTTAGGTAACTGATTAAATCATACCCTTTTTAAAATCGAATAATATAAATTTTAATATTACAGGAGTATACGGGTGAAGACGACAGTGATTTGTATTTGGAGGAGCGCTTGTTTGCTCTTCGTCAAGCACAGGAGGAGAAGCGAAGAGTTCAGTTATCGGTGCCAGGCATTCTCAACCCTCATGAGTTGCCTGAAGAAATGCAAGATTAATTGTAGAGAAATCCTTAGAAATGGTGGCAGTTCACAATTTATTGTGGATAAAAGTCTGTCTAATATTTGTATTGAATGTTTGAGAGTACTTTGAGGGTAATATACTGTAATTTTAATGTTATGAATCATTTTAATCAATACTAGAAGCTGGAGTCATACGATCATAAATTGTATTCATTGTTTTTGTGACAAACACTGTCCTAAATACTCTCGCAAATTACGTAGAGGTATTTTTAAGGATAATTTAGTTGACGTTATACAGAAGCCGAGTTGTTCAGCTCAACCACGGCAAGCATTGGTTGTCGTAATACAATATAGGTTTAAAAGGTACTTAATTTTTAAGTTTTACCTTTAGGACGTTTGTGCACTTATCCGTATTCAATTCGTATCCGTATTTTTACGTACATTTTACATACGTCATAAAAACGGATCGGTATCGGATACATGTACGTAAAAAAATACGAATAAAAATTGAATGCGTATAAGTGCACAAACGCCCTTACGTCTCAATCTTTGTGATGCTTAACATTTTTATTTATAAAGTATGTATTTTTTTATTCAGATAGTTTTTTTGCTAGGTTTCATAATATTTGAATTTTAACATGTGGACTATTAAAGTTGGCTAGACTAGGCATATTTTGTGGACTGTTGCCATTTATACTGGTCTATATCTTGTGCCTATAAAATGATACCTTATTATGACAGTTTGTACAGAGGACCGCTTGGAACAATGCGAGGTGATGAATGTAAGTAAAAAGGAAATTAACCTTTTCTTTAAAGGTATCTTTTACAAGCACAAGGCTGTTTTGGGCCTTTAATAATTATAGGCAGGAAATCATGCATCCATTTACATTGCTAGTGAGGAAGTAGGATATTTCTATGTTTTTAAGTAATCTTCAAAAAGTAGGTAATGAAATCTCTGTGATGGGAACCAGTGTCGGAATTTCAACATGCACTGCAGAATCTGAGTATTACTGAGTAGATTCTAGGCGAACTTTATAAAGTGACTTGCTGTTAGTAATATTTTTATGTTTTGTTTAATGTTGTCGAAACTAATTTGGTAATGGTTTGGAAATCTAAACATTCAAGGTAAGATTTCCAAATGCATTTTGGGTCCGATTAACTGTCAGTCTTTCAATTTCGTGTTTCAAATAAACCATTAAATAATATGATGACATCGTTTTACTCATTAAAATTTTCATTCGTTTTGTCCATGAATTATGAGAATAATATTACTTTCGCTACAATCTTCCTACGCCGTGCGTTCGGCGCCATTTAAAACGAAGTATTGATGTGGCCGAAAACGTAAAGGTTCATGCACACAATACCATCAAGTCGCCTTCTCGTCTGCGTCAGAATGGCTGGTTGTATGTGGCGTTGGTCAGTGAGAGTTGATTCGAAAATTGCTACATAATTGCTTATATTTGCTACATATAATAAATAATTGCTACATAGCATGTATATTTAGAAATAAAATATTTTTTTTGACCAGCAATCCTGACGTGGGGTAGCAATTATTTAAATTATCCCAAGTGCCTGATAAAATAATAAAGGCAAATACTTAGCGACACCTACATAACTATTTGCCTTTATTATTTTATCAGGCACTTGGGATAATTTAAATCTGTGCCTCCTGTGATAAGTGATACAAGTCAAAAAACGTCATTTTACAGGACAGCAAAAACAAGTTTAAAAAAATCTAGTTCGTTAATTAAGTGGGCTATGTTATATATCAGTGCACTCTTTTGTAGAACAAAACATTTTCTTTCTCTATATAATTTAGAGTTTTTGATAGATATTTAATTTTGGAAGTAATTCATGAAAAACCTGCGACTTGTAACTTTTACTTAGTTTTTTATGTGCTAAAATTAAGTTAATTATGATACTTGTACAGTTAAATTACGTTGCACCAAGCTTGCACCAACAAATTGGCTTAGTGTAAACTGATATACATGAAGTTAAAACGTCTAATAACTCATTTGAATAATAATTCTAGCAAAATGTAGCAAAAGAATTTGTTCAAAGGGATATTACTCTAGTCACATCAAAATTCACGATAAATATACTGAAAAATAAAATGTGAAGTTAAATACAATAGCATTTAAATCACGAAGCACGAAAAATAGTGTGTTAAGTGACCGGTTTTGGGGTTACAACTTGACAAATATCGATTGTCACGAATTTTTTGCCAAAATCCCTATAGTTGTATCACTTTGCACAAAATTATCTCCGAAACTATAGCAGATAGAAGAACGTGAGTTAGACCAAAAAACACGTTTTTTTTTGATAATGCTCATGTGAAAATCACAAAAAGGGTACAACTCGAGTTATATCACTTAGCACAGGAGGCACAGAAATAATTGCTACATCCTTTGTTTGAAGTTACAACTAAATTAGATAAATGAAGTAAATATGTAGCAATTATTGACGCAATACATTTCGGGAAACTCTGCATGCTTGACTTTAAACTAGAAGGTGACCAGCCAACCAAACGTCAGGATTGCTGGTCAAAAAAAATATTTTATTTCTAAATATACATGTTAAGTAGCAATTTTATTATATGTAGCAAATATAAGCAATTATGTAGCAATTTTCGAATCAACTCTTGACCAACGCCACAGACAACCAGCCATTCTGACGCAGACGTGATTGCGTAGGTAGGTATAATAATTATTTATTTTTTTGTACGGTCTACTTAGTTGTAAAACTGTACCTATGCTTTATGATAATAAAAAAACTACGACTTGAATTCATTAATCCCGCTATTTCCTCCTAGATTTATGTTAGAACGAAAACCTACGAAAAAATGTACGGTTTAAAACGTATACGCGTTGAAGCGATTCCGCTACCCCGCGTCCACTGAGACTGAGACGCGCCGAGTCGAGTCGAAACGCGCTGGCGAAGAAATTCGTCTCACGACCGATGCGCCTGAGAGATTCAATTCGGGGCACCGCGGCGCGCTATAGTGGACGCACTCTCATAGTAAACGTATAGCAGGCGAATTAATTCGACGCGACTCGAACCGGCTCTCTAATGGACGCGACCCTTAATAATTATGTGTGGATCCCTAATAACCGTCTCAAAAGCCTACTACTCAAAGCTAACAAAATTGTATGAAAATAATAAAAGTTGTCAATGTTCAGTTATTCTACTCCTACTCTACTCCATGTTCTACCTACTCTTTGGCATACATATTAGTCTAGTCTATGCTCTTTGGTGAATTGACAGAAAATCTGATTGATAGAAACTTATGGAATAATGAGATTTTATGTCGTCCTTGCAAATGTTAAGTGATAATTAAAATAAGAAGCATTATCGCAGCAATACCCAGATATTCAGTATGGCAGAAACTGATAGTCTCAACCCTACCAACAATCCTGGCGAGGCCTCCACCGAAAACCGTATTGTTGAAGCAAATGGATCTTCAGAAGATGCCGTTGATGTAAGTAAACCTCTATTTTCATATTGGAATAGCATGTAGATGACGACGTTTCATCTCTTGATTGAGTCAGGGTCCATGATGATTTTCTTTAGATCAGAAAACAAAGTGTGTGTATAAAATAACCTGTAAAAACGATGTAGGTCAAGCACAATATAAAAAAAATATATAGATAAACATAAATTAATTTATTGTTTTAGATCAATGCCGAGATTGATGAACAACGGCGCAGAATGCAACCAACTAAAATGGAATCATTTTTTGCTGTCACAAAGTCCCTGATAATAAGAGCATTAGTGGTTTATTTTATCACTTCTATGTTCCGCCAACCATCAGCACCCAAGACAGATTTAAGCAACCCTACTGCAGCCCCTCGGATCCCTGCAATTAATATGTTTGCTAATGGCACAGTATTAGATATGTATTGTTATGTATCAGAAAGAGAATTTTATTCAAATTTGGATGATTCAGATTTAGTTTGGAAGCATACTGGAATTGTTTATGGTGATTGGCATGGAGGACCTCAAAATGATGCTACTTTCACACACTCCACTAGTATTACCCCTTCAGAGTCATTAAAAAACAATGGATCAATTTATCTTCATGTATTTTTGGTGCAATCAGGCAAATCACCTGATCCCAAAAATAAAAATGATTATGGGGGACCTTACATTACATATGGGAAAAAAATGCTTAACAAGTATAAAAAGTTACGTTACATGAAAACACATAACTTGTTAACAGGGCAAACTGAGAAATCTGCTGAAGAAATAATAAAAGCTGAGACAATGAAAGAGGAAATAGTTTCACATTGGCATCCCAATTTAACCATAAATTTGGTCACTGATCAAACTAATTGGATGCAAGGTAGTGTTCCACCTCCATTAGATGAGTTCATTTTCTTTTTACCAGATGGGAAACAATATAAGCCTGCTGTTTTCTTGAATGACTATTGGAACATGATGCGTGATTATGTTCCAATTAATAAAACTTCTGATACTCTAAACCTTGAGCTAACATTTCAACCACTAAGCCTGTTTAAATGGCAATTGTATACAGCCCAAGCAATGAGGGACAAATTGAGCATGTTCTCAGCATTAGGGGCTGAAGAGCAAGATGAGGAACAGGACACAGTAAAGGAATTGCTTCTGGATACATCACCATATTTGCTTGGACTAACTATTAGTATTTCAGTTTTACATTCCATATTTGAGTTGCTTGCTTTTAAAAATGACATTCAATTTTGGAACAATAGGCAGTCACTTGAAGGTCTTTCTGTGAGATCAGTATTTTTTAATGTTTTCCAGTCCACTGTGGTGTTGCTTTATGTTCTTGACAATGAAACAAATGTCATGGTCAGAATTTCATGTTTCATTGGCTTACTTATTGAAGTATGGAAAATTAACAAAGTTATGGATGTGAAGATAAATAGAGAGGACCGCATATTTGGGATTCCAAAACTTAGTTTCACTGACAAAGGATCCTATGTTGAATCTAGCACGAAGCAGTATGACATATTAGCCTTCCGCTACCTTAGCTGGGGTTGCTTCCCACTCTTGATTGGGTATGGTGTGTACTCCTTGTTGTACCTGGAACATAAAGGATGGTATTCCTTTGTCTTGAATATGATGTATGGATATTTATTAACTTTTGGATTCATCATGATGACACCTCAGTTGTTTATCAATTACAAGTTGAAATCAGTGGCACATTTGCCATGGCGAATGATGACATACAAGTTCCTGAATACATTCATAGATGATATCTTTGCATTTGTTATCAAAATGCCAACTATGTATCGTTTGGGATGTTTTAGAGATGGTAAGTGTTCACTTAAATAGGTATAAATATTTATTATGTATTACGATTTCTTCAAATGATTTAAATAAATCACAACTGTTTTAGAGTTCTTATAAAGTTGTAAGTAGCCATATAATGTTTTTTCTACCATTAGCAATGTTTATGTAGGTTACATAGTAATAATGATCACTGGTTGTTACAGACATCGTATTCTTCATCTTCTTATATCAGCGCTGGATCTACAAAGTTGACCACAAGCGTGTCAATGAATTTGGATTCTCTGGTGAGATGGAACAACAGCAGCAACAAGGGAAAAATGGCACTCCAGCTATTACAGAAACAGAACAACAACCTGGGGACAAGAAGAATGATTAATTCAATTTGTATATTTTAGTTAAAGTCTCCCTCGAGACAATCACACTTATTGCTTATTTTGAGGTTTTGTATATTTTAACCAAAGCAATGAGTTTCAAATATGTTGTAAGTAGATAATTATGGCAATGTTGCATTTGTTAAGATCTTTTCAGTCATAATTTCAGGGGCCTATTTGATGTAACTACTCTGCAAGTCTGCACTCCAAATTCCGAACTCTTCTCTCTCAACTGAATCCTGTTTTATGTACACACATTTAGCAGACTGAAAATTGAAATTTAGAACACTTTTGCTCAGTGGCGTAGTTAGGTAACCAAAGGCCCTGGGGCAAAAAATTAACTAGGGCCCCAACTAAACTATTTAAAATCGTTTGTTCCGAATTCGTCGTGTTCCGATTTTGACGTAGGTAGTACCTACTCCAGATTTGTCGTAATTTAGATTTGTCGTACTTTAGTTTCGTCGTAATACAGTTGACTCCACAATAAAAGTAAAAACTAAAAACAAATTGTAACTTATTTTGAACAAATTAATAGGTACTATTTTATGAAAATAAAAGAAAATATCTACCTGTTACCGTTCAAGTCAAAATATAAATTTATACTTAGTAAAGAGTCCGAGGGGCCCCCTGAGCTTGGGGGCCCCGGGGCACTGCCCCGTCTGACCCTCCGGTAGCTAGGTACGCCACTGCTTTTGCTCCACACTCTGCAATATTTGAAAAGTGAAGAGTGGAGTGCAGAGTGAAGACTTGCAGAGTGGTTACATCAAATAGGCCCCTGGTCCCTATTCTTGGGATACAATAATAATGATCACTTATATAAAATGTCAAAATAAGTAATAGAATAGATATTTAAATATTCTCTTGATTCTTTTGACGTTGCTTATTAAAATGCTCCTTCCACATCTAGTGGATAGCATGAACTAGATAATTATTATTTTTGTTTTTGCAAATAGGAAGAATAAATTCGGATATAGTCATTGTAGTATCAATATTATGTATTGGAAACCTAAATTTGTTGTATAAGCCAGCTTAGCATGAATACATGTATTTGTGAAATTGATGTATAAAATAAAAATACCATTACATATTTAATTAAGTTGTTCTTCTTGGGCTCTTGATTCATATTGGACTCCTCATAGCATATTAATGTCAGTTCTCCCATATAATATTTGGGTACTGTAATACATTGGTCTCAGAGTCATGTGAACTGGCAGTCTGGGACACATGTTATTTGACTATCATGAGATAAAAAAGACATTTCTTATATAAAATAGCACTTATAAATATTTATTTAAATTATTGCGTAAGTTACGGTTGTGTGATATATAATTTAATTATATTTTTGCTCGATCTTCACGTACTTCCTTATTTTATTGTTATAATTATAAACATTGTGTACATGTATTATCGTATTCCGATAATGTCTAAAGAATATAGTTATAAAATATCGTCACTTGTAAGTCTGTATATTTTCCTCAAAGCAAATCTGTATTTGACACACTTCTATGAAGAGGTAGTATGGTAAGGACGTTTGTGCATTACACTCTTCGTGTTTTTTACGTACCTACATTAAAACGGATCGGTATCAGTACCCCGATCATGAGTTATTTTGACGTACTATAGTAATGTTAATGTAAGCATATTTTGAATTGAAAATATACGTTTGCTACACAATATTTATAAATATAAATTAAATACGTAATTAATTTCTCTGTATTTTTTAAAATGTGCAAATTGTATAAAATTTTATCAAAATGTTCTAGGAGTGTTGTATTTTAGATTCAAATTAAGCTTACAATAACAAAACTATACGTCAATAAAACTCATGATCGGGGTACAGATGTATGTAAAAAAACCGGCCAAGTGCGAGTCGTACTCGCGCATCGAGGGTTCCGTATTATTTTTGGACGTATAAACTGAAAAAAACCGGACCGCATAACTAAGTGAATGAATTTTGATGATTAAAAAAAAATTGTACTAGTTAGGAACATCGTTTTATTTTTGCGCAATATTTGGGTCAATTCCTATCAACTCTAATTATTTCAGATTTTTGGCTCCGCAAACTTCGGAGATAAGGGGGGTGGTAATGGTATTTTTTCAGTAATTTTTCATCATATGTCGAAAACTGAGACATAAAATAAAAATATATTTTGAAATGTGCAGATCAAGTCCTTTCATATGATATGTCACTTGACCTAGTAACCCTACTTTAAAATTTCGGACCCCCTTTGCAGTGTAATTTTTTTTTTTTACTTTTTTCATTTGCAATAATGGTGGGCAAGCATTATTTATAACTGTTCCAAATTTCAAGTCGATAGCATTAGTAGTTGCTGAAATAAGCGAACGCACCTTAAGGGTTCCTTTTTTACCATTTTGGCACGGAACCCTAAAAACACATACGAATTAAATACAAATGAGCGCACAAACGCCCTAAGGCGATGTAGGTCTGTATATGTTTTGTGTGAACTAGATAAATAAGCTGTTGACAGTGGAATTATCATGGTCTGATAGTAGCACCGTGTGCCTTGAAGGAATTATAAACCTATTTAAACATACCTAAACGTTTTTACTTACAAGTGTCGTTCGACATACTTTATTTTGCATTCATATTTACAGTCTACTTTAAATTTGACTTCGACACAATGTAATAGTTATTATCTTATTATTATCAGTGTTAATTCTGCATGTTTATGTTAACACAATTATTTTTCTTAAAAAATTCAATACCTACATTATTTTGGAGCACAATGTTTTTTTTTTATTACATGATTACACATTGTAATACTTTTAAATGTGAATAAATTCGTTGTTTCAAAAGTGTCTTTGTGAATTCTTTGAAATCAGAGATATTACATACCTAGTATCTTTATATCCTAATTTAGATACCTTATTGCACAAGTGATTTAAGGCGCTGATAACTGCCAACAGCCTTGAGTGATTTGGGTGGTATAGCTTGAGTGTTCTGCGCTGAGCTCAAGCACTGCGACATACGTCCACCGAGCAATACAACTCGCCTATCAAGGAGCGCGCTGTGCCGAATTAGACGTATTATTACTTTTTAGTATCTAAAATATAAAATAAAAAAAAAGTAACAGGCAAAATTATAGGTAGTAACATAGTCTTTTAACTCAAAACAAATCATGAAAATATCTTAAAACCCGTAAAACGGAATAAAAAACTGAAATTATCGTATAAAAATATTTAGGTATTTAATAAAAACATATCAATAGTTAATTTACGTATTTAGGTAGGTAACGATAATAATTACGCTTTTTTTAAAGAGTATGATTATTTCTTTAAATATAATACAGGGTGGCAGGTTAGACAGTGGAAATCTGTGGTGGAAATATTTAAAGGGGTCTTTGTACTCATCATTATGAACAACTTTTACTATGAGACCAACCCTGATATCGCGAAAAAAAATCAGCTTTTCCATACATTTTGTTAAGTTATATGAAAATAAATGTATGGAACAGCAGATTTTTTATTTCGCGATTTCAGGGTTGGTCTGTAAAAGTTGTTCATAATGATGAGTACAAAGACCCCTTTAAATATTTCCACTGTCTAAACTGCCATCCTGTATAATATAACAGCTGTAAAATATAAGCAAGCGTAGGTACTCAGTGATACGCTTTCGTTCTTCGATTCGTAAGTAGGTTATAGCATACGTTAGCATCCTATAGTAGCTGACAGCATGCGATAGTCACCTATCGCAGCGTCTGACTCACTATGCGTATTCGTCTCCAAAACCATCTACTTATCTATAGCTAAGTGTGAATCGATGCTAATAGATGTAATTCAGGTCTAAGACAAAGGTTCGGTCAGTGATACATAAATATGCATTTTAACTATTAATTAGTTTCGGGTTTCGCCCCGAGTCTCGCCACAACCGTAGCAGTGCCCGTAGTTGCCGTAGAAGCTGTTGGGGAGCCCCTCCACCAGCGCCGCCTCTTGTCCGCTACCACCACTATCGCTTCCCGTTGCTTGCTAATCATCAATTTTTTTACTCGTTCATCTGGAAAAAAAATATTTTATGAATTAGGGCTAGGTGTCGGTTAGGACCACGTACCTAGGTTACAACGAACAGTTTACATAGTTTCAAGTATTTGCAAGATACTATAGCTCATGTGTAAGAAGCAACAGTTCTTTAATGTTGCGCAAAATAAGCTTCCTGAAATACGCTTTTGGAATTGTCTTATCATACGTAGTACATATATTACTCAGTAGGATGCCTATCGGCTCAAATACACCAAATCCGTCATCGTACGAACTTTGCTCGTACGACGACGGCCGAACTCGGACGATTGAATCAAACACTTGTAAATCATAGAGAGCGCGTACACCAACACGTCCGCCATCGGCCGACAATATCGGACATAATCGGTCGTATTGGTGTACGCGCTCTTTACAATTTACAAGTGTTTGATTCAATCCTCCGAGTTCGTCCGTCATCGTACGAGCAAAGTTCGTACGATGACGGATTTGGTGTATTTGAGCCGTATGGGTCCAGTCCACGTGATAGCAAGTCCGACAGATTTGTAAGTTTTTGTTGGTAGGTAATATATTCATGTTTGGTTTTTATGAATGTAGGTAATTAGGTAGGTATCTAATTGCCACTAAGTAGGTGCAATTAGTGAGTAACAGTTTAAATATTAATGAGTGGCCAAGGATCGAGTTAAATGGCGTACAATTGGAGAGGCCTACCTATGTCCACAGAACAATATTACTCAGCCTATGCAAAGGACTGCTATAGGCTGATGATGAGGTATAATTATTATAATTTTAACCTATAGCTATAATAGAATTTTCGTTATTTTAGCCTGTTTAACGAAGAGTAGGAAAGTTATAAGCATGATGTCCAGCAAAGGACTGCTATAGGTTGATGATGAGGTATAATTATTATAATTTTAACCTATAGCTATAATAGAATTTTCGTTATTTTAGCTCTTTTTAGGGTACCGTACCAAAATGGTAAAAAAGGAACCCTTATGGTGCGACTTCGTCTGTCTGTCTGTCTGTCACACCTGCTTATTTCAGCAACTACTAATGCTATCGACTTGAAATTTGGAACAGTTATAACGAATGCTTGCCCAACTTTATTGCAAATGAAAAATGTCAAAAAATATTTTTATTTTCATTGCAAAAGGGGCCGGAGTGGGGTCCGAAATTTTAAAGTGGGGTTACTAGATCAAATGGCATATCATATGAAAGGGCTTGATCTGCACATTTCAAAATATATTTTCATTTTATTTTATGTCTCCAAGTTTTCGACATTTATGATGAAAATTATCTGAAAAAATACCATTCGCCCCCCCCTTATCTCCGAAGTTTGCGGAGCGAAAAATCTGAAATAAATAGAGCTGATAGGAATTGACCCAAATACTGCACCAAAAATAAAACGATGTTCCTAACTAGTACAGTTTTTTCAAAACCATCAAAATCCCTTCACAAACAAACTTAGTTATGCGGTCCGGTTTTTTTCACTTTATACCTACGTCCAAAAACGGAACCCTCAGTGCGCGAGTACGACTCGCACTTGGCCGGGTTTTTTTTAAAATCGGAACTGCTTAACTAAGTACACCAGATTATTTGGGCTGCATACATAGGTACATACCCAGTCCTCGTCGGCAGCGCTTTCAGATACTATCACTGTCCGTGTCCCATAAGCTGTCGCTGAAACAAAAATAAATAATTTCTCTCACGCAGTTCTTTTGAGACTATTTGAGGGATTGCGATGTGTCGAGTGTAATACACTGGAATCTCTATAACTCGAACTTCTTAAAGTCGAAATCCTCAGTAAGTCGAAAAAAAATGCCATTCCCTTCCGCTGAACCCCTAAATACGCGGTATCTCGAATTATTAAATGTCGAATTATTTAATCTCGACTTTGTAATTCGAACAAAATGTTATTTCCCTACGAAGTATTGATAATACATATTTATACTCAATAACTCGAATCTCAAAAAGGTGACTCCGTAAGTCGTAGTTAGTAAAATATAATGACGTCTTACTTGGAATTCCCTGAAATAATAGCAATAAAATCCAAAATAAATGTTCGGGTTTGGGGCTTCTAATCTATATTGTGTTTGTCTTGTACACGTGCAATGAATGAATACATTCATTAAATTTTCTAAGTCACACAGCTGTGAACGTTAGGTATGTTTGTTCCTTGTTCATTGTTTGAGCTTGAAAAAATAATAGTGCAAAAATCTGCAAATTGTTTGAATCAAAAGAAGATAACGGATTTTATTTAGTGTTCAGTACCCCTATCATGAGTTTTTTTGACGTATAGTTTCGTTAACGTAAGCATATTTTGAATTTAAAATACAGCAGTCCTGGAACTTTTTGATAAAATTTTATACAATTTGCACATTTTTAAAAATACAGAAAAATTAATTAAGTATTTAATTTATTTAAATATTGTGTAACAAACGTGTATTTTCAATTCAAAATATGCTTACGTTAACGATACTACCTACACGTCAAAAAAACTCATGATCGGGGTACAGTTTACTTCAGTAATTTGTTTTAATAATATGTAGAAAATAAATATCTAGTAATATCTACTATAAAACTTAAGTTGAATTATTATTCAAATTTGACTCTACAAAATCGAAAAATATAGGTACTTAGAAATCGCGCCTTTGTAAGTCGAAATTTCAGCAGTTAGATCATGTACCTCGAAGTTCTTATTAGTCGAAAACTCGTTAACTCGTTATATCGACATTTCCCTTGACAGTTATTGACATTTCACTGTACATGCCTGTTTTACTAGGTCTAGGTAGGTATCTTTCTTTTTACTAAATTCAGAGGACGGTGGCCTACTTACGACAGAAGGTCAGAAGGCAACTACATTTTTGCCGACATTACAGGTACACCTCTAGTAGGTACTGTATTATGTTAGGTACCGGCCAAACCGCTTAGCCATAAACCGGTCTGGCCTAGGACAAACTACTTTAGCCTAAAATAGGGTTTTGCCGCTAATTACATAAAAACGCATCGAATGCAGTATCCCCCATTAGAAGTCGGTTAAATATAAGAACGTTTTTAACCGACTAAGTAATAGAACGTTTGAACGAATTTTTAACCGACTAAGTAATAGAACGTTTGTAACGTAAACTTACTCCGAATCATCCTCACTCATCTGGACGGTGGAGTTTTCATCTTCAAATGTGGACACACCAGGGCTGTGACTACGTCTGGAAACAATACAACCAGTGAAGGGCCTTTGAATATCCTCTTTTGTAGGTACTTGTTGTAAATAAATAAGGTTAATGGTAGGTAAACTTCATTTTATGTGGGCCTCAGATATACTACAAAGTGTATTACGTGATATACCGTGTGTTTAATGTGATAGAATGTTCGTAACGTAAACTTACTCCGACCTCTCCTCGCTCGTCTGGACGGCGGAGTTCTCGTCGTCAGATGTGGATTCACCAGGGCTGCGACTACGTCTGGAAACAATACTACCAACCAGTGAAGGCCCAGCAATTTAAAAACAAATACTTTTTAAATACTTATACACTATTCAAGTACAAAAGTGTATAAGTATTTAAAAAGTATTTGTTTTGAAATTCAAGTTCAAATGAGCAAATAAAAAAATCAATTCAAGTTCAAATGAGCAAATAAATAAGGTATAGTAAACATTTCATGTGGGCCTTATTTGCCTCAGGTAACGTAACGTAAACTTACTCCGACCTCTCCTCGCTCGTCTGGACGGCGTTCTCGTCGTCAGATGTGGATTCACCAGGGCTGCGACTACGTCTGGAAACAATACAAGTAGTGAAGGCCCAGCAATTTAAAAACCAGTACTTTTTAAATATTTATAGGTACACTTTTGCACTTGTTCAAATGAGCAAATAAATACGTTTAATAGTAAAGGAGATTGGGCACCGAAGTATGGGAGTCTGCCTTTCCCCCCAATAGCATTAAAATATACACCAATGGATAGAGCTCTTCAAGGTGAATATATTTGTTATTATCACGACTTGTCTCAATTGTTAGTCCGTTCGGAGTTTCAGCCCCCTAAATGTGACAACATAATGTAATATAATAATCTCCTAGTTAGTCAAATAATTGTCTGTTATTAATGAAGACCCTTATAAAAATCATCTTGAAAGCCTTAACCGTCCACTTTTTAACATTGGATGCCTAGTTGCATGTTTAGATAAAAATATTTTTAATAAGTAGGTAGTCGTAGGTACCTACACTACCTACTGACGGCATATCTGCCGACCGCCCAAAAGCATTAAGGTATAGGCAGGCCTCCGTCACTCCATGTACTTGGTCTCAGTCCGCCGGCGGATCAAATTCAGTGCGGTTTTCGCAAGCGAAGCGCGCGCACGCCGTTCAATTTTAATAGTGCAGGGGGCTTACCATGAGCTTTTAGAAAACCATTCAATTTCCAGTCAGTTCTAAAGCAGGCCTGCTGCTACCCTGCTGCTGAATCGCTAAAAATCGTACCATGACAGTACTAAAGGTGAACGATTATTGAACGAAGTTGAATAGTAAAGCTTGTCTCTGGCCTGCTGTTACGTCATTGTTATGGAGAGTAAATTGAGGAGTATTAACTCTTACGGGAGACAAGTTGAAAAAGTGTCCAGCTTTATGTAGTAAAATAATAGTTTAAAAACCCTTCAAAGTGACGCTAGCATAAGCTAATGGATGTGTGAATGTAGCACAGTAGCGCCACCCTAATTTAACACATTTTGATGGACATTTTTCATACACTGACACTTGCATAAAACTATTCCTCCATCTTATACACTCCAGTCAAATAAACAACGTTCAAAAACCTAAATCTAATGCTTTGCTTACGTTCCAAAACCTAAATCAAATTATTCTTTGTTGCAAAATAAATTAGTAATTGATTCAATTAAAAATTGAATAAATTCCTAATTTCATAAGGTCATACATTTTGGTGATTTTATTTTTTGTTTTTAGTCGAACACAAAGAAGTCGTAATGTCCAACTATATTGATTCATAAATTCCCTTTCATTAATTTGAAAAGGCTCATTTAATTCCCTAAGGCGATGCCGTCAGCCGTCACTTTCTTTTTATCATACTTACGATAAATCGATAATCATTCTCTAAATTAATATTGTTAAATAATTCGTACTCGTCACTAGCTAATAAAAAGTGTTGTTTACGCACTTATTTCTCATATTTTCATATAATATTGACTTCACAACCTCATATTGTGTGATAATAGTCAGACGGTCGCTCAAGTCCTCACAGCTTACCTTCAATATCAATTAACAAAACAATGTTGAATAAGCTTGTCTAATAGTAACTTTTTCAAGATGGTTTATTTTGACATTACAGACGTTCAATAAACGCTTTGCTAGCACGTCATGGTATGAAAAGTCTATACAAAAAAAAAGGTGAACGGTTTTCATAAACGTCAACTCAGCAGGCCTGCCGCAGGCTTGCTAATGTGATGTCATAGTACAAAAAAGCAGGGCAGTTCAATTTCTGTCCTGCTCTAAGAGCTCGTGGTAAGCCTTCTGTTCGTTCGTACGCGTATTACGATGCCGTGTGGTGCCTTATGTGCTGTAGATGGGTGTAAATGGCTTAGTGCTTTATTTGAAGTCGGTTCTCTTTTTTTAAGGCTTTTTTTTTTCATTTCTAGTGAACATCTCCGAAGATCATCATCAAACTAAGAAGTATTATACTTATTTTAAAACGTTCTCCTAAATGTAACAAATCCTTTTCTGAAAACCGCATCGATATCGGTTTAGCCAAACGCGAGATTATCGCGCACAAACATACATACCTACAAACCATACAAGTCAAACTTCTCAGTTTGGCCTGTATGTCTGATCACCTCCTTTTTTTTAAGTTGGTTAAATATTTTATAAATGATAAAATGTTTAACTGCCACATAAAAGTCAGAACATATTCACAGTTCTCAATAACATAGATAAAAAGTTATGTTAATTTAATTTTATCGAAGAGGCAGCCCTGCGATTACTGTGGAATCGCGCGGTGCGAAGCAATCACTGCTGTACGCTTGAGCATTTAGGCGCATTTTAGCATACAGTGGTTGTTGACGCGAGGGAGTAGGCAATTATCGTAATAGGTATTGGAAATTTTCTACTGAGTGAAGTATCTGTTACGTAGTAACTATTCAGTAATCTGTGGTGTAGGTACTTAATCATATCATATAAAAGAGGTCGTTACGAAGAATATTTGTTATTATTACCAAATTATTATTACGATAATTAGTTGACGAAATACAAGATTATGATATTATTAAGTTGTCACATTTAGGGGACCATAACTGCGAACGGACTAATAATTGAGATAAGTCGTGATAATAACAAATATTCACCTTGAAGAGCTCTATCCATTGGTATATATCTTAAAGCTGTTACGTGCAGGATGTATGAGGCACATAAATAAAAGCAAAAATATAATACATGAAAAAATGTAATGACGACTGGTGACGGCGCGGTGTTCTTCTTTGCAATAATATGGCTGCTGCACCGGCGCCGAGCGGCCGGACCGCGTGACGTTAACCTCTTTGCTCGTCCACGGAGTTAACAAAGCTATTGGGGGGTAAGGCAAATTTGCTCATTCTGCTTTCATTTCATGTGGGTTATATATGCCTCAGGTACCTTGTACAGAATGTATCACGTGATACACCGTGTATGACTTGTATGAGTGATAGAATGTTCGTAACGTTAACTTACTCCGACCTCTCCTCGCTCATCTGGACGGCGGAGTTCTCGTCGTCAGATGTGGATTCACCACCGCGACTATGTCTGGAAACAGTACAACCAGTGAAAGCCCAGCAATTTAAAAATAGGGGAATACTCTACTTTTCACACCTTCTGACAAATAAAAGCAATACTATGTAGGTACTAGAATCGAAGTATTTTAAAAGATATTCTAATAAAGTTATAATAATAATTATTACAGTAGGATGTGGTAAACCTACTTAAAAAACAATCCATTTGCAGTAATTGGCTTCCATGTACGTTTCTTTTGACTTTTATGGCAGTAATTAAAACAATTCCAACGGCTTTGGATTTAATCGACTCCGGGGTCATATCACTGTTAAATTTAAAAAAAACCCGCCAAGTGCGAGTCGTACTCGCGCACCGAGGGTTCCGTATCATTTTTGGACGTATAAAGTGAAAAAATCCGGACCGCATAACTAAGTTTGTTTGTGAAGGAATTTTGATGATTTTGAAAAAACTGTACTAGTTAGGAACATCGTTTTATTTTTGGTGCCATATTTGGGTCAATTCCCATCAACTCTAATTATTTCAAATTTTTCACCTCGCAAACTTCGGAGATAAGGGGGGGGGGGGGAATGGTATTTTTTTGGAATTTTTTCATCATATGTCGAAAACTGTGAGACATAAAATAAAATAAAAATATATTTTGAAATGTGCAGATCAAGCCCTTTTATATGATATGTCACTTGACCTAGTAACCCCACTTTAAAATTTCGGACTCCCACTCCGGCCCCTTTTGCAATGAAAATAAAAATATTTTTGGACGTTTTTTCACTTGCAATAAAGTTGAACAAGCATTCTTTATAACTGCTCCAAATTTCAAGTCGATAGCATAAGTAGTTGCTGAAATAAGCAGGTGTGACAGACACACAGAGAGACAGACAGACAGACAGACAAAGTCGCACCATAAGGGTTCCTTTTTTACCATTTTGGTACGGAACCCTAAAAACACAGCGATTTACAGTATTCGCGCCTTTTTTTCTTTTTTTGTGTTCTACGCGTAATGACTAGTTCGATTTCCGAACAAGTTTTTTTTGGTGCAGGTATCTGTGGTAAGTGTTCATACCTACTTTGGGTTATTGGATGATTCGCACGAATTGAACTCGCCCGAAATGTGCGGATCGACAACTCCAAAAGTATAGATGAAGTTCCAAATTCAAATTACATTATTGACCAGCGCAAGAGCGTAGCCAGGATTTTGTTCATGGGGGGGCAAGGAAAACACACTTAGAGGAAAGGTGTACGAGATGATCTTCTTATGGAGTATGCTCGTAGTTTAAACGATATTTAATTTGACGCGATATAATCAATTTATGAATTATTTAAAATGTTTTTGCTTTTAAAATTATTTACTTTTAGGTTGGGGATCTGCTTGGCAGCTGCCCCCCCTGCCTTTACCTGTCTACGTCCATGGACCAGCGGATTATAATGAAATATTATTGCTCTATAAAGCCGCGTTGACACGGTCCGAGTATGCTCGGACAGAGTGGACTCGGATCCCTACTCGGACGTAACTCGTATTGTGGCAACCCATAATCCGTAATGATATGATATATATGATATAATGATGATAATGTCAACAGCTATCCTAGTACACTCGGATGAAGCTTACTCTTACGAGTCCACTCGGTCCGAGCATACTCGGATCGTGTCAACGCGGCTTTAGACCGAGTGGACTCGGATCCCTACTCGGACGTAACTCGTATTGTGGCAACCCATCATCCGAGCGCGGATTATGGGTTGCCACAATACGAGTTACGTCCGAGTAGGGATCCGAGTCCACTCGGTCCGAGCACACTCGGACCGTGTCAACTCGGCTTAAGGCTATTACTTACTTACTTTAGCTAAAGCCGCGTTGACACGGTCCGAGTATGCGACGTAACTCGTATTGTGGCAACCCATAATCCGCGCTCGGATGATGGGTTGCCACAATACGAGTTACGTCCGAGTAGGGATCCGAGTCCACTCGGTCTAAAGCCGCGTTGACACGATCCGAGTATGCTCGGACCGAGTGGACTCGTAAGAGTAAGCTTCATCCGAGTGTACTAGGATAGCTGTTGACATTATCATCATTATATCATATATATCATATCATTACGGATTATGGGTTGCCACAATACAAGTTACATCCGAGTAGGGATCCGAATCCACTCGGTCCGAGAATACTCGGACCGTGTCAATGCGGCTTTAGGTTTGCATGACATTTTCGAGCAGGTGGTGTGAAAATAAGATCAATAGTATACCTACCTTATTTTATGTGAGCCTTATTTGCCTCCTTATAAGGCTGGCTCGAATGAAGCGTAATCCGAGATGCCGGCCAGAATGTTACCGTCAATGGAGAGCGCTATAGAGGCATGCTTGCCGACTTCTTTGTTCCTCAGTTGAATGGTATTGACGTGGCAGAGCTTTGGTTTCAACAAGATGGTGCAATATGCCACACAGCGCGCGACACCATCAATTTATTGCGGGAAATATTTGATGAGCGCATAATTTCGCGCGTAATGAACCTGTGAACTGCCTCCACGATCGTGTGATCTCACACCTATGGATTTCTTTCTTTAGGGATATGTGAAGTCACTCGTCTACCGCAGGTAAACCACAGACGTTGGACCACTTGGAAGTCAACATTCGCCGCGTTTTTTATATACGGCCCCAGTTGCTCGATAAAGTGGTTGAAAATTGAACTTCCCGATTACGCTTCATTCGAGCCAGCCGTGGCGCGTTCATATGCCCAAAATCATGTTTAAGCGCTAATGGCATAATAATATCTTTGAAACAAAGCCAATACCGTGGCAATTAAATTTATGTTTACGTGTTTTATTTCATTTTAAAAACCAAACCTCTAAAAAAACACCCAATACAAAGTGTACCACGTGTTACACCGTGAATGAGTGATAGAATCTTCGTAACGTAAACTTACTCCGACCTCTCCTCGCTCATCTGGCCGGCTGAGTTCTCGTCGTCAGATCTGTATTCACCAGTGCTGCGACTGCATCTGAAAACAATACAACCAGTGAAGGCCCAGCAATTTAAAAACCAATACTTTTTAAATATACACTTTTGTACTTGTTTAAATCAGCAATAACTTTATTTCATATGGGCCTTATTTGCCTCAGGTACCTTATACAAAGTGTATCACGTCATCACGTGATACACCGTGTATGAGTGATAGAATTTTTTAGCACAAACTTACTCTGACCCCTCCTCGCTCATCTGGACGGCGGCGGCGGTGCTCTCGTCGTTAAATGTGGACTCATCAGGGCTGCGACTACGTCTGGAAATAATACAGTTAGTGAAGGTCAAGCATTTTAAAAATAAAAACCTTAATATTTTTTATACATAAATATACACATTCGTAGGTACTTGTTCAGTTATGAAAACAAACAAGGTTAAGGCTGGTTTTACAGCCGCCCGTACAACGTGAGGCGCTAGAACATTGATTCAAAGCAACGCGGATTGGTCCGTACGTTTTTTGTATTGGGTCTCCTGTGCACAGGCGGCCCGTACGGATCTCTCGGACAGCTGTGAAACCAGCCTAAAGGTAAACTTTATTTGCTTCAGGTACCTATCTTATTCAAAGTGTATCACGAGATACACTGTGTATAAGTGATACTGATTATTAGAGTGTTCGTAACATAAACTTACTGCGACCCCTCCTCGCTGAGATGAGCGGCGGAGCTCTCGTCGTCAGATGTGGACTCACCAGGGCTGCGACTATGTCTGGAAACAATAAAACCAGTGAAGGCTCAGCCTTTCAAAAAAATACTTTTTAAATATAAGTACACTTGTACTTGTTCAGTTATGCAAATAGGTAAGGTTAATGGTAAACTTCATTTTATGTATAGGTATTTTACATACATACCACAGTGTTCTTAGGTATAACATAGGATGCTAAGCTTCAGTGGGGACCACACATAGATAAGTTGTCGAAAAAGCTTAGCTCTGCAGCATACGCCGTTAGAAAAATTCGCGATTTCACTGATCTTGAGACTGCCCGTTTAGTATACTTCAGTTATTTTCATAGTGTCATGTCGTACGGTATTCTATTGTGGGGACATGTCGCCGACATACAGACTGTTTTCATTTTGCAGAATAGAGCTATTCGATCAATTTATAAGTTAAGTCCCAGACATTCACTCAGAGAGAAATTTAAAGATATTAATATAATGACTGTTCCATCTCAGTCCATTTATGAAAATCTATTGTATGCACATAAAAATATTAATCTCTTTACTAAATATAGTGATATTCATAATATTAATACGAGAAACAAACATAGACTTGTTGTTCCTGCCACGAGGCTCCAGAAAATAAGTGGCACATTTAAATGCCAAAGTATACGCTTTAACAATAAAATCCCTAGCCATATTCAAAAATTAAGCCTTAATAAATTCAAATCATTAATAAAGCGAAAACTTTGTCATAAAGGTTTTTATAGTGTTAAAGATTATATGGAGGACAAAAAGGCTTGGGATTGAGCTGTTCCAATACATACATGGGCCAATACTACTACTGACATAACCACTAAATTATTCCTCTTTTATTTGATTTTATATTTTTTTCTATCTACACTTTGACATTAAATGTTTCCTTTTGAAACAATTTATATACAAAATGACATTGAATGTGATATTATTGATGTATTATATTGTATTATATGTATATTGATTATAATTATTGTAAATGTGAGTACTATGTGGGTTATTATGTTACTGTTAAAGATCTCAAGTTCAGTCTGACAGTTTGAGTACTTTAGGGGGCCTACCCAAATGTCCTTTTTGATGGTAATGTTCGTCGGGTCGTTGAGCTCCCTAAGTCTGGGTTGAGCTACCACGATACCCGGCACATGCGTGCACAGTCAGGTCAGGTCCACTCAAATCTGTATGGCTCTTTTCTCTAAAGGCCATTTCAGACTAACCTGCATGGTTCTTACACAATTTATCTTAATTGTCTAGACTTTAAAAGAGACATCAACCTTTCAGTTTGTTTCGGTGTTTCTTCTCAAAGGTAGTCATGTAGGAAACACCGAATATTTCCACTGTTTAACCTGCCACCCGGGCCTGTATATGTGATCATAGAATGTTCGTGACGTAAACTTACTCCGACCCCTCCTCACTCATCTGGACGGCAGTGCTCTCGTCGTTGAATGTTGACTCACCAGGGCTTGGACTACGTCTGAAAACAAAACAATCAGTGAAGGTCTGGCGTTTTAAAAATAAAAACCCTAATATTTTGAAATATAATCTGAAAAATAACCTACACGTTTGTAGACCTACAAACGTGTATATTTCAAAATATTAACTTATTCAGATGAGCAAACAAAAATAATGTTAATGGTAAACTTCATTTTATGGGGGCCTTAGTTGCCTCAGGTATCTTATTCAAAGTGTATCATGAGATGACGAGATACCTACACCGTAAGTGATTCTCATTTTTTGTATCATAGAGTTTTTGTATCATAAACTTACTGCGATCCCTCCTCGCTCAAATGAGCGGCGGAGTTCTCGTCGTCAGATGTGGACTCACCAGGGCTGCGACTATGTCTGGAAACAATACAACCAGTGAAAGCCCAGCGTATTAAAAATTAAAACCTTAATACTTACTTTTGTACCTACTAGTTCAGATCAGTAAATAGATACACGGTTAATGGTAAACTTTGTTTTATGTGGGCCTTATTTGGCTCAGGTACTTTATACAAAGTGTATCACGTGATACACCGTGTATTATAGAATGTTCGTAACAATAAAACTTACTCCGATCCCTCCTCGCTCATCTGGACGGAGGAGCTCTCGAACTCACCAGGGTTGCGACTACGTCTAGAAACAATACAATCATTTGGTAACATAAAGTTTAGCACCTCGATATGTTAGTACGTCTTGGGCAAACCCGCTGTTTCCGGGTAATAGTCATAGCTGCGCAAATATTACCAATATTTAGGTAGATAACTAAGGGTAAAAGCTAGATGGGTTATTCCCAGGCGCTCCATATTTTATTCCCGGCGGCTCCAAATTAAAAAAGCAATATAATAGATAACTTCCCTTCCAAACTTCCAAATCCATCCACTAGTTTTTTTCTGAAAGAATGTCATTTTTTAGGGGAACTTTTAGAGCCCCAATAACTGTGTCTTGAAAGAGCCGCATGCGGCTCGCGAGCTACAGTCTGCCGGCCCTTGACTTGTCCTAATAACTGATATCCTAACTAATATTACATATAAATGCGAAAGTAAGTTTGTTTGTTTGTTACCTTTTCACGCCTGAACCATTGAACCGATCATCATGAAATTTTGCATATTTATATATTTATGTTGTCACCCCTACCTAGCTACAGAAAAGAACATGGGGTACCTTTCATCCAGAAAAAAAGCAGTTTCCAAGGGAAAGAACAATAACTTCCGACGGTCACAATTGCTTTAGGACGCTAGATGGCGCTTCGTGTATGTCACGCGTACGAAGTCGCGGGCAAAGTGTTAGTCTTAGATAATTATCATGCTTGTGTTATACAAGATGTAGGTATCTCGTGATACCCCTTGTAGGTATAGAAGTAAACTTACTCCGACTCTGGTTCCTCCTCGCTATCTTGGTTGGAGGGACTGCCATAGTCGGATGTGATTTCAACAGGGCTATGATCTCGTCTGGAATCAATATAAACATTTGGGAATATACAATTCAGCATCTCGATATTATGTGTGTATATTATAGGTAGGTACTTATCTATTTTTTAAATTATCCATATCTGGTAGTAGGTAACTTAAGCACAGATTACTGAATAGTTACTACGTAACAGATACTTCACTCAGTAGAAAATTTCCAATACCTATTACGATAATTGCCTACTCCCTCGCGTCAACAACCACTGTATGCTAAAATGCGCCTAAATGCTCAAGCGTACAGCAGTGATTGCTTCGCACCGCGCGATTCCACAGTAATCGCAGGGCTGCCTCTTCGATAAAATTAAATTAACATAACTTTTTATCTATGTTATTAAGAACTGTGAATATGTTCTGACTTTTATGTGGCAGTTAAAAATTTTATCATTTATAAAATATTTAACCAACTTAAAAAAAGGAGGTGATCAGACATACAGGCCAAACTGAGAAGTTTGACTTGTATGGTTTGTAGGTATGTATGTTTGTGCGCGATAATCTCGCGTTTGGCTAAACCGATATCGATGCGGTTTTCAGAAAAGGATTTGTTAAATTTAGGAGAACGTTTTAAAATAAGTATAATACTTCTTAGTTTGATGATGATCTTCGGAGATATTCACTAGAAATGAAAAAATACGCGTACGAACGAACAGCACTATTAAAATTGAACGGCGTGCGCGCGCTTTGCTTGCGAAAACCGCACTGAATTTGATCCGCCGGCGGACCGAGACCGCTCGGCTGGGCGGTAGGCACTTATAGCGCGCAAGTACATGGAGTGACGGAGGCCTGACTTAAGTACAACAACATCAGCACTGCTAGCATTTATAGATAGGTAATAGGTAGCTACATTAGGTTTAAGAATCCATTCCAATTCGTGCAGACCAATTGAAAACAAGTTGCCATGAAGATACCGGTTTACCATATCTAGCACTCAACGCTATGGCAGGTATTCTGGAATTTAATTTTGAGATGAATCACGCGCACTTGCAGCGCCTAAAACGTTTACGCATGTCGATGTCGTACAGTAGATAGGTAATAAGTAGACATCTTCAACTTTTAATATGAAGAATGTAAGTAGATACCTACTGGAAAAGTGTAAAATATGTAAGTACCTATAAGTATCGGCGTGGATGTTGATCACAGATCGCGCATGTACATTTTTGGCCCAATAGACAGTTGACAATACGTAATAGAAAATAGTCCAATAGATGACGAGCATCGACTGATGAACCAATCGCGTGCAGCCTCGGCGCCCCCCGTCTTCTTCATTCCGCCAGAGACTGAAAAACCAGCTAATGCGCAGGTGACGTTTGTGATCATATTTCACGCCGCTACCTACCTATAGTAAACAGATTTTTATTTTTCTGGAAGATGCTGACAACCGTGATACCTACAGTTTATACTAGTACGGTTGTCATCGTTAACCCAAAAACCTGTCCAGATAAGGCGTTTTGCGCGCGAGTCCACTCGCGCGCTTCAATGTATGTTGCGTCCAGATGCCGCGTTTTACGCGCGTTTCTACGCTAGGAGTCCCTGTCAATCATAAAAATGTATGACCACACGCCACGGACTTGCGCGTACGCGCGTAGTAGATACTGGACGCAGTAATGGCGCCCGAGTATCTCAACTCGCGCGAGCGCCGCGCGAGTCGAGAGTCCCGCTCATTGCAAGCGTTTTACGCGCGAGTGAGGAAACGCGCAGCAGCATCTGGACGGAATATATGTAGCTCTAGTATCTCGGCAACGCGTGAGTGTCTACGCACGAGTGGACTCGCGCGCAAAACGCCTCACCTGGACAGGCTCTAAAGCTCATTTCAGACTACGCTATACTATAACCTAACCTAACCTGCATGGTTCTTACACAATTTATCTTAATTGTCTGGACTTTAAAAGAGACATCAACCTTTGAGTTTGTTTCGGTGTTTCTTCTCAAAGGTAGTCATATAGGAAACATCGAACTCATCTAGCTTAAAAAAATGTTTTGACGTGTAAAAGTGTTATTTTTAACCTATTTACAAAATAAATATCATTTATCATTTATATAGCATTATAGCATATAGCTCATAGAACGACAATATCGCGCACCATACATTGTTATGGACACGTTCACACTGTGCTAGGTATACTATATAGTATGGCTTTGTAGGGCGCGCTATACCGCTAGGTACCTTTAGGCTTAAAGGGCGTAACCACCATTTTGGCAAAAATGAGATTTGATCCTAATATCAATACCTTTAGGCTCAAATCTCATTGTTATCAAAATGAACTGCCCTTTGAACCTAAAGGTATTGATACTATATAGCATGCGCTATACTATATAGTATAGCGTAGTCTGAAGACAGCTTTATTGTCTATTACCTAAATAAAACTGTTCATGTACAATATCTGCTTAGATTTTAAGGTATATTTGTTAGGTACTTCTCTTTTTGGTAAATAAACTTATTATATTATTATTATAATTTTTGGAGTGATCTTTCTACATAGGTAGGGTTGCCATATTTAGCTGAGCTCGTGTCGGGACATAGAGAGAGAAAAAAAAGTTGGTTTGAGGAGGAATTTTGGTGATTTTGAAAAACTCTGCTAATTTTATTTTCGGTGCCATATGAAGGTTTTCTGTCAACTCCTATTTATTTCAGATTTTTCGCTCTGCAAACTTCGGAGATAAATGGGGAGAATGCTATTTTTTCAAATATTTTTTTTCATTGTTTGTCGAAAACATTAACATAGCACAACAAACATAATACGAGTAATATATGCCACTTAATCCGCTGACCCCACTTTCCATTTCAGCCCCTTTTTCAATTAAACTAAAAATATTTTTTTACTTCGTTTAAGTACTTGCAATAAAGGTGGGCAAGCATTCTTTATAATTGTTCTAAATTTGAAGTCGATAGCATTAGTAGTTGCTGAAATAACCAGCTATGACAGACAGACAGACGAAGTCGCACCATAAGGTTTCCTTTTTTACCATTTTGGTACAGAACCCTAAAATCGGGACATAATAGTGCTTTTTCGGGACAAAGGGCCCAATAACGGTGACAGTCCCGATATATCGGGACGAATGGCAACCCTATACATATAGGTAACTATTGATTGTAGGTTTATTAAAAAAATTGCTTCCGCCAGCGGCTTCGCACGCGCCAAATTTTACACAATAGGTACCTTAGATTATTAAATAATCAAAGGTACCTACCTATATCTTTATAAATTTTACTAATGTAAGTAGTAGGTTTATGTTATATTGCTGTAAAGTTTCATCAAAATCCATTCAGCACGCGTAGCATGACCAATTCCACCTCTATTCTACCAAGAATAGACAAAGTTCTTTCTATCCAACTCGTTCTCTTCTGCCCGAGCACGCAGGCGCGGTCCCAGGGGGGGGGGGGTCACGGGGGTCATGACCCCCCCCAAAATCGTACAAAAATGCGACAAATACGGTAATTCACGGTATATCACGTCGGCATTAATCGGTATGACCCCCCCCTAAATTCTTCAGCTGCGGTATGACCCCCCCAAAATCGCCGGCTGGGACCGCGCCTGCGAGCACGCGGCGTCCCGTGCTTAAACAGACCTTAGTCGACTGATTCTAAACATCTCTTCTTTCATTTTTGACGTCGCCGTGCATTTAAAATCGGTACAAATATTTCTACAATCTGTCATTTTATCTATTCTTGCGTCGACATAGTAGGACCCGTTTCTATAGTGGTTATGTTGCGCGTGCAGTAGTTTTTGCGTGAGAGTATAGGTAAGGACGCGTTTATCTAAGACGAATTTGTTTGCCCGCCAATCCTAGCATCTATCTAGATTCTAGACGCTATGTTCAGTCTACCGGATCTAGAGTCCCAGTAGACTGAACATATCCGCTTGCGAAGAAAGAGGTGAAATAAGGAGATGTTTTACCCCTGAAATGGTTTTCTAACACACTAACGTAAACTGCGAGTAGGTAGAGTAGTTTCGGGTATGATGGCCTGCCTTGCTTTTTCTGAAACTAATCAACACTAGTGGTCGTAGGTATCTGTAGTATGTTCGCGGCTCTTCCCTCAACCCCTTCAATCGATCCCTGCGTTGCGGCGAGTGCGCATGCGTTCTGTGCGTGCGACGATCGAAAATTATCGAATTTGATGCTATTTTTTGGTAGGTCTTACTCATTATATTTCGTCAAATAATCGTTGTTTTTATATTAATAGTGCATAGTTTTGAAGGTAAACTTTTATTCTATAGTGTGGTGACATTTTTGAAGCACATTATTAGCACTTTTTTAGCTTAACCTCCTGCCCATTGTGATTTTAAAATCACAAATTAAACTTCACGGTTCCTGCCCAGCTAAAAAAATTAAAATGTCAAATTAAAATGTAAAAATTACATATTTAAACTTCGCGCCTAGAATTTTTATTTGTTCTTGGGTAACAGTTTTTGCAGTTTCTTGCGATTGGTTGGATTATAACCATTAGGTGAAACATAAATTTATTCGTGTAATAGACAACAGATTAAAGTCAGACATGGTTCACGCGTTCAAAGTGGAGTTGAGTCGGAGAAGAGGTGTATTTAATCAATTACTATCATTAAAATCAGTAGTTTTTTTGTATTGTAAATGAACTGGATTGAAGTTGAATTATCAGTACAAAGATTTGTATAACTATTTTTAAATTTCGTTAATAATTGTAATTTTAAGAAACGTAATTTATTATTATGTGATTTAGAAATCACATTGGGCAGAATTTTTGGTGTTTTTGTTTGAAATGTACTTTCGAGTTTTTAAGTCTAAAAACGCTGCGATATAAGTGGATTATTTAATTATTAAACTAAGTAGAGATGAAAGCATAAGACAAATTAAAAATACCTAATAAATAACATAAAAATCTTTTTTTATATCATTTAATTTTGTATCCAATTCTGGCCAATGTTCTTTATAAAGGACAACATATATAGTTATAAAAATAGCGTGAATCGATTCATTATTGCCCCTTTATAACCCTAAAAAAATATAAAAAATATTTATCATATGCAAGACCATTTTTTTTACTCTACTCGTTCCGGGCAGGAAGCACTTGTAAGACTTTGTCATTTGTAGAGGAAAGCGGGCAGAATCACCAAATAGGTTCGTAATAGCTTAGGCAGGACGAGGTTAAATGTTTTATTAGTCATAAACGTCCCTGCGGCCATTATGGCTCACTAGGCAAGTGGCTAATATGGACTACCTATGTTGTAAATTATGGGCTCACGAAGAATGCTCAGGAGAGGAAACACGTTTTTTTCTGCGAATTTTGTTCTGCAAAGTAATGCAAAGTTTATTTCTTTTAGTTTTTGATTTTATTTGTTACGGTGGCCTAAAAAGGAAAACAAGATATTGCAGTCGGGACCCAGTGTTTCCGGGTAATAGTCATATAATGGGTCCCGACTGCAATATCTTGTTTTCTTTTTCTCTGTGGGTATAACAACAGATAAGACGTTGGGCAGACCGGAGTCGGGTTTTTATAAAATGTTTAATTTTCTAATTTTATTTTTGATGTCAATGACATATATTATATATTTTCGTAATCGTCTTTTTAAGCCCTTCATGTAACAAGAAAATAAAAAAAAACCTGTTGTTTTTAGATAGATGTTTTTTTAGTTAGATGTTTTTTTAATGTATAAGATATTTATATTTTCGTAATTGTCTTTAAGCCCTTCATTTTGATACCCCACATGACCATTTCAGATTTTTTTTATTTTTTACGACTTCACTTATTGGCGGTTAAAATCCGCCATGTTGATTTTTTTCATAATCCATATAGCCTAAGTTACTCGCGACGTCAATACGAATCTAATGATATGCCATATTTTAAAATCCGTTCGCTCGTTTAGTCTCTAGGAGGGAACACAGAAACGGAAATACATACCCACATACATACATACAGGTGAAACACGATACCCTCCTTTTGGGCTTCGCCGCAGTCGGGTAAAAAAGTTTATGGTGTGCCATATTACCCGAAGTTACTCTACTCGTAAATCTCACATTTTGAGACTCGCAGACGATTCGTCATTAGGTATATCTGAATCATTGCAGGACTGCAACAATAGTTGGACGGCCTAGCTGATTCTTCTTAACGCATTCGTCTCCGGTTGAAGTTGGACAAACTCAAGCAGTGGCGTGCCTACAGGGCAAGCCTGAGGGTATTTCGCGTAATTTTTCATAATTCTAAATGTTTTTTATTGTACGCTACTCACTTACATTCATGAAAAATTTTGAGATATACCCTCGGGCTTGCCCTGTAGGCACGCCACTGAACTCAAGGTCGGGTGTAGCCAATGACATAGTAGCCCCCGAACCTGTTGTCAACGGTTTTCGAAATTTTATGAGAACCTTGGGTGCCTTGTAGTTTGGTAAAAACAACTTTGAGAAGGGGGGACACTTATTACAGTAGAGTATCTACAGCTGGGCTGGGCCGCATTTCGAAAATTACGTTGGGTGTTTTCACCGCCCATACTACAAAGCCTAAGGCCTTGTTTACGGAGACGCGGGGCGTCGCGCGTCGCGTGTCGCGTAGCGTCTTGCATCTCTCTCTCTCTAATACAACGCCATATGTTTGTATTCAGTGCGGGCCGCGCCGCTCAACGCAACGCGCGACGCCCCGCGTCTCCGTAAATGAGGCCTAAGTATTTGATCAGTAGGTACGTCTATGTGTCATAACCATTGACATACCTAATAATATTGAAATCATTGGTCATAACTTACAGAGCCAAGACATGGATGCTCATGGTAATTACGTTTGGTTCATAGGGCCTCTCAGCAGGCTATGGAAAGAGCTATGCTCGCAATTTCTCTGAAAGTTCGAATTCAAGGTGATCCGACAGAGAACCAAACTCGTCGACATATCCCATTGAATAGCAAGCTGAAGTAGCGATGTTGCCCATAATCGAACCGATGGCCGTTACGCGTTCTTCGATGAAGACCGTGAATAGGCTAATGTAGGCAGTAGGTACCTATAGGACGCCCTGCAAGGTGGAGTGAAGATCTCCACAGGGTGGCTGGTAATGATGGCTGAGAGTAGCCAAGGATCGAGCTATGAGCTGCGGTCGGAGAGGCCTATGTTCGGGCGTGAACATCAAGCAAAATACCTATCATAAGTCACCGTTATAGTGTCGCTACGCTATTATTTTAGAAAATAAATACCTAGTAATAGCGCCACGAGAACTTTTTGTCGGAAATTAATAAGTAGTTACCTATCTTGATTTTAAAATCATGAACTCATAACACACGATGGCGAAGGAGTATGTGCAGGCAGGGCAGCGCCGCCGTGATTACATCTCGGCCTTGCAGTCTATGTGTGGCTGGTCTTGTTTCTTTTATTCTCTTCATGTTTTGGTGCAAGAGCTAGGAAAATACTGAGATGAATCACAGTTGCGGACTAAAAATGTTTATCACCCTAAGCTCCGTAATATTTTAATTCAAAATGGATATTTGTCGTGAATAATAGGCGTTTTATTTTATAAGTCAAGCCTATATTTCTTTACAGATGGTAACCGAAGCCGCATCAGAAGAGATAGAGTTACGCGATAGAGAGGCAAAGAGAGGCGCTTTATAAGTTAAAATATTTTTTAGCACGCAGGGCTGTGCATGCTGAATTGCACTTTATTGCGTCGCATCAAGAGTCGCTATTTATTGTCTTTGCAGAGTTATACTTCTGCATATTATATAACAGAATACCTACTAATAGGTATTCTGTGATTCTACTTGACATGAAAAGTTTCTTTAGGAGGTGAAGTTTAAATAGCATGTAAAGAAATCAATATAACTAAATTTAATAATAGCATATTAAATTTTGCATAGGGTTTCTTTTATTGCGTACCTATCTAATAACGATGATAATATAGATTTTAATATGTAAAATTATAATATTGTTTTTATCAGTAGGAAACATTTTTATTATATTATGGTAATACATATATTATCATCAAAAACTTTTTAGACTGCCATAAGCCGGGTCTCCAGCGCGTGCTCATTGAACATCGAACATGTTTAATGAACAAAAAGGGGTGTGGCCTACGCGTTTTGTTTAGCAAAAACACTCGAACACGTGACGAAAAACGAAAAAACGTCGCTGGAGACACGGCTTTATGTTACGATCGAAACGTCAAAATTTTAGAATGAAAAAGCGTGTTGATATAACATTTTAGACCTTATGATAATAATTAATTAATAGCACAAACATCAACTGACGCGGACCGGATTTGGACCCCCCGACCTTTGCCGTACCGAGGCACTGCTCTTAACCAACTAAGCTACCGCGTCCTGCTTCAGTTGAAATTTGGAATCTCGATGAATACGTCTCTCATAATCTTAAACCTTATTGCGCACAGTGAGAGAAGGTATCTGACATTTTAATCCGCAACTGTAGGTATTGCATGCATACACAAAATAATTGACCCGTAAAACGGAATAAAAAATGCAAATTTTGTACAAAACATTGATTTAATTAAAATTTAAATCACCATTCTACATAACGATACTAAAAAAATTACATTATTTTAAAAAGCAATTGTTTTTTTTTATTTAGGTAATCATATTTTGTTATAAATTTATATCAGATAGGGGTTTCTGTCAGATTATTATAAATTCAAAATAACCGCGCGTACTTTCACATTAATTCAAAACCACTCTTTATTATTTTAACTAGTTTTAGCCCGCGGCTTTGTTCACATAAAATTCAAATAAGATATGAAATTATTAATATTGCCCCTCATTTGTTTAATATCTGTAATAAAATTACCTTAAATTATTATACGTTTGGGGCCAGCTCCCAAACGGATAAACAGATAATCACCTCCATAATATATTTTTAACACTATTTTAGTTAGACCTTTTAGATTTAAAAGGTGTAGTTACTAGGTATTACAAATGTAGTGTTTGAGGTTTGCCTTAATTTAAGAAATAACTTTTATTAACTTGTGGTTTTGCGTTAAATATGTTATTGATACCATATAAACAGATGACTGGTTAAACGAGGGATGTAAGAAGGATGGTATTAAATATTCGAATGTCTTTCGATTTACTACAGGGACAAAGCTTGAAATCACAATAAAAAACATCAACTTATTCATACATAATATATATATCACTCGACAAAATGTATGTAACACGAATTTAGGATTGTTCCTGTAATAAATCGAACGAGATTCGAATACAAAATGCCCACTTCTTCAATACTTTCCTCGTTTAAGGTCCTAAGCTTTGTTATATCGAGGCGGCCGCGGCATCGGAATAGGTAGGTACTGTCTAAAGCCGAGTCTCCTTTTTGAGCGTGTTTTGCCCTACTCTTTGATTTCAAAACAGTAATCTAAGTAATAAAAAACCGGCCAAGTGCGAGTCATACTCGCGCACCGAGGGTTCCGTATCAGTTTTGGACGTATAAAGTGAAAAAAAACCGGACCGCAAAACTAAGTTTGTATGTGAAAGAATTTTGATGATTTTGAAAAAACTGTACTAGTTAGGAACATCGTTTTATTTTTGGTGCAATATTTGGGTCAATTCCTATCAACTCTAATTATTTCAGATTTTTCGCTCCGCAAACTTCGGAGATAAGGGGGGGGGGAATGGTATTTTTTCAGACATTTTTCATCATATGTCGAAAACTGTAAGACATAAAATTAAATAAAAATATATTTTGAAATGTGCAGATCAAGCCCTTTCATATGATATGTCACTTGACCTAGTAACCCCACTTTGAAATTTCGGAAACTCCGGCCCCTTTTGCAATGAAAATAAAAATATTTTTATATTTTTTTCATTTGCAATAAAGTTGGACAAGCATTCTTTATAACTGTTTCAAATTTCAAGTCGATAGCTTTAGTAGTTGCTGAAATAAGCAGGTGTGACAGACAGACAGACAGACGAAGTCGCACCATAAGGGTTCCTTTTTTACCATTTTGGTACGGAACCCTAAAAAGAAATTGTAGATGCACGTGAACAAAGTCTGTCATTATAAATACTTTGATTATTTATATTCATTATATTATGTACTACTTTTGAATTCATAATAGAATTTTACGATAATTATGTGAATATGTTTAACGCGACACTTGCAAGTTTTAGAAAAATAATATTTAAAATATACCTCGCCTCTCTTCACACGCGCGAGGGCAAAATTCGTAGATCATTTGTCTTCCGTCGGGCATGGAAACCAAAACCATTGTTGACATCAATATAACTCAAAACATAGACAACAAAAATGTGTAATGGAACAATGTTTTGTGTAGTGTGTAGGGCAATACACGCACAGGAGACCCGGCTTAAGGCCTGTTTAATAAACCGCTCTCATTTGAAAGCTCCAGTTAAGTGCTAATTTGTTATCTCTCAAGATTTTCATGTTGTAAAATCCAAATGACTTCAACCAGCTTTCAAACTAAAGCGGTTTATTTATACTAAAACGTATTTATAAACCGCTCTCTTATAAGAGCTGAAAGAACTGTCAATATTTTCATTTCATACATACAAGTAATAAAAATATTGATGTTTCTTTTTAAATCGGCAAGATAACAGATAACAACAAAATTATGTAAGAGTTGTCAATTAACAGCGATTTATTAATTCGAGTCAAACTTTAGTGCTTGTTTACGTTGCCTTGGTGGCAGGCGCGGGCGCGGTCAGGGAATAACGCAGATGCGTTAATAGTAGATTGTAGCACTGAGCGCAGTGAGTTATTAATGCACGAGTGCTAAATTAGCACGAGTGCATTATTCACTCACTTTAGCAAGGTGCGTAATCTACTTTTCTTTCAACTACCTACCTACCGTGATAAAATATACCTACTCAAAATAAAAACTCAAGTTAATAAAAACAAAGGTTTTTTTCACCAAGTCAGTTTTATTCAGTCGATTATTTTCAAAGTCAAAATCAAAGTCGAAGTCGATGTCGAAGTCGTGAGTCAGTTTGTCCGTTAGTTGAAGTTAGTTGACCGTTCCAAAACCTAGATCTATTTTCTATATTCCTAATAACAAAACAGTGCATTAATGTAAAAACAGTGCAAAAATGAGATTTCATGTAACATTACTGCACTGTTTTCGTTCTAAGCAGAAATGACGTCCTTTGTGACCAGTTTTGTAGTGATTAATGATAACATTACTGCATAGTTGGAAGAAAAAGACAGTAACCTAACCGACGCTCGCTAATGCTGCACCCGCAAATCGTACGTGAACAAGCACTTAGTTTAAGCTGTATTTGCGGTTCTACTCAACTAAACCGGACAATTAAAATTTTAATTAGTTTACAGCAGTTAATGCGTAACTTTAAAATAATACAAAAATCGAATAAAAAAGGTATATGTACAGACTTTTGGTCCAATCAAATTAGATAGGTAGTTAGTTAGATAGGTAGTAGTAGACCTCGGATCATAGAAACAAGGAGATGTGCCAAGGCGCTATCGAGCTTGATGCCTGATCTTGAGCAAATTGCTCATATTAAAAATGTATGCGCTGGCGACGAACCGAACACGATCGATGGTATAAATACAGTGTTTTAGTTTAGTGCTAGTGTTGAGTGACGATTAACAGTGTTAGATTGAATGTACTAAAAGTGGCATCAGTTGTTCCCGTACTAATTTGCTATGATGGCATATCTCCTTGTTTCTATGATCTGAGGGTAGTACTTATTGTTAGTAAGTATTGGATATATGAAAACCGTAGCAAAGTTAGGTACGTAGAAGAAAAAACTATAGGTAAGTACTCAGTAAAAAAAAGGAATGTGTCGAATATGCCAATGCCTGCAATGAAAGTTTTTAACACAGATTATTTATCTCAATACACATTTTTCTAATGTTGTCCTAACTATGCATGCTAAGTATGGAACTATTCCTAAAGGCGGGTCTCCAGCGACGTGTTTTCGTGTTTAATAAACATCGAACATGTTTAATGAACAAAAAAGGGGCGTGGCCTACGCGTTTTTTTAGCAAAAACACTCGAACACGTGACGGAAAACATGTTCGATGTTCAATTGAACATCGAACATGGAGCTGGGGACGCGCTTTTACATTTTAAGAATAAACAAGGAGTGAAAAAAATACTTAAATATTTTAAGTACTAAGTACTGTACATTAACTCACATCAAAAACAAAAGAAACAAACGTTACGAGTGTTTCGTGCCAAAATTGCCGAAAAAGATTGTACACACGGCTACACATCAAGCTATACATTCCCAGTTTACACTGACCTCCCATTGTAAGGAAATTCTATACAATGCGAGATCAGCTTATACTGGAAATGTATAGCTTGATCTGTAGCCGTGCGTACGGTATCTTAAAGAACAATAATAAATTTCTTTGAATTAAAAAAGTAAGTCAGCGTGGATTGTGGCAAAGGAAGATCTTTGAGGTAAGCATGATTAAATGTTATTTTAGCACATTAATTTACTTTAGATAATCGCTTTCACATTCTTTAAAAAAGTACTTCAAAATATTGAGGTAAACCTTGTCCAGATAAGGCGTTTTGCGTGAGTATCACAAACAAATCACACATGGCTAAACGCAACAAGGCTTCCCAAGTATCTGGACTCGTAAACAGTCACGCAACGTCAGGAATTTCTGCACTAAATCTGTTTGTTTTATTAAACCCGCGTCATGGTACAAATAAGCAGCAGAAACATGGGTGTACGTATCGATATAACAATGCATTTTTCGAAAGCCAGTCTTCGTAGAACTAAATAGGCCGGACCGACATTTTGCTTGAGTAAACGCATGGAGATGATACGAGCCTTATACAATATGAGTCGATGACGACACGATAACGGTGACTGCACTTAGTATCTTGCTAGAAGTTCGTGCTGCGTACAAGGCAGTTCATTGGCGAGGGTCGAGCGGACGAGCGGTTGGTAACTGATAAGGCACTGGACGTACTATCTGCGCGGACAGCCGGGCGCCCAGTGGCCGCGCGCGCCACACCGGTAGCAGCGCCCGTAGCCGCCGTAGTAGGCGTCGGGGAGCCCCTCCACTAGCGCCGCCCCTCGTCCGCTACCACCACTATCGCTCCCCGTTGCATGCTAAACATCAAATGTTTTACTCATTCATCTGGAAAAGGATCATTTGTGAATTAGGACGAACCCATTTGGAAGGAGGTCCGACCCAATTGATACACTACGCAATGGTTTCATGCATTTGCAATAACGACAAAATATTATGTAGAAACATTTCTGTAATGAATGAGGCGTGAAACGCTGACAGCGTTAAAAAAACCGGCCAAGTGCGAGTCGTACTCGCGCACCGAGGGTTCCGTATAATTTTTGGCCGTATAAAGTGAAAAAACCGGACCGCTAATAACTAAGTTTGTTTGTGAAGGAATTTTGATGATTTTGAAAAAACTGTAGGTACTAGTTAGGAACATCGTTATATTTTTGGTGCAATATTTGGGTCAATTTCTATCAGCTTTAATTATTCCAGATTTTTCGCTCCACAAACTTCGGAGATAAGGGGGGGGGGGGGGAATGGTATTTTTTCAGACATTTTTCATCATATGTCGAATCGAACTGTGAGACATAAAATAAAATGAAAATATATTTTGAAATGTGCAGATCAAGCCCTTTCATATGATATACCACTTGACCTAGTAACCCCACTTAAAAATTTCGGACCCCCACTCCTCCGGCCCCTTTTGCAATGAAAATAAAAATATTTTTGGACTTTTTTTATTTGCAATAAAGTTGGGCAAGCATTCTTTATAACTGTTCCAAATTTCAAGTCGATAGCATTAGTAGTTGCTGAAATAAGCAGGTGTGACAGACAGACATACAGACAGACGAAGTCGCACCATAAGGGTTCCTTTTTTACCATTTTGGTACGGAACCCTAAAAACGGAAGTTTTGAATGACTAAACATAACTGAACTGCACTATTGGTCTCATTACAAAAGATGCGTTGATCCCGAGATAAGCTAGTCTAACAAGATAAGGCCTCTAACTAAAACTTTCATTTGAATCGGACTATAAAGTCGAATAAGTCCGATTCAAATCAAAGTTTCAGGCGCTCTCGGTCATATTCTTTGTTTTTTCTTTGTCTTTCTATAAAGAGTGCAATTTAAAATCCTTTTCCACAAGTGTTCGGTACTAAAAAGAATAATTTTATCATTAAGATTTTTCCGGCATCTATACTGTATTTTGGAACGAAACGTAGTAGGGTTACCAATCGTCCGTACCATGTGTTCGGACATATCTGGATGTCCAGCCTTCTTTCCGGACTTAGATGGTTTTTAGATAGATAGAATGTTTAATTTTGTGAGTGGTCACCGCAATCCGCACGCACCCCTCCCCGCAAAAGCTATCTTTGTAAAACGTGTGCTTGTGCGTGGGATTTATTATTCCATTACCTGTGACTAAAATATCCAGTCTTTATGAAATGTGTGGCATTTTGTTGGAACTTTTCAAATCTTGAAATAGTAACCCTGAACCTAGATAGCAGTAGTTTTCGCACGTTTTAACTTTTACAATAGTCACTAAATCATACATTTAGTTCTATATTCCTTCAAGTACACTATGTAACAAAAACCCTGTTGTTTCTTTTAGGGGTGTATACTTAAACACGTAGACGTGCCATTGATAAAAATCTAATTAAAAAGGTCATTATGTAACGTACGTACATCTGTTATTTTTTAATTTGGTCAGTTCGATTCCCAGGAATAAACCATAAAGGAAGCAACTTTTTTTTAAATCTTTGATGCAGTATTTGATGTTTCCATGAAGCAAAACTTCCTATCTACAATATTTAAAGTACTTTCCCTCCGTGTGGCATAGGCGTGGAACAACCTGCACTGCCTGGTTTAAGCTGGTACCACAGATAAAACTGAGGTGGGACTTATTTTATAATAATAATTTTCAATAACCAGAGCTTAGATTTGGATATTTGCATGGACTTTTTTTGATCTTGTTTTGTAATAAGACCGTTAGAGTTTGGTAATACGGGGTGTAAGTCGCAGCGTATCAAAAACTGAAACCATGGCTTTCGTACATTATTCTGAACGCCTCAGCGTTAAAATTTTTCGTCGAACTTTAAAAAAAAAAGACTTTGTAGGGAGATATTTTAACGAATTGCAAAATCTCCAAAGTCGTAATTATTTTTAAAAGACCGTCGAAAAATGTTAACCCTAAGGGGTTCAGAATAAGGTACTGAACCCGTGGTTTCAGTTATTGTTACGCTGTCACTTACAGCCCGTATATAATTCCATACGTACGTTGTTCTGCCTGCGGTTTACTTAATAGGAACACCTGAGCAGAAGCGAAGGATCACTTTTTTAGATCGTTTATTTAGCTACATAAGTAATTTTCAGGTTTACACATACCCAGTCGTCGTAGGCATCACTGTGAGATCCACTATCACTCTCGGTGTCCCATCGGGAGCTGTCGTTGTATTGGAAGTAATAGCTGCAAACAGCAGTAATTTAATTGTCTTGTCTCACGAATTTTAGTTAGATCCAATTAGGTATAATAAATAGATCATAATTATATTTTATAAAATGAAACATAAATGTCCAAGTAAGACTTGCACTTGGCAAGACGCACCTACTTGCACATTTGTTGAAAACTTACATATGTACCTACAGTCTACACAGATTAAGCAATAAATGTCTATGTCTATATATATATGTGTTTTCTACCGCAATTAGTTGTATTGGTAAGTTTCATAAGTACACATAGTATCAACCGCAAAACACACAAAAATAAACCGTCACATTGTTTAAACTTTGAAATCCTGATAATTTTGTTTCAAACACTCCGCTAGGCCCCAACCAAGTAGGTTTCTACTAGTAGTTGCGTCGATACATAAAAGAAGTATCACGAGACACACCGTGCATAATGCTGCCGTGTATAATGGACTAGCTATTTCCCGCGGTTTCACCTTTGTTGCTCGGCCACCAAGGATTGTAGCGTAATGTTAAATAGCCTATACTAGCCGTCATAAATCTGGCTATCATACCTATACAAAAAGTTTTTTTTGAATCCGATTGGTGGTAGTTCCAGAGATTAGCGCGTTCAAACAAACTCCTTAGCTTTATAATATTAGTATAGATGTTCGCCAATTCGCAACGTATACTTACTCCTCCTCCGGTTCCTCCTCCTCGACGCTGTCCTCGAACTCGGCGTACTCGTCGTCACTGGTGGTCGACACAGTGCTAAGATCTCCTCTGAAACAATACAATCACTTGGTAACATAAAATTCAGCACCTCGACACTGTGTTGTGTCGGGCGTGAGTAAATATCCCATTTAGCAGGCATCACTTTTATTTAGTTAAGAGTTATTCTTTCCATACAAGAAGTGCTAGCATTAAGATATATTATTTAAGTTAATTAATCCGTTTTAGAGACCAATTTGTGCAATGGACACATTCAAAACAATTGGCATATAGACACTTAAATTAGATTGACTACTCTACAAAATGGTATTCAGATATATAATTTTGTAAAGAACTATTAGATTAATCGCCAGAAGTGGTTGTAGTATTTGCCTTATTAGTGTGCTATGTCTTGAGTTTCAGACTAAATGAAAACAACAAACTTTCAACATTAACTGAAATTATGAGAAAGAAAGAATGATATTGGGTAACTTTATATTTTTATTCGGACCTATATTAATGTTAGTTATTCTTTCTATAAATACAAAGACACCTAACGATCATAGGATCGTTTAGTGTAAACGTACCTCAGGGCTTGTACAATAATTACCGAGTACCCAAAAATAATATTTAAGTGGTTAAATAAGCATACCGATTGGTGTTCGCGTTGGATGGCCGGGCCTGTTCCGACTCGAGTTCTGCAACCAATACAGCTCCATAAAGCTATTCACGTTATACAACTCATCCGTTATTATTCTGCGTCTTATCGAACATACTAATGTTCGCTTTTACTAGAGAGCGACAAACCCTACTAGGAATACACAATAGAAGGTTTGAGTTGATCAGTAAGGCTTACAAAATTGTAATAAGGTTTCAATATTTTACAAATTTTCTGGTACGGATTCCGTGAGTAAATAACTGGGCCACGCACATATTATTAATGCGAATCATGTGAGTGGCGGGTCGGACTGGGTGTTCTTGTAGCTATTCTAGGTGGTCGAATTTGACCTTGAGTGGAAATTGAAGAAGATAGTCACTATTAGGTATTTTCTTACAAAAACTGACCCTTCGCTACTGGTATTTATTACATTTTCTTCTTACATAATTATAAACTTTTGAATACCAGGTGCTCCAAAAATCATTGTATCTGTTACCGGCAATGTGTATAATTTAGGTATTCTATACAATACCTAGGCAATGTATAGAATACCTGGGGCGTCCAGGCAATGTATGAAATATTATGAATATTATTGTGGATACTTTACCTAGGTAATGTATACAATTCCTAGGGATTGTATAGAATACCTGCTGGTCCACCGGTAATGTGTAAAAACTCCTTCCATTCTTACCCCTCTTACGACCCCTTACCCCGCACGTCGACCATAGCCCTTGCCCCTGCCCCCCTTACCTCTCTCTTACCCCATTACCCCCCCCCACCCCTTAGACCACCCGTTGTCTATTATGTCTCCGTCAACCACATTCCTCTTCCTTAAGCCTGCAATACATGTTGGCCGAGCTTAGACCAACGCGAGCCTAGACAAATTGACACAAGGCAAGCGCTACTGTCTAGACGTTCGGCAAGTTTGACGTCAACCGCAGCATAGCGCGCGGATAAACATGTGAACACTATGGGCCGAGCGCGCGAGAGCGCCTTTGATTTGTGCAGAAAAACCGACACCGCTCCGAAGTGAGGCAAGTGATCGCGAGCGACTGCAAGTTGTGGCAAGCTACGTCAAATGAGGTCTACACGCGTTGGCGCTTGTCTTTACTCAACCAACAAGGCAAGTGACACCGAGCGATAGCAAGACAAGGCAAATATGCCGTCTACATGTTGGTATTGGCCTTCACTCGACAACGCTCGGCCAACATATATTGCAGGCTTTATAATCCCCATTTCAGACATTACCGGCTGCGTATCCGGTATTGTATATACCTAGGTAAAAGTATAAAATAAATAATATTTCATACATTACCTGAACGTTTTAGGTATTCTATACATTGCCTAGGTATTGTATACAATACCGGATTATACAGATTGCCGGTAACATATCTATTAAATTAACTACTGCCTCTAAAGTTAATCGATGAACCACTCATATTTTTCCTATTACAATAAATATTATATTATCGTCCCAGGAATTCAGGGGTGCTCGAACTGTCGATTTATGGCCTTTTTCAATAATGTATCTGGCGTATTGCTTACTATTATACATTTAAAATTCAACTTATGACAAAATTCAATCGCTGGTAGGGTAAAGAGTCGATAGATAGGTTATTGAAAACGGCCATTAGATAGCTTTCAGAGTCGGTCACATACCGGAGTACATATCGGTCACTAATTACCAGTCACCGTATATGCACCATTGATGACGATCGTTAACATTTAATATATTAATCTTCCACTAAAAAAATTATATAAAAATAGGGATCCACCGGTATGAGGAATAGTGTCCATGCTACCAGCGGTTAGGGTTCCCTTTCAGAAACAGAAACATCCTCACAATACTGGAGGAGAACTGCCTTCTGACATAAAGAGAGCCTCATGAGATGTGAACCTTGCTTGATAAACACTATGTGTCAACATGAGCCTGCATAAGCATGTAGGGATTTGCTGATTATCGACTTTGTTTGCACTAAAGATCAGTGTGAAGGTTAGTATGTGTTTCTTGTAAGGATACCAATCAATTCATAAACCAATACTATTGTGTTATTAAATATGAAGCTGCATTGTTGTCATCATAATTCACAGCAAGACTGGTGTTTTATTGTCCATGTCAATAGAAATTGTGAACTACATTTATTACGTAAACAATGTCAGTATGGCAAATTGTCAAAATAACAATGGTCAAATCGTACCTAACGGCGACCATATGCCATTTATATGAAAAAATCCGTTTTCTTTGATAAAGTATAGAAAGTTTGTTTGCATAGTTCACAAGTTCTACTGACATAGACTTTACAAAGATATTTTTTGTCGAGTCTGGATAAATATATAATATGTTAAATAAATTAACACAATTTACGTCTCTATATTTAATTTTATGATATCTTGCTTACAGTCCGCACGATCTTGCTTGACCGGGCAGAAGTCCACGAGTGGCTGCTTATTTAAATTGCTAAATAAATGTCTTAATACATAAATCAACAAATAACTGAAAAAGTATATTTTTCTGAAACGTTTATTGCCCACTTTTAACTGTTTTTTTAGCGACTATAAATGCGTGGATATCTCGGTGAGCTAACTTCAGCCCGGCCAAGTTAGATCTGCGGACTGTAATGATGTTTTAGTTAGAATATTTTATTTTAGAAAGTGACTCCATGACCAGCGCTGTGTCCTGAATTTGGCAGTGCCGGTTGCTGAATTGGCAGCAGGCGCTGACGTTGAAAAAAAAAAAAACGGGAAATGGGGTTGGCAATTTGGCATAATTAAAAAAAACGTTTATTTTTGGGAGCCAGCGCCGGCTGCGGAGGCACTCCCTATTATTTATCCATATTTTATCCAAAATAAGAGTTTTTAGTTGTCAGATCAGATACAATTTCTTGATTTACCTACTTTACCTATTATACTTTGACCCATATTGTTTGCAATAATTTGACAGTTCAAAACAAAATTATAATACCATACGAGTGTTAAAGAAACTTGAATTAAATAAATATTAACAAATCGTATGTTTTTGTGAATTTTAAACATGCCAAAGCCATGCTTTTCCATATATTTTACCTTATTATATGCGTATCTTATTTGAAATTTTAATAAATCAATGAAAAGTACATTATAAATATGCATAATTCAGTTCAATTAATTTGGTTCATTCCTTTTTGTCACATCACTACCTTTTTTTTTGTTGTTAAAAAGTGGTATCCTTCCGGTTGTCAAGTTACTGCAAACAATTAAAACTCCGAGTATATGTTCTAATTAAGAAATGTGTTGTTGTTGTGTATCATGTTTATCCGGGGTTTAGTCATCATAAATAAAGAGTACAGACCTTTTCTACTTTCCAAGATATCTTTCCTTTTTTGTTTCATCTCCTCACTAAGACTTTGCACCATCTTCTCTATGAAAGAGTCTAAAACTAAGCTTTTGCATTCTGACGTGATTGGGGCTCTGAAAATTGTATTTAATTATACAACATTAAAGAAATAAACAATTATACATAGTTGAGATTTAACAATATTATGAGTAGGTAACAGAAAATATTTGCTGTGCAAAAGCAAAGAATATCACTCATTAGAAAATATGAACAAGGTAAAATTATATTACCTGCATATGGGACAATCCTTTTTCTTTTTCTTCCAAACGGAAATACAATATTTGCAGAAGGTATGAGAGCAGTTGAGCGTAGTGGCTTCCACGAACAGTTCATTGCAAACGCTGCACTGCAGTTCACTTTCCATGAGCTCACCCATTTCTGTCAGCACCGTCTGCTTCGAGGAGCCTTCGCCAGCGTAATCCGGCCCACAGATGTTTTCTAGAATTGTGTTCCTCTCCGTTTCAACTGTTTGTAGTTGATTTTTAACCTGCAAGGTATTTCAATAAAGTGATTAGGAAAGCCCATTTGGTGAGTACTGTAAGGTTGTGAGTTCGGGGAGATGATTTAAACAAGTATATCCATTGAAATATTGTTTATTACTGCTCCCAAAATATAGAGTACAATCCTTTATATAGAAACCTTAACATTAGAATATAATGAGCACACATACAATATCATATACACACTACACGCCCACCGGCAAAATAAAATAAAAATAATGATTACATTAATTTTTATTTTTAGGATACATGTTTAATATACCTACTTAGCTATCTAATAACATTTTTTTTTTTTTTTTTTGTAATATGTATAAAATATTAAAAATAATTTAGTAATGAGATTGGTACACACTAAAACATTAGGTAATAAAAGCCTACCTACAATCAAATAAAGTTACATACATTATAACTGCTTATAAAAAAAAAATCATTAAACATATGGTCTGGTTCTATTTTTATGTACTATTAATTCTTTACCTTTATATAGTATCTTCAAATTAGGATTACAATCTTCTATTACTTCGTACGGTCCTATATAGAGCGGATCAAATTTGTTTACAGATTGTTCATTCTTAAGAAGTATCATGTCACCAGTACTGTACGTAACAGGATTTGTATACGAATCATATTTACATTTTCTGATTTGTTTACTTAAAATTAAATTTTGTCTCGCGTCATACTGTGATTTTTGAAGTTTGTATCTGAGTTGTTTTGGGTAGTCATAATGATTATATAGCGGTTCAATATCTGAAGTTAAATTACTTGGTAAATTGCATAGTTTACCAAATACGAGTTCATAAGGAGTGTATTTGGTTTCAGTATGTACGGTCGTATTAAAAGCAAAGCACCAATATGGAAGCCATAAACTCCAATCTTGGGGTTGATTTTCTGTTTGTATGCGAAGGAATGAAAGCAAATTTTTATGAGTATTTTCTAAACCTCCTATTGATTGGTGATGATAAGCAGTAGATGTTATTTGGTTAATTTTTAGAATGTTACATACTTCCTTCATGACTTTCGAAACGAACTCTGTACCGCGATCAGATATAATGTTTCTCGGAATGCCATAGCGTAATACAAAATTATTAATGAAAGCTGTCGCTACCGAAACTGTATCCTTATTTCTAAGTGGGTAAACTTCAACATACTTGCTAAGATCACACTGTAGTGTGAGTGCATACATGTAATTATCACTATCCTTACTTAAGGGCCCAACTAAGTCTAAATATACTCTATCAAAAGCCGAATGACCTGTATCAGTTAGGACCATTGGCTGTTTTATGTGCCTAAAATGTTTCTGACGCTGGCATTTATCGCAGCGATTTACAAACTCCGTGACGTCATTTTCTAATTTCGGCCAAAAATAACGCCGTTTTATATTACTTATCATTCGTCGTATACCGGTGTGGCCGCTACTCGGTAATAAGTGGTAGTCATTTAAAATTATACGTTTCGTATCGTCATCACTTATAACTTTTACACCTTTTAAAATATATAAACGTGGTCCGGACCAATTAGATGTAAAGTTTATGCTATCAATTAAATCTTTTAGTAACTCATTGTTTTCATTATTTTGTACAATGTACACACTATCAAGTTTCATTTGATTACAGTAATGAGCCAACTCCCATACAAAGGCATCTCGTGCGCATTGTAATTGGAAAGAAGGATTTACTCTTAATATACAATTTGATGCATCATAATTAAATAAATTTGTTTGGTTACAATCTTTTAAACTAGTCCATTCTTTTACTTTCACAAACCTTAACTCTGTGCAATCCTTTGGTTTTTTAAGCAACTCCATAACTCTTGGGTGATCAGACCAATCGTTTGTAGACTGCTTAGCAACCATAGGGTTGTCACTCACACTTTGTTCACTTCTTTCACACATACGCTTTTTCTGGCCTCTGGTTAATACCGACACAACGTGCTGATTAATTTCCTTCAATTCATCGCTCGTTATTCGGATACGTGACAAGGCATCTGCAGCTGCATTGTCAGTACCTCGAACATATTCTATTATGTAATCATATTCCTCTAATATTAAACGGAATTTGGTCAAACGACTAGATGGGTTTGTTTGATTAAATAAATAAACTAATGGTTTGTGGTCGGTTTTGATAACAAATTTTCGTCCGAAGAGATAGGGTCTGAAGTACTTTACAGACCATACGATAGCCAGTAACTCCTTTTCTATCGTGGGGTACCTAATTTCCGCTTTATTAAGACTACGACTTGCAAAAGCAATGGGTCTGTTATCATTATTGCATAACACGGAACCGATTGCATAGCCGGACGCATCTGTTTGCAAAACAAAAGTATTGTTTTCATCAAAGTTCGGATATTGTAATATTGGTGGAGATATTAATAATTCTTTTAGGGTTTCGAAAGATTTCTGACATTCATATGACCATTCAAAGTTAACATTCTTGCGACACAGTCGGTTAAGAGGTACAGATATTGCTGCAAAGTTTGGTATATATTTTCTATAAAAGTTGACGAACGCTATGAATCTTTTTGTCTCGTCCGCATTTTTTGGTACGGGATAATTTTTTACTGTGTTTATTTTCTCTAAATCCGGTTTAATTCCTTCCGATGAAACAACGTGACCTAACAACTGAATCTCTTTCCTTAGGAAATCGCATTTTAGTGGGTTAAGTTTTAAGTTAACTTTCCTCAATCTAGTTAAAATATCTATAAGATTTTTATTATGAATTTGTAAATTGCGTCCAAAACAGATCAAATTATCCAAATAAACAAATAATTTGTCGTATGTAAGTCCTGACATGGCAATTGTCATTAGACGAGAAAATGCACTTGGGCTAATCTTTAATCCCATTGGTAACCGGGTCATTTGATATTGGCCTGAGGGCGTAGTGAAAGCTGTATACTTTCTGCTGTCTGGTTTTAATTTTGCCTGATAATAAGCTTGTGATAAATCTAATTGTGAAAAATACATTGAACCGGATAGAGAGTCTAAAATATCATTAATATTCGGAAGTGGAAATTTATCGTCTAAAATTCTAGTATTTAATTTACGAAAATCAATAACCAACCTCCATTTCTTTGAAGAATCATCTGACTTTTTGGGGACCAACAAAATAGGGCTTGACCACTCACTTTTTGTTGGTTCAATAATATTTTCAGAAAGCATTTTCCTAACTTGTGTTTCAATTTCCTTACGCTGTGAAAATGGCAACCTATACTGTCTAGTATAAACTGGATCAGCATTTGGTTTTAATTGTATACTTTGTTCGTAAAGATTGGTGGTAGATAATTTATCGTTTGGTAAATGAAACACATCCGAAAATTTTGCACATATGCTTTGGATTGATGACCTTTCTTCACAATTTAGATGACTTAAGTTTAAAAGAGAAAACATGGTGCGTACTCTCTCTCCATCAATATTACTATCTCGTTCAAAGTTACAGATGTCATAATCTGATAATAAATTTATTTCTGGCCTAAAATAATTAATATCTACTTGTGTTTCGCGAGTATTTAATATTTGTATACTAATTTGTCCATTGTTTGGTTTACAAATACTTCCGGCTATAAAAACTCCGTCGCATAATTGATACGGTAATATTACGCAGTCTTCGTTAAAACTAGTGTCCAACATAAATATTTTCTCACATCTCGGCGGGATGCTTAAAAAACAGGTTTGATTTATCGAACTATTAATCATGGGTAGGGTCAAAGTATTGTCATTTCTCTTTAACGTAAGCGTATTGTTTTCAAAATTTAAAATAGCATTATATTTGTTCATAAAATCTCTGCCAATTATACCATATTGTACACAAGGTAAGGTGCGCATAATATAAAATTTGTGTACAAATTCCTGTTCATTTATAGTTAACGTAATATAAACATAGCCTAAAGTTCGTACTTTGCCCCCGATACCATTTATATAAATGGATTCACTTTGGATTGGAATATTCCAATGTGTCACAGTTTCGTATTTCAATACTGATAGTGATGCTCCCGAATCTATAAGCAATCCATATTTGGCACCATGTACTAAAAATTCCACCGAGCTATTATTGTTACAGGCAAATATAAAATGATTATCGAAAAAACTCTAATGGTTCAGTGGTACTTTCCGTGGGTTGGGGTGTTCGATTCCGGTCAGTTAATTCGATATTACTTATGCCGTTTTCTATAGCGTACACATTACGCATATTACCACTGCGCGTAAAAATCCGTCCAGACCTACCGCGATTTGAACCCCGCATGCGACCACGATTATTGCTGAACTGTTGTTGAGTTCCTTGGTTTTGGAATTGTCTATTATTATGAAAAGAATTACCTCTACTGTTCCCTCTTTGTATATATCGATTATTGTTCGAACTATTAGGACGTCCATTATAGTAACTATATCCGCGATTATTAAATGAGCTGCCTTGGTATCCGAAATACACAGAAGCGTCAGAGTTGTGCCGACTATCCCCGACCGATAATTCCTCATCCTTAGCTGCTCTTATAGTATCTTTCAAAGTATCATAATTACGCGCCGACAGAATAGTGCGGATGTCGCGGTTTCGCAAGCCATCAATGAAACTTTTAATCGCAATCTTTTCATTTTGAGGGCGTAATATTTTATATGCATTTTGGTCATCACCGGCTTGCGCAACCGTCAAATCCACAAAAAGCTGCTCGACCTTAGATCCATATTTTTCTATAGAAGAACCGTGTTGGTTGATTTGTGTCAACTCCTTGTGAATTGCCGTACTGGACTTTTTTGTGAGAAGGTGTTGACGCATTTCAATCATAAGTGACTCACAACTATCATACGAGATAGATAACCTTAATTTAGCGTTCTCATTTAGTCGTGTTTTTAATATAAACTTAACTAGCATTTTGTTGCCTTCTTCAGTGAGGGAAGAACTGTATAATTCTATGGCATCTATTAAACTTTTTGTGACATTTTCATCACCATTCATAATGGGTAATAAAGCCACGGCAGTTCTATAATTAAAAGCCTCCATATTGCCTACTTCGGTTTTAGTTTTGACCGTACAATCGGGACTAGGTTGAGAACTGTACGTTTTAGAGCAAAAAGATTCTATTTGAACAAAAGTCTTTTCAAATAAATCACAGTATGACTGTATTTCCTGTAAAACACTTGTACTAAATTGTTTCTCTTCAATCTGTATCGATAAGGCATGAATACATTTATCAAATTGATATTTTAACAATGTAGCTTCCTTTAACTTTTGTTTTAGAACAGTTTCTGTCCTTTTAGGATAGTTTAGCTTTATTAAATTAGCTTTAATATTTTTTAATTGGTCATATAACAGATTGAGCTCATTTGCCATTACCAATCAAAATAAGAAAAACAATATTTAACTGTTCTATAATTACATGATAGTACAAAACTAATAGCTAAAGAAACTAGAAATTCGTCCAATAACCGTTCCGTAACTTCTCATTTTTCACTTTACGACAGAACTCACTACACTCATCACCACTTATAATTCGAATCACTTACTGCGGTTTCTGCATACCTGGCGAGCCTCCTGGCGCTGCTGGCGGCACTCGTAACAGACACGAGTCTCCGGGTTCGGTCGACGAAAGGAACGAGATAGGTTCTGGGCGAAAACCTCATTCCTTATCCAGGAATAATGGCAGTTTTTGTATAATTTATACACTGCGTAAAGTCCGGCGATTGCAAGCAAGGTGCAAATTATGAACATCACAATGCTGATGTTTGAGAGATGATATTCCTGCATGGAAGCTGAATTTGATCCACCAGATTGTGATATGAAAACGTCCTCTTTTTCTATATTTGACCGGCACATTTTAGCAAAAAAAAAATAATCACTTCAAAGACAAAAGAAAATTACACTTAAATCATAGTTCAATAATGTCTTTCAACGATTATGGCACGCGACCGAACTCGGCAACCCGTCTCGGATGGCAGGGTCGCCATGTAAGGTTGTGAGTTCGGGGAGATGATTTAAACAAGTATATCCATTGAAATATTGTTTATTACTGCTCCCAAAATATAGAGTACAATCCTTTATATAGAAACCTTAACATTAGAATATAATGAGCACACATACAATATCATATACACACTACAGTACACTGGCAGACCCTGGAAACAGTATATTATTTCTTGTGCCAGTGGGTAATTTTTTTGTATATACTTATTAGATATTCAAAAGTGAATTCGTGAAAATTAAATTTTATAAATTAGTTGTGCCCAGCGGTTTCACCCATTGTTGTAGGATCCCAAGGGTCATAGCGTGATGTTTAATAGCCTCATTAATCTGGCTATCATATACAAAAAGAATTTTCCGAATCCGACTGGTAGTTCTAGAGATTTGTTTGAGAAAAAGAACTTGGCTTAAGCTTAAGTTAAAGTTAAGCTTAAGTTCCAGAGATTAGCGCGTTCAAACAAACTCTTCAGCTTTATTATATTAATATAGATAAAGAATATAAGACAGCCTCGTAGGCCTAGTAGTCGCAAGCTCCACTGCTGAGCGTGGGGTCCTGGGTTTGACCCAAGGGTCGGGCAGTATTATTGGGTTTTTCTATTAGAAAATTGTTAGGATTCAGACCGGAACCTAGATTTGTGCCCAGCTCGTAATGGCAAAAGGCTGCTCCACAGAAATCTAATAATAAGTCAATAGAAGTCGCAAAGGCGCGTGACCTTGTCGCCGCTTTGGAGCAAATTATGTAATGTGGTGTCATACACGACACTACTACATCGAGAGCGCGCGTTAAAAAATGTGACGTATGGAATTAAGTTTAATGTTGTATTGCATTGGATGCTTTCAATGCTTTGACATTGACTGCAAATCGGCGACACACATCTGGAAATAATAGTGATTGTAGCACCGAGTGCAAAGTGCATTAATCACTCACTTTAGCAAGGTGCGTAATCTACTTTTCTTTCAACTACCTACCTACCGTGATAAAATATACCTACTCAAAATAAAAACTCAAGTTAATAAAAACAGTTTTTTTTTCACCAAGTCGAAGTCGAATTCGATAGTCGATAGTCACTAGTCACTAGTTGTCAGTCAGTTTGTCCGTTAGTTGAAGTTCCAAAACCTAGATCTATTCCTAATAACAAAACAGTGCATTAATGTAAAAACAGTGCAATAATGAGATTTCATACATTACTGCACTGTTTTCGTTCTAAGCAGAAATGACGTCCTTTGTGATCAGTTTTGTAGTGATTAATGATAACATTACTGCATAGTTGGAAGAAAAATGTAGTAAATGACATTTCTATTGACTTATTATTTAGATTTCTGTGGGCTGTCCCCAAATACTTGGGACTTAAACATAACTAACGAACATATACTTCTGCCTAACCCTTCGGGAAATACAGGAGTGATGTCACGTTTCTCTTTTATTTTATTAAAAATAGAAAAAAAAACGACGAACACAAGATCAACGTAGTTTACCTGTTCAAGTTGTTCCTGTAACGTGCTGATGACTACACTAGACTGCTCTGCCTGTTTCTGAATCCTTTCTGCTGCCAGTGCGGCCAGCTCAGTTTCTCTCTCCGTCACTCGCATCTGTTAGGGAACACCATGTAAGTACTTTTATTAGTGTTTCGTCGCATCCAGTTCTGAATTATTTCAGAATCCGAAATTATTTAGGACTGAATTGACTAAAAGAGGATCTATTTTCTCGTTTCCACTTATTAACTTCCCTTGACATTAAAATGAAAACAATATTTACCCTCAGTTCTTCAAGTGATTTTTCAGCATTTGTTTGAGCTTCATTTAATTTTTTTTCTATATCTTCTCTTTCTTTCATCTGTAATTTGTAAAATTTGCAAAAAATATATAACAAGGTAAGCCAATTAATTTAAGTACGTTTTAGTCTTGTTACTGTAAAATTACATTATGTTATAAATATAACTAATTGCAGTTACCAATTGTTGCATTCTGATTTTCTCTTCATTGTTTTGTTGATTAAGTAATTGTTCAGCTTTTAATTTCTCTAGTGCTGTTTTTTGTAATTGATCATTAAGATTCTTCTTGATATTATTTAGCTCTTGATTCAGTTCTGTTTCTCTTCGTATTCTTTGTTCTTCTAGTTCTTTTAACTCCTGTAAAATTAATGATGTTTTAATTTATTAGCTTTAAGGGGGTTCGTCAAGGTTGCGCGCGAAATTCAAAATATTTTGGGTTGGTACTAAATAATAATCATCAATATAGCCCTCGAAATTATATATATTTGAGGAAAATCGTAATGTTTTCAATAAATCGTATTTTCCTCAAATATAATTTCGAGGGCTATATTGATGATTTTGATTATTATTTAGAAACTATACTATTAGTTATTGTCGCGAATCGAATTTGGATCAACATACAACGTAAAACAGCGCTGCAATTTGCAAAAAACCAAAAATATTTTGAATTTCGCGCGCAACCTTGACGGATCCACCTTAATGTCCTATTGAATATTTTTTTGCAATACATATTAATAAATACAACTAGCTAGCTCGCAACTATAGTCCGTGTGTAAGCTGGTAAACAGCATTGTGTTACCATGAAGGCAACATAAATGTGTTTTTAACCTCTGTGTAGTCCAGGGCTTCATGGTAATATTTCACCCCTCATTGAACATTCACTAATTATTTTGAAGAAATAAAACTTGGCAGAGAACGATAATCAGTTCTGTCTCCCTCATCCTGAGAATAATAATAATTATGATAATTAAGTGCATTGAAAAGTTTAGCCTTTAGTCCAAACGAATTTGGATAAGCATCAGTCCCCCTCCCAAAAATAATATCTGGTTCCGCCACTGTTAAAGCTTGTGGCAAATTCCTTAGGAATCCTTACCCTACGCCAACAAAGTCGAGGGTAAAAAGTAGCGCGAGCAAACGTATTAAATTTCACTTTACCTTTTCTTTAGCTAGTCTAAGCTGTTCAGTTTCACGTTGAAGCATATCTTCAAAATGTTGCCGTTCTCTAACCCGGATATCTTCTTGTTCACGTATCTTAGCCTCTAAGTTCTCTAACATTTCTTGTTTTGAAGTATTTTCTCGATGAAGTTCTAATAAAAACTCTTCCCGTTCTTTCATTAGTTTCTCTTTAAGTAAATTATTTTCTTTCAACAGTTCTGACTCAGTTTCATTGTGTTTCTGAATTTGTTCCTACAAAGCAGAAAAAATACACAAATACATAATTATGTATATTTTTATTTAGAAATGCAGCAGTTGAATTATAAAGTGTTAAAGCTATCATTGTTGTTTATCTTTGGAACAATGCTGGGTCTAACATGTTATAATTGAACAAAATAATTACACTTCATTTGAGTGATGCTTTGCTGTACAGTTTTTCGGGATGTTATATTATACATATAAACCCTCCTCCTGAATCACTCTATTAAAAAAAACCGCATCAAAATCCGTTGCGTAGTTTTAAATAAAGATCTAAGCATACATAGGGACAGACAGAGGGACCCGACTTTGTTAGTCAGTCAAAATAAAAAAAGAGTAGATAATCTTAGTCTGTTTTTTTTTCTTTAAGAAAATATACTTTTTGCACTTCTGAATATCTAAAGTTGACAAACTTTTAGGTCTTTTTCTCAACAACCATACATAGGTAATAATTGGCACTCGAGAGTTTTGCTCCGGTTTAGAATATTATGACGAATCACTTGCTTAGCTTCACTGAAAATGTCCACTCAGAAGGGTTTTTGCAACACTGTGCAACGCTGGAATCGCGAAAAAAAATCATTTATGTTCCATTGTTGTTCAATGTTACATTTAAGTTCACTAAGTTCACTTAGCTCAACAGAATATTGTATGGGGAACCTGATGTTTTTTTCGCGATTTCAAGGTAAAAAGTCAGTGGCGTAGCGTGGGTTTTTGCCGCCCGGGGCCAACTGGAAATTCGCCGCCCCCTTCCCCTTCCCTATTAACTTTCTAAAAATTTAAACGCCATACTGTAATAATTCCTCCCAGTTGCTTTTTTATTGACTACCGGAAAATACAAGAATTTTTGTGTTACTTACCTACTAATTGTCAGGACCACCGTAAGCGGGTGTGCAAGGCGTGCACCGCAGACGGGCGGCACGCCCAAGGGGGCAGCAAATCGAACTATCGATTACGTAATATTCAGTCACTGATAAAATATCCACAACGAACACCGAGGCGCCATCTCTACGGGCGAGTTTATCGCGACGATTTCGCCCGCCTATCGTTGAGTAAACTCCACGATACAACGATAATTCGGCGAGCGACCGTCGTAACTCGCCGCGCAACCGCGACGTCTCGTCGCGTCTTGCAACTGTATTGGAAGACCTTAGTTTGGTGTTCGTTGAACGCATCGCGTAGGTCAACGGACGCGCATCATGTAGGTACGTTGCGTTACTTGGCGATATCACTCCGAGTCGCGGCAAGTCATCGACGTTTTGCTCGTCAATTGTCTTCGGCGCATCACCGCTATAATGTCGCCGTGTGGAGAGAATTAGCGCCCAAACTAAGCTCTTCCAATAGAGTTGCGAGACGCGACGAGACGTCGCCGTTGCTCGGCGAGTCACGACGACACGCTGGCGGATTGTCGTTGTATCGTGGAGACATTATTTGATGATACGAGGGCGGAATCGTCGTGATAAACTCGCCCGTGGAGACGGCGCCTCAGCGTAGGTAGTCGGCTTTAAACAGGGGCGGCATAATCGGTGTTGCACACGGGCGTTCAAACTACTTCAAACAGCTAGCGACGGGCCTGCTAATTGTTTCTTTGTTACTAAAAAAGCGTTTGTTTCGCGGAAGACGGAAAACTCGGTGCCGCCGCCCGCGCCTCCCGGCCGAGCGCCGCCGTAGTTGTCGCTAGCGCTTCGGCAGCACTCGACTTCATTTCACCTCCTTCCTCTCTTTCAGACCCTTGAGGTTTCGCTTGGCACGTAACTTTGCGAGCGCAATTAGGATTTTTTTTTTAAATTTCCGTTTGAAAAAATTGTGGCGCTTGCTGCTGCCCCTTTTCGTATGCCGCCCGGGGCTATGGCCCCCCCATCCCCCCCCACGCTACGCCACTGGTAAAAGTTGGTCATAATGAGTTCAATGACTTGTTTTCGGATTTTGACTGACTAAAATTACACCTTGTATTAAATTAGCATCCTGAAAGCAGTTTGTTCAGAATTAAGAATCCATTGCAGTTATTTTTATATCATGTTATATTTTAAGTGAATATTTTTTGACATTTTAAACATGTTAAAGCCATGTGACGCTTAAAAAAAAATGATTTAGGTATTTTGTATGTTAACATTTGCAACGCATGGATGAAGCTAGAATACGAATTCAATACGAGTGTAGAGCACAAACACCCATAATTGTTCAAATTCCACATTTGAATGATTGGGTCTTAATTTCTCTACTTTAGCATCTATAGAATTTGATAAATTGTGATTATGAAGTAGTTAAAGACTGTATACCATAATAAAGTACCAATTGCGGCAGGTTAGATAAATGTTGCAGGGCTGTTTTAGCTGTATATATTATGACCACTGTCCAAATTTTTTTTTATTTTTTATTTAAAATTATAAGTGGCGATTTTGTTGTAGTAAAATAATAGTGCGGACATTACTTTTCAATAATTCTTTTGGAGATTTTTGAGACATGTCATGTAGGGTCATGTTACAGACTAACTCAAGACTTATGCATAACTTAAAACTAGTTTCAAGCCATTTGATTGGTTGTAACTAGTTCTAAGTAGGTACTGCTTGAGTCTTGAGTTAGGTTCTGTAATACCACCATCACGCTGTCTGTCCCTATGTATGCTTAGATGTTTAAAACTATGCAACGGATTTTGATGCGGTTTTTTTTAATAGATAGTGATTCAAGAAGAAGGCTTACATCAGCATTGCACTTGTGCGAAGCCGTGGCGGGTCGCTAGTTAGTAATAGAAGACCATTGATATTTTTTTAATAGATCCCTGTTTTGGTAATAACCAAACTGATTCTGTTGTTGTAGTTAGAATATTTTCTTGTTTGACTCCTGCCGGCAACTGCCTCGCATCGCTCGCGCTGTTTGTCCAGGTCGGTATACAGCGGCGCGACGGCAAGATGTACTTTTCTACAAACGTTTTATTTAACTCTCGGACGGAACTTGGAACTCTTGGTTCCACGGACCAACATTTGGGAACTGCTGTATTAGACTAACCATAGTCTAATACAGCAGTTCAGTTTGGGTCAATAAAATATTGTTGTAAAATGAAAAGGCAAAGCACCAGCTTTGCCTTTTCATTTTGCAACTACCTAAATTTTTTTATGATTGATCTTTTTTCTTTTTTTCTTTATTTGTAAATAGGCTTGCGTTTGACCGCCATCTCGCCTGATGTTAAGCGATGATGCGGTCTACGATGGAGCACGCTTGCCTAGAAGAAACCGATTCACTTGTGACTTGAAGATACCCAGATTGTAACTATCGGGGAACACCCACTCGGGCAGCGCATTCCACTGTTTGGCGGTGGCGGATCAAGGTAACTTACCATGAGTTCACTAATTTTATTTTCCATATCTTGTTTGATGGTATTAAGCTGTGTATCTCTTTCCTCCATAAGTATTCTTTTTTGGCGTTCAACTTCATTTTTTTCTCCTTTTAAATTTTCAATTTGGGATGCATACTCTTTTTCTAGTAGAAGAATTTTTCTATTCATGTCAGTTTGTATTTGTTGCTTAAGTATCATTGACGTGTTTTGCATTTGTTTAGCATTTTGTATCTTCTCTTCTATGTGCTTTATTTCACATGTTTGTGACTCTTCAAATTTCATCTTTACATCATCAATTAAATTGTTATTTTGATTACTGTTATCCATTTTTATCCGTTTCCTTGGTATTTCAAATTCATCTTCTGATGGATACATGAACTTGTACACAAATTCTTCTGACAGTTCTAATGTTATGATGTCTCCATCACGCAATGTTTTCACAAGGCCTTTGCCTAAAGTCTCCCCATTGATTTTGATACCAAATGAGCTGTTATCTTCAAGAGCCCATGTATTGTTTCTGCCTTTTTTAAATTTACAATGATTTCTTGATATTGATAAATATGGTACTACAACAGAGTTCCTCAACCCACGACCAAGAGAAAACTAAAACAAAAAACAAAAGTGATGGAAACAATACATAAAGTGTAAAATATTCTAATATTTAATTTTTTTAGTTTGAAAAAGGTAATAAAATTATAAATAAACCGGCCAAGTGCGAGTCGTACTCGCGCACCGAGGGTTCCGTATCAGTTTTGGAGTATAAAGTGAAAAAAACCGGACCACATAACAAACTTTGTTTTTGAAGGAATTTTGATGATTTTGAAAAAACTACTTACTAGATCTCGTTCAAACCAATTTTCGGTGGAAGTTTACATGGTACATAATATATTTTTTTTAGTTTTATCATTCTCTTATTTTAGAAGTTACAGGCCCCCCCTGTAACTTCTAAATTAAGAGACAGGACAAGGACACCCATTTCACCACTTTGGAAGTGTCTCTCGCGCAAACTATTCGGAATAGAAAAAAATGATATTAGAAACCTCAATATCATTTTTGAAGACCTATCCATAGATACCCAACACATATGGGTTTGAAGGAAAAAAAAATTGAGTTTCAGTTCTAAGTATGGGGAACCCCAAAAATTTATAGTTTTTTTTTTTTTTGTGTGAAAATCTTAATGCGGTTCACAGAATACATCTACTTACCAAGTTTCAACAGTATAGTTCTTATAGTTTCGGAAATAAATGGCTGTGACATACGGACGGACAGACAGACAGGCAGACAGACAGACAGACAGACATGACGAAACTATAAGGGTTCCTAGTTTTACTACGGAACCCTAAAAAGTAAATTCAACTTACGTTATCTGAGGATATAGGTATTTTATTAAAAGTAGTAAACTCTGATTTTAGTTTTTTACAAGACTCTAGTACTGGCCAGCTATCACTTTCTTCCATTTTAACAGGATTGTAAAAATATATGTACTAAAAACAGTAAATCACTCAACAAACAAAACTCGGTACGTTTCCTTCTACTTGAATTATCAAAACAACTGAAAACATCATTTGAACAATGGAATACGAAATGAGCTTCATCACAGCACAGATCACACCATGCATGCATGACAGGACCAGTGTCTCCAACTTGCTGTGTCAAAATTACGGTGTTTCCATTCTAAAAATACGGTAGATGATGGAAAATTACGGTAGATTTACTTTTTTTAACCCATTTTGATAAAAAAATGGTCGCTGATTGGTCGGTAGTCGGTACGCGTAACATGTGCGACAACTGAAGAGAAATTTTGTCGTCGGATTTAAATAAAAGAAGACTGTTGTTTGAAAACTTGTCTTTTTAGCTTAGTTCACGTTTCTCGGTAGAGTTAGTAGAGTACCTATAGTATATTCCTTGCCCCTTGGGCCAGATCCAAAAAAGCGCCAGATTATGCGCTAGGCGCTGAATTCTCAGATTCGGCGCTAAACATGTCAAAAAAGCGCTAGATCTAGCGCCGAAAGCGCTAAAATGACAGCACTGAGAGACAGCCATGAAGCCATGGAATGCAGTGTTGTCAGCCGTGTCTTGTCAAAAGTACCCTGAAATGGATAAAAAAGTAACCTTTTAGCGTGAAAAGTAACCTTTCACATTTTTTTTTTAAGATTTAAGGTTGATATGTTGATAGACGTGTTAACTTACAGAAATGTGGATAATTTAGTAATGTAATGTAATGTAATGCATTTATCAGCTACTTTTTCTAAACACCTGAAATTAAGGACATAAGTATTGTAATGTGTATGTGAAATAAAACGTTGAGAAAATATGTACCTAACCTACCGATTGAAAAAATTCTTACAAGAATCATTTTTTTTTGTAAATACATACATGTATGGGTATACCTTCGCCTTTGCCATCCTTGTCATATTTTATTTTAGTTTTGAGCATCGTTTTTGTTGGCTCAAATGTCAATTGTCAATTTATCAAAGAAATATAATAAAAAAATGATCTTCATCAGCATCACTTGTTACAAAACTGAAGTTGAAACTTTATTTTACAAAAATGAGATTATAATTCAAGGCTATTATCTGAATTTTCCAATCAGTAGCACTGAAAAATAAAAAAAATCAGTCAATACTTAAAACATTAAAACAGGATGACTTAAATGTCGTTACCAAACTGACCACAATTTCACTACAATGTCCAACTATTTTCCGTTTTTAATAAGGGAAATAGGCTATTTATTTGAAATAAAATACTATTTTCAGTCCTTCAGACTATGTAGTACAGCCTAGGTTCTTTAAACATCTTAAAATCACAACTTTTGAAAAATATTCGTATTTTTATCAGGGTACACTTACATATGAGTGAAAATGCCCGTATACAAACACGGTTAGACTACCACCAGTATATTATTCCTCCAAGGTCTAAAGGATCGCGTCAATTAGAGAGCCGAGTCGAATCGAATTAACTCACCTCATAAACATTTACTATGAGCTGTTTTTTCTGTTCTGTGACTATGAGAGTGCGTCCACTGCAGCGCGCCGAGGTGTGCTGAATCGAATCTCCGGGGAGGCGAATTTCTTCGCCAACGCGTTTTGGCTCGATTCGGCGCGTCTCAGTGGACGCCAGGCTTAATACCGTCATCCTCCTTGGACGGTTATTTATTCTTAGGCCGATAACAGACAACCGGAATGCCTCTCCGGAATTTCTCATACAGGGTTTTTTTTAGCTCTATGGCATCGTAATCGTAACTAATCGTTTTGAAAAACATTCGTTCCGCGAAAATCTATAGTACATACCTATTTCTATATATTTTCGCGGAACTTTAATGTTTTTCCGTTTGTTTAATGCTTCCGTAATGTTTAATGTTTTTAGGGTTCCGTACCTCAAAAGGAAAAACGGAACCCTTATAGGATCACTTTGTTGTTCGCCGTCAGTCACCAGACCATAAGTGGAGCCATCTGCTCATAGATGGCGCCATTGGAAGTATGCAGTAGCGCCATCTATGATAATATGTCGGAACCCTTAGGGCGCGAGGCATACTCGCACTTGTCCGGTTTTTTTTATACAGGGAATATGAATATGCCATCTACCAACGTTGGACTCAAACTTTTTTAAATTGTTGCTATGGCAGTTCATTCGTTTCTATTGTCAAATACTAGATGGCAGTTGAAGCTGACAGCTGACAATATACAGGGTGGCGATTAGGTTATCACATTAAATGAAACCATGTATCCTAAATGGCGTTCTTAGTACATACACAATAAAAAAAATTGCCGGTTGCCGCTTTTACAAGTCAGTAAATGTACCAACTTGTATTAACAGTTGTATAATTACTGGTACATTTACTGACTTGTAAAAGCGGCAACTGGCAATTTTTTTTATTGTGTATGTACTAAGAACGCCATTTAGGATACATGGTGTGATAACCTAATCGCCACCCTGTATAAATTATGAGACGAGTTAGAAAATAGCGATATTTTAATAATATATTTCACCGTAAATATACGTTTGCCATGCGAACGCATATTTATTTATATCTTGTAGGAATATAATAAAAATAATAAAAATCGAGATAGTCAACGACTTTACGTTATTAGGACTTACTATAGACACACACATTTCCTGGAAGCCACATATCAATAACATAAGATCAAAACTATCAAAATTCACTTATGCACTCCGAGAAGTAAAAAAAAACAACCGACCTGCCTACAGCACTTACTACATACTATGCCTACGCCCATGCATGGCTCAAGTTATGGCATTATAATGTGGGGAAATAGTACAGACGCGCCTACACTTTTTATTCTCCAAAAGAAATTAATTCGCATCATAGTTAATATAGAACAAACTGATAGTTGTAAACCCATATTTATAAAGCACAAGATACTTTGCCATCTATATATATCCTGGAAATATGCAAATTTGTTAGGAAATACACAAACTTTTTTACATCCCGCGGTGATAAACATGGTGACCGATCAGTTAGACATAAGAATATGTTAATGTTACCTTCTTCGCGCATGAAATTACACTCTAACTCTAATAGTCCGTATGTAATGTCTATAAAAATATATAAAAAATTACCAGATTCATTAAAGAACGAAACTAGCGAAACAGTCTTTATAAACAAACTCAAGCAAATATTAATTAAAAAAGCATACTACACAATTAATGAATACATAAATGACAAAACAATTCCAATAACACAAACAGACATTATACAAAATGAGTTGCTTATGTACGTTATATCACAATAATAATAATATCCATACCTACCTACTACTAAATAATCCTATTTCTATAATAAAATGTTATAATCTATGATAAATTGATAATGTAATGATCTCAATTATTAATAAGCGTTTTAATATAATTACCTATTTAATAGCGATTAATATGTAATACCTATTCTTATTATTTCATATAGACTCTTGTTTAAATTGTTAATTATTTCTAATTTTATTGTTAATGTTTTGTTATATTTTATTACATTTTGCTGTGCCCTACAGGGTCCATATATGATTGTGCCTAGCTCTAAGCCGTTATCCTAAGACCATATAAACATTGTGGAATGCAAATAAATGATATGAATATGAATATGAATACTTATTAATATAATTTAATACATTTTTAAAGAAAATAGATACTAAAATAGGCTACTCCTCTTATGGCTGGACCGATTTTGATGAAATATTATAGTTTGTTACCTACTCGATGGTTTAGAATCACAATTGGACCTGGTAGGTGGCGCTGCGATTGGCTTCTAGGAAATTAAGCTGAACCCGCTGATAAGTCTAGTCTAAGTCAATGTTCGGACTGGACCACGTCTGTCGGGTCCGTTAGTAAGTATTACCTACTTATAAGTATATTAATACTAGCTTCCACCCGCGGCTTCGCCCGCGCTTTTAGGATAAAAAGTAGCCTATGTGTTATTCTGATGTATATGCTACGTTACTGTAAAGTTTCATCAAAATCCGTTTAGTCGTTTTTGCATGAAAGAGTAACAAATATACATACATCCATACATATCTACATCCTCACAAACTTTCGCATTTATAATATTAGTAGGATAGTAGGATTAGTAGGATATTTTATTTATTATACAGGGTGGCAGGTTAGACAGTGGAAATATTTTAAGGGTTCATTGTACCCATCATTATGAACAACTTTTATTATGGGACCAGCCCTGAATTCGCGAAAAAAAAAACAGCTGTTCCATACATTTATGTTCATATAACTCAAAAAAATGTATGGGACAGCTGATTTTTTTTTCGCGATTTCCGGGTTGTTCCCATAGTAAAGTTGTTCATTATTATGAGTACAATGACCCCTTTAAATATTTCCTGTTTAACCTGCCACCCTGTATAAGAACTTGGTTTAAGTTTAAGCTTAATTCAGCCAATCACATTATGAAGTAAAGTAACTACATATTTCACACCAAACTATTTGGTGTAACGATCCTATTGAAAAGGCAACGGCAAAATGTTTTTCACTTGAAAATCGAGCAATATCTCTAGGAGTTAGCTTCTTTTACGCGATGAAGAGCCGACGAGAGTGAAAGCATATTTCGGGGTGGATAAAACGAATAGATAGAGGTCTTTAATATAAACGAAGCAGACTTTAGTACTCTCGAAAAATGCAAGCGTGGCGGGTGCTGGGTACATACTGAATTTTTAAAGCAACGCCAGCGTTCGTAACTTGTTGGCTTGCAGAGACTGAAATTTTGCGTTAGTCGCTTTGCTTTTTCCTTTTCAAGCACTTATGGCAGTTTCTTAGTCGTGGAAATGTTATTTATTTATTTATTTATATACTCTTTATTGTACACCATGAGTATCATAATACAAAACAGGTTTACTAATTTAAATGTACAATGGGCGGTCTTATCGCACAAGGCGATCTCTTCCAGACAACCTTTGGATGGACTGAAACATAGGAGAAGATATTGGGCAGTCTAGGTGTACGTACATATTACTTAGACGTAATAATACTAATACATACTATACTATATATAATATTTATTATGAAAATAAACTAATATATATCAAATACAAACGAGAAAGAAGAAAGTGACAAAATTAGAGCGAAAGGTAATGCTCCTTTACCATTTTTTTAAAAACGGCAATTGATTGAGCGCGTCTCACTTCAAGTGGTAATGCATTCCACAAACGAGCTGCTTGAATAGTGAAAGATTTATCGAAGAAAGATGTGGAATGCAAACGGATTTTTAATTTTAGATTTTCTGATGACCTCAAGGACCTAGAGTGTGTGTCACAAAGGAACTCAAAGCGTTCTTTAAGATAAAAAGGGGTGGAAGGATTAAAAAGCACATTATATAGTAGAGAAAGAATATGGGCATTCCGGCGAAGGCGGATGGGAAGCCATTTGAGCTTTGTACGAAATTCAGAAACATGATCATATTTGCGCAAGCCAAATATAAATCTGATACAAAGATTTTGAAGTCGCTCAAGCTTGTCAAATTGGTCCTGGGTGAGATCAAGATAGCTGGCATCAGCATAGTCGAGGATAGGTAGAAGAATAGATTGTGCTAGCGCAATTTTAGTTGTAATGGGTAGGAAGTTTCGAAGACGTCTCAAGGAACCTGCAGAAGCAAACACTTTACGACTGGTTTCCTGCAGTTGTGTATTCCAAGAAAGAGTTCTGTCGATGTAAATCCCCAAGTTCTTAACATGGTCAGATAAAGGAATTACATCTATATATATAAAAGAAAGTCGTGTTAGTTACTTCACTTATAACTCAAGAACGGCTGAACCGATTTAGCTGAAAATTGGCAGGGAGGTAGTTTAGAGCCAGGAGAAGGACATAGGATACTTTTAGGGTAGGTGTAGGGTAGGTGTAGGGTAGGTGTAGGGTAGGTGTAGGGTAGGTGTAGGGTAGGTGTAGGGTAGGTGTAGGGTAGGTGTAGGGTAGGTGTAGGGTAGGTGTAGGGTAGGTGTAGGGTAGGTGTAGGGTAGGTGTAGGGTAGGTGTAGGGTAGGTGTAGGGTAGGTGTAGGGTAGGTGTAGGGTAGGTGTAGGGTAGGTGTAGGGTAGGTGTAGGGTAGGTGTAGGGTAGGTGTAGGGTAGGTGTAGGGTAGGTGTAGGGTAGGTGTAGGGTAGGTGTAGGGTAGGTGTAGGGTAGGTGTAGGGTAGGTGTAGGGTAGGTGTAGGGTAGGTGTAGGGTAGGTGTAGGGTAGGTGTAGGGTAGGTGTAGGGTAGGTGTAGGGTAGGTGTAGGGTAGGTGTAGGGTAGGTGTAGGGTAGGTGTAGGGTAGGTGTAGGGTAGGTGTAGGGTAGGTGTAGGGTAGGTGTACTAAACTTTACCCGTGCGAAGCCCGGGCGGGTCAGCTAGTTATTATTAAAAGAAACTTGGGGAAGTGTCGACCAATCAATCTTGGATACCATCCGGGAACTGCCGATAACTGTCACTTGAGTTTTTGTTGGATTTATTTTTAGCCCAAACTCCATGCTCCAGTCACCTATTCGAGCGAGATCTATGTTAATAGTTTTAATGGCATCAGACAACTTTCCGAGAGTGGCTTGAGTATAAATTTGGAGATCATCTGCATATAGGTGGTAGGAAGAAGAAATTCGTTGAGAAATAGAGTTAATGAAAAGTGCGAAAAGTAAAGGAGATAAAACGCCACCCTGAGGCACGCCGGCGGATGTGTAACACCAAGAAGAGAAGGAATCTTCAATACAGATACGTTGCCGGCGACCAAACAGGTAACTATGAAACCAGTCAATTACCGATGGAGATATGCTAAAAGAGCGCAGTATACCGAGCATAACATCGTAATCAACTGTATTAAAAGCATTGCTGAAATCTAGCAATGCCAGTACCGTTAAATTTCCGATTTCCATGCCCGACCTAATATCATCCGTAATGTTAATAAGAGCTGTGGTGGTACTGTGTCCAGGTCTAAAACCAGATTGGAAGGTGTTAAGTAGACTATTTTTGGAAAGGAACGTGCTGAGTTGATGGTGGATAAGGTTTTCAAGGACTTTGGATAGGAACGATAATATGGATATAGGACGATAATCAGAAAAGGATGCGGGATTCGATTTTTTAGGTAAGGGTATAACCTGGGCATCTTTCCACGCATGCGGGAAGACACTACAAGAGACAGAGGAGTTAAGTATGAAAAGGATGACAGGAAGAATTTCATCTAGGATAGGAATGATCATTTTACGGCTGATACAGTCACATCCAACAGCGTTAGATGTTATCGATATAATGCTCCTCTTAACATCACATGCGGAAAATTGAGTAATGACAAAAGGGGAATAGTCAGGTGTCGGAAGGTTGGAAAGATAGTTCAAAGTATTAGCTTTGATGGCCCTATCCAAAACGGGCGAACTGGAGAAATGGTTATTTAACAAACTGAGGTCCAAGTCTTTAGGAATCGCTTCATGAGAAGATTTTCCGACACCCATTGATTTAAGAAATTTCCAGACTTTAGCTGGGTCACCAATTTGTACAGATTTATGGATATGTTGGCGTTGTGCATTCCTACACACCTTGTTACAGTGATTCCTAATCGTGACATATTTTTCCCTATTGTATTCATTAGGCCTTATCTTGAATTTAGATTTAGCAGCTGCTTTTTTGGACAATAACTTTTTGATATCATCAGTAAGCCATGGCGATGGCAGATGTTTTACTTTTACAGCTCGAATAGGTGCGTGTTGATCGTAGAGTTGGATTAAATTATGGTTAAAGATTGACACTTGCTCGTCAACCGACGAAGACTCAATCAAAGGTGTCCAGTCTATGTTGCTAGCAGCCTCACAGAGACGATCGATATTCATACCCCCAAAATTGCGAAGCAGAAGTATTTTGGTCTTTGCTTTAGGTGGCCGAATCTTGTAGGAAGTGAAAATTAAGTCATGATACGAAAAAGCGTCAGCTGAACATTGACCATGTTTAGCGACCTGATTGGAAGATGAAACAAGTATAAGATCAAGAAGTGAGGGCAAAGAATTAGGGAAATGGTGAGTGGCACCAAGATCTAGTATGGAAAGATTGGCAGAATTAATAATGCGACGAAGAGAAGAAGAACGATTATCATTTTTAAGGAGACAGGTGTTAAAATCGCCCATGATGATACTATGACTGTAAGAGGGAATTAAAGTTTCCAAGATATGATCAAACGAAGAAAAGAAATTAATGCGAAGTGAAGGACAGTAGTAGACACCAAGGAGAACTTTAGAATGGTGCAGTTCAACTTCCAGGAAGAGATGTTCACCGGCATTTGACGGAGGCGGCTGAGTGGACATGCTAACAACAGAAAAAGGAATGTGATTACGGAGATATATGGCCACCCCACCACCACCACCGACCGCGCGATCATTCCTTATGAGTTGAAAGCCGGGAAGAGAATAAGAAGACGAAGGGAGACAAGGTTTTAACCATGACTCAGATACAAGAATTGCATGGATATTCTTACAGTCAAAATTTGCCAGCATATCAGGGTAATGAGCCGGAATACTCTGGGCATTTATGTGGACTACATTGAAGTTCTTAGAGACATCAGAAAATTGTGAGACGAGAGTTTCAGCTAATGACGGGATACTAACGAAGCTTTCGTCATCGCTGCTTTCGCTACATAAAGAATGAAACGTATCAGTATCACTGCTACAGCCAGGGCTGAACATGATACAAACATAAAATAAATACAAAATATATACTTAATAAAAACTAAAATAAAATCAATATTTTTCTGTCCACCTGCCAGTTGTGTTAAAGAGAAAGTAACAATAATAAGTATTGAAATATTGATAAATTAAATACATAGTCGTAGTTCAGGTGAAAAAAATAAACATTATTATTATGTTTTAGAAAGTTTAACCAAAATGAGACCGTTCCACAGACATATAACGTTCAAAGAGAATTTTTGTAACTAATGAAAAAAAAAATAAAAAATAAAAATAAAAAGTAAAAAAAAAAAAAAATAGGATCGTGGAACGGACTATATTGATTGTCATTGCCATAAAATGATTGTGCATAAAACTAACATGGAATGGAACGTTAATTGACAATTGACAAAGCAAAACAGTGACAGCTGTGACAGTGACAAGTGAAGTGAAGAAAAATTATAGTGATTGGCATTGATATGATACCTTCTAAAATTAACAAAAACAAATTAATAAAGTAATTAACAGAAAGAGGGTGAGGTGAATTGATGTACAGACTAACGTGCGAGTAAAGAATTACCTACCTGAACTACTAAACTAAAGATAGAGATAACAAATTAATGGAGACTTCACTTCTTGGCTGCAGCACGTCTAGTTTTGGTAGCGGCGCCCTTTACCACTGCAGCTGGCTGAACGGTGGCTTGTTCCGGCGGAGTGGAGACCTCATCCGAGTGCTGCCCGATATTATTGAGTTCCGCCATAGAAGTGACGCGATGCCGCGAGCCATCTGCATCGAGGACGAACACAGTGCCTTCCCTGGTCCAGCATTGGGTGACACCAAATCTTTCTCGCGCCGCCATGAAGGTGTTGTGCCTGGCTTTAGTCAAAAACTCCGAGACAGTAATACCAGAACCCTTTAATTTGGTTTTGTCAAACCAGATATTGTCCCGGATAGCAGAATCGTGGAGTTTGAAGAGGATTGGACGAGGTTTGTTTGATGTGCTACGCCCCATCCTGTGGCACCGCTTAATGTCAGGTGCAGTTAACTCAAGCTGGAAGCGATCCTTGATGACTTGCACCACCACCTGTGCAGTCTCCTCATCCTTCGCCTCCGACACGCCATGCAACAGCAGGATTTTACGCCGTCCACGCATCTCCATGTTGTCCAAGCTTTGAGCCAACAATTCAACCTGCTTCTGGAGAGTGCCAAGTGCTTGAACCATAAATTTCCGGAAGGCTGCAAACTCTGTTGCTAGTCCTGTGATGTTGGTGGTAGTAGATGGAGCTTTGTGTAACTGTTGTTCAAACTCAGACATCCGTTGGTTAAACAGGTTGCTCATGTCAGTGATGGAGCGGTTGATAGCCTCCATTGTGCGATTATAAAATAAGAAGTTTGAAGGAGTTGAAAACACTTGACCGGCAGGTAGACTTAGTTAACAATGTATAAATAACATAAATAAATTAAGAAAGATATTTGCAGTTCACAGCAACATAAGAAAATTATTTGCAGTTCACTTATCAACTACCCTCCTATATATTTTCAGGGTTTGTTTATAGGGTTAGCAGTGGCAGCTAAACTTAGGTAATAGTTAATAAAAAAAACCGGCCACGTGCGAGTCGTACTCGCGCACCGAGGGTTCCGTATCATTTTTGGGCGTATAAAGTGAAAAAATCCGGACCGCATAACTAAGTTTGTTTGTGAAGGAATTTTGATGATTTTGAAAAAACTGTACTAGTTAGGAACATCGTTTTATTTTTGGTGCCATATTTGGGTCAAATCCTATCAACTCTAATTATTTCAGATTTTTCGCCCCGCAAACTTCGGAGATAAGGGGGGGGGAATGGTATTTTTTTGGACATTTTTCATCATATGTCGAAAACTGTGAGACAAAAAATAAAATAAAAATATATTTTGAAATGTGCAAATCAAGCCCTTTCATATGATATGTCACTTGACCTAGTAACCCCACTTTGAAATTTCGGACCCCCACTCCGGCCCCTTTTGCAATGAAAATAAAAATATTTTTAGACTTTTTTCATTTGCAATAAAGTTGAACAAGCATTCTTTATAACTGTTCCAAATTGCAAGTCGATAGCATAAGTAGTTGCTGAAATAAGCAGGTGTGACAGACAGACAGACAGACAGACAGACAGACAGACAGACAGACGAAGTCGCACCATAAGGGTTCCTTTTTTACCATTTTGGTACGGAACCCTAAAAAGATGGAGATAAAGATGAGAGTTGCTCATCTTTTGAGGTTACAAGCTGTGTATTGACGTATTCATATCTATCACTTGGAACGGAATATATCTAATTGTAGGTCTATCAGAGTGTTGGGGTGGAAGATTTTCTGGTTTGTGGTGTAGTTTATAGACACCGGCAACTCCAAGAGGTGACTCGATGGGTGGTCAACCATTTAGGCAAAGTTGAAAATGTCTCCTAATAGAATTCATTGACCAACCTATAACATTTCTAAATCCCTTGTCAAAAACATATCTATAAGAAAATATAGCTATGATGAATGGTTAAAAGGCTAGAAATCAATGATATTTTGCAATTAATTATAGGTATTTATGAAAATAAAGAAACATGGAAAATATCATTTCCTTTGATTTGTCTCATAACATTGCAGGATTACATTTTATTAGCAACAAGCTATCGAAATATACCTACCTACTTAGAGGTTTATTTATGAGCGAGTCAGGCTCCGCCCTAGTTACGGCACTGGGTAGGCGTAAGTAGGTATATTGTCAAAAAACCTGCAGTTTTCCGGTAACCTATGGCATAATACTTACTAACTCTATTAAATTAAAAATTTTAGCTTTAAAAACCTAGGAGAACAGGGGGAAACGATCATTTTTGGTGCAGTTTTAGCTATATCATCGAACTTAATTTGTAGAAAAAATATTTTTAGAATCCTTATACTTATCTTAGCTTTTTGAAATGATACCCCCACGCGATATGTTAATAATATATCGCGTATAATAATAATGTGCGCGTCATCAAGATGTAGGTAGGTATCATTGTGCTAAACAAGTTTCTACGTTACTTAGTTTTCGAGAAATACCTCTGGAACAGACGGACGGAAAAAGGACACTTATAAGATCACTCCCGTGTCCGAGTGATCTTATAAGTGTCCTTTTTCCTTTTAAGGTACAGAACCTTAAAAAAGATTGGGTTCGATACCTACCTGGCTCACAAGGCGATTAAAAAAAAAACTTTTTTAACAAAAAATAACCGACTTCAAAAATCCACTACAAAGAAAATTGGTTTGGTTTTTGTTTGCTTTTTTTGCCACCGACTTCCGAAACCAAAATTATTATTTTCTTTGTAGTGGATTTTTGAAGTCGGTTATTTTTTGTTAAAAAAGTTTTTTATTTTTCCCTTTTTAGCTCTTTATGCCGTGTTAGATTACTTTCATGAATTCGTTCAACAGTAAATCTTCTACGATTGAATGATGAAAAATGTCCAAAAAAATACCGTTCCCCCCCATATCTCCGAAGTTTGCGGGGCGAAAAATCTGAAATAATTAGAGTTGATAGGAATTGACCCAAATATGGCACCAAAATTAAAACGATGTTCCTAACTAGTACAGTTTTTTCAAAATCATCAAAATTCCTTCACAAACAAACTTAGTTATGCGGTCCGAATTTTTTCACGTTATACATCCAAAAATGATACGGAACCCTCGGTGCGCGAGTACGACTCGCACTTGGCCGGTTTTTTTATTTTACAAACATTTTTCTTTGCCCAAAGAGCCAAATAGAAAACCACAAACTAAATCAAATTCTTAGTCTGAATTTGCTATCGCAATGCAATTATTGTTCGGTATCTGGTGAAAAAAGTAAATGAGTTGTGTCGTCGGCCAGCGCGGTGGGCAACGGCTTCACATCGGCCCTCAATATATCAACGTGGACAGGACGAAAATTGGACTGGACCCTTGTTAATGTCCCGTACTTAGGCCCTTCCGCCCTTGTTTCTGATTATTTATTTAAGACCTATTGATACTTACACCCAACAGAGGGTAAGTATACCAAACAAATCGAAGGAAGGCCTTATATTTATTTGCCAAACAAAAAAAAACTTTTTTTGACTGGTACCGCTTCCAGTATTTATTTTAATAATATGAAAAAATGGAAAATTATAAATTTTATAAAAACCCGACTGCGGTCTGCCCTACGTCTAATCTGTTGTTATAAACCCACCAAAAAGAAAAGGAAAACAAGATATTGCAGTCGGGACCCATTATACGGGTAAAATTAAAACCAGTGCGGATATTTTAGGAGGTGAAAGTTCTCATGAATATGATCAACTTTTATTATGGGACCGACACTGAAATATGAAAAAAAAAATCAACTGTTCCCTACAAAAATGCACTATAACACGATCAAAATGTATGGAACAGCAGATTTTTTTTTCAAATTTCACATTTCTACGACCAGCAGCAGTTTAGGCTGTGCGCTGATCGATCAGTCCTCCTGAACGTTTCCAAAACCAAGGTACTAAACTTTGCCATTCGAAACCCCATAACTCCATCTGACGCTCTCTTTCAAATCACAGCTTCTGATAACTCGAGTGTAGAAAAAGTCACGGACATAAAGTATCTCGGCATAGTGATCGACTGCAATCTGACGTTCAAAAAATACATTGACCACCTCTCTAACCGGGTGCGTAAGCTTATTTACATATTTAAACAATTGCGCCAATCCGAAAATGCAGATGTTATGAAGTTGGTCTATCAAGCACTGTGCCAATCAATTTTGAATTACTGCAACACTACCTGGGGAGGCGCTGCTAAATCCAACCTAATAAAGGTTGAGCGTGCTCAAAGAGCAGTCCTCAAGGTTTGCTGCTTCAAACCCCGCCTGTTTCCCACCGTTAAACTTTACGAATACTGCCAAGTGTTGACGGTAAGGCAGTTATTCATTCTGGCCACCGTCATCAAACAACACTCCTTGTCTCAGTACACACCAGCAGCCACACGTCGAAACCACCTTGTTGCCACATCTGTCCCAGTTAAAACACACTTCAGCCGACGGTTCTTTGTTTTCCTTGGCCCATATCTTTATAATAAAATTCACAAAATACTATGTGTGCACCAACTAAACCAATATAATCTCAAAATAATTGTTCTAGACTGGCTCCTCACGCAGTCATACACAGAAACAGAAGGTCTATTGCAAGTTTTGGCGTAGCTAACTTTCCTAATCACAGACTCATCATACAAACAGACACTAACACATACACACAAACATACACCACTCACCATTACATACATCACTCACACACCCACACATAGCTCATAAACTAAAATGCTTAACAAACAACATCCTTTATTCCGTTTTATTTTTAGGGTTCCGTACCAAAATGGTAAAAAAGGAACCCTTATGGTGCGACTTCGTCTGTCTGTCTGTCTGTCTGTCTGTCTGTCACACCTGGTTATTTCAGTAACTACTAATGCTATCGACTTGAAATTTGGAACAATTATAAAGAGTGCGTACCCAGCTTTATTGCAAGTGATTAAAGTTAAAAAATGTTTTTAGTTTCATTGCAAAAGGGGCCGGAGTGGAGGTCCAAAATTTCAAAGTGGGGTTACTAGGTCAAGTGACATATCATATGAAAGGGCTTGATCTGCACATTTCAAAATATATTTTTATTTAATTTTATGTCTCACAGTTTTCAACATATGATGAAAAATGTCCGAAAAAATACCATTCCCCCCCCCTTATCTCCGAAGTTTGCGGGGCGAAAAATCTGATATAATTTGAGTTGATAGGAATTCACCCAAATATGGCACCAAAAATAAAACGATGTTCCTAACTGTTACAGTTTTTTCAAAATCATCAAAATTCCTTCACAAACAAACTTAGTTATGCGGTCCGGATTTTTTCACTTTATACCTCCAAAACTGATACGGAACCCTCGGTGCGCGAGTACGACTCACACTTGGCCGGTTTTTTACTTTTATTTTGCTTAGCCTTAATATTTGGTATTTTACAATATTGTTGTGTTCCGGTTCTGAGAGGTGGAAACCTGGTGACCTGTAATACAGGTTTTCATTACCTACCACAGGCGCCAGTGATTTCACAACCATGTAATATGTATACTTGTTTATGCCAATAAAAAAAAAAAATATCATTATAAGAAATACTTCCTACAAATTTCACATTTCTAAACGTAGTGTTTATAATTATACTCTCTGATTTCTACGACCAGCAGCAGTTTAGGCTGTGGCGTTGATCGATCAGTCAGTCAGGACAAAGAATTTTATATAATATAATTCTATGTAGATAGATGAAACGCATTATACCTATCTACTATTAGGTACGGGGTGTAAGTGCCAGCGTATCGAAAACTGAAATCATGGGTTTAGTACCGTACCTTATTCTGTACCACACAGAGTTAAAATTATTCGTCTTTTAAAAAAAAATACGACTTTGTTTGGAGATTTTGCAATTCGTAAAAATCTCCATACAAAGTCGTATTTTTTTAAAGATTTTAGTTCTGAGGGGTTCAGAATAAGGTACTAAACCCATGGTTTCAATGTTTGTTACACTGTCACTTACACCCCTTATTTTAATTGGCTTTCCTATAGCTGCATCCACAACCTAGCCTGACGTGACACCGTGACACGTTTGAGCATTCAGTGTATATTGATGGATGACTAGCTATCTACTCCGATGGACCTTTTCTGAATGAAGTGATGGATGTGGACAATCCTCGCGTCAGCCAACAGGCTACAGAAGGTAGCACAGCAACGCTTAGCTTCGAGCTTAATCGACAAGTTGAAGTATCGTTATGATAGATTAAAAACTGAATTAACTAGATAGTATGTATAGGTAAGGTTTGGAAGTTTGTATTTATGTACGAGGTAGGTAATCTCTGGAATCACTGCTCTGATTTTGAAAATTCCTTCACTAATAGGAAGCTACAATCCCTGGCCCTGATGTTTTAGGCTATTTTTCAGGGCGCGAGTCCTAAGTACTCGCAAATGTCCGGTTTTTTTGAGTACCTAAGTTTAGAGAAGGCTAATGAGGTAGGTATACTTATTGTAATGTTTAAAATTCCTGAGTATTGTTGCTAGTAAGACTGAGGGCCACCAGATGAGGCATCTGTGTGCAGTATATTTGTGTTGTTGCCAAGTACGAGTATTTTCAGGTACTTAAGTATAATAAATTATTTATGTTTGCGTCTTATTTAATTACCAGCTGTTCCCCGCAGTTTTACTTCTATTGCTATACTATTCCTCATCAATCTGGCTATCATATACAAAAAGATTTTTTCGAATCCGACTGGTAGGTACCTACTTCTAGAGATTAGCGCGTTCAAAGAAATAAACAAACAAACTCTTCAGCTTTATAATAATTTAGTATAAGTAGATTAAGTTATTGCTATCAATGGGTAATTTTCCTGAAATAAAGATGAATAAATTAATAAATAAAAACTAATTAAAAAATTTAATCCGATTAAAGAAAAAACATTGTGAATAACGGAATAGTCAGTATTTGCAGTGAGCGATAAAGGTATGCTCGAAGAAAATTTCGCGCTTAAGCGTTATACGAGGGGAGGGATATTGAGCCAGAGCTGAATAGATCTGCGCACACACCTGCACCAGTGTGAGCTCTTTATCTGATCTTATTAAAGGCGGCAGGAAGCCTCCATTCCGATCACGTAGACAATTATTCGACTAAAGTGTGCGGGCTTGAATCACTAACCTCAGCGAACGGCCAACTTTTACAATAAATCCATCCTGGTCTCGACACTTAATCAGTCCTCCGATAAAAGCTTTAATCGAGAGTTAGAGGAGGTACCTACGTACTAAGACGCACTGGTTTTATTCCAATGTTACTGAACTAAATTAAATGAGGAAGCGACTGCGATTACAAACTCAGCAAAGTTTTTATTCAATGAGCTTGACTTCATCTTATTTTGTGTGTAGCTATAGATACCTACGTATAGAACCTATCTACCTGTACTGATGTAATAGGTAAAGTAAGTTATTACTTGCTTACTCGCATCTGTAAAGTGCATATTTCTTGCATGAACTGGATGATAACGAGAACACGGTTGAGCAAATAAGTGATAGCACTTCACTAATTATCTCTGGTCCTTATTTCATTAACTACATTAATATCACACAACTTTTCTTGATTATTTTCTATAAAACTCATGCATTGCTCTTACAAAATACCTTAAATGAAATAATGTGCTTTATGTATTTTGATATCACGTCTTTCGGAAAAATTTAGATATTCGACAAATACGAGGTCCACTGTCAATGCTCAACAATAAAAAAGGAATTTGCAGAAAAACGCTTTTTCTATTGAGATTTTTATTACATACTCCGAATTTGTTTTGTTATTGCACAACCAGTTCAGGCGATTCATTTTTATCAATACAAAATGTTTTTAGGTCGTCTACTTGATGTTTTACCACCATGTTGACCTAAAAACATTTTCTATATGCTATAAACACTAGTAGGTAAGTGTAATAGTGTGTTCAAATTCACTGAAACATATGAATCTACTGTAGAATCGAATATTAGTGGGGCTGGGAAATTGATAGCCTGGCTAGGGCTTTGTCGCTTCTTAAGCCGATTCCTCGCAGTTAATTTCACTTAACCGCGACCATTTGTTCTCGGTTCTCGATTTTATTTTGTCTACGAAAGTTTGTATTGCTTTATTAGATCAGCTCCATGTAATTCCATTGGTGTTGATATTATTTGTTCCTGTTGTTTATTGGTATAGAGATGCTTGCTAGATAGATAGAAATATAAATGCAAATTAGTTGTTTGATATAATCAAAATATAATGGCGCTGATTCATGCGTCCTGTTCGTGAACGGGCGCCGTCTGTTGGGACTGGTCATCTCTGAACTGCTATGGCCAATATTTGGAGTTGTGTTTACTATTATTCTAGACTTTTACATTGTTCTCTCATATTTGTGTTATTTCCGACAAAAGCAATGTAACCATGATATTGTAATCATTTGATTTAAAAGAGTAACCATGGAGTTTCTTGCCCGTTCTTCTCCATAGGAATCTACGCTTTGGAACGGGCATCTAGCTTCATCATAATGACTAACTGACAGACTGCTTGACAATTCAAAAGTACCTGTAATTGGTGTAATTGAAATAAATGCTTTGACTTTGACTTTGACTTTGAATCTTAGATCCACATATTCTAGAACATTACTTACCTAAGTATGATCTCTAAGACGATATCATACTTATTAATCTGTCAGGTTTGAATGAATATCGTACCTAGTTAGAATACTAGAGTCGTTCTATTCCTATTTTTTATTTGAATTGTTATAGTTTTTAGGGTTCCGTACCAAAATGGTAAAAAAGGAACCCTTATGGTGCGACTTCCTCTGTCTGTCTGTCTGTCACACCTGTATTTCAATTAATTCTCTTTGCAACATTGTCAAACATAGCCATATAGAACATAGTCAAGATCTTGACAATGTTCAGCCTAATTTAGCCTTAGCCATACGATATTCTATAAGTTCATGAGACTCTTCAACTTTGTCACTATTAGGTATGTGCTCGGTGACGTATCGGCAAACCCTTTGGTGTTTCTTTTGTCCATGGGCGTCGGTAAACACTGTCAATCAGGTGAGCCGCCCCGGCTTGTTTGCTACTAGCTATGTATAGTTAATGTATCAACGTAATAATAGTCGATCTATTTATTATTAACTAGCACTTTGGCCGGGACTTCGTCCGCGTAACCCACAGAAACTGTTCTGTGCATTTTTTGGTCTATAGCGACTGTAGCACTCAGGAATAATGTAACTTTCTATAAGTGAAAGAACTTTCAGAATCGGATCAGTAGTTCCGAAGATTACCTTCCACATATACACAAACTCACAAAATTTGCACTATCTCTTAATAATATTAATAGGTATAAGTAGATTAAATATCCTCAGCGCTTATTGTTGTTCTTGATCACAATCTCTGGTTCTTAGCTCTGAACGTGGAAATCCACTCAAAACTTTAGTTAATAACCTATAACTAATAAATATAATTCTTGGTTAAGTTCGCGTAGCCCCGTCGGAGTCCATTTTTGAGTTTCAAAGTTTTATGGGAAACCTTGTCCGCTGCACATTGTTTACGAACAAAGCGAGATCTCGTTCAGTTTCCGATACGAACGCGGATCGAGTCCGCCATTCGCCTCCAACTTATCCGTCTTTGTTCCGCCAACTATTGATGCTTGATGAAACTCCGTCCGCTCCGCGTTCCGTCTTACAGGTACGAGTTGGTGCCGGGCGCCGCCTCCGCTGTAATGCTTACATAGTTCTGTACCTGTCCTCCTTTCGTGTTCCAACTTATCTGTTATGATTTCATCTTCAGGAAAATGTTAACTAGGTATACAATTAATACAAGGATTCGGGTTGTACACCTGGAGGTACGTAGACGTGACTTACAGGACCTACCTACCTAAGATGTGCATATCTCATAATCAGTGATTTTAATGGAGTGTACATTTTTACAGTGATTCAAGGTCTACACTATATCGTTTGCATGATAGAAGTAGAAATAAAAAAAACTTCGTTCCAAAAAAAATTTTGTTTTATTGAGTAGCTAGCGAAAACCCAGTCTAGAATCTGTCATAGGTCTGTAACGCGTCGATTATGACCACGCTAAAGCATAGAATAGAATGAGTAATAACTAAGTTAAACGAAGTTTCGTCATCGCCAGTGTTTCGTTTCGCTTTTGCTACAGTATGTGTAGAATCCTTTGTTCCTACATCAGTGTGGAAATAATAGAAGAAGCTAACATATTGGAAGTAACTTTTAACATGTATCTAGCTGCTGCACGGCGGCGGCATGCCTCGGTAACATCACGTCGAACGTGACTACCGATGCAATGGATATAACTGAGTACTTAGCTTTCATTTTGAAGAACTGCCACTGCCAGCCGCGCGTGCTCCGTGTATGTTTACAACTTGGTTGAGTTAAATTATTGACACCTACCCTACACTTTTAATTATTTCGAGTTTTTTTTTGTATTGTTATTTTGAACACTTTTATATAAAGAAATTTTTGTTAAAACTGTTACCTACTGTATGCCAATCAAAATGTTTATTTTTAGTTTTAAATTTCTCATGTAAGTGAATTATAATTCTTATGGGAAATAAAGATATCTCAAACCTCAAGACTGAAATTATGTTTGTTGTCTTTTGTACCTATACTACCTATGTATGTAAGTAATTAAGTATATTATGTAAGTAAATGTAAGAAACGGAATTAAGTATTTCCGTTTCTGTGTTTTCTCCTAAACGAACCAACAGACTAACAAAAATGAGGTACCTATTCGTATTGACTCCGAGTGGTGCGAATAACACTGGCTAGGTTTAAGAATTATGAAAAAAACCAACATCGCAGATTTCAGTCGGCAATATGTGAAGTCCTAAATAAATTAAATTGTGACATGGTCATGTAGGGTATAAAAATGAAAAGCGCAAAGAAACAATTTGGAATATTACTGACTGAGTTAACTGAGTGTTAGGTTGGACGAGGAACGCTTGAAAAATAATCATGCAATAATATCTGCATTTACTTAATGCTGCAATTCGCAAGCATTATATTTGGTGCCTTAAATAGATAGGCCCATTTCATGTAAAAATTACCACAATTTCATACATATGTAGATTCAAAGTACGATTTTATGTTCGGTGTAAAGCAACGCTTTTCTGGAGAGAAAGACACTCTCATGTGAGCAGATGAGAGACGTGATTCAATTTGCATGGTATGACGGACGGATTACACGGTGCAAGTACTCGTCCCTTTGCCGGGACAAATGGCTCCGGAAATAGAGTGCTGTTATAAGTACCTATTAGTATAAGAATTTAACATTTTCTAAACAGTTGTCCCCATAATTTTTATTATTTTGATGCATTTACATAAAAAGATTTCGTTTCGTAGCATTTTGTACTTTTTGGTTTAGCACACCGACTTGCTTTGTGCAACGTTAAGTAGATAACTGAATGAAAACAGTCCTAACAAAGTCGACGTATACCATAATACTACAAAATTATGATTGGGCTATTTAGATGCACGAGCAACTCGTGCATCTACGAATTAATCCAACACTATGAGGCCGCAAACGATAGAATTTTAAATGTGTCTCATTTTATTTCATTGAATAAAATCTTGGAACTAACATTCTAAAATTAAAGTAAAAAAAATTACAAAAAACAATGAAAATTGTTACATTTCTAAAACCATTAATTAGGTAGGTAGGTATAACCTACCCACTGTATTTTAACACACAAAGTGGGTGACATAAAAGCGACGCTTAGGGTAAAAGTGAAGCCTTTTCCCAGCATTGTAGTAAATTACGATATCCACGGTGATAATTTATAAGGAAATTCTCTGGTAGCGGGACAAAAAATGTGGTCTGTACTCGAGACCCCACCGCCCCGCACCGGCCCACTAATGAAGGAGCTACTCTGCCGGTAGTGTCGAGTTACATGCCGTATTTTTTTGTAATAGGTTTGTAACTGGGTTTAATTATTTATGTTTTAATTAAATATGGAATTATTAAAAATTGTTGATCGATTGTTGCTAAAGAGCCGCTGCTACAGGCCTAGGACACAGGTGTGTTACACCGGATATTCTGATATCTTTATGTACTGAGGACGACCGTGTAATTTTAGTCTGTAGAAGTCTCACATTACCCTTCTCCTACAAATCCTTCAATCCATGAGGATTTCCATACGCCGATAAAATAAATACAAGCAACGCTTCAACTGATCCCATATGGGGGGTACCTTATCCTTTAGCTACCTATGAAATAATAGTAACCACACTTCATATCGACAGTACATACAAATCGAAAATTAAGAACTAGGTACATTTTGCACAGTGACCTTTAACTAACGCCCACGTTATAACGCCCAAGTACACATTAAAGCGTTAATCGAGAACTACGTCCCAAAGTCTAGCCGTGAACATAGTGAGTTGAAAATTTACAGAATGCTCAAGTGTGTTCTGTATATTCGAAGCTATGTCACTGATGTGGGCTATAGTTTGGTTAGCAAGCTAGGATTAGGTAAAACACATTGCCGGATAAGGAAATAGAATGGGCTTCTTTGCGTATACCTAATACTGTTTATTTAGTTTGCGTTGTCTAGGTTAAACAAAGAAAGGACTGAATTTTGGTTTAGAAGAAGAAATTGATATAGAAATGTAACAAGTCCCAAAGCCAAAAACTGTAAAGACAATGGAGACAAGATAACAAATACAAGGAAGCTTCATAAATCGTATTCTGAGCGAGAGCTGGTATACTATAGGTACAACCCGTTGTAGTAGAAGTAGAAGCAGGTTTAAGATAAAATACCCTAAAAACAATTTCAGGTTTAATTACAATCCAGTTCCACGCTCCCTTATACTGAAAGCACTTACGTCGTAAAAGTTACAATAGCAGGTGACATGTAAGCCCGCCGGTAAGTCAAGGCGCTAATGAACCGCGCGAAGAACATCGTACTAAAGACTTTGGAGTGATCTTGGGGTGGATTTTTTTTGAGCGTACCTTCCCTTGTTCATTAGTGTAATTAACTTATGCCGTAGGTACCTATTCTTTTACAATTCGTTGCGGATCCCCAAAGGTTATTAAATTACTATTCGGCTCCCAAGAATTTTGTATTATAAATAATAGAATTCTAGCTTATTTTAAAAATATTTCTCGAATCTGGTTTTCCCTAGCATTATGTCGAATCTGAAGTTATCGTTATATACATATACAAGTGGGCTTCTATCATTTCGTTTAATAATGTTAGACCTTTTTATCGAAACATTTGGCGAACGGTCTAAAGACTTCAGAGGATCTACTTATTTGAATTCAAATTAAGTACATACATTTAAAGACGTGATACAAAATATCCTTTTAGTAAATAAGTAGTGGTAGAGCTTATTTGGAAAGTGCTTGCTCGGGGAAGTAGGTACTACCACTAGGTTACATACCTTAATCTGCCACTAAGCAGTATTGCTATGTTCCAGTTTAAAAGGTGAACCTGAAATGCCTGTAGTAAGAAAAACTTTTAATTTCTACAACTACGTATAGTTTATATTTATAAATACAAAACAATTTATAAGGACACTTCAATTAGGCATCTACTCCAACGTTATTAAACTCTGAACGGATATTCGGGAGTTGTGCTCAGAGTACCCTTATTCCGAGTTAAATAGAAATCTATACTCGACGCGTAAACCATAACTCGACCAAATTAAGTTTACATTATTATAATTGATTTTACTACATTCGAGCTATCACTGTCATTTGGTCGCATTATAAACGCAGACGCTAGCGAGCCTCGTAATATTATAACGCGACCAAAGAGCAGTGTCATCTTGAAATGAGTTTAAAAAGTATTGTAGCAAGGAGTTTATATACCCATTTAAACGCTTTCTGCTAACCCCGCGGGGTGGCCTTGCTATGTGCAAAAGAGGTCTTGCTAGACTAGTTCAAAGACAATAAAGTAAAGCCTGTGTCGTGCCACGGCGATGGGTTCAGTAAGGATTTTAATTTATGCGTACATCTAAATTATTGTGTTCACATTTGTGAAACCAAAAATTGTTTGAATGACTTGTTTTGCCATTTCGTAAAAAAACCGGATTTTTTTTAGGGTTCCGTAATAAGAAGTATTTTAGTTTTATGATCGCAAATATTTATTTATAAAACACAAAACACTACCAGTAAGTAATAATAATATAGGTAATATAAGTTTGTATTGTACAAAGCATTGTTGCGGTTGTCAAACTCAAAACTCAAAATAGCAAATTATTATTTATTTGAGAGTGAATTGGTTTCATCTAGGCAAGCGTGCTCCATCGTAGACCGCATCATCGCTTAACATCAGGCGAGATGGCGATCAAACGCAAGGCTATTATTTAATTTAAAATACCTATAATATATTTTCAAAAACTAAGTACCTACTGTATCTTGTTATTTATTGGATGCTATGAGGTTGATTTTTTCCTGATTTTTTGATAACGCGGTTGGAAAGTTAGAGCGGGGGACATAATAGTGTTAACATTCGTCGTAACGAACAGTTGATTTGATTTCGTGATTTCAAGGTTGGTCCCGTAGTTAATCGCACTAGTATTGAAAACTGAACACCATCCTTCACTATGTCCCACGTTTAACCGATCACCCAGTTTAAGATCGTTTCAATTTTGGTTACGTTCGTTTATAGTCGGGTTTAAGGTTTTAAACATAAATTATTGATGTATTGAACCCTAAATGAAAGCCATTAAAACTTCTTAAAAATGTTATTATGTCAAAACAATACGTCAATCAAAGAGATAATTCGTTAAAAACTTATACTTTCCTATGTTATTTTTGGACCTTGATATTTACTGTTTCTAGCAGTGAGGCAGTGTTTAAATGCAATCAACGCCATTTTATTTAGTTGCGACTACTTCAAGGATATCTAAGTGTAGGAAGAGAACATTGATCTAAATGATCTAACATGTCATGTTTATGAATCAATATCCTACTCAAAACTAAATACCTACCTATTTAACTTTTAGAGCTATTTTCATTTGAATAATAATAAACGAATAAAGTGCTTGGAGTTTCCCTGCGTGAATGAATCAGAAATAAGATTTTCAGGGAAACCAAGGTAAGCGACACAGCCAGAAGAAATGCCAAACCTAAATGGGGTACATAGCTCGTAGAACGGGTGGCTGGTGGAGCCGAAAAGATTTTAAGTGGCCGCGCACGGCGCGAATGGATAGAAATGAATCAAAGGGTAGACCTCACAAGGTGGACTAACAACTTGGTGAAGGTGGCGAGAAACTATTGGATGTGGGCAGCACAAGAGCAGTTTTTGTGGCGATGCTTGGGAAAAGCCAGCATTAAGGTGCCTTTCCAACAGAGATGTGCTATGCAGCTATGCTACGAAAATATAAAAGCTAGGCTGCAAATCTATGTGACCGTTTTCACTGATGTTATGCTATGTAGGTAGCCGTGCAAGGAAGATGCGCAGCTCGAGCTATGTGACGTATCGACAATACACATAGCTACTCCATTCTCGACCACACATCTAGCACGCATCCATAGCTCGCATCGCATCCATAGCGCGCATCTACAGCACGCATCCTTCCATATAAAAAACCTAGCTTAGCTGAATCGGTTTCCACCAGTGCTATGCTATGTGAACCAATGAATATGATTGGTTGATATCAAACGCATCCATAGCAACGTTGCATAGCACATCTGTAGTGGAAAATCACCCTTAGACGCCTGTCGGCTGATAAGATGATGATCATAACATTGACAGGAACTGCACGTCTTGGAAAAAAGGCAACACTTGATTGTATTCATTATTTAATTATAATATAATAAAAAGTTAAAGTTTGTTTTTTTTCATTCAAATGCTAAAAATTCACTAAGTGCTCATTCACACGTACCATAACCACACCACGTCGCGTCGCAACGACAAAATGCTGTCAAGCAGTGGTTACGTGTGAATAGCTTTTTGTAGTTGCGTTGTGGTACCGACAAAATGTCGATGTGTCGTTCGCAAAAATATGTGATGTGTAGTTCGCAGTGTCGCTGGTGGTTGCGTTGTGGTTGCGATGTTGTCGGTATCACACACACGGTCGATTAACGACTCCAAAATGTGGTACGTGTGAATAGTCGTACCTATTCATTTTTAATACGAAATATACGCCCGGCCACGTGGTGTGGTTGAGGTGTGGTTGTGGTTTGTGGTACGTGTGAAGAAGCCCTAACAGGAAAAAAAATGAGTTAATCAAAAAACCCGACTGCAAGAAAATAACTAAAAAGTTCAAAACAAGATCACTTTTCAAGCAGTCTGAGATCTTTACAGAATAAGTTTGTTACTTCTTCACGCAAAAACTAATGAACCGATTGTAATGAAACTTTATAGGTACTTACAATGCCATAATTGTTACTTACAGCTGTACTTTTTATCCCAATATTACCACGGAATCGAAATTTAATTTAATATTTTCACCGGTGAAACCGCGGGGCGTAGCTAGATACATACGTGTCGAATTGATAACCTCCTTTTTTGAAGTCGGTTAACAATTATTATTTGTAAGTTTTGTAAGAGAAAAAACTAACGGTTACTTATGGATCAGAAAGAATATAATAATATTAATACACTACAAATACTACAATACAATACACTCTTTTTTTGCGGGCGTGTCGGGACAGTATTCTGTTCTAAGTAATAATAGTAATAATGCAGTCTAGTCGGTGGAGACCACTTCAAATTGTTGGATTTTGAATTTTTGACACAATGAGAATAGAAATAGGATCATTCTCTAAAAAAATGTACATTTTGAATTTTTAATTTGGAACTAAACTGACAACGTAACGGACCTGACAGTTGGTGTAACGAAACTGATGTCATAAAACATAGTTCACATTACACACGTAGGTAGGTAAGTACCTACACTCAAATATTAATAAAACACTGCCTTTAGATATATTTAGGAAATTCATTTGCAAGGCTTTAGCTCATCAGCCTAAGGCCTAAGGTATAACAGTGTATTTTTTAACAAGTAATAATTCTCTCTTTGAATGGTTAATAATCAATTAATCACACAGTGAAACAAAAATAATAACAATTTTCTTAAATAATAAATGTAAAGTTTAATTTAAAATAACTATGTACTTATAAATATGTCAGTCTGGTAGTTTTTATTTTATGCATTAAGCTTTACAATTTCACAGTTTCGTAACGTAACGCAATGTAACGAAACTAAAGCCTTGCAAATGAATTTCCTAAATATCTAAAAGCAGTGTTTTATTAATATTTGAGTATACTTACCTACCTACGTGTGTAATGTGAATTATGTTTTATGTCATCAGTTTCGTTACACCAACTCTCAGATTCTATCCGTTACGTTGTCAGTTTAGTTCCAAATTCAAAATTCAAAATGTACATTTTTTTAGAGAATAATCCTATTTCTATTCTCATTGTGTCAAAATTCAACATTTCGATAGGGTGAATGAGCCAGTTACAGGCAGTTATTTCATTTATTTATTTAGAACAGTCCCTTCGACGCGATGTTAGCTCTGAATGTCAATATATTACAACTTTTTAGACGGTGTTGCTAGTTTTATTTTAGCACCAATTCTCTTTTACCACTTTTTAGTGTCCCAGGCAGCAACAGATAGGGGTGCCAATATAGCATCAAAGTTACGAACGACTCTTCGTAGAACAAGAGCATTCGTTCTCGATCTTTTAGTATAAACGAGCGAAAAATCAACGAGCAAAAATGAGAACCAAGAACTAGAATTCTTGCGCAATAGATGTTTAAATCGGCCGAACGAATCGCTGGAACACAAGAACGCTTCACGTCCGAACATGCAAGAACGCTCTAAGCAACTGTTCGCATGCTCTAGTGCCGTTTACATCAAGCGTGCGAGCATTTTTGGAATATTCTATAAAATTTCTGAATGCAGACAGAATAATGCTCTACGTCTGTTTACACTAAAAGAATTTAATAGAATGAGCATTCGCTCGTCTGATGTAAATCGGCCTTCTTGCGAAACGCTCTTTAAGTACGCTCTTTATGTAACTTTTCCATGTTCTAAATAAATAAATAAAATAACTGACCATAACTAGCTCATAGACCCTATACTTGTTGGAACTATCGAAAACTCAACGAGGTCGCTGCCCACTAGACTGCATTATTATTGTTATTTTCTTTATTCATTTTAAGGTTCCGTATATAGATGCAAAGCCAGTTGTCATCGTTTTCAACGAAACGGTTGTCAATGGTTACTTTCGTTAACAACCGATGTCAACCACTAAAGATGGCTTAAAACGTATAAAAACATATTTTTTAGCGGAATCAGTTTTTTTTCCTATGTAATGGATAGACATGGATAGACCAGTTCTATGTAATCAATTGTTTTTTTTTTAAATTAAATACAGATACTTTATTTTATACGTAAAATAACCTTCATGAGAGACTTCTCTTCAGCGTAGGTAATTTTATATTGAAATTATTACTTCCGAATTGAGTAATTAGTTAGGTAAGTGCCGAGGTTGGTAGGTCCGATTGCGTATTGGAAGTTGGAGCGCACATCACGCACGACGCGACATTGCCACATCGTGCATCGTGCATCGCCTTCGCAGAGCGGCAGCATGATGCACGAAGTGGCAACGAACGAACGATCACGTGACGACAAGGGCGTAAGTTTGATAATGTTTTCGAGTTTCGTACTTAAATGAACGTAGGAACTTAGGAAGGAAGGTACGTTGTAATAATACGTACGTATTACAAATAAAACAATTTAGGCTCAAAAAACTGACCCCGGAAATTCTGAGATTTAAGTTTAAATATTTTGTTAATAATCGCATTCGGTCTGTTCGCATTTATTTTATTAATGTTGGTTTTATATTATGATTTTGAATATATGTCTCTGTTACACGGGACTAAGAGTCCCGGATCATTTGAAGGCGTGCGCGGGGCCGAAGCCAACACGTAGAGGCCCTTTATGACAGCTTTTTAGTAAAATTTAATGGTGACATAACTGGTGATTATCCTTGTATGCACTATAGAAATACACCCAAGGATAACCACTAGCTTATGCAGGACTATTGCAATATATATGTGGAAAAAAGAAACTACTTGGGCTATTGTGGTAGGATGGTAGTGGACTAAGTTAAGGGGAACTATAGGAACCTATGGCGCCTGCCGAAACAATGTATGTGCACACGTAAAAATGGCAGACGGAGACTTGCCAACTCACTAACTGGGCCCCCTGAAAAAAGTCGCTCGGGTAGCAACAAAGGGGGCAACAGGAACGTGAGTGACTGAAGGGTGGAGAGGCTTCGCTGGACTTTAAACTCAGATCACTTGCTCCCTGAGGGTCCGGCATCACTGGCCCACTCACCACCTACGCTCAGCATCCACCCTCCGAGCAGAGGTGTTCTGCTCTAGCGACTCCACTCTAGACGGCCAATGAAGGCAAGCTAGAGGCGGGAGACCTGTTCCTCGTCAGTGTTCACTCCAACCGGCCAATAAAGGCAAGCCGGAGGTGAGGAACGGTGGCTTCTCCCTGGAGCACTCGGGTACCGCGGGGTCGCTACTCCTCGTCACTTCGCCTCAAGGTGCCCTGCGGGAATATTATGATTATTATTATTTTTTTATCATGCTATGGTAATTAGCAACACCGATTAAGTTAGGTGAATCAAAGACTAGTGGTGGACGTAATTTCTTACGATCGAAATTCCGATAAGCTCATGGCATTGGTGTTCAGTCAACGTGAGTTTTTCAAATGGGACGAGGTACGAAGTCAGAAGTCTACTGATGCAACTTACTAAGAGTAAGTTGCATCAGTAGACTTCTGTCTATGATAAAAATATCCTAATTTCAATAGAGAGGATGGTTGGCAAGTACCACCTGTTTGGAATTCTGTTCTAAAAATAATCAAGTCCCAAACTTCATATCATACTGCAAAACATCAAGACACCGTGAGCGATTATTGTGTTCATCGAAACGAATATGAATCGAATAATATCGATTAAGTATAATTAAAAAATCTTGTGCCGGTAGATTGAAAATATTTATTGTCGCTGCAAAGTGTTCGAAACGTCAGGAAAAAAAATCAGTAATATACGCGATTTAATCCGTTTTAACTTGTTTTATCGCAATGTGTAATATTCGCGAAAACCTAAGACATTATTATGTATGTGCACTGGCCATTTAACCGATGAGGCCATATAAAACTAAATCATGCGCGACAGCTGTATAATTTTACATCGTATTACGATGATTCTCTTATAAAAGGTGGTCTGCTACTTCAAATCTGCGAAACCATGGAATTTCCTATCACATGTATGTATAAATTATGCATCAACATGTTTTATTTAAGTAGGTATAATCTGCAAGCATGTATCTGTGTGTGATTATCAAATTTCCGTAGTGTGTGCTATACGTGTTCACCTCGCCCTCCGCAAAAAATGGCAGAAAATGTTATACGGTGATTTGCCGCTTAGCTACTTTATAGGTTAAATGACGAATCAATGCTATTAATAAATCTACTACTTATTACACAACATATTTTATAAGTAGTTATTTTTTTAGTATCGCCATCTATCGCCGTTGTCTCGGACGACAAAGTGATCCTATAAAGATTCCGTTTTTCCTTTTTGAGATACGGAACCCTAAAATAAATAAAGAAAATAATAATATTAATTCAGTCTAGTTGGTTGAGACCACTTGAATTTTCTATTCTTATCTGTCATTGTGTCAAAATCCAACATTTCTATAGGGTGTACGACACAATTACAGGCAGTTATTTTATTTAATTAATAACACTCGCGGGTAGTACGTGATTGTACGTCATAATGTATAATTTTGATATGGCACAACCAACGTACCATGCCGTTCAAAAACAAAAGATCGTGTAAGCCGGAACGTTTATTTCCTATAAACTTTCAAGTAAAAATTCAATTATGTGGACCATGTTCTCAACATATAAAACTCAGCTTTACTGTCATAAAGAATCAGTTTTTGACCATTTCAAAAATGTGTCGTTGGCAATTTGCGGCAACGCTACATACACACACGTACGTGTAACACGCACAACGTGATTATACGTCCCGCGCGCCTCCTGCGTCTCTACATTTAGTCAGATTGTGTCACGGGAGGGGTGCGCGCGCATTTTAGCGTCGCAGGAGCGGTTTGTCGTAAACTTCGAGACAAAAGCATCATTAGGTATTAAGTTTACGTTATTATTTTATTGTTACTTTGTTGTGAATTATGTTATAAACAAACTTATGATATGAAAATGGTGTCTTACGGGCTCTTTTGTTTGTTTTTGACGTAAAAGCGCAAGACAAATCCGATGAGGATTTTTGAGGATTTCGATAGGGATAAATCAAGGTAGAACAGTTCCAGGACGATGATTGGGACTTTGGAACGAATAAAGATATACCTACGAGATATTATGTCTTGTGTCCATAAGACATCTAATTAGTTGCAGGTTGTACTAATAATGGCAAAACCTATGTAATCGATGACGTGACAAAACGTTTGTCATAAAGTTTTTAAAACATCCCATATTATGCTACGTACTTAAACGTCAAATATATTTATATGAAAATGTATTGTGTCATTTTAGAACACAGATTTAACTGGTACCGTCCGCGAACGTGTAAGTAAGAACATAAAAATTATAGCAATAGAGCGTTTCACATAAGAAGTCCCTTCGACTAGATACTGGACTTCGTTAGCTCTGAATGGCAATACCTATATTACAACGTTTTAGACGGTTGCAAGTTTTATTTTAGCATCAATGCTCTTTTACCATTTTTTAGTGTCCCAGGCCTTACTTTGACACTTAAATCTAAAAAATACATAAAACGTTCAAGACCTAGACAAAGTGACAGGGGAGCCAACATAGCGTCGAAAAGACTTCCTATAAGAAATGCTCTATAGCTAAAGTTTTCTATTTACTATGACGTACAATCACGTATCACCCCCGAGTGTTAATAAATAAATAAAATAACTGCCCGTAACTGGGTCGTTGCCCATAAAATTGTTGGCACTATCGAAAACTCGACCAGGTCTGCGCCGACTAGACTGGTTTATTATGATTACCTAATACTTATGACAGTTACTGTCCCAACCCGATGCATGCAAAAAATAGGTGTATTGTATTGTAGTATACAGTATATTCTTTCTGATACATAAGTGACGTCACGTTTGTACCGCGTTGAATAGGCGTTGTTGAAATTATATCACAATTTTGTTATACAGGTTGTCCCACGGCTGTGCCACATGGAGGAAAAGTACTTTAAATATTATAGTTAGGAAGTTTTGCTACATGAAGACTACTTTATTTTTAAAATTAAGCAATACTGCATTCAAAGATTTTTAAAAAGTTACTTGCTACATCTGAGAATCGAACCGACCAAATTAATGTGCAAAGAAGAACATACTATATTTTTATGATGCCGATTGAGAGGGTTAATTATAAGCATTAATTCCTTCTAAGTAACATAGTGTCTTAAATGAAAATAACATGGCGAAAATTTACATCTAAATTTAGGAAAAGAATTTATTAAAATAACTTTTCGTGTCGCTTTTCATATATATCTTTAATTATATTTGCTATTAAGTACTTTTTTAGACTGTTTTCCTGAAATGTGCAAGATAAATGCAATAAAATACTATTTGAATGCATCTTGGCTATGCGCTAGGCTAGACAGTAGAGGAATTTGAAAAAAAAATATTACGGTGTTCCTGTAATTTAAGATAGGTGCCATGTTACTCAGAAGGAATTAATGCTTACAATTAACCCTCTCAATCGGCATCATAAAAATATAGGTGTTCATTTTTTCACGTTTAGTCGGTTCGATTCCCAGATGAAACAAGCAACTTTTAAAAAATCTTTGAATGCAGTATTACCTACTTAATTCTAAAAATTAAAAGTGAAGTTTCTCTGAAGCAAAACTTCATATCTCCAATATTTAAAGTACTTTCCCTCCATGTGGCATAGCCGTGGGACACCCCGTAGATGGTATTCAATGCACGATATTGTGAATCCGCTCGTCCACTTCTTGCGAATTAATTTCATCGCCTATTCAACGCTGGACAAACGTAACGTAACGTACTAGACAGTTGAAATTTAAGAACATGGTTTTATTTAAGTACAATCTGTAAGCCTGTGTCTGTGTGGTATTGTCAAATTTCCGCAGTGTGCTGTACGTGCTCACCTCGCCCCCCGCAAAAAGTGGTGGAAAATGTTATTTGATGATTCACCGCTATACGCCTCCAGGGGCATATAATTATGTTCTAAGGAATCCTGTCTGAGCAATATGAAACGTCACACAGTGACGTCACAATGGTAGTGGTGGTCGTATTTGAATTAGTTCTAATAAGATGGCTAACATGTATAACAAGCCACTGACTCCAAGAGTGTTAAGCTGAACTTTGACGTTCGGTAACAAACAATTGTATGTTAGTAAACAATACAAACTTTTAAAACGATAGTGGGTAGTTAAGGGTTAAATCTATAGTCGCTAGCGACCGCGTAATACGTACTCATACTTTGGATTCTGAGTTTTACGCTGTCGCTAGCGTCTATCGATTGCATGGACATCTATACTAATATTATAAAGCTGAAGAGTTTGTTTGTTTATTTGAACGCGCGTATCTCTGGAACTACTAGTCGGTTTCGGATTCATAAGGAATCGTATAGGCTATTTAACATCACCCTACGACCTTTGAAAGCCGAGCAAAGTGAAAAAGCAAAGCAAGTGAAACCGCGGGGAAATGCTAGTATTAAATACGGGACGCAAAACACGGTCGTTAGCTTGTGTGGTCCAAAGATTACGATATTAAAGTCTTGTCAGTTTGACAGTGATAGACAGTGACAGAAATATAAGAAGAAGCAATATGTATTCTGAATTTCATATAGGTAGGTAGGCATTTTTCATGTGTTCCTGTCCAATGGTTATTGTGTTCTTAATCGCATGGATATTGTGGCGCCCTGTCATCTATGACACATATTCGCCATAAATAATTATTGTCTTACGTAAACACTCCTTGATATCATTGTATTAAACTTCTTTTCTCTTTGCTTCCTTTGCTGTCAAGTGACCGTGCAAATTTTCTGCCAAATGACAAATAACCGTGTTATTTTATTTATTTACAATTTTCGAGATACACGTAGACTCATTGCTACTGTAATTATTATGTTTGGAGATGATCAGGGGCTTGTAGCTCAATGTGTTTCTGTGTTATAATTATGTAGTGCGGTTTGTGTAAGACCAAAAATCAATCTCAGTTACCATTTCACAGGTTAGTACCTACCTATTCGTTTACATTAAGTGTACAATAAATAAAAAAATCCTAATAAATTTGTTGTGTTAATCCATATAGGTAGGTACAATATTTTCAGTGTGAGTTTAGAAATTTACAGTTTAGTTTTGCTATAAATGTATTTTTTCATCATTGCCTATTTATTTTGTAAACAAACGTGTAGAAACAAAGACAGCTACTATTGTACTGTATCGATATCGATAAAGTTTTTATTTTTATAATGTATGAATGAATTGAAAATAATCAAGAATTACATAGGTATACCTTACTACTTTAAAAAAAATATGTTTTCAGAATGCTAAGGAATTAGGTGTGCATTAAGAAATAGAACCGGCCACTTGCGTCTCGGTCCACGCACAGTGTAGGGTTCCTTAACATGTCCATAGAAGTGCGGCTACACACTTGTATAGTCGCCGCCGTGTTATGTTAGCCGCAAAGTTATTTTACAATAAGGGTTTATTGGAAACAAACATAATATTTAATTATCACACAATAATTAAGTAGGTAGGTAGTACTTAAAACTACCTTGTAATGTTATTTATCTTTTGTGTATCAAAGGCATTGGCATCGAATTTATGAGTTGCTCTAATTGCATCATGGACAAATCACATAAGATTAATGAACCACTAACTTTTGTTTTGAATGCAGTGATAGCCTAGTGGTCTAACCATGTGCCTCCCACGGCAAATGGTTCGAGTTCGATCCCGAGGCACGCACCGCTGACTTTTTTGGAGTCATGTGAGTATTAGAAATTATCACTTGCTTTAACGGTAAAGGAAAACATCGTGAGGAAACCTGCATGCCTGACAGTTCTCCATAAAGTTCTTGAAGGTGTGTGAAGTCTGCCAACCCGCACTTGACCAGCGTGGTGCACTATGGCCTACTCCCTCTCATTCTGAGAGGAGGCCCGTGCCCAGCAGTGGGACAGTTTATAAAAAAGGGCTGATGTTATATTTTATTTATTTATAACTTTTGTTTCAGTTCTTATTGTTTCCGCTGCTCTTGCAGCTCTTCTGGGCTGGTGAACTTGCGGTTACGGCCCGCAATTAATCAGTGGTCGAAATGCTTAGAATTGCAGAGAATAACTTAGAACCTAACCTCACAACAGTCGGTTTTACTGACTCCTACAATACCCGTGACAAACACCAAAAGTAAACGTTACCATAATTGAATGCGTCAGAATTTTTTTTCTATCATGGATGTGTTTTTGAGTTTTATAGATGGTATTATGAAACAAATGTTTTTTTATTTTTGCAAACAGATATACAGGTAACAAAATGTCAGTTTTCCTCTTGGAAATCAGACTTTTATGTAAGGCTCACAAAAATGGAAGATTCCTTATTAATTTTAGAGAAAATAATTGACTTTTTATTTCTTCTGTGCAGTATAATTTAAGAGGTTTCGATATTTTTGTGGCAAGATAGTCTTGTTTATCTTGCAGCTCTGATAATAACACTGTGAGTAAAGAAAGTACCGAAAATCCCAGCTCTGTATTTCGTAGAAATTAATTAACGATTTGTGATAATTAATAAAACATTTATTTTAAATCTTGTAGTTTTTTATAGTATCGATATCGGCAATGAGTCTACTTAGTCATTGAACAGCCCACACTTAAAGTAGGTATTGACATACACGAAGTTTTTTAATCAATATTTTTGGAAATATCGATTACTGCCATCTTTAAATGTCATGCTTTGTCATTGTTACTATGTATAGTGTTACAAGGTGTTTAATCTAATATTTCATATCAGATCGCTCAAATTATATAAATATTTATTTACAGTTTGATATGAATAACTAACGATTTTCAGTCGTGGGGTTTCGCTCATATGGGACTGGTGCTATTCTGGGACTTAATCTACCTCACTGCTAAATTACATCCAAATCTGTACAGAATTTTTGGTGCCATCAACAAAATACGTGTTTCAATTGCAACTATTTTTCACGTGATTCAATAAGTAGTTATTCATAAACATTTTGATATTACGTTGTAATTGTAACATAATCCAAAATAATACATATATCTAAAGACAAGGGTAACTGTTTCTTACTGGTCATACTAAAGTGACACTAGTGATTAGTGATAATAGATGACATCATGTGACATCCGTTTCCCTGAACAGAAAACTTTTTGATAAATACTCTATATTTTTGTATCACGCTAATTGACACCAGCAGCGCTACTTTCTATACATTTATATTAAATTAACGTAGGTACAGTTTTTATTTGAAACTTACACTATTACGATTTCCATAAGTAGCAGGGTTAAAATCTAAGGATTCACATAGACTGCAATCTATCCAAGGCTCACTATTACTCTGAGCTAAGTCTTAAGATTTTTGCGTCTGGTTGGTTTTTGAGAAGGGGTTGCATTCACCGCTAAAACTGCGCTTGTATGTACAATCCTTTCTCCGCTCCATACCTACTTAAATACTTGATCTCATCGGGGCGCACTACTTTCAAAATTCTCTGTCTATTCACTTCTTTTACTGTTTATGGTTATGTATATTTAGATTTAGTTTATTATATCGCAGAGTTGTCAAGTTAATCTCGTTACGAGATTCGAACGATAAACGTGTTATTCCTGTATGGCCCTTGCCAAGAAAAAGCCAGCGATACTGGCGCCACCCCGCGGAATGGAGGTGAAAAAACCCTCTTGGTTTTCGCTATTTCCGCGGGGCAGCGCTAGTGTGTAAAATAGGCCGTCTGACAGTAAACTTTTTAATTCGGTCGAGTTATGGTTAACGCGTCGAGTATAGATTTCTATTTAACTCGGAATAAGGGTACAGATTTTCCTCCTAAAGCTCTTTTGCAACCCTCACAGAATTCTTGACCAACATATCTACTCAAGGAAATTCTTACTGTTTTATTATATGTATAGACTCAAGTACACAACCACCTCATTTAATGTTGTTTGAGTTGTAAAATAACTCGTAATTATATGCAGCCTGTAGGTAGGTATACCTAATTGGTTTACTCGCGCGTCATGTACGTTTTTCACTGTAGGGATAGTTAGGTTACAAAGTGGTAATTGGTAGGCACAGGGGCCACATGGTGCATAAGTTGAATTAGTTTTTGTAGAGTATGGTGTGCGGGCAGCGGCGTGGACTGTTCGACTGAGGGAGGCTCGGGAGCCAGCGCAGGCGGAACCACCCTCACCTTGCCTCAAATTAATTAAAATAATTCGTTGAAAACGTCACGAATCTACCAGCTTCCGCAGCTTGTTAGTACGCTCTTGTTGCTTTGAAAACATTAAATTCCAACGGATCTGTGTGGAGAATTTCACCGTTTAATTCTCGTAATAAATTCGTCGCACGTCGCGTTTTGACATATGGTAATATGCAATAAGTAGGTATCTATGTGTTATAGCTACATCTACTAACTATTGTAATTGACACGTGTTGGTGTCGTGATGTTGTCATCGCTGCTGCAGAGTGCACCTACTTACAAATAAATGACGTTACTGGTTGAAGTTTTCCAGTTTAGAACATTCAATAGTGTTCCGTACGTTCTTAACGTGCTGTAATTTACAGTGAACGCTGCAGTGCTCAAGAACGAGAGTGTTTTTACTCTTTTTGCGCTTTTATGGGCACGGGGGAAAAATTCATTGAAATTTCGGAGTAACTTAGATAAACTGTATGAAACTGGGAAGATACACCCAATTAATGTAATTTATAACATGTTTATACGAAATATACGTCCCAGTAAATAGTTTCACGTTACATTAAAGTGTCTTTTAGGAAAAATGTTCGTGTCGAATAAATTACCACGATTGTCTTAGTAGGTATTTCCCTATGAAAGATGGAATTAATAAGTAGGTACTATCATATCATAGGAATGCTGATAAGTACCCAAAAGTCGGTTTACAAAGAGAACTTATAGGTACGTAGCGGTATTCCTCTTGCACATAATTAAGTAATAGAAAGGGACCACTGCGTAGTGTCAATTTCTAGGACCATTTTTTTTCGTACATTTACTGTTAATGCAAAAGAAACTTTATGTCTGACGCATGAAGATTATTTTCTTGTAACTTTTTAAATACAATAGACAGTCCTGATGTAATTATGTAACTTACTTTGGTAGGAAGTCAAGTAGTACAAAGCATACAGCCAATGGACAGCACACTGAATCTATTGTACATCCGTTCTATGCAATGTTATTTTACTTTAAGCTCCTGCGTATTTTATACCAAAGTACTGAGTAGGTACCTACTACTCAGTACTTTGGCAGCACTAGTTGTAACCCACCCACCATCCACCCTTGACGTCATATACGTAATTAAGCTGAGAGGTGATTCTCCAGGCTGTGCTGGAACACCTGGCTTTCATGCAGTAGTTTTGTTAATCTTTTACGGGTATTTTTACGTACCTACGTTAGTGTGATAAGCACGTATATTTTTCAAATTCGGTCATGTGTGGTCTAGTTATTATCACTGTATTATACTTATAAGGATATCAAGAGCGACTGTTGACCCTGGGTTTGTAGTTCGATCCTCGGGTCGGGCAATATTATGTTTTGGGGTTTTCCTTTAGAAAATGTTTAGTTAGTTAGCCCGGGCTGATACTAAACATTTTCTAAAGGAATCGATCGAAGGAATCGAGACTCCGGAGTCTCGATTTGTACTCGGCCAATGGCAAAGATTCGCCCCTATTACGACGTACTCCCATCCACCCCGGTGGCTCTGCCCCATCAACGCAGCAGATGCGTTGACGTCGGCGTCCAGTGGTGATGATGGCACACATCTGGTATAATTTAGAAATAAAGATATCTACTATATACTACTTAAAGATCTACTATCACTGAAATAACATTTGATATTTGCTGTACTATTTTCAGAAAAAGAAACGACCTACTTATTTGTAACCATACAATAATGATTAAATAGAGCATCTACATCTAATACTCTATCGCTCATTTCACGTTTAGCAAAGACACTTTTATAAGGGAGCTAGTATTTGGTATGGCATGCACGATTCTGTCGGCGATATAACCACGTAAGTGATTGCCTAGTCGTGTAGGTATACGTACAACTATTCCTCGAGATTTTCAGGAGCACTTGAGAAAATGTTGATGCGAGGTCACGCATGCCGTGTCGAGGCATGCTCCTGCAATGAACGCCGCCGACCGTGTGATGACCTGGACGTGTTCCGGTGACACCGACAAGAGACGCTCACACCTACGTCACGTATATTCAGATTTAGTTGCAAAAGTTATGCAAATTAGGGAAGAAAACTTTGTTGAATTACATAAGAACAGTAAATTCTACAAATTCAATAAAAAGTTTAGTATTTAACTGTTAAGTTTAAGTTCATGGAAGTTATGTACAAACGAAAAACCAACCTTGTCCAAGTCATTGGACAAGGTTTGTAGAACCATAATATTGAATCTATTGTGCTTAGAACTGCACGACGACAGCCCAATTCAAACAGATTATTATTTACTGAGAAAAAGGAGAAAGCAAGTGGGCGAATCGATTACAAGATTTGACTGTTGGTTATTAGTTTTAATCTGAATGAAATCGTATTATTGTTGGATTAAATTTTACCGTAGCCACGTCAAAAAAAAATTACCGCAATCACGTCAACAAAAAATACCGTATGTCTTTCTTTCTCTACATAAACGTCTACGGCTTAAATGCCAATTGAAGCTACGTCATCGCGCCGTATCACTTTTTAAATAGATTGTTAGCGCCATTTTAAGTCAGTTTTTATTGTATATTTTTTAAGAGCCACATACCTATATGTATGCCTGTATACATTTACGCATACATTCGCGCCGCGCAACGAATATTGAATACACGGTTGCTCCGCTGAAAGTGATATTTCTACCTATAATACGAGTACTATTACTAACATCATTTAGCAAATTAACAGCAAATGCAGGTGATGTGCAGTACTGTTGAAATAACAGTTGAAATAATTGACAGTGTTATAAATGCTAGAATACCTAGAGTTCTCAGTTCTCACTGACGGACTTCATTATGAGAAGAGCTCATCAGCAAAACTTTGCAAACATGAAACATCGTTGAAGCGAATTGTTCGAAGTTCTTCTAAACAAAGTTCTGTAGATTATTTAGTTTACTGAAAGAATTGATGGCTATAAACTGTGCAACTTGGGCTTGGCTTGGAGTGAAACCTCGGAAACGGACTAGTTGTAAATAAGGCAGCGCACACACATATAACTGCGCTATCGTCGCCCGCTCTGTCCGGCTGTGTCGTTTTTACGCCGGAACTGTGTATGAGTTACTGAGGCCGCCGTATCCGGTAGCCCCAGCCTTTTATTATTTAACATACATGAAGGTATTTTGTGGTGGACAAAGTTTCAATAGACAAAATAGGTCAAAACGCTTTATGGGATTCTTGCTTTTTTGGAATTCGTCTATGGCTCATCTATCTATAAGTATTGGCTATAAATTGCCTAACGTTTTAAGTTCAAAAAGTGAAAATTAACTGTTAGAAATAAAATACCATCCTAACCTAACCTAACCTTAGTATACCTTAGAATAGGTAATCCAGACTTCTGTAAGAATACAACATTAACGAGCGAACAACATAAAATATTTTTTAGCATTGACGTAGGTACCTACCTAATACAATATAGCAAATTATTATAGAACAATTGATACAATACCTACAATATCTTCGTATACAGGGTGCCAGGTAATTCGACCTATTCCTTGAAAGGGGTTATACTAGAGCTCATTTGCAACAAATTCGGACCCGTAAACTTGTGGTCAAAACTGGGTGGTTTTTTATGTTCTTTTATCCCGAAAAACGCGGGTGTAGCCGCGGGCGGAAGCTAGTTATGAATAAATTTTATTGAAAACGATCATATTAATTGTAATATTAATATTTTATAATCAGGAATTGCATAAATTTTATTCTATGCATATTATGATTGCATTTAGTAGCCTACATGGTAATATGATATTGGATTGATTAAAATATTAATTGGAATGTATTGCGTTATTCTAATTTCACAAGCTTTGTTGTATACCAATAATTATCATGCCTATTATCTGTTTATTTTGTGTAAATTACACTGTAAATAATAAATACCATTTTATTTTCGCTAGAACAAAAATCCACGAACAGTATATAAGGCTCTTCTTCTCACCAGTGACAAATAGGTACACGGTATTCTTGTAGTTTTATAAAAACGGTACTGTTACACAAGACTAAGTAGTGAGTAAAGTGGCGAAAACGGTTCGCAACGAGCGTTCTAGTGAGATCATTACGCTGGTGGCCATTTGTATAAATATCTGTGGCGGAAAAAGTCGCGGCCGGATTAAGTTGCGCGTCGTACATTATGAGAACATCCGCATTATATTTCACTGAGCGGCATGAATTATGTGCTGTTGGACCGCACCACTGTAAAGCTACTTTGAATCAGGCGTTGGAAAATTCCTTTAGTGGATGTTACGAATTTTTCCCCTAAGGCAATAAAATTAGTGAGGCTTCTTTATAATCCCTTTTTTTGCTGTTTTGGCAGCCATATAATTTTTTTTGCTTACTTATAATAACGCTCGGCTTTACTTCGCTTAAAAGGAACGTCTTTATGGAAAATATACATACCTATAATGTTTTTTTTACAATTTAATTATTTCTTCCTATTCGTAGTTTATCATGATGTAGTTTCTTCACAAAAATTAATGAATGATTATTATGTTTATTGCCATGATTAGTAAGACGAAATTAACTAATTGTACCTACCTATCCAACAAAAAAAACCGGCCAAGTGCGTGTTGGACCACGAACAGTGTAGGGTTCTGTTACAAGGAGTAGGTGGGCATTTCAGTTTTCGATCGCAAATAGGAATAAGTTTAGATTTTTGCGGTTCGTGACTACAAAGAGAGAGGTGACAAAATGCTAGAGCCCTCTTAGCTCTCGCATTTTGTCATCTCTCTTGCTCGCACAGTAGACCTACCTTATTTTTAAGAATGTTAAAAAAAGATGCATTTTTGAAAAATGCATTCACAAGGCGAACTACAACATTCATTTAAATATATATATTTTTTATTAAAAACACATGAGTTGAACTCGTCTCAAAAATAGATCAAAGTAGTTAGTGAGTGAGCTGAGTTTATTAGAAAACACAGTAGAAATGTGTTTTAATTATTTAAGCACCTGTTAAATTAATATTATTCTGTAGTTCCCATGCAATTAATTACAGCTTTCTAGTACGAAGAGTCTCTGAGCCAAGCCGGGGACAGACAGACAGACAGACAGACAGAAGGACATGGCGAAGCTATACGGTTTCCTTATTGACTAAGGAACCCTAAAAATGAGTTTCAAATATACCCTACATATGAACATATCACAAGTTTAAGGCAAGCTGTCGTAATGTTTCAGGAATAATTACCTAATAGGTTCCTACCTAGTGTTGCCCAAATGCAAGACCGAGACGAGTCTAACCCCGTCTTTGGTCCCGGTTCTGCGTCAATACCCAGTCTTTGTCTTAGTTTTAGTATTGTACATTCATTCTTGGTCTTGGTCTTAGTCTTGCTGTAATTAGGTGGTCTTGATCTAGCGAAAATGATTGTTGCAAGACCGATTTTGGGCAACACTATTCCTACCTAACTATAATACCTACCTATTAATTTTAGTACAATTAACGATGTTAAATTGTATTTCGATTAGCTTTGGTGTTGAATACCTGCGAAACTGAAAGGTTCTCTTTAGCAACGCGATTACATTGTTTTGTTTAAAACGAGCATACTTCGACGGAAACAAATGAATTGTCTCGCAAGTATTGGCAAACGGCCAACGTTAATACTTTCCACTGAATTAAGCCCGTCACAAACGTAGCTATAATATATATTAATATATCGGTATAATGTATTGGTGACGTCATAGAAATATATAGCTGCGTGTGTGGTCACTCGAAAATTTATATAGAAAATATGTCGTAATATGCCTTGCTATGATTCATATTAATATATATTATAGCTACGTCTGTGACGGGCTTTATACTTTAATGTTTCTAGTTTCTAGTAAGTTGGTAACGATTGATGAAGAAATCTTCAAACAAAATAATAATTAAATAATAATTAAATTTTAATCTTGTAAGCTGTGAGTTTATGATTAAATACATAGGTTGTTTTAGTTCCCCTGGGCACAGATAATACAATACTACGCGTACAGATGCCTCATCCCATACAATGAAACGTGTTCGCCGCCGTAACGCGGGCTATCGGGCTAAACATTTTTTCGTAACTAAATGATTTTTTAAAATTTTAACAAATATTTATATTTGTCTATTTATTCGTGTTCTACATTTTACACAAACTTCAATAACAAATCGATACGTATAACGCCATCTATTAAGAGTTATTTGAACAAATGTTCCTTTGTTCCTGATGAGACCCCGTGCCCTGGGTATCGTCGGAGCTGATAGAGCGATTTTATCATAATATGGATGGTAGGGTATCTTTATGCTGCGCAGATAAGACGCAAGTCGTTTAACGTATAGACAGAAACACGCCAAGTTTTCAACGAAGGAGCTAGCCACGAGGTCTCAGAACTGACCAGTATATTTTTATATCAAACTTTAGATTTAAATAACACTCGGATGAAGAGAATATTTACATACACCCTTACTTATGGAACAGCTCTTATTGTCATCTCTATTCATTGTCATACAAATGACCAGGTTAGCTGTATATAAATTTTATCAGTGGTTAAAGTTAAGAAGCGTATAGACTAGAAAGTCTGAGGTATAGATGCTTCTTAACTTTAAAGTAAGGGGGATAATGTTTTATTAATGACTTCTTTCCTCTATGCTCATTTCGGTGGCTCTGTTCGGAGCCGAGTCGAGTTTTGTCTCAGATTTGTTTTGTAACCTAATTGTCGTGATTTAAGTTAGGCGGTTGCTAAAGTAGTCAGCACAAAGGGGCTTAAGCTGTGATATAATCTTAAGAGTGACATTAAGTTGGAATATTACAGGCACTATTTCTCTCTCAGATAAGGATACTGAATTGTTTAATTTAATTTATTAGAGTCTTGAGAGATCTCTACGGGGAAAAAAGGTTTAGATAGTATGGAGGACTTGTTAACCGTATCGTGTCGTATAAGAACGATGTAAGTGTTTATGTTTCGGCTGAAAACTTATCAGCAATATCACTCAAGGGAGTGTTAAAAGTGAAGAGCTTAGGTATTACTGGTCATTAAAATGTATATACCTACGTTATAACTGGTTATAATAATAAGTCCCTACGTCATGTACCTATATAAAGACCCATCTTTATCTCTACCTCTTAATACCTATTTGACATGATATAAGTCACTCAAACAAAAGACTCATCATCTACTTTACCTTCTTTCTCTTCGGTAAAGGACCAGAGAGAAAAAAACATAAAGTAGATAATTGTCTGAAGTGCAGACTTTGAGTAGGTAGGTAGATGTGACTTAATGCGGCACTCGGTTACCTCATACCTGTCTGTTACAGTATTTTTCTTGTATTTTCAGATTACTTCACAGAAAAGCTCTTGGAGTCAATTTCGCGGAACGGTAACAGCTTTTTCTTTTATATTGTCTAAGAGCTTTTATACGATGTAAATGTTCCTGTATATTCCAACGAATGATTTTATTTAAAGAAAAACACATTGTTTAAAGCCCACACCACAATATCGACAGTAGGTAGGTACCACAACGATCCGAGCTTGGCTTATTCTGCCAGCATTTATTGCCTGTTTGCGCGACAAACCCCCGCAATTGCAACGAAGATTTTGGGGTTTCACAAAATGGATTCTTCTTATCCCACCAATGTTACATTACAGCTCCCCGTACAAGCAGAGGGAATATATAATACCTACTGCGTAAACACCGCTACGAAATGTAGATAAATCTTTCCAAAATGGTATGCGTCTGAAAAGAAAAACGGTTATGACGAGCGCTATTCACACAGCACGCGATGAATTATACCGTCTATCTATACCAAGATAATGTTGGCCAGCAAAACAGCCGCTACTCGATATTATGGTATGTGTCATGTTTAACATGCAATATTATGATGTTTATAGGCGAAAGAATAGGTACCCTACTCGTTTATTATTATGTAGGTAAATAATGTTGTGTATCAAACCATGTTTCATTGAAAGAAAAAATCCCACCAAGTGCCAGACAGACTGGCACACCGAGGCTTCCGTACCTTCCTGGAACATAAACATGATGATCCATAACAGTGATTAAAAAAAAACCCGGAACGCATAACTAAGTTTCTTTGTGAATGAATTTTGAGGGTTTCTAAAAACTGCTAGTTAGAAACATTGTTCCATTTTTTTTCTGGTAATACTTATTTAAATAAACTTTTAAGAACTGTTATTATTTCAGATTTTTCGCTTCACTTTCGGAAGTATGGTCGGGGAATGGTATTTTTTTATTTGTAATTAGGGTTCCGTACCAAAATGGTAGCGTTGCGCAGCAGCCAATCTCTCAGCCACTGCGACTACCGTGCCGCCAATTTATAAAAGCTTATTTATTTTCTTTTCAAATAAAAATCTAATGGGCTATCAATGGTTTCACTGTGGAAACGATTAAGAAAACAATTTCATATGATGTTGTGTATCTTTGCCCTATTTAATAAGCTCCAGGGATTTTAGAGAGCTTGCTCGGATAATTAGGAGGAGCGTTAAAGACGACGTTAATAGATCGGTAAGATTGATGGTGCGAGCACAAAGAAAAACACGAACTCATGCATCAATCTGACAACCACGACGTTTTCCCACAATTTTGGTTCACACCCGACTCTGTCGGGACATTTCCCGGAGTTGGTGCAAAGTGATGAAACCTTACAATAAAATTAAAAACAGTCCCGATTCTACCAACTGACGTACACTGTGATTCATTTTCAGCTTTAGTATGTTAATGTTGTAAACACATTTCAGAAAAATAAGGCTTATAAACGTAGTTTGCCCTTTGGCCTATGAATGTGCTCTGATAAAGGTTTTCAGAAATGAATTCTTTTCATATTCACATTATTAATAAAAATTACACGTTCATTTTCAGTTAAGTTTTTCTAGTTTCTATAAAATAAACTTTGAATTTAGATTGTTTTAATTACCTAACAGATTTTGCAATTTAAATCTGTGCCACTTATACGGCTGTATATACCTAAATGGTTTCCAATGATAATGTGGCGTAAAGCTAATTACTTTCTACTGAATATGAAATAGTTATCATAATTAAGCGGCTGGCTGTCTGTCTCTTTGGTACGCTTTTCGCGGCTGAATTGTCCAAACTATCTTCACGAATTTTGGTAGCGGGATTAAGTATTTATTAAATTGAATGCCGTAATACCTACATATACTTATAATACACATACCTGAGGAACTTTACCTACATTCCGTAAAACGAAACACTTTTAACGTGGGTAGATGCGCAGGCTTAGCTAGCGCTGTATAAATAAACGCTTGAAAGGAATCCTAGCGTACAGCTATTCATATGAATGAAATTTGATTAATTAGTGCAATTACAAACATAAATCACATTCACGAGCATCTAGGCTCGGAACAAGTGTCTGTTAGCTCTGCTAATTTATTTGCCCATAGCAGGAATCGGAACTACAACCCATGATCATTTATTTACGGTAGGTATAGAACGTCAGACAAACATAGGTATAGTTATGGTATCGTAAGAAGTTTCACAAAATACTTAGGGCCTAGTTCACCGACAAGATAACAGTCCGTTAAATTGAAAACGGCTGTTTATCACATCTTTTTCCATAGAAAACGTCATGTTAAACGGCCGTTTACAATTTATCGGTGTTATCTTGTCGGTGAACTTAGCCCTTAGTCGTCAGCGTAAACCTACTCAAAGAAGTAGCAAACGAGGCCTACAGTGACCCATAACCTCAGATCATAGAAACAAGGAGATATGCCATCATAGCAAATTAGTACGGGAACAACTGATGCCACTTTTAGTACATTTTTCGACACAATTACGCGCATAATTAAGCGCTCCTTGTGAATAAAAAGATCTCCCACGCATTAAACATTCCGCACACCCTCAATCTAACACTGTTAATCGTCACTCAACACTAGCACTAAACTAAAACACTGTATTTATACCATCAATCGTGTTCGGTTTGTCACCAGCGCGTACGTTTTTAGTATGAGCAATTTGCTCAAAATCAGGCATCAAGCTCGATAGCGCCTTAGCACACGCCCTTGTTTCTATGATCTGAGCCCTTAACTTATCTTATTGCAAGCAACTAAAGATCTCAGTCTAGTAAAAGCTTAGCAAAGCTGTAGGTAGGTTACATTCATACCAGAATTACCAGAAGTAGTTTATAGTTTCGGATTTATTTTATCTAATCATTATTAGAGTGATATTATTACCGGAAAGATATTTACGTATGTTGTACGTACACACATAATTATGTTAGCGTAATACCTACGAGTTAAAATTACTTGCCTACTTGATAATCCCATTATGATATTAAGAAAACGAGAAGGAATTTCATGAATCTAAATCCTCCGATATTAAAAATAAATGATTTATTAATTGTTTGAAGTATTTTGTAGTGTCATCAATACAAAATGCCTATCATATTGGTAAGAAAGTAAGAACTCGCTAACACAACTCAACTCACACATTAAATGAGCCTAAAATGATTGATGTGTGCTAAGATAAAACCAGCCTCTTCATAATATCAATCATTGTTTGATGGTTACGACCCATTGACAGGTCTGTTTCTATTGTCTATTGAGCGGAAAAATAGGGGAAGTACTTGAGGAAATTGCGTTTGATATGCAATATAAAACAAATAAACTCGTGAAAGACCGGCCTCATTTGTACAATATGTGATCTCAGATATCGTTTTAGGATCGAAGAAATTAGATAGGAAGCCATTATATGATTGTGTTATTGATGGCCAATTTCTTTTTCTTATGATTGTTATATGTACCCTACCTACCTATAGGTACCTACTGTAAAAATTACGTGAGCTGAGAGCTAACGCTTTGTTTGTTATGCCAATACAGCGATGCTGCAAAACCCATTTAAATTAGCATAATTGGCATAAAAGCATAATTAGTTTATAATGTTCCTACTGCTGGGCCTCCTTTTTGGGAGATGGAGTGGGCCGTGGTCCATCACACGGGCCCAGTGTAGTTCGAATATTTGGTTGTACGACATGCCGGTTTCCTCACAATGTTTTCCTTTACCGTTTTAGAGCAGTGGTGATGAAACAAATTGCACAAAGTGTGCGCCTGCCGGGATTTGAACCCACGACCTACGACTTGACCTAAGTCGACGTCACTGCTGCCACTGAGCCACTACTGCTCTCATTGAACTTGAATTTGGTAAATTGAAACATGGTAGGTAGTGTTGCCCAAAACCGGTCTTGCAACAATCATTTTCGCAAGATCAAGACCACCTAATTACAGCAAGACTAAGACCAAGACCAAGAATGAATGTACAATACTAAAACCAAGACCACGATCAGGGTATTGATGCAATACCGAGACCAAAGACGGGGTTAGAGTCGTCTCGGTCTTGCATTTGGGCAACACTAATGGTAGGTAGGCCAGTTATTTCTACCAGTAGGTGTTCGGAAAATTAGGAGCATTTCAAGCGGGCAGAACCAGCAGTGCGCGGCAAGCTCCACTCATAAAAGGGTTAAAGATTTTCCCATACATAACGAAAAGTAAGAGCTACCAGTCAGTACTGCTTTTAAAAGCACTTGGTTGTTCGCACTTTACCTTCAAGGTAGGTACTTGATTTAATTTATATACTCCCTGGAAAATTATTTCCTCGGCCCACTCAATATTTTTCCATGGATCAAGCATTTTCTAAGATTAATAATTTGCTTTCGCAATTTTCGTTTCAGATAAGTGATTTATAATTTTTGTATAAGTAAATTCTGAACCAGAAAATTAAATGTTTTGTGCGTGTACGTAGAAAATTTGTTGGCAAAGCAATTTACTTTCTGCGCGGATACATAAATAAATTAAACTGATAAAAGTTCATTCGTGCGAAGCTTATTTAAGACTTGTCGTATTGAAACAGTAAACAAGGCCCCTAATTAATAGAATGACAAAATAAACAAAATACGTGCCGGTTTTCATTAAGGGCTCGACTACCGCAATCAGTCTTTGAATGTAGACGCGTTGGTTGTATCGCTTCGATGTATCGTGTTGTTTGATCTCATCGGATTTATAAGCTCTATATAGTTTTTTTCCCCGTCGCATCGGAACATAAAATCATCATTTGTAAACAGTGAGATAGTATATAATACTTGAATCAAATGTAGGTATTTGTATATCATAATTACTCCTTCACTGGTTATATAATGGAGAGATCGTTAATTTTATCAACTTCGTCTTAGCCTTTTTCTGAGTATCTATTTCAGCTTCAGGTTAACGAGTGATTTATTGTACTACCTATCTGTTGCAAATACTTCAACTACGTATAAAAAAGTTCAGCTCAGACCGTCGACTGACTTTAATGCTTTCAGCGCTTCATCATTTCGGAGCGACTAAAGTCTGACGTAGCTTACATTAGATTCAGCGTATTTGGCTGAGAGCTTGCCGTTTATGCACCAAATGTGACCTATAGATTATATCGTCTAAATATGCCAAGCATAGTGATTGGCAGTTTGTTAGAAGGCCTGTTTTCAGCAGTAAAAGGTTGCGGCGTGAGGTTTGGCAATGGCAATGGTTTACCTATGGCAATGGTTTTATAATTAGTAATAATTGTGTACGGTATATGTTTATAAAGTAATTTATAAAGAATGTGATGATTAACAAAGACACGTTACTTCGTACGATTAACATTTATATTTTTGAATCCTATTAAATATGATAGAATAACGCATCGATTTTAAATGAACGACTAAAATATCCTAATGATGTCTCCAAGTTATTAATTTACGACGGTGCCGAATATCTATAAATCATGAAAGATATCAGTTTTACGCTTCGTTGTTTTAGTAAATGAGAACTATCTCGTATTCAGGTAGTTGGCGGAGGTCGTTAGTGTCAAATGTCTTGAGTTGGCAAATTGCGGAAAAAATCGCACGTAACGAGCGAAAGTACCTAATGTTACGCTATATTTTGGCGTGATCCGTCACACTCATTTATTCTTACTTGTGTAGGTAAAAGTTGGTGGGCGAAAAAGTAGGTTAAGTCTGAATAAATGAAATAAAGAAAGCTTTGTGCCGATCTCGTATTTAAAGAATTATTTATTCTGAGGGTTTCGTGATTCAAGTTTGGTATGCACGATCGTTCTATACATATGAGACCTACCTACATAAAAAGTATAAACATGTAATAATACTTAATATGTGACACCTACGGACAATAATTAGAATCAAATCAAAGCCGTGCGATTTAAACTAACTTATTTTGACTTACTTATCACTTTAGAGAATAGGAATGTACAGTACCTATACATACGTTTCCATTCTTAATTCTTGCGAAAAAGAAACCGTTTTTCATATAATTGTTGGTTAAAATAGTATAGATTCCATGGAATAGTAAATATTATTTCACATAATAACAACTCTTACAAAAATATATACTTACCTAATTATAAAGTTTCATCAAAATCCGTTCAGTAGTTTTTGCGTGAAAGAGTAACAAACATCCATCCATCCATCCAAACATACATCCTCACAAACTTTCACATTTATAATATTAGTAGGATAAGATAGGATGTATTTAACCTCCACGTTTTTAGGGTTCCGTACCAAAATGGTAAAAAAGGAACCCTTATGGTGCGACTTCGTCTGTCTGTCTGTCTGTCACACCTGCTTATTTCAGCAACTACTTATGCTATCGACTTGAAATTTGGAACAGTTATAAAGAATGCTTGTTCAACTTTATTGCAAATGAAAAAAGTCCAAAAATATTTTTATTTTCATTGCAAAAGGGGCCGGAGTGGGGTTCCGAAATTTTAAAGTGGGGTTAGTAGGTCAAGTGACATATCATATGAAAGGGCTTGATCTGCACATTTCAAAATATAATTTTATTTTATTTTATGTCTCACAGTTTTCGACATATGATGAATAATGTCCAAAAAAATACCATTCCCCATCCACCCATCCCCTTATCTCCGAAGTTTGCGGGGCGAAAAATCTGAAATAATTAGAGTTGATAGAAATTGACTCAAATATGGCACCAAAAATAAAACGATGTTCCTAACTAGTACAGTTTTTTCAAAATCATCAAAATTCCTTCACAAACAAACTTAGTTATGCGGTCCGGATTTTTTCACTTTATACGTCCAAAACTGATACGGAACCCTCGGTGCGCGAGTACGACTCGCACTTGGCCAGTTTTTTTTATTAAAGTAAAGTAAACGTTACATGTTAAGGTAAGTCCTACATAAGTAGGTATTTCTGTGGATCATTGCGAAACAATGGCAACTATTTGTTAACCTAATAATTGAAGTGCTTAATAAAGTAGGTACCTACCTACCTAAAATTGTTGTTATTGATCAAAGATTTTTCTCAGACACTCGACCCAAAGAAGATTTGTCAAAATTTGTCTGCGTAATAAATTTCATCGTTCGCCAATTATTTATACCGAGACAGGAAACTGAGACTCGCCCCCAGAGAACGTTTTAATTTATAGACACTTTAGTCTCAGACATTGTTCTATCCTTCTTAAAAATGAATTTTAAATATTATATGTGAATATGAAAATTCTGCTAGAATTATTCACGATATATTATGTTCAAAAAAATCAAACCTGCCCCCGACTGTGATGAAAATTTACACGCACTAACACAACTTGTGTTGCACTTTTTAGTTAACTTTTAGTTAAGCCAGGCGTGTTTTCAATTTTTTTTAATTAAGTAGTATTTGTTTTTTATTTCAAATCTTTTGGTGATAAAACGTTATTTTAACATAAAAAGACTACCTAATATGATATGGCGCGCAAGGTGACTAATATAAAAAAAAACCGGCCAAGTGCGAGTCGTACTCGCGCACCGAGGGTTCCGTATCAGTTTTGGACGTATAAAGTGAAAAAATCCGGACCGCATAACTAAATTTGTTTGTGAAGGAATTTTAATGATTTTGAAAAAACTGTACTAGTTAGGAACATCGTTTTATTTTTGGTGCCATATTTGGGTCAATTCCTATCAACTCTAATTATTTCAGATTTTTCGCCCCGCAAACTTCGGAGATAAGGGGGGGGAATGGTATTTTTTCGGACAGTTTTCATCATATGTCGAAAACTGTGAGACAAAATAAAATGAAAATATATTTTGAAATGTGCAGATCAAGCCCTTTCATGTGATATATCACTTGACCTAGTATCCTCACTTTAAAATTTCGGACCCCCACTCCGGCCCCTTTTGCAATGAAAATAAAAATATTTTTGGACTTTTTTCATTTGCAATAAAGTTGAACAAGCATTCTTTATAACTGTTCCAAATTTCGATAACTAACGATAACTGTTTCAAAGTCGATAGCATAAGTAGTTGCTGAAATAAGCAGGTGTGACAGACAGACAGACAGACAGACGAAGTCGCACCATAAGGGTTCCTTTTTTACCATTTTGGTACGGGACCCTAAAAACAATAATTAAGGTATGTACGACAGGAAATTGAATAATGGTACGTATTAGGTATGTATTTTTAGCATGCACTCATCAACTTCTAACGAATCCACATAAATCTTAATCGGTTCAGGTGTTAAGAAGTTGTGGTGGAATATAGAAATTCACAAACATTTAATACACACATACTTACATAGATTCGTGAACCATGAAATCATAAACTCCTTTTTATGGGCAGTCGTGTAAAAAGTAAAAACTAACCATGACAAGAAATAAATCAGGCGTTCAAACAAGATTTAATTTAGGGTTTAATTTTGCACAGAAGTTCAAAATGACGTAGCTATTCGAATACTTTAGTCTAGATTGCTATTTTCTATTGGTATGCATCGGGTCGCAAGTGGAGCCTTATCAAGAGAGCGATCAAAGGTGATGCTCACTCGACTCGTCTGGATCGAAGTTGGACCGCAAACGATGACGTCATAAACACTTTAGTACAAACGACATCGGAGAGGGCACTAATATTGAATTTGGCCGTAAAGATGTCTTTTATGAATCTCTTCTCGTGACGAAATAATTTTATCTTAGTGGCTATTTAATAAAGCTTCTTGGTTTGGTATAATTTGCTAGCTTGGGCCAATCCAAGTTTGTTGAAGTATGATTTTCTATCATATACTTACAGTGCTATCAAACATTGTATGATCACTATAATGATTTATCCTACTAGTGACTTAAGTCGTATACCGATCATTATCGATAATATGATAATACCGATATCATCGGTACCTACGGTAGATATCTTCTGGCTATAACTAGGTATGTGATGAGATGTTGTTTTTAACAGTTACTTCGAATATTGTATTAGTAAATAAGTACAGGTGCCACTTAGAAACTAGTGGAGGTTAATAAAGACTAGCTCAGTAACTATTGGCCAATCGAGCATCGCAGCCAGCCGCGCTCATATACCTAGGTAATATTCAACCAAATCAGGACTGTTACAAATAAAAAAATGAAACAAAAAAATATCCAATAAAACTTTCTATTGTAATTCTTGTATTATGCCAGATGCTAAAGAAAACTATGTTACATAAAGCGTACATAAATATTTTGTGTAATATCAATCCACATTTTCCTCATAAGGGGAGTTGTAATCGTGTACGTACAGGTAGGTTCCGCGTAATGGGCTTTTTTGTTTTGTTCCGTTTCGGTTCTCAGGTGGTGCTGTTACATTGTTTCCTAAAGAAAAAAAAAACTGAGCAGAGTTTCCGGTATATGCGGGTAATCGTAACAGTGAATCACCACTCTCACCACTGCAAAGGGCGCGCTCCCTGCCCATGCGGTACTTCATCGTGAAATTATGACTTTGGTACGTGCCCGATATTTCGGATGAGATAAGAATACCGTTTTATGTGTATTCGTGTCACAGCAGACCGAATTACTGTGAATAATGTAGTTTATAGTATCCCACTGAATGTCCAACTTTGGCTAAACGTGTGCAATAAAAACACCAACAACTTTTAACAATTCGCGCCCAACTTTCACAAACTAAATGCTTAATTAACGCGGTAGCCACGAATTAAAACTACACATGAAAAGTGAGCAAACAAAACATAAGATTGTATAATTTGCGGATATTATATGTATAATCATTTTGTGACATTACCAAAATGCTAGAAATGATTCGTGAAAAATATTTTGATGTAGGTGTATACAACGTTCCATCATTAAAAGAATTGTAGTTTCTTTTGGGGTTCTTTTAGGTCAGAGTTAAATCGATGACTTTCCATCAATGTGTAGCTCGAGCTGTATAGTTTTCTCTATAGCTAGTAAGTGGAGCTTTAAATGGTGCATTGATACAGAATGCCTCAAATAACAATAACCCATTGAATTCAAATGTTATTGTGTAAAACGTGAAACAAGTTGGTACTGACTGTGCCAGCAATATTAGATTCTATTACGGAGTATTCTATACTATTTATGTCTAGTAAAATAATTCCTAGAATCGAACGGTTAGCGCTGAACATAGCTTTCATCTACGACCTCGCAGTTAACCAGTTTTTAATGAGTTAACTAACTTAACCCTCCAAAGTTCAAACCTCAGGGGAAGTGTCCAGTCGACAAGGTACTTGTTTATGCTCCCCTTTAGGACAGTAACACTTTTGACGTGACGGGGTTATCGAGATACTTTCAGATGTTAATCTTACTATTGGGACGTATTAGTTATTCGTTGGAGCACTTTGCCAGGTATGCCTGCCGAAAAATTATAGATTCATTAGACTTGGACGGTACAAAATAAAATATAGAGTCATTATTTATAAAAAAATATAATTCGCTGATCCAATGAAGATCTACTTTAACAATGATACAATTAGTCTGAAACCTGAAGAATTGGATGTCATTGTAATAGGTAACTAAGTCGTGTTTTTTTAAGCGGCCGAAAAAATATTTACCTAAAAATGAAATAAAGATATTCATTTTAAAACAAACCATTCTCGGTTTATAGTAAATATAATTTGTGTAGGTGTAACATTCTTTGATGATGATTCACGATGAGGTCATTCAAACCGATTTCAAATACGGTGACTTCGTTTTTGTTCCGAATGTCATCTACCTACACCATTTATCGATATTAGCATCCCATGTTCAAGTTGCATTTATTTATAGATGAAAATATATTTTACGTGTGCAACAAAGCTATCTTTAAATTCAACATATTACTGGTGGACGTTGCTTTGATAAGTCCCGACGCGAATAGCTGTGTGGGAAATGAGTGCGAGAATAAAGTGTAATATTATATACAATATATACTTACTGTTTGTGTACTGAAATGAAAGAGATTTTTAGTATACGCTGTGATCGACTAAAGTAAATAAATATATTTACTTTATAGGTACTTACATAATATTTAATAAGGTCATAAACTTCTCACCTCCTCATGTTGTTTCCAAAAATACGGATAGATTTATTGTCCCAAATATTTAAAGCTATATTTGATAAACATAGGTAGTTTCTACTTGACTACGGTAACTTGTGTTACTGACTCGCTGCAGTAAAGAAAGCTGTTCACTAAACTTGCACACAACGTTGGCAAGGAAAATCTTGCCTATGTAGATAAACTAAACTAAAAAGTTTAGTTAGAAAGATAGATTATACCTACCTTTTACAAATTATATACGAGTACATATTATTATACCTACAATGATTACATCAATTAATACAAAATGTTTAAATCAGTCATGTCTAACATACGGGCGGATCATTATCAAGCGGCCCACGACCTAAATGAAGTTTCCTATTATCATTTATTTTGTGTGTGGCTAGGCTAGCATACCTTTAATTTTGTAGATGGCCCTTTAGAGCATCGAGTTTCACAATCACATAAAATCAATGTAAAATCTAGCCCGTAGGTAACACTTTTTAGTCATGTGTTAAAATCGTACTATCCTGCAGAGAATTGGAATTTCATAATGGAACTCCACATGCAAATAAGACTGAACGTTAAACATATAAAGAAATAAATGAGTATTTATATTTACTTCCCCACTGAATTATTATTCCCGTATCATAACGGATTGTATAATAAATGTCAGAGCTGAGCGGTGTCACAGACAGGCTCATCACACAAACTTACGTAACAATTGCTCTATTTTTCATTTCAGCACAGAATATAAATAAACAGGCGCAAGAAGAACGATAACAAAAGGAATTTGAGTCTCGTACTTTTGAATTTGAATATTTAATTTATACCAAGCTTAAAATTCGTGCAGGCGGCGATTTAAAATTGTATCTTGTTTGGGGATTACTGTACATACCTACTAAAATAGGTACGTTTCTGTTTACTGTTTAGTTTGCTCTGTGAATAAGTTAGATAAGTGGCGAGAGGGCCGGTGCCTTTGAACCGACGAAGAGCAGTAGTAAACAAGAGGATTTAATGGTTATGGAGCAGTCGGTGGCGCTAAGTGAAAATGAAAGTGATTCCCGGGAGCCCGTTAACTCCTCGGAATTATGACGAAAATTCTTGCGTTCACGTGTCCCCCACCGTTTGTGACCTGACTACATCGCTTTTACGATATTGTTACGTTCATTGCCCTTTTACATTACGGGAATGGACGCTATTGGTCTATTTTGTGGCGACTGATTGTCTCTAACGTCAAGGATGAGTGGTTAGCCGCTTGCGATGTCACTCGTTCGATACACATGCTAGTTTCATGTTGCATACATGAATCACGAAAGATATGGACGGGGTAAAATTTAACCGGGTTTGTGTATTTGGTAGTGCGTAGGTACATGCAGCTTTCATGTGTATTTACAGGGAAATTGACATATCAGAACAAATTATTTGAGGTTGAAGCCAGTATAAGCATCTTGACTGCAGCCCAGGGTACCTACTACATGGCACAGATAATAATTATATCACTACTAACCACGTCATTAACTCATGTTCCGTACCATAGAACGTGTTTATAATACCTACTTGTTTACTAACCCACAGCTCGCAGCTTTGTCTGATAAACAACAAAAATATACACGAGACGTTTCAATCTGTATAAATCTAAAGTTAATATAACACAAAGCAACTCTGGTAATATTATTTGTGAACACAGATTGTTGCAAATAAGTCCCTCGGGGTGGTTTGGGGTTGTAGTGCCGCTCAATATTATGTAGTTTCGATTTTAAAAGCGTTCCGCTCTGGAAACACAACAGTATTCAGCTTTATATTACTTATACTTCTTTCTTGTGATAAATGAAGAAAAAACGTTGTGCGGAATTATGCTTCTAATTTTTCTAAAGGAAAATTCAATTTATAAATGTGAAAGCCTTTAATAACCAGAGGATTGGAGTTATTAAATATTTCTTGTTTACTCAACTGGGGTAAACGTAACTTTACGAGTATGTCGGTAAACAAAGCAAAAGTAGACAGGGATACTCAAAATTTCAACAGCGGCATTTATTTTCAATGTAATATTGGACAATATTATCACTTTTTATCAAGCAGAAGTTAATATTTTTGGACTAATGGATATAAATGTTTTCTTGTCTTTATTAGATTTATCTGAGATGAAATAACCAGTGTTAGCAGTATTAAGCTGAGCTCCAATAGGTTCGATTTACAATTTTACACCGAACAAAATATAAAAATCACAGTGCAGCCCAGTATTCGTGTTAGTCAATGTGTATCCAGTATTATGGAGGTGCTTCCAAAAAGCGCCCCTGAGTCTGCTTCCCAGCTTTAAGCATCCAATCTTTGCTAGCCACTCTTAGCAAATCGTTCGGAGGGTGTCTTACACTACGTTAGTTTAGATGCGAGCCTCACACTGCACTGGTTTTGTCTAACAATAGTCGAGTCTCGAGGTTGCAAGACCACGTAGCCTTTTATCGGCATTATTTTCTTTGTTGCATCTTACTTTCAGGATTTATTGCTGCACAGTTTTTCTTGTCTTGTATTCATAGTGTCACCGTTTTTCTTGTCTTGTTTACAGTGTCTCACTTCTGCAGTTAATATCGTTCAACTGTTTATTGTACACTAATGTTCTTATTGGCCCAAATAAATTATTATTATTATTATAGTTTTCTGGTCTATGTGAAATGAAGACGCCTTTTGCTTGCAAATTGTACCTAAACCACTTATGGAAAATTATTTCGACAAGGTATTTGGGTCCTTGAACTTTCTCCGCCCGAGTATTTTAATAAGCAAATTACTGTTCGTGTGTGTACTCTGTGTAGGTAAGTACTTATAACTAAAAACAGAAAAGGTTTGCCAATAATGTCCGTGGGTTTTCTATGTATCCTCTTAATTACAGTGAATGGGCAATGTTATACTTACGATGAAACGTTTTTGTGTCCGAATATTGAACACAAAGTAGAGCTAGATGTGTGTAGGTTTAATAAATCAGAAGCTGTCAAAAAAGACGACTGATGTGATTTGTGATAGTATAATTGCCTTGTATAAAGAGCTTTGGATAATGTTATTCCCCTTGTGTAACGTATTTAGGTGCAATTTGGTGTTGTGTCACCACCGATTTTCTCAGGAACGGGTGGACCTAGCAAGTAGAAATTTATATTAGATACTGAGATCTACGTCCCTATTAGGTACCTATATAAAAATAAAGGTCCTGAGTCAACACGATAAAAAGATATGGGCAAATTTAAATTTTCGCAAAAACTTGTAAGTACAAAAATTTAACTTAATTTTCAACTTTTTTTATTTTTCGGAATTTTCCCTTTACTTGTGCTGTAAGACCTTGCTTTTAACCATAATTGAAAATTCTAGGTCAAACGGAAGTACCCTATAGATTTTGGGTCGAAAACCTATTATGGTAGTTCCCGTTGACCTAGAATCACAAATTTTGGCAAAAAGCAAGGTCTTACAGCACAAATAAAGGAAAAAATCCAAAAAATAAAAAAAGTCGAAAATTAAAGGTTGTCCCTATGTATATATATACACAGTCCCCATAGTTGACGATAGTGCTGTGAGTTGTATGCAAGTATGGTACGGCACCCTCGGTGGGCGAGCACGACTCGCACTTGGCCGGTTTTTTTTTACAATTATTGATAATGTGGATGCCGCTAGCCATCTATCCTGATTTATATGCACGTTGCCATTATTCGTGTCTTACAATCCCCTCAGGCGTAGACGGGCTGACCTATTCATATAGGTGCTGGTAAACTTAGCGGTCTTATGTGATTTGAGCGGTGTAGCTTGATTGTTCTATCCTGAGCTCACGCAACGCGACATACGTATGTACTCTTAGCAATACGACTTGCCCATGAAGGAGCGCGCTGTGCCAATTAATACGCATTATTCATTTTTTGTAATTAAAATATGAATATTTGAAAAAAAAACGTAGATGAGATAACAGATAATAAAATAGTCTATTCATACAAAAACAAAAACCACGCCTTAATACGTTTTGGGTAGACAGAACGTACTTCATGAATTTATTTCATACAATACATACTAATGAAATATGTAGTTACATAAATTCGTAGATAGAATTGATGTATATATGTTTCAATTTAGCATAAAAAAAATGCACAACTTACCTGTATTATTTGAAGGCGTAATTAAGATTTAAAACTTAAGGTTCAAGGCCGTTGGCGTCACACGTTTCAACTGGCACCTAATATTATTAGATATCAGACTTGCACGTAAGCTCCTGGGGCTGGGCGTAGCCGTAGTAGGCTTGGTAGCTCCTTAAATGAAAAAGGGGTAACTTTGAATTTACATAAAACGAGGTACCTACCTACCTATCTACCTAGGAAGGTTATGTCAAAGTACGAATTTGAACGTTGATTCTTGTAGTGTAACATGAACTCGACTGCAAATCTAATATTCCAACGTTTTTATTTTAGATCAAAGTGTCGCATTTTGATGTGCTTTCATGAAAAAGTAGGTATAAGCTCAACTTTCTTAAGTTTGTTCCTCTCAACAAAATGAAATGACGGTGCACCTAAAGAGTTAAACTGTTATTTAACAAGAAAGAAAAAGACGGATGAAATTCAAAGAGTTTTAAAACTTAAAAGGAAGAAAGTCCGGAAGTCAAATTGTAGAAGTAGGAACTTGTGTGTTTCATGCGGCGTTACATTAGTATATGATTAAGATACTATAATTATAAGATGGGTATTCTCATTAATATGGGGTTGGTTGAAACAATTCAACCTTTCAGAAATATATTATGTGAAGCTTTGCGTAAATGCATGACTAATGTCTATGTTAATATTATGAATGACCGGAGTTTCTTCTTCAATATTATCACTGCGAGGGCGTCCCTTTCCTAGCTCTAATTGCATGTTTATGCAAATTCGTGTTCCCTACTTTACTATCTGTTTAATATTGCATTCCAAGCATTTTTGTTCAAGTATTTATCTGCAAGGAAGTAAACGTAGGAATCGCGCTCTGTATTGGTAAACATTAATTGTTAATTCAGCTTTGTAAAGTAGGTGCAAATATAAATAAAAAATAAACGACAAATAGAATGTTAGGATATAGAGGCACTTTATTTATTACTAAGTAGCACTTGAATTATAGGTAAATACATTTTGGGAGGATTTTAAAAAAGATTTAAAAAAAAGTTTTATTAAAAGACAAATGACAAAGAAGTGAGTGTTCTTCTCAAAACCAGAACTTAAATTCGCGAGTGTACGGGGCTCAAAACGTAAGCTTCCAATAAGAAAAGCAATTTCAGAAATACGAAGGGCGACAAAATATTCATGTTTTACATTGTTTTTAGTGAATAGCGTCGTAAGTTGAGCCATGTAAATCGCTTGGATTAAAAGTATTCCATGATCTGTGTAACAACACTCTGGTAGAAAAACACTCGCCCTTCGTCAACAAACTGACATCTTTTGACTCGTGCATGCACGCGTAGGTATGTACCTACCTAGGACGTCTGTCATGCATTTTACCAATAACATAATAAATAATATAAGTTTACAGCAATAACGTGTAAGTTTTAATCAAGCATCATACCTACTTCTTTACTCACGAGCTCTCTTTTTTAGTAAATAAGCTGTAAAATAAGCATACTTTAGATTAGAACTATGAGACTCTCATGCAGTAATATTCTCGAAATATGCAGCATTTTTAAGCAAGTGCATATTTGAATTTAAGTCGTGTTACGGAGAGTGGTATAATCCCAGTTTATAAGAGTTAGTGTTATTACGGCCCCCAGAGACGGCAACGCTTACACTTCCTAGAGGTTTTTAAAGGATTAAAAGCAACGGGCCCTGAGTAGGTAGGTATCAACTTTGACCTAATTTTTTATGAAAATCTTATTAGCTTCTGTCCAACAGCCGAATATTTTTTCATAGTAGGTAAGTAAAATCAGTTTATTAATTAACATTGTTTACGTACATCAGATTAGAATCAAATAAAAGGTCATTTTGTTGGCATGAAAACACTGAGTTGGTAAATTCCTGAAAACAGAGAAACTGATTTTTTTAAACTACTTTTTTGTTAAATCTGCATGACTATTGTAATAAATCTTTTGGTAACAATTATTTTTGTGCGCACTGTTGCCATTTATTCCCGCTTGAGTGCATTTCAATAACGTGTACTCATATCTAGCGAGTATCCGACAACACCATCCAATTCGAAATAGGTGGTCGACAGTGAGCATAATTGCTTTCCCGCCAACTGTTCTACTTGCTTCACAAATAGACCACAATTTTGCTTCGTCTGACAGAATAATCCATATTTATTTATGATGTCTGAATTAATATATCGTACATGTAAGTATTTCTTGTCATTTACAAGTAGGTATGTACCTACTGAATGTAGACAGGTTTGTCAATTGAAATGCGTGTGCTGAGAATTATTAAATACCTACCTATTTCTAAAAAAATAAAGTAATTTGGAACTTTTTAAATATTAAGAAAATAGGTACCATTCTTATAATTATATTATTTCTTGTGGTTGGACATATTGTCACTAACTGTGACTTGCGACTTCGCCTGCGTGAAAATAGTTGAAAAGTAATCTATGTAACTTCTCTAGGTCTCACGCTACCTCTTTATAAATTTCATCCAAATCCGTCCAGCCGTTTCGGCGGCTACCTACCTGGTAACAACTACACACATCACACAAATTTTCACATTTATATTAATATAGTGCGATTAGTGTGACAAATTATGTAAGTACAGTAAAATGATGAATAGGTATACCTAGGTTTTGTAACCCACAACTCCACGCTGCCTTCAAAACTATAGGTAGTAAGTAGTAGGATTGATTTAAACCTTTGCTAGCTAATGGTATGACTTCAGTATTAACTGTAATACTAAAAAGTAAGTGCACATTGTACATGTAAGTACTGTTACTAGGTTCCAAGTTTGTAAATTGAGCATACTTTAACTAACATGAAGGATAACGGCTCAAATACACCAAATCCGTCATCAACGAACTTTGCTCGTACGACGACGGCCGAACTCGGACGATAGAATCAAACACTTGTAAATCATAGAGAGCGCACGTACACCAACACGTCCGCCATCGGCCGACATTACGGACAAAATCGGTCGTGTTGGTGTACGCGCTCTCTATGATTTACAAGTGTTTGATTTAATCGTCCGAGTTCGGCCGTCGTCGTACGAGCAAAGTTCGTACGATGACGGGTTTAGTGTATTTGAGCCGTTAGTCCAACAGAGTGCAGTGTTGTCAGTTTTTGGCTTCGTTCCCACGTAAAATGTTGCGTGACCGTAATATCTACCTACTGTGCATGAACACATTTTTATCACTGGGATTGTTCTCAGGCCTTTTGTAACCTTTTAGGTTACAATGCACTTTCCACGACTCTCATCATCCACTCTCCAAGTGCAGCCATTCTGTTTGATCCAGTTTTTTGCACATAAAGTCTGCACGTTATATAATTATGTATATAAAATAAAAATGTGTGTGAAATGACGCGCCACAGCATACATTTTTTATTTGAATGGTTGAAAGAAAATAGGTAGGTATATAATGATGTAGCTTTATGTTCACTCCACTTATAAATTGACGTTATAAATCCCATTTATTTTATATATGTGTTTTCGTTTACATACTCAAATAAAGAAATATTATGGTATAGGGAAGCGGTTGGGATTTTCAAAGAGTTGATAACATTTTAAATTAGGGGTAATTTTCAAAGCAATTATACCTACCGTACAGGAAACTTATAGGAAAATTGTTAGCAATAGTAAGAGAAAAAAAATCATTTGTGTTTTTATAGGAAAATTGTTAGAAAACGTACCTAGTACCCTACTTATTTAGATAAAAACAAATTTTGGCATTTTCTGCTGAGTTATTCGCTTTTAAAAAAAAAACGAATATATGACTCTCGTAAATGTTACAAAAAATAATTATGTTCTTGTGATATGTGAAATTATGTTATACTAGCTTCCGCTCACGGCTTCGCCCGCGTTTTTGGGATAAGAAGTAGCCTATGTGTTATTCGAATGTATAAGCTATATTACTGTAAGGTTTCATCAAAATCCCTTCAGTAGTTTTTGCGTGAAAGAGTAACAAACATCTATCCATACGGATGTATGGATGGATGTATGGACACACTTTCACAGACTTTCACATTTTTTATATTAATAAGTAGGATTATGTGATATAATATGGAAAGTAAAATACCTACGTCTTGTTAACAAAGTAGAGCCTTAACATAATCTATGATTGTGTTATTTTTTAGTCATCTCATAAGGATCAACATTCGTTGATAAGAATCTATAAAATTTGACAATTGTATACTAAAGGAATGAAGAAAAAATTATGATTAATGTTATGTTTAGCGTCTCTGTTGACGTTGACTGTTACAAAATTGTATTTAGTTTTTCATCTATTGACGTTAATTGCTGCGTAAATCTATTCTCGGCAAAGCTTCGCACTTTATTATTACTTCCTTAAAGAAAAGGCACGAGACTATTTTTAACTTCTAACTACGAGGCTTTTTGTTAAATCGAGTGAAGAAAATTATGGAATCTTGACTTCTCTTTGATGTTTTCCAGAATCCTTGCTAATATTATAAATCCGAAAGCGCGTTTGTGGGTTTGTCCTTCTTTCACGAAGCAACGGAACATCATGATTTTGATGGGATGGAACCAACCCTGAATTCCCGAAAAACAAATCAGCTGTTCCATACATTTTGTTGAGTTATGTGAACATAAATGTATGGAACAGCTGATTTTTTTTTCGCGATCAGCATTGGGCCCATAGTAAAAGTTGTTCATAATGATGAGTACAATGACCCCTTAAAATATTTTCACTGTCTAACCTGCCACCCTGTATATCATTATCATACTATAATAGTCGGAAGACTCTGCCACACACACTGCTGAACTGTGGACCTCCACGAGTCACATATACTTTATCATAAATAGGTAATAGTAACAAGGATAAAAATAACTATTAGAACACTAGCTGTTGCCCGCGACTTCGTCGGCGTGAAAATGGGTGAAAAGTAGGTAGGTACCCAATGTGCTGCTCCAGGTCCGAGGTTACCTCTTTGTCAAATTTCATCCAAATTCGTCCAGCCGTTTCAGCGCAAAGGAGCAACAAATACACACACGCATACAAACTTTCGCATTTTAATACATAGGTACCTATTAGTGAGATGAAAATCAATCGTACTTTTAGCGTTTGCAAGTGATGACATATATACGGGCGAGCGATCAAAAAATTGAGTAGGTCTCCATTCTTTTAAGTAAAGCAAATTCTGGCAAAACGCCGAGAAAACGCGCCGATAAAGACTATATAAAAAAAAACCGGCCAAGTGCGAGTCTTACTCGCGCACCGAGGGTTCCGTATCATTTTTGGACGTATAAAGTGCAAAAAAACCGGACCGCATAACTAAGTTTGTTGGTGAAGGAACTTTGATGATTTTGAAAAAACTGTACTAGTTAGGAACATCGTTTTATTTTTGGTGCCATATTTGGGTCAATTCCTATCAACCCTAATTATTTCAGATTTTTCGCTCCGCAAACTTCGGAGATAAGGGGGGGGGAATGGTATTTTTTCAGACATTTTTCACCATATGTCAAAAACTGTGAGACATAAAATAAAATGAAAATATATTTTGAAATGTGCAGATCAAGCCCTTTCATATGATGTGTCGCTTGGCCTAGTAACCCCCCTTTGAAATTTTGGACCCCCACTCCGGCCCCTTTTGCAATGAAAATAAAAATATTTTTTGACTTTTTTCATTTGCAATATAGTTGGACAAGCATTCTTTATAACTGTTCCAAATTTCAAGTCGATAGCATTAGTAGTTGCTGAAATAAACAGGTGTGACAGACAGACAGACAGACAGACAGACAGACAGACGAAGTCGCACCATAAGGGTTCCTTTTTTACCATTTTGGTACGGAACCCTAATATACAGCTTATAAAAGTTCCTACATAATATAAAGCATGACACAGTACTTTAATATTTTATTATTTTAGGACACATAAAACTTGAGGCCCTTTTTCACCTCTTTTTCATTCAAAAACTCATTTATTAAGTTTAGTGGTAGATAAAAAAATTCATTAAACTTGCAGCGTACACGGCTTGTTTGTCGTTGGGACTGAGCGAAGCATCGTGCTGATATTGCAATCCTCTTCGGAACCCTTACACAGTGTCAGTATTGCATATTAACTTTTTGTAAAGCTTACTAACCGTGTATTAAACACGTCAAGGGTAGAAATTGAATTACAGGGCGGCTGATGTGACACTTCTAATATTACTCCTACGCAATATTTGCTGACTGACTGACGCTATTTTATACGGATTTTTGTGACTATGTATTGCCGTAAGCATACTTTTTTACCATGAAATGAAAAAAAGTACAGATGGCTGCATTAATTGGTTGCCCCATTTCCTAAGGTAACTACCTATTTCTATGCTTGAAGGGGACCCAATCAATAAAGCATCTGTTCATTTATGCTTTTGAGGTAACAGGTTGTGTATGGAATAAAAATGCGTGGAAACTTTGGAAAACTAAATATTTAATTTTATGAGGCGGAGAACACAACTGGTCGTAGAAAATCTTATAACAGGAAGCGCGCAACATCGACACAGCATAGTGTTGCAAGTTTATACACACAAAATTGATAAATGTTACAAACACACAAAATAAAAAATATTAAGATACATTCACACAAGGAATATTCTTAGTTTCTATTTTCTATGTTTAGTTTGTTCTAAACAGGTTGTATTTGTAGATGTGTAATCGTGTTTGTCACAATAGGTACTATTACTTTTCAAAAGCTTATCGTATTATTAAGTAACAATAATTTAATAGGCATGACCTTTATACTATGTAGAGTTACAGGTTTTAATTTGCCTATGTATGTATATTCGAATATAATTTTGTTTTTACTACTGAAAAGAATCTACTTACTTATGTACAAAATATTAAATGACCTAATTAGGTAATTAATAACTCGATATTCAAATAGCTTATAAGCCGCTTTCCGTATAAAATGTCACGTAAAGGCATTAACTACATAAATATGTGAGTGTAACTTGTATTTGTACAGTAAATTCACGCCTGTCTCTCGGTGGGTAAATTCACAGAATACCTAATGTACCTACCCGGTAGATTCCCCAAGCTACGATGTTGGCAAACCTCTTTCGACCACCGAATTAAAAGAGCTATATAACAGGTACGTAGCTATGTAGGCAACCACAAAAAGTATGACGTATTATACTGGTACTGGTTATTGCCGCCTTTCCTTATTTACAATAATTTGCCTTAATGTTTAATATTTGTATTACGGTAGGTAATTAATATCGACGGAAATATAACCTTCATTATAATGGAACCTTTTTAATAACCAAATAAAACCAGTGAAGGTTTAATTGGACCGCTCTTACCAATGTTTTTCTCTGTGTTCTTTCTTTTTATCGAACCGTAGCTGAAATTCAGAGAGCAACTGAATTTTATTTATTCATCTATACAAAAAATATTTCGTAGTGAAAGTGTAAAATAAATAAGTACCTAAGTAATAGACAAATACTTAGGAAAGAGCTTCGAGGTTGAATCCTTAAACCTCGCAATCAGTCTACGAATTAAAAAGAGAAGTAAGTCGAAGAAAATTCGAACTGAGTGTGGAATTTTACCGGAAGGCTACCGGAAGCGGTTGCCGCAATCGAGGGGAAAAGTAGCTCGCTCCGGGACGCTTTGACCGGTCATTCGTACTACTGCCTTTCAGAGATTTTCTGTTTAAAAAGTTTTTTCGATCGTAAACATTTCTTGTATTACGCTACGCCAAGTTGTCAGATGTTTGGTTGAAAATGTTTGAAATGCCAATTCCAGCTAGGTACTTCTTTTGTGAGAAACATTTTGATTATTGGCAGAATATTCAATTACACGTTTTAAAGCTTTTATTTACTGGAAGGCTATTGATGAATGCATACAATCTGTGGGCATTATCAGAACCAAGTCCTCTAATAACAGATCAAGGTTCGGATATCCGGGATAGAGATGTTGACGGATTTGACGGCAGGAGGCGCTGGCTCGTGCGGATTCCAATCTAGCGTCAAACGGGACGAGACGCGGGCACGCCGCCTCACCCCCGGCCCCGGCCACCTGCCCCACCCACCGGCTCGGCGGTTCATTATGCAGCCGCCCACGCCGCGCGCCAATCACATAGCATCGCAGCGATATTGCCGTCTCGCTAGGGATTTCAACGATGTTTGTCGATTACTTGGAATACGGATGTTTAGTTCCTTAGTTCGCATTTGTATAAAGGCATTCACAGCATCTTGGGCTACGTACTAGGATATGAAATTCTAGGTAGGTTTACATTGATATATTCTTTTGTACCTTTTTTATAAATGGTGTGGAGCTTTACTAAACTTCCGTGGTATAGGTAGGTACCTAAATATAATTAGATTCATGTGAAATAAGTACGTCGTTGATCACGGTACCACGATCTCTGCCTCACGCTAGAGGCTAAATAATTAAAGATAATTAAATATAAGTATCTGTATAGTACAGTGTATTCGAGGTTTGTTTCTTTTTTCGTTTTTTTTTTATAAAACGTTGCCCACACTAGGATTTGTCTTGTATCGTGGGTGCGTTTACAAATAAGTACAAATCTCACAGACACAAATACTCAGACCATAAAGAAATATTTGTTCCGTGCGGGAATCGAACCCGCGACACGTCGCGCAGCAGCCAATTGTTCAACCATTACGACAACCATGCCGTCGTGTCAAAAATCATCAGTGATATTTATAACTGTTCCAAAGACAATGCCGTCCATGTAGGGAGCCCTGTACCAGACTCAAAAGTCTTTGTGTCACGCTAGTGCGTGACACAAAGACTTTTGAGTCCTCCCAAACCTATATACGTATATACCAAGTATATGTGAAGATTTTCATACGAAACACTGCTAATGCTCTTAACCTATCTCGAAATAAAGAAAAACGAGATGGCAAGAGCTTACAAGAGATAGTGAGCTCTAATAGGACCAGTTCTACTATTGATGTAAACCTAATGTGGCAGAAGCATATTAGCGTATTGAAACTAAATAACATATTATTATGGGTCATGCATGCATGACCCATAATAATATGCATGCAGTTTTTCAGCAGCAATTTAGAAAGCAAAACTATGATATATAATTCCAAAAATTTACATCGATAGTTTTACAAAAAATTCGAGGCACCGGCACAGCACTATCAATATTACCTGTTCCTAGCATAAAGAATAATCCGGGTTGGTCGTCATTGTATGTTGCACGGACGACAGAAAGCCTCATAGCTTGTATAACGTCTTTGGTATGGTCGACCGAGTCAGCTGTACCTAAGTATTTTTTATTGCAGCAGACAGGCAGCGGTGAATATAAATGCAGCCGACAAGGCGGCCCGGCTGTGGCCGTGTGCGAGCCGGCAGCGTATCTGATAAGTTATTTCCGTTACTTTGAGACAACTCACGCCGGATGCAAGATTTTTATTTTAATTTGACTTGAATACTTAAGTATAAGTTAGGTACCTTATACATAATATTTAACACAGTTATTTGGTTTTTTTGGTTAAAGGATTTGTGTGTGTAAGCTTGTAGAGTTTCTCGCTCCTGAACCCCAAGAGACAGAGAGTCAATAACTAAATAATAAAATAAGATGATATTTCAGATGACAATATTATTTTCTAATTCCGGTATAAAGTTGGGTAGTCCTATAAAATGATAATATAATCTATATTGCTGTGACAAATGACGATCATTATAGCTGTAACAATACAAAGCTCGTATAAGATGTAGCCACCCATAAAGCTGGAGCGCAGTAACTGGAACCAGTTCGGAGTGTCATGTAGGTAGAGCGAGTAACAATTCCTCAATCTTTATTGTCACCTATTGGGGCCATTGGTAAGTCTGGCATTATTATACCTATAGTGAAGGTAGTGCGGCGGCGACGACACTCGTCTGCCAGTGGGAGTTCACATTCACACCGCGACATAGGGTTGTCTCACTACTTTGTCGAATTAAAAATACAATTCAATTTGAAATAATAAATAATATTAGTAATAGTAGGTAACTGTAAATTGTATTTTAAATAAACTGTAGAGTTTACTGCTTATTTAGGTAAACTTGACGAATAAAGGTTATGCGCTATGAACGTATATTTTCAAAACCACTTTCGACTTAGATGCCAGGATTTAACATAAAACTGGGTCAAGTTTCACACACAATAACGTATAAGTCACGAGGCCAAAAGTCTAGGTGCGCAATATGACGCCGGATATATGTAACTGTACGATATATGGGTCACAAGAAACATTTTTCCCTTGCTAACATTGTTTAGGTTGAGCATTTTATCCCGCGGTACGGCACGTTGCCCGTCAAACTGTGGAACATTGCTCGATAGTAACACGTGGCTTGAATTACAAGTGCGTCCGCTACAATAAACCTGCTAACGACAGCTTTGTTAAGAATGTTAAGATAATAATTACGGCTATAGAAGCAAACCTTGGTTCTCGTTTTTAAAACATTTGGTTGCAGCATGCCATCCCCAAGTGGTGGGGAATAGAGGGCGGGCATCGAGCAACCCTAACCGCGGCAGACATTCCAACACAATTTCCCTTTTAACTCGGACTCTGCGGCCAGTATTTATCAATGGAATGATCTCACGGCCCGGGCTCACACGAGTAGTTTATTTATTTAGCATATTCATTCGACAGGTACCCGTAACCCGTCAGCCGTCCTGTTACTTTATTTGTACCATTATTTGGGAATTAGACCTTTTTTGAAACAATTTATTGGAGGATGCTGTGTTTAAGGAATTCCTTTTTGAAATGCTCATGCTCAAATCTTGATAGTAAGTACATTATTTAGTAAATAAATCAGAATCCATACAAATACAAAGCTATGATTTTTCCCAGAGAGGTTGTAAATTTTTACATTAATGATTAATTCATTGTTTTCGTCCTAACTGTTGTAGGTATACATTTTAGGAGCACACAACTAGTTTCAGACTCAAACAGAGCATGAGCTAATGGCGAAAAAGGCAGTTTTTACGCAATTTTCGTCCTGGTTCCCCTTTTAAAAAGACGAATTGGATAATCTGGTTGTAAGTATAATGACTTATTTAACACGTGCAAGATTATAATATCGTGTGTAACAATAATTAGTAGTCTAAACTTAACTGATTTAAAATATTAAGATAGTAAATACCGAATAAACATCGAACCGCATTATTGTTTAAAATGTGAATCACACGGTTGTACGCACATGGTTATATTAAATTTGATCGTTCTATGGCCGTTCCCAATAACCGATCCATCGGCTCTTTACCCTACTAGAGATAGATTTTTGACATTACTTCTATAGAGCTTATGTTAAAAAATTATCTCTGGTAGGGTAAAGAACCGATAGATCGGTTATTGGAAACTGCCACCAATTGATATATGTAGGTATATAAAACAGTCGGTACCGTGAGTACCTTGACTGATTGACTGACAGACAATGCACAGCCCAAACCGGTGGACCAGATTCAAACGGTACCCTAGAGGTGCACGAGGGATTTTTTTTAAATTCTATCCCTAAAGGGGTGGTAAAAATTATATGCGGTCATAGCTAGTAAAGCCATATTGCAGTTTCATTTATAATACCTATCAATAACAGAAGCAACAGATTCAATAGGTAGCTAGAATCTGGGTTGCTTAATATTTGGGTAGAATATTGAACGTCGTTGAATATTCTGCCAGAATGTTATTTTGGAGTTAACAAATAACAACATAGAGACATTCGGTACCGAACACCTTACGAATGAGCACACAATTCAGTCACTAACGTGTTCTATGGGCCTTATTGTGTGCGACACATCCTGTATTAGACCGTGGTGTGTGCATGTGTGAGTCATCCTGTCATACTCAACGTATCACCCACACAGCAGTATTGCGAGACATGTATTAACCTGTCGATTCAACCTTGTTCCTTTGTCGTCGTGGTTTATCGCTATGCAAACGAGCTTTTGTGGCGATATTACTGAGTCATAGTATTAGTAAATACAATATGTTAAAAATGTACAAGAAACTACATTTACACCTACCGATGTGCCGGAAACCATAGTGTTTGTTTTAGATAGAGTTTACGTGGAGATTCTGAATATATTCAAAGTAATTACTTCTATTTGAACTTACACAACATTGTGAAACATAATAAAGGTAGGTACCTACGTAAATATTACGTAAGTATATCAGTAATTTGGCCAGTAATAACAACCGAATGATTTTATCCAATTTGTGGGAATGCATCCTTTGACTGTGCAAAGCTTTTAGGTACCTAGGTACTTATTAAACAAGAGGTTAAGTATACTATTTCTGATTACTACTTGAAATTAAGATATTTTCAATCATTCCACATTGGATTAAAAAATCCCAAGCTCAGGATATTGAGATAAAAATTAACAGACTTGGCACTTTCCTGTTAGCAAAAGCGTAGCCGGATTTTCGTAGCACTGAGCCAATTTAGATTACTCAGAGCACTGAGCAGTCAGAGCTTAATTCGTGACTGTTGAAATAAAACTGCATTTTGAACACCTGTATGACACTGACGGGTCGACTATCATGTCAGTATCATTAAGTTCGTGAAACTTGTGCCACAAGCCAATTTGCGAGAGAGCTTGTAGTCCGCCCCGAGCCCGTGTAAACTTGCTGACTGTTAACGAATACGAATTATGACTTAATTTGATTGAATTATTGCTCAAACAAGAGTTTCGGAAGTTGATTTTACGCAGATTTAACCTGAAGTAGGTAGGTACCTCACTCCATCACTGTTCATAATGTAATTAGAAATTAAACATATTTATTAGCTTTTATTTTATTATCGTACGACTTATTTAGTCCAGGGAAGTGTTACAGATTAGTGTAAACAACGTTCCAACCTCAGATCATAGAAACAAGGGAGATGGGCCAAGGTGCTATTGAGCTTGACACTTTGACATGATCAATGTGATCATATTGCCGATGTTCTAGTTTCATGTGAGCGACGAATGACGAACCTACTACCTACCTAAATACTTTGACTTTAACATGTAAATAGTAATACTATTTAACCTGTATGAAATCAGAGTGCAGGAAAGTAACGTTGGATATTAATTAAAAAAGTACAGTAGTTTTTATAACTTAGTATAAAATGGAGAGGGAATGCTACACATTTCCCGGCGGCATAGCACATTGTTTGGTGGCGGTGAGCCGGGAGTCCGCTGGGCTCCGGACTTCGAGAGCGGACCCGGGACAGTTGCGGCCCGCCTGGAAGTTCACTTAGGTACGTGAAATTCGTGAACTATCCGACGCTGACCACGCGTGAAGTATTTGTTAAATATGCACATTGTAGTCATGTGTCTAGTGGGTTACAAAGTGCACTATGCTTGCGGTATCACGGCATTCTAACTAAACCTATTATTTTGGAATGTAAAAATTAGGAAAAAAATCGGTGAACAGTAGCGAGAAAAATAGGAAAAAAACGGTAGCGAGTGTCATTAGTTGTTCACAACTGTTACTTATATCTGACATTAGGGATTTCGGTTTCCATATCATATCGGCATCGTTTTACTTTTTATTCGCACAATAGCACATTTATAACCTAGGTACTACAGTAGCAGCCTAATTAGGAACATAAAGTAACCATAACTATACAAACTTCCACTGCGACATAATGTAAACACTGCATTAGCCCACACACCACCTAGTCAGCAATGTAAATAAAATAATTATGTCGTATTATATGAAGAATACTCGAATGTTTGGAAAACAGGCAGGTACTAATTCTTTTAAATTATACACCTTTCGTTGAAACGATTCCTTTGCAAATTTTAAATTCCTTAGCATAACATTGAACAAAAAGCAGGAAGCGAATGTGGGATATAAATACGTGAGGTGATGTGAAGGATGTTGGTTTTGTCCCCCTGGTCGCCGCCGCCCGCGCCCGCGCCGCCATGCGCCCTGCCAGCCCGGTGTGCGCGCCGCTTTTGTTCACAATGAGAATGGCAAACAGTCGTGACGTATTTGGTGACTGGCAAAGCATAGAAACGTTTCGCTATCGAGCCCTTCCTTTTACGTCAACATTTTAAATACTTATATCATTTGAAGTTGAGGGGCTCGTGGCTAAATGACGGCCGCGCTGATCGATCGATCCGCGAGGTTAAGCTGCGCTTGCCGCGGTCAGTCCTTGGATGGGTGACCGTTCTTTACACATCGAGACCCCTCCGTGCCTCGGAGAGCACGTTAAGCAGTCGGTCCCGGTTAGAGAATACAATCCCGGGATCCCGAATCTCGGGATCCCGGGATCCCGACCGTTTTCTGGCCCCGAAAATCCCGGGACTGCACTTGGCTAATCTCGGGATTTTCGGGATTGCCACATACAAGTTTAGTTTATATGCCGTAGTCCGTTGCGCCTTGACGATAACCTTGCCTAGGTTATTTAATAGCATTTAATACATAACGACAAAAAACACTTTTAGATACGCCGTCAATGCCGTCATACGATACGTACTATTCACTACACAGGTACAGTCTTAATATGTTTGTTGTAAACTTAGAAGGGACTTCCCCACTCTGAGTACTTCAATACAATACTCTTAAGGTAATTCCCCAATGAATGAACTAACGGGGGAATCACCCGATCATCTCTTATTATCATAATATTTTTGCGGGTATTTCCCGTCGGGGTTTCCCTGTACGAAAGTATTAAATATGCTACTTTTAAGGTGATTCCCCAAGTCCCCAACGAACCAACAGGGAAATCACCCGATCATCTCATATCATAGTATTGTTGCGGGTATTTTCCCGTCGGGGATTCCCTGTATGAAAGTATAAATATGCTAATCAGATTTTATTTTTTTCATTTATTATTCTGTCAGTGACGGGTTACGAAGGTTTCGTCATTTAAATTTAAAGTAAATTACCTGAAATTAAGTATTTCAAATGGCGGCAGACTTTGTTAAACATAAAAAAGACAGTGATGCGACGTCAGTGTGGAGTTATTTTTTAGTCGCGAAGGATGGCAATAGTGCTAAATGTAAGCGGTGCCCAGCCATTCTCAAGACTTTGGGTGGATCGACTAAGGGATTACATACACATTTGTTATCAAAACATAACATCAAGGTTATATCAGCTTCAACAAGTCAAGATTCTGAAAATATGAACACAGCTCCGCCGCCAACCAAGCGAAAGTTAGATGATTATTTTACTAAAAGTGCCGACGATAGCCTGGATGATGTTTTGGCAAGAATGGTTGCATTAGATGGATTTCCATTCAGTGTATTCATAGCTTCAGATGATTTGAGAAAATTGCTCTTAGCAAAATACCCGGATTTACCAAAGTCAGCCGTCACTGTTCGAAAACGTGTTATGAATTACAGTGAAAAAATCAAAAAGCAAGTAATTGCAGAATTGAAACAATTGAAAAGTGCAGGTGAAAGATTTAGTCTTTCTTTCGACGAGTGGACTTCAACTTCCAATAAACGATACATGGCTGTCAACGTTCATTCATATAAAAAATTTTGGAACTTAGGACTTGTTCCTATTTACGGAAGTATGACAGCTGAAAATTGTCTTCGTATATTGAAAGAGCGTCTCAGTGAATTTGATATTTCCCTGGAAACTGACATCGTGGCTATTGTAACCGATGGACCGAATGTTATGATAAAGGTGGGGCGGCTTGTTTGCACCGAACATCAACTGTGTCTCGCACATGGTATCAATTTGGCGGTCTGTGATGTGCTTTATGAAAAACATAATTATTTGCAACATAGCCCTACCTCAGATGATACTCTGAATGAACCAGCTGTTACTGTTGATTATATGGACGACAGCGATGATGAACACGATTTAGAAGACTTAGACTGTCCAGAATCAGGTTTAATCGTAATGTCACAAAATGATCTTGCGCCAGAACACGTACCAGAGTTAACACAATATGAAAATATTAATGAGCTGATAAAGAAAATCCGCAAAGTTGTAGTGTATTTCAAAAGATCACCATTAAAAAATGAAACAGTACTTCAAAAATATGTGAAAATTGAACATGGAAAAGAGCTGTCACTTCTTTTGGACTGTAAAACCAGATGGAATAGTCTTTTAACAATGCTGGAGCGATTTTATCTTTTAAAAGCATGCATTCAAAAAGCTCTTATAGATCTCAATCATCCAATTCGTTTAGAAGATGTTGATTTTGAATTGGTAAATAAAATTGTTGATGTGCTGACCCCAATTAAATTGACAGTAGAAGCAATCTGTAGGCGAGATGCTAATTTATGCACAGCTGATGCCGCTTTGAAATTTCTTATAAAACAACTGTCTAGCAAAAACTCAGCACTTGCCAAAAAAATGAAAACATCCTTAGTGGAACGTATAAAGCAACGACGAAGTGATAATTTAACTGGTGTATTGAATTATTTACAAAATCCACGAATGAATGATGAAAATCAGTTGTTATCGGATTTGGAATGGCATGACTTATTTCCAGTTCCGACACAGGCTATAGTGAGGAAGCAAATAAAGAGTATTGTTAAAAGACTTAATAGTCGAGATGACACAGAAGAAGAAGAAAGGTCAGGATCACAAATAGATGATGAGCTAAGGCCAGAAACCTCCCAACCCCAATTGACATTAAAGGAAAAGTTACAGCTGGAAATTAACAAGAGTATGAAATCCCCAGATCCTGATGTACAAGTACAAAATGAATTGGGGTTGGCAAATAGTATTAGACGTGAAATGAGTCTGTTCGAAAATGGAGGAGTTCGTGGATATCACTTAGAAACAGCATACAAGTATCTATTGTCTATTCCTCCAACCAGCGTTGAACCTGAGCGAGCGTTTTCAGCTGCCGCTTATGTTGGCAATAAACTACGAAGCAGGCTTGGAAGTCAAACATTGGATGCTTTGATATTTCTGCGATTATATTTTCGAAATACTAAATAGTATATTTATGTTGTCTTTTTAATTTCTTGCAAAAGTATAATTTTTTTGTTTTGTCTTTTTTATTTTCTTATTATTATTGTGATTTGTGTTGACTGTTGTGCAAAGACATTATAAAGTTTTTTAATTACTCAAGTTTTTTTTTAATTTGAGCCCAATTAGAAACCACATAGTCTAATCCCGGGATAGGCCCGGGATCCCGGGATTACGCTTCAAAAATCCCGTAATCCCGGGATTGAAAAACATGCTCGGGATTGTATTCTCTCCCGGTTGTCATAGGAATATCTTTGACAATCGTTACGGGTAGTCAGAAGCCCTAAAAGTCTGACAGCTGGTCTAACATTCGAATACCGGTATTACCCATTAATTGGGTTGTGGAGATCAGATGGCAGTCGCTCCACGTAAAATATTGATATTCAGCCAAAACTAGTTAGACTGGATGCCGACCCCAATATAATTTGGGAAAAGGCTAGGCAGATGATGCTCATTTGAAGTTGGTGGTATGTATTTTGTTTCCGTCGTTTGTAGCGTAGCTGTGTCCCCAATAGGCAAACTGTGAGCGGCCGACTGAGTTTACGCTAACAAATTGCAGTAGCAAACTGTTAACGCAAACTAGCAAACTGTGGACACTCCATTTCAAATATATGGAAGGGACTAAACCGATACGCCGCAAACTCAGTCGGCCGCTCACAGTTTGCCTATTGGGGACACAGTCGTAGTAATTGAAAATAGGCGCCAAAGGATTGAATTTCGGCAAAAAGGTGATTTTTTTAACTGGTTTAAAAAAGGGCGAAAAACTAGAGAATAAAGGTAGGTAACTACAATTTAGTTTTCAGAGGTCTTATTGACAGTTTAGGGAATTCAGTAGTGTGATAATAAAATGCACAAAATACGCGAGCATAATCATATAGAAAAAAGGTGAGGGGATGACCCAAGTTAATGGGATAGGAATGGGTGAATTGGGTACAAAAGGAGCTGGGTAATTGGGGTGAGAGATTGGAGCTGGGTGCTTGATAACGATGGTGGGCAAACTACGTGGAGAAACAGAATAGGTAATAAAGCGCTGCAATAAATTATATCTACGTTTAAGTAGTATCGGGTAAGCTATTTAAACGTAACTGTTGTCGTTTTGTGGTTACACTATTTTCTCTTGCGAGCTTTCTCTGGAAAATGAGCACTAATACAAGTTGCAACCGTAACCGTACCAACCGTACCAACCGAAACCATAATGTTTAAAATCATAGATTTTTATAGAAGAAACTAAAACATGTTTTGTATGCAACATAACATCGAGACCAACCTTTTTATAAACCCAATATTATAAATATCAATATATAGGCTATTGCCTTCGTATAAGTTACATGCTATAATACATATAAACATTCCCCAGAGGTCCAAGATTGCCGAGAAATAAACGCATTGTTTACCTTTTCCTATCGATATTATATTAAGTATATCGTAGTAAAGGCTGACTAAGGTCTGATAAAACGGATTCCGGGTTGGGATTGGGATGCTCGAGTGAAATTAAAACAAAGAGTTATTCCAACCGCCATTGGAATCGAAAACGGGAAAAAGGAAATAAAAATAAGGCGTAAAACGGTTGTCAAATCTGTCACTGACAGGCATCTCATTCAATTAACGTAACAACAACAGTGCGCAATTTTTTATTTTTTTGCTTCGATTTTTTTAGCTGGAAATGTTTTTGTGTAGCTGTAGGTATATAAACCTAAAGGCTTTGACACATATCACGAAGGTGTACATTCCAAGCGTATATGGATGAAATCTATGGTAGGAAGTAAAAAAATATCCAAATCGATTAAAACAATTCATTAATTTATTTAACGATAAACTTCTTCTTGCTACAATTCTATTTTCTAGCGAGCAAATTGAAAGCAATAAGAACTTCCTTTGACTACTACTGTGCGAAATTGTATGTCAAAAGATATATTTTTCGGCGTCGTCATCCCTTGTACGTGACTACAAGCCACGTAATATACATTATACGTACTCAAAGGTTCAAAGGCCTTCAGTAGGTATTATAGTAAAGTAAATAATACTAAACCGAGACCCAACAGGCACAGACATAAAGCTACGCCGACTTTTAATAGCATAAGGTAATAAAGCCTCTTTTATTTACACTACAGAACCGCTTGGGAGCTAATAATGATTCTGGGGCGGAATAGTATTGAATATTGGAATAAATAGGTACGTCGTCACTGTTTCTGTTTTATGGTGGATGGAAATATAAACAGGTAGGTATAATTATGACTAGACTTTCAGTCTTTTTCACGCGTATTGTTTTTCTTGTTCTTTGTATATTTCTTTTACACGAGTTGAGCGAAACTCCGATGAGTCCATTAAGAAAAAATACAAAACATCATTTTTACATGCGATACTTTGAGGGAGGCCCATGTTTAGACGTGGACATTTACGAGCTGATGCGATGATAAAAAAGGTAGTTGGTTGTTATTTTTGTTGATTACCTTGTGCGCACCATCAAAACGTTTTTCAAACGTTGGGTCAAAGTCAAGAGAGTTGATGACTCCAAACAAATGTTTGCTTTCAGCGTCACCATAATGTTGTTACGTAACAATAACACACTCGGCACACACTGTTACAAATTAAAAATACCTCTGAGATTGCGTTACGCACGCACAATCCCTGAAAAGGTCCGCTTGAATGTTTCGAGGTAGGACCCAGGTAGGTGTATTTTATCCTGAAATGGTTTCTTAAGTGAAATAATTTGTTTAGCCACTCTACGCGTAGGTACATATGATATTCATAGCGTTTGTTTTATTAATGTAATCTGCACTGTTGTTGGTTCTTCATCCACTCCGTAAATGGCTCGAACCGGGATCTGTTCGCATCCCGGATATTAATATTCTTAACTTAGGTCGATCACAGACGAGCCGCATTTATGATCCACATATACAAGCTGTCCCACGTCCCAGACTGAGCATAAAGTAATTCACACACTTCATTAGCATAGCTTAGCTAGGATATCTTAACAACACCTTGCGGTTTCCCGATTGGGAAATGCTCCACGGCAACTATTGTTTGTAATCCCTCCGTCCATAACAGTGAGTCTTGTCGAGTAAAATGCAAATATCCGGTACAATTCCTCGGCGGGCGAGGCCGAAGTTAGACCATGCTTTTTAATTTACCGAGTGCCGCCATTACCGGCCTTATCGCACCAGTTGCCCCCAGATCTGAAATAGGGTGCTCTAAAATTGCCTTCTTATTCAGATTATCCTCAGCATGCGCCGACGTCGAAATTTAGAATGTTGTGCGTCGAACGGCAGTTATTGGGCCTTAATGGGCTCAAGACGGTCTATCTAGCGTTATTTGCTCGCGTCCGTGTCGTTAAAAACAATAAAATGTATTTTGTTACGTCATTTGTGAAATTAAATGGGATTAGGACAAATTAATTGTATATAATAATAAAGCTTCTTATAAAGATAGAAATAACGAATCATGCTATCAACGGATGATAAAGAATCTGTCACTTTCTTTTCGGAACGAGTGGAAATAATTATGATTTATTGGCGTAGTTACTATAATAAAAACAAACTAATGTTGATTTGAACAGGTTAAAGATAATTGTCCAATTGTGGGTCTAATTACATATAAAAATAATTATTTTATGACTGGTGTGAGGAGAGAGACACATGCATCTAGGTATTAATAAATGGTGCTACTAGATTTAATAAGCGTAGCAAAATACTTATGATAAAAAACTTATGATCGGGGTACAGATAACCTATTAGGTTATCTGTACCCCGATCATAAGTTTTTTTGACGTATAGTATCGTTAACGTAAGCATATTTTGAAAATACACATTTGTTACACAATATTTATATAAATTAAATACCTTCATAATTAATTTATCTGTATTTTTTTAAATGTGCAAATTGTATAAATTTTTATCAAAATGTTCCAGGACTGCTGTATTTTAGATTTAAAATATGCTTACGTTAACGATACTACACGTCAAAAAAACTCATGATCGGGGTACTGAAGACAGATATCTAAATAATTTTTAGTAGGTAGGTAGGTACAGATAGTTGGTACCTGCCAAAATAATGTCCCGGTTTCTAAAAATACGAGGCTAGATCGACAGCACCCCCGCCCGACACTGCAAAGCTCTTCTTCATGTGTTGTAGTAAATCGAATATCTTTAAAGCTAATCGATCCAAATCGGATCCGTCTCGATATTTCGAGGTCGTATCTCTCACTTTCACACCCTTTTGTCTTGCAAGCATTGATGACTTCATTTCTATTAGATTAGCTTATTTCTAAATTGCAAAGGCTTCGACATTATGGAGAAAACGTCTTAATATTATCAACTGTCAGGGTGGATCTGAGTTGCACAGCAAGCGTTGAAGCGATAATAAGTACCCTGCAGGCGTGCGGCTTGTCCCTGTTTTTAGTTCACTAACCAACCAATTGGGGCTATAGCGGCTGGAAATGAGAAATGCCTACATAGAATAATCTGCTTTAATTGGATCATACTAAATTGTTGGCGCGGATCCTATATCCAATAACTCATCCTTTTGGTTTTGCCGTAGTCGGGTAAAAATAGGCCGTTTCAAAATAGTCCTTAGAAAATACTCATAAGGCAATTTTGGCTTTATGCTAATCTCCCATGACAAGCTAGGGAAATTATGTAAGCAGGTAAATTTCAATAGGTATTACCTATGTGCGAAGATACGACACTTAAACTTTCGCCAGTAACACTTTGTATGTACTTAAATGAAACTACAACTGTGTTACAACGTCAAATCTTGCGACTCCATTTTGACCCATTTCTACGAATATATGTCGTATTGATTTTAAACTTTGCTAACTTACTCAAGTGACATGAGACTACAATTCTATAGTGTCAAACTTTGTATACATGCAGTTACTAAACCCCTGGTGAAAATCTCAAATCAAAATTTCACATATCGAATGTAACATTATTTTATTAAGCACTTAAAATTAGCGTGTATCAAGCATCGTGATACACGCATTAGTAAATAAAAATATTAAGTACAAAAACTGAAAACTCATCAGGTGCGACTAGGAATATTTTCGAGTTTCGTTCTTAATTCCACATAAAAATATTGACTAGAAAAGTCGTTACATACGGCAATAGAACGGTTCACCATAGGAATTATATCTGGCATTTATGTAAAATGTAATAATATTGACCTGAGTAAGAATGTACTACTGTATAATTTATAAACAAAACTATAAAAGCTACGTACAATGGACTGACTCATGACACTTGGCATTTAAAACCGTGTGAGGCAGAACACTCGTCATATTATGTTTAATTATTTTATCCTTCATTCAAGAGCTCGGAAATGAGAGAAGTGTCGTTTTCGCACACTGAAGTGTTGTCGGTTGGTGACCACCGGAACTAGCTCATAATCATTAAATTGGGACGCTCGTTTAACTGTTAATTATTGCCGACACTTTGGTCATTAAGAGGCTCCAGAAAAAAGAAACGCACGTGAATACAAGCGACATTTTAAATGCAATTAGGTATTTAGGTAGACGGCTAAAAGCCAACAAATGTCAAACTGGTTTTGATTTTAATTAACGCGTTTTTCGCCTGCTTTGTTGAATTATAATGTGCAGATTTATCAGTTGACTACTGGGCTCAGATATTTTTTTAATTAAGTGTAATTGATATAGGTATAGGTAATTGTCATTTTTTTATTTTAGCTTTCTGCACTCCTATCGCACACTATAGTGTGCGAGTAGAGTGCGAGAGAGACTAGAGGGAGTATACTCTCTACGCGCAATATGTTTAAAAAGGGGTATAAAGTTATCTCTTCACGTATTAATATATAGATAACATATTCAACGAAAAGGCACAAGAAAACATTAAAACGGCACTTTTCAAAATAAAAACCCGATCCTATCGAAGTCGTACCTAACTCACTTGAAGCACAAGCCCACTTGCCTTAATTGGTAGAGTTAGCGGGAATAGGAAAGCATCATGCATTGTTAGGAACACCATACATAATGAACCCTAAGCTCGCTGTAATCTCATTTAATCCTTTAGCGGCTCAACTAATTTATAACCTTTAGTGAAAAAACAATGTTCTTTTTTTGTTTGAAGTTTGTTTTAAACCCGCGTTGAATGCTAATGAATGAAAGCGAGTCTTTTAATTCTAATTAATATTAATGAATGGCATAGAGTGATTATTTATATTTACTTAGTTTATTATTCTAATCTTGTTATGACTTTACTTTATCAAATACTAGCTTTTGACCGCGACTTCATCTGCATGACCCACAGGACCCGAAAAAAAAAATGTCTATGACACGCAGAGATAACGGAGATGGCGTGCCGCGTGCCTAGAGGACAAACTCAACGTATTTTTTTGGCTTTAGAGAGTATTTAAGCTCATTTTTCATTAAAAGTGAGTTGATTTCGTTATTAAAGAAAATATACACATTAAAAACCAGATATTTAATTACGACTTTGATTTCAGTGTTCTCTATTTTCGCACATGTATAGCAGATTAGTAACTTTAAAAATTTACATCAAAATAATGAAGCCACTTAACTTATTGAGGTGTGGCACATGAGTAACTAGATTATGAAGCTATCATATCAGTATAAAATTATTTTGATACTACTCGTATTTGCTGGTCAGGCTACGGACTTTTCAATCCACCCTCGTACAATAGATTTATGAATATAAATAATGGATAAATAATAGATTTATATATACTTAAGTATATAATAAATCTGAGAGATCGGAACCCGTAGAACGACCCCTACGGAGCCTGATGTAAGTAGGTAGGTATATTATATTTATATTGTATTGTATTTGGATTGATTGTATCAAAATGGAGAGCTTGTTTCTGTGTTTATTCACGGAGCGACTGCCCTCAAGTCTTCATCGGTCTCCCATATGAAGTTTATCAAATCAAATACAATAAAATCAAAAATATATCTATTAAATCTTGAATACTTTGGTTTATATCAAGAAATTTTAGTACCTACTCGAAATCATAAAGGCAAGTGAGTTCGCAACAAAAATAAAATACTCACTTTGTATTCACTACGCCTTTTTACTATACGCTGCTACAGGTGTTGTAGAATTTGTTATTAAATAGTTCTTATAAAATATCTTTTTAATTTGTGAAAATAGTCTGCATTAGACCTTAGAAAAACTGAGGAGTTATGATCTCGAATTCTCGATGTTATTTAAGCAATTATTAATTATTTTATAGAACAACAAGAATTTCACTTACAGATACATTTTAATTTGCTATGTCCGAGTCCTGACTACTGTATTACTCGAATCCACTTTATAGGGAGAATAATAAATAACAGAATTGAACGTTTACATTATTTCAGCTTCCGTTTACTTTCGTTATACAGATGTTATCATAATAACTTTCCAAACTGTTTTGAGATCACCCGACTGTTGAATGTTGAATGGTTGTTTCAACTGTGCTCCTGTTTCATCAATAGGAACAGTTTTTATAGAAATGTTTTTTTATTTAGAGTTCGTTTCAGCTGCAGTTTTCAGGAAGAATATTGGTTATAAAATAATGTGATCAATGATCATTCAATATTTTTGTTTATGTGTAGACGTTAACGGGACTGTATTATGATTGCATAATTCATTCTTCAGTTGAGATTGTTTGACATGCATTCGGAGATTGTTTATGTTACACTGGAAGATGAATGGCAATGTGTTATCTTTTCCAGCCCATCGGTTTATTGTTGGCAAAGTCCGTTTTGATTAAATAGTGTGGGCTGGGCTCATAATTATTATGCAACGACCATGACCAAATCTTTTATTAATACAATCATAGGTTTCTGTTCAAGTTATGTGGATGGACTATTGTTTCACATCAGCGACGTTGAGAAAAACCAAGCTGCTTGTATGATATAAAAGGATCTATACAACAAACATTGAGTTCTATTATTCACACTTACATCATACAAGGCCAGTGAATGTAAGTGGATGAAAAGGATACCTATGTACATTGTAATGTAGATATGACTCAAAACCGAGTGTTGTCCGAGTTTACTTCACAAAGAGCGATAAGCATTACTTTATAAGGAGCTATGGAGCGTACAAGATTTTTTATGCAAAATATTATGCAAAGTTAAAAATGTAATATTTTTATTTTTATAGACATTAGTTTTTATGGTAGGTGCGATATAAGATTAAATAATGATTGTTTATGTTGAACTGTCGTTATTTATGAAAATAAAGTTTCAACTAAATGTAAGTTTAAAATTGTAGAGCTTGTAAGCTCTACAATTTTAAACGTGTTATTACAAAAAGCGGATTAATTAAAAACCCAGGTTCAAGGATATTTTATAATTTTATGTTTTAGTATAAAAAATAAAACATTTTGATCAAAACAGAAAATATAGTAGGTTATGAAAACGGGTAAGTAAATATGTATTATAATTATCAAAACAGAAAATATTATAAAGTTTTCCGTACCTACTTGTCTTTACATCACTGAATTTGCTTCAGATGTTAATAAAATTAAGGTTCACGTAGGTATATACATATACATATATAATTACTACATAGATAATATTGTGAGGCCATTACTTGCTGAGTGGCGCTTGGTAATTTTATTAAAAGCTGTGAGAAGCCTTACAAGGGAGCACGGCATGTGTTGAGGCGCACGCGTGGTGTCGTGCCCGCCAGGTGTGGGCACAGCTGACTACGTACAGAAGATGTTGATGACGCCGGCGCCGGCGCACATGGCGGAGCGTGCCAGCCGCGTGCCACCTCACTAATTTCGTTTTATTAGCTTCCTTTGAACCTTAGTCGAACACACTTACCTCACTTGAACAGTTGCTGTAATTTATGGCAGCTTTACACCCCACTTATAGGATACTGTTAGTAAGCCATGCCTAAATTATGGCTTGTGGTTCGCTTTATATTTAAATGGGAGTATTTTTTCCTTTTTGTTTTGTAATAATAACTGATTGTGAATTTATACAGTTTCTAAAGTCTAATAACGGATGGTTAAACTTACCATTGCCGATCATCCTTTAGAAATAATATTTCCAAAATTGCTTTCATCATAATTATTATGATGAAAGCAATTTAAATTGAAAAATCTTTTAATACCTTTAAAAGATTAAAAAAACACAAGTATTAAAAATGTGAGAGGCTATAAATATAGATAAGTATAACAAATATCTAAGTATACTTACCTACTTTGTAATTAGCGATGACACGAGATTACTTTTAACTGATAAATGGTTGGTACTTACTTATTGGGAATCGGGCATTAGCGAAATAAGAATGGTGTTATATTAATGTTACCTCATATCTAATTTTACCAAGCCTAGTATCGGTAAAAGTTCAGAATACAAAATGTTAATGTTAATCTCTTGACGAAAATGAACTCTGAATAGATTTTGTTTCCCAAAAAGTGAAACCAAGTTTTTACTAAAGCATTTGTAACATTTTTGTAATTATCATCTCTACTGTCGGACTGTAAAAACTGATATTTAGTCCTATTTCAGCCTTTACGGTTAGATAACCGTATCTACATAATTAATGTACATCCCTACATATAAGTAATATGTAGTAGATCCAGTAGGACAGAAAAAAGCTTTTTCATTGCTAAATCGCCTTAAAACCAGCCAGTTGTTGCGACTTAAGCTCGTTCAACGAAAAGATGAATGAATCTGCCACATCCATTGTACGACACATCCTGTGTTATTGTTGATGTATACCTGCCATCCCTTCGAACTGCTACTTATAATTAGTTCTCTACCTGATGCCCATCCTGACGTGCTCTTAACAAAAGGATGCGTATTGTATAACAATCGAAGCGGTTTGCGTGCCGCAGTTGAGCGGGCCCAGTATTGTTTGTTGCATCTCCGACCGATCGGCATTGAAACAAGCGCCCTGCCGCCGTGCCGCCGCTAGTGACTCAGGTATTTATGAATGAACGTGACGAGCTAGCGAGTGGGATGATCGGTCGCGGTCACAGCCAGGTAGAAAATTACACTTTTGGAATTCTTTCAACAGTTCACGTCGAGTAGGGCTACTCAACTCGGTGGTCGAGGAGAGCCGCAGAGCGGGGCGCGGGGCGCCACCAACACGCATGCGTCGAGCTCTTTTACCGAGACGATCAGAGGATCCCTCCCTCTCAGTTGATTCACAGTCGTCGCGCGAGCACACCGTGCCGTCATGTACCGTTTGCCAACTTTCTCGAGTAGTGATGTGATACGATACCGACGTTCAAACGCGACTTATCATTAGATATTATTGAATTTTGTAACTTTATGTTTATTCTGACACAAGATAAACGTGTGGATTTAAGTGAAAGAAATGTTACAGTGACTTAAAATATATTGGATTTGGAAACAAAATGAGGTGGTTTATAGTGACAATAAGCGTGATGGTGTGGGAAACAATTTTAGCCGGTATAGCACCCCCAGGCTCTTGTCCTGCGGTTTGTGCGTGTAAGTGGAAAGGAGGCAAGCAGACTGTGGAGTGTGTGGATCGAGCTCTTATCACAGTGCCCGAGCCAGTAGACCCTGCCACGCAAGTATTGGATCTTTCCGGGAATAATCTTCAAATACTTCCTCAGGAAGCTTTCGCCAAAACAGGGCTGCTCAACTTACAGAGAGTTTATTTACGCAATTGTAATATTGGCCAAATACATGATAGAGCTTTTAAAGGTTTAACAAATTTGGTTGAATTAGATCTGTCTTATAATTTACTCACAGAGATCCCTTCAGATAGCTTCAAAGATGCACCTTTCCTTAGGGATCTTACATTGTCTCAAAACCCAGTATTAAAAGTTCATTCGGATGCTTTGAACAACCTTGGCAGCGTCGTCAAGCTTGATTTATCAAAATGCGACATTAGAGAAATAGCTCCTGACGCGTTCAGGACGTTGCGCTCGCTGGAATCTTTAAAATTAAACCACAACAAGTTACGTGACATACCGCTGAGTTCATTAGAGAAGATAGAGAAACTGCGAGCTATAGACTTATCGGATAATCCGTGGACTTGTGATTGTCGGCTACGAGATCTCAAGTTATGGTTGGCAAAACATAAATTGCTTTCCACACCCAGCTGTTATGCGCCGACACGTCTAGCCAACCGACCATTTTCAGAGTTACCTATTGAAGAGTTTGCATGTAAGCCGGAAATATTACCAGCTAGCCGTCATGTCGAGGCAGCAGTAGGTTCCAATGCTACTATTACGTGTCGGACAGAAGCCGTACCGAGTGCCAATATCAATTGGTATTGGAATGGGCGATTGCTTCAAAATGGAAGCCACTTCAATTCTCATCAGAAAATTTATATATTTGAGGAAGGAGAATCGAAAAAAAAATCCTCTTTAATTTTAACGAATACGCAAGAATCTGATTCCAGCGAGTTTTACTGTGTGGCTGAAAATAAAGGCGGGAATGCCGAAGCTAACTTTACAGTTCACGTGACACAAGTGGCGGTTGGGATGGCTTCCTTGGGAAGCGCACAGATAGCGAGCCTAGGAGCAGCATTATTCCTAGTCGTAGTCGTAATTTCTTTAGCTCTGCTGATTACTTTCGTCCGGTTTCGTCCAACACCGGCTTGTGAGAGCAAAACACCGAACACTATAGACAGAGTTGTTTCTGGTAATGAAGTACACCCGACGTCAACGGATCGACCTCATGTAGCAGTTTTGGCTAACAGGCAAGACTCGCCGAATTACAATGACCCCAAGTGTAATCCAGTTCTAAAACCTCCGAGGGCTAATGATATACCTTACACTACGAATCACTATGAGGGAAGAGGTAGCGTCGTGACTGCCGGTGGTCCAATAGTTGTATCTCCCACAGTTTCTGGCACTATTGATCCTGATCTTATCAATGATACGAGGCCGGATAGTGTTGCAAGACCAGGAAGCGGCGAGTATGCCCGCGAGACCTCAGAATCATTATATCCATCCGGCCTTTGGGATCAAATGAAAATGAGCCAGGCCAGTAATTTGGCTCGTGCGGTCAGTTCGGCCATTCCCACGTACTATAATGATAGAACGCCGATAATAGAGAATTGCAGCGTGGACGGGTCGCAGGAGGAGCTGGGCTACATGAGCCGCACGTTCCCGCGGTCGCACGCGGTGACGGCGCCGAGCCCGGCGCCCGCGGGCGACGGGCCCTATCCGCCCGACTACGGGCTGCCAGTGGGCGGCGCGCGCACGCTGCGCGTGTGGCAGCGGGCGCCGCCGGTGCTGCCGCCGGTGGCCGCACTTAAACGCGTCCTCACCATCACCAGGCCCTCGGCCGATGATCACTTTCAGGATGGCTGTGCTACTGATGTTTAATCTGATAAATGAACGCGTTGTTTACATATCTAGATGACATGTCAGAATTGTAAATTTGTATCCTAAGCTAGAAATCATCTTATACGTAAGGTATGTGTAATTTATACTTAAACAGGTTGTTAGTGTAATATTTTTTGTATCATATAATTTATTTAGATAATTAATGGAAAGTTACATTGGATCCAAATGCGATGGGTCCGCGACTGATTAGTTGAAGAATGTAAGTGTAAATTATTACGTGATATGGAATGGTATCGTCTATGATCGCCAAATAATTAAAATACTGAATATAAATATATCTTGATTGTTGAAACTCAAATAAGATGTTACATGAATATTAATAATAACTATACAGTGTAAGGCATACACGACCTATCCAAAGATATTGAACTCCCCCTGAAAGTAATATAAATGAAATATATTACTATTATTGTAATTCATCATGAATGTTAATCAATGTACGATAATGAATGTGTAAATTTTATGTTGAAAAGGAATAAGAGTTTTAGCAGTAAAATGGAAAAAATAAATCAGGCGATTGTAAAATGTAAACTTTGTTTGAATTGGTTTCACCTAGTTTCACCTGATTGCCGATGCCGCTCGCAATTCGTAGCTCTCACAATAGAATACATCCTAAATGACTCAAAGATTGATGTCATTGCTGTCTGTAAAAGTGTCCAGTGTCACAAAATGATATTTATAATGTACTAACATTGCAGGTGTCAATATTTTTCGTATATTTCAAAGATATTTTTTTACTGGCACATTATGATTTATCGTGTCTTATACTCGTGGTACCTACACGTACCTACTCGAGACAGGATGGCGTGGGCAGTATGTTCAACGAACGCCCGCAATAGAGAGCTACCATGGCCATGCTAATGGAAATGTAAGTGACCAAACTTCTTTACTTGTCGGTATATTATGTTGTCAGCAACTTTAAATATATTTAAATATCATTAGGTTACCCTACACACATGAATGATTTAAGTCGTACACCCTCTTTTTGATACCTCACCAATGTAGGGTAGTGTTATGAAATTTTAGGTATTTAAATATTTCAAACCTGCTTCTGATCTGTAATTTATTTTGTAAAAATTTGCAAACAGGTGGCTAATTTCCTTCCAGACAAGGTTATATATTTTTATAGCCATCGCATCCGGACAAACCGGTTAGAGCTAACTTGTTCATTCATAGCATCGAAAGGTGTATCGTAATATTACAATTTGAATAAACAGTTGGGAAGGAAAAATAGATTTAATAAACGTAGTACCATTAGAAGTCAATACAAGAATAAAATCGACTTAAAATATTTTCTATGGAGAGCCAGTGTCATGGCGACAAAAAGTGAAAAAACTTTCAAGCGCACCTACCAACGCGGCGCCGGAGAAAAACCGGTTAACGTTATTTCATTTCCGTTCGATTCAGTTTTTTATTAGAACCAAACTCTAAACGGGTTCAATGGAGGTGAGAATTTTGAAATAAGATTTTTAAGGCAAAGTATTGTATTACGACGAATTGGAAATTTACATAATAGAGAGAATTATATTGTTTTAACAGAGATATGATCTGCTATTTTTAAAGAGTGTTTTAATATTTTGTGCTACTGGTTTTCTACCGACAATATTTTGTTTTGGTTAAAGCTGAAACGGAGACATAATTACATACCTATTATGAGATGCACAAGATATAAGTAAATAAATTCTAACTTTCAAAACGTTTCCAATTCTTCACTAAAAAACCAAAAGAACTGATCACCATTTTATAGTTAACATAAATGTCTTGTGAATTTCGGTGTTATTAATTTTATCATCGTTTCTATGCTCTTACTTTTGCCACAGGGCAAGCCTCACCTTTTTAACTTTGGCCGACATCTAGACAAAAAAATAATTCCAGGTTATGTCTCTTTTTTTATAGCTTTAGATTTGACAAACTGGCACCTTGTTCAAGCTTGCTTGGGTTTATATAAAAATAAGTTTAGAAAAATATTCTTCATAAATATTCAGAAGTGTGAAATACAAAAAAAAACATCGCTACAAGACGAAACTTGACCTTGTCTGTAAAATTATAATATGCGAGTTTAAAATTCAGAAAATCTACCGCAGAAGTAATTTGTAATAATTAGACTGTCGGGTAAAATAAACTAGGGATAGTGCTTTATTTTTGATCCTTTTGGTCGTATTTGAATGGATTACTTAGCAGGTAAGGCCTTTTATAGGACTTTAGCGGTGTGGTTGAATAGCGCTCCGGGGTTTGGTCACTTCCTCCTCGAAAGGTTTCTTTTTGAATGAGTTTTTTTATAAATGTCTTCCATGCATGAGGTAGTTCTTTTATTTATGTTATTATATGGCTTACTGATAGTGGTCTATGTACTGATAATTTTATATTTTTGATATAATATGTAGCTACCTAAGTAGGTACCTACACTACCTACCCATGTAGATAGGAAGGATTAAACAAGCTGACACTTGCACAACGAATGCCCCCCCCAATAACATGTTATTATGAAGAAATTAATCTATCTTGAATTTATAGACGTTACAACAGACACATCACTTAGTTTAATTTCATCGTTAACTTTTTCTCAAAATATCCATATTTTTTACGTTGTCTGCGTCGTGATTATCAATTTATTCAACTTATGTTTTAAAATTCAGATTGGTTCACATCCTGGCTTCTAACAATAAACTGACTTTCTCACTGGTTACTGTCATTGTCCATTGTGAATGGAAGATTTTTCGTAAGTACCTACTTATAATGTTGCTCTTGTGTTTGGAGAAGATTTAAGTACCTACCTACTTTACTTGCTTACGTAGGTGTAGCAAATAAAAATATATTCACTTAAAAAGTGGTTGGATTAGCATTCGTTATTTTATGAAAATTTAGGTTTTTGTCAAACTAACAGTTGCCGCAATTTGATGCTACGGGCTTCTATCTCTTATGAGTCATGGACGTGGGACGCTCGAGTGCCGAGTTGAAGAATTACAACCCTGAATTCAACTATTCATTTCTCTCTTCTGAAGTCAATGACATGTTGATTCAGAATCACAGACTAGATACCACAAATCCGCAACAATTAATTGCGAGTCGACAAGTATCCAAACTTTCTTGTCTATTAACATTTCGAATACTATAAGATAGGTAACTCCGAAACTTTGATAAGGAAAACAATGGTATTGAAATAAGCAAAATTTTGTAGAACGACAACCTTATTTACCTACCATCAATGGCTTTGCGCTTTCTTCTCGTAAAAGCGAAGACTTTCGCTGACAATAATGATGTTTCGGCCCTGGTAACAATGGGAACTCAGCCGGAGCGATCTTGATTGTTCGGCTGAATATTTCAATTGTGTACTGCTTTCGAGACTCGTCTTTGTATATTCATTGCTATCATATTTTGTCGTGTAACGTTTGTTATTTTATCGTTTCGTCGTCTTAGTGGTTTTTACGTTCTGGTATCTGCGTAGTTTGAATTTAGGCTTGGTTTTGGGGATAATGTTGTAAAGTTCATAAATACCTACCTTATAATAAAAGTTTGAACTGAATGTCAGTTATTATACTGCTAATACCCAGTATCCTTATAACACGACATAACACGAAGGGGTGGGCAGTGTGTAGCACCCACGTTTCGCGAGTTGTGTTTAATTAACTGGGCACAAATCTAAACCCCGGGGTTGCTACTAACAATTTCCTAACGGAAAATCACTTTGCCCGACCGGGGTTCAAACCTTAGACGTTACGCTCAGCAGTCGCGCTTGCTACCACTAAATCAATGAGGCGGTTAATATTTGGTGAATATTAAAAACCTTTTGGTTTAATCCTTCGTAACAATTAAGTTTGCATTATCTGCTTCTGGTTTACGCTAGCGAATTGAAAACTCCACTAAATGCCCAAACAATAATAGCATAACATTTTCTTTCGCTATAGTTCTTGTTTTTATTTCAATTTATAGACAGCTTGCTAATTAGATAAGCGCAATATTTTCCGGATTTCTGTTATTGGTTTCGACAACTGTTGCGATGAGTCCATGACATTCGATTTTGATTGAATCGTGATCGATTAATATTGGTGTGAACATTGTAAAGCGAAATAAAAAACTATATATTCAGACGAACTGGCCGGCGGCGGCGGCGGTGAAGCCACCAGCGCATGATGTTGCCAATGCCAATAAAAATTGATTTTATTTTTCGTTATTGACACGTGCTGGCATAATTAAAAGTGGCAATTCCATTCCACTTTTAAAAGTGAAAAATATCTTCTCGTGATTTGAGTAGACACCTAGTTAATGTCGGCTCATGATTACCTGTCAACTATGTATACTTGTATAGGTACATAATTAATCATAATACTATGTATAACGTGACCCTGAACTTACTACAGCTCGAAAGGTCTATAATTACATGGTTCATTATATAATACTTATTACATATAATAGGTATATACCTACCTATTACATATTTATTTGGTGGATGAGCTAATATACCTAAAGTAAAACGACACTTTGATTTCTAGAGACTACTATTTTATTTTATTTTATTTGGGAAAAAAAACTATATTACATTACATATAGCACTTATTAGTATGGTATATAAAACAAAATCAATGTAATAACCACAATATTTTCCACGAATTAACAAAAAAGTATGCTATGTTGAGGACTCATCGGTAAGCTAGCTATTATACACATTCAAGGAAACAGTTTAGATCGTTACAAACTAGTAAACTAGTTAGTTACCACAAGATATATCCAAGTTGTTCAGTACATTAATAACCTTACTTCGAAAGGCATTTTTATTTAGCATATCATATCATATCATATCAATATCTATGAAATGTTAAATGTTCTACTAAAGTGGGTAACTTAATGACATAGGTACGAGAAAACGAAAACAAAGTCTTGAGCGAACTAAAATAATAAAGTAAAAGACTACAAGTAGGTACACACGGCTACACATCAAGCTATACATTCCCAGTTTACACTGACCTCTCATTGTAAGGAAATCCTATACAATGCGAGATCAGCTTATACTGGAAGTGCATAGCTTGATCTGTAGCCGTGCGTACCTGCCTAAATCAAAATGGTGAACGAAAAAAACTATTAAAAGGTTTTATTAATTTTTCTATTTTGAGTGACATAAACGCACGCAATTACAGCAATAGTGTGAAACTGTGAATTAATTACCACTAGCCGAACCAACACACCTATTTTTGTTGTAAATGAATACATTGTCAACATATTTTATGCAAAGTGAACTAAATACCTATATACTTATATTTACGGCTTATTAAAGCTGGTTAAAAAACTACTCAATCAAAGTTAATAAAGCTTTAATTATAGGACCACCATGAGAGCTTTCTCTACCAAATGAAATTTATTTTCATTTGGTAGAGAAAACTCTCATCTTTAAAATCGGTTCATAATCGGGGAAAACATGGCGTAAAAAACATACAAAAAAAATACAGTCAGAGGTTCTCAATGTGCACCACCGACTTTTCGTCGGTTCCCTTTTAATGTTATTAACTATCAATTTTATTAAACTTATATTAGGTTATTAAATTAATATTTACTAGATTTCAAAAACGAATTGACGCGGACGGGGTTGTTTTTGAATTCTCTTATGTAATTCATAATAAGAGAAGCATAACATGGCTACCTGCCGGCCTAGCATGACCACGATAGAAACGGGTTTTGTCTACATAGAAATAGACAAAGTGACAGATTGTAGAAACATTTCTACGTTTTATGAATGAAACGGTAGAAATGTTTCTACAATCTGTCACTTTGTCTATTTCTATGAAGACAAAACCCGTTTCTATCGTGGTCATGCTAGGCCGGCTGACGCAGGCGGGATTGATTTTGAAATCTCTCAGGTATTTAATAACATAAGTAAGCATAACATGGCTTTAACATGTTTTAAATATTAATCAACTATTTACATAGGCACTGTACTACATTTACGACTAATCATTGCAACATAATTACCAAGAAAGGATCAACGCATCACCATGGTGGATTCAATCATTTTATAGGGCACAGATCAACCCAACGCACAATGCCACCGACAGCAGAACTTTTGAGTATGGCATTTCAAACCATCAGGCAATGAGTTGCTCCCAATAATTTGAAGTCGGTTAAAAAACATCGACATTCAATCCTCATCGAGTAAGTACATACCGATAAGCAACTCTTCTTCGAAAACATTATTCAATTAACTATGTCGGCCATGCCCCGAGGTCATGCTATAAAAGCTCAAACCAGATTTCGGTATGACGTAAACTCTTTATGATTCTACGGCTTCTATAATTCTAATTGCTACGAATAAAAAATACAAATATAATACCTATTGCATTGTGTTACAATCTGGGTGTCTTCAAGTCGTGAGCGAATCGGTTTCTTCTAGGCAAGCGTACTCCAGCGTAGACTGTATCATCGCATTTCATCGGGCGAGATGGCGGTCAAACGCAAGCGTATTATTAAATAAAAAAAAAAACTAAATGGGTCACCCACAAGAGTACCGAGTATAGTAGTCACGGATAAGGTATCCCCGGAAAAAATAATTATAAAAAGTTGAAGTTTTAACTTTTTCCTTAAAAAAATGCAGGCTTAAATGAGGCTTGAATCCATAAAAGGACTTGATGGCTATATTTGCCGTAATGATATAGTAGATGAAGCTGCTGAAATGTTCTGTAGGTAGGTACTACAAACCAGAATTCAAAGAGTAATTTTCTGAAGCCTGCTAACGCTTTTGTGGTTTGGCGCCTGATGAGCCGGATATAGCGTTTCAAAGGTATCTCATAATACAAACATGGAACTGTTGTTGGGCGTGTGATTGATAATTGAATTAATGGTTAATTCCATCGGGTACCAATCGGCTCCCAAAGCAATTTGGTAAATCGGTGGACTGCCGCTGCCGACCGCTCCAAACCGATGAATGTTCTTGCACACTCATAAATTAGTTTGGCATGTGTTTTGGTTTGCGCCGAAATCAGCGATATGTGTGGTCACTCCATAGATAATATTGCATGAGTTCAACAACATTGATTAACAGGCTGGTCGTTTTTACGTCCATATTGTAAAATTGTGGTCTGAGTTTTCGTAGAACCTACTGATTTAGTGGAATAATAAAATGACATGACGTGTTTGTGATTTATATTTTAACGAACGAAAATACATTTCGGTGTTGTCATGTTGCAGCAATAGCCTGCTAACAAAATCACATGAAGTTCCCTATACCTACCTTTTTAATTGTTATTAATTAAATTTCAGCTACAATAAACAACACTTTTCCAAGTGTCCAACAAATACTTGAAAAGCTTTCCAAGAAGTTTGATTCATAGTTGAGTCTGATTATTTGTGACCTGATATAAGTAACAAGGTGAGTGCATCTCCCGGGGCTGATGCCCTAAGGACAGAAACCCATTAGATACCTACCTATATAAATACTGTTGTATGTATTGCGCCCGGAGTCCGCTTGGGGTTGAGTCTGAGTATTGGCCAGACAGATTTGACTTTGCACATAGCCCCTGGGCATCGCATCGTTAGCAAAGATCGAATTATTAGCAGGCTTCGCCCGGTTTATGATGGACAGAGTAAGTATAGTGAATTACGATAGGCGACGTAGAATATATACAGGGTGCCCGTGGAAGTATGGATCAAATCGAATAGGGGCGAAGGCGATTGGTCATAACTTTGGAACAGTCAATAATGACATTACATTCTCAGGGTTAAAAAGTTTGGAAATTACCTTAATTTCCAAACTTTTTAACACTGAGAATGTAATGTCATTTTTGACTGTTCAAAAGTTATGACCAATTTTTGTTTTTCAATCACTTCGCATAGTGCGCAGAGAAAAAACTCAGAGCTTTAGGACGCAGAAAAGTGTGGTAAAACTGTTACGCAGCTAGAAAACATGTGTTCCATAAAAAAAAAAAAACATTTACTGCAAAGGCTTCGGTCTGGCAAAAAAATACAATTTTCAAGCAATTTTCATAAGAGAAAGTTACACTAGCGAAAGTATAAGAAAACCACGAATTAGAAAAACTTGCCTAAGTAAAAAAAAAAAAAAATGAAACATTTTGGAAATGACCTTACCCTATTGTATTCGATTTTGATACATAGGTACTTGCTGGGTCACTCTGTATATTTTTTTTATTTGTGAAGTTTGCCTAACTTTTCAACTGGTCATTGCTCAGTTAGCTAGCTTATCATCTGCTCTGCTGATCCTGCAAAGTTCACCCATGAAATATTATGCATATGAATGGGCCTACTAACGTTACCTACGTGTCTATATATAGGTAATTCAAGTGGAAGTGTCCCATTTGCGAGTACCCTTATTTCTAGGAATAAAGAAAACAAAAGCTATAGATTTCTTCGTGTTCACAAAGCTCAAAAAGCTGCTTAGAAAACTAACTAGAGCGTTTTACATACCTACTTATAAAAAAATCACTTCGTACTCAAAAAATCTCTACATTTTCTCTTACTCCTCCTCCTACTAATTATTATAAACGTGAAAGTTTGTGAGGATGTAAAGATGTATGGATGGATGGATGTATGAATGTTTGTTACTCTTTCACGTAAAAACGACTGAACGGATTGTGATGAAACTTTACAGTATTAAAGCTTATACATCAGAATAACATATAGGCTACTTTTTATCCCAAAAACGCGGGTGAAGCCGCGGGCGGAAGCTAGTTAACTATATTTTACTTAAATGTCCCAAAATAGTACGTACCCAAGTTGTTTGACCCTGTGAAAGCTTATTAAGGACCTCAATAATTATAAAATGTTTCCTGCTCAATAAGACTCCCAGCGCGTCCTGTGACCCAAAAAGACAATACCGAAATGTCCCTCGCTGAGTGTCCTCAATATAATTATGTGGAGCAGTTATGGGACCTTCCTATTATAATATTACTGTACAGTGTATACTTGCTTATTTTTATGTCGGCCTCCTTTAGCTTCCATTTAGTACCTAACCCTCCACTTCAACTCATTTCATATTGTTCGTTGTGGTAAAACCCATTGCCTTTTAAACCGACCTTTAGTAAAAATAAATACAGTAGAAAAAATAACTAAGTACATACTTTCACGAATAAAGTGTAAGTGTTCTAACTACACAAGTATATCCGACCGACCTTTTGGTTGTGTTGTGTTTACCGCTAAGTCCGGGGCTAAGCTTAACCACCTTAAGGCTAATACCGGGATTTCCTTATCCCGTTGGCCCGTGGTCAGTTTGGCCGACGCCTTAACATCAATTAGCACTGTGTCTTGGACTTAGCTATCTTAACTGAGCCAACGCTTTGTTTAGATAAAATAAAAAGGCTTTTTATCTTTTTATGTACCAGGCAGTCCGCGTTCGCAGAAATAGAAAAAATAATTATCTTATTTAATTATCTTGCATACATTTACCTACTTACTAGCTCCGGAGTGGCAGAAATAACTAAGCTAAATATCACTTTTTTGTCCTATTTTGTTATAAACAAATATTGTGTAAGTAGATACAAATTATTATTTAATGTTTATTTAAAAGGACAGGCTGAATCATAGCTGATCTTCATTAACGAAACAAAAGGAATAACAAAAAATCTTTTAGTCGTTGTTCTTTTGTTTGTTTCGAGTTGGCGTGGGAGAAATATTGAAGTAATGAGTTGTCTAAAGATTTTAGAGATATTTATCCAACCATCACTAATTATATTAGGTACCGTACCTATTATTTTGAATACTTGGGATAAAAGGATCTACCTACTTACCTAGTCTACAACATTTAAAGTATAAAAAAAATTTGTGCGTGTATTAAATCAGTTCACTCTATGTCAACTTAGATAACGAGAATTTTAATAAAAAATCGAATTGTTACAAATAACTTGACAATATAATTCTCATAGGTATCTTATTAACTTCCAGATAGACTATACACACAAGGGCGGAACCAGGGGGGTCTAGGAGTAATCACATCCCCTGGGGTGGGCCTAGCTCGACCACTGATAATATTTCTAATCTGAAAAAAATACTTACGTACGTATACGTAGTAAAATACAGATACTGACCCCCCTGACTCGATGGCTGGACCCGCTACTGTATGTAGATACACAGAGTCACAACAGAGTCACAGAGAGTGTGGAGTCTAAGGCATCTCCCACATTGAGCGTGCGCGTTCCTCCGGTGTGAATGACGCGAACGTTCACGTGAATGAACGTGCGTTCACGTATGCGGCGTTCGTGTCGTTCACACGCTGGAGGAACGCGCACGCCCAATGTGGGGGAGGCGTAAAGGCGTGTTTTGTTTTACGATTTTCTATTATTTTAAGATTTTGTGTTAAAAGCGTACATATTATAAATATCGTAATGTTATCCATTTTTAGGGTTTTTTTTAGGGTTTGTATGTGCGCGATTTTCTTAAAAACTACGGATTCGATTTGGATGGGGTTTTTACTAACGTAATCTACATACTTTCAGGAAGGTTTTAGTATATAATACATTATGTAATCATTCCTATGTACAAAGTTACATGCATAAATGTACACACTCCGTAGAAGATTTACTGTTGAACGAATTCGTGAAACTAATCTAACACGGGATAAAGTACTAAAAAGGGAAAAATAAAAAACTTTTTTAACAAAAAATAACCGACTTCAAAAATCCACTACAAAGAAAATAATAATTTTGGTTTCGGAAGTCGGTGGCTTTGGTTTTTGTTTGCTATTCTTTGCCACCGACTTCCGAAACCAAAATTATTATTTTCTTTGTAGTGGATTTTTGAAGTCGGTTATTTTTTGTTAAAAAAGTTTTTTTTTACTTTATACGTCTAAATATGATACGGAACCCTCGGTGCGCGAGTACGACTCGCACTTGGCCGGTTTTTCTTTATTGCTTGTCAAATAGCTATTTGGCAAGTCGGTAGGTACCTAATTTACTTGATTTTGGTATAATTTTATCATCCTTATTAGGGGGATTTTACACTGTCAAATATCTAGGATCATATATTTTATCCTTATAATAATAAAAAAGGATAATAAGCGTAATTACAAAACCCCGTTGATTTCGTCCAGATGCCTGACCGAATTACTCTGGCTTTTGTAGTTAGCAAATACACTATGAACTCCAGAGCGTTTTGGTCAAGTCGTGGGCTAAAGCTAAGTCATATATCTATTTAGATCTATGATCCTAGATATATGACAGTGTAATATCCCCCTTAGGCTATTCTTGCTTTTACTACGTTTTTATTAACTTGCTTTCGTGTCTGTCTTTTAAATGAGGTTTAATTTTAATTTTAATTAAAGTCTACCTCCCAAATATACACAACTCAGCATAGTCAAACAACAACACCAAACCACAACAAAAATACTGCCAGCAAAATTTCATGACATTTCAGTTCAAAAACTCCTGGGAGAAACTATAAAGGTCATCATCCGCCTAGCATTTTTGACTTTCAGTCCAACCAGATGAGGCTGAGTATCAGTATTTAACATGGAGAGACTGCCATCAGAGTGCTTAGTGGGAGTTTTTCTAACATATTCGATCGCGAGAACGTTAACAAGGTCATAGTCAACCAATGTCAAAAACAGTCGCTAACGAACTTGATAATTAGTAGTTCCAATCACTTCGCGAGATGTTTACTCGATTAACGCGTTGGTTTGCAACTCGCAATAGGTACTCTGGCCTGCACAACCCAACTACTGGGTAACACCGGTATTCAAGGCTTAGATCAGCTGTCAGACTTTTGGGCTAATACCCGTAATGACTGTCGATATTCGTATGACAACCGGGACCGACTATTTAACGTGCTCTTCGAGGCATGGAGGGGTCTCGACGTGTAATATGGTCGCCCGTCTATAGACTAACCGCGGCAAGCGCAACTTAACCTCGCAGATCGATCGATCAGCGTGGCTGTTTCTTAGCCACGAGCCCCTCCACGAGAAATTAAAGGTAACGTCAGTAATATACATTATCCTTTAACGATCAATGGGCTAACATCATGCTTTCCAAACCTATGCACAGCGAATGCAGTTTTGACGTCAACGTAAGTTTTGATTTGTGTTTAGCGACATGCGAATGAACAAACAAGACATTTTAAGTAAAAAACTATGATCTGTCTAATATACTTAGATAGCTAGTTTTCTTAAAGCTTTTGAAAGAACTTTGCAAGCTTTACCAATTTAATAATACCTATTTTTAATTCACCCAGCAAATTAAAAGAGCTAGAGGCTAGAAAAAACTTTCGTGATTGGCGGTTTCCAAAACTTGATTGCAGATACACAAATAGCAGGGCTCGAACTTATAGTGAGTCAATATTGAACCTTTTCGGGCTTCTCGGTGGCGTGCAGGAGGCCGTTAGCATGTATAATCGCCCTTGTACGTTTTAAATACTCCCTCCTTGCTCATTATTTAGCTCGTTTATTATTACTAACTACGTCCGTTTACCTACACGGAATGATGTTCACACTTAGTCAATTTTTAGGGTTACCTTAAAAGGAAAACCGGAACTCTAAGATTACTCCCGTGTTCGCCCGTCTGCCTCAAAGGTTTTTCTCGAAAACTAAGTAATGTAGAAACTTAGGCATAATGATAGATCTTGACGACGTGCCCATAATAATATATTGCTCATCAATAATTGGGTAAAAAAAAATAGATTAATATGGGGGGTGAGTTTGGAATCAATAAAAAAGTTTAAACTAACATTATTAGTGTGTAGGGTTATGGGGGTATCATTTAAAAGAACTAACCACAAGAATTCTAAAAACATATTTTTTTACGATTATAAGCTCAATGGTCTGAACGATATAAGTAGCTAAAAATGTGCAAAAACCTTTCCCTCAGTTCTCCTAGGTTTCTAAAGCTAAAAAGGTTTTAATAGAGTTAATAAATATCAAGCCACAGATTACAGGAAAACTGCAGGTTTCTTCGACATAGTGTAATAGTTGACAGAAAAAAAAGCATTTTTAATAAAAGTAGGTAAAAACTTATGATGGCTTTTTTATACGGAACCCTAATAGCGAGCCTGACTCGCTTTTGACCAGTCTTTTATATAATTATTTGGCAGATGCTTTCTGTTGTAATCACAAACAGAGGAATAGCAATTTCTATAATTGTGTGAACGCATGTATCGGAATTACAAAACTTCCAGCAAACGAATTAACATTTGAGACATTTCATACAAACGCGCTTTGATATTGAACACACAATGACTGGAACCAGAAAATTGCAAATGCTGAATATAAAATCGGGAAAATATTTTTGTTTCGGCGTTTCCTGATTCCTCACGTTTTACCTCTACCCAAGTAATTCGGTTTTTAGATTCCTCTATCAATTTAATTTATTATCATACATACGAAAAAGCACTATGTACCTACCTATAACAAAACCTTCCGACTGTCTCTTTACTTATAGTTCTGTTATAAAACTACCTACTTTAATTAAAATGGGTCGTTCGCTTCCGACGCAGTCCACAGCGCATTATAGATATAAGTGCGTACCTTATTACCTACTTATCTATACTCTATACTAATATTATAAAGAGGAATGATTTTTTTGTTTGTTTGTTTGTACCGAATACGCTCCGAAACTACCTACTGGACCGATTTTAAAAATTCTTTCACTAATAGAAAGCTACGTTATCACTGAGTAACATAGGCTATTTTTATCCCGAAAAAATGCACAGTTCCTGTGGGACACGCGAACGAAGTCGCGGGCGAAGTGCTAGTTATTTATATCCTGCGTCCATCAGAGGACTAATAATGAAAGTTCTGTCATTCTGATTAACTGTTGTGGTGAGGAAATGTAAATACTAACAGAGCTATCTGTTGTTTGCGTTCCAAATATTGTTCGATTGTGACATTATCTAATAGGTATGTCTATATTTATGAACACCTTATTTATTTGTTGAGAGGCGTTAATTACATGGAACACGTAAAGTGAGATAAGATATTATAGCCCAATTTAAGGTTTTTTTTATTAGTAACAATAAAAAAAACCATGAATTTGGCTATAATAGATATCTATTTAATTTACTATAATATATATTTACTTGAACATTAATTTAGTAATAAACTTTGTACAGCTAATGGTATACCGTACTGAATAAGTGAATACAGAGTGTATGAAAGAGAAGGTCCTAAACAAAGTTGCGTTATTGGATTTGGAAGATTTTCAGAGAGTAAATATGAAATTATAATCGTAACAAGGTATCACAGGCTTGTACGAAAAATTCGGATAGAAGAGTTAAATGAAGGTACCTATGAGTCGAATTTCAAACCAATACTGGTTCTCGATATAAGTACTATAGCACTCTATAAGTCACCTCATAAAACCTCTACAGTACCTAGTTTTTGCACTGGTCTAAGCGCAGGTCGACACCTTCACTACAGTTTAAACCTAGCATAAACCACTACGACAGCAGATTATGTCGTTTATAGATAATCGGGCGTGTCAGGCAGAAATACATTAAACCGCCGTAAGGGATCCATTTTCACGTTATTGACACGGAACCCTATAAAACGTGCGCGGTTAAGGCTTCAGATCTGTAAAGCTAAGCCACAAAGAGAGAGCAATCCTTTCTTAATGGAACGTTAAAAACACGAGGCTACGATTGTCACGGCGAGTTTTTGCTACGCTGCGCTGTTCAGTCACGCAGCGGTCACACTTAGGTAGGTATATATACTACCTCCGATATAAAAACCAATGTCTCTGGGTTCCTTTATAAATTCTGAAGCTTCGGGATCCCACTTTTTGTTTTGTTATGGATCACTTCCCTAGACTTTGTTTTTAATCGATCAATCGAGGATACCGGTCTAATACGCAGTACGCAGTCACTCATGATTTATGAAGTTTCTTTATACTGAAATGTTGTAAACATGAGTTCTAAGAGATGAATTAGAATAATGTAAAACGATTTTGCGCGACTACCGACAAGGTTACAAATATGATACAGTTATTCTCATTCATTATATAAGTTGTGAACAATTTATATTACATTAAAGTGACTGAAAATTTACTAATAGTAACAGACCGTTGGTGCCAGGTTCAATTTTGGAAATCAAATTATCGCAGATGTGAAAACAAAACCGGCCCAATTTTCTGGTTTCCACACGATATAGTTAGTTCTTTATTTTTATAATAGGCTTGTGTTACCTAGTTGAAATTAGATATGTAGGCAGAGAAAGGCAACATGTCGATTCGGTCTGTTGGCGTCCGCGTAGTACCTACACCCAGTGAAAGATTACTCACCGTGACAAGTGACTGCATCTGATCCCAGCCGAGTTCATTACCGAGTCACCGAAGTCGATGTGACCACTTCATTTGAATACTGTTTGGTAGTGGCAAGCCAACGTTTTACCTCGGATAAACTAAACGGAGTTCAAAGTAACTTTGTTATTTTGGCGCTAATTAATGTTATGAAACTATTGAAATTAAGGTATCGTTTGACCTTAATTATGATACCTACACAAGTTATACTATTTGGTAAAACAGACAATTTAATGCTGGCGTTGGATTAGCGACGACGCTCTACGCACGTATGTCTGTATCTTGTTGCAACTAGGAAACCCTGCTCCAAATATATTGATTTTATAACAAAAACGAGGGGATGGTTGCACGCGGGGTGAACGCCCCTGTCACTGCAGATTCACCCCGCCATATTGGTTGGGGTTCCCGCGTCACTAATGGAGTAGCGACGGCTAAAATATGAGCCTGTGTTCCCTCTCCATACGTTGAAAAAGATGCCGACTCAGACAAATCATTTCGGGAATTAATTCTATTACGCATTTTGGCAGATGGTACCCGCAACTTTTATTTCATTTTTCCATATTATCTTTTGTGGATTACGTTATACTCGCTTGTTACTGTTATACCGATACGAAATATTTTCGACTTCCACTTCTAAAGATCACAAATAGAATGAACTAGGCAACTTCTTTATGAAACGTACAGACTAACGAATTCACGTAAATCTAAAAATAGTGTTTTATAGCAAGCATACTAACTACGAAATATATAACGCATAATAGGTACTTAAGTCCAAATAAGCCTTGCGAGAAAGAGTGGTGACTTGAGGTATTTAGAAATATAGGTACCTACACCGTGTCATTAAAATCACTGTTTTTATAGAGCAAAAATTTGAACAAAAAATACACGTCCTTGATTTTTGGTGGTACTAATACTAACCGCGCTGCCTGTCGTTGGCTAATGATATTTGCATTTCGGCCCGCATTTGCCAGACGTCCTTGTTAGTCCACGTGGACTCCTCTTATCTCTTTTGAATGCTGTATCGCAACCGCGGTGAGTGAACTTTTATGTTACGGTGAATGTTTAGCAACATAAGACTTATTCGAAAACGCCTAATAGTTTTTTTTTTAATAAGTTGATATTATAGAACGGTAGTAGATTATAGTCTGAACAACGTTTGATCCACAAAAATAGTGAAATAAATGTCACGGTCTATTTATGGACCTTAAGCAGTGTCTCATGAAAATATGATATAACAGTTCAGTGAGATCAGATTCCCAGAAAAATCATAATAGATATACACGGCGAAATTTTAGCGGTTGTTTTACGGAAGCGAAATGATTTTGTCTTGGCAGTACATTCGATTGATATATAAAAAAAAAAATAGAATCAAAAAATGGCAGAATGGTGTGATGAGAATGATGTGAAAAACAAAATCTCAAACCAATAGTAGGTAACGATAGCTACGCAAGCGCGGCGACGACGCGAGCGGCCGCGGCCGGGCGGGGCGCGCCCGCGCGGTCATTGCCCTCCGTGTTTATCAATCAGCTGATAACTATTCCCGAGTTATTGATAGACAAATTATTGAACACGTGAACACGAAACTAAAAAAACAAGATTACTAGGTAGGTAGGCACCTATCTTAGAAAACGATATTTTCTGAATTAGATACCTATTAAAGTATTTAAGGCGTAGGTATCCAAAAAAATGGAATAAACTTATTTACAATGATTTTAATTACTTACCTACTTTTAAATGTTCGGTACTTAATACAAAGGTACAAGTAGGTACTTACGTTTAGGCCCGGTAACAGAGTAATTTTTCGAATTGCAAGCCACTGCGTTCCATACACAATAACACAATCGAGCACGTTTTATTTGATTTACTTTACGAAAATGATAGGTACTTAAGCAGTCTTTCATTGTTGAGCACTTTCCAAACGTAGTAGGTATTGACTTACGTCAAACCCAGCCATCACAGCCATACACATAGGTAGGTACTTCGACGAGGATCCCGTTTGAAGTACCTACTTGTGGATTTCCTCGCCGAACTCGCGCAAATGAACGGCTGATCGACTTCTGGTACATACACTGTAACTCCCCATGATCGAGTAGCACTGTGTCGCCGCTACGATCGTCCGGGCCTGCGGGACTTGGGGGTTCAGAACACTGCGAAGATTGAGCGACTCCAAGTGTTGCGGCTCCGCGTAACGGCAGCATGGGAGTCATAATTCACCCTAGCGTAGTTGCACCATAGCGAGGTACTCTAAATTGGAGAAACTGTAATGACGATCCATTATTTCAATGTTATCTCACTTCACTACGCGTAGGTAGGTACCTACGACATCGCGTGATGTTCGCGGCATCAACTTCGCGGCGCAACTGAGCCGCTGGCCGCTGAGTGCGCGCGGCATCTTTTGTTTTAATTATACGACTCGCTAAAGGAGTGCGGGGCAGGGGGGGGTTCATCGGTAGGCACTCGCTACGGGCGATCAGGCTAGTTTATGCCGTATCACCATGCGCGAGAGCTTATTTTGCTCTGCACATTTGTGAGGCGGCTTTCGTATTTGGTGATCTTTGTCGGCACCGCGTGAGCGACGGCGTGCTCTTTGACTAGATAATGATACCTACGTTAGATCTAGTGAGTTACTATTGTTTTTCACGCTTTCGAGTCTATGAATATTTTTTTTGATTATTTGAAAAAAAAAACATATTATTTTTTAAATTGAACTCTATGTTTCGATAGTACTACTGATGGCAAATCGTTCTGCTGCCGGAGAACAACCACTCAAATTTCACCGTGTATATAGTAGCTTGAGATATGAAGTACCTTCGTTTCCATTTTTTTCGAATCTTGTTTAATTGCAATACATAGAGAGTTGATTTGAATATCAACCAATTTTATATTGGTCATTTAAACGTAAATTCAGTTAGTGTAAATAATTTGTATAAATAATTTTGGTTCTGTAATTAAAGCTGTCTTCAGACTACGCTATACTATATAGTATAGCGTATATAGTATAGTATAGCGGACCGACACTGAAATTTGAAAAAAAAATCAGCTGTTCCATCCATTTTGATCGTGTTGTAGTGCACTTTTGTCGGTCCCATAATAAAAGTTGATCATATTCATGAGTACTTTCACCTCCGAAAATATCCGCACTGGTTTTAATAATTTTACCCTGTATAGTATAGCACAGTGTCAACGTGTCCATAACAATGTATGGTGCGCGATATTGTCGTGCTATGAGCTATATGATATAATGCTATATACTCGTAGTATAGCGTAGTCTGAAATGAGCATAAGGTTTATTGAATTCGCATATAAAATAATACAAATAATATTTACATGAAACAGTCCTACATTGTAGAAACTAGCTTTTGTAGAAGTGTACCTACCTACTTGTCTAGTTTGTAATTCTTCTGTAACTTTTTGTCACCGAAAATGGTATACAAAAAACTTTCACGATAAACCGTTGAGTTTCTAAGCCAACACTAAAATATAAATAAAAACCAACTTTGCTATAAGAAGTTTTACATTATATACTTACTTTTTATTATCTTTTATATTATGTACAAAAGATATAAGTAACCAGGCGGCTAGCTTCAACTTCTTTTAACCCATGTTGTGCGTGTGATAAGTGGACTAGACAAGTCTTTGCCCTTGCATGTCTGAGTATATCTTAATTTTTAAAAGTTATACCATTCACAATAACAAAGAATATTGCCTCCGTAATCCAAAAGTTTTTTTTTATCATCGTAACTGAATATAATCATAAACTGAATACAATAAAAAAAAAAAACCGGCCAAGTGCGAGTCGTACTCGCGCACCGAGGGTTCCGTATCATTTTTAGACGTATAAAGTGAAAAAATCCGGACCGCATAACTAAGTTTGTTTGTGAAGGAATTTTGATGATTTTGAAAAAACTGTACTAGTTAGGAACATCGTTTTATTTTTGGTGTCATATTTGGGTCAATTCCTATCAACTCTAATTATTTCAGATTTTTCGCCCCGCAAACTTCGGAGATAAGGGGGGGGGGAATGGTATTTTTTTGGACATTTTTCATCATATGTCGAAAACTGTGAGACATAAAATAAAATAAAAATATATTTTAAAATGTGCAGATCAAGCCCTTTCATATGATATGTCACTTGACCTAGTAACCCCACTTTGAAATTTCGGAACCCCACTCCGGCCCCTTTTGCAATGAAAATATAAATATTTTTGGACTTTTTTCATTTGCAATAAAGTTGAATAAGCATTCTTTATAACTGTTCCAAATTTCAAGTCGATAGCATAAGTAGTTGCTGAAATAAGCAGGTGTGACAGACAGACAGACAGACAGACAGACAGACAGACAGACAGACAGACAGACAGACAGACAGATTTTTTACCATTTTGGTACGGAACCCTAAAAACATCAGAACAAATGTAACATTAAAATAACAAACTCTTGACCATTATAATATTATAAATCATCATCATATCAATCATAGAAATATTGATGAAAAGAATTGCAGTGTATCAAATAATTTTGTGCCAAATAGATGTTATTATAAAAGTAACAGTGTTAACAAACTTACAGTCCGCACGATTTAACTTTGCCAGGCTGAAGTTGACACATCAAGACATTCGCTAAGAAAACCGTTAATTAAAAGCTGGCAATAAAAAATATACTTTTTCAGTTATTTCTTGATTTATGTAGTAATTAGAAATTAAAATTAGCAGCCACTCGTGACTAACTTCTGCCCGGCCAAATAAGGTCGTGCAGACTGTTATTATGTCTCTGCTCGTACCAGATGCTACGAGTGCTACGACGCTACGCTATGCGTAGGTAAGTTTTGATAAAATTTATTTATTATGATGATTTACTCTTGAAACATGCACCTATAATATTGTTAAGGCTTAATTTGATAGCTGCGTGAGAGTAAACAGCATTTTTCAGTTATTTCTCCATATCAATCATCACGCTATATCGCGTGAAGGTAGGCACTAGGCAGAAGTGTTCTTCGTATAGTTTATGACAGTATTTATATCAAAAAAGGCAACGGAATCTCTAAGGGACTATTTCAGTAACACGAAACTAGAAAATCCGGTTCATCAATTCCTGAAACGTGCTCAGGATTACCTCATTCACGCCTAATTTCGTTGACCCCTTTTCATATTATCTAGGGAAGTATATTAGGTGCGCTCCATGACATAGGTATTTACCTAGCCGTTCCGATAAGAATACGTTGCTTGGACGTATTTGTCCAGGAATTTCGTATAAAGCAGACATCGACCGTTTGAAGTGATACGATGCAATGCAGGGTACGGTCAAAATGTCAGCAGTATCGTCAAAGTAGGTAAGTATTATGGTAAAAGTAAGTAAACATAATGTTACCTATTTCATAATAATATCACCCACCACGTGGGTAGACATCGCAGCTATGAATGTAATGAATGATCAATCGGGTAAGTAGAGAATCGGGTAAGTGATTTTATATAAAAAACTATGTAATAGAAACACACTTATCGTATGCAACGATGCAAATGATAAGTGTGTTTCTATTGCATAGTTTTTCATATAAAATCAAGAGTCCAGATACCATAGTGCGTTGCATAATTATGTTGCGCACGTGGGATCAGTTTGTCTCTACCTTCTTAATACTGCTTTGTATGGGCGATGGACGAAAATGTATAGATCGACCACCCTTTGTTGCATCCCCGTGTAAAATATAACCCAGAAAGCAGGTATCACGCTAGATTGTGTGCAAGTACTAACCATAAACGCCAAGCCTGAATAGTGCATCATATTTTGTAGATCGCTTCTATATAATGTAATAGGTGTCCGCTTTACGTAGAAATGAGATCTACGCCATTGTGAATCGGACATTCAAGGAGATTTTAACGAGAAACTGTAACCATATTACAGCTTGCGGCGAGGGGAGGTGTTAAATCTTTGCAGGTCGTAGTGACCAATGGCCTTTTATGACCCCTCTTTGTCTAATTACAACATCCGTATAGCCTTTTCACTACTATGTTGAAGTTAGTTTATTTTCTATGAAATGACTGCCATCTAACCAAAGGGCACTGGCAGACGCCCATAGAACGCTGGGCTTCAGATTGTGTAGGTCGGTACAGATATGAAATTATTTTGGTGTGATCGAGTATTTCAGGAGTATTTAAATTCATTTTTTATTTTTTTTTGTACTTAATTGGGTTAAAGAGAAATCTTCGTATTTGTGACAATGAGGTTAAGTATGGTGTGAATGATCCAATGAAGTACAGCCCGACTAATGAGTTCTCAATTCAAAGGTTTTAGTTGCTGTCGACATGATACTCTATGGAGGCACGAGCCAGGGCGCGTGCACCCGTTCTTGTTTTATTGTTTTTTTCAAAATGTCAACGCCATAATCATTTTATTTCTTATTTATTTCGATTTTTTATTTCAATTCCTAATCTCTAAGATAAATTAGGTAAAGAACAATTAAAATATATTTTTATTTTTGGTTAAGCTTTTATTACTGTACCAGATCAAGCCCAAAACTGCCGACGTCCTTTCGGGCAATACTCTACTTACTGTATAAGTTTAATAGGTATTATAGTACATATGTACATAAGGTAAAACCAGTTGCCAGACTTTGAGCTTCTGACTCTTAGTAACGACTGTCTTAAATAGCTATAGGTATACCTAATAATTATGTAGGTACTCTCTAAGAGACGGAGGGGAGGAGTCACGAATTAGATCATGCAGATCTGAAGCACATTACATTATATTCCTAATGAATAATTTCCTATATACAACGTAGTCGCTAAAATACTTCTCTGAAGTAGCTTTATACTCATGAAAGTTGGGCCTCGGATTTGCCGACATACTTTCGTCCGTAGTTTGGACACTTTTACAAGTGAAGAGAATTGTGATCGTGTAACCAGTTACAACTGTTACAATTGGAAATGTATGTAGGTAAAGTCTCAAAGTTAATAGAGGCCGTGTGATTTGTACGTGGGGTGGCCGTCCCGTCCGTTACCACGCACGTTTCTGGCACCCTGGCAACGCTCCCCTCACGACTCCGCACTTCCTTATACCCCGGGTACCTTGGCACCCCGGCCCTGCTCCCGCAACTGCGATAACTTTGATAGCTGACGGCCGGGAATTGGACACCGACTGATTGTGTTTACTACCTACAGAACATTACGTAAACGGTGTTCGTCCGCCCGTCTTTCCTGTATGACTGTACCGGCGCCAGACTGAATATCGATCGACTGTTGTTGTAGGTAGGTACTTAAAAAACATATAGGTGAGAACCTGACGTACAATGAAAACAAAACGAATGCCCATTCATATATTGTACAGTAACAACAATAGAAAACGTGTATGAATGACAAACATATTTCTCTCTTCTTGTATAAATATACACACACATGGGCGGTGATATCATAAAAAATAGCATCAAACAGTTCCTATTTTGGTATCGAACGGCTTTGGATAATCACAACTAAAGGACATCAATAGCACGGGACTATGTTTAGAAAATCATTCTAAGATTAAATTCGGATCCGTCCGACCACAAATCAGTAACGACTCCTTATTTATTAGGGTAGAAATAAAATATAGCATCAACTTTTCATGTAACATGCTCAAATGGGAGGTTTGGTTACAAAGTTTGGTCGAGGAAAACGTCTCGACTCCACCTAATAAAAGAATAAATGTATTTTGTTAGGAAAATGGACAAGATTAAAGCGTGATATAAAATAAGATGCGAAAGTGTCCCCCCCAGAGCTCTGACATGGCTTCATTGATCTATCGGTTGTGTACCTATAAGAGTAAGTAGAAGTTATATTATAAAGTTGTGCTATTTCAGTATAGTATACTTATATCTATTTATATCTATATGGTAATGTGTTTAGGTTCCAGCTATATAGGTAGCCGCTGTTATCGTTAAGCAATTGATAAATTTTGTATAGGTACCTATTATAGAAATTCTAATAACACTGTGGACGTATTTGGAACTACGCAATTAGCAAGCATGAACGTTTGACGACTCTCTTATCGATATTTTGAAAAATATAATACATAGTATCTATCGAGTAAAATGTAAGCTAGCTTTCGAAAATACGTAACGATAACTTAATTTAGATCCATACGTTCGTCAGGTCCTGGATTTCCAGGCAGATCTAATTGTATTTACCCGACTGCCCCAGACTTCTTTTGGGGCAGTCGGGTAAATACAATTAGAACTAATGTTCGTAATGTTTTTCGAGTGTTTGTATGTACATACAGTACGGAAGTATATAATGTCTATTTCTTTGGCATGATTTGGCAGGATTTCAACACAATTCTCGTATTAAGAGGTGTCGCTATATTCGTCTTCATTGTGGGAGTTACTTATGATACAACATATTTAAATATTACGCAGTCGATTTTTTTTAATTAATTTGTAAATCTTGTAGGTATTCGTTCCCTTTGCTTGAGTTCCACGCATACTTACGTGGGTGGTGAAGGCATTTATGGCGATGGGTCATAATCTCTTATGTGGACCATACAACACACTGATATTATACGTACGTAAATTATATAGTTTATCTACGTAAATGATGTCATTAGTGAACAAAACTATATTTATAAAAAATGGAACGTCCATCAGATAGGTAGCGGTATATTATCTAAAATATTTTATCAAACCTTTTTATAGAACTTATTTATTATCAGAATGTTGTAGTAAAACAACCTCAATGAACATACGTATGACCAACACAACTATAAATAGAGTTCGACTGCAAAAAATGGCAAAGGAAATGATCCTACTTATCTTCCGAATGGTCTTTTAAGTATCCACATTCGTTTTACATAAAGACGAATTTAGCAGAATAAGTAGGACATGGGTACAGTGGGATAAAAGTACAAGTCGAGTGCAGGCGTTCAGTGAAACGTTTCATATGTAAATGGCCCCGTAATCTGTAGGAGGCTCCCGGCGAACAGACATCTATCGCCGGGGATCGGACTCAACTGGAAAACTTTTCGTCTCTGATATGTATTCTCCAGTAAACTGGAAAGTTTGTCACCGTTTTATGTACAGACGAACTAGCAACGATACATTTGCAAGTACTCGGCTGTGAGCGAAGGGTTTTCATGTCTTCTTTATATCTTTTTTTCTATTTAAAAATATCTCTGGCTGCATACTCGGTGCACTAACGGTGTATCAGATAATAATTTTCCCCGCGTTCTATTCTCTTAGCTTTGTTTTATATTTTCAGCACTATTCAAAATGCTATCTAGAAATTGTTTTTCATCCTATATTTATTAGGAAATATTATTTATGGACTTAAATAATAAAAACTTCGGTGTAATAGTATCCTTATCATAAAAAGATTTAAACATGGGTATTTTTTGTTCTCCATCGGTTATAAATGTTATAATTTTATTAAAACTCGTTCGTTTTAATCATTGAGGCATACTTTGTTGCTATAACTTCTTCATCTTGAAGTAATAAGTTACAAGTATTCTAGGTTATTAATTTATAACTTGAAGATAATCTATGTCTTAAACATTTTGTTTATTCAATACTAGCCTGTTCCCCACGGTTTCACCCCCGTTGCACGGCTCCAAAGGGTCATAGCGTGATGTTAAATAGCCAATACTATTCCTCATAAATTTGGCTATCATAGTACTATCTGGATATCGTAGTTCCAGAGATTAGCGCGTCCAAACAAACAAATAAACCCTTCAGCTTTATAATATTAGTATAGATAGTCATTTTGTTTAGATGTTATGCAAACCACTTCCTTGTTACTTACACATATATGAGTGACTAATTTGTCAGGTTGCACGTTATGACCTAGACAGAATATCTTGAGTCATCCAGATGGTATTTTATTGAGTAAGCCGACTAAAACGTCTTATTAGTCACATTATATTTCTTAACTCTTGAATAATATTTCGCTACATCTTAGTCATAAACATCTGAAAACATGAGTGTCTTAGGTATTTACGGTGTTTAAGGATGATCTCTTTGTACACAAATGAAATTAAGAAGTACAATTTGTTTGTTCGTTAAGGGTAATCTTGAAACCACTGCTCGAATAAAAAAACCTGGCATTGGTCAGTAGCCTGGACATTCAAGATGAACAATGAACATAGGCTATATTTAATGCGGTTGTGATAGAATTGGTTACCAGATTTTGTGACCGTAAATACTAATATTATAAATGCGAAAGTGTGTTTGTTGGTTTGTCCTTCTTACACGTAGCAACAGATCACCATGTTTTTAGGGTTCCGTACCAAAATGGTAAAAAAGGAGCCCTTATGGTGCGACTTCGTCTGTCTGTCTGTCTGTCACACCTGCTTATTTCAGCAACTACTAATGCTATCGACTTGAAATTTGGAACAGTTATAAAAAATGCTTGCCCAACTTTATTGCAAATGAAAAATGTCAAAAAATATTTTTATTTTCATTGCAAAAGGGGCCGCAATGAGGGTCCAAAATTTTAAAGTGGGGTTTCTAGGTCAAAAGGCATATCATATAAAAGGGCTTAATCTGCACATTTCAAAATATATTTTCATTTTATTTTATGTCTCACAGTTTTCGACATATGATGAAAACTGTCCGAAAAAATACAATTCCCCCCTCCTTATCTCCGAAGTTTGCGGAGCGAAAAATCTGAAATAATTAGAGCTGATAGGAATTGACCCAAATATTGCACCAAAAATAAAACGATGTTCCTAACTAGTACAGTTTTTTCAAAATCATCAAAATTCCATCACAAACAAACTTACTTATGCGGTCCGGTTTTTTTTCACTTTATACGTCCGCAAATGATACGGAACCCTCGGTGCGCGAGTACGACTCGCACTTGACCGGCTTTTTTTTCATTGATATAGTTTATAGGCGAAATCACGGGCAAAAGCTAGTAAATTATATACTATATATGGTGGGCCAGACAGTTTTGCAAATAGCAACATTGAATTTATTGAAAAAATTATGCGTTGCTTATTGCAATTTTAATCACTACCTATAGGAATTCTTCACTCCCAGAACAACACACATTTTGTGATTAACATTTTTACAAAAGAAGTGATTTTTGCATTATGTTCCGCGTTTATTTTGCTCTGAATATGGATTTAACTCAGTGTCCCAGGGAAAGTTTAATTTGTTGTTGGATTAGAAATTTATGTTGAATATAAATAAGGAAACTAACATCAATTGCCCAATTGCTGAAAATAAATCATCATCCAAGAAATGGCTGCTTTTCCACGTGTCAAAATGCGAAAGAGTTGTTACTTCACGCTCCAGGTTCAACGAGTGTTTACGTCTCGACGATATCATTTTAGAAAAATAAATTGCATTAGATCTTTACGTTGAATAAATGATCAATAAAATATATTATCATTTGTAGTTTTTTTAGCCTATTCATGTTACCAAAATGTAAAATTTTTTTGGCCTACCCGTTACAATACTTAGAACAGCCAAATATTAAATTTGGAAGAGGAGCAACCCTAAATATACAATAAATTATCATGAGTAATTTTCCTGTACACACACCGACAATTTATTGGATACCAATCATTTTGTTTATTTCGTCCCCGGAGTTTCCATAAATGTATGGAATATCTTAACTCAAAACATAGGTAGGTATTATATTTCATTAAATTCAAACGCTGGCTTAATTGCATGTGGTATTGTATTATTTTTCTTCTACTGCTCTTGGGTTCGTGAAAATACGTCCATGTTATTTAAAAAATCACACACTTAAAAAACTATACCTAGTTTGATGTCTCAAATCAAAACCTTCTATTTCCAATGGTTAGTAAAAAAATAAAATATAATAGGTAATAAATAAAATATATTAAGGTATAACCTAAGTATATGAACTATATTATTCAAAATAAATAATTTTTATAAGAACCGCTCCTAAATTTTGAAGATTTATTTTCTCTGTTAACGTCTTATTAATCATTATCATCAATTTCCTTTTATTCTACATTTTACATTACAAAAACTGCAATAATACCTAATTTAAAAGGCTTTAATATTTTCAGTTTCATAACTAGGAAAATGCTAAGTGGCTGTCTAAGTTACTAATTAATAAACCTCAGTACCTGCAATAGAGCTTAAAACCGAGTTGAACAGTAATAGGTATTATTGAAATTGTGCCACTTTTAATTCCAAATCAATACCTACCTATTTGTGTACCTACTATATTTATCTTCTTTTGTAACCATGATTAATGTTCTAAAAGATACTTAAGTATCGTAAATTTTGCCCAGTTCAAAGAATAGTCGTTTACTGGTTTTACGTTGATTCCGTGATTACGCATTTTTTGTTTAGACAATTCGTTCAAGCTTTTATCGGGCTCGGAAAACTTTTTGTTGATTACTCGTCATTGTGGCGTGACAGTACCATAGTTTCTTGCCCGTTTTGTAAGAAGGTACCTAGGTAGGTAGGTACTTTAAGATATCAAAAACAAGATCCAGTGCATACCTACCTATTATTTGCTTCCTCTATTGATATTTAAAAGAAAAACATTAATTAATAGTGACCTCAAACTGTTCCTATATTATTTAACCTAATACAAAAATCAGAAAATCAAAACAACGATCATACAAGTGATTTTATGAATGTGCAGCACATTTTCATTTTAAGTCCTGACAAGAGGATTAAGTCCAGATGAGAGTGTAGTCGTAAACCGGTGCTGTAACTCGTGTGACTAGCAAGACTGTGCACACAATGTCTATGCAGGTAAATCAATCGTGAGTTCGGTGGCTTCTCACGCGGCGCGCTCACTCCGAGGGCTCTCAAGTCGATCGCGCCTTCCATTCAACGCCTTTTTGTACTGTACGCCATTTCCTCTCGAAGAAAAAATGTCGAGCGACAGTGAGACGGACGTTAGTGGTTCTTGTGATATTTTCGTAATACCACTTCGGAGATTAGATTTTGACGTCGTAGAACTATTCTGCGGCCGGTAGTATTTGTGACAAAAATAGGTAGTTTTACTTTGCTTTTTCTAATTGAAATTAAAGTGAGGTACTTAGTTTTTTCCTTAAACGAGTGGCCATAAGCTAGCCTAGCTATTTGTAGTCATTAAGGCAATGCGCCAGTTAGAAGCGTTGCCTTAAACTGCTTATATTTTGCACTAAATCAAGTCAGTGGGAAAGTGATCATTAAGTAGATACGTATCGTTGCGTTATTTGAATCTAATTTGCCGTGAAATTAATGTAGGATTAGAGAAGTGTAGCGGTATGTGATGTCGTTGCACGTTGAGTGTATCGTTATGTGCTTTGTTCATCCGGAAAAGAAAGAGCTATACAATGATACATGGTCTATAAATTATCTTATGTACTTGTGTTAGTTGTTCCAATAGAGCCTCCCACTAGACCGGTATAATGATTGTAACTTATAATTACTCACCGTATAATTGGAAACTGAGTCGAATCCCAAGATGAAACAGGAAATACTTAAGACTTTATCGCCGCGGCTTCCTCTCTTATACTGTTTTTCCATCGTGCGAGCGAAGTTAATGAAATCAAAATAAAACTAGTCATCATGTTGGCTCTACATTAAAGATCGGTAAAAAAAGAAATCGATGTTTATAGCTGTTCGTAGACGCACTGAGTAAATCGCATCGACATAGTTTTTGCTCCATTAGATAGGTGTGCAGTAAGCGAGTATAAGGCAGGTGTTGTTTTATCAGCGGACGGGAACGTTGCCCTCACTTCCGCCCTTATCTGAGTTTACTTACCTTTGCCTGAGAACGACGGCGACAAGTCAGCTGTGCTCTTTTCATTCATACTTGTATCGTAGATATCATATTATACTACACGGCTCTAACTAGTATAGATACCGCTGTCAGCGTATAGGTACAAATATTTTGTTCCGCTAGTTTCGTATTTATAAATAAAGTTAAAGTTTACTAATTATTATTCTGGGTTACGACATAAAGAGTAATGTGGTTGATAACTGCATATTGATGCGATTGACGTACGAGTAATTGTTGATATGTATAATAGGTAGTGTCTGGATATACGTATAATGGCCCGTAGGTAGGGTTGCTCTAACTTCCTGAAATCAATACGGGACGTTTTAATATTATAATGTCCAAAACGCATTAATACCTAGGTACTTATTCAAATATATTAATTCAACGCCGAAATGCAGCGTTTCAACTACGTTTATCTATACATAGTAAAAGACAATCCACGCATTTTGTTAACAGCTACCTTTTGATCTCACCGTATTTGACATCAAAAGTATCAAATAAACCTTTAATAGGTACTTATAAGAAAATGTAAATCAAAGTTTTTCGCGCCCTTGCAGCTTCATTTCACCAGGTCCCACGTGAGGCGAGCCTATTACCATCTACCGGGCACAAATCTTCCTTACAATAATTTCATCCCTAAAAATCAAAATTATGTATGTAAACACTTTTGATGAAAATTGATACTTGAACAAGATACGTTAATAAACTGAATACAGTTCAGTATTCAATTAAGTATTTTAGTAAGTAAGAATTAAGTATTCAGTTTATTAATGTACTCAAAAGCGATTTAAATGATAACATTTAAATCACTTTTGAGTTAACCAACGGCAAAAATAATTTTATATGTAGGTACCGTACTTATATTTTTGATCAGAAAACTGAAATACTCCTTGCTACGAAACCATTCAGTGTGCGTGGTCCAACACGTACTTAGCCGGTTTTTTAAACAACGTAAGGAAATCTATTTACCACTTCTTTTTGTTAAATATTTAACAAAGAAAGGATTGACGTCAAAGGCCCATTTTAAGCCCTTTACTCGGCTGAGCTACGTAGCTAACGATAAGACTTTCGAGATCAAAACCTGTGAAGAAACGTAACATACGAGCAGGTATTGGCTATCAAGAGAGTGGGTAAGTGAAATAAAATGTTAGTGGATTGGAATCTCGCCGCAGGTTAGGCCGCGAGGACTCAACACTCGAAAGCGGTCTATTGATGTTCCCGGGCCGGAAAACCATCTCAATGAGCCTACACACCTATTTTACATACATACTGCCTTCGTAATGGTGGCGTAGACGAGCTAGGCGTGAACCAATTCCAGATAAAATACCTATTTCCCTGGAAATATACGAATCCCTTAATCTGCATGGCAATAGTAACTACATCTAACGCTTTGTATTTTTAAAACTACAGTTACGACACGTGTAATTTATATGCATGAAGGACGCTGAGCGGCCATAACTTTTAGCGATGAAAAAATGTTTATTGAATAAAGTCTAAGTAGGTATTTAAGAGCAAAGGCAGAAAAAAGCACATAATGTTTGTAGGTTATGTAATACTGAGCCCATAAATATAAAGTATAATACGAGTACGTAGTGAACTAGGCAGGCAATATTTACTAAGTTAAACGAATCAACCCAATTGCGGCGGAAACGTACGCGCGATGAAAACGTTGAATATTTTAGTGAACAAAGAATTTTGTTAAATATTTGCTTTTCCAAATGCTCAAATTAGATAAAATAAAACGCGAGGAACGCAAGTCAACTTTGCATGATAAATTATTTCGCAGCCATAATTTTTATAAATATTTTAACAAGGAGGCAAGGAGGTACTTATTGGTTTTTGCAGCTTTGAAAACGAACGAGAAATCCGACGCCATTTGTAAGAGTCAAGTTAGTGAAAAGGGTTTTCTGAATTTTTTAAGAAGCCTACCAATCCGTCACTGCTTGTTGCTGGTTTACTGCTTAGCCATAATAATATTTATCTTGTTCTTCTTTTCTAAATATTTTGTATAATATTTAATAATAATATTTATTATGTTATGATTTTTTATTCATAGTAGCACCCTTATTGACTGTCACCATTATCCATTTACCATTAACCATTTGAGACACAATTGATTTTTTATTGCTACCGACATAAATCACGAGTTTTTAGGGTTGATATTTGATGGCATCTATTTATTAATATAGAGCTGGACAAGACAGCCAAGATTCGCGTGCATATTGGAGGCAACAAACCGAATTTAGCATAAAGCTCGTGAATTCTGCGGTTATATTAAACTGGCGCAGTAGTACCTACCTACATACTGGAGGTAGTTGATTTTCCAACTAACATAGAAAAGCCAATAAAAGGCCTTGTGAAAATTGTCTATACCTATATTAAATAATAATAAAATTTTGACATCGATTAGGTAGGTAGCCGGATTAGGTAGCCGATAGATTAGGAAGTCTGAAAATTCTTTAATTAACAAATTAATAATATAAAACGGTTTTACATAAAACCACTTTTGGCATGAATACCGTTGGTAAAAGTATATAAACCGCAGTGTGTAGTGACAGGATGCCAACACGTCGGCTATCTACTCGCACACTAGTAAACCTTTCTCTCAGAGCTTTACGATTTGTGGGATGATAAAACGAGCAGTTGGTACATTTCGTTTTTTTTGCCTTTATTTGCAGAAAGACGCAGATTTAGGTAATAAATAAAGGTTTTATTAATAGTAAACGCTTAGTATTGGTTAGTATCAGATGCTATTCGCGTAGTAGCTATTGGGCCGGGTGTTCTTCGAGCAAAAGGTACGTCGTAGTTCCATACTAGAATTTCCGGTGTGTTGTGTGTACACTGTACACATACTTATCTTAACAACCATCTCGGAACAAATGCTCGTAGGCCGTACAAAACTATAAATATTAAAATGTCTACTGATGCAGTTATTCAACTGTATGTGTTTCTTAGTACGGATACAGTAGCAAACACTTTGCCAATGCGCATTTGGCTCGTCAGTCCCTTCTTCTTTATACACCGTCTGTATCCAGAAGCAATCACCGATTATCCTTTTATGTTCAATCAATTCACGGCACATTAAATAATAGCACACACGAAGACTAATTGGGCACCTCAAACGAGTTATTTCAACGAAATATTAACCCTTTATCCCCTGTATCGTTTGTTTACATGCCAATGGAAAGTCGGTGAACAGGAAATATGGTGCTCGGCCTTTAAAGAAAACTTGAACGACCCTGAATGGAAGCATTTCTAATTTATCGAACAACAAAAGCAATTTTGCAACAGTTGTAGCAACTTGCGACGGCGAGCAAGTCCCGTCCGCCGCCCGCGACGCGCCCGCGCCCGCCTCCGCGTCCGCTTGCGTGTTCGTGTAGATGTCTAATCTTGAAGCAACTTAGGCACACAACTAAGTTTAACCTACTTCGAGGTGTAACGGCCTTTTGAACATTCCTGATAAAAAGTGTTTGTAAAAATACTTAATTACATTTTAATTGTAAACTTCCTTTTAGATGTTGCTGTTTTTGTTTCCTTTAGTGAAGTATAGGTATACCTAACCTAATACTTGAAACAAGCTTTGATAAAGGTACAATTACCTATTATAATTATATTTGTGGTGTTAAACATAATTTTATATGAAAGAAGTTTATTAAAGGAGAGCACTGTTTCGAAACTAACCCACACGTAATTATTAATTCAAACAGTAATGTTGTTAGCCAACCATTAGGTAAGTGAAGCCCGCTGAAATCTGTGCCTCGTGTTTGATAATGAAATAACAAAATGTTATGGTACATTATAATGTTATTATGAAGTTAGTCTATGTTAATAGTTTTTATGTCACATTATTCTAAATATAAACAATTTGCTTGGATAACTTTTCGCGACTATTTGATATTTCGCCATGGCTGAGCAAATATAACGGCTTATATGTCACGCAGATTTATGTAGTGATATTTAAATGTTGAGCCCGATCGCTCAATATGGTGGAATCGTAAAGGAAACGTAGTCAAATCGACACCGGTACGGGTGTACAGCGCTTGCCGGGATTCTCACGATTTATGAGGCAATATGTTTAACGTCTACTACGGGAACCCTCTCCGAACATAACGGGGCTGTTACGTAAACAGATTGCTCGCGAGTGGTGGGCCGACGCTCCAGATATCGGCCTACGAACGACTCCTACACTTACAACTTTTGTACCAAATCGACGACGACATTTCGCTCTTTGTAAAGCTCTCTGCATACGAATAGCTAGATATGGAGACAATTTGAGAACAATATCAGAAAAGTGCGCTTTGTAGAGATTTTCTTACTATAAAATTCGACCTGTAACCGCCAAGGCTTCGTATTGGCAGGCTTTGAACGTGGTTTATATCTTTTTAGGACCTGTATTATAGTATATAGACATTGTTGACTATTTTGGATTTATATCTGACTTCTTTCCCTTCTTTAGGCATCACAACCTATAAATATGTATGTATAAATTACACAAAAAGGCACTTACATAATATTTTTATTCAAATAAATCTATCTGGACATACAGTCGTATGTCCACATTCCGCCATTGTAAAGAAAGCCCTATTTCCAGCAGTAGACTAAGATACGGTGTTAATTGATTCATGTTTTATATTACTCTAATTTTATTCTACTACGCGCTAGGGAAAAAACCGGCCAAGTGCGAGTCGTACTCGTGCACCGAGGGTTCCGTATCAGTTTTGGACGTATAAAGTGAAAAAAAACCGGAGCGCATAACTAAGTTTGTTTGTGAAGGAATTTTGATGATTTTGAAAAAACTGTACTAGTTAGGAACATCGTTTTATTTTTGGTGCAATATTTGGGTCAATTCCTATCAACTCTAATTATTTCAGATTTTTCGCTCCGTAAACTTCGGAGATAAGGGGGGGGAAATGGTATTTTTTCAGACATTTTTCATCGTAATATGTCGAAACCTGTGAGACATAAAATAAAATGAAAATATAGGTATTTTGAAATGTGCAAATATGATATGCCATTTGACCTAGTAACCCCACTTTAAAATTTCGAACCCCCACTCCGGCCCCTTTTGCAATGATAATAAAAATATTTTTTGACTTTTTTCATTTGCAATAAAGTTGGGCAAGCATTTTTTATAACTGTTCCAAATTTCAGGTCGATAGCATTAGGTAGTAGTTGCTGAAATAAGCAGGTGTGACAGACAGACAGACAGACAGACGAAGTCGCATCATAAGGGTGTTCCTTTTTTACCATTTTGGTACGGAACCCTAAAAATGGTCGTGAAAATTGTTCAGTAATAAAAACGTAAGAAACAGAATAATTTTATTGGCCGCGTGTACGTTTCATTCCCCTTGACATTTGGATCTAAACTCGTCTGTGTAAGTCGCGCTTTACGAGTATGAGTATAAAGTGATTTTTTAAATTTCGTTTTTATTGTTTACGATCAACATTAAACAATAAGAAAAGAATATTAGTTGCTGTATGACATTCTTGTTCATGATCCCATAAAAGTTACATTGAATAATAACAAGCAATTCGCTGAGCTGAGATAATAATTATGTTAAAGTATACCTAGGTTGTTTTTTAGGGTTCCGTAGTAAAACTAGGAACCCTTATAGTTTCGTCATGTCCGTCTGTCTGTCCGTCTGTCTGTTCGTCTGTCCGTCTGTCACAGCCTCGTCAAATCTACAGTTCATAACCAATTTGTATGAAACTTCGTAGGTAGGTGTCGTTTATATGCCGCCATAAAGGCCTGTAGTAAAATTACGAAAAATTAAATTATTAGGCGGGGCTCCCATACATGAAACTGAGGGATGAAAAAATATATCGCGCACTCCATCATGTGGGGTATCGTTGGATAGGTCTTTAATAATAACATAAAGGTTTCTAAATGACTTTTTTATTTAAGTGCATATTGAGTGAACTAGGAGCTCCAAAAGTCGTTAACAATGTGTGTCCCCCCTGTAATTTTCCAACCCCGCTATCGAAAAATCTGAAAAAAATCAAATACTTTCGATTAAAATTGGTTTGAATAAGATACGTCAATAACTTTTTGAAATATTCACTATTTTTAGTTTTGAGTTTGATAACCGCAAAAATTACTTTGTTTTTCATAATATTCTTATATTTGCGGTTGAAACACTGAAATACTTCTTGCTACGGAACCCTACACTGTGCGTGGTCCGACACGCTCTTGCCCGGTTTTTTTTACATTTAACCTAAGTAGGTACTATTATAAAATTTGTTGTGAATAAGTACTTTGCTTTTATTAATCTCTAGGCTATACTTACGTAAGATTTATATTAAAAATTTTGACCAAAACAGATTTAATAAACTTAGATTCTCGCAATAAAAATCTCATAACAATGGTTAACTAATTTTGTTGTGTGAAAACTAATCGCATTGTGAAACACAAGTTTAATGACCGTACAATTTATTTTCGACGCGCTCTACCAATGTTCTGATGTTTCAGTTATTCACATTCTTTGTAAATTAATGTAGGCACATCCCCCGAGCATAGCCGCAATCACTAAATACCTTACTAATTAGTGGCATTTCTAATGTAGGTACCTACTTTACGGAATATAGCACTTTTAATAAAACTAGCAAGATAATAACAACAAACAGCAAAAAAGTATGAGTAGGTATTAATTATTGTGTGTAGGGATCATATTTAACTCAAGAACGTCCTAAACTCAAACTTTCTTTAGAAAATAAATTAGAGAGAACTTGTGCCATTTTAGTATTAGTTTTATGCGAACCCCAAAGTAATGTTCAATCCATCATTGCAAGTGGCATTGGGGTAGATCCAGTATGCATAAGTAAATTTTTATCGATCCTTTAGTGGACTAAAGTAATGATGGCGGCCGGCTAGCATGGCGTTACCGCTGCAGGCCCATAAAAGGCAACAATTGCGTGATGTCGGAAGATTCTTAATTTTGATTAGGGGTTCGCGTGAATGGGGCGCTTGCGATGGTGTTCATCAAATGATTTAACCACCGTTGATGTTTACTTTACAGCTTTGTTGACTCTATATCGAGTTTGTTTCTAGGAAGGTATTATGCCCATACACCTCCCTAGCGAAGTGAATCGACACAGTGAACCATAAAAATGAAAAGTTTATGGCTCTTGCCCTTTTCATAGCTTTTCATGCAAATCGAACGTTACCTCAAAAAAATTAAAGGACAATAAACAAAACCAGGAACAATTGTCAATAAACAATTGAGTTAGCTCCGTAGAAAAAATAAGCAATCAGAAGTCTATTTTCAACGCTATACCATTTTATCCAGCAATTGCAAAGCAATACACTTTAAAAATAAAACCAAGTGTTCAAACATGAATCGGCTTGGCGAGGCAATAAATTGTGGCACGAGGCAAAACCCGCCGTTAAATATACTCTTTTAAAGTTCAACTTAACATTTGCGACGCCAGTTTTATCGTCTAAAATAAACATATAAAAATACGTAGTTTTGTTATGTGCATGTGATATAACATTTCCCTAAAGGACTAGACATGAAGAGAACACCACTTTGCACTTTTGTACTGCACTTTTCGTTTTCAAATGGTTACACATGCGCTTTTATTTTAATGCTGGACATATTTAGTTATGTTTTTATTAGGTTCGGCATTAATTTTAATATTTTAATTACACAATGGTGCTGATTCTGTTGAATATCGCACTAAACGAATTTTAATCTCACTATATCTCTTTCTTACAAATATCATTGAAAAAGGACAGAAAATATTTAGAATCGTCATATTAGTCTACGCCCTTGTCATTTACGGGAAAATAGTCGTGACCTTTTGCGATTACGACTAAATTGACATCAAAACTGTTCAAGTGGACTAATTTGACAGGATTAAATTTAATCTATCCCTTTCTCATGTTTCTTATTAGAAAGAGACATAATGAGACTAAATTAGTTAAGTTCGTAAACAACAGAATCGGCACCATTGTATATTTTTCACAGGGTTATGCTGAAATCAGGATTTCGGTTGAACTCTCAGTGAGTTTCATAAAACCATTCGTTATAGTACAGTCTACAGTGTTTAAAGATCTTATAGTGGTTACACGCCTATAGGTACATTTGTCAGGACTTGAGAAATGTCAAAATTCACCTATCCCTTTGATTTTCACTAATGAGACACAATTGATTTTCTATTGTGACCGACCTGAATTAGGTTGGTTGATCGACAGATGAACTAATAACGAACCTAACGAAAGTGAAAGACCCCAGATTGAAATGACTGCATGTATGTAATGTAAGGTATAATAGCTACACTGTGGTTATAGTTAAGCTTGGCTCTATACCTACCTCCTTTCAGGAAAATTAGGTGCTTGTACAAAAATGATAAATTTAAATAAAAAATTGTCTTCATTAACTTTTCATTCCAATGCGATGTAGAATACGGATACCATTATTGTACAAGCTTTTTTGCGCAGCAACACGTAGATTTTAAGTTCTCGTAAAATTATTAATCCGTTGAGACGGAACAACAAAAAGAAATAATAATTCATTCTGCTCACACACCCCACGGGGGTTACGAAACGGGATAAAAAGTACCCTCTTTCCCCATGTAAGCTTTCTATGTCCAAAGTTTGGTCCAATCGTTCCACTGCCACGTGATTGACTGATACCGATGTGCGCTGTATTATGTCCACGTTAAAATATTAAAGGGTGGCAGCATGCGGTATTTTAAATAATGTGTGCGTTAATATAATGAATGTGTGACATGTGCATTAAAACAAGTGCTATATTAATTGCGTTGACTGCCATAACACTTTTTGTTTGTTAAAAAAACCTCGGTGAAAATTAATATTGAAAATGGTAATTCACTTTTCCTTGTGACCATACATAGTAGAGTAGAGGGTTACTTTACTATGTAAGCTCACATAAGGTTCTGGAGTAGGTACAGCTTCGTAGAGGGACTGCGATGTTCTTTGCCTTTAACTTTTTAAAACAAATACATAAATTCATATACTTACAACAAAATATGTAAAGATCCTACATAATTATTCAAATTGTTTTTTGTCAATATCAAAGCTCAGAGGAATTTTAGACAAAGTGATTGGTTGGTTTGACGTTCCTTTAATATAATAATAAAAGTTACATTGAATAATAACAAGCAATTCGCTGAGCTGAGATAATAATTATGTTAAAGTATACCTAGGTTGTTTTTTAGGGTTCCGTAGTAAAACTAGGAACCCTTATAGTTTCGTCATGTCCGTCTGTCTGTCCGTCTGTCTGTTCGTCTGTCCGTCTGTCACAGCCTCGTCAAATCTACAGTTCATAACCAATTTGTATGAAACTTCGTAGGTAGGTGTCGTTTATATGCCGCCATAAAGGCCTGTAGTAAAATTACGAAAAATTAAATTATTAGGCGGGGCTCCCATACATGAAACTGAGGGATGAAAAAATATATCGCGCACTCCATCATGTGGGGTATCGTTGGATAGGTCTTTAATAATAACATAAAGGTTTCTAAATGACTTTTTTATTTAAGTGCATATTGAGTGAACTAGGAGCTCCAAAAGTCGTTAACAATGTGTGTCCCCCCTGTAATTTTCCAACCCCGCTATCGAAAAATCTGAAAAAAATCAAATACTTTCGATTAAAATTGGTTTGAATAAGATACGTCAATAACTTTTTGAAATATTCACTATTTTTAGTTTTGAGTTTGATAACCGCAAAAATTACTTTGTTTTTCATAATATTCTTATATTTGCGGTTGAAACACTGAAATACTTCTTGCTACGGAACCCTACACTGTGCGTGGTCCGACACGCTCTTGCCCGGTTTTTTTTACATTTAACCTAAGTAGGTACTATTATAAAATTTGTTGTGAATAAGTACTTTGCTTTTATTAATCTCTAGGCTATACTTACGTAAGATTTATATTAAAAATTTTGACCAAAACAGATTTAATAAACTTAGATTCTCGCAATAAAAATCTCATAACAATGGTTAACTAATTTTGTTGTGTGAAAACTAATCGCATTGTGAAACACAAGTTTAATGACCGTACAATTTATTTTCGACGCGCTCTACCAATGTTCTGATGTTTCAGTTATTCACATTCTTTGTAAATTAATGTAGGCACATCCCCCGAGCATAGCCGCAATCACTAAATACCTTACTAATTAGTGGCATTTCTAATGTAGGTACCTACTTTACGGAATATAGCACTTTTAATAAAACTAGCAAGATAATAACAACAAACAGCAAAAAAGTATGAGTAGGTATTAATTATTGTGTGTAGGGATCATATTTAACTCAAGAACGTCCTAAACTCAAACTTTCTTTAGAAAATAAATTAGAGAGAACTTGTGCCATTTTAGTATTAGTTTTATGCGAACCCCAAAGTAATGTTCAATCCATCATTGCAAGTGGCATTGGGGTAGATCCAGTATGCATAAGTAAATTTTTATCGATCCTTTAGTGGACTAAAGTAATGATGGCGGCCGGCTAGCATGGCGTTACCGCTGCAGGCCCATAAAAGGCAACAATTGCGTGATGTCGGAAGATTCTTAATTTTGATTAGGGGTTCGCGTGAATGGGGCGCTTGCGATGGTGTTCATCAAATGATTTAACCACCGTTGATGTTTACTTTACAGCTTTGTTGACTCTATATCGAGTTTGTTTCTAGGAAGGTATTATGCCCATACACCTCCCTAGCGAAGTGAATCGACACAGTGAACCATAAAAATGAAAAGTTTATGGCTCTTGCCCTTTTCATAGCTTTTCATGCAAATCGAACGTTACCTCAAAAAAATTAAAGGACAATAAACAAAACCAGGAACAATTGTCAATAAACAATTGAGTTAGCTCCGTAGAAAAAATAAGCAATCAGAAGTCTATTTTCAACGCTATACCATTTTATCCAGCAATTGCAAAGCAATACACTTTAAAAATAAAACCAAGTGTTCAAACATGAATCGGCTTGGCGAGGCAATAAATTGTGGCACGAGGCAAAACCCGCCGTTAAATATACTCTTTTAAAGTTCAACTTAACATTTGCGACGCCAGTTTTATCGTCTAAAATAAACATATAAAAATACGTAGTTTTGTTATGTGCATGTGATATAACATTTCCCTAAAGGACTAGACATGAAGAGAACACCACTTTGCACTTTTGTACTGCACTTTTCGTTTTCAAATGGTTACACATGCGCTTTTATTTTAATGCTGGACATCTTTAGTTATGTTTTTATTAGGTTCGGCATTAATTTTAATATTTTAATTACACAATGGTGCTGATTCTGTTGAATATCGCACTAAACGAATTTTAATCTCACTATATCTCTTTCTTACAAATATCATTGAAAAAGGACAGAAAATATTTAGAATCGTCATATTAGTCTACGCCCTTGTCATTTACGGGAAAATAGTCGTGACCTTTTGCGATTACGACTAAATTGACATCAAAACTGTTCAAGTGGACTAATTTGACAGGATTAAATTTAATCTATCCCTTTCTCATGTTTCTTATTAGAAAGAGACATAATGAGACTAAATTAGTTAAGTTCGTAAACAACAGAATCGGCACCATTGTATATTTTTCACAGGGTTATGCTGAAATCAGGATTTCGGTTGAACTCTCAGTGAGTTTCATAAAACCATTCGTTATAGTACAGTCTACAGTGTTTAAAGATCTTATAGTGGTTACACGCCTATAGGTACATTTGTCAGGACTTGAGAAATGTCAAAATTCACCTATCCCTTTGATTTTCACTAATGAGACACAATTGATTTTCTATTGTGACCGACCTGAATTAGGTTGGTTGATCGACAGATGAACTAATAACGAACCTAACGAAAGTGAAAGACCCCAGATTGAAATGACTGCATGTATGTAATGTAAGGTATAATAGCTACACTGTGGTTATAGTTAAGCTTGGCTCTATACCTACCTCCTTTCAGGAAAATTAGGTGCTTGTACAAAAATGATAAATTTAAATAAAAAATTGTCTTCATTAACTTTTCATTCCAATGCGATGTAGAATACGGATACCATTATTGTACAAGCTTTTTTGCGCAGCAACACGTAGATTTTAAGTTCTCGTAAAATTATTAATCCGTTGAGACGGAACAACAAAAAGAAATAATAATTCATTCTGCTCACACACCCCACGGGGGTTACGAAACGGGATAAAAAGTACCCTCTTTCCCCATGTAAGCTTTCTATGTCCAAAGTTTGGTCCAATCGTTCCACTGCCACGTGATTGACTGATACCGATGTGCGCTGTATTATGTCCACGTTAAAATATTAAAGGGTGGCAGCATGCGGTATTTTAAATAATGTGTGCGTTAATATAATGAATGTGTGACATGTGCATTAAAACAAGTGCTATATTAATTGCGTTGACTGCCATAACACTTTTTGTTTGTTAAAAAAACCTCGGTGAAAATTAATATTGAAAATGGTAATTCACTTTTCCTTGTGACCATACATAGTAGAGTAGAGGGTTACTTTACTATGTAAGCTCACATAAGGTTCTGGAGTAGGTACAGCTTCGTAGAGGGACTGCGATGTTCTTTGCCTTTAACTTTTTAAAACAAATACATAAATAGCTCATTCTGAAAAACTATTCATATACTTACAACAAAATATGTAAAGATCCTACATAATTATTCAAATTGTTTTTTGTCAATATCAAAGCTCAGAGGAATTTTAGACAAAGTGATTGGTTGGTTTGACGTTCCTTTAATATGACATTCCTAAGTATGGTCAAGGTTTTCGTAGTTGATCGTACCCAGTTTCGAAGATACTTACAAACCTGGTTGTGACGGTGTCGTCCCGGCGGTCGCCCCGTATGCAGCTGATGGGCGGAGACTACGGCTATATAAGCAGCGCGTGGTGGCCGCGCGTCCCTCTTGATCCAGCGGCTGATCACCAGTTAAGTGCTCCAGCCACATTACCTGAAGACCTGAAGACCCGTATTGCCAGCGAACCACTCACCCCTGAGTTTCTAGTATTTTCTGTCTACCAAAGTGTGGTACCTACTATAATTGTTAAGGTAAAAAAATACATAGTGTTTTGTATAAAGGTGTTTGCTTTATTTTCCTACTTTAGTTAAAATAACCCTTCAGGTTATTTTGGCTACATGGTCTTGACTATAAGGTTTTTCAGGCATTTTATATGAATTAGTAATAAACTGTTCTATAAAAAAAGAGATTTATTTAAGGCGACGGTAAATGGTAACGGCCGTAAATCTCATGTTTTAAATCTCTTATTTCGCCTTCAAATAATGCAGGTTAGTTGTGCAAATTTTTGATGTTAAACTAGAACATATGTACATCAATCGTACCTGTGAATATTTAACTATTATAATAAAATACTTACTGAAATAAATTCATGAATTACTGTCTACCCAAAACATAAAAACGTAATTACTTTCAAATCGCTTAAGATATTTTCATGATTTGTTTTGTGTGAAAAGACTATGTTACTACCTATAATATTGCCCGTTACTTTTTTTTATTGTATATTTTGGATACTAAAAAGTAATAATACGTCTAATTTGGCACAGAGCGCTCCTTGATAGGCGAGTCGTATTGCTCGGTGGACGTATGTCGCGTTGCTTGAGCTCAGCGCAGAACACACAAGCTGTACCACCCAAATCACTCAAGGCCGTTGGCAGTTATCAGCGCCTTAAATAGCGCGCACGTGTATAGTTTTGTCAGTTTGACGCAGTCCTAGACATAGCTAGAGAGCGTTTCATATAAGAATTCCCTTCGTCGCTATGTTAGCTGCCTTGAATTTCAATATGTTACAACGTTTTTAACGGTGTTAGAAGTTTTCTTTCAGTACCAATTCTCGTTCACCTCTTTTTAGTGTCTTAGACATTATTATAACACATAAATTTACAAAAAACATAAAACGATTAGACCTAAATGAGAGTGACATTCAGGGCAGCCAACATAGCGTCGAAGGGACTTCTTACGTGAAATGCTCTATACAGCGCAATAAGTGGATTATTGCCAGATTTTTTTTTGGGCAAAGCGGGATTTTGTAAATTTTTGTGTAAAAGAAGCGGGATTCTTTCGTCGAACGCGGGACATTCAGCAGTTTTTTATTTTTTACTACCTAGCAAAAAAATAAAAAATAAACTGCTGAATGTCCTTAAAAGTATCTTTAATAAGTACCTACCTAGGTACTTATTCTTGTATTTGAGTTTAAAATTATGTTTACAATGATATAGGTACCTACCAATGATATAGATAGCCCCCGAAAATATATTTTAGTGAAAATATAGGTTACTTTACTATGATAATAACTGCCGCGCCGCACCGTCGCGTAATCCCCGAAAAGCGGGACTGAGCCTGTCCCGCGCGGGACATTTAATTTTGGGGCCAAAAATCGGGACGTCCCGCCAAAATCGGGACGTCTGGCAACGCTGATTGTGATAGTCTACTCCCTAGCTAGTTGCTCAAAAATTAGACGATCTGAATTTCATACATTTTTCGAACGCCTCGAGTCCCATAGTTTTTTTCTAGGTATGGACCAGCGAGCGTTACCAATAATTTTGTATCGTAACCTAATAATCTCTCATTTATTATATTTTAAGTATGAGGCGGGAAGCTAAATGAAATTACGACAATTAGTTGACTATTGTTTCATTATCCTTATATAATTGTGGGAAAATTAGCAACCGATGGCACGAGCAGAATGGAAATGATGTTCTATTCTTTTTAAATCTCTAAAGGTGCGGTTAAACGGGCTTGTTTTTTGACAATTTCTTTGAGTTGAGATCTACATATATCGTGAACCAGTTGGATTCGAAAAAAAATTAACATCATGCTTCGACCCTTAGGAGCCGAGCAACGATGGTAAATATAATTATACAATTATAAGGCTTATTACTAGGACACAAATAATAGGATACTCTGACTCCTAAACTAGGTGTAGGTAGGTGCCTGTGATTTAGGAGTCAGTGATTCTTCGTAAACGAACAAAGCCATAATTATAGCAAAAATGGGACGTTTCAACAATAAGAAGTGGTGGCAATAAAAAAAAACCCGGCCAAGTGCGAGTCGTACTCGCGCGCCGAGGGTTCCGTATCAGTTTTGGACGTATAAAGTGAAAAAAACTGGACCGCATAACTAAGTTTTTTTGTCAAGGAAATTTGATGATTTTGAAAAAACTGTAATAGTTAGGAACATCGTTTTATTTTTGGTGCAATATTTGGATCAATTCCTATCAACTCAATTTATTTCAGATTTTTCGCTCCACAAACTTCGGAGATAAGGGGGAAGGAATGGTATTTTTTCAGACATTTTTCATCATATGTCGAAAATTGTGAGACATAAAATAAAATGAAAATATATTTTGAAATGTGCAAATCAAGCCCTTTCATATGATATGTCATTTGACATAGTAACCCCACTTTAAAATTTCGGACCCCCACTCCGGCCCGTTTTGCAATGAAAATAAAAATATTTTTTGATATTTTTCATTTGCAATAAGATTGGGCAAGCATTTTTTATAACTGTTCCAAATTTCAAGTCGATAGCTTTAGTAGTTGCTGAAATAAGCAGGTGTGACAAACAGACAGACAGACAGCCGAAGTCGCACCATAAGGGTTCCATTTTTACCATTTTGGTACGGAACCCTAAAAACCAAAATCTAATTAGTTAAGAAAAAAAACAAAGTAATAAAATATTAAAAATATTAACTGTATGGTAAGGTGTTTAAATGTAAGGTAGGTATGAATGTGGGTGTAGTATGTAGGTAAGTATAAGTGTAATCTATGTGTGTGGGGGTGAGTAAGTGTAGGGTGTGTAGGTGTAGTGAGGAAGTATAGCAGTATTATATAATTCATCATCACTGTGAATTTACCCAGCAGAAGATCCTCAGTGTTATTATAATTTAAGGTTTGGAGATAATCTCTAAGTATAATTTTACATTTATATGTGGGGCACGAATAAATATTTAACTTTTTGTTTAGAAAGTTGTACATTTTGGAGCTTATATGGAGCATAGTATTAGCTTTTGGTTTGGCTTTTAGCGTTTGGTTCAGAGCACTAGCCACGGTTCGGCAGAGGTCGCGGGTTCAAATCCCGCTCGGGTCATATGATTTTTGAGAATCACTTATATATTTAATAACATAGTATTAGCGTTTGGCGAAGGCAATTCTATGGCGTTCGTGAGGGAAACATTGTGCTTAAGTCTGCTTGTCGGTTCCTTTGGGGGACGTGCAGAGTCTTTGCGTAGGGTAGACAGGAGCACATAAAGTTGCCTGACTGTGAGTACCTTACAATCGGAATAAAGCTGCACAGTAGGATATATACGTGGAAGTGAGAGCATCACCTTAAGGACAGCTCTCTGGGCTCTCTCAAGGCGGATAAATACATTTTGTGTGGCACCATCCCAAAAGGGCAAGTAATACGTTAACAGAGCGGCATAAGGCAAAATATACTAGTTTGAGAGTATCATGATCAGCAGAATTTCGTAGCTTCCTGAAGTAATATATTAGCTTACGTATGCGGGCTGTGATCTTCAGTATATGGGGGTGCCAGTTGATGATGGTGATATGGTGAGATGGCGAAACCACGGGGAACAGCTAGTAATAAAATAAAAAGAATAATAATTGTCATAATGCAGGGTCATAAGGTCCTTCTCATGCAGAGAAGGAACAAATATTGATTGTGTGCATGTCATGACATGACATGCACACAATCATGACATGTCATGCTCGCTTAAAGGTACCGCTGACGGTGGCGTGTGTATTGGATCGTTCGATTCCCTCCAAAATGGTTGAGTTGAACGGTGCTGATGCGCACGTCATGTCCGTGAACGGGCGCTGTCAGTTGGTGCTGGTCATCTCTTGACTGCCTAAACAATGTTTTTTCACTTGTCTAGTTGATATTATTATTATTTTGTACCTTACTAAACATAGTTCTCACATATTAGGGCATCACTGTAATCAAAGAAATTGTAACAGAATTTATTGAAAAAGAGTAACCATGGAGTTTCTTGTCCGTTCTTCTCCATAGGAATCTACGTTTTGGAACGGACAACTAGCTTCAACTAACGGACAAACCGACTGACAACTATTGTAATATTGTTTGACATTTCAAAAGTGCCTGTAAATGGTCTTATTGAAATAAATGTTTTTGACTTTGACTTTGACTTTGATTTTTGCGCAGTTTCAATTTACTTTTTGATTAAAAAATTGCACTTTTATTAAATCAATGTTACTAAAAGTCTTAAAAAAATTAAACTTTATTACTTACATTCAAATATCGCATTAGAATACCTAAGAAATATACCTAATGTTTTCTTTTTGTAGTTGACGTTTCAGAAAACAGCAATTCTTGAAGTGAATTAAATTCAGACTTTGTAGTTTTATTATTTGCAATTGTTATTTTTCATTTTCTTGGTATTTATTTATTCTATTAAATTTTAAGTATAGTTTTTGCTTCTAGTTATTTTATTAAATAAACTATTTTCTTTAGAAATAATATAAGATGAAGAGACACATTTTCTTGTATTCCATTGTCGACTGTGATTTATTCGTTGAATCTTGAGATTACTAAATGAAAAAGTCGAAAAAGATCTTCGCAGTAGGTACAATAACATGCACTTTAATTCTAAATATTTATAACTAGCGTCTGCCCGTGGTTCTGCTCAAGTCAACTACTATGCTTTACTGGCCAGAGAAAATGAACAATGAATTAGAACAATATAAATCAAATTATTAGAAAAAGCAGTAACCCGACTGCGTGATATTTAAATATTACCCTATTATATGAAGACAAATCCCACATTGAAGACAAATCTAACGACATCTCATATGCTGACATCCATCAACAGGGCGTGCCAAAGTACCTAATAATTTGTACTTAACATTACAACACTGCATACATGCAACAACAAAGCTATCGACTTGAAATTTAGAACAGTTATAAAGAATGCTTGCCCAACTTAATTGCAAATGAAAAAAGTCAAAAAATCTTTTTATTTTCATTCCAAAAGGGGCCGGAGTGGGGGTCCGAAATTTTAAAGTGGGGTTACTAGGTCAAGTGGCATATCATATAAAAGGGCTTGATCTGCACATTTCAAAATATATTTTCATTTTATTTTATAATTCACAGCTTTCGACATATGATGAAAAATGACTGAAACCCCCCCCCCCCCCCTTATCTCCGAAGTTAGCGGAGCGAAAAATCTGAAATAATTAGAGCTGATAGAAATTGACCCAAATATGGCACCAAAAATAAAACGATGTTCCTAACTAGTACAGTTTTCTCAAAATCATCAAAATTCCTTCACAAACAAACTTAGTTATGCGGTCCAGATTTTTTCACTTTATACGTCCAAAACTGATACGGAACCCTCGGTGCGCGAGTACGACTCGCACTTGGCCGGTTTTTTGGCAACATGTTCGCAACGATTAGTTGATGTGGACGGTTAAAACCCTTTGGAAAATTCGTTTAGTAGTTCGTTAGGCGTTCTTTGAGGGAGGCCTATATCCATCAGCACCAGTGGGCGTGTTATGGCTGAAATGATGATGATAAAGGTAAAAATATTGTTGAGTGGGGGCGGCATTTTTAAATTTTTGCCCCGCTTCGAAATAATTCAAGATCCGGGGCTGGTTGTATGTAGGTATACTAGTATGATCTTAAACATTGTTTTCGAGTGAATACGTACCTATTGGCTTTATCCAAGACTCCAACTCAATGCTACAAACTTTGCCTACAGCTTTATAGCTTTTATTTTACCTTTGATAGCGTTAATTGGTCAATTATGTTGGATACTAAAAAGAATAATTTCTATATTCCGGAAACGAACGTTTTATTTAGGTACCCATAGTAGAATATCGATAGAAATTGGTTCCTTACATATGTACGGGTCTCCGCCCGTAAGCTAATTTTACCATTACGGGCTCATAACGGATCAAGGGTTTTGCATGCTAAGCAATGGAGATATTTTTTTTTTCTTTTGGGTTCGCAAGCAATGGAGATTACGGTATTGGCATATGGTATTGATATACCTACCTTTGAGTTTGTTTCGGTGTTTCTTCTCAAAGGTAGTCAGATAGGTAACACCGACCTCATCTAGTTCTAAAAAATATTGACGTGTAAAAGTGTTACCTACTTGTAACCTATTTACTGAATAAATATTCGTTTTATTTCATTATATTTCTACATACATTCAAGAGTCTTGTGTTTATCAAAAAGTTCAGTAAGTAAATAGGAAGCAGGTTTGAAACTCCTTGGCATACCTAGTACACATTTCTCATACAATTAGTAAGCGTAGACGTCGCGTCGGTAATGAAAGAGATACGCTCTGCATATCAAGGTTGAATCAAGTCAATTTCAACGCGAGCCAAGTTTGACAAGTCAAAGGCCAAATTGAAGAGTAATTGTTCGAACTTTCGATTTGGCTTATTACTAAGAGCGACTTATACTTGGTTGTTATGTAAAAGGGATCGTTATTTATATTATATTTATTTTAATTTGTGAGCCTCCTATTTACATAATTGAAGGTATATACTGTGTATTTATTTCCAGTAATAGGCGTCGGAAGTTTGAAACTACGTCAGAATTTTGGTTTCGCTATTCTTATTGCATATCCAATGTATTGTTGGTTTCAGTATAGTAATAAAACTTTTCAGTATTTATGTAGATAGGTATGCTGATACCAAACTACGTTACTGTGAAAATACAAAACAGAAACCATAAAACTTTTGGTTTAGGGAGTTAACAAAAGAAAAAGAAGTTGGAAATATCATCATACTTAATGCTCTAGAGACTTGCTAGCTACTCTAGAAATAACACTTTATGTCAAATCCTCAGGTAACAAGCTGACAGACAGATTTTTCGCGTGCAATATACAAGGAATTGTGTCCCCGGGGCGTTCTCCCTACATTTATCGCTTGCGTCTAGCTACGTTCTAAGATATAAGGAATACGGCCACGAATATTACCCACTGCGAGGAAAACCATAAAAAGGGTAGTTAGATAAATAGATTGCCAGACGCGCGGAGGGCGCACGCGTCTAAACTACCCTTTAATAGAGAAAGATGTTCTCAGAAATCAACAGTTACATTTATAGTCCTAATCGTGACCAGGTTACTAAATAAAAAAAATGACAACAACGCCATGTTCGCACGTAACCCAAAGGTTCCGCACGTTTATTGGCACTTACCTTAATTTTCCTACTCACAGGTACGCTTGAAGCCGCATGATGAGCCTCCTGTTTTAAATACGTATATAAATGTATATTATGAAACATGCAAGTTGAATAAAATTATAAGCTGTATATAAATGTACCTACATTATTGTACATGATAATTATGTTTTAAGACTTTCAACAACTAGGTACCTATAATACCCTCGCCTTTTTAGTCCTTAAAAATAAATAATATTAAGGTCTAACATTTATTTCTTTTTTTAATATACATATATTGTTTTATTAATAAATATTAAGGACTAATATTTTTTTATTTTTAAGTACCTACTAAAAAGGCGAGTGTATTATACCTAGTCGTTGAAAGTCCTAAAACTATTTCGTATGAAATTTTTAATCTCGGAAAAAGAGCTTTAAAAATTCAGGTTCATAATTTTCAGAATACAGTTTCATTATCAAGATTAATATATAAGAAAAAATTACCATGAAATGTTAAAGAAGGTAGGTATTATACAGAAAGCTTACCCTCGCTTTTGTACCTAATCCCTGGTGTAAGCTCGCGTCTTTCCATATGCTGTAATCTGTCGAGATTTGACGAGAAAATTGGCCAATGTCCTCTAACATTGACCATTATTTAAAAGATGATAAATTGAGATAATCCTCTTTGATCACTTCTGATCATATCATTTTGTATGATTGGGAGTCAGTCTTATATTGAAACTCTTTGTTTGATATAAGCTTTTTACATGGGTATGTCAAATATGTTGAAAATGAAGCGACATTATAATTCCGGAATATTTTTCGGGCTTACGTGGAACTCTAAGAAAAAATGCGGATATAACGTTCCTGGGTATCCATAAAAGAAATATTTCCCTCGCAGTTATTTCAGAGAGCAAAGCGGGGCACAAAACGACTAAAATTATACTTCCTATATTATGTTCGTATGAGCATCCGTTGTTCACACAACTTGTATGATATTCGTTGTAGTAAGTTAATTATTCTTAATTCATCATGACCATGTGGTTGTAATACTAACATAAACATTTAAGAATAAATAGGCAGTTGATTATTATGTTGAAAATAAAAATGTCTTCAGATATATAAAATAGCGTACAAGTTAGAGTTATACTCGTATTAGATGCTAAGTATAAAACAACACGGTGGCGGCACACTTTATTATCGATTAGCACTAGCGCGCGGCACTACTTACCCATTCACACGGATTCGGATTCCTTGAACTTTTCATGTAGGTAGTTTTTATTTCTCTTGCGAAGGAATTAGAATAAAATAAATAATCCTATTATCAATTTTATCAATATCTTTAATATTTTTGTAGACGATACGTTAAATCTAGTTTTTGTCTCGTCAAGTTCTGGTTATCTCGTCTTCGGCCTACCCGTAGTTAGCCTACGAAGGCTTACTTATAATAATTATTTTATAACCGAGCTTTACCGCTTACGCCCCTAATCCTTGGCGTAAGCCTACAACCCTTCAAAGGGTATGCAGTATAATATTGTACATCTACTGTCCGCCGATGATAGTGGGGAGCCGATCAACATAATCCGGTACGACATTAATTTCGATGTCAGTATAGAAAAAAAAACCGGATAACTGCGAGTATGAGTCGCGCCCTATTGGTTCCGTAAGTGCGTAGGTAATGACAAAAAAAGTGTTATAACTACAAATTAACAATTTTCGGATTTTTCCTATAATAAAGTTATGCTGTGTGCTATCTTTACTTTTCGGCAAATTTCATGATTCTATGTCAATGAGAACTAAGTACTCTAAGGTTTTGATTCATTTACGAGTGTCAGAATATACAGCATAAATGTCCGTATTTCACTGCGTTGATTTAGAAGTCTGATTTTTTTACAGCTTCAAAGGACGGTAGAGACCCAAGTATTTGATATTATTTTCAACTTGATACCTCCACGCGTTCCTGAGAAAAGGGTCTTGATAGACCGATAAATAGTGATCCTATAAAGACTCTTTCAATTTAGACGTTTGGTGTCGAATTGCTGCCGTGCGGGTGTCGTACTGCGCACGAACGGTTGTTTTTTACAAACGCGTATTTGGAGCGCCGTCCAGCCGTCATGCGACGCCCCCACTGCACACGCACGACAGCAGGACGGCGCTCTCGATACGTCTACTGGTGTATGGAAAAAAAACAACCGTCCTTGCGCAGTACGACACCCGCACGGCTGCCGAACGACTGTCATGCCTGTGTCAGCACTGTGTAAGAGCCTTAAGAGTTTCCTTTTAAGGTACGGAACCCTAAAAATCATAATAAAATATGTAAGTATTAGGACACCAATATATCTACAGATATAGTAGTAGTGTCCTGCGTTAGATTTTTCATTATTCGTATTTAATATAGAGTAGGTAATTCATGTTGGAGTAGGTAGGTTTTCAGAGAGCCAAAGACAACAGAATTTCAGAATGTCAGGTGTAATAACTATACTTACGATTTGACTGCCATAACCCAAATTCTAGGCATCACAGTACCGAAATTCTATTGGCAGACAAGTTGTTAGGCTTTCAGGTCCACTGACACAAATAGGTATTCGTATGACAACCGAGACCGACAAGGTTAACGTGCTCTCTAAGGTATGTATGGGTAAAGAATGGTCACCCATCACGGACTGACTGCGGCAAGCGCAACTTAACCTCGTCAATCGATCGATCTGCACGGCTATTGATTATTATTTACCTCTGTGTCTAGTGGCGAAGGGTCAATTTTTGTAAGAGGTAAGCCGGAGCTACAAATGCTTACCTGGCCACGAAAAGCTAATTATAAATATTTGACAATAGCATTCAATACTGCCTCTGCTATTTTTCAAAGGGAAGCCGGAATCGTATTGTAGGAACCCTTCGCCACTGGTGTCTAACCAGTCTAACATTATCTACAAAAAAAATCTTAACACTAGGTACCTACCCAGGCAATAGGTACCTTTTTTTTTTTTGCACGAGAAATTTTTAAATTTAGGATACAATAGATAAAGAAGTGCAAAGACTACTTAGCAAGTACTCTACAAGGGTTGAAAATAAGTTAGAGGTTACTTATTTATTTTGTTGTCTGTACCTACTATTGCGTAAAAAATTATAGTTGGTTATAGCTCTCACCTTGGCGACAAACTGGAGGAATAACATCCGATCGATACTGATACCGTATTTTTTTAAACAAGATCTAAATCGTAATGTCTCAGTGATACCGGTTATACAGAACTTAGAACGTTAATGATAATGTATGTTCTAACTTTCACTTACATTACCGCTAACTCAGCTAACACGGCAGAGCATTTGCGTCGTTTCGCTTTTAAACATATTTTATCGGAAAACGCATCGACTGGTAATTGGGGCGGTATTAGCCCCTCACCAAGTGTGAATTGAGCCTTATGTTTCCCCAGAATAAACTTATTATGTACCTATCTACCCCAACTACTGTTAAGTTCATATGGTTCTGGTTTAAATAAACTTTGACTTTGAATGTGATTCGATTTCCAAAGTTTGATTTGATTTTGTTTGCTATTTCACGATTGTATGTGTTTAACTGTTTAGCAAGCGGGCTATGTATCTACTACAAATAATTAAATTGTTGAATTGTTGGATGTGCAAAGTTATTTTCTTTTGTATGTGGTTGTGTTTTCATCTATTTTTCTAACAGGTCTCCAAACATTCTGACGAGATTACTTTCAATACATCCGCAAACATAATACCCACAACATTATTATAAATGCAAAATTTTGACTGTCTGTTACATTTTCGCGATTAGGTAAACCGCTAAACCGATTTTCATGAAATTTGATAAAGAGACAACCTTGGTATTGAGCCTGCGGAAGGACATGAGATACTTTTTATCCGGGTGTATAAAGATGTTCCCCTAAGATGCGATTGAAACCATGTGCAAGAGCTAGGCTTACTCACGCATTTTTCCCATGGCTTAAAGGCTTAAACTACCAAACAGCACGTGCCACAATCATTACATACCTACCCCTTTCAATTCATCCACGGTTACACCATGTTATAGCTACCTACAGCTGACACGTGGCGCCGGTTCCGAGTAGGTACTACGCACTTGACCTTTTCGAAGGACATCACCAATAAGATTAATTATTATATAATGTTACATGTCGTTCTAGTGATTTAGGGACAACAGTTATAATTAATTATAGGAACTTACTTAATCACGGGAAATATTATAGGTTCCGAAAACAACTTACGAAAACAGATGGTTTGAAGCAACCCGCCCTAATTATCTGCGATAAAATAAATAATAATAAAAAAACGAAAAAAGAAACGGAATATTCTGACAAAAAAATTCTTATAGGCATAACATACAAAGGCTGGAGCGTCTAGGATGATGATGAAACATAGGTACAAAAGCTTAGTCAAATTACAATCCTCCGAACAAAAATGAAATTCAGAATAAAATACTTAGTTTCCGAAAGAAATACTAGGTACCTTACCGAAAAACATGCTCGCATTGACGCATTGTAAGAACCAGTTTAATTAACCGCTATGCGGGCGTGTGGGCGGAGATTCAGAAAACAAAATAGGTATGTATGGTTGCCAGAAGCCAGACCTATGCTAGGTTGGGTTGGGTTAGAACCATAGATTAATATAGGCATAGCTTAGTTAGAACGGTGACCACAGAACGCACGAGCCGAGCGAGCAAAGCGAGCGGTGCCGCAGCAGCGGCCGACCGGCGAGTGGCCGAAACGATCAACCGATCATTTACCTAATTTAATTAACCATTTAAAATAGAAATCCATCAACTATTTTAACAACAATAGAGGTCGAAATTTTCGGTAGATTAGTTGCGTCAGCAATTTTGATGTATTGATTTTTCGGAGTTTTCAGTATTTCTTTCGGTAGTTTCCGTATTTGTACAAAAGTAACTTAATAAATAACGTAGCAATATTAAGTTTTTAAACACTCTCATTTTTTATTTAGCTACCTACTTTTCGGAGTTTTTGTTGCTTATTTATGATCAGAATTATGTTCGTTGTTTTCATTACACCTTTGTATTTTTTTATTTAATTACTAACGGCATGTTTGTTGATTGTGTGCTTATAGAAATAGTCAGTCTGTAATTAATAAAATCATTTGCATCTCATTATAGCGCACGCAGTGCTGCGAGTGTACTGTGCACTGTGCCCGCGAGAATAAGCAGCTTCATCAGACCGACAAACTTCCGTTCCGGTGAAATCCGATTTTATCGTAACTGAGACAAATTCGGTTCACATATTTTTTACCGAGTGCACGGTGAATTATTCCGACAGCGAGGAAAGCGGCGTGTCGTGTGATTCCGTCGTATCGACGGCGACGCTCATTATCGACGGGCGGGGCGCCGACGCGCTCAGCCGTGCCGCTATTACAATCGAATTCTACTTGACGACTCGTGATTCACGATCCAAATCCCACTGCGTGTGATTCGATAATGTCTATGTTTGATTTCCATCTTAAATACGCACATTTTATGTTGTTGTGACTGTGTTAGAATTACGATAATTTGTTAATTGTCAAAAGCCGTTTAGGTACACTAGGAACAGGTTCATGTTTGCAGTTGATGTTGGAAGGTGATTCACATCATCATTATTATAATGTAAAGAATAGCTTAAAGTTACGTTGGTACCTACCTACATGTTTTATTTTGTACTGAACTTATTTTTTTATCGTTGTCAATATTATTACAATTTTGCATTACCTTGTTGGTAAAGTTGTACTAATATTGACAACGATAAAAAATAAGTCAAGAAAAACAAAATAGTACTTAGCTGTAATTGGCTTTGAAGTGTACCTACACCTACGCTCCAATTTAGTAGGTACCTACAGGTTATTTTAATAAATGGAGTGTGCTCCTTATAAGTACATTACCGCGACATAGGTAAGGTAAAAGCGTCAATGTTGGCAACGGGGACGTGTAGCTGAACTTCACGGCTGAAAGCGCTCTTATAACAGGTTGCTCAGTTCCGTGCGAGGCGAAGCATTAATCGTGTACCGTAGCGGGCATACATCACCTCTGTACCGAGTGTGACATCGCACACTCCAGTTAACGTAAATCACTCATTAGAACCATACTTAACGACTCATCCAGGGGATGCTTTTCTAATGACAATTTAATAACGCTCATCGCTTAATTTCGCAGAGTAATCAAAGTTTCAAGCAACGTGGCTCTTAAGGTAAGCTAAGGATAATAGACAGCACCTTTGTGGATTTGAATACATTAAGGGAACTGTTGTTTAGTGATTTATTATAAAGCCATTTTGAATATGGCTTTTGATGTAGGTAGACGTTCAGTCTCATATATACCTTCTACTGCGAAATTGTGAGTTGTCGAATGAAGAAGTCGAGCAAATTATTTTAACATAAGCTGTTTTTTCTTACAATTAAAAAGAAACGACGTTATAGCAACAGGATATATCGCACATCCGCAAGAAAGGTGTCACAACACAATCATAATACGCAATTGAGTTATGTATGCCATCTGAAAGGCAATTACAAACTTGATCTGCTAAAAAAAAAATCATAATTATAGTGCGATTCCTTGCTGAGAGATGGCATTTAATACAGATTTTTTTTAAAGGAATTCTAGTATCTAAAAAAAAGAAAATCATGATTTCCCAAAAACTACATTTATTGTGTTGTGACACCTTTCTTGCCGATGTGCGATATAGCCAAGCATTTACAGTTGAAAACATGTGGTAATGAACTAAAGTTAATAGAGTGGCACAGACACCACTGTGTCTGTGAAGTGTTATGGCAAAAGGCAAGTACCTATAAGCCTTTGTCTTCTCAAAGTGTTACACATTTGAGACGATGGAGACTACACGTGTTGTGCAGAATAAATTAAATTGGTACAATATACGTGTTACATAGTTTTAGAGAAAGATATTTCTTTGATCATTATAGGAATGTAATTGAAACTAGAATCAAGTATAATAATTTACTAATGAAATTGCTTTATTGGTGTTGTGTTTGCCGAAAGTGAAGTCTTAGATTTGTCATCGTGTAAAGTTTTTTAAGAATTAAATTATGCATTTATTTTTCTTGCTCCCTCTCTAAATAGGTACCATGTAAGATAACTACAATAAATCATAAAATTCCTACGTCTGTCTAACAAAATGTGTTTCGTAAAAAATATTAACACATTTTTTCAAAGCTTATTTTTTATTTGCTTTTCCTTTGTATCGTTATGCAAAGATATACGACCTTTCGTGATAAATGCCTTACACTTCACTGGGTACAGTCGCGAAATCGGTTAAATGGTTTCAGAGTAGGTATATTCGTACACCGAACCTTTACTTGTGTAGGACGATGTATCGAGTGTTTTCATAGTTTTATCAGCTTGTAATTTATTTAGTTTAGAAGTTTTAGGTATAATTACGGAACTTTTAGGATGCTTGAAGGAATTTAAATAACCTCACTTTGAAACTGTAATTGCCGATTAACCTAGTTCTGTACCTACTATTGCATATTTTTTTAACTGTTTCATAATTATGTTTTATACTTAATTATTATAATGTTTATGATTTTTTTTTAATTTTCATAATTATGTTTTATAATATTAATGAGTATGTGATTTATAAACATAATGTTGTACCTAACAATTAGACTCAAAACGTGATAAATATTTGCAGCAATTTCTGTAGAGTTTACCCTCCGTAGATATTGATTATTACCATTTGTTCTTAGATTAAGCTTTAATAAAAAATATTAAGATGCTTCGTCAATTTTTGGTTCGTCAAACTATCCACATTGGAGTAAATCGCTGTTCTTTATTAGTGAATCCTCCAATCCAATCCTCCTGAATTAATTTCTTAGAAGTACCTCTACCTACACGTGCCACGGTCGTATAGGTACGTATAGGAGATAATTAGGGTTGTCACCTTATCTGAGGGAAACCGGGAAAACAATCATTATCCAACAAAAAATAATGACGGTGAGACTGGATCTGGCTTTTCTGGTTATTTTTTTTTATGAATTCCGGTAACGAGTTTATGTGACCCCTTAGTACCTACATACAAAAATATTCTCTTGTTATAACGTTGGAACTGTTAGTAATGTAACCTTACTAAAGTTTTGTATCGCTTTAGGATATTAAATGGATACAATTTTAAGCGACCTCTCAACCTTTTGGTTTTTTAGTCTACAGAAAATAGGTATCTGTGAGCTCTACACAGCAGTATGGATATTTCTATAACCTAAATTACTTGTCTTAAAAAACGAGCGCTGGTTAAGAAAACAAGCTGGCAAACAAACTAAAATATAACATGTGGTTCCAGAATAATAAAAAAATATAGGTATGGTCCATTTCAATTGAATTTGTTAACTTTGTAAACAATGCCAGTATGGCCAACTGTCAAAATTTGATGGATTTGTATAGAAAGTTTGTTTACAAAGTTTACAAGTTCTATTGAAATGGACCATACGTAGGTACCTTCATATATTTATGTAACTAGTATAAACAAAGTCGTTTGTCTGTGTATTCACTTAAATATTTCTAAGCTAAAGCTAAAATTTAAAAGAAGTAAATTTATTAAGAAAGGTTTATTTATGTATGGTTCTTCATTCGCCACATTATGGAATTGCACCCGTGCGAAACCGGAGTAGGTCGCTAATTATTTATAAAATCATAATTTAGTAGATAATTACAAAGCCTGAACTCGTTAACCAATAAGTACAAAGCAACCTACAGTCTGTTATTTCAGTTAGTCAAATATTCAACTAAACATTTGTTTTATTGAATGCCGGGAAACACAATAAAACAGCTTCCGGGAACTAGATATTTTATTGACAAAATTACAACATTCCATTATATTTTATAAATAAGTTGTTAAAGTATTTGTTTTTGTCATATTGTTGATGTCGAAAGCTTGAAAAGAGTAAAAGCACCGCAGTCCTTTGAACGTCACAAAGTTTGGCTGTGTCGCTCGCATACTTGTTACATTGTTACCTACCTACTCATCAGAAGTCCCTGATCACTTTGAACCTGAGGCACTAAAATATGTGAAATTATTGGGTAAAAGCCATAGGATTGTGTAAGCTCGGGACACAGACTAAGGCCCGTATTACAGAACGATGCTCGAGCACAGATCTCTGTTTGAGCATAGATTTCAACCAATCAAATGGCTTTAAATCTATGCTCAAGCAGAGATCTGTGCTCGAGCATCGTTCTGTAATACGGGCCTAAGAGACTGTATTGCATTACTCCTGTTGATCATTATGTCGTTTTTTACGCCATCTACACCCATAACGCTGTTGCCAAGTGTTTTGTGCCATTGCATTATCATCATCATCCCTAGTCATTGATATCACACTTCTGGGCATATCCCTCTCTTAGGCCATGTTGTTTCATCTTACAGTTACGTATCTGTAACCGTCAAATGCGGCGTGTACGACAATTTCATATTGACTTAACGATTACGTACTGACTTACGAATAAAGATGGTTTGAAGCAACCCGCCCTTAGAGTATGCCGTTAGCTGCGTCACTTTGCTGCTCTCAACCAGGTTCGACCTGAGATTTTGACAACGCTGGCGGCCCAACTACCTATAAGTAAACATACTGGTCCAACGTAGTGTGAAAATTGTAATTAATTAAAGCATTTGTTTTCAAGTACCTACATTTCACTTTAGTTTGTCCAACTCGAGCGTGTCGCCGCTTGCCGTAACCAAAAAGTAATTAATTGTTTCACCATACATACAGTGTGGTGACACCGCTGTGTCACTGTGCGCGTATCTCTGCCTATCAGCTTATCTGCCCATCAATTTTACTTTAAGTTTTAATTATATACCTATACACTATAAATATCGTCACATGGTATCAAATCTACATCCTTTTTATAGCATTTCGATGCCAAGCACATGCAAACTGTACCGAAACGGAGATGCCCGTGAACATCACAGGCAAGTGAGCTGGTGGCCGCTGCCATCTTGCAGCAGTGATAGTAGTGTCGTTACCGGTCCTAAATATATGACTGAAGCTAGAATTTTGGCACTTCCTTTGTACGCCGAAGCAGCTTGTGAAAAGATTTTATACTACAATGAAACGCTAAAAAAGTGCGAGGAAATGATAATGACCCAATGTAATAATGATTAACCATACATATTAATGGATAATGTTCAACCATACGGAAATATGAACACAATACAACTACAGTACCAGTAGGAAAATGTATTAAACTTTCATGAAACTTTTCTAATAATTGCATTCAAACAACTTGGCAAAGCGGCAATAAAGCGCGATGCGATGCGCAAGAATGAACACTGTAATAAATGTGGAGCGAACATCGAGCGGAAACGAAACGTCCATCGGGCCTCAATCCCTCTGCTCAACCGGATAAACAACAGGTAAGTATTCAGATTTTAGTACGCTATAGATAGCTACCGTTATGTGTGGCTCGTTCACTCCCTGCTCGCCTCCGTTTCATTTATCCTTAGATCTCCAACTCCGTTTCTATATCCGTTTTGCTTGACACCCAAAGCGACCTAATTGCTCATTCCTACAAAACATACTTATCACGAGGTTTCGCTCCAATTAATGGTTCTCAATTACTTGGTGTTATTGATAAAGGGGATCATCTAAATTGTTATGCGTGATTAATCAGAAACAATGAGAAGTTTGCGTTGGTGCGACGAGACGCGAGGGCAGTGCTCCGGTTCCCATTGTCTCTGGTCACCGGTGTGTGGCGGCCAGCGGACCACGAAATCGGTCCCAGCCGCGCGTCGCACTGCGCCTCCGGAGCCCAACACACTACTCCGGTAAAACTCCATCTATTATTAAGCACAATGCCGCTCCTAGAAATCAAAAACTATCAACGAAAGGTAGTTGACAGACACTACAACGCACAGGCTTGCTGGACCTACATAGGTTAGGATATAAACTGCTGCTAATAACGGTGTCTTGGTTTTTTTGAAAACCCGTCCGTCACACCGCGTCTTCTGAGCGTTATATTATGCTCTAATATATTGACACGTTTACGCTCGCGCAACCAGTGTCGTTTTATGTTCCCGGACGTGACCTGAGACGAGGGACACCACGAATCGTAACTTGATTTCCTCAAATCAAATAGGAATAATAAATGAAACAGAGAGCGTTTTGGAATACCCCTGTGTGTGTGATATTGTTATGATAGTTACACAGCTAATTTAATATATATATATATATATATATATATTTTAAACAGATTAATTTTTATTTATTTGTTTCAAACATGAAGGAATTAGGTGCTGACCAGCAATGGCCGTAAACGTTCGAGCTGTTAAAATAATATCATTATATTCCATTGTTCTGCCGAGTAGTCCCGTAGAGCGGGTAATATTGGCGCTGTCAATAAACGACCGAAATAAAATTTGACGCGATGTTTGTCGAACATAAATAAAACAAATAGTGTGCACTCGGGACTTTTTCCTGTATATTTTACAGGTATATATCACATGACAAAGGGTTTCAAATTAATCGAATAAGCCATTTTTTTGCTGAATTCGCTATTAAGTATCTATTAAAAACCAAATTCTGATCATAGGGTACTCGTACGACTAGATTATTGTTATTATCAGGCCTGCTCACAGACATGTAGATATTATGTCTGTGAGCACGCTAAAGATGTACCTACAAATAAACAGGTATAATCAGCTTTATATGGAAATCAACCATTATGAAAGCGAAAACATTTATAATCGCGGTTTGTACGAACCCTGGGAAACCTAATGATAAGGGTACATATCGGGTTTTTTGGGATCTCGGTAACAAGTTGGTCACTTAGCGGGTTCCCGTGAGGCCTATGAGAGGCGACGATGACCGAAAAACGATATTCCGCGTTTAGTTACCTGCTAAAGGTATTATAATAAGTAGGTACCTTCGCACACAAAGCTTGTTTGGCTGTCCCATTTCAAAACCTAGTAAGGGACTTTTTTTTCGGGACATCGTTTTATTGCATAATCTTGTTAACCTAATAAAGGTAGGCAAAATAAAGGAACAGCCGTGTTGTTGCTGATAATTTATTTATTACCTAAAAATAATGTTGATAATTCATAGGTACCTAACAAAGATAACAACGCCTACCTAATAGGTAAGTATATTAATAAACAACATAAAATATTTTTAAACCAGTAAAATACAGGGAAAATAATATTTTGAGCACAATATTTTTGATAAAATGTTATGAAAAAGATGCGAATCACACCAACTAAGAGTGTGAAATTCGATTTCAGATGTCATATCACACCGGACTTGACCGGGCGCACCATACACGCGTGCGGTTTTTGCAGTAGGTACGTGTGCGGTGCGTGCTTGACGCATGGACTGCACTGCTCACGTACAGCAAATGGACTGTATTTAGTTTGGTCAGGCCTTTAAGCTTACATAAGTAAAATACACATGTTACAATATCAGTAAAAGGTTTCAGAATTACTTAAATTACCAGCATTTCCTTTTCGTCATTTTCAGAAAGAAAATCTTTTAAACTAAGTTCGAAAAGGACGACTTATTGAAAACATTCATTCTTGGATCATCCTGTTATTATACTCGTTCGGAGAGCTTTCAGTAAAAAGTAAAAGGGATCATAACAGAATTTATTTTATATAGAATTTATTTTATCGGCAGTAACTTGTGAATCGATCGACGTCGCTGAAGGAGGGCTTGGAAAATTATTTTCGAGGGTGACCATCAAACAACTTACCGTTCGCTACAGAAACTTCGCGTGGCATAAAAGAAGTTTTATGGACCGATAAAGACCTTTTCAAGGGGCTCTGGTATAAGAGAGCGTGTCCATATAATATGTTAGTGCCGGCTGCTTTGCAAATAACCCCAAAATCAAACTCGCTGCTAACCAATGCTGACTCTTTTAAATTAAACGGATTTAGGTGGTGGCTATTATTTTTTTAGTAGCTACTCCATTAGAACAATCTTTATAGAGTTATAAAAAGTTCCTTAATAATCTATACTTCTATACTTATACTATATACTGTACTATATAATATTATAAAGAGGAAAGATTTTTTTGTTTGTTTGTACCGAATAGGCTCCGAAACTACTGGACCGATAATAAAAATTCTTTCACCACTAGCAAGCTACATTATCACTGAGTAACATAGGCTACTTTTTATCCCGAAAAAATTCACAGTTCCTGCGGGTCACGCGGACGAAGTCGCGGACAAAGTGCTATAATCCTACTAATAATATTAAAAACGTGAAAGTTTGTGAGGATGTATGGATAGAGGTATAGATAGATGGATGGATAGATGGATCGATGTATGGATGTTTGTTACTCTTTCACGCAAAAACTACAGAACGGATTTTGATGAAACTTTACAGTAATATAGCTTATACATCAGAATAACACATAGGCTACTTTTTATCCCAAAAACGCGGGCGAAGCCACGGGCGGCAGCTAGTAACAATATTATAAAGAGGAAAGTTTTTTTAGTTTGTACTGAATAAGCTCCAAAACTACTGGACCGATTTTAAAAATTCTTTCACCAGTAGAAAGCTACATTATCACTGAGTAACATAGGCTACTTTTTATCCCAAAAAATGCACAGTTCCTGTGGGTCACGCGGATGAAGTCGCGGGCAAAGTGCTAGTACGATTACCTATAAACTAGAGAGACCGTCATACAAGCAAATCATCTCAGTACCTAAGCACCATAATACCTACGTACCTAAAACCTATTAAAACATTGATGCTGATTCTGTTGTACATTGCACTAAACTAATTTTAATCACACTATATCTCTTTCTTACAAATATCATTGAAAAAGGACAGAAAATATTAAGAACTGTGAAATTAGTCTACGGCCTTGTCATTTACAAGAAAATAGTCGTGAACTATTGCGATGACTACTAAATTCATATTGAAATAATTATGCAAGTGGACTAATTTGTCATCTTTTAACCCTCAAGTTTCTCATGTTTTTGGTTAGAAAGAGACAATGAGACTAAATTAGTTTAGTTTGTAAACAACAGAATCAGCACTCCTGTGTCGTTGCTATACAAGGTAAGTATACAAGTTGTAAGTATATTGCTATACAAACTATTATAGCCATGTGGATTGTTACAAAAATAATCTAATTGCAGTATCGTTTTTAACAGGCTTACGTCGGGTCCACGCCCTGTAGCCATGCTAGACACTATCTTATAAATTAATCGTAGCAAACCGGTGTACTGCCGCAGGTAGCTATTATTTTTTTACAGGCGTTAGCATGACGTAAGGATGGGAAATTCACTGTGGTGGATTAATTAGTTTGTTGATTAATAAAGAATCAAGCAACAATAATTGAAAATTGCGATGATTTTTTTTGGAATGATGTTTGTGTTTGATTGATGGTTTATTAATTACCGCCACTGTAATTAATTTATGTTTTACCTACCTGAATTAATTTTGTTACAGATAGGTACATTGAAGGTAGGTACATAATTGAAATGTCAAATAAATAATTACCTACTTGACCTTATACTTATGCCAAGGAAGACGAAAAGTTGGTAGTACTTATACCTAAACATGATAATTTTAACCTTTGAAACAGCGTAAGGTAGACAGAATAAAAATTCTATATTTTTGCCAACCCATCAACAAATTCCGGAGTACTATTAAAAAACAATCTAATAAATCTGTTATATGTTACTAGCTTCTGCCCGCGGCGGATAAAAAGTATCCTATGTGTTATTCTGATGTACAAGCTATATTACTGTAAAGTTTCATCAAAATCCGTTCAGTAGTTTTTGCGTGAATGAGTAACAAACATCCATACATCCATCCATACATACATACATCCATGCTCACAAAATTTCACATTTATAATATTAGTAGGATTGAGTTACCTACTTCTTGTAGGAGCTTGATATGACTTTACTTCGTTGTCCAAAATAGATTCCAACATTGTATGTAGGTATACCCACCCTCACCCAGGATATATAAACATGAGCTACAACATACAAGTAAGTAAATGCCTAAAGCCGTTCCCGATCCCACCCTTTCCGATCTCTTCAATCCAATGGAGACATTATTTAAATTGATACATTTGTTTCACCGAACCCGTTTGCGAAACATTTGAATTGCATGCAATTTCCATACCTTAAATGTAAAATGATGTCAATGCTTAAGAGTTGCAAGAGAATCTGCTTTGTTGACACTTTTTGATTTACATAATTATAATGATCATCGTTCCTATTGTGCAACATCTGAAATTTGAGCTATTTGAGTGACCACCTAGTAGGTCTGTGTAAACTTGTAAAGTACCTAATATTATAATACTACCTTACCTAGGTACTTAGGTAGTACGGTGATGGTAGATAGCCTACAATCGATATATTAAGAAGAATAATATCACATTATAAAGATGTAGATACTTACAATTAATTATTGTATTGGGTAGTAGTAACTATTGACGTGAAGTGACATAACGGAATAGTTAACTATTGAAAGTAGTTTCATTTATGTATGTAGGTACTTGACAAAGCCATGCTTTGGTTAATTAATATGGTCGTGGTTCGAAGGATTTTCCTGTTAAAAATAAAACCGAATTTCACCCGCCAGCCTGTTCTGAAATATTACTACTGTACGAAGTGTCAACGTGCGTTATATACCTACCTACTTGCTTACAAGCGGCCGCTGCCTTTCACACTGCACAAACAGAATTTATAGGTAATAAATAAATTCAGTTGTTGTTTATTAAAATATCCATACGCCATTGTGATAAAAATGCAAAAGTTGTACATACTTGTTTGATTTTAATTAAATTTTGTCATCGTTTGAACAGTTTGTGGTTATCGATTTTCATTTAACTCTACTTAAATAGGTCATTACGGCAGTGTGTTTATGAGGAAAGCGGCGACGTCGGCCGAAGGGCAATATTGCGTTTTGTGCCACTGCGTACAATAATAGGGTGATTAATGGCTCAGGCGATACACGGGGCAAGTTCTTTGTTGTTCGCCAAATATTTGATCCGGCGCCGACATCGCAATCCATTCCTTTGATATTACTTATAACAGTGATTTGAGCCGCACAAGCTTGCGGGGGATGTGTGAGGACGCGTTAATGGTCTACGAGCTTTCACCAGCCGCATCCAATATAGGTACGAGGGGGTTCCGGCTTGAATAAGTAATACGTGTATTACCCAGTCTGCTTTTGAACTGTTTGCTTTTGCTTTTATGAAATCCCGATAAATTATAATAGTTACAAATCATGAAGAACAACGGGCCGTCATCAATGTTGATATTCAAGTATTTTTACGCCTATAACTTTTGGATTCAATGACCGTTCTAAGGAAAGGAATAAAAATGTTAAGCTAAAAATAGAATAGTAGCCAGTAGAGTATAGGTAAAAATAGAATAAAACCCGCACACTGGTGTCGTATATAGTATCGGCGGTGGCGGTGATACGTATCCTTCCCTATCCTTAATTACTCAATGTATTGAAAGGCAGATTAATTATTCAGGCGACCATGGCGCAGGCCGCAAGAAGAGGGGTACATTTTCACATAATGCTTATTTTAATGATCAGTAAAAAATTAATGATTCTTTAATATGTTTTTTATTTAGTTTTCTCTTGACGGAAAGTAAGAACATGTAGATTATTTCTTGCAAAGCACATTCTTAGAATTTACCCTGAAAACGATCTTTCATAAGATTTTCATTGTGTAAATTAATAGGTATATATGGTATTTATAGTAAAACCTAGTGTCTACTATACTATCTAGTTTACCGTGCAGTTTGTATGACACTTGAGGATTGATCCAAATAGCAGTTCTCAGTTCGTCAAGTTTCTGCAACTGCATTAGGTAGGTAAACTTGATCATGTGAGGTGGCCATTACATACAAAATGGTCCGTCTAACTTGTGGGACTAAGCGACTTAACTAATACCTATACATATACCTACGTAGAACATTGTAACAATATATTGAATTAAGGTTATAAGTGTTACCCATTATCCTGATTTATATTTGAGCAGAAGTTAGCGGTCGGCTATTAGCTGAAGCCAGGACCTGTGTAATGGGGCGTGATCGGTGAGCTTTCAACTTCTATCTACATACGACCGCGCCTGTTCCGTTTGAGGATAAACACAACGATAAAAGACGAGAACTGTGAGAATTATGCATTACAATTGTCGACTCCATGCTAAAAAAATGCTAAACCCTGTGCAATATATGTATCTTGATTTATGAGCACAGCTTATGAGATTTTTTCGTAGACGTCTCTAACTTATCTTAAAGAATTTAGCTACGGTACGTTAAGATTGATGCCCACGTATTTCCTATCCACATTTGTGTCATCTATGAGAAAATATTAAATATTTGTTGGGATATAGTTTTTTATGAAGATTCAAATCAAAATATTTATTTAAAATATATTTTTAAGAGTAAAACAGCAAGTAGTGTCCTATCACGAAACACGACATTGAATTCTATAGAAGTTTGTTCGATGGAAATCATTTTTGTTTCGCGATTGTAACAATTTTCTACAGAAACTCGTTTAATTGGTTAGCCAGCATTTACAAAAAGTTTAGCCGATTATTCCATTGGAGTAAGCGCACAGAGTGATTTGCAAAGTTCCACAATCCCAACAATAGGCACATTTATCTTTAGAAAAGTTTCGGTACAGCGCTGAACAAGCATTAACGCGTTATTCTTGAAATTTTGAAAAGATAAAGTATCCTCTTAAGTTTTTTTGTAGCAAAGCGTTATATAAATACGCGTCCATCTCTCCGCGTTGATTAATCCGCTGGAACATTGGGAGAGCACTTGTTGCTGCAAATTAATTAGGAAACAAGTTAACAAAAAGTGCAATAAACTTCGTTAAGGAAGCTTAATTTCCGTCGGAGCCCGAAAGAGACTGACATTAATGAACTGAAAATGCTCTCAACTGCCGCCAATTTCATTACGGAATCAGAGCCGCCTAGGATTATTATTATATTGAAGCGATAGATGACATCTACCGTCTTGGCTACGATCCATGTCTAATACTTCACAAGTTTCTTTCATTGGCTGTTATACGGATTGTATATTTTTCAGCCCGAGCAAGCCTAAGCGAGCTGATTGTAAATCTGATTTTGAACCTAAAACAACAAAAGAGAACACCTTTATCGGGCTTCTGTTTTGTGTTGTATGTCGGTTACGGTTCAAATGTTTTTTCGCGGGTTGTAGAGGCTGAAGATATAAATATGGGAGTAACCTAACGAACACCACTGTAGCACAACAGTTTCGACGAATCTGTTAGGAATTATGAGGCTTTCATAAGATTATCCTACTTTAACGTTTTTAGTGTATCAAAAGGTACTGTAGATGTTAAATTACTATAAAACTTTATGTTTTATAGTAATTGACTAGTTACAATAAGTAGTTTACGAACAAGCGTTGGATTTAAATATTTTTCTTGAGTTTTTCAGAAGAGTGAGTGAGAGAGTGTTTTACAGAAGCGGAGGCCCAATTGTTATAAGTGTTATAAGTGTAATTGTTATAAGTGACCCCAGCAAAATTAGGCAAAATTAGGCGCTCTTACCGTGTAAATGTTATATAGGTACCTACTTTTAATTCATTAATCTAATTTACAAAGGTACACAGGTAACACTTCTGATAAGTTAAATACATAGAAAGAATGTTCAAAATTATACCTTACAAAGTCACGTTTAATATTTCTGATTTTAGTGGTTAAGTACCTAACCACTAAAATCAAATCATTTTTTGTTCAAAAATGATAAGCTTAATAATGTCACTGTGTCATATCATCAAAAATAGATTTATAACGAAAGTAAGCTTCAAACAAATGGCCAACTAAAAAAAATGTAATATTACTATTCATGGAAACATGCCTATTATCTTACTATTACCACTAAAGCTGGGCAAGGGCCGCTTTATTATTTTACTACTTTTACATGTATCGCTCACGCGATATGAAATTACGGTACAGGATGAAACATTGAGTGGTAGAGTTTTCAATTAGATAGTATGAATAATGGCCGTCACAAAGGTAGCTATAATATATATTAATATATCGGTATAATGTATTGGTGACGTCATAGAAATATATAGCTGCGTGTGTGATCACTCGAAAATTTATATAGAAAATATGTCGTAATATGCCTTACTATGATTCATATTAATATATATTATAGCTACGTCTGTGACGGGCTTAATGAAAGAACTTAAAGCCATTAACATTATTTAAAAATAAATAAACAATAAATTATATGAGCCCATACTGTCCTACTGCTGGGCAAAGGACGACCTTCACTCTTTCTGTTGCTCACTTTTTCACATTTTACATTTTAAAATTTTTGCTGTTATGGATCAATGATGAAAGACCAAACCAAATAATGTAGGATTTGTTCAGTATTATTTAATTACTAGCTGTTGCCCGCGACTTCATCTGCGTAAATATTGATAAAAAGTACCTAGCTTAGTTGCTTCTCTAGGTCCCAGGATACCTCTTTGTCAAATTTCATCCAAATTCGTCCAGCCATTTCCGTGTGAACGAGTAACAAACATACACAAACATTTGCAATTCATTTATAATATTACCAGCTTCGCTCGCGTGGATGAAAGGTACCTTATGTCCTTTTCTGTACCCCTGACCACGAATATGCAAAATTTCATGATGATCGGTTCAGTGGTGTAGGTGTGAAAAGGTAACAAACAAATAATTTTATGTTTTTAATTATATCGGGACTTTTCGCGCACAAACTTAATCAAAATATAAGAATTTTGACTAACCTCGACGTTTCGATCAAGTTGCATTGACCGTGGTCACGAGAAGACTGAAGTGTGTGGGTATCATCGTCTTGAGCGGCGGGTGCTGTCTCGAACTACCCGCGCTTGGGTAACGGTAAACAAATAATTTTACTTTCGCATTTATAACATTAGTTAAGATAGCGTGATTATGACCCTTGACTTTTTACTTTACACAATAAATATAGCCCAACTTGTCTGATTGAAATACTTCAGCAAAAATAATTAATAAAACTCCCATTCCCTTTACATTTAATAATTAAGTAAACAGAGCATCCTACTAACCTTTAAAGAAGTTTTATTCAAAACAAAACTAGAACACAAACCAAAGATACCATAAACTCGATAAATAATCAGGCCAACTACAAACTATCTTTGCGTATTCAACAGAAAGTGATCATAACAAATAAACAGTTTCGAAGAAACATTTGCTGTTTTCACTGCAGTTAATTGACTTTTGACTTTGAAGTGTCGATCAAAGTTATGGGATGAAGTCTAAGCCGTTTGCGATCTCCAAGTTTCCTCGTTTGCATCACTTAGGGCGCAGAAAGGCTTAAAGTGCCGCCGTGATTAGCTCGCTTCTCTCAAATAGTTATACTGACGGGCCCTTGACTATAATGAAACCTTTCATTCCACACGCTCGACGTCTGCTTTGCGGTGAACCTAGTGCCAACTTGTACTAACCATACTATGTTTTAGAAGTCTAGTTAGCTTCGTCGTTATTTGTAACGTAAATATGACCGCAACCTCGGTTAGGTATGGCTGCTATATTTTAATATGAACTAGATACGCGACATGAGTAAATTGAAACTTAAAACAATATTTGAGCATATGTAAATATGTATAGACTGCATTAGAATTTAATGGTTGATGAAATGAAATTAAAAACAAATAATATGTAAAGCAATTCATTAAAATAACTACTTGATATTGCATTTGAAGGGTTCCATGTACCCCAAACGATATTTAGGTACATTGTTTTAAACAAAATTACTTATTCTTATTTTATGAGTATTAGGTATCCAGATTTTTCTAGGCCTTATGCATTTTTTTCCTTACTTAAAAAAAATGTCACTTTTAACCACTGATTAAATATACAACTGTCCTTGTTATTTTTATGACAGTGTATAGATATTATCCCCCTTACTTATAAACACCTCTTAACTTTAACCACTGATTAAATATACAACTATCCTAGTCATTTTGATGATTGTATGACAATGAATAGAGATGACAATTGACTTAAGAGCTGTCTAATTTAATAATCGTTTATAAGTAAGAGGTTAATGTCAATTGACTTAAAGCTAGTAAAGTTAAACAACGTATAATCATCGTTCATAAGTAAGAGGAAGATACAATATTTCTCTAAGATACAGATTGGAGAAACAATATTGTATGTGTATAAATTCCGAATATCATCTGAAACTTTGAACAGTATTTCGAGAGAACCTTATATTTGTGAAGGTGCAATTAAATAGATTAACATCAGTCAAAGTAATTACAAACAGGATTTTAGATAAGTTAAGCTAGCGAACTTCTTCCGTTCGATTGGATTCCGTTCGAAAGGATAGAATCGTTAACTACTTAATTTAAACGACTCTTCAAAACTTACTGAATATTTATTACCTACAGACAAAATACATGCACAACAAAGTTCAAAGTTATAAGTTAATTCATAACAGATGCCACTGCTACGGCGGCGTAGCTAGCGTAGCCGTAACATCTACGCATTGGCTACGGCGTAGAAAATGTTATCATAGCAAAATTAGTACCGGAACCGCTGCGCGCTGTCGCCACTCATAATGCAATGTGCGTTACAAGTAAAAAGGCTCCTTTGTGAATATAGAGGGGAGATCTTTATATTCACAAAGGAGCCTTTTTACACATTAAAAATTATGTACAGTGACGAGCAAAAAGACGTATACATACAGTTAGCAAGATTGAAAATCGATTTTTTCGTAGAATATCAATTTTTGAAAGATGATTATAATTCTTAATGATAAGTGTTCGGAGCCTATTTATGCATCCATAATTTAACAAATTTAATAAATACTTTAGAAGCAGATCGTTGTTGAATTTCACTAAGTAAGTATATACATATTCTTGCTCGTGACTGTACACTCCCAATCAAACACTTATTCGTCACTCATCATTGATACAAAACTAGAACCCTGTTTATAAATCATCGATCGCGTTCGGTCCGTCGGCAACATGACTACACTGATCATGTCAATGTGTCAAGCTCAATAGCGCCTGGTACAACTTCTTTGTTTCTATGATTTGAGGATGAGACTTATTTATTTATTTAGGTTCCTGTAGGAAAACCAACAACTATACATAAATGACTCATATATGTTAGGTTCATAAGAACACCGCAAGTTCTGTAAGAAGCTGTTTGCTTCAATAGAACCTTGCAAAACTGCATGAAAATCTAAAATGTATGCTAATGTAATTATTGTGCTCCTTACTTGCTCAATTCAGACCTCAAAATATAAAATTTGTGTACCTATCTAGTACGAGCCGCGGTCACCTTGGAGTTCCGTACAACAAACAAGAAACAAATTTAATTTTAAAGCACAAAGAAAGCCATTACAAACAATGGAGGTCTTGGGTAATTTTCTTCAAATTTAGACCTCATAGCGTTTATCGTTATTTTTTTATTGTTACTTTACGAAATCGTTCTCGGTCGGCATTATAGAGGGTGTAAAAAGTTTTCCTGACAGATTGGCACCAACTTGTTACCTTTAGTATAAATTTTTATAACTCGAACCAAAAGTTTAGGCAACAAAAAACTCATTAAAATTCCACTTTTAGACGTTAAACGCACTGAAAGCTCTGTAAAACGAGCCACACAAAAAATAATTGACATTTAAAGTATTAATTATGATTTATGCTTTTTAATGTGTACGGACTAAATCAATGATACGTTTCTTTTAAAAGATTTATTATATATCTTTATGTTAACATGAATATGTAAATACGGAGGATATAACCTAATACATATGTATGAACAGGGACTAAGCTTCAGTTATCTGTGATCTACAAGATGATGCCCATTATTTATGGCTTGTAATTAATTTAGTGCGCTGCTCACTAAACTCCAGCAATTTACCGTAATTTGTAATAGGACAATATTATTAATAATATTACCTACCTACTAAAATATAGGTATATAGATTAACAGCTTCAGGACATGTTTTCGATATTGTGTTCATTGTTGTGTTTAGTCCGAACAGTATTACGAGTATGTATTCTGTGTTGCACATTAATCAGTCATGTTCAGCATTTACACGGTTATTCTTTAAAAATAAACAAGCTAATTGAACAGATATTTTATGTGGCGGGGTCTATATAATCTGTGATCAATTATCTTGGCGATATAAAGAGCTGTTAATTAAATTTTACTGAATAGATAAGTTCCTACAAGTGCTGCCAGTACCTACTTTGATAGTATTAGGTATCAGCACTATTACTGTGAAAATCTCTATTATATATAATATGAACGACCTGGATTCTATAAAAATAAGTTGTAAAAGAGGTCTCGAACTACTTTCTAGAGTCTAGAGAGCATTCATGTAGATGGGCAGTGTTACTAAGTGGCCGGAAGCCGGTCGGTGTAATTTCAATCATTATAGGACACGAGCGTGTATTATAACAAGTTTACATTAAATTTTCATAACTCAATTATCGGATGGCTTCAGGATAAGCTAATTACAGTCACTTCTGGCACTGTGGGTTCACCTTAGACTTATCAGCGCTGATATGCACTAGCGGTTAACCGTGCGCCTGGCCCCTTGTTGTTTTTAATATGAAACCGCACTTTTTGTACACACTCAACAGAAATTCAACCACAATGGTTGAAAGGAGAAAGGCGGTTTGCTTCGTGCCTGGCTGCCATTTTTGGGCAGCTAACCGCTGGTAAGGGTAGACCCATTTTTATTGCTACCGTGAATTTTGACACGAAGAACATTGTTGAAATTTAACAACGAGAAGCAATTAAACATGAGCATAACAAACTGAGATTTAAAACGGCTGCAATGGAAAAACTTGGTTAATATCTTCCTATATGACAGCATTCTCGAATCGCTGTCGAACCACGCAACGGCGGCGGCCTGCTACTTGACGGTTATACCACTATTCCAACCGCGTCACAACGCTACTGGTAGAACTCTACGTGCCTCGGCGGCTAGACTAGACGCCGTAATACGTTTGAGCTCTAAGTGTAGACACGTGTAACCTTATCAAAGACATTTCAGCACTCTTATTGCCGGGAATCAATATAATAAAATTATGTAACTTATTTATGTTACGGAAAAACGTGCAAAATGTGTGGATCGAAATCTCTATGGCGATCACGATGTTACAACGTTACGTATAATGAGCAATTAGCAAAGGGTTACTAGTTCAAGTGGCATATCATATAAAAAGGCTTTATCTGCACATTTCAAATTATATTTTCGTTTCTTTAAAGCTTTATATTTCTCTACATATGATGAATATTGGACTGCATCTCCTTTATCGGCCGCGTGCGCTGTGGATTTGGTTAGTGTTACAATTACAATGAATAAAAATAACCGCAATTAGTTCTACGAATGTGGATATTTTTAGGTGTTGCCTTTTATAAATTCCAGTAATAATTTTCAACGCAGCACATATTCCAATAAGACTTTCTTAAAATTATTTTGAATATTACTTAGTCAAAAATTGCATTATTTAGGTAAAACAGAATCTAGTATGACTGAAAATGTTATTGACGTGCACCTATGTGAAAAAGAAGGGAGTTTTAATTAAGTTCTGGGAACACAAGACGAAGATCCCAGGGGTTAACTGGGGTGTACCTTAGATTTTCACAGGTCCCGGTAAGTAAACCTTTAAGGTTTACCCGGATCTCAGCTTAAAAGCCATCTCAGTACCACTCGGAGGCGCCATAATGGTGTTCCTTCATTAAGTTTGTAAAATATTAAATTACATTTATGCTTATGTTAAGCTTTATGACAAAATAATATAAACAATATATGTAAAGCATATTTATGACATGTCAGGAATAAAAAATACGTTACCAATGTGATTTCCATTTTTGTTCATAAGCATACAAAACAACATTAAATGGTATATAAAATATTCTCATGTTAAGCTTGATAAAGTAAACAAAATTATAAAATAAACTGTATTAAGGTTTACCGCAAACCAAAATGTGTGTCCAAAGTTTTCTGCAACGAGTTTAACAAAAGCCTTTCTGCGCAAGAATTTTGTTATTCGTAATAGACCGTTCTCTACGGGCAAGTTGCATGAAAACATTTGTTTTTTATCTTAAAAAATTATGAACAGAATTAAAAATAGTGACTTACAACATTTAGCTTTTTGTGCATTTATCTGTGCGAAGTATACACGTAGATAACCTTTTCTAGAACCTTTCTTAGGGAGGTCAACCGTAAATAGTGGTTATGTGTTTGGAGTTTGAAGGAGCTAAATGCACAGCACAGGGGATAGGATAGTAGGTAAGTACGCGTTAAGATATTAAATAATAAATAGCAACTTAATAAAAATAATTAATAAATAAAAGATTATCCACTTATTTTTATTTATAACATTCTGTATAATTTCATTTGGAGGATAAAAAGTAAGAGCTGGTTACAGCGTCATAAGCTCATTTCAAAGCTTAGGTTAGTCCATTTGAACACAAAGGAGTCTTTTGAAATCAGCAGGAGCTTACCCAATAATCCATTCATAGGGACTTAACACGTTACTATGTTCAAACGAGCTACTATAACTGGCTTATATAGAGGCAGGAACCCACAATTCGGTAATCCTAAGTCCGAAAACTGAACACCAGTTAAATCCCAATCAATTCGTAAGCTTTTGAAACTAAATAACAATAAATTGCCCCCGCGTACTGAGAGCTTTTTCAGATTCAAGTTTTACATCACCCGATTTTCAGCTAATTTGAAATTATACCTATAGTAGGTCTAGGCAGAATATGTGACAGTTCACAGGAAAAGGGACCTTAGGGCTGTTTCTAGTTTCGAAGATATGTTTCGTGGAAACGTGCAAAATTAAGATTTTTTTGCTTATTTAATAAGTGGAAGATTTTACATTTGTTTTTATATTTGTAATATTCGTATATTATGTCATCAGTATATAAGTTTAAAGCATCCTAAGTAATTATAAGTTTCGTAACACAAAATAGTAGTTATTTTGTGTTACGAAACTTATGTACTTAGGATGCTTTGTGAAAGTGCAGAATTCAGACTAATATTTAAAAAAAGAAATATTTCTATATAGTAATTATTTAACTAACAACACATGTTATGAAGTTGATCTTTTTCGATATCGATAGCTAATTAATTGCAGGTTATAGGAACAATTATGCATAACTCCATACCGGCCATAATTAAGGTACTTTTACCCGTGAACTGACACATATAGTACGAGTACCTACACCTATATATCATCAATTATGTTGCAAGTCTCATGTAATAGGGGGTGAGCATAATTATTTTCACTAACCGGGCACAAAGTCAGACCCCGGGCTGGTACTGAAGAACACTGATTGAACCCAGGACTCCACTCTCAGCAGTAGCGCTTACGCCAACTAGATCCAGGAAGCAGTTTCATGTTGCTTGTTATTCGTGTGTTGACTACACTAGTGGGTAAGTAATAAGTATTTTTATTAAAGTGATTATTCTGGTGTATCCGCAGTGTAAGAAACCCGTATACATATTTTAGGAGAAGGCGGAAGATAGTGTCTTGGTGCAACTTGGAAGAAACCTATGTAAGTATGTTACATACGTCACAGTTGACTGCGAGAGGTCGAGTATGATATAACTTTATATTCAACAAAGATTAACTGACTTGAAAAACATAGCATCTCGCTAGGAATTTAATAATAATTTCAGACAGAAATTTTACATCGTAGGTGCGTCCTCAATTTTACATACACAAAATGCACAAACACATTCGTTTCATTCAAGCTCTATAAGGAAGAGCTGGCCCGGGGTAGTAGACCGTACCTATTTCTGTCGTTAAGCAGGGCCCTAATTCTGCTGTTGCAATTGTGTATGAATGGTGTCACAATGACACCATAACGGTCAAAACCTGAGCGCTCATTGGCTTAGAGTAAGACTATCTCTTTCGTCATTGGCCAAAACGATGTCATTGAGAGACCATTCTGACACGATTACGACAATTGCATTAGCAGACTCCCCAGGATTGCTGTGTTTCGGTTTAAGGGTATGAGTGCCAGTGTAATTACAGGCACATGAGACATTTCAACTTTGTATTGCAGATGTGCATAATATAGGCGGCGGTGACCAATATTACTATCAGAATTCTGCCTGTTTGTTTGCCATTCGATTATGTATAAAAAAAAAATTGCTTCCTTGTATGAACATAAGCATTACACTATACCTATAAGTTTAGTGTTGTGATGAAATATTGATAGTGGCACTATTTTTGGCATCCGGTTGGTAGGTAGGTATAATGTACCTAGGTATATAGTAGATATACCATAGTGTCATTTCCAGTGACCTATCAAAAATAAAGTCTCGGAACAGTTATTTGTTGCCCTGTAGGTCATACAAATATTGAAAACATACAATTTCGTTTCCCGGAATCAGCTCGAATTGAGCCGTTAGTTTTTGTTTTATATCGGGTGGAACTTTTTTAGCGTACCTATGTACTAATTGGGTACCCTTTACGCATAAAAATTCCCTAACAAAGGTGTAACCAATTTATGCAGGTGTCCGTACATATTGATTTCTGTCTGAAATCTGATTATTTGTTCTGGTTTGGAATAACAACCGTCACATTAACTGTCACATTTCTGAAACGTCCGATACGAGCGATGGATAATCCAAAGCAATAATAATTTAGTCTTTAGATTGCCCATCGGACATAATATGTCACACAGCAACATTATGTCTTTAATATTCAAATGTTCAACACGAATCACAATATCGGTAGGTATGTACCTACAATACACTAATCTATACCTACAGCTGCCACAGATTGTCATTATGTTTGACAGATCGAGATTGTGAACAATAGTAATCGACATTGTATTGTTTGATATTATATTATGTAGTTTCATTAAAATTATAGTAGGTATGCTTTTAGTTAATTTATGTTCAATGCATCAAAACCAACTGAAAAGTGGTTGGATGATTCGGTTAAGGTTTAGCTTGAATATATTATGTGTCCTTCAAAACACACAGCGTTGGTTGAAGAAGCTGTCCTTAGATTTCGCCTTTTTTCATTAAATAAATGAAATAACTTACCAAATGTTCAGTCTATATGTACTTATCTTCTTTCACTATAGCAGTAGCTCGCAGTATCTGTGGTTCTGGCGAGCTGTCATCTGTCACTCATAGCGTCTAAAGATTTTGCCGCCATTAGACGGAAAAAGTTTTTCTCACGTAAAAAATATCCGAAAATTTGCTCTTAACTCGGTTAAACGTACATAAACCGTAGTATTATTACTCGTGTCAAAGTTTTTCAGCGTATTATTACGTTAAGTAAGCAAAATAGTGAAATTGAGGGCGAAAGCACTCGTCTCAATACCGCTACCCCTGCCGGTGCTTCGGATGGAGACCGGTCAGGGGGAAATAGTGAGGCCGCTAGGCCCTTCACTTATCAAACCGAGAAGAAAAGCTCTTCATCCTCGGAGGACACCTCTCCACCGCCGAAAAAGCGGTCAAGGCGGTACATTACAAGATAATTCTTTGCGGATCCACGCATTGAAAGTCTAACAAACCAAGTAGGTAAGCTTTTTAACGGGTTATTTAACCCAATTACCTCATTATTCCTCGACTTCAGAAGTTTGATATTTCAACATGAAAAGGTATTCGTTAAAACAAAGCAGCTTTGCGATCATGCATAGCTTTACCAGGATTTGTAGAGTTAAGTTCAGTTCTGTTTTTCTAATTACGGCTTCATCGTTGTTTGACGATGATTTTGCCAGCATCAAGGTAGGAAATGACAGTGGTTTGTTTCCAAAATGAAATATTTATATATTAAAGCTGATTAATCAGTGTTTGTAGAGATGAAATCAATATTTGTAGAGTTAAAAGTAAATGAGGAGTTATGTCATTTAAATAAAACCAAAGATTATTTAGCCCTGTTTGGTGTTTTATGCAATCAACTTAGTTGTTTCTGATTGGACGGCATAAACACTTCATATTGGTACATGCTGTAATGAATATAAACTTAAAACTGCTAAATACCCACTGCTACTACTAACAATAAAGTAAAAATCCAAGACCTATGTAAAAGGAAAGTACCTAAGTATTATGTAAAAATCATGAAATATCATAAAGTTTGTTATAATACTACATTAAACATCAGGAGTTATGTTTTATCAAATGCAATACCATTTTAGATAGCCATCAACCCTTAAAAGGTCTATAATAAGAATAAAATTAATTAGGCCCCTAATAAATCTGAATTAAAATCTAAATACTCTTGCTAGTAATGAAATGTTACAAGATACCTGTAGTTTATGTCATAAAAAAAGAAATACATTATCTGCATAGGTACAGATAGTATATGAGAAATAAACAATGTATTGTAATAGAGGTGACTATACTGTTATGGGAATGAGTGATATTACTCTGGTTCAATCAAAATAGTTTTGTATGTAATAATAATTGTTTATTCATCTAACCAAGCTCCCAAAAATAGGAAAATATTAAATAATTTTCACTACAAATAAATGAATACAGTCATTTACATACTCTGGTGCTCAGACACTACATGCAATAAAATAACTGACAGTGAGTTACAATAAGGCATTCAAGGGGACACCCCTTTCGGTTGTTGCCTAAAGTATGCATTTTGTATGTACATCTTTGAAAACAAAACCTCTCTTACATTTAATAATACCTACTTATTGATAGAATTAATAATTAATATATTTACTTATAAAACCTTTATTAAAATTAATTGTAAATTGATTTTATTTGTAACCGAGATGGTTACACAGGCCTAATTTTTGAGATAAAAGACTGAAAAGAGTCAACAAAACATTACCAACTGATCTCTCGGTGGTGTAATAATTTAAATCACTTCTTGCAAAATAAGTACTGATAAAAATAAATCTCTGCCAACTCGTTTTTAGTTTGTGTTTAGATATAGCAGACCTCACTAAATCCAGGGTCAGTAGTCACCATAAGCACATGGAGCATAAAGGAGACCTGCAGTCATTACCTGCAAATAAAATAGGGCAAACAAATATTACAACTAACAGCCCTTGCCTATGCTTTGTTCTCGGTCCTTGTACATTCGCAACAATGACCAATTGGATTGTAGAAATCTATTAGAAACAACTCATAAAAATCATAGTACCTACATTTGGCTTCCTCTGCCCCCTGTACTTTGCAATGAACAAAAAATTTTTTCTTCACGGAAAGCAGTCATTTCACTTCCTTTCCACAGTTGGAAGGGGGGGGGGGGGGGGTAAGCAGATATATGTGCATAAATAAGCAAGCGTTCTGTGTGTACATATTCAATTTCAGACTGACAGCACAACATTGCCTAGTAGGTACCTTAACGGGAGCAGTTCACGCTCCCTGACACTCCTAAATTTAAACAAATGGACTGTTGGAGTTGTCAAACAGCTTAGCCTTACATCTATCGCATAACAGTCCTGTGCCGGAATGGCGCTTATTACCCCAGGCCTCGGAGGCCTTGGGGTGTCCCACAGACGTGGACCTTGGTCCTAGTCGGCAGTTCTGCGGCTACACGTCACTTGGGACTCAGACGATGGTTTGATAAGCTTTTGCGCCACATTCAGTCGAAAGTGGTGCTCCTAAATTAAACTAACGGACTATTAGAGCTGTCAGACTGGAACTTAATATTATTTTATCTGTAGCGTGTGCCTTTCGGAAAGATACACCAGCTTAGCTTTACGCCTATCAAAGAACAGGCCTGTGCCGGAACGGCGCTTATTACCCCAGGCCTCAGAGGCCTTGCAATATGGGGTGTCCCACAGATGTGGACCTTGGTTCTAGTTGGCAATGTGCGACTATGCGTTACTTGGCTCTCAAACGATGGCTTGGCAAGCTTCAGTCACATTCATTTCACATCAGTCGAAAATGGCCATTATAACTGGCATGTTTTTAAATCTAAGAGTGCTCTGTCTGAACTCTGTAGATAATACATAACTATATTGTAAGCCCCACACTGGACCGTCTCAAGGGAAGGTCCTGTACCAGAGTGATAATTTCTGCACCAGACTTATTTTATATAGGTATATTGTACTGTACGCCATCACTAAATATTGATGATTTATACATGATTGTACTCAACTCTAAAAGAAACAGCCATAGTTCCTCTTGAGTAACTTGGAATTCAATACAATTACATACCTACATACATACAAATGTATAGATTCTAAATTTGATAATGCAATTATTGTCGTCAGTCTAAACTGGATCTTTCAGTGGAAATGGGTGATTCCTGCACCCAACTTAATTCTTAAGATGCTGACATATTTCGACAGTGCCAGGCAAACATACATTCTAATACCACATTCTGGATCAGCGTTTCTGGCTAACTAACCTCCAATCGAAAGCTGAATAAATCCGATATGGTTAAGGGATCTGCGGAAGCCCCGTACTGACCAATCCACAGAAATGACCCTCTAAACTTGGAAAATTGGAAGTGGTCAAACATATTGAGCAGTAGTAGACAGCACTACAATGAATACTTACATTTGGAATTTCGGACTTCATTTTGCAACATCGGTTTTGCATAGGTATACCTATATGTTACCGGTAACATACACCACAAAATCTCAGATAGCAGAGACATAGCTAAGTTTCTGTCAAAATTAATTTAAAAGAAAAGTTTGTTCATAATACAATGTAACACAAATTAATAATATCTTTGTGTTTCTGCATCAAACATAAATTACAAATCAAAGAAAATTTCTTATGCAAACCATTGTTATAAAACAAGCCTCATTTTATATTACTTCCACTAAAGTGGAAACAAAATTGTTAAGTAAATGTGTTATTCAACATGCATAAATTACCTTTTATTTTAATTAATATCTCAAGATGATCGATACAGGTACTTAATAATATTACTTTTAGTATCAAGTTGAAGAATGTGTACCTGATTGAATATATAAAAATAACTGTAAATAAAAAATAAAAAAAATAACAAGGGAATGCTAAGACCTAAGTTTATTTCAAAAACTTATGTATTGACTCTCAAAACATTAATTTTATGTCCAATAAAATACATTAGCTTTATCTCCATTGAAAAACATTAAAACATTAATTTTATCTCCCTATATTATACATATATGTATGTATAGACATAATATAATATCAAACAACTGTTTAAAAAGCTTATATCAGTGATGTGACCAATCCTGAATTTTTGTTATTTTTATCTATAAAAAGCAGCACTTTCTGTAACAGCAACATTATTGGGGAAGTTAAACCTACAATATTCAAAGCTATATAAACCAAGTAGCAGCTCTGGGGAGTGTCAGTTCTGAAGTGGATTCCAAAGGATTGAAAGGAAATGAACTAATCCACAAAGAGACCCAGCAGAAAATCTTTAGTACCCATTGACCTAGATTTAGTACCCATAGTTAATAGTTACTATTATAGTAGGTACAATTACAAGATCAGGAATGATAACAGTAATAATGAAGATTTGTGCTTCTATTTCTTTTCTCAATAGATGATGATTGAATTTCATGTGAAGTTAACTAATAATTCTTTAAATTGATAAATGAGATTATAAATAAATAGATAGAAAATATCATTTGAAGATAATAAATGGTTAATTAATTAAATCACATAGCGTCTAAATCCTTCAGGTATTCTTTCACCAGCAGATATCAAACAGGTCTTCAACCAACGCTGTGTGTTTTGAAGGACACATAATAGAACTGTTTTGCATTAAAACAAAACAGATATTATGTGAATGAAAAACACACAGCGTTGGAGCAAGGTACTTGCTGGTGAGTTTTGAAGACTTCTATGAGTGACAGATGACAGCTCGCCAGAACCACAGATACTGCGAGCTACTGCTATAGTGAAAGAAGATAAGTACATATAGACTGAACATTTGGTAAGTTATTTCATTTATTTAATGAAAAAAGGCGAAATCTAAGGACAGCTTCTTCAACCAACGCTGTGTGTTTTTCATTCACATAATATCTGTTTTGTTTTAATGCAAAACAGTTCTATTATCCACAACTATTATTTATTCATTCTGTGATGACATAATGGGCTCAATGATATTTGGTTTATATACGTACGTATCAAAATCGTTATTTGCAGTCCTTTAGAAGTTATAGAGAGCTTTTCCCTAGTTTGGCGGTCAACAAAATTCTCTTTTTTGTGGACGGCAGGAAGTAGAAACCTTTATAAATTTAGCAGCTCCTACAATATACTGGGGAAATTCAGAGAACATACTGTAACAGCTGCAAAACTACTCAATAATGCATGTTCAAATGCCCTTGATCCACCTTGTTGTCAAAAGTGCCGCAATTATCTTTGGTTTCAATGTAAAAATGCTATACGAGTGGACTTACTGACTAGGCAGATTAAAATAGAAGTTTAAACTTTTTTTAACTTATAAGCAATTTTCTTAGAAAAGTAATCTAAACTTAAGTGGTGTTAAGACACCCAAGTGATTTAATTTATGTTCGTAGTGTCTGAGCTTTTACATAAGCAAGGTATATTATATAGTATAGCTAGGTATCTCAGATCATAGAAACAAGGGAGATGTGCCAAGGCGCTATTGAGCTTGATGCTTTAATTTGCCCACATTGGGCGTAGTACAAAAGTACACGCTGGCGGCGAACCGAACACAATCGATGATATAAATAAATATAGGGTTTTAGTTTAGTGCTAGTGTTGAGTCACGATTAACAGTGTTACATTGAGGGTGTGCGGAATTTTTAATGTGTGGGAGATCTTTATATTCACGACGGGCGCTTGTAATTGTGTTGAAAAATGTACTAAAAGTGGCGACAGTTGTTCCCGTACTAATTTACTATGATGGCATATCTCCTTGTTTCTATGATAGGTTATAATATTATGAGAGGATGGTGAGAGGTGACAGTGATGCACGACTGCTGGTTTATGACTCGTCGAGTATTAAATCCAAGTGTTAAATGGATCTGAATGGATCGTTGATACGCTGCACTATTCGGACAATCTATTAGTAGATCGATGTCAATCAACTAAATATGCAGCTGAAGGCAAATTACGACTGCCCGATTCAATTTTCAGTCTGTCTGCAACCTGACGAAATGAATAGGTTTTCGTATAACATTTTGATCGTTTAAACTAGAATATTAGAGACGGGTTTCAATTTTTTATTTACCTACTTGGCTCTATAAAATATTTCTGGAACTTCCCACTTGCTTTTTTTTACCTTTAAACGTCAATGACCTAACTAAGTAACGTATATAATATTCTATTTTCTCAATGTAATACTTTTTTCAACACACTTGCTCATAGAATGGCTCTTATTTCACCGCAATTAGGCACGTAATGACACCTGTAATCAAACTGTGACTTTTTCATTGCTATTACTCACTAGTGAGTTATGGACTGGGCGCGCGCGCTGTTCCTCAGCCCGCGCGCTGCTCCTTCGACGCGCGAGTATTATTTTATTCACAAGTGTGTTGAAAAACGTCGTATGATACACGTGTTTATTGATGATTACCGTCTTTGGCTCCCTTTGGACTCAATAGTGCCTCAGCGGTAATCACCAACATTACACACTTGTACCATAATGTATCTACTATAAGCCGATCTTTATTTTTATTTTATAACTTTTGTGATCTATGGTATGTACATAACTTATAAAACTAATTTGAAACTCATAACTTTCCCAAGTATTATCTTCATAATCTTTTTGTACGTTCTCTGGGCATTAACATCGATTTGTGTAGCTGTTATGTTACACAAATAACAGGTTAATATACACGTGAAAACAAACATTTAAATGGAGTGTCCGAGCTACTCGTGATGGGCGTGTGATGGATGCGGCCACTTGTGCCTGCTCTATCTCAATCGACTTCGACACCAAGCGCTAACGATTTGCCATCGATCTGGAGTAGGTACCTACCTACTGGGTTGCACATTGATTTTAATAGAAATAGACCGACCAACTGTAAATAAGCGCTACTATTCTTGTATGTTGTACAGTTGCCTGCAAACAGACTACCTACTAATACTGTTACTATCGGGATCATTTCGCCTGCCAAGGAATTTGATTTAAATATAGATATATAGCAAAAACTATTTCTGACCAGGGCCCCAATTCTGCTATTGAAATAGTGTATGAATGGTGTCATAATGACACCATAACGGTCAAAACCTAAGCGCTCATTGGCTTAGAGTAAGACTATCTGTTCCGTCATTGGTCAAAACGATGTCATTGAGAGACTATTCTGACACCATTACGACAATTGTATTAGCAGACTTGGGCCCCAGGCTGTCTACGAGGGGACTGATACTTAAGATCAACAGTCATAATATCAGCAGTTAAAACATCAACACCGTAAGACCAACGGTTCAAAATCTCAACACTTCAGAATGTCAGCAGCTTAGTAAGTCAACAGTTCACCAGACCAAAGTTTAAAATCTCAACTTGGAAAGTATTAGGTAAATACTAATTATATTAATGTTATGCATGTTTTATTATAAGGAGACAGTATTTGTCGAGGGGTGCATGTAGGTACTTACATACTTGAGTAATTACACAATATATTAAAATCCTACTAATATTATAAACGTGAAAGTTTGTGAGGATGTATAGAGTAACAAACATCCATTCATACATCCATACATCCTCACAAACTTTCACGTTTATAATATTAGTAGGATTTTAATATATTGTGTAATTACTCAAGTACATATGTACCTACCTATACCAAAAAGTAAATAAAAGGTAAGCACCCCTCGTCAAATACTGTTTACTTATAATAAAACATGCATAACATTAATATAATTAGTATTTACCTAATACTTTCCAAGTTGAGATTTTAAACTTTGGTCTGGTGAACTGTTGACTTACTAAGCTGCTGACATTCTGAAGTGTTGAGATTTTGAACCGTTGGTCTTACGGTGTTGATGTTTTAACTGCTGATATTATGACTGTTGATCTTAAGTATCAGTCCCGTCTACGAGACACCTACAAGATTAGGTATTCAGAGGAAAACTATATTTTATAATAGTACATAATTACAGTTGTTGTATAGCCACTAATATTCCATTGAATAGTATTGTAACCTTGTAAATGTAGGCAAGAAGAACGAAGATTTTATTTAAGTACAGAATATTTATAAGGATACATTTTGTGAGATTGGACATGAATTTATCGTTCAGTGCTGCGCGGCTACGAAAACTAATTCCATAGAAGCATATTCGCGCGCAACAAAATTAAAAATTGAATATGGAAAAGTCAATCGTTCGACATGTTTATTTTCAGTAGGTGGTACCTACGTGTTAATTGGGGACGCTGAGCGCGTCGGTCGGCTTGTTGACTTGCGACAGGGCCATTAGGCCTGAACAGTAAAGGGGGCGCCCCACTCCCTGACCCGCCCATTCTTTGCGGGTTTTCTGCATTATTATAAAGCAAAACGTCAGCACTTCTAAAATATAAATATTAGAATCAACACAAAAGAATACACCAGCGTTTATTACTCATTACATTGACGAAAATATCAATATGTAGCCGTAAAGCTTAGGTAAAAGGTACACAAAAGCGATATTCTAAACAATGTTTACTTTTAAGGGTAGGTAGCTAAACAAAATTGTTTTTTGTTTGAGTATGAAGATTAACAATTTAAAATTTACGCCTATTGTTTTATTTTGTTGGTGGACGGCTCAGCTATGTTGACCATTGTAACATATACAAACGAATTTGTGCTTTTATTTTTCAAACGCAACTCATGGACTGAATTCAATTATTAGGTATTAAGGCGCATTTTCGTTTTATTACTGACCCTTATAATCCTATCCTACTAATATTATAAACGTGAAAGTTTGTGAGGATGTAAAGATATATGGATGGATGTATGGATGTTTGTTACCTACTCTTTCACGCAAAAACTACGGATTTTGATGAAACTTTACAGTAATATAGCTTATACATCAGAATAACACATAGGCTACTTTTTGTACCAAAAACACGGGCTAAGACGCGGGCGGAATATATTTATTTATCTAAATATTGTTGTATATGATAGCCAGATTCATGAGAAATAATATAGTATATAGTATCACGCTACGACCCTTAGGAGCCCAGCAACGGGGGTGAAACCGCGGGCACAGCTAGTAAGTAATAGGTAATGTTGTAAGTAGGAGTATAATTTGTAATAATAAGGTATAGTAGGTATCTCAAGAATAGTAGAAATGGTGGTTTTACTTAGTATATTTTTTTAAAGATTCGTTAAATACAATTAAAAGAAGATGTCGGCGGCGTGTTTAGCATAGTTACACCCTCAGATCATCTGAGGTTACACCTAATAATAATAACAGTGGTAAAATTATGATGGTACAACTTCATATTTTCATTAAAGGTTCTCAGTTGCCTGTCTCTATAATTTCCTGTTCAATTAAGTAGAAAACTAATTAGTGGACAGGTAAGTTGAAATGTTGAAGTGATCTTGTTGAAGTTCCGTTAGTATATTATTCACTTGACTTTGAATTGTTTCCTAAAGTTTGTCAAATTTTTATATTGTACCTATCATGAGTCTTGTTTCTGTGAGGAGAAATAAAGATATATATTATTTGTTATATATAATATATATTAGTAATTTGGTACGTAAGGACTTGCCTGGGTGAAAACAACCGATGTAAGCTGGAAGCAAGTTTCCGTTGAAAGAATAATGCCAGCGGGCCGTACCAATTTGTGCCGCGGAGTGTCACAACCAAATCTATGTATACTTACTAATATAATAAAGCTAAAGAGTTTGTTTGTTGATTTGTACGCGCTGATCTCTTGAATTACCAGTCGGATTCGAGAAATTCTTTTTGTATGTTATAGACAGATTCATAAGGAATAGTATAAGCTATTTAACATCGCGCTAAGATTTTCAGGAGCCGAGCAACGGGGGTGAAACTTCGGGGAACAGCTAGTTTAGTTTATAAAATTACTCGTTTTTAGGGTTCCGTACCAAAATGGCAAAAAGGAACCCTTATGGTGCGACTTCGTCTGTCTGTCTGTCTGTCTGTCACACCTGTTTATTTCAGCAAATACTAAAGCTATTGACTTGAAATTTGGAACAGTTATAAAAAATGCTTGCCCAACTTTATTACTAATGAAAAAAGACAAAAAAGATTTTTATTTTCATTGCATAAGGGGCCGGAGTGGGGGTCCGAAATTTGAAAGTGGGGTTACTACGTCAAATGATATATCATATGAAAGGGCTTAATTTGCACATTTCAAAATATATTTTCATTTTATTTTATGACTCACAGTTTTCGACATGAAAAATGTCTGGAAAAATACCATTCCCCCCCCCTTATCTCCAAAGTTTGCGGAGTGAAAAATTTGAAATAATTAGAGCTGATAGGAATTGACCCAAATATTGCACGATTCTTAAACTCTACCTCAAAATAATAAGTAGATAAATTACAAATAAATACAAATTGCAGGATCCCATCCAAAAAATAGTAAGCAATACAGAAAGAACGTTTGAGTGTCCTCCTAGAGGTTTGGTCGTGACATAAATACTTTTGAGTTTGGTACGGGGTGCCATACATTGGCTGACATTGTTCTTTATAAGTAACTACATCTGTACATCTTATAATTAACAAACATTAGCAAGGCGAGCCAAATTTAACAAATATCAACAATTTATGTGATTATCAAATTTTGAAATAACTTACTCAATGTGTTCAACATTTATTTATTAAGTAGCATATCATCGCAATTTAACGCTGTGTATTTTGTAACAGCAATTCCTGGACGAGCTGTTACAAATAAGTATATAATTAACACGACCCATTTTATAAACCACATTTGTGAAATCCACAGGGTTTTGTTTTATTACCTGACGACTAAATTGATGGCAAATGTATTCAGTTGTTATCGTCGAATATTGCCACACTGTAATGACACTACTTTTGAAAGTTGCCAAGAGTGAGCGGACGCGTGTTAAGGGTTCCTAATATTAAATAAGAAAATTCGTAAAAGAACTTCAGTTTTGTTCGACGTTCCTAGCGGAGAGTGTTATGTGATTGTTGTATCTTATTCGTAATAATGTACTAAAAAGCGGTTATTAAATGATGCAACATAAAATAAAAATAAAATATGTTAATGTTGGCGTAAAAGTTAAATATACTTATATGCGCTCCAACATATACTTACATCACGCTTTCTTCCCATGGTGGTAGGCAGAAACTACAGAACAAGATGCCACGTACTCCATTAAAAAAAGTGTTACGTTTACATTTATTTCTTTGCCGACGCGACGCCGACGTCTACAGGGTTTAAAGTTTAAGATGTAAATAATTGTTGTGGTTTTTGTTTAAAAAAAAAAACAAAAGTAAACAAACATACATCGAATTCTTAGAATTTACTTCTAAAAGAGGGTAATATATAATTTCAATGTATCATCCCATTATATTGCTAAAATATTACTTCAGCGCTAGTTTATATTGCTACATTTATAATACAAACAACATTATCGCAAAAGTTTATTGCTAATTATAATATGTTTGTCTCCTTCGAGACTCCAGACATTCATTGTCATAGCAAGGTTATGCCAGTTATTCTCTAACTAGCAAAATATCTACGTTCCGTTGGATAATAAGTAATATTTGCGCGAGTGAAAAGCCGACTAATATTATATACGATTGTTATTTTTGATGTAACTTTGTTCAAAATACATAGGTAGATGTGTAATAGGGGTAAAATAATACCTATTATTAAATTATTAAAACATTGGTGTTATTATCTTCTTTGTTCGTCCTCATGAGCAGCTGTCAAAACGGTAACATTATTTGGAAATGATTAAACTGTTTTATGTTAAACAATGCATATTTTATGATGAATATCAAAAGCTTTTATTTTTATTTTCACGTTATTATAGTATGATGTTTTATTTTACATAAATATTTATAGCAAAATGCGCTTGTCACCGTGATCACTAAATGAGGAACTTATTATTTTATTCAAAATGTTAACCTGCCTAGCGCAGGTTTCTGCTTCAGCCACCTAAATCTTTAAATACACCTGTAAAAGTATAATCAAAGGTATTTGTATTTTACTTAAACCCAACGTTAGAAATAATTAGAGTACATAATTATAACACTATAAATCCACGGGCTGACGCTTTCTTAAGAAAACAAAGGATGCGTCGGTTATCTCACAATTTAACAATTTCTCAGAGAAACAAATGCAAAATCATAACTGCGACTACAAAGTATTAAGACCTCGTAATTTTTTACGGTAACATTTATAATGTCGCGGAACAGTAAAAATATCTAATTGCTATAACGTTACATTCTTTTTACTACACCCCGTAAATTTCACAATAAAAACTTAATTTAACATAGTAAAAATGCAATTTTTATTCTCCAATCGTCCGCCTTAAACTTTCCAGCGAGAGCCGTTTCTTACGAGTTATGAGAGCAACGAGGGGAATATTGGAATTTATTTTTATGAAGCGAGATCCCCGACCGAGTTAATCTGTTAATATTGAACATTTTCCCCACAAGAGTAAACCATCCCTCGGCTTAGAGTAGGACAGAAATAAGATATTACCACTGCTTTACATATATGTCGTCAGGCTAGACCTTATCTGTAATTTTGAGCCTAGCGGAATTCATATTTTAGTCTTACTTTCCAATTTTATTTAGAACTCTAGAATAATAAAATGATTTAACTCATAAATCTACTATTGAAAAATGAAAGATTTTTTTTAAAACTGTATTTATTAAAACGATCCTTGTAAATATTTCCGTGATGACACGAATCTATTTTCACTTTGTCACTTGTTCAGAGACAGTTTTGAAAAATTGAAAAGTTTCAGTAGACGAACACGATAGGTTAGAAAACTGGTGAACATTTTCGTATCCTGAGTTTTGCAGTTTAAAACTAAAATAAAAATACCGAATAATATTGGCATTTTGTATTTGTACCGGTATATCATCAATGAAATAACTGTAAAAAATACCGATCACAGGTCATTAGTTTTTTTCATTGTTCACCGAAATACGTGTGAAAAGAAAAATAAGTAAACAATTTGTACTATTTCTAAGGCATAGGTAGTGGTAATTCCAGCTGAATAATGTATTTAACACTTTCGATGGAGCAAGCGGGCATTCGGATATTCGCGATGTGGCGCGAATGTATAGGGTAGATAGACATAATGTACAAAAAACATCAATAAAAAAAAAAAATACGTGAAGTGGCACTAGCAATCGAAGGGTTGAAAGGATACGGCGCGGTGACGTAGCTTGAAGGAATTGGCTTAAGCCGCAGACGTTTAAACACGTTGATAAAAGAAACATATTTTTTGATGACGTAATAAAACGTGGTGTCAATTAGCATTTTTCGAATTAGACGTCATTAAGGCCATGTTGTTTCATCTTACAGTTACGTATCTGTAACCGTCAAATATGGCGGCTTGTACGACAATTTCATACTGACTTAACGATTACGTACTGACTTACGGATACAGATGGTTTGAAGCAACCCGCCCTAAGAGTTGCCCCGCTGAAAGTGTTAATATATATAAAAGGTTTTAGGATGCTTAAAACAAAAAAAATGCTTCGGGTGATGTCGCCGGTTTTGGCATTGCAAACGTCGCAACACTTCAATATCTGTCAGCCCTAGGTTAATGTTTAGTTTAAAAACCAGACCACCCGTCAAACTTTCTCAACGATTGCTGCTACTCCAGAATATTTAATGACTTACCGCAAAATTTAGGTTTGTCGTTCCACCAGAAATAGATTTAGCTGCCTCGGGAAAAGACAAAACCAGGAATATAATTATCTAGTAAACCTATAATTATATACAAAATTCATTCCACTTCCCGCTGTATGGAGCAGCCAGCATACAGAGAAGATCTTTTTACCTGAATAGGTGCTGGTTTAATACGTGTTCTCTATTGTTGCCGGGTACACTCACGGTCACATTTTCGAAATAGACAGTTTCAAACTCAAACTGAGCCCAAGATCGAGAGCGCACAACAACACGGCAAAACAAAATATAACAAAGATAAAAGCAAAGATCTAGGATAAGCCCGGTTGCTGAGCAACAAGTATGAGAAAAATTAAATATGACGTATCCTATCCTGTCCTATGAGCCGTGATATTTGATTACACTATTAGATAAAACGTAGTTATGGCAAATACACTTGAACGCGCTTGAAACTACGATACAGCTGCCACAAAGAAGCTTATATTACCTAATAAACAGCAAAGTTGAAAATTACTAAGATAATAGCTACACACGTTAATACACAGAATACTCGATTTCTTCTTCGGAGACCCGTCTTTTGATTGTTCCTCATTGAAATATGGTTACGTAAACAATTTTGTTTGTTATGGGTTCCAAACGCAAACACACCTTGGGCTATTTCTGTAATCTGTTTGAATTAGTACACAAGTATTATTCAAGTACCTTAACTTATATTGTGTTTATAAGTAGGTAAAATCTTTTGAAAATTATGCTCTGAATAGAAATTATTATTATTTCCCGTGTAAAGTTCAAAGTATTTCCAGGCAACCACTTAAAATAGCAGAGTACCTAACCGTAGAACTTAAATCCGTACGATTCGAAAAGAGTTTTTCGGGCAAACGCACAAGATTGAAACGTTTCCATTTGTTCGTTTCGTGGTCGTTACACACGTATTCGTACGAGTACGCACGACTCGTGTAACATAGCGGATGTTGTGCGGAGGGCTACGTCCGATGCTGGCGGACAGTGGCTAAGTGGTCTGTCGGGCCTCGCTTACGCGTGATGGATTGCACAACCGTTTCTATAACACTGTCCCATTTAGTCTTAACCTTAATGATGTACCTACCGCTACACCCGCAGCTAAATTGTTGCCCATACTAATGACCGCGTTAGTCTTCCTAAATAGATTTATTGTAAAAGGCGCATTTAGTTCAACGTTGTAAATTACTATATCAGAGTTTGCACGCATTTTACTTAATTGGGTAGCCGGCGATGCTTCTAGTTTGGGAGTCGCTTGTTGTATTGCACTATTACTCTGCTAATAGCCTTTGTTTGATATGAATATGTTTTCATCAGTAGAGTCGACAGTGTAAGTCCTAATAACACCAGTGCCTCAAACGAATATCCTCAGAGCTATTTTTGTCAGATCTAATATGATACAATTTGGGATCGGGATTTAGCAAAGACGGGACACGAGGTCACATCGTCGCAAAATTTCACTCATATTATATCTCGATCAATCATGTACTTCATGACGAACTCGTAAGGTCTATATTACAATGACACACGAATGCCAAGCTTTTCAGTCGATTCTTTTTCGTACGCGTATGTAGGGTGCCGTGTAATTTTTATGGCAATTTCAAACCGCACCGTTTTAATTCTAATGAGTCGATTTGGCTCATTCGCGAATTTAACCGACCCCAAAGTACCCATATGCCGAATTTCATTTAAGCCGATTAAGAAATATGGTATTCCGTTTGCGAACAATTTTGTTTTATAATAGACATACGAATATTTCTGATAGGTAATAAGAATATATGTGTACCTATATAAAACAGATTAGGAACATGTAACACTGAAATAATAATGTTTTAGCATTGTAGCAGGCTGGGCAATACAAGGTTAAATGTATGTACCTTTTAGGTTTGGCTACCTATAGGATTTTTTTTACACTTAAGTACTCGCTCGATATTGTCTGTACGAATCGCGTAAAAGGGTTACAATCCCAGGGATTCGATCAAGGCCTCGGTTTCATCATAAAACTGCGACATAATATATCCAAGTATTATACCTACTGGTCGCGCCGGTATATCGTGCCTATCACGACAGGTGCCCCTATCGCCGTCCGTTGGGCATTACACACGAATATTGCAGAAACGTGGCTTTTCTCACTATATTTTCCCTCCCGAAGCTCTTGATAAATGATGTGGTAGAATAGTATTCCAATGTTTTTGAAATAAAATTAGACGCTTAGCCTTCCGATTTAGAAGGAGAAAAATCAAGAAACAAAAGTTGCAATCAATTCCATGGAACGGAATCGATTACAACTTAGTAACATGTCCATATATTCTTCTACATATAATTATAATATCAAACATATAAGTACCTAGGTGACTCACCATGTAAGAGTTTAGTAGCCAAAGCAAAAACCGATCACGACAGCAAAATTAGTGCTTCGAGCACTCAAGTGCGTGTAAAATGCCTATAAAATCTACCTGAAAGGTTATTACAGTATGTATGTAAAATATGTAGGTATGTATAAATCTCCGATCAAGTTCGACGAACAGATACATCAAGTGGTATTACCGTTTGAAAAATCGCTGGGAGGTGACGTTGACGATGGTAGGAGCCGCCACCTCACTTTCGCTACGTACGGCTGAGGAAAATCTTTCGCGTTTTACACGGTGATACATTTTCCTTTTACATGTTATTTGCCTTAAGCTAATCAGGCGTAACATGGAAATATTATAGGTATTATTATATTAGTAACGGTATCTTGACGCGAAAAAATATTGATTTTTCTAACATATACTTACCTAATTTTCCCATAACATTTGCTCGCTCTCCCGCTCTTTTGTGATGAATTTAATAATAAATTTATCATTCATAGCTTTTATCAATCACCAAAACAAAAACCCAAACATACATTTACGCCATTCTTTTCTTGTTTTTCGCCAATCTAATCTAAATGTTTTAAAAAAACTAAACTCCAATAAAATGTTTGGCAGAATTATTTAATTTATTATGTTGGTATTACCTACAAAAGAAATTGTATTTTAGTTCTATAATGGCGTCCAGGGAATCGTCTTCAAATTAAAATATATTTCATAATAATAGTTGAAATTAATCAAGTTAACAGACCATTTTACAAATGGGCACTATCAATAATGTTCGATATTTCTAATATCGATGAGTTACGAGTTTCGTAAGGCATCCATTAATTTTTAGAAGTGGCAAAATGATGACTAGTGATTTTATTAGAATGGAAGGAGGGAACGGGGCGAAGGGGTCTTTGCTTGGCTACTTGTGCTAGGGTAGATTTCATAAATCAGCCATAGCTGAACATCATTTATTTTAATAAAGTTTTATATTTTCTAAGTAAATGAGGCTTGTGTGTATTACTGTGGATAATTATGAGCCCGTGCGCAACATATATTTAGTAACCTATTCATTTAATAATCAGTTAATGTCAAGCTTATAATGCAATTTTATAGTATAATATCAACTTTTCCATGAACATTATTTTCTCCTAATATCTTTAAAAGGAATATGAGCGCAGCCGTTTGAATGAAGAATGTGCCAAGTATTCCAAAAACGTCAAGTATCTCTTTATAAGATTGTGGGCGAGCACAACAAATAATGCTTTAAATATACTCGAAGTATAACATAACATATTGAGACCATCGAGGATATTACTACATCCAATATTTTCTATTTATGTTGCCGATCACAATAGAATTCTGTTATAACTTGCGGCGTACACCACATATCCAATATCTTTGGCACTCATATATGCTCCAGTTACAACATTATATAAAAGATGACAGTATTATTTTGTTAGCATGGATTCTGTAAAGTAAAAGCGCTTTTTATAATCTCCTCTATTTGAAAAGTTTATAGTAAGTAAGTACCTACTACATTGCCACCTAAAGATTGTGACAATAGAAGCCTATAAAAGGCATCTAGACAAAAATCTAAACTACTTGGGCCTTCAGTTTAGGATACTAACCATGATACACTAATCAATTTATTATTATTTGACGGCATAACTTTTTTCATGATTGCGAATAGGTATAACTCGTTCGTAGTTATTGATATGGTATGCAATTGTAACATATCGGGGTACAGGAATAGATAACTCAATATTGCGAATGTAGTTTCCCTAAGGGTAGGGAGATTGAGACGGCATGCGACGGTGGGATCCATTAGAGCTTGAAACTCGTTATTTACTGGCTTGTTAGCTTGCGTCAAGGAACCTCCAAACGGTACCGGGTTTATGACGAGACGACAGCGGTGACGGCGACGTAGGCCTTATGTAAATATAACTTATTGTTTGTATCAAAACTATGAATGACTAAAACATCTATATTCCAACAAAAATCCTGTTCAGTTTTTGTTTAAATAAATATTTAATATTTTGCTTTCATGGCTTTTCCTTCCTTATGATTAATTATTTTCAGTCCCATACAGCGGAGAAACTTTGACTGGCGAAAGCTACGTAGAAGAAATTTTTAATGAGCAAGTTCGTACAATCATTATATTATTGTTAGTTTGAGTGGAGATTCCGTTTTAATGTACAACAATGACCGTCGTCATCAGACGTCGTCGGTACGAGATGCATGGAATGGCCAAAACGCCTGACCTCATATCGAGCATGCTTAGGGCGAGGTCGGTCGATGCGTGACGCGAAAAAAACCCCTCTGCAATCACGCTTTGCGATCTGAAAAATCTCCGGATTGAAGAATGTGTGTTCTCTAGCTTCGACTTCTTGCAATAAATTGACCCATTTTTTGTGGATTTTTACAATTAAGTATACCAATGTTATTGAACCTATTTTAACCTACCTACCTACTTAAATCTTTTATGAATTTAACTAGAGTACCTAGGTACTTTTATGCTTACAAAACAGTTTTTAGAATTCCGTAGTAGAAATAGGAACCCTCGTAGAAACACGCGGTAAGAAAACTGAAATACCGGCCAAGTACGAGTCGGACCACGCACAGTGTAGGATGTGCGTGGTCCGATACGCACCTGGTTGGCTTATTTAATTAGATTAGTATCTACCTATTTATTCATAATTTTTAAATGATAAGGTATTTGTGACCAATCCGAATTCATTGCTCTTGAGTGTATGAGAAAATTGAAAACAGAAATTGAATGTAGGTATATGCGTTTTTGCACATGATTCAGCAAAAGTAAACTAGGTATCAGTAACACTCTGTGGGGAGCTTGGCGATTATGCCAATTAGGTACCTCTCGTTGTGCTGATAACCTCAACAAAGGAGCTTTCTCCCACTAGGGGCATTATTAGGCTGTTACTATTCAGCTATCAACAAAGGAAATCTAATTTTGTTTCTGAATACGCGCACGTATTTGAGCTTTACTATTCGCTGCGGAAACTTAACTGTTGTTCTTAAGGAACTTTCCCAAAGATAGGTAGGTAAATAAAATTTATGTGCCTACGTTTAAAAACTAAAAGCACTGAATACCTACCTATTTCTAGGGATCAGTGGCGCATTCCGGTTAGTTTCACTTTCATAAGAAGTCAATCATTAAGACCTATTAATATTATTATTTCATCGTTCGCCACTGTGCAAAATGATTAAACAATATAAAAAAATACCGTTCCTCGTTGTTTGCCTCGTCTTGGCTGGGGCACTGCCGGGCCCCCAGATATATCCAGGTAGTTCCACTACGTTCCAGAAATGAATTCCACTGCGGTCCAAATTTGTATTACCTACCTATTATATTATTTCAAAAAATTGTATTTATTCATTTGTACTGTGTATTTTCTTGTGTGTGTAAGCTGTCTCTAGCTTATTGGCGAGTTGTGCGCGCATGCTAGTTTAATCGTCCACTAGAAAATATAAGCTAGATTTTTAATATTATCTATAAGATATTAATGTCCCTTTAATGTTATTTAGTGGCAAACAAGAACTCGGCGGCCCACTTGATGGTTAGTGGTCAGCGCCGCCTATGGACATCTACAACAGGTATTTCTGGCATCACAGATACGTTATCCGTTAGAGACAAAATTGAAATGTCTCATGTGCCTGTAATCACACCAGCACCCATACCCTTCAAACCGATACACGGCAGCCTAGCGGACAGAAATAGGTATAGTGGTAGTGCTTCCTCGGACGAGCTCTTTCACACAGATATGTACTACTAGTTTTTACACGTAATATATATTTTTTCATTTACATAATAAAGGTGTCGAGAAGAATCGTTGAATTGTAGCCAGTATTGCATCGCAGTGTTCCACCGGAGCATTCGTATAGTGTTGAAGGAAGTCACCGAGGATGAATTAAAATTTCACATAGCGCGCCCAAAGGTCCATACGACTCGTCCTGAAAAGAAAAATGGAAAATTCGTAATTTTATTATAAAAATATAGGCTTTTAATGTAGATATATTCACCTGAATCTATTAAGGTGGATTTTTTAAGAATCATATAGTGGTTTCGGTAGGAAAAATCTTAAATATGACGGGAAGAATCACCTTCTTAACGTATGCAAGTGACTAATCCTGTATTTGTTTACTTTCCTTTATCTACAAATTACATACCTACTTCATCTGGTAAACTTTTGCAATGTACGTTACATACCTACTTAAAGGTATAGTGTTCCCAGCCAGTATTCAGATTCATTCAGGTGTACCTACTGGTATATACCAGTATATATACTGTATATACCTACCTATTCATTTGTTAACTCAATCGTCAACATCGTTAACGTGCTTTTAATCAGGCGTGACTTTCCACTATAGCCAGCTTGTTTACTGCAGAGATGCACAATGGTATAAATGTTCCGGAAAATATCTTTTATCTTTTCATTACGTACGCTGTTCTGATAAAACTAAAAAGTTCCTAATATAAAATTTTCTTACATCATGCATTTGCTGAGATATATTTCAGTAGTTACCTACTCTACTAATAAAAGTATCACGCTAGCTGATATGTTATGTAAATAGGCATACGCTACTGTTACGGGTGTACTTAAAACTCAAAGTGAAGACCTTCACCTTATTATAGGCAAGTTTCGGAAAGTTCAAATGACAAGACATAAAAGCCCTGGTGTTCATGCTAAAAAAGAACCAAAAAGTCGCCTTAAAACAGACGCAGTGCACAGCGTCGCTTAAAGTTTTATTTTTGAAATATACAATATTCTTGTTAGACGTTTGGAACAGGCACGTTTGTAATACCGGAGCGGCGCGGCGCGGCGGCGCGCGGGCGTTGGGCGGTGTGGCGCGGCGTGGCGGGCGCCACTCTCTCCGACCACGTCTCGTCTTCTCACCCGGGAATTCATATCGTGTGTGAACTTTTTCGAATCTTCTTTGTTTCTTTGTAGAACTATAACTCTAAGTCGGAAAAGAACCAACACTCAACACAGTTACAACTAGGGCTATATACCTATATATTTTCATTAGTAACTACAGCTGCTCTTATTGCGTTCTAAACTTAAAATTACTGAAATCATTAAAATGTACTGAAACAGAAATTAGTGAAATCCAGAGTCAGATTTAATCCGTATTTAAATTTTATTAGTACCTACCTACCAAAATTAAATTTACTCCGATTTATCCATTTGCAATGTATATCTTCTACAGTGTATAAAACCTACGCGTGGCACATGGAAGTAAATTACTTTGCTTACTTACTTTATTTAAGTATTAATTGCTTTGTTAAATGTGCATAATAATTTCAACATTGTTGGTAAAATAATCTAGTTTAATCCTGTAATTAATGCAATTTAGGAATTCTGTACCTGAGGCTACGTGACCTAAATATTAAATTAGCGCATTATAATCCAGTTCCGAAGGCGTGATACGTCAAAAACAGTCAACAACAAATAGATGTGCGAAGTGGAAGGCGCAACCCTAGGGCTTAAAGCGTTACGTGACCTGAGTACGACGGACATTATAACCAGTTTAAGTCCCAACTCAAAGTTCCATTCAGAATCGCAATTAGCCGCATCCGAATTGTGAAAACGTCAGGAAAGGCAACACTTTCAATTATAAATTAAAGCTCGTAAGCTAGTCAATGTAAAATTTGAATATTCATTTGTGATTTCAACAAGCCTAAAAGAGGGTTATACGAGTGAAATTTGTCAATTTATTGGCTGGTACTTGTGTTTAATTTTCGTCGCTCCCGGGGCATACAATTGGTATTGATGTGATATTTACGAAATTAATTTTTGTTGATAAATAATTCCTCAAGTAGCTTAATGACGTTGTGTTAAACATTTTATGAAATGTTTTATTGCTGACAATCAATTTCGAATTTAAAATAGCGAAATAAATTGTTGGTTTACGAACATGATAATATACTGACTTCGGATTAGGGCGAGATCCGATTTCACTCGAATAAGAAACTCGAACTGTCGCAAAGGAAGCTTCATTCAAAAAAGCACATTCACGTTATTGCATGCCCAGAGACGATTTGTAAAGATAACGCAGAATGTCTGATGAGCAGATTACATTCAATGATTCTCCTTCAAGCGTTTTTTTTTGAGTTAGTACGAATATAGACGTAAAGTTGTTCAGACTCGGTTGAATAATTTATAAGGATAATAGAAAGAAATGATCAGATTACCCTAAGTTGATTCGAGTATAAAGCTGTTTAATACATTTTGTATTCAGATCTATGTTACTGAGGTAAGATGGATGTACCTACCTATTGCTTAAATATTTTGTGCTTGTCATTTTATGAAACATCTCTCTTGTTTTGTGATAGAGAAGTTTATTGTGAAATACAATTAATATAGGCTACCTCTTATTCGAAATAGCTGAGTAGGTTCAAAATTTAAACATCATCTCATTATAAACGATCAAATGCAACCATGGACTTTTATTATCTGGAAGAACAATCAATGCATTTACATAATTGTTATTGAGCTATTAATAAAATAGGACTTCGGAAAACACTCCACTTCGAAAAAACCTAGGTGCAGTACCCAGCAATAAATAATACATCGAGCTTTATAGAACATCGTCAATCAACATCAACATCGGCTAAGTTCGGCTTCGTAGAGAGTTTTTGTTACTCATACCTATGTGACGTTTTGTCGCCGACTTGTTAGCCACAGAAGACTATTGTATAGAGCAGTGTTTCGCAAACTTTTTGGGCCGTACCACTAAAAAGATAGACACGCGTTAAACGCGAATGCTACCAAAAATAATACGCACTTGTTTTAGCACTAACTTGTCTAAAACAAGTGTGTATTATTTTTGGTAGCATTCGCGTTTAACGCTTGTCTATCTTTTTTGTGGAAAGGGTGTTTGTGTTTAAAGTAAACCTAGGAAATTCGAAAATTTTGGAGGTACAACATAAATGAAAAATATTTTTTTAAATACTTAATCCAACATAACAATAAGCGACGAAACAAGAGCGCGCGGTGAATTTAACTTTGAGAGAAATTACTTTATTTTTCCGAGGCACACCAACGAATGACCACGGTACACCAGTGTGCCGCGGCACACCCTTTGCGGAACACTGGTATAGAGTGTTTTACGTAAGAAGACCCTATCTTGGCGCCCTGTCTGTCACTCCTGTTTAGGTCTTAACGTTTTGTGTTTTTTTTTAGATTTGTGTTAAAGTAATGCCTAGGACACTAAAAAGTAGTGAACGAGAATTGGCACTGAAACAAAACTTCCAAAACCATTAAAAACGTTTTAACATATCGAAATTCAGGGCAGCCAACATAGCGTGGAAAGGACTTCTTATCTGAAGCGCTCTATATTAGCTACAAGATGTCACATAGATATGGGTGACAGAGACAATGCTCTACGAAGCCGAAGCCAACCGATTATCTCTTTCTAAAGCTCGATGTGTACCTAATATATTTTATTGCTGGGTACTTTTAACGAATGAGTAAAGTGATAGACATTTATAAATACCTATCTCGTATTCCAATAATTATATTTATTCAAAAGTTGGTGTCTATGATTTAGATTGAGTATTTTTTTCGATTTTGAGATTCCCATAGGTACTAATACTATATTAAAAACACTGACACGTGGATAAAATTTTCGTTAACTTAGTAATGGGTACCGTAAGCAAGATTTCGATATGAAACCACAGATTACATGACGAAACTCTAAAGTCCAACTTTAATACACAAGTGATCTTAAAAATTACATGTAACTATACTATCTACCTACCTACATATTATTATGTATATTCATATAATTTATTTGACTTTTCCCCAAAGCTGTTCCAACTGAATTTCCCATAAAAACCGAAGTCACGTAACATCATGATGTATCTCATCTAACAGAAATCACGTAGGTTCATTAATCATAACAAAGCGATTATAGTAACATCAACAATGCGGCGGCGCTCTAAACAATCTATCATCACTATTTGGTCGCAATTATCTTATCAGAGATGATAGATCAATTCCACAGTACAACGTAATGGTCACTTTCACGGCCGACTGGGAAGGATCTGGGTTGCTTAAATAGACTAGTTGCACTGTAGTATAATTCATTAAAAAAAAAAACCTTAGTTATAGTTTTTGCTCTATTTTAGCAATATATTTCAGAATTTATTCATAAAACAACACGATTATATTTTAAATTAATTTTAAAAATAATATATTTTTTTTTGTCTGCATCCAATATCGCCAAAACACTAGTCGCCATGTTGTTTATAGGTACTTAGTATAATTTCCGGCTCGCGTCTAGAGCACAAACTTCACCTGCGCATTAGTTGATTTTTCGTTGTGTGCGCCGTCTTTGTTTCGTTGGGAAAATGGATGCTGCTATTGTATCTACCATATAACTCCATTTCTTTCTCACACTGGAACAATGATAGCAATAACACGTCATTGTACCACAAAGTAGATAGATACAAATGGCTAGCTCCATTCAGCGTGCGAAAAAGCACACACACATAGACACGCGTCTTCGTACAACAAGTGCAAGGGCACTCGCAACGTGCTCGCAACCGCAACTGGCATTCGTTTGAGATAGTTTGAGATCGCCGTGTAAGTACGGTGATCTTGCATCTATGTGTGCGTGCGGCTGTTATCACTCATTGTACGAAGCCTTCTTTCTGTATCTATTGATTTTGTGATACCTAGTACCTACGCCCGAGCAGGCGAGAAATATAATGTCTTCTAATAAATGATTAGATATATAGTTATAGATAAAATCCATCTCATGGATTCATAAAAAGATCAGGATTCTAATTGAAATCGAACAAAGTGTCAGAGTCAAAGTGTCAGTCTCAGACTCAGGTTACCTAGAAATTTGCCTACAACGGTAGGCAGTAGATTATATTATCAATAAACAATTATATTTATGTGACTTTTACTTCCGTGCGTCGTTTTATGTCAATACAATGCTGAATTCGGAATTTCAAACAATAACACAAAAAGGTTTAGAATATGAAATTATAACAGTGATTGTAAAATGCACGCGTGTGTGACGAATTCACTTACCTATATTGATTGTTCGATATTTCTTTTTTAACGTTGGTTCCCCCAGCGTTTCGTTTTTGATAACTTTATCAATCTACCGTTTTTAGGGTTCGATGCAACAAAGTCACCAAAGGGGACGTATTGAATGAGCTCGTTGTTAGCTATCACTAGAACTCAGAAGTCAAACTCAGTTTCATCGCAGCATCAGGAGCTGCCTGTCAGATAGTTAAAAAAACTATATATATTAAAATAAGTAATAAAAACGTCACGAATTAATAACATTACAAAATTTGAAGCTGTCGAGTACGACTATGTTCAACTTGTTAGGTTGGGGCCATCACGGTGTATCACAAAGCAAGGCCACGGGGGACCTCAATACCCATGGATATAACCCTAACCTATATATTCCACAATATTCATTATGATGTACTGTAACAATATTCATGATTGATGTTTTTTTTTTGCAGAAATAAAGATAGAGATTAATTTTGCTTCAATTTAAACGATAATCAAATATTTGATAAATACTTAAACCAAATCCGATTTTAGACTATTTCAAACAGTTAAAATACTTTGTGATTTTTTTAGTTGCAGCCTGAAATTCGCTGTTGATACTTGATACTGACACTATATTTGGCCGTGCGTGGTACTTTCTCATGTATAATCTACTAGCTTCCGCCCGCGGCTTCGCCCGCGTTTTTGGGATAAAAAGTAGCCTATGTGTTATTCTGATGTATAAGCTTTATTACTGTAAAGTTTTATCAAAATCCGTCCAGTAGTTATTGCGTGCAAGAGTAACAAACATCCATACATCTTTACATCCTCACAAACTTTCACGTTTATAATATTAGTAGGAAGTAGGATAAACCCACATTTCTGGGTGCAACAGTAACTCCTGCCTCCTCCTTTGAGGCATATAGGTGTAACGTGTGTAAGTTTAGTTCAATGTGTTGGTTGGGTCTACCAGAACTACGGTATTACCTACGGTACAGTACGGTAGTCTGATATTATTCAGAACATGGAATACCAGTTGCGAAAGGTGAGAAACTGGTACAATAAAATAATAACAAAATTATAAATAATTTCGTTTAACTTTGTCATACCTATTCGTTTATTCACTGTATTACATATTTTTAATAGGCAAATAGGTACCTAATGATGACTTAAGTAATACAGAATTATTTATAATTTTATTACCTACAGTTTTATTTCACCGGCTTCCTCTCTCACCCTTCACCACAGTGGAAGTACCACCCACCGTGTTCCACAATAACTTACATTAGGTATGATATCTCTATTTAACTACTACTTCATACTTCTACTTCATAATTGAAACATTATGAAAATAGGCATGAGTTCAAACAATTCAGGTGCTAATTATGTTTACATAAACTTTGACCTTTCTGATTTAAGAAATTTTCTAAATGTAATGGATATTGTAGAAACTTTTGAGATAAGAATATAAGTAGGTAGTTTAAGCTCCATTCTCCATACAAACGTAGGCAGCAGATTACTCCTCTCTGTATTAATTTAAATCAAAATAATAAAATTAATATTGATGCTTTCATTAAGGATTTAAACAAAATTAAACAGTGAAATTAAATATCTGTCGTTACCTATGTCGATATGTCTTAATCAGCCTTTAATATTCCCACTTCTGAGACACAAGCCTCCTCTCTGTGAGAGGGAATGGGCCGTAGTCCACCAAGCGGGCCCAGTCCAGGTTGGTGGACGTCACATGTCTTCGATTTTTTTATTCTAGGACATGCTGGTTTCCTCACGATGTCACCGTTTTTATTAAAGCAGTGGTGATGAAACAAGGTATTATATTTATTGCATAAAATATAACATAACCTTTCAATACAAATATTTAGTTATATTTTTACTATTTTATTTTATACAGGGTGGCAGGTTAAACAGTCGAAATATTTTAAGGGGTCATTTTACTCATCATTATGAACAACTTTTACTATGGGACCACCCTGAATTCGCGAAAAAAAAATTAGGTGTTCCATGGATTTTGTTGAGTTATGTGAACAAAAATGTATGGAACAGCTGATTTTTTTTTTGCGATTGCAGGTTTGGTCCCATAGTAAAAGTTGTTCATAATGATGAGTACAATGACCCCTGAAAATATTTCCACTGTCTAACCTGCCTACCTGTATAGCGTACAGAATAAAATGATCAGTCGATAATACCTAAGCTTACTTTTTATGAATACTCATATAGTGAACTAGGATCTGTTTCCTGCGGTGCTCATCGCATAAATACTTCGCAATGTGTGGACCTTTATATTCGTGGTGAGGCATGTGCAAATGTAGGTATATCGAGCCGTGCGTTGCGAGGCGTGCGCGGTGCATGCCTCGCAATGTTTGGATCCACCCTAAGAAGAGTGCATCAGAACTGCATTAACTTTTGTTCTGCGAATACGCGGCCTGCGTTCCTTATCCATTTAATTTACTTCGGTCAAATAGTATACTAGAGAACGAGAAGTAACTGAATCCTCATCACAAGCTGATAAGCCACAAAGAAATCTTTTCCTCACTTGAATATACCACAACTTAAGGGCGACGGGCAACGCAAGTAGCAGCTTTTCTCACGTTCGTTAAACACCAGAAATGGCCACACCTCCAGTGTATAATAAATCCCCCACCTTCATCACTATAACACCATTCTTTTAATTATCACTTTTAATGAACACTGAACGATATAAGGAGCGTTTACGCACGTAATCGTTTAAAGCCCCTTTATAGCCGTTTTGAGCGGCTGTGAGCTAGAGCCCGGCTTACCGAATGATGGATGCACTGCAGGATTACGGAGCGTTGTGTGGCGTTCAGATGACCGCCTGACCACCGCCACTAGCTACCTAGTACTGCCGTGTTATATTATGTAAACAAACATTTGCTTAATACTGCCACAACTAACAAATGATACAAGATGCGAAATGGAGCGTATATAAATGATGTAGTTTTACAGCGATGTTTTAGTAGTTTGTGCTCGTTTTCTGAAGTTGATCCGATGTATGTTTTGTCACGTTCTTTTTCTTTACATATACTGAGAAAGATGCATGTGTTGACCTTAAGTTACGAATAGACAGAGATTATTGTGTGATACGGTTTAAACTCGTATTTACCTACTAGGAGTAAGTATGAGAAACTTAGCTATCTGAAGATTATGTATAGTATGACTACCTTCTAGGAACTCACGAACCTGATAATTGATCTGTTATCTAATAATAAAATTGATAGTTGGTCAAACAAGTCAAACGAATGAGAAAAGATTTTCCCGTTTATATGTAGGTATATCAGTACACGGAAATATCCATTCACTTCTTGTTATTCGCTGGGAAGGTGCGGATCGAGGATTTATGATATTAATTTACCTCAATATTCACATTATGGATAAATTAAAATGACTATAAACTATAATTAAGCACAATAAACAATCTTGATATCTAAATCGATCAAATAACGGATTTCATATAAAAATGGTTCATTTCCCCTTTAAAGGCTTGTCTTAAACTAGTACAAATATGACAAGTAAACTTTGGCAATAAGCCGGAAAAAACTTTAGGGTAAAGAAATCTTAACTTAATATCTAAAAGAAATCATATTTCACTCTTGATCTCTGAGGAACTTGTGATCCAATCGAGTAAACAAGTAGCCTATGTCCCTCTGCGCCATGGTAACTTTCCCTGCGAAGTTTCATCGCCAGCCATTGGTCCTTCGAGACTGGATCGAGTAACAAATAAAACTACAATCAAATCTCATTCATAACATTACAAGCGGAGATTGCAGAGTTCTCGGTTGTAAATAATGTTGTAAACGCAATCTTGCTTTGAATTTCTTTAATAAAATGATATAAAATGGACCTCTCCTTTGTAACCATGCGTAAAGTTGTCATTTTAAATAAATTAGTTTAAGGAAAAAATACAAATCTCTCAATAAAAATCAAACGTATAAATAAATAAAATGCTTCAACGAGGTCAACTCTTGAAAATGTCTATCAAAGGTCAATTTTATTAGATTCGCATCTAGAATTTTTAAAAGTATATCTTCAAATCCGAATCTATACGAATGTACAATATATACAGAGTCTCAATTTAATATAAATATAAAAGGTTTAGTCTTAATTAGAGAGAAGGCACGACTTGTATGCATTACCTTGGCCAGGCCACGCAAAGAAGAATTGGGGTGGCAAAGCAGCTAAAATTGGGTCAAGATTACCTGCAAAAAAGAATACTTTAATTTAAAAAACCGGACAAGTGAGTGTCGGACCACGCACACTCGCACAGTGTTATGCTCCGCAGTGACGAGTATTTTAAGTTCATAATATTACTTATTATGAAATAAAAAGTTATTTGGACGGTTGATACACTCCAAACTAAATAGCAAATATTTCAAACTTAATAACGTATCTTGTTTAAACTAATTTTAATCTAAAAGTTTTATTAGGTGCTTCAAGTTAAAGAGGGAGAGGTTTCCCAGGATCACCAAGAATATAATTACAATATAGGTAATAACTTAGAATAATCTACTATTTTAAATAGTTCTAATTGAACATAGCGCTAGCAGGCCAAATTTATGCATAACTCCTAAGAAACCATAACTGAAAACCGTAAATGTTTCACCGGTTTCCCAGGATCTCCACCGAATGATCCTCTCAAACGGCTATTCTCGTAAACCAATAGAATTTGGCCTGCCGGCGCATAGCGCTATGTTCAATTAGGACTATTTAAAATAGTAGATTAATCTTATGTGATTATGTTGCCATGATTATATTTATTAAAGAAATAAAGATGTCTAATATTGATACGGTCACTGTAAAATGTTGTTAGTTAATCTATAGTTAGGTAACAATTTATGACAAAGTTGTTGGTCGATGCTCCCATAGATAGGCACTGCATAAATTAACCGATTTGATTTTACATCTCACCACTTTAGGAGAACTGCGCTGCGAGACTTGGCATTTTATACATGTTATGTTTTTGATGGGATTCTTTATTTCCTTTGACTATGTACGGCAAACATTTCCGGTTACAATATTATAAATACTTATAATTACTTAATTATGAAGCGTTTATAAAGGAAACATATTTTTCTTATTTCTATTTTTCCAACATGTACCTACTCATGAAAATAGATACTCGATAAATAGACAACAGATTTTCGTGAAGAAAACACTTACAATTAAATGACACTATAGATATACGTTCATACTCAATTGAAAAAAAATACATACCTAAGTACTTATTTATAGTATAATATTGACGGGTAAATCATACACGAGATACCAGGCGCATAACCAAGCTAATACCCGAGGACATAATGTTACTAATGGTACAGGATAACCGAGGGGACGATCATAATTTTGGGGAACAAAGCGCTGCCGTGAACGACGTGTTTTGAGTTTCACCGGAACAATGAGATAATGATTCGTGAGCTCGTAAAGTGTGCACTTGTAACTATGGAGTTGTCAAACTTCCTTCAGACGCGGATCCGAGGGTTTGACGAGGGCCCAATCTCTGTCTGCACGTACTTGGACGTGCCCACTAAAATAGTACTTAACATTATATTGAAACAATGAATAAAATATTCCTGGTTAATTTAAGATCATTGTCGCTGTTTTATTGTTTAGGTACATACACTTGTTATAACATCTAATTATGCCCTACAACTACAATAATATTCGTCTTCAATACCTCGTTACGCCATATTTAAAGCTGTTGATTAAAGTCAGTCCTAATACAGTGACAGTTGTAGATAGGTGTTTGAATTTGCCGACGACACGTGTAGGTACGCAATTTCCGTACACAATTTGTGCTCATGATGGATGGAACGGATAAAAGTTTTTGTGGTTTAATTAATTTCGATAAAACTGTAAACCAGGTAAGGGAAAACCTGAGTAATTAAAGAAACTCAGCAATTAATGAAATACTAATTTATTTAATACATTTTCATTTCATCAACGCCTAAAAGTACCTATAGAAAGGCTTGACATGCTTTAGTTTAGATTGCGACAGCATGTCTGGTGAATGATAGGCACTTTAATCAACGTGCTTCTACGAATAACGTTCGTGATGTCCTCGGCATGTTGTCATAAATCGTCGGCGCGACCGCGAGCTATGGTACGTCGCGACAAATTGTAAGAAAAATATATTTCCGGATATCAAGCAAAGCTCTTGTTAAAAGAAGGAAGGTGGCAGCTGGACAAACAGATTGCTGGAGGCACCGGCCGCGCGCCCTCCCTGACAAACGAGCTCACTCCCGACACCAGAAACTTTTTTTGGCAAAACGTGAACGTGTTCGGGACATCTCTACTACGAAATCGCGGCTTTTTGAGTGTCGAAATTAAAAATACAACTCAAAAAAGAATTGCTTAATTTTAGAAAAAAATGTTCGGCTATGTTAATAAAAGTTTCGTTTTCTAAATGAAATGTCTACATTGTGTTTTGGTTTTATTTCTAACCGATTATACTAAAAAGCTTACAATTCTTAGTTACGAGCCTTTTGATGGTTTTGGAATGGCCGCCATAAAAATAATTACGACGTCTAGCTATGATTAGATAATTTAATTATTTACTGCTTTCATTGTGAGGACGATAATAAATTGAAGACAATAGATTTATGATACACAACAGACTTAATGTTCTGGCGATGTGAAACCATCACAATGAGCTTATCGTATAAAGATTAACTATCCGTTTATAGAGGTATTTATTTCTCAAATATGGTGTTTGTTTTACAAGACCACAATCCAGATAGTAAAGCTTTCCAAGCTTTGATAAAATAATACTAATACCTATTTTAAGTTTTTTTTCATCACTACAAGAGGATAAGGAGGATGGGCATTTTGTATGAAGTACGGCCCAGCCTACTGAGACTGACGTTGTAAAATGAGATTGATGAAACTAATGACAGTACTTTCGATATGCTTTTTTGTAATTCGGATCTGCAATGAGAACTTCGGTTTCCTTACATAAAATTTTATGATATTGTGGTTACCGACCACTTCATCTGACTTCATCCTTCTGTCATTTCATTAATCCTTAAAGCTCTTGGTACCATTTGGACTCATTGTCCTCTATGAATGTCATCACAATCATTTATCGGCAAGGACACTATCACTAAGTACTGGAAATCATTAAAAATGCATTTATTTTGGTTCAAAGATATTTATTTGTAAACTGCGATAAAAACATGGTTTCCTTGTCCATTGCATTCTCATCAAGTTTCCATCTAGGTATACAACTATACATATATTCTATACAAATACTTAAATAAAATTGAAGTGTCTGTTTGTAATGTCAAAATAACAGTTTTTGACTAGATAAATGCATATGAAACTATAGGTACAGGTAGTACCTATATAGTGTCTTAAATGCATTTAGTAAAAAACTGCTATTTTGGCATTACAAACAGACACTCAATTTTATTTACTTACCGTACCTATTAGGTAATTTTTTGTTATTTCTATCAGTGTAAAGTGAAATAATATTGACATTTTATTAAATAAATTAGTTGCTAAACATCCTACGGCAACAATATAATATGTAGTAGATAATAAACAACTACTTTTCATTTAAAGGGCACGTGTATAATGTAGATGTCAATATCTACCATTTGACATCAATAATTATAGTACTTTGGTAGCCTAACAGTTAAATATCATGTCCCTTAAATAAAACTTCACCTTTTCCTCTATTATAATGTATGGATAAATGTCATTTTCCAAGGTGAAGAAGGTCACAGGGTACATTTCTGTGTGAGTCACGCGTGGCCCGCGTCAGCTGTTGGCGATCGCTAAGCCTTAATATTTCTCATATGAGCTCCTTTTCCCTCTGTAAAAATGCCAAGGCTGAATCTACTTATTTATCGAATGTTCCGTATAAACGACGTAAACATGCTGAAACTGATATTAAATATTCAGGCACACCCTTTCAAGGAGGCCGATTGATGGTTATCATTGATAGCGTTTAGGGACTTACTCGTAACTACGGGGTAATCATTTCCTGAGCCCGCATGCGGTTGCGGTTTTGCGGTTTTATTTCAAAACTAACAATGCCTGCATGCGGTTTGACTTCCGTAAGGGAGGGGGCCAGAGGACCATAAGCTCAGTATAATTTACACTGCTACGATTATAGTGAGTTGCCAAAATTACGTTGTTTCGGTTTCAAACAATATTATGTTTTCGCTTTATTTGACGCAAATTAGTCGAGTCAATTTAGATTATTCGAGAAAAACATTCTTACGTCTCGAGATACTTTATATTGCAGTCGAATGTCAGTCATTTAAATTCTTCAGAAAAACAAAGGCATTAAAACAATTACTGTACTTAAGGTGCGGTTAAACGGGCTAGTTTTTTGACAATTTATTGCCGCAATTGTATAGCCGTGAGTTGAGATCTATATCGTGCAACTCAGTAGAACAACTACCGCAATCTTGCAGTAGGTATAGCTCGGCAATATTGCAATGAAAATAAATGATGAAACATCACAATAACTGCTGTACGATATAGATCTCAACTCACGGCTATACATTTGCAGCAAGAAATTGTCAAAAAACTAGCTCGTTTAACAGCACCTTTAGGGTACTCATTTATTCATTAAGCAATTTATTTTTTAACGTTTACCTCCATGATATTTAAAAATGGTGACAATGCTTGTAAGTCGGTATTATTAATGTCTTTCTGCTATCTTAGCATTATAGTAAGTAGCTACAGTGTTAGTAGGTTCTGAATATTAACAAGGGCTGTTAAAATTAAAACTGAAGTTTGTTTTCTTTAAAAGAAGCTTAAGTACTTATAATTTTATTTATTTATAAACTGGGAAGATTAAAATAGCGTTGTTGCCGTTTATACGAGAACTGAACTGTCTTAAATAAAAATGAGTTCCGATTTGGTTTCGATATAATCGATTTTAGGGTTCCGTACTTAAAAAGAAAAAAAAAACCTAGTCCGCACCGGCCGGCCGCACCGCACGCAACGGATACGGCATACGGCGCTCGGTACGGGCAGTGCTGATAGTGGACACAGTGCTATATGAATTTATACAAAGCAAACGGAAACCAAAATCCGTTGCGTGCCGTGCGTGCGTTGCAGCCGGTGCGTACCAGTGGACGTTATAAGATTACTTCGTAGTCTGCCTGACTGTCTCTAACTGTCTGTTTGTGATGTCTGTTTGTCTGTCTGTTAAGACCCTTTTTCTCAGGAAAGCATGGAGATTTATGCCGCATATTTTGACAATCGCAAATCAATCAAAACCGTTGACCTAGAATCATAAAATTTGGCAAGAAGCAAGGTCTCACCACAGCAGTAAAGGACGAATTCGAAAACCGTTAATTTGTAGTTAAGTATATCACTTAATATTTTGTTTTTCTACGTAGGACATAATTTATTTTGTACGAAACCCTCAGGGCGTGAATTCTATTCACGCTTGTCCGGTTTTTTTTTTTTTTCATTTAAGTAGTAGGTAGTACCTATAAATAGAACGTAGGTACACGCTAGGAACGTCAACATAATTATTTAATATTCGTGACGATGTTTTACACGAATCAGTGGTACCTAATATCAAAAGCCCCGTAATATTTTTACGGATTACGGAACTCCAAAGTCGGGCCGTACCTTTATATCGACTGGTGTTCTTGAAAGCAGTCGCACACAATTTTGCTTTAAACATCTCTTTGTGTTACCTATATCTATCATAAATAAGTACATTTTGTACTGTTACGTCTACAACCTATTTCATATACCTACTAACTATTTTATAATCAGAATTGTTTTTCAAATACTTTAATAGAGCCATTGTAATTTTAGCCATGTACAAAGTAGCCAGATTTGGCCATAATTTTGGCCTTTTTATTGCAGAAGCCAATATGTTCCCAGTATCAAAAAAGTCGTAGTTATCCTTATCCCTTATTATCAATTTATGCACAAACCTATTGACAGTCCACAGTTTTTATTCAATAATTCAATTATAAAATCATAGAGGAAGAACAATGAAGGCTCAAAAATGTAACTTTAGTCTAACGTTGCTGTGATATACAGTCACATCTGGTCAGATTAGAAACTGCCACCTACAGTCAAGAGAAAGGCTTAGCTGATAAAAAAATCTTAAACTGCCACAGCTGGTGCTAAATTTAAATACGTTCCAAGTAAGAGAATATTTTTTTAATCATGTTTTACGTTTTAGCGAGCATTGCAAAGGACACTGGTAAAGTTTCCAGCACAAGTACGTGGTACCGAAAGTTTAAAAGGAAACGTAATATTTTCTTGTTTTTGTAAAGAAGTCTTAAGATTGTTGAGCCCATTCCACAGAAGTTTCTGGAACACTAAGGAATAATAAGGAGTCATAAACAAACATTATGTAGTATAGAGAAGTAAATAATATACTCTTTTATAAAATAAACTTCTATTATAAGCAGTCTTATTAACTGTTGTCCTTGGTAGAAATGTTTTATGAGATTTATGTGTCCCCGTTTATTGTAGGTAAGTATGAGCTATAAATTATAAAAGCTACCTAGAAATGTAATCATAATATGTGCCTTATGTAATACCACGATCAGCTAAGGAATAATACTATCTGTAACTTTCTTTTACAGCTTCAGGACTTTCTTTTTTTCTTATTGGAACCCAATGCGATGATTGAGATAAAAAAGTGCCTTGTTTGTAATAAATAATGCTGCTCGTCTGATGACATAGGTACCTTGCATCAACCCTGAAGTGTTGATGTAACTCTCAAATCTTTTAATGACTAATCTCTAGTTTCTGAAAGCCTATTTATATTTTTATATTTCGATACGGTTAACTCAATGCCAAATTATTTGATTGACTGTTGTCATTTATGTCAACCAATCGCAACGGCTGACATGATGCTAGCAGCAAATTAAAATTAAATAAGCTTTCAGAAACTAGAGGTAAGAAGCGTGACTGAATTATGGTTAATGAGGTAATCGTTAATCTAGATTAATGTAGTCCCAAAATCAGTTTATCTGTAGGTTGTACAATTACAACGATGTATACGACTAAAGTTCTAAATAATATAATAAATTTATTCAGCAATCCCCTTCCAATTAACATTTTGCAGAGATAAAAAGGGTTCACGACAGATATCCGAACATTGTGAACGGCACGTAGCGTTGCGGCCACTAAAACATTAAAAAGAACATAAAGTTGGTACAGCTATCCCAACAAACTAACGTTAGGGGAATCTCTCCTAGTGGGGTCAGGTATTGTGAAAAAACCAGGGGCGATATCACAACAAACCTCGAGGTGCTCGCCGTTCGCGTTGTTACGCCGACGTGACCCGAATGCCCACGCCCCGATGTTCAGGGATACTTCACAAATGTTTCCGTTACGATACGCGATCTTTTCCTTTACTGAATGCGTACTAAACACGTAAATAGCTATACGATCACCTTAACTTTGTCGTTTAGATGTATTTATAGACTACATACTACGATCTGAGATGATCTACTTTATTTTCATGAGAATGTAACACTATTATTATCATGTAAAATATAGATTAATACGTAATAGTTAAGAAATTGAAATGGAAGCCGCATAAAATGTGAATCACGTTCCGCGGTGTATCGTTTCTCAAGTATTAGTATCAAAGCTCGTGTTGCTTGACCACGTATAATTTTCAAGTGATGTTACCGTTTAATTACAATATTTTGATCGTATAATTTAAAAATTCACCGCATCATTATTTCGTCGCTACGTTATGAAACACGGAATTCGTTTTAGCGGGCCTCGATATCGCTTGTTCCTCGTAGCCGCGGTAGCTTGACGGCAAGGTCTGGGCGATTAGCTAATTAACCAGACATCACGTGATTGATATCTGTAAAATTATTACAGAAATACTTTGAATATTATCTTTCATAACATTTCCGTGGAAGCTACGAAAGTTAGGGTTGCGATTCAATTAATTAAGGTTAAATTATTCTTATACCTAATGTGAAAAGGTAACATGTCGGCTTAGAGTGTAAACCTGCTAAATTCCTTTTTACTGCTATAAACGTTTTACCTATAATTTTTATGAGAGAAAAAAATACACAGTATAGAGAAAGCAGCTACTGTAAATTTTGACTTTAAATTGATAAGCCGACGCTAATGTTCATGAACATCACACTAATCATTTATTTAAATTAGTGAACTGAAACGAACAAAACAAATCACACATAGATGCACAAAACACATATTTATTACAATTCACAAACCAAACATATCGTTCAAAAAAGCCGTGACACGTTATGCGAACTCTTTGTATTCTACAAGATGTACCTACTCAAAAACTTATGCCGAATCCATAAGGAGTGAAGTGTACACGACTTTTTCAGGCGGCGCGGCGTGCCTAGCAGCGATTCGAAGAGTTCAATGCATGTTCAACCATTGAACGAAACACTAAAGTACTACTGTATTCACATTAATGCTTGCTCCAATGATAAAACTTTGATCTAAGACAAACAAAGTATTTCATGCCTTGTAAATAAATTAGTAGGTAGTTAGACCACCTAGGGTTGAAATAAAACAAATGACGTACCTTTTTATTATCATAGTGTCTGAGATTTAAATAAACCACGAAACAAATGAACGCCTCAAGCTGTGCGACTCAATACATAACATTTTTGATCAATGTACATTATAATTATTTGGAATCAATTTAACCTGTCACAGTATTATTGACATATCAGACGTAATTAGCGGCAATAATGACGCCATAAATGTCACCAGCCATGCCGGACCCCGGTCATAATAATTCTCTTATGGGGGAGGTCATGCAATACAAGAAGCAATCCTTCGGTTCGCTTGTAAGGACACTTTTATTAGGTAGGTACGGCTCTTAAATCAAGTGTTCAATAGATCTCTTGTATTAATATTTTAGTATAACCCTTTTTATCTAATTATGGACCTTTTATTAGATTTTATCTGTGATGCGGTCGACACCTAATAATAAATCCGTACTAATACATGTACATTGGTAACAAGTACTAGGATATTTATTATCAAACAACTTAATGTAGAATTTGCTATCATTTAACTAAGCTTGGTATATTAAAACTTCGAAACTTTATGAGTCCCAGAAGCCAGAAGACAGTTGCTCCACAAAGTCCACATTCGTCAAATAATGAATGAAGGAATTAGCTGTGTGTTAATAGTTAGTGAACAACCAGTTTCTTTAATTAAGGCGAACGGGCAAATAGCCGGGGAAACGCTGACATGAAGCAAAAGTTTTTATTGAGTATATCTTTTTCGTCATTTATTTAACTACAGAGCCAAAGTAATACATTCATTAAATTAAACTAGATATAGAACTCTCACAAAATGTATACTCAATTACAACTAGCCTTAACCACAATCGAAATAATTGTGGAAATAATAAACCGCGTAAAAAAATAAAATAATAGTATCAAAATGGATTTTTAACAAATACAGTAAAGTTCGTTAAATAAATAACACTACTACGGTTAGGTAATCTCATTAGAGATAACATATAAAATATGTATTTTAATACGTGCCTCTGGGTATATTTTTTACATTTTTAAACTGAAAGCACTGAAATAAAACATCCGATTGCTAACAAGTCTCACTTTAACGAAAGTTATCGAATAAATGCTGAAATAATTGGCGTTGCGCTCATTTTCCATTGTATTCTGACACAGCCGCTCACGGGCGCGATGATACAATTCATATGTACCTATATGAATTTTTGTGAAATACAAAGGTAAATGTTTGCATGTACACCTTTATTCGGCCGCGTTGGATTAAATGCCATCCCAAGAGTAATACGTGATGTTCGAGATAAAATGGCCGTGTCCTTCTCCTTGACCTGATATTTTCCTTGTGTAAATTTCGGTGAGTACCTACATTATGATCATTGGTTCTTTGAAGTGTCATTGAGTTATGTAGGTCTGTACATATACATTCTTTTGAGCATTTTATCTTTTAATAGTAACGTATTCTAAGTTATTACAACTTTCTACTTAATAATATAAATCATATCTTTTGCAATTTTTATAAGCAATTCAGTATGTCGTGACTTGCTGCGTTCTGCTATACAGAAATAAAATAATTATTCAATTATTTTCGATGCCTTACGGACGGACACGACAATAACAGAGCAAAGAAGATCTTTGCCTTAATGAGGAAAAGGAAAGAAAATGCAACTTCTGAAATAGAAATAATAATTGACTCGCTTTAAAGGCAAGAAAAGAACAGCTTCATATGTAGAGAAGAGAGTAGATTATTCCGTAGTGCAACTTTTTCTCAAGTATCATTATTTTTGCAGCTCTACAGATATTGGTCTGGTGTAGCAAAGATATTGCCTGTAGCTGTCACCGCCAGTAGTTTCAACTGGCTTATGTACTTGTGTCGTTTCGCCGCATTGTACTCCCCGGACCAAGCGCGGAATGTGTTTCGCTGTATTATTCTTTTTTATTTACCCGACCGTTTTTGTCTTCATGTTTATTAATATGTAGTGGACGTTATGTAACTTGCGGTGATTTGGCTTAGGAACATTGCATTAAGGACATTTATTTATATACAATTGCTTGTATAGTATTTTGTGTAATATTCTTCGTCTTTGTGTTTACATGCTTAATTTTGGGGTTGGTACTATTAAAAAATGAGCGGTTGTTTATGAATAGAGACTTCCTGTGCAATTTCTACCTATCTGGTAAATGAAGTTTCGGAGTTCAGAAAGAGCTTACCCATGAGCTAAGAAAACACTGGCTTGACCAAAAACCAGAACGTTTCACAAATTTTTGATTATAAAAACTAATAGTCTACATAGACACTCTTTTTTACCTAATTCAATCCCACGGCATTCGGCATGGTTCGAATTTTAAGGAGAGTGAAATTTTAACAAATTATTTTATTTTTCCTCTGCCCGCGATTTGGACGACTCCATCAATATACAAAACAGTCGAAGGGTCCTAGTAATGTAATTTATAACGAAATATGTATAGGAATAATTTTACCATCTGTATTGGGAGGTATGAAAAGATCTGCTTATGAAACCACATAATTTTATTGAACAGATGGTAAATATAAACGTCCAAAGCATCCTACTTCCTAATTTATCTGAATATTATTTACCTTATCGATATTTTCAATAGTGCTAGTTTATAAAAACCTTAGCAGACAAAGAGTTTGATTAGTAATAGAGCTCTTTGTCCCGGGGAAGTACCTACAGGTCTATGGTGGTACCATAGACCTTTTTTTGCTGCTAAGCAGCATTGCTGTGTTACGGTTATGGGTGCCGTGTAACAGACATATTATACATAGGTATTATAAGAGTCATATATCAACTTTGTCTCTAGAATGGACAACCCAAATTCGATTCTCTAGTATTGCAGATGTCCTCGTTGGCCACCCAATAAATAAAAAACCGGACAAGTGCGAGTATGCCTCGCGCCCTAAGGGTTCCGCTAAATGATCATAGATGGCGCTACTGCATACTTCTAGTGGCGTCATCTATGAGCACATGGCTCCACTTATGGTCCGGTGACTGACGGCGGACAACAAAGTGATCCTATAAGGGTTCCGTTTTTCCTTTTGAGGTACGGAACCCTAAAAAAAGATATCATAAATGTTTAAACTCTCATGTCTCTTGGGTTGAGAACAGGAACAAACTTTTGTGAAAGAAATTATATTTCTTTGAAAGTTATATATCTACACTCTTTAATATCTAATGTTATCCTTTAGTTGTTGATGGGGGTCTATGCAGCTGTACATAGAATATTAAAATTCCCAATTTTGATATAATATGTGTAGGTACTGTGGAGTTATGTTAAATTCTGAAGATGGAATGTGAGAGAGAAAAAGAAAAAATCATATTTATGGATGCACTAGTTACACGTAGTCTTCTGTAATTCTGTCTACCCTGAAGGAAAAAGGTGAAAAGTAGAAGTAGGCACCTAGTATTTTGGTATTCAATTCTAATTTATTGATAAAATCGAAGAGATAGATAGGTTTTTAGGTTTTTACACTTTTTACACTATATTTCAATTTTAGGCAACGACTTTTGTCCTTTGAATACCTACATACTTATTCGCATTTAATTATAAATTCAGTGAATTATGTAATGAAAAATACGTCAAAAACACATGTGAACTCGTTGCTTTGTTAAAGTTTAAGCGTAAATACAAGCTTTTCCCGGTATATTTTCGTCTCAATGTAAACACGGTAACAGCTACCTACACAAAATGAATCAATAGAATCGACATGTGCCGTTAAGATTAGTTTCGCGGTAATCACATGGAGGTACGTACTAAAGGACGTGTAAATGCTTGGTATAGTTTTTCCCGTGGCGCGGTATTCAGGTATATGAAGAGTTATTTCCACAAATTCCCCCCACTAGTGATAGCCCACCGAGCGACGTGTCCGGTGAATCAACGAGAAGCGCTCCGCTCGGTCGGGCAAAAACGGAAAACCATTTTACGGTCCATTGTGAAAGAGGATTGGCAATTTCGTTCCGAGCTTACTCGACCATCGGCCGGACAAGTTTTACAACGTCTCTGATGTAACGCGAATGCTCTGACGAAACTCTCTAATACATGCGCACTGTTCCTGCTGATTCAGGACTTCATTTTATTTAATCTTAGAAAAGTTAAGATAGGTCGTTAAACTTTTCTGACGCTTCAATTTACAGTATTCCCAAATTAATAATGCGCATGCAGATCTCGCTAATTGTCTCTTTCTGTCTATCTCTTTTAGCACAAAACACATAATTCTACTAAATTATGCAAGAAGAAAATGCACTTAACCACTCTATATACATATCGTCTTCCGACGCTCGGGAATACGACCGTTGCCGAACAGTGACGAAGATTTCTATGCGCATTATCACTTTGGGAGACCTGTAATACTCCACACGTGTTCAATCTCATTTTGAATAGTTTTTTTGGCTTATAATATTCCCAGACGACCTAAAACTTATCAGATTTTGATGTCAAGAGGTCTTTAATAAAAACATTTTTACTACATTATTATAGTGTTAATGCCATCTACGCAGACGTAGGCCGTAGCAGATGACCGATTTGCTACGTACCCTCTAAGTACCCGCTACGTATCTGCTACGTATTCACCCTACCTTGAACTTTGTTGTGCATCGGACGGTAATTTTGTTATTAGTCATTTATTTTAAACTAAGTTCCGCCCACGACTTGGCTCGTATGTATTATACATATAAAACTTCCTCTTGATTCACTCTATCTACCAAAAAAACCGCATCAAAATCCGTTGCGTAGTTTTAAAGACTTAAGCATTTATAGGGACAGACAGCGGGAAGCGACTGTTTCATACTATGTAGTGAAGTGATAGATAAATTATTATAATTCACGATATTTTATGTTCTGAAAATAGTTTAATCGTCGTATAAAAATGTGATCCAAGAATGAATCCCTTTGAAAATATACATAAAGCTCAAAGCTCGTAAAATATAATCAAATTAATCTAATCTACGGTTTATTCAATAGTACCCATGTTACGATTGCCAGTACTTAAAAGACCGATCGGAAAATCTAACCCTTTACAAACGAAACCCTTGGAGGATTAGTTTAGTTACGTTTTACAATAATTCGATTGGAAATTGATATCTACGCGGTAGGTATGTACCTTTTTGTGCCTTTATAAAATAACGTAGGCAGATAAACCCACATTTAGATTAAACAGCAATGGATTGTACGTATTGAAGATACTGTTATATATTAAATATGTTGTGAGGCTTAAGTACCTTAATTATAAAGGATAAATATTATCGATTACCATTAAAAAAAACTATATTAATTATGTTGTGAGGCCTTAGTAGATCCTTAACTACAAAGGATAAGTATCGATTACCATAAAAAAAGAACAGGTTAATAGGGAAAGCCTGTAAGAAAAAGTAGGCATTTTCCTGCTTGTTTTCCTTCGCGGCATAAAGGGATACCTACTTAACGAAATCACGTCAATGTGGTAAATTGCTTAATGAGCATGCCGAACGTGACAGGTGGCTCTACCTAACTCAGTTCTCAGAGCATTATAAGTACATAAGAAAATTTCCTCAAAGCATTTTCCTCAATCGTTTGAACTTGAACATAAATCATGCAGAGATATTTAAAAATATATATCGGTACTTGCTTTGAATCGACGTGACGCACCTCAGAACTGTAACTTTTAGCTCCTTGAACGCTTATTTAAAACTTTGCCTATACCATCAAAGGAAATAGAGAGCGTGGCGCGATTCCAACAACGTTATTTCCAACCTGTTATAAAACTAAATGATGAAATATAATCTCAAATAACGGGCCGCCGGCAACCAACTTTAGCGCAATAAACAAATAAATATAACGACATTAAACAAAACATCACCTCAATTAGTATAAACTGCAAAACTACTTCGAAACAAGGATATATTCGACACCAAAACGTCCCCTCATTGTGATGGCACCCTCAAAGTTATCACGCAACTGCATTTATTAATGTAACAAATGGTCTGTTGACAACGGTAGGTATACTGCGATGTTAAATTACTAAAACCCATATCAATTACCCAGACCGAAGAGAATTATAATGCGGCCCAGCATGTTGGCGTCGAACCGCGAACAGCTCTCGTCTGGATAAACGGAGGCCTATTTGAAATTCCAATTAGAAAGTTTTCTCATTTACTTGAATCAGGGCGTAGAGTGGCGGAAGGGCAACAATCCGCGCTGATTAGTCCTGGTCTCCGCCCTGCATCAGATTTAAAGGGTATGGGTTCACCGCATAAACTAATCCTTCATTGAGGACTACCTTATTTGAATTATTTTTGGGCCTAACCCTGCGGCTGTTCTCCGGATTATTCAAACGTCGCATTTAAAAACAAATTGATTCAGACAATTAACTTTTATTTCTACGAGATTTTAACTTTACTGTAGACCGACAACTATTAAAGCTCTTTAGATACACATAATGTATTTTCTATTGGCAAAATTAACGTTCTAAATAATTTTATGTTGCAACTGAAAACGTCCAAATAAACCCTCGGGAAATAAGCGTTCGCACTGCATTGTTTTCTGTTTCCGAGGCTTGCTTATTTAATTAAATATAAGCTTTACGGTTAGTAGTTAAAACTCTGTTTATTTTTTCGAAACGATGGTGACTTTATTTTATGTTGCTACCCCAATAGATGCCTGCCTGCCTATGAATATATTATTATTTGAGTACGATGTATCTATTCCACGTATGGGTGGTAACAAAACATAGGAAGTCAAATTTCCGGCGCATATCACGCCTACTTCCAAAAATAATATTTTTCTTGATAGATGTGACGCCGTCCGACCATCGACCACAAACAAGCTCAGAAATACGGATATTACTGATTCAATATTCTACGAAAAGTTATGTTGCCTTTCGATAACTTCCGAGTTTTCTATACTACTATCGATTCGGCGCGGGGCCAATTTATTCAAAAAGTATCAAGCGTGAACCGCCCAGACACGGAAGTTACCCAGTTGAAAATTGAATTTATCAAACTTTTCCGGGACAAACAGATAGGTACTTTATAGACTGTGAAATGCAATTTACTTTCAATTGCTATCAATCGGGTGAATTGAAGCTTGTAATGTTAAATGCCACAATAAAACATGCTCACCCCGCGTGTACATGCAATCTCCTAATCATTAAATGGAATTTGGATTTCTTGACCTTTCAGGAGTTTCATTAAAGGTTTTCATACAAGGTAGAAAAGAAACTTAAATTTAAAAAGTAAACACTAATAGTTTCAAATTATTGTTGACCATTAAATGCGTCGGGGGTCCAAAGTCAATCAAATATAATATTAAGTAGCTGTTGCCCGCGAATTCGTTCGCGTGGAAATTACAAATCTATCCCACAGGAACCGTATATTTTTTTTAGGATAAGAAGTATATATAGCTTGCCCTACTATCTCTGTGCCAAATTTTATCCAGATCCGTTCAGCCGTTCTAGCGCGATAGTGTAAAAAACATCCATCCATCTAGCCAAACTTTCGCATTTTTGATAGTACCATAGAGGCGGGTAACTTTGACCCTAGGGAATAACTTTGGACCAATATTTGAACTGCCCGCCGTGTCGCGGCCATACAACCGACCGTCGCAGTTCCTTCGATAACAAATGGAACTAATAGATGGCAAAGGAACTGCGACGATCGGTTGTGTGGTCGCGACACTCGCGACATGGCGGGCAGTTCAAACATTTTTTCGATTTGGTCCAAAGTTACGCCCTAGGGTCAAAGTAACCCGCCTCTACGGTTTTAAGATTATTACTATTATTTTATATATATGTATATAAAATAATAGATGCTATATTCATACATGAAACTGAAGGATGAAAAAAAATATTTTCGCGCACCCCTTCATGTGGGGTATCGTTGGATAGCTCTTTGAAAATAAGATCAAGGTTTCTAAATTACTTCTTTATTTAAGTGCATATTTAGTGAACTAGAAGCTTCAAAAGTCGTTAACAATTTGTCCCCCCCCCCCTGTAATTTTCCAAGCGCGTTATCAAAAAATCTGAAAAAATCAAGCTAATAGCATCTAATCGTTTACAATGTGTGTGTCCCCTGTAATTTTCCAATCGCGTTATCAAAAAATCTTAAAAAAATTCAAGCTTATGGAATCTTATAAACACTCTCGATTAAAATTGGTTTGAACAAGATACATTAACATTTTTTTGAAATATTCACTATTTTCAGTTTTGACCGCAAAAATAACTTTGTATTTCATTATAATATTAGGAAATACAAACTTATGTTTGCAGTTGGAAGACTGAAATACTTCTTCCTACGGAACTCTAGACTGTGCGTGGTTTGAAACGCTCTTGCCCGGTTTTTATTTATATAATTATAGTCTACGTTGACTGTCGTCTTTTGTCGCAGCGCAACGTTTTTATTGCGGTGTTTTTAAAATATTACATTGGCTTTCATCAGATCATTTATGACGTGTTAAGAATTATATTATAATTAGTAAAAAAAATAGTAATAACACTTTCCCATCCAAAATCTTAATTAGGTACATAGGTAGGTACTCAGTATATAAAATTGACCACTCCTTATCATTGTATTTCACGAAACTCAACCGTTCTCAAATAGGAACGAAATGATAATGCTTGACATTTGGAGTGGTCATCCCTTCGCATAACAGAGAGGACTTAATAAACATCCTGCCGTTTTCAAGAATTTAATCCGCACACTCATAGTACCTACCGACTCATAATATGCTGTATGTGAAAGCTGTAGGGGTCAATACCGTCCCATAGCCCACTTGTGAATTTGGTATGACCACTAGACGTCACTCTATTCCTGGCGGCTATGATGTCTGTAATTAGTGCGTCGTATGGTGCGTGTCATATGTCGAGCCGGATCGAATTGCGTCCGTTTCAATTAAATTCCGACATGAGCGCGAACCGTGCGGCCGCCACCGACCGGCTAGAGAGCTCTCATTGAACACGGTTAGGACGGTTGAATCGAATCAATTCGCGACCTACTATGCAGATTTTATTTATTTTACTGTGCGAAAAAAGGCATGTCGATAATTGGTGGAATTACTGATAAAATATAGGTAGGTACGGCTTTTGTAGGTAACGTTTGTATTCAGTTTTATTCATTCGGCACAAATTTTATGGAAAAAATAGGGCACCGACGGAAGTTGAATAGCAGTAACGAAATGAATCCACACACGTTATAACGATCTTTTCATGTTGCTCTCACACAAAGAATCATCTCGTCGCAACTTGTATTGCTCACGATAAAAAACAGGTTTAAAAAAAACCGACTTCCAAAAACTACACTAAAAACTATGAAATAAAAATGTTAAACTTCCATAAATAAAAATCTAAATGTATATTGAAGTCGGCGGGGCCTCTTCTTCAGGTTTCTACCTCTCAGCCTTTGAACAGGAAGAACGTGTGCAGTGTGTGCAGCGAACGTGCAGATTGCTTTGCGCCTCGACAAATTAAAATTTTCTTTCATTCCTCCTTAATCTATAATGTTGCTTATAAATATTTATGCTTAGGCCCCGCCGACTTCAATATACATTTAGATTTTTATTTATGGAAGTTTAACATTTTTATTTCATAGTTTTTAGTGTAGTTTTTGGAAGTCGGTTTTTTTTAAACCTGTTTTTATTTTTATCTTTTTAGTGTAGTGTAACCATTTTTGTTGTTGTTAATTTATTACAATAAAGTACCATTAAATCATGGACAGAGCGACTTTGATCATTTATGTACTTTTACCGAGATCGATTACTTCCACGAATTTAAATAGGTATGTACTTATATTTATAGATGTTGGTGGATGAGAGCATTTCAGTAAACATAAACCGGGCAAGAACGTGTCGGACCACGCAGTGTAGGATTCCATAGCAAGAAGTATTTTGAGTGTTCCGACCGCAAATACAAGTTTGTATTTCATAATATTATTATGAAATATTATTATTTTTACGGTTGTCAAACTCAAAATGGAAAATATCGAATATTTCAAAAATTTTGTGACGTATCTTGTTCAAACCAATTTCAATCGAAAGTATTTATTAAATGCTTTAGGCTTGATTTTTTCCAGATTTTTTGATAGCGCGGTTGGAAAATTACAGGGGGGGACACACATTGTTAACGACTTTGGGAGCTCCTAGTTCACTCAATATGCACTTAAATAAAAAAGGTATTTAAAAACCTTCATGTTATTTTCAAAGACCTATCCCGTTGGATAGGTCGAAAAATAGGGATGAAAAATAATATTTTCGCGCACCCCACCATGTGGGATATCGTTATATCCCACATGGTGGGGTGCGCGAAAATATTTTTTTTCATCCCTCAGTTTCATGTATGGGAGCCCCCCCTAATAATTTTATTTTTCGTAATTTCACTATAGGCCTTAATGGCGGCTTGTAAAAGACATCTACCTACGAAGTTTCATATAAATTGGTTATGAACTGTAGATAGTAGTAATAGCAATAGGCTCGCTCCCTAGCCTTCTATCAAATGCGACTTAAGCATAAAAAAATTGTGTGTACTATACACCTCTGTCTAACCTTGCGGGAAATATCGGCGTGATGTTATGTATGCATAATATCGAGATCGATTGCGTTTAGGAATTCATGTACCTACACAATATCACTTTTTCATCATCGTCATGATGTCATCGAGATACACCAAAAATACCGTTTATTACACCTCGTTAAAAATCTACTCAACCAAAGTTAATAAAATTTATATGGGACCACCTCGCGAGCTTCTTCTACCATATGAAAAAAGAATCACGTAAATCGGCTCATAAACCACGGAGTAATCGGTGTACATACATGAAAAAAAAAAAAAAAAAAAAACCAACCGAATGCAGAACCTCCTCCTTTTTGGAAGTCGGTTAAAAATTGCAACGAACCGCAAAATACACAGCGCAGCTCTACGTATTTAATCAAAGATCACGCCAATAGCACTTTCTGTGTCAAATACATAAAATGTAACCTGACTTAATGAAACATGCGTAATTAATAGAATTTAAATACCTATAAGTTTTGATATGAAATTTTCATTTTCAACTGTCAGCTTTAACTATTGTCACCAGCGAGGCGTCACGTCTGCGAGAACATAATACCTATTAAGAAAATGGCCGGACCATCAGCAGCCGATTACAAATGGCTGCGACACGAGGGCGATTGAGCGAAGCACATTTTACAAGGTCGGGGCGTCAACAACTTTTTACCTACTCTTTAGTTATGACAGGCATCTAAACTGGTACAAATGGTGTCAGGATCCGATTTAATATTATTTTAGCGCAAAAAATATTTGGATCGGTTTTCGAGTAAGACGGATACATATGGACTTTATGTTAGCTATTAATATCCATGGCACAAGCTACTTATAATTACTTACAGCCTTGCGTGTACACTACTCACATTTAAGATAAGGTGGTTTAAAAAGCTATACTTAACAGCGTAAGGAAAATAATATAATTAGGGGTAGTGACAGTAATAGCTGTAGCTTTAACATTTTTGTACTGACGGACTACGTCTCAATTTATTCAGATTCCCAAACGGAGTCCTCATTTCGTTGTTTGGGCCTTTCATAACTGTACGAGTGAAGCCATTTGAATAAATGGTCGACGATTCTCCAGCCTCTGTATAAAATATGGCCATTAATTCATTACACCAGAGCTAATTGCTACGCTGAAATTAAATAATTCTAAATAGCCACCATTACCGATATTGTTCTACTGTATTAACACTTCAATATGCATTAGTTAACTACACAGTGTTGTAGTGTACCAATTTATCAAAGATAGTGCCACACTTAATACTAGTAGTACTGTTTCTAAAACTGCACAGCTAGCACAGAAACGTTATTTATTTAGCAAGGTTTAAGGCCGCAGCACACTTATATCAGCCGACGGACGCCATACCATGCGTGTTGTTGGCCAAATGACGAAACGTAACTTCTCGCGTTGAAATGTGTTATGTGGCCAATGAGCACGCTACAATAGGGTACATGCATGTGATTCAAATATACGTCTAGTATTTTTATTTGTTATCTTTATTACTATAGAATTACACCTATATCTTTATTTTTTTAATGAAAAGCGTTTTAATATTTTAATTTAATTAACTTAAAGTGGAAAAAATGCGAGGGAAATTCAAAATATCAAAACGCAACGCTATTGGTTGACTCGTTTCAACCAATAGCGTTGCGTGACTGACGTCAGTGTCCACAATAACAAGTAATAAGACCGGCCACATACATCCGAAATGCCTTTCCGGAATTAAGAATTTATTGATTGACAGTGAATTGTTTATGATTATATCTGACTTTTACGCCAAAGTGTAAGTGTTAAGTGTTGTTGCTGTGGACTCGGACGTCACTGAGGCGACGCGCCGTAGGTGCCGCGTTTAAACAGACAGAAACTGACTGCAGTTTTCAATTAAATATTTTATTGCTTATTATCAATATTTTGTAAGTGTAACATTTTTTTTCAGTAATACACGAACCTAGACAATCGAATAAAAATTAAAAAAAAATGCATGCATACACTCTATTACGTCGCATTACGTGTTATAAATCTGTTCCGGCATTTAATTCCCGTAGTTTCTAATAAAGTAAAGATTATAAGTACGTATTCATATCCAACCAGTAATTTATATGTTTTACCAAAATGGGAATTGTCAAGCAAAAAAAGAGATTCGAAAGAAAAAAGTATTTTAAAAACGATACCAACAATAAATTAAAAAGAAATTAGAATTATCTTGAGCAAAACATATTTTTTCGCAGTTATCGCTTTCGAGTGTCGGGGACGATTCCATTTGTCTTCTGCGCAAGTGTATTCCCAGTGGAGTTTTCAAAGCAAGTTTACTGGGCCCGCGATAAGATAGAATAAGCCCTTTGCGCTCGTATGTCATGACTTCTTCCTGCAGACGAAGGCCAAGGTTTAGTGAAAGTTGGATATATTTATTTCTGTTCACTAATGACACTAAACCCCAATAATTGAATCAAAAGATAGTGTTGCTTGGTGGATAATTATTTTATTAGGTACGTTCAATTTTGTCCAACTTATTATTTGATGAGGGAAAGAAAGCCAGAAACTATCATGGTAGATCCTGAAACAGAAATGCTTTTCAGGTCTATATTCGGTATTAACAAAATATTTAAACATGAATTCGCGATGTACTAAACCCATACCTACTTCGCGTTTTTATTCTAATACAAAATTAAAAATCACGACACGTCATATCGAAAATAAAATATGCTCAGAGCAATTTTAACCTACCACTTAATTTGTGTCTATTCAGTAATTTCACCAGCCTTAACATGTCATGTTAGTTAATGAGTTTCATAGTGAGAATGTTTCCCACTAAACGTTAGTCATTTCGTACCAAACTACACTTGTCATTTGTTACATCAAGTCTAACATTAAGCTCGTCAAGCCCTACTCTGACTGATGGCTATTCATCCAAATACCCTTTCAGCGATTACTTAGACGGGATTCAACGGATGACATGTACCAATATAATGTACATGACTGTATTCGAACCACAATAATTACTAGCCAATTTAGTAAACACTCGATCAACATCTTACGTAGGTACGATTACTGTTTTAATATTTTGACATATGGGGTGTAAGTGACAGCATAACGAAAAGCTTTCAGTACGTTATTCTGAACCCCGCGTTTGGCAGGTAATGTTTTTCAATATTTTAATAAAGGTACGACACATCATGCAGATCTTGTGGCTGATTCGTTAGTAAAAAGATGTCACATACTTTAATTAGCTTTTTAAACAAATTCACAACCACATTTCGTGCGGCTATGGAGTGCAGTCTAACAAATAAATAACAGACGTACACAAAATCATATTTGGACTTAAAAATGGGCCAAAAACGTTGGCATCCAACTTGTAGCGGCTTTTCCTTTCGCATTGAGGTTACAAAGAAGGCAGGCCGAAACAGATGATATGAAAGTGATTTGTGTAAGGATACGTTTGGAGAATAAACAAGGCCTGGAAGACACACGGCATACTTGTAATATAAAACCGGCCAAGTACAAGTCGTACTCGCGCACCGAGGGTTCCGTATCATTTGTGGACGTATAAAGTGAAAAAACCGGACCGCATAAGTAAGTTTGTTTGTTAAGGAATTTTGATGATTTTGAAAAAACTGTAGTAGTTAGGAACATCGTTTTATTTTTGGGTCAATTCCTATCAGCTCTAATTATTTCAGATTTTTCGCTCCGCAAACTTCGGAGATAAGAAGGGGGAATGGTATTTTTTCAAACATTTTTAATCATATGTCAAAAACTGTGAGACATAAAATAAAATGAAAATATTTTTTGAAATGTGCAGATCAAGCCCTTTCATATGATATGCCACTTGACCTAGTAACTCCACTTTAAAATTTCGGACCCCCACTCCGGCCCCTTTTGCAATGAAAATAAAAAAAAAAAATTGCTTTTTTTATTTACAATAAAGTTGTGCAAGCATTCTTTATAACTGTTCCAAATTTCAAGTCGATAGCATTAGTAGTTGCTGAAATAAGCAGGTGTGACAGACAGACAGACAGACAGACAGACGAAGTCGCACCATAAGGGTTCCTTTTTTACCATTTTGGTACGGAACCCTAATAACTAACTTGCAATTAACCTTATCGGTAAGTTTCTTCAAAAAGGTAGATACCTCTTCAAAAGACGTGTGACAAAAGACCTAAATTCAAATAAAACGCCGTAATACAAGGTTACCCTAAAAAAATACACAAAACCATATCGAATACCACTAAAACATAATTGTTGTTTTGCTTTTATTGTAAAATATTTAAAATCATGTAAATAAGTTATCGTGTTTTAATACGGTAGTGGCCTACTATTAAAAAAGTACAAATAAATTATTTTATTTCAAAGAAGGAATAGGCACAACAAAAAAGTAAAAGCAAAAATAATAATTTATCACAAAATGGAAAACATAGACGCTTTTAAAGTTTTTGGAGGGAGTATCGCTCTGTCTTTGTCGCGCGAAGCGGACGTAGGTGGTGTTACGTCACTAGTAGGTAGTGCCGTCCGTGTCTAGCAAATCATTTTAAAACGCTTATAACTTTGCTAATTTTGTAGATGTTTCATCGGTTTTTTTTGGTGTTAATTGTCTTTTTTCAAATAGTTTACAGATTCACAATAAAAAAAGTAGTTAACATCAGACGAAGTACTATTTTGAAGACACCTTGTATAATTTATTGTGATAGTTATTAAATTATTGAAATGAATTCACGTTGCTAAATTATGCAAATGAAATGTAAGAAAAACTTTCACTAAAATCAGAAAATCGCCAAATTATGATTTAAAAAAACACTGGTAAGTATTAAATAATTTACAAGAGGTAGAGCTTTGTGGCAGGCCAGTAAAACGCAATCTAATGAATAAGATTACGCGTTGGTATAAACTGGATATTCTTAAAAAAATACTTTGAATTCAGATTGAATCTCGACGGTTTTCAAGGAGACGTAAGTTGGTCCAGTACTAATAAATTACATTGAGGAGTTGCTCCGGCCAAAGGTCTTTTAAAACTAGATTCTTGTGGAAAAGTGAGATCTATATTTAAAGAAGGGCTTGTACCTTGCTAAACATAATTCTCTGCGAGCTGCGTCAAGGATATTTCGGGCAATAAATCAACCCACTTTTGGGATTTTGCCTTGTGCGCGATAATGCGATCCTTTTCATCGTATCTTATTACCTGTTGAACATGGATCCAATTTTATTACTTAAGAAAATGAAGTGAGTATTTACGTCATTCGATATGATAATATTATTAGTTAGTCTAAAATAACATATATTTTAGCATACGTACGAATCGGAATGGAGTGGCCATATTTTTTTTTTATGGCAGGATAAACAACATCTTAATATCGATGTCCTAAGATCACTTCGCAAATAGAGTGGTTCATATATTGCTTATAACATCATATTAATTTAGGTAAATATGCTACCCGTATTACTAACACAGTACTAACAGTACTAACATACCTACTTATTAAGATACAGGTACTAACACTAGTTACAAATATAATATTAGTTAATAAAATATGTAAGGGATAAATAAAGGTAAATATAGAAATATAGGATATATAAAGATATATTTTTTTCCCATATCTATAATATAAACATCCAGTTGTAAAGGCCCCGAGGCTAGAGCCCCTGTTCCCCAACCCTGAATTCGGACCTGCACACAGTGCCCATCCTATCCATAACCCGACTTAGCTCAAAATAAATAAAACATTCGATATTAAAATCCGATTGAACACCCAACAAATACAGACGGATGGTTCAACTGTCCGTATCAATAAATATTTCGGCTGTGCATATCACGATTAACAAAGGTTTCCACGCGTTTTATTAACATATCAATGGAAAACAGAAACCTTTTTCCATTATACGTTGATTATTCACTCTATCCATCATAATATTCTCAAAAATAACTAAAGTTTTTGCAGTTATAAAAGGTAGATATTACAGTTGTGGAATATTTCTCTCGAGAAATACGAAGGTATATTGTAATATTAAATAGGTACAGTAACTAAATGAGTAACTAAGACATTATTCCTCATTACGGTAATATAAATAGTTATCGTATTTTCTACGTATTTACTTAACTGATTCGTTTTCCATTTCAAAAAATAATTATTGTAGTAAATATTCTGGCTCGGTATTTATTTAATATGCAGCAATCGATTACATTTGACTCTGCTTATAGGTCTACCTAACAGCATAATTTATCAAATTGACATCGATTAAAAACACGATAAAATAATTTCGCTACAGTCATTCAATCGTTACGATTAGCTTCCATTTAATATGTCCAAGCTTCCATTAAGCAATTTTCCTTGGTAGTAAATATTTTTGGACAATATCGCTGAACACGCTTCTGGTAATGGTTATTTAGCTAGTGATGGAACTATAGAAATACGCATTTATTTATTTTAATATCATAGCTACTTGGTTTGAATGCATAAATTACTCAAAATAAGTGCCCTAGTAGCTGATCACACAAAGTTTTTTTCTCGGATTATTAATGAGTTTTCAATTCAAAACTTCAAAGAACCATAAATACGGCAATTTATATCTAGAAAATATGAATTCAAGTTGCAAGACAAATGTTTCATACGAGTCGAGGTGACGCGCACCTGCGGTTGCGACCAACTTTTAACATCCAATTTCATAGATATACACCTATAAAGTATTCAGAATTAATTTGAATCAGCCAAAATAATGCATTGTGAGAATATTGATTCTCATAATGCATTATTTTGTCTAGTTCACCGATAGATATTCTGTTACACATAATTAAGTCTTACTAAATGCTGATTCTTCCCTTAGTACACCGGAATATATGTATGTCACATGAACCAACATTTTAAGCGTTAAAATTTAAAAACCATGTTATAGTCTTCAATCCATCCGTCCAAACACATAGAGTGAACGTAAAAGAAAATTTATGTGCCGATTAAGACCCTTTGTAGGGCGGACGGCCGCAAACGTGCTGCGCCGTCATTTGGGAAGCCGTTAGTTTGCCAGAATTAAATATAATTCCTCACTATTTTGCGTTAATATCATAGAATTTGTACATGATCAGACCGTACAACGTACTTTACTTATTAACGCCTCTTAATTTAACCACTGATTAAATAATACATTTCTATGCCAATGAATAGAGATGGCAATTCACTTAAGAGCTATTTAATTTAATCATCGTTTATAAGTACCTAAGGGGGAAAGTAAATAGATACCCAGGACCGGCTCCATTCTACGACCAAAAAGGCACGCACACATAGACACGTGTCTTCGTATGGCGAGTGCAAGCGCACTCGTGACTGGCATTCGTTTGAGATAGTTTGAGATCGCCGTGTACCTACGTACGGCGGTCTCGTTTCTATGTGTGTGTGCGCGTGTTATCGCTCGTTGTACGGAGTCCACCTTCTGTATCTCTATTTATTTAGTGATATGTGGGCTTTTGCACATTATAAGAAAACTTGTCTTATGAGAAATGCTTTATACTTATTTAATATTACATTGCATTTTTACTTTATTGCCAACATTTTTTACTTTATTGCCAACATTTGTTATAAAATTGGGTAAATTTTATTTTTTTGGTCCTCTTTTTTTCGTTTTGTGGGCCATATTGATGTACCTATTTTTCCAAAAAAACATAGCCTAAAGTCAAATCAATCGACACCTCATTTGTCAAAATCTGATCAGTAGTTTTTGAGTTACGATCGAACATCCATACATAGACACACACATACATACATACATACACACATACATACATACATACATACACACATACATACATACATAGGCTGTTAAAATCATTACCCTTACTTTTCGTAGTCGGGTAAAAATGGAGCTATAGCACCATTTCTTTTCACAGCGGAACATTGATGGCTTTATGGTATGGTAGTTAAAACTGCGTAAACTAAACAAGCTAGATGAACCACTTTATTACCGTTGAATTCAATCAAATAGCAGTGTTTTATTTTAAAACTCCGGTGCGCCCGACGCCGACGTTCACAACGTTATTAAAACGCAAATACACCAACACATGTAACTGATGTTTGACATGCATGTAGTGTACATACACGAACGTCATAATGTGTACAAGAAGCACTTCGGTAGGTACTGAAACGTTTTTTTTAATATAAACGTAATAAAAATTAGCTAATAGTTTGACTAAATGTTTGTTAAGAGTGACTGAAATAGATAATAATTTAATATTACTGTCTAAGATGTGTGTGTTCTTAGATGGAAAGTTAGCGTGTACCAACGCGCGATTTACTCAAGAAAATAATAAATTACTTTTCACCAAGTCTGTGTACGACGCTATCACAAATCTCCGTTAGCGTACAGTAAGTTAAATTGAATGTCTAAGCTTGCAATCGAGGATTCAGCAAATACCAGTATCTATTGGAAGCGACCGGAGTCTTTAAGAAAATCCCGTAGCTTCACTCGTCTGCTGTGATTCCAGCTAGTTCGCCAACGGGAGGATATTTTTAAAATTTTATACCTAATTCTTTAAAGTGTAAATGTTAACAGTAGCTTCTGAACCTACCTATAATAAGCCGCCACGTGCCGTCTCTAAGGACTAATTAATGGAATAAAAGCGATATACATAAAGCAGACCGCTTTTATGTTTCATTAAGTATCTATTAATTAGAAACTAAGGTAAATATTGTGGTTATTATTGGAAAATAAAATATAATTAAGGCGCTACTAAGTGCCAGCGGCCTTGAGTGATTTGGGCGGTATAGCTTGAGTGTTCTGCGCCGAGCTCACGCAACGCGACATACGTCCACCGAGCAATACGACTCGCCTATCAAGGAGCGCGCTGTGCCGAATTAGACGTACCTATAATTACTTTTTAGTAACGGATATTTGATTTAAAAAAAAACACTCTAACTAAAAGTTAGATAGTTAAATTATCTTTAAAATGGTGAAGGTTTCGTAAAAATACGCTCAATAGTTTTCGCGCGATCTTCAGTTTTTAGAACGCGTTAGACTTAACTTTACAAATTAATTACTCTACATAGATAAACGTAATCTAAAATATACTCTAATCAAATTATTAAGAAAATGCTCTAGTTTAACATATATTTTTTTCAATAATTAACACTACTCGTTTAGTCGTATATCTGCGCCTTATAGGCAGATGTTCATCGGGTCGCACGCATGTAATACGCAGTATGAAACGAAAGCGAATATATGTAGAGAGTATGGGATCGCGCGCGGGAACTACCTATTGCCCGTAAATGTTTGGAGGTCGCGCTGCACGAGACGTTCTACTAGATTCGCTACTTCTGCAGGACAAAAGTAAATGAGAATTGCCCTTAATTGGAATTGTAAATGAGTCTTGCGGCGCTTTCTTGTCGGTTGAACGCCCGTTTCGCCATCACAGTAGAATAAACTGTGATGATTTCATTTAAATTAATTCTCAGCGCGAGAGGGCCGCGGACGAGATGTCTAAATTGAGACATCTCTGGATCGTTTGTACAGACTTCTTGCTCGTTTAAGACGTCTCGTGTCCTAAATTCTAAAGGACCGCGTCGTTAGGGTTTCTTTTCCCCTTAAAACAAGAGTTTCCATTTTAAAAAGTAAATTACCCTTTTCAGAAAAACATTAATTCTAAGAACAGGAATTAGTTGTCTTTGTTCAACAAAGGGTAGGTTTTATTTTGTTGTGACGAAATTAACGTTTTTATTGATAGGTATCTAAGTTAGAATTTGGAATAAAAAATGATTGAAAAACAGTAAACCTGAATAGGTATTTTGCTTTTAGATACGATTTTACTGTATATTTCAAACGAAATATTGAATATACAGTAAACTCGTATCTATAAGTCATGCGACATAAGTCATCATAACTCATAACATTTGGATAACATTTTCAAAATACCGTAAAAAAAGTAAATTGTCACTCGATCGTCAATTTATTTTGTACGCTGTTACGAAAACGAGAAATGACGGGTGCGACCGATATTATCACAACGTTGATTTGGAATTTATTGGCATAGAATTCGCAACTGGAGCGTCAATACTGGCTCCAGTGGGGTGCACCTGTGCCTTCACCTTCGTCAAGCATTGACGCGGGTCGCAAACATTAGTCACAAGTGTGTAAGACATGTATGCACGTCGCCGTCGAGCGAAGGGGCGGAAAGTAGCCACACATTCATATGAAAAATGTCTAAAATATATACAAGCATGTGTTTCTTAGCGTATCATATTATCGATTGTAAATAAATTCAGGATTTATACCTAGTAAATACAAGCTTAGGTACTTCCTACTACAATACATGGTTGAACGACAGTCTTGCTTTAGTCGGTTGCTTATGTGTCACAAACTGTAGACTTAAAGTAAGACGTTAAACCACGTTTTGTAATATGGGACAACAAGGGAGATGTGCCAAGGCGCTACTAAAATTGACGCTTTGATACGGTCACATTGACCGTATATAAAATGTACACGCTGGCGACGAACCAAACACGATCGATGATATAAATACAGTGTTTTAGTTTAGTGCTAGTGTTGAGTGACGATTAAAAGTGTTAAATTGAGGGTGTGTGGAATGTTCAATGCGTGGGAGATCTTTATATTCACGAGGGGCGCTTGTAATTGTGTTGAAAAATGTACTAAAAGAGGCGACAGTTGTTCCCGTACTAATTTGCTATGATGGCATATCTCCTTGTTTCTATGATCTGAGTAGGGGACAGATTTTAACGTGCTCTGCAAGGCACTGAGTGGTTTAACACATTAAAACTATTCGTTCCGGTAATCAAACGATTGCCTATGACAATTGCTATAAGTACTAAAATTCAGGAAGCCTGTTTACCGGTCGAACCTTGAATATTTTAATGTACCATGTGATTGTGTCCGGATTGGTTGGTCAACATTTCTGTTTCCGTGTAAAATAACTGTTCACAGTTTCACTGCGTGCTGTAGGTACTGTACTATATGTAATATGTAGGTACTGTAGTATACCTACATATTCCGTACCTAAGTATACAAAAAAATAGTGTATGAATAATGAGTGAGTAACTGCAAAGTTTTGACGTAAATTAATTTTCCAGTCTCGGTGGCGGAAGTTATACATTTTTAATTGAAAATGTAAGTACTGGCTATGGTATATAAAGTTTGTTCGAGAAGCGTATCGGCAAAATCTTTCTTGAGTCAGAACTTAAGCATCTTCACTGTAAATAACAATGTTTTTGCATTTTGTTCATCTTTCAGTGTACTTCGACTTTATTTTAAGTTAGCTATATTCTAATTATTCTTTTAAATCCATGTTTTTAAAATTTTCCGGGTTCCGTAAATCAACAGGAAAAAAAGAACCCTTATAAGATCACTTCGTAGTCTGTCTGTCTGTTTGTCTGTTTGTCAATACCATTTTTCTCAGGAACGCGTGGAGGTATCAAGAAAAAATGACATCAAATTGATTTACGGTCCCTCGGAGCAGTAAAAAGTCAAACTTCTAAGCCAACGCAATAAAAAATATCAGCCATTTATGCCACTTTTTTTTATTTTGACACTTGCAAATAAATCAATAACCTATAGAGTACTTCCCGTTGACCTAGGATCATGAAATGAGGCAAGAAGCAAGATATCACAGCACAATAATGAGTAAATAAATAAAAAAGTAAAGAGAAAAGTCTGAAAATTCTCAATTTGTACATATTATAAAAGATCTTTTATTGCGATACATTTTGTACGAAACCCCCAGAGCGCGAGTTCTACTCGCGTCCGGTTTTTTTAATATTCTGATTTGCCAGAGTAACACAATTTGTTCAACATTAGAACAAACAGCCAAGTAATAACTTATAATGATACAAGTTCTAAGATATTCTACGAACTTTTTTGCTTACTTTTATGTTTGTCAGACACACATTATTCTTATTCATCGTAGGTATTCAGTTTTTATACTGAACGCAATCTGGAGATATCAAACAAGTTACCGATATACCTATATTATTCCAGGTAGGCATTATTCGCATTCAAAATGGAACACAAATCATTTTTATTTCTTTTTGCTTGAAGCAATTCGTTTGGGAGAGACATAAAAATCTTACAACTAAATGATTCCATATTCATATCCTAAGAGTTAGAACACTTTTCTCAACTTTTATAATTCTGAAAATTACGTAAAAGCTTCAGCCGTCATAAAAAGTCAGGCGGGACTAAAATCCCTTTCTTCCACTCTCATTATTTATAAAAAGTTCAGTGAGAATCCTTATTATTTATTTCATGAAATTAGTCATCAAGAACACAACATTTTTTTGGAAAGTATAAGGTACAGGTACCTACTTTCCTAAAAATGTTTTTTATTAATAGTTGAGAAAAAGAGTTGCAGAACTAAAACTATCTAAGACTAATCCAGAGTAAGTTTATATCCAATTCAATTAAATGAACACATCTAATTATTATTTAAATTAATTCTGTAATAGACGCGGCCATAAATCTAATATTATGAAATATCGACAGATTAAACGATAATCGTTATTTAGCTTTGATATACTTAATATTATATAATTAGCATCGGCTTATAATTAATGTAGGTTATAATATAAATAACAATATTTAATTAATTAGTGAAAGTTCCGTCAAAGGTATCAAATAGGTTTTTTATCACTGATAAGAAGTTTAATGAATGCATATGGACATTGGCATTGGCATATTTTTGTACGAAACTCAAGCAACATGAAAAGCGTACAAGCTTTATGAATCAAAACTTGATTTTTTTAGGGTTCTGTACCTCAAAAGGCAAAAAGGAACCCTTATAGCAGTGTTCTGCAAAATTTTTGTGTTCAAGGCACACCTAGGAACTCGGAAAATTTTGGAGGTACAGAATTTAACTTTAAGAAATAACCTTATTTTTCCGAGGCACACCAACTATGGACCACGGCACACGCTTTGCGGAACACTACCTTCTTTGTCCGTCTGACTGTCTGTCTGACTATCAAGACCTTTTTTCTCAGGAACACGTGGTTGTATCAAGTTGAAATTAATATCAAATAGAAAAACCAAGTTTCTACGTCAACGCAATAAAAAATACGGTCATTTATGCCGCATATTTTGACACTTAAAACCTATAGAGTGCTTTCCATTGACCTAGAATCATGTTTAGCATTCTTGCTAAAATGCTTGTGCTATGAGACCTTGCTTCTGCAAGCACAAGTAAAGAAAAATAATCTAAAATCGTTAATTTGTATTTATATCACATAAAAACTAGATATTACAAACTTACGTTTTGTGCGGAACCCTCAGGGCGCGGCTTCTAATACTACCCTACTCGCACTTATCCGGTTTTAAATTAAATACATTGATCAGATTAATGTTTATAGACGTATGTTGTTATCAATTTACAGTAAATAGGTAACTAATTATAAACTGTAGCTGATGGACAATGCTCGTATGCCAAATGCTGTAAAACAAACTGGTCTTTGCAAACATTGTAAATATAATTATGTACCATCGGCACATGTGTATGACATTATATGAGTAGGTAAATTTTGCCAAAAACCACTTTGTTCCTGGCGGAGTTAAGTGCCTTGTCAAAACTTGTTCTCTTATGGTATTCCCTTTTGATTTATGACTTCGATATGTCAATTTTACGTCAGTCAGTATGATTTATATGGTCATTTGCACAACCTTACGTGTCGTATCGAAATTCACACATTTGATTTTACGTTAGCGTACATCGTAAACCTACGCATATACGTATAACTAAAGTCAAATCAGTGGAATTATAACACGGATTTCCATTACATACGTGACTGAAAAACATAGAAACACTTATTTACAATCAATGAATAACAAAAATGTAAATAGGGGTGGCAAAGCGACCGACAGCTGTACATTGGACGTATCGCGTGCTGGCGTGATTGATTGTTCTACAAAACAGTAATAAAAATGTCCATTCAGGGAAATCCGAGGATCTCATGTGAAGTGCGTTAAATAAATATGAGTGTGGAGCTAAACAGTATTTTCCATTAGTGTCATAAAAAGGTAACGTTTCGAAATAACCGCGAGGCCGGGGCCATATCCACGTGTGATAATGTGCAGTAACATTTTATAAGGGATCTAAATGTGAGCAGATGGCACAATGCGAATCGCTGGTAGTACTTCCCGGCACGGCCGCAATCTGCCATTACATTTTATGCAAACACTGTCGGAATGATTTCGGTTGTACAATTTCCAAAATAGAATACCAACAACTTTTACTATAACAACCGTTTGTTATGCGTACTTTAAATGCCACCATATTTTGACTTTTAATTCCGTCGTAAAAAGCTTCGTTAACAAAATGAATGCAGTTATTACGAATGTTTCTGTCAAACACAATGTTGTAACATTTCATACTGTATCTAAACGATCTTTAGAATAGAGTTAATTAGGTAGTTAATATGAGAGCCCATGATCACAGCGCACGTTTTTACGTAAATTATACTTCTAAATTCTCCTTCATAGTCCCCCTCATTTAAATGTCTACCTCTCCATTTACATTTTGCCCCTCAGTATTACTTTCTATTGATTTCATCTTCAAAATCAGTGATTTATTGATTTTATTGGTACGGGGTAAAAGACTTTTAAAAGCTTTTTCCTTGGATGACTTTTACCCGACTGCGATAAGTAGGTATAGCAATGATTATTATTTTTTTACCGAATTATTTATTCTCTTCAAATATTTGGAAATACTGCTTTGGTTAAAAGAGGTAACTATTCGATTTTTCTGCAGATTACTTGTAACAATTTCAACAGCATTATAGATGACCAGCATTTCAAGATGACCGGTCTTGTACAATGCATTAGCTACTTTAAATTAACTACAAGGATAAATAATTTTAACGGACCTGTTATAAAGCGATGTATCATCATCATTCTAATCGTTCGCCAGTGAACTCGAACGTTGAACTTCTCAAAGAAGCGAGGTAAAGTGAAGCAAAATAATATTTTTCTTTGCAGTTAAAAAAAACCGGTTAAGTGCGAGTAGGACTCATGCCCTGAGGGTTAAGTACAAAATGCATTTTTTATCCAAAAAAAAGGTACTTAAGTAGGTATAATACAAAAACAACGATTTTCGGATTTTTCCATTATTTGTGTTGCAGGACTATGCTTTTTGTCAAATTTGATGCTAGGTCAACGAGAAGAACTTACCCTACTTTGATTTTGATTTTTGACACGCAAATATCGGCAAAAAAATATGCGGCATAAATGACCCTATTTTCTTATTGCGTTGACTTCGAAAGCTTGATTTTTAGGGTTCCGTAGCCAAATGGCAAAAAACGGAACCTTTATGGATTCGTCATGTCTGTCTGTCCGTCCGTATGTCACAGCCATTTTTTTCCGAAACTATAAGAACTATACTGTTGAAACTTGGTAAGTAGATGTATTCTGTGAACCACATAAAGATTTTCACACAAAAATATAAAAAAAAAACAATAAATTTTCGGTTTCAGAGTTTCAGTTCTAAGTATGTTCCCCATACTTAGAACTGAAACTCAAAAGTTAGGTCTTCAAAAATGATATTGAGGTTTCTAATGTCATTTTTTTCTAAACTGAATAGTTTGCGCGAGAGACACTTCCAAAGTGGTAAAATGTGTGTCCCTATAACTTCTAAAATAAGAGAATGATAAAACTAAAAAAATATATGATGTACACTACCATATAAACTTCCACCGAAAATTGGTTTGAACGAGATCTATCTCAAACAAACTTTGTTATGCGGTCCGGTTTTTTTTCACTTTATACATCCAAAACTAATACGGAACCCTCGGTGCGCGAGTACGACTCGCACTTGGCCAGTTTTTTTATAGCCCCAAAGGACCGTACACCTACAGACCTACGTATTTGATATTAATTTCAAATTTCTCCACGCGTTCCGAGAAAAAGGGTCTTGGTGACAGACAGACAAACAGATGGACAACGAAAGTGATCCTGTATAGATTATTTTTTCCTTTTGAGGTACAGGACCCTAAAAACTATGGAAATCTAGTTCAAAACCTCTATATATGTTTTATCGGGAGTTGCAATTTCGTCACGGTTTTTTATGAACGTAACAGTTTATGACTCTGCGGTGGTAACAGGAAAACTGAATAAGGATGTTTACGAGCAGTCATGTGATTCAAACTGAGTCTTGCCACAACTGATTGTATTTCCCGAACACTTTCCTTCCTTAATTAGGTACTTATACTGCAACCAACGTACTTACCCGTCATTTTAACGAGGTCACTTGCTGTCTGTACTTCGTTAAATATTTATGACGTGATAACAAATCATTTCGTCTATCATATCACGCAACAAGATTTAGGTATTCACCATTATTTAATTAATTGAACATTAAGGGCGAGTAACGTAACTTTTTTGATGATGAATTGTTTCGTAGGCAAGCTACCTATTCTAGACTACTAAATAAGGCAGTGATTAAATTCTGTCAACCCTTCATCATTCATCGGTCATAACAGTCCATTGCACATCAGAAAAAACTGGCAAATTTGGTAGATGTTACCAAAACCCTGAACCCGTTATTTTCTAACATAGGTGCATACAAACACATCATCACACGCCTGTAATCCCTGAAAAGGTGCATAAGCGTAAAGCATACGCACTTATCGCCTGTTACGTTATACCTAAATCCGACCTACTATTAAAAACCGGACAAGTGCGAGTATGCCTCGCGCCCTAAGGGTTCCGAAATATGATCATAGATGGCGCTACTGCATACTTCCAATGGCGCCATCTATGAACAGATGGCTCCACTTATGGTCCGGTGACTGACGGCGGACAACAAAGTGATCCTATAAGGGTTCCGTTTATCCTTTTGAGGTACGGAACCCTAAAAATTGAAAAAAAAAACATGTCTGTACGTTGAAGATATTCCAGAAAAAACAGAGACATACTTACATAGAGTACTGAGTCGTAACTCACGTAGGTAACCATGCCCAAAGCAATATTTTTTGGAATTTTTGTCTTAGTAAGTTTTTGAAAAAGTAGGTACTGAACGGATTTTGATGTGGGTGTCAGTTTAGTAGCTTGCGGTCCAATTTAAAATCTGAGCTACATTCCATATAATTCTGGTGGGATGAACCAGAGATACACCTTGACCTCTTCGTAGTACTAGCCACTCTACACTAAGGAGGTCATTTAAAATAGTCAGTTTACTGTAGAGCACGCGAACGGAGTTGCGGGCAACAATCTAGTCTTTTATATAGTCCCTATGTGAAGACGACAGAGGGTCCTGAATTGGGGATATAAATAATATAACACTATTTATAGGTATATAGCGTATATTTCGAGGCTCACACATCATACAAAAAATCTTAAACACTTAGCTTTGGCTCGGTAACGAAACCATAGCGCGATTCAGCATAGGTACAACGCCATCTAGGGCGTCGCAACGTAAACTTTACAAAATGAAATCACGGTCTGAACTTACAAAATAAACTTATAAACTAGTGTGCATGTTTAATCCGGACACTATGAATATTAAAAAATATTATAAAGATACTAAGTTCTGCGCTCTACCGAGTTCTTAAGTAAGCATATTTACCGCTATTTATTCATAAAACTCCCGCCCCAGTTAATACGTAAGAAATGCTCGAGCTTTACAGTTAATACTCTTGATTAATTAACGACCAGTATTAATATTTTACGTTTACTATATAATATATCACAAGAATGGTTCATTACAAATTTTAATCAACCACAAGCGAAAATAAAATAATATCTGGAAATGCCCAATATTATAATATGCGTGCAACGATACGACGAACGACGGTGCTGCAGTGTTTAATAATATCCCCAAAAGAATTTCTTTCTCCGTCCATTTTCACTTTAATTTTCCGATGTATCGCGTCATGGACGGCGTACGAGTATATGGGTGTACGGGTGAACGCTAGACGTTCTGGCACAAGGGTAATCGAATGTCATACGCGGTCGCTACCCGACAGAACTATTCACGACCTGCCAGCTGGCGCACTCCACGCCCTGATTTATGTCCCTTTTGCTGTCCAACTTTCTGCACCTTGTTCGTGCAACATTTGTACATGACGTCTTAAATATATAGACCAACGGAAGGAGAAACTCTAGCGGCAGCCAATGGTACTGACTCACATACATGTGTGTTTAAGCATCATTAACTTTCGTTTTATTGCCTTCCCACTTTTCTTATAAGAATAAGCTTTCAGAGCTACTGAAACATTAAAAACACATCTCTATAATATCTATATCCACCTTATATCTACTTCTTATTTTTTTCTGTAGTATACAGAAATGATAGTGCATGTAGTTTGCTAGTTCGTACCCATCACCCCGCGTTTATTATTTCAAACAAAATCACAATAAAGTTGTCATTCAACATGTCACACCGACGAACTAATTATGTCAATGAGACGTTCGGGAATAAGTTACAGGCGGGTTACCTATACACCGAGTAACGCCAGGAGCTCTCATAAACTCATTAAAAGTTGCCTCCATATACTAAAACGACTGACCTTATCCATACAGACGGCAGTTTTAATCGAGACCGCTTTACGAACCATTAAATTCCACGGACGGTTATTGTCGAGCTGGGATCGTTAAATGAAATTCTAGACACAGTAGCCGCTGCCCCTCCACCATAATAACATGCGGATTTGCAAATTTAAGCCATAATAACGAATTTATTCGTCGGTAATATCACAGATGAAATTGCTAACTTTAGAATCATTTCCCAGATAGTTATTATATATTTTGTGCGTGAATAATTGGTATTAGGGCTGTAATTACCTTGTGTTTCACCAGTACTGAAGTTAAAAAAACGTAGGTACGTCCATTTAAAAAGATGGTACGTCTACGTACGTATTTACAACAAAGTATTATTCTGGGACGTATACTTTCCTAAAGAAAGTATCGCGATCAAGACCGTATTGAAGCAAGATGGAAGGAATTGAATGTCGATCCACTTATACTGAAGATTTGTTCCATAACTGAAAGAAAGCGACACCCCTTTTCGCACAAGAAAGCGAACGTAAAAGATTGCTGAAAAGTAAGTACGCTTATTCTTGACGCCAATTTATTGGTTCAAAGGTGCGCCGTCGACTAAATGGTACTGTATAAACTCATCACCTCTCCAGGACCGCCTCTTCCATGTACAGGGATTTCGCTCGTTCATTCACCTTAAATCGACGTCATTCCGGGAGGCAAAATAGAGCACTTCAGAAAAAGAGTTTCCGATAAAAAGGGGCCTATCAAATTTTTTCAATATCCATTTACGAAGGAATAAGAAAGGATTATGCGCAAACCAAAACCCTTTAATCCGTGATATGGGTTATTGAAACATTGCGCAAAGTGTGGACGAATTACATCGGCTTGTTCACATAATAATATACGTTATCCTCCTAATCTTCAGGGCCTTTCCAATAATTGTGGGAAGGCTCCAAAAGTTATTACTATTAGAACCTGCGATGGCCAGGCCAACGTCACTTTATATGCAATTGAAATTTATTTTCTCACATCTGTTACCGACTGCTTAACTCGCCACTTCCCACTGCTCTTTGACATAAAATTGATGCCTGATAAAGTCCATTCCGTTCGGGATTTACGTTACCTTAAAAGCTCTAATATTTAGTGAATTCAGAGTTTGGAATCGTGCCCAATATAACAAAATATAACATGAATAGAACACTAATAGTTTCCGGACAGATCTCTACTCCGTATCATGTCAGATAAACGCAAGCTTCGAACGTTTTATTGTTCTCCACATTTTGTAATTTGTTTTGTTTTTACAAGTTTCTTTTTCACAGAATATTGTATCTACATAAACGGAAATTTTTGTTACAAAATCCATGTAGGAATAAAAAATAGTAGGCGTAAACATGACAGGTTTGTAATAATAACCGTATAGCAAACAGAATCAATATACCTACCTACATATTTTAATTAACAAAAATCTCTGGATTAATTTAATAATTAATTTGGCTTTAGTGTGGGACGCAACATGTGTTGACACTCTTGCGCCTTCCCATCTTCCTAGCTCGGCGCGTTGTGCGGGCACTGCTGCTGCAGCTGCGGAAAGCCTCAAGCGGCGGAAATATAATAACCTCATCGGTAATTATATTTTCGAGCCGTTTGGGGTTGAAACCCTAGGGCCGTGGGGTCCGAGTGCTCATCTCATTTTTAAAGATATCGCCAAAAGATTGGTTGACACTTCCCGTGACCAAAAGGCTGGCTTTTACTTTGGGCAAAGATTAAGCATTGCCATACAACGTGGCAATGCCGCCAGTCTTTTGGGCACGCTACCAGTTGACAGCGATGCGGAGGAATTTTTTGATGCTCTTTAGTTATTATTACTTATAAGGTTTTTTTTTGTAAATAGAACTGTATATATATATTATTGTAAATAAAAAGGTAATTAATTAAAAAAAAAAAAAAAAAATTTAAAAAAAAAAAAAAAAAAAATTTGGCTTTGAAGTACATAAATACCTATGACCATACAGGTATATTTTTTATGTAGGTATAATATTGTGATATTGAGTACCTATTCAGAAAAGAAAATTAGAATGCTGATACAAAAAAATAAAGAATAATTTTACTTAGAAACGCTGCCCCTGAGCGTAGTTTTCATTTGTTTCACAAAAGCGGTTAATGTAAACGGTTGCTCTTTAACATTTAGCTCGATTACATCTAGCGACTCATCGTGCCTCGTGTTTTGTTTTGCGAAATTATAAAAAAGCAAGGCCATTTCTTTCGACACGCGCTAACTACCATTGTTCCTGAATATTTTTATAAAGTTATTTGTATTTTTATGCTGATTAGCTTACAGAGGAATAGAATTGCATCTCTTTTCTTTATTGGTGATAGATAGTAGGTACAGTGGCCATAGATACACACAATCATGTTTGCCGTCGCGCAATGCGTCTTTTTAGGGTTCCGTACCAAATTGGTAAAAAAGTAACCCTTATGGTGCGACTTCGTCTGTCTGTCTGTCACAGCTGGTTATTTAAGTAACTACTAATGACTTCAAATTTTGAACAGTTATAAAGAATGCTTGCTAGCCTTTATTGCAAGTGAACGAAGTTAAAAAATATTTTTAGTTTTATTGAAAAAGGCGCTGAAATACGGGTTCGACATTTATATGTGGGGCTACTAGGTCAAATGGCATATCATACCTATAAAAGGGCTTGATCTTTACATTTCAAAATATATTTTTATTTCCTATTATGCTTTATAGTTTTCGACATAATAATGAAAAATGACTGAAATATTTTGAGTTCATAGAAATTTACCTGAATAATACACCAAAAATAAAATGATGTTCCTAGCTAGCACATTTTTTTTCAAAATCATCAAAATTGCTTCACAAACAAACCTAGTTATGCGGTCCGGTATTTTTTACTTTTATATCCAAGGATGGTACGGGACCCTCGGTGCGCGAGTAAGTACGTCTCACTTGACCGGTTTTTTTAAATTCGCAACGCAGTGGCGACACTATCGCGTTGCAGTGTCAAACACACTGATACCACATGAATAAACAACTATTCATTCATGTGCTGATACAGTCATGTTCGATCATACGCCTAGCATTTGATTTTTATGACTCACCTAGACACTCGTTTCCTATAACAGATTTTTATGAGTTGACTATAACCCAGGAAGGAAAGAAAGTAAGTATACATATCAAATTTTCCTTTCCTTTGATTCCAAGCATTTCAAAGGAACGAATGGCGTAAGTCGTTCAGCAAAGGTTCACAAATGCCAATAACGTAAAGTACGTTAAACATTAAAAAAGTGTATGTATAAGTAAAGGCTGCCTAAGATGTATGAGCACCTTTGAGCAGGTCTACTTGTGCTGAATAATAAGCTATTCACAGTTCCCGTGTTTCGCTTTGTCTCAGTTTGCCTGTTCAGTATTCCTGCAAATTGAAAATTCACCGTTAACTTCGTTGTATTACTTGATTACATTATACGAGTAGGTACCTACCTACATGTACATTTTACAGAACATTTGACCTCATAAATATATTGTTTCAATTAATTTTAATTTAAACTAAGCTAAATAGTTATACCAAGTAAGTAAAGCCATTATTGTGTTATGACATAGTGCATAGAATGAGATTAAAACTCTTACCACTTGATAACTATAGTCTGAAGTGCAAGATTTTAAGCTTTGAAACATAAACCTGAGCGCCACATTACCATACCAAGTCAAAACAAAAATTACATTGAAGTGTAAATGAATATAAAATTCTTCTACTGAATATGTAGACAAATTATGCAAATGATCATGCGTAAAACACGGATCAATCCAATTTACTGTCAAAGGGCACGGTTAGAAAAGAAAGGGAGAAATCAAATTGTTTTCACGAGGATATCAAATCGTCGATGTTTAAGGAAAAATTTAGGTCACGTCTCATGGATTACGGCTTATTTCCCGCCTCTCTTTTTCTTCGTTTGACGCTAATCCCAGCGGCTTCGCAGAGATTCCACCGCCCAGCCTTCGTGCGTTGGCGTTCCCCTCCTTCAGACGGTACATCAATTTCAAGGTCAAAAGTATTTACGAATAAATTATAGGCTCTTTATTATTCTTTGATACTACGCGGAAAAATAAATATACTTTAGCAAATTGTTTGCTATGTATATTTTATTTCCTCTTCGCGCTCGGTACAACTAAATCAAAGTACCTACCTATCATTATTCAATATCACTAATTGTGTATATTTAATAATATCACTTATAATTAGGCCTTTGATTCACGATGTTGAAAGTACCTAACTACCTAATATCAAAGACGACACTCGATTTCGTTTCATAATAAGGGACAATATAATTACAGTCAAGTCTTTTATCGTGTTACCTTTACATAATCATATAATACTAATGTAAGTGAGCGCCACTTCTCATCCTAATAACATCTCGAAGGAGTCACCTCGACCCGCGCGGAAAATCTGATTATTCAGTGAGTGACGGCGTGCCACCGAACGAATATTAATCGTGCTCTTACATTTACACTAATCATTGTACCTAACTATCAGTGCTTGAAAATCAACCGGGAATCATTTCTCTCGCCAAATTGTACATTCTACCAAGTAGCATAAAGATGTAAGAAAATATTATTTGGTACTTGTGCCCGAAGAACTTCGACGTGCTCAACATTTTAATGAAAACCTTTAGGTATAAGAGTCAAAGCAATTTTATTGGACTTCACGCGTATCAACACAAAAGGAACTGGACATCGGGTAAAGTGAGCGGTCTGGAATGTGTCCTATAAAATCTAAGAACCATTTGAAATCTACGCTCGCTTTTTGGACCGTCATCAACTATGAAAGCGTGCCCATACGTACATAGGTACCTACCTAGATTTAATTCCACTGCAGATTTAAAAACGTGTACTGATTTGTAGTTTTTAAACTTTCGCGAATTGTACACATGTTTTTTATTTATATCGAGACTTCGCGCACAAATAATATAATCAAAATATAAGTACTTTATAATGTATAATGATTTCTTGTAAATTAATTTAATTAACAAACCGTGTAACTATTAAGCCGTTTACTAATATGGCAGTAGTAATCCATAATATTGCCAGCTTATGTAGATACAACCAATTATCGCCGGTTATATTTTAGTGCTAAAATGCGGCCACGCACATGCAGCCACAACATTCCCAAACTACCAAAATGCAATTTAAACTCAGTATAGCCACTGTTCCTGCGCTGTTATGTGACAAGTTAAAGCATTATGCAAATTTTGGTTAAATCTGGGTTACAAATGTACATATTACCCAAGAGCAATTACAGAATGCATTTCTTAAATTGTGTATTCTGTCCATTTATGCTGCCGTAGTCAATAGTGATATAAATATTAAACATTCCTTACTGGACTCCAGAGCAAACCTAAAAGCACAGATACTCCATTACCAGACTGCCCCAGAAAGAGGGTAGTGTTTTTTGAACGTATGAATGTATATGTCTATTTCTCTACGCTCTAGATATAGCCTAAACGGCTTGATGGTCGCAGTCGGGTCGTTTTTTTTAATGTTATCCCTAATATATTATGTATTTGTATACGGCCCAATGATTTCATTCTCAAAATACAGAAATTAAATATTTGTCCCTACTTAGCTATTATATTTATCGAGGTCTTGAAAAACGAGCATGAACGAGTATAAGTAAATGTGTGTAATCTACCTATGCCCGCCCAGCTCATCTTGGGACCAGTTTTGCTAACTGGCTAATCTTATAACCACGGCATGTGCAATTCTCGTGTAACTCAGCCGACACGAGAGAAAAATCTGCAACAAAAGAAAACTGCTATAACAGTACATAATGGTAATTAGATAGGTACAATACTGTTCCGCATTAGCACAATCTAGCGACGCGCGACGTAATAAATATATAATTAAGTACCTACCTATATTCTAAATAGGTATAGTATCCGGCAGGAAAGATGATCACAGAATTACATTTTTGGCCCAATAGACAATAGACAGTTGACAATAAGTAATAGAGAATAGTCCAATAAACGACGAGCATCTACTGACGAACCAATCGCGTGCAGGCACCCCTGTCTTCTTCATTTCGCCAAAGAGACCGAAAAACCAGCTATTAGCGCAGGTGACGTTTGTGATCATAAGTGGTGCCGCTAGTTATACCTATTCTAACAACTTTTGAAATCGCTAAAAAAAATTATTACCTACTTATTCCTTTAAAAAAATATGCGTAGTTACCATTCGACAAAATCTGTGGAACAGCTTTTTATCTCTAAATTTCAAAATTTGTTCTGAACTCGTTTAACCAGTCACCCTGTGTTTTATTGCGTGGGTACCAAATGGAAAGCTATTTTCAAGATGAAAATAAAAATCAGCTTTACTTTGCTAACACTGTATTTAATTGTATGTTTAACTTTCAAGTACTTTATTACTTTATCCCTCAAAAGACTGGGATAATTAAATATAAGATATCACATTAACTTATAAGAAACGCTTAGTTTTCTTTCGCTTACCATTTTATTAGCTAAATAAGTAAATTAATTTTATTAAAAGCGCGTAATTTGTTTATAAATTAGATTTGTAAAAGGTTATAAAACACAACAATTTGGTTATTTACTGTTTCTTACTAAGGGTCTGAAAGGACAAAAATGAAGAAGACGGGGGGCGCCGAGGCTGCAGGCGATAGGTTCGTCAGTCGATGCTCGTCGTCTAATGCCCGGTTCCTATATTTGAGAAACGATCCGTTTTAGTTACGAATAGTAGTTTTTTAGACGAGCCGTAAACTAAAACCGTTCCTATAAAAAACGACTCGTTATGCAACTTACTGACGGCTTGCTACTAACGGATGGGAGGGTTACCGGTAACGGACGGTAAGCGTATTGTACGGAGATGAGTGTTTGGAGTGTTCCTATAAATATTTTAAACGTCAGTAAACTGTCAAGATTACTATTCGTTATGTCAGTTATCCAGTTGGTTACCCGTCAATTTCGGTCGGTTAGAGTGTGGTTAGGAGCAAAGTTTCTAATGTATTTCACTGTTTTCGCTTTTTAATTTTGAAATGTCGAGTTCAGATAGTGATAGAGAAGTGTTCGATATTATATCAAACTCCAGTGAGACTGATTCAGAAGAAGATAATAGGCGCGTTAGAATATATAAAGAAAGAGTAGATTATTTAGCAACGCTGGATTCTTACGAATTTCAAGTAAGATTTCGACTCGATAAAGAATCTACTGAACAGTTACCTACTTCTTGAAATTTATCCACATATAAGAGTAACAGGATCCAGGTTAGTAATTTGAACTATATAATTTTTGGCCACAACAAACAACCGTATTATCAGCGAGCTAATTGATTATCCGTAAAGAAAAGATGCAGAACCGAAGAAACATTTTTGATGCCAAATGTCAGTTCGCGCGCTGAACTTATAACGTTCCGTTCTTGTTGTGTACGCTGCATTCTATTGTATTTGGTAATAAAATTAAAAAATAACACGCAGATGCCTGCGATCGTATAGTTATTTACACATCTTACAAAACTTATAGAACTATTCGTATGTAAATCTAACATATCTTGTCTTGATTTTTGTATTATTAAATTTTAATTTTACCTAAAACGAAACTTGAGTGAAGAGGACTCGGTATTTTAATGACCAACAGATGTTCGTCAATAGCAGGTATAGAAAGTAAATTGTGGAACGGTATTTACGACTCGTAGTCGGTTCTAGAAAAACGGATAGTAGCTTTTATACCATGACGATCCGTTGAATATAGGAACCGGGCATAATTGGACCATTCTCTATTACGTATTGTCAAGTGTCTATTGTCTATTGGACGGAAAATGTACATGCGCGATCTGTGATCATCTTTAATGCCGGTACCTATACCTACGTTTAATTATTTCTATCGCCATCAATTACCTATACCTACCGAAAGAAACAGTCAATGTGAATATACACTGTGTTTAGTCTGAAAAACTAGCGAGTTTGAGTCTTGAACAAAATATATGTTAATCCGAATTTTAGCTCACGACTCTTTTGACCACTTTTCTCTTACTGCAGTTCCAGCCTAAAAAGTCAATCTATGTATCGTCGCTGTCGCTGTATACAGCGTGAAATCTTTGTCGTAGTTTTCCCGCGGCACGGGAAAACAACCACTACATGTAGCACCGGACCCACAGGCACAAACTTTAAAGCAATGTTTTTGCGTGTAGGTTATAAGTAGGTACTTTTACATTATTTATTTATGTGTGCAGTTTATTATATTACGCTTTAGTCTGCTTTATTTTTTTAATAAATCATATTTATTTGAATCTAAAGTTTGTAACCAATAAATAAGAAAAGCTCATAAAACTTAGATCATTCAAGTTTACTTTTTACTTCAAAGCTATTTACGATTATTATTTATACCTAAGTTCAAAAAATAAATATACTTATATTTAATCAAATTGTATGTTAGCGTCACTTTAATTTATAAAATAGATATCTACCTACTGCACATCAAAAATCATGACTGTGCACAGTGCATACATAAAAAAATGTACAGTAGGTATTAGGGTGTTCCTTATTTTTCGACTTTTGAATTATCATCGCGGCACTTTGTCATTCGATTATATACATCTAAATATGAAACTAAGTTTTTTCTTTTAATTTTTGGATACGATTTAGAGGTCGCTACCAGTTGTCAAAGTTTTACAAAACCCATACATGGCTGCTAAATTAAGCGTCTTACTAATTGTTCATTTAGGTGTTTATGAAGTGGGGTGAACGTAGTGTTGCAGTATTGGAAGATTATAATAAATTAATTACAACCAGTGAAGCACAAAAGCAATATTTGCTTTTTTTGGCGAAAGAGTACAGGAAAATCCAACAAATATATTAATAAGTATTTAAAAATTAAAAAAAAAATACTACATTAGTTTCTTGTGGTATATATTCAAATTATATGGTGCCTCGTGAAATTGTAGAAAAAACATTTTTTTCTTAGGAATAAGGACCACCCTAGTAAGTAGGTATAGTATGTCGTTATGTACCTACTTTTATATTTTTTATAAAAACTAAATTACTTTTTACTTTTACTCATAGTATGTATTATAATATATATAATATAATACTATGAGTATTGTATAAAAAAATGTTTCTTAATATTTTTCTTGAAAAACATCGATTGGTTTGTTTTATACTTGCCTACTTAATATGTACAATAGTGTTAATGATGACAGTAAGATAAGATAAGATAAGATAAGATATTTTATTTGCATAAAACGTAACGTGCATAAAAAGTATTTGTTCGCAGATCGGTACTGAATGCAAAAATACAATATCTCTCGATTTCAATCAATAGTTCAGTTGTACCTATGTAAATCGCTTTTGAATTACGCCAAGCGTATACAATATTTTGAATTTGCATACATGACTGTACAGAATGCTCTTTCTCGCAAATTGTTTAAATGTTAGAATAAACACAAAAGCTTCCACTATAAAAAAACTTGGTCGGCCAATTATACTCGTGACAAGTGGCGTCGGGTAACGAAGCGTACTTTAAACGGGCCAGAAGTAAAGGGATAAAAAACATTCATTGTAACATAACATATCACGAACTCCGGCGTCCCCTAAGCGATTTTTCATGAGGTGTGCCACGTTAATGTGTACAAACGCCTCGGCTCGGCATACTTTGCTTCTTTGCAGGAAATAAATTACCTATGCTTAGAGCGCTGCCTCCTGGATGGCTTTGCTACACGAATTTCCCAAACAGATAAGCTACCCCGTTATTTTAGTAGTTTAAACATGCTGAATAAGTGTTGACAAGAAAGACGGGTAATAGCGGTAATAAGTCAGTTAAGGAATATTGTTTTCCTCTACTTATTAGAATTAAAGATTTAAAGATGTTTATCTTTAATTCTAATAAGTAGAGGAAAACAAAATTCCTTAACTGACTTATTACCGCTATCTATGAAGAGAGTGACAGACAGGAGAGCCAACATTTCGGCAATGGGAACTCTTTCGTGAAACGCACTCTACAAACATGATTCCGATAACACCCCTACACAATTATGTTAACCACTAGACTCGAATCGCTCAAAAAATGCAAGAAATTTAAATCGAGTAACTTTTGAGGGACGAAGGAGTACTATCTATACTATACTACATCAGGAGTAACATCAGAGGAGTATCAAATAGTTCAAACATGCGAATTACAAATGTAATAGAAGAAAGAAGGGTAATAGCGGTATAAAGTCAGTGGAATGTTGTTTTCCTCTACTTATTAGAATTAAAGATGTTTATCTTTAATGCATGTTTGAATTACTTGTCCTTCGCCCCTAATTATTTTATTCTTGTTCAAACCAATTTTAATCGTAATTATTTATTAAATTCTATTAGCTTGATTTTTTCAGATTTTTCGATAACGCGCGGTTGGAAAATTACAGGGGGGGGGAAAGTAAGTCGTTAACAAATTGTTAACGACTTTGGAAGCTTCTAGTTCACTAAATATGCACCGAAATAAAAAAAAACATTTAGAAACCTATATGTTATTTTCAAACACCTATTTAACGATACCCCACATGAAGGGATGCGCGATTTTATTTTTTTAATCCTTCAGTTTGATGTATGGGGCCCCCTCCAAATTATTTTATTTTTTATAATTTTTCTACAGGCCTTTATGGCGGCTTACAAAAGACATCTACATGTGAATTTTCATACAAATTGGTCATGAACTGTAGATTTTACGAGGGTGTGACAGACGGACAGACAGACAGACAGACAGACAGACGGACATGACGAAACTAAAAGGGTTCCTAGTTTTACTACGGAACCCTAATAAAACGGCAGGATTAGGAAAGGTGTAGTTGAGACGTGGAAGATTTATTAGCACTTTATAACTGTACACCGAAGTTACAAAACTGGTATAAAAATAACTGTTACAAAAATACGTTTTACTTATAACATTGAGCATTTTATAAATTGGTAACAGATCAGCGGTTCAGCGGTCCACGACTGAAGGCTTTGGAGACCAGACCAAGAATGGCAAAACAATTAAATAAATGCATAAAAATATGAGATGTTCTAATTTTGAAATTTGAAGTTCAAATCTGGCCAGTAATGGAAGATTGACAGCACTAAATGATGAAAGAAGGATGACTTCGTCACAAGCTGATATAGATTGACTATTACGAATAGTACTTCCCCTTGTGCAACGGGTGTTCGGGAAGTCCCGCACGTACAAACCGCTGGTTAGTCATAACAGTAAACATCTGATTTACGTTGAGTTGCAGAAAAGGTCATTAAGTTTTAAAGGAGACTTTAAAGATAGAAAATGTATGGGTAATGCCTCCGTTAAAATTTAATTATCTTTCTGCAACCGACCGTTAAAGCCACAACTGCTTTAACTTCAGCTGCTCGTTGCTATAGTCATAAATGCAGGCGTTTATACATACCTACCTATATTCTAAATAAGTATAGCCCTCTTGGTGTATTCGACTTTGTTTTGTACAGCTTTATGTTACAGATGAACAATTTTAAACCTTAAACCTTACTGAAAATCAAGTAAATTATAGTAAAACTCTGTAAAACCATAGCTGATCAAATTCGCCTTTTTATAAATCGACACTCCGTAAAATCCTTCGTGAAATCTCCCTATTGGTAGTAAAAGTACAAATTCAGTTATCCATTCTGTCGTCCAGAATTAAAATTCCTAATAGAATATGAAATTCCCTTGAACACGATAAAAGAAGCGAGAACACTTTGTTAGCAAAATGTAAATAACCGATACACTCCGTCGAGGTTATCGGAAATTTTACGCAAAGAATTCTGATAAGCTTCCGAGGAATAATCAAAATTAAATAACTTAAATATCTAAGAACTGACCAGCTATTCATTTTTGTGAAATGGAAAAAAAACGAAACATTAACTAATTACTAACAACGTAGGTAGGTACGTATACGTAAAATCTCTTTACTTCTATGTAGATATCTACATACCTAGATCATTCGATTTACGAGGATAAGCAATATTTAATGTTGTAGATGGATAACCATAGTTAGCTATTGTGAGTCCTCTGTATTATAATACAATTTGTCATACAAATATAGGTAGGTACCTGAGAATCTTCTGACTTAAAACGGGTTAATTTTCCTTATGTTGGTACGTCTAAGGTTTTAGGCTCGTATTACAGAACGATACTCAAGCACAGATCTCGGCTTGAGCATAGATTAAAACTAGTTTCAACCAATCAAATGGCTTTAAATTTATGCTCAAGTCGAGATCTGTGCTCGAGTATCGTTCTGTAATACGAGCCTTAGTATCGGAATTGTAATTTAGTCTCTAGCATGTTGTGTTTCATACTTCTTTTTGAAGCAAGCCATTTTTCCAACAATAATAACATTACCTACACTAGAGTGGGGCTGCCATACGTCCCGGTACGCGTTTGAAGCGCTGTGTCCCGGTGTCCCGGTCAGTAAGCCAGTTGTCCCGGTTTGGTAGTTAGACATGCATTAGTTGCATACTTATACAAAACTACACTACTCAAAATATGTCAATCTCTCTTTGCAATTACAGGCCACAAAGCTCATATGCAACGTTTGATGTCTGATTCCATTTTTTTTTTATTCGATATGTCCCGGTCGGCGTTTCAGCATTTATGGTAGCCATACACTACAAAAACCCAGAACAAAAATGTATGTCAGTAAAACATTATGTTTGAAGGGCCACAATAATTGAATTACCTACCAAACGAAATCAAACAGTTAATAGGTTTTAAAAATCAGCTAAAAATATTGTTTTTGAATGTGATACGTATTAGGAAACCAATCTGACACTAACCCCCTACTTATAAACGATGATTAAACGTTATATAACTTGAATAGCTCTTAATAAAAGTCATTGGCTACACTTTAGTTATACATGAATGTAAACTCATTTCTAGTGAACTCTTTATTTTATGAGTACTTTCCTTAAACGTGTTCATTATTTGTAGTATGCAGGACCGCATACTTCACTATACAATTATACTACAATGACATACCTACATACTAGCCGTTGCTCGCGGCTGCATTCGCATCCTATGGGAACTATTTGGATTTGCAAGGACTTGGCATCGAGATAGCATTTCTTCAGCATCAGCAACAGAGTTACTTTTGCATTTATTGCACAAGTATAAAAACGATGAAACAAGTCAAAGGACACTGGAAGCCGTCCTTAGAACGCTGGGCTTCAGATTGTGTAAGTCGGTACAGATATGAAATTAGTTTGGTGTGATCGAATATTTCAAGAGTATTTAAATTCATTTTTTATTTGTTTTTGTACGTAATTGGGTTAAAGATAAATCTTCGTATTAGTAACAGTGAGGTTAAGTATGGTGTGAATGATCCAGTGAAGTACAGCCCGACTAATGAGTTCTCAATTCAAAGGTTTTAGTTGCTGTCGCCATGATATTCTGTGGAGGTCCAATGAAGTACAGCCCGACTGCCCGACTAATGAATTCTCAATTCAAAGGTTTTAGTTGCTGTCGACATGACATTCTGTGGAGGCACGCGCCACCTAGCATGCACCCGTTTTGGTTTTATTGGTTTTTTCAAAATGTCAACGGCATAATCATTTTATTTCTTATTTATTTCGATTTTTGATTCCAATTCTTAATCTCTAAGATAAATTAGGCAAAGAACAATTAAAATATATTTTTATTTTTGGTTACGCTTTTATTACTGTACCATATCAAGCCCAAAACTGCCGACGTCCTTTGTGGACTTATAGTTCATCAATTTAAATATGACCTACATGGGCTAATAAAGACCTTGATATAATGCGTATTTCGCTCAAACTTATTTGAATGTGGGTGATGTCTCACAGTTACACTGCCCTTGTGACTGCTGACCCTCACCATATGCTTACAATAAGGACCCTAATTATCCAGTTACCAAATTAAGAACAGCTAGCGCTATAAGCCGCTTAATTACAATATTATTACAATTACCATTTTGGGCCATTTGATACCCTCCCTTACTATACTAACAATTACGGTGAATACGGTGAATATATCATGGACTTCATTGTCAAGGGGTCCGATAAAGGTGCCAAGTAGTTACCGTGCCTAGTGAATGATTTACAGTTCACCTTCGCTTTGTTTAGTCAAACGTAAAACACAACACGTAATTAAACGTAAGTTGGGAGAAATCAATAGTTTAGGTACGTAATAGGTACCTATGTATACATAGGTATTTGTACGCAGTCACGAGAGCCCTTGTTTAGCACCTAAACACTTTTTTCCGCTTGCTCACACTGTGAGGTAAACGAGTTTTTGTATACGACGCGACGTGAAGGCGAGTCAACCAGTCGATCGACATCCACTGACCGGGTCGCATTACCTAATACGTTACACACACAACAAGCAAAATGAAAACCGCGCCTGTATTACTCGTTGTACTTTTGTCGATCATTTGTGTCGTCCATTGTAAAGATCTGATCGTGGGCTCCAGTTTTAACAACAGATTGATACATCAGCAGAAAGCCGAGTACAATGCCATCCCACTCAAGAAGCGAGTTAAAGAAGTGTTCTTTTCCGACCCGGGACAACAAATCATTAAGGTAACAATTACTCAGCACATATTTTTCTATTCTTTATTTTTGTATCTGTTTAAAGTGTAAAAAGAAGCCTATTTTCGTACTTTTCAAAAGGTGGCCATTTTGTCTTAATTAATTTTCTATAAAAAGTTTAAAACATTTAATTATAAATTATTCTTTCAAACTATGACTTGATTGACTTTCGTAGAAGTTCTTAATGATAACTGGCACTAAGAGTTTTATAGACAAACTTGAAGGTGATCTAATTGCGACAACAGGACTTTGTAAGAACTTATACCTGTACTAGGTATACATAATTATTGTACTCAGTCAACTGATTCTTCAAATTACACTTGGCTGCTTTAAATTTACCACAGAACTTGTTTATTAAGATTATCGTATATGCGTCAGTTGGGGCAACAGATTGTAAACAAATGTACCTACAACGCCGCAGACTACAACTAACAACAAGTTAAACATTTTGCTCTTCTCGTATTTATTTTGTCCGGGAAAGCGAAAGGTATTTAGATACATCTCCCAAATACGGTGCAAGTGAGTCGTCAAGAATAACGATGTCAATAAGGATTTCGGCTTTCGTCTCATGTCAGCAATTAGGGCCACGCCGAGTGCTTACCCACACGTGATAACGAACGTCATCTGTATACATGCATCATATCATAAGATTAATTTGAACTGTTTAACTAATTAACATTTATCAGAAATGTTATGACTTTTCCTCATAACATGCGAGCTAGGTACAGCCAAGTACTCCATTGTTATAATATAATTCCAGTCATAACCAGTTGAAATCTGGAACAAGCAATGCGTTATATTTTATACAAACTTCGTACATAACTCACGTAGCTTTCACGTTTATGCCATAGGCCTTGTACACAGCTAATTGCAAGCAAACATTCCTCACGTTTTTGTAGAAATATGTAGTACCGTGTGTCTGTTAAGGTATGCGCGTATTATTCCGGCCCGCAGTTGCACTGCAGGACAAAAGTCCGCACTAATAATTTTTATTTATTTATTACTCTCGTTTATGAACCTTCGGACACTATTTTTGTATGTCGCAATGCCCCACTAAATAGAGTCACACTATTCCAAATCAACGGGGGGTAAGCAACTACTCTAGAAATGCAGACAGTTCACCGTAAGGGTTAACAACGCAGAATCTATCGACACAACGAAGCGCACCCTCGATTGTGGGTTGTGGGCAAAGTATCCTTGTTTGCACTGCAAACTCATTTGTTACGATCTGAAACGTGTGCTAAAAATTAAGCTTAGTCTAGACTACTTGTTTAATACGGAAGTATTAGATTTCATACTACATTAAAATAGGACATCCAAATATACCTATTTACAGTTGGTAAAAATGTAAGACGTTGCATCAATAAGAAATTGTTCTGCCTTGTGTAAACCGGGCAGAAACATAAAACCATCTTGCAAATAATAAATTCAACCATAGTCAGGTACTAACAAAATTAGGATGACTTCTAACGTATTTGAGTAGCCTCACACCTCACTTCCGAGTAATTTAGCACTATTGAATGTTTTGAAACCGCACACATGTAATACTTTGAGTAAAGATCGTTCTGCGAAAAGGTTTTCTTTTATTGCGAAACTCAACGTAAACATAGATAGGTACGGTACTAGGTATGTACTTAATCGTTTTGATCTTATTCGTTTAGTTGTTACTGAAACGTAGAGGTTTTTTACTGTTGTAACAAATAAAAAGGCTTTTTTGCTGTGACTTTACTACGTTCAGCACTTGCCTGTCATAAGTCCAAAGCTTTGTTTGGCACTATAAAAAAGATAGATTAGTTTTTTATCAGTAAATTATGAACGTGCATTGCTTTTCATGAAAATTAAATCTTTTAATATGTTTGAAATCAAATTAACTTTCAAATATTTTCATAGCTTAAATATTTTTTTCTCAATCAGTTTATTTAATTAACTAATCTCAATAAAATTGCGCCATTGTTGTACTCAAAATAGCTTTGCAGTTTATAAACCATTTACTAGAAGTGAATACAATGAACGATAAATTTTACAGTAGGTAGGTATTCAATATTATTAATAGCATCGTGTGTTCTTACCTTTGTTCTTATATAATGTTGAAGAGGTACTGTCTAATTATTCAGAAATAACCTAATGATAAATTATGTTACTGTTATTCAATTAATTTTATAAATTAGACGATCGCAGTCCAATCGCAGACACAATTTAGACACTTCCAACAAAATCGGGAGACGCCGATATAGTTACCACGCTCGTGCTAGGAAAGGTCAGTGCTCTCTCAATCGAGAGTTATTACGAATATATATGTAGAAAGTTACATACAGGCAAATTATTTAAAAGCGTGTTAAAAATAAATATGAGAGATATATGGACCGATATCTACATTTATTTTCCGTCTTTTTAAAAAAGGTTGCCCCTCACCAGGCTTATCCCGGCATCTGTCTGTTCTGTCTCTATCCTTCTGTATCATAGATTTGTTTATGATTGGTGTTTATCACATTATTCACCAACATCAAACCTGGAACAACTATATTATATTAAACTATAATTATAATATTTCTTCCGTGAGAGAATTTAACCCTAGCGCAGGAACCATCGCTCATCCACTGTGCCAGCCGTACCTTCATATAACAGACTACACGATAACACTAGCTCAGACTTCAGACTTCCTTACAAAGGAATTGTCCAGATTCCCCCAGGGCCCAAACGAAATGCAATGACACATACTGGTTAGTCGTTGGCATTATTATAAAAACAAGAATCCAAGTCGCCCACCTTGGCATAATAATTTTATGTATGAGACTGTAGGTAGGTATGTATGTATAACAATATGCCAACAATTTCGTGTTGGTATAACTTCATAAGAAAATATAGTTGACTTGCGAACTTCATTACTTTTTTGTAGTCGGTTGAAAGTTATTTGGATATTATCATCTGCCCATAAATTAGGGAGTTACCTGCATCTGCTCATGCAACTTTTCTACACATAAAGCCTTGTAATTACGTCATAGGTGTCCACTCCAGTATCACGAAACGTGTTAAAAAATATTTGTAAATGATGGATCTCTAATGTATCCGATCCTGCACCTTGGCCCATGAGACCTACCCACACTGCTACATAACTAAGTAGTCTTTTCGCAAAATCTTGAATTACTCTAGACACGATACAATATGAAGATAGTCGACTCACCGCATTGCCAGACATAGTATATTATGCAATCATCAATAAATTATAATGCATGCATGCATAGAGATGTGCAATATACCTAATGACCGATAACGTAACTGTACCTGCTCGTAACTATATTTATGACGCCTTACTTCGCATTTCACGTCTTTCAATTTTGAATTTAAACATTTCAGAGCACAAAACATCTCACAACTATTTAAACTGAAATCGCTGAAACGTCAAATTAAAGTCAGTAACGAGTCGAAACACCTCTTGGTATTGAAGGTGCCTGTCTATAATAGCGGCTGTAACCACTTTTCATCAGCTGGCCTAGCATGACCACGATAGAAACGTGTTTTCTCTACAGAAGAATAGACAAAATGACAGATTGTATCAATCAACACTTTGTCTATTCTTCTGTAAACAAAACCCGTTTCTTTCGTTCTCATGCTACGCCGGCTGGTAGACAGTCAACCTTAGCTACCCAATATAAATAAATAATTCATGCTTGTAAGCATTTTATGTACCTACGTTTATAACGAGTATACTTTTAAATTATTGTAAGCAAAATATACTTATTATTTTGTCCATTATTCATTTTTTATACACATTAGTTATATTTTTAAATAATAGGTTGGGGAAAAAGTTTCTTCGCATTTTTTAAGAAAATTCAAAACATTTTTTTAATAAGTTTATTTACATTTAACTAAAGTATGTAGGTACCATTTTGTTCGATAACTTTTTGCCATCTTGTAGGTAGGGACATGATCCCATTGCTATAGAAATTTTGGGACTTCTGGTCAAAATACCGCGACAAGTGGTTTTGGCAGTCCTCTCGTGATGTTAACCTGACACTGCCTAAAGAATTCTGAAGAGACCGAAACAGGTGGAAATCTGAAGGTGCAAGGTCAGGACTATACGGCGGATGCATTAAAACCTCCCAGCCAAACTCTCTTAATTTTTGTTGGGTGGCTAAAGATGTGTGAGGTCTAGCGTTATCATGATGAAAAACCACACCCCTTCTGTTGATTAATTCCGGCCGCTTTCTCTCAACTTCTTGCTTTAATCTCATCAGTTGTTCGCAGTAGAGTTCAAAATCGATGGTCCTGCCTGGTGGTAACAGCTCATAATGAATAACACCCTTCCAATCCCACCACACACACAGCATCACCTTGTTGCGAGTTAACCCGGGTTTCGCCACAGTCTGTGAAGCCTGACCGGCCTTTGACCACGACCTTTTTCGCACTTTCTTGTCATACGTGATCCACTTTTCATCACCAGTTATCAGCTTCTTCAAAAATGGTTCAGTTTCATTACGTCGTAATAAAGAATCACAAATGAGTACACGGTTCATTAGGTTTCTTTCAGTGAGCTCGTGAGGTACCCAAATGTCGAGCTTTTTTGTGTACCCAGTTTATTTCAAATGCGCCAAAACTGTTTTGTGGTCAATTTCCAGTTCTTCAGCTACGTCGTAACTACTGGTATGCCGATCTTGCTCCACTTTTTCAAAAATGGCATCCATTTTATCCGTAATAGGGCGACCACAGCGACGTGCATCTTTGACATCAAAATTTCCGGATTGAAAACGCATAAACCAAATTTGTGCTACTCTCACAGACACTACACTAGGTCCATAAACATCGCAAATTTGTTTCGCGGCTTGCGTTGCATTTTAACCTTTTTTGTAGTACAATTTTAAAATGTATCGAATTTCTTCATTAGATTCACTCATCTTGACGGTACGAAAAACAAATCACACATTTTCCTAATTTGAATTTGGAATTATGTTCTTTAAAATTTAAACTTTCAATGATACCAAAACCAGCTAGATACAAATAGTATAGCCAAAGAGATTTCATTACAAGTTCATACATACTATAATGCGAAAAGACTTTTTCCCCAACCTAATATTTCATTAATAAATTAAATAAAAAAAACAAAACATTTAAAAATATAAAAAATAGAGATCCACCGGTATGGGGAGCAGGGTCCAAGCTACCGATGGTTAGGGCTCCAGAGACAGGAACCTCCTCACAATGCGAGCCGTATCGAGAAGAACTGCCTTCTGTATCGGCCCTTGACCCAGCCGCCTAACGAGAGCCTCATGAGATGTTGATCGAAGCTCTCGATCAACATCGAGAGCTCTCGATTATTTTTATTGTTAATAAAATTTATCCTTATACCTCATTTGGGGTCAAGCTCCAACAATGCAGCACGGTTAATTCCCAGAACTCGTAATCATGATTTGATGACGGCCTGGTCACAAATTGATCTGATATGTATCAAAAACAATTTCTGCCGATAATTTTAGGAAAAAATGGGCGATGCTCTTACATCTACTATTAGCATGTATTCAATTTGTATATTTTACTTTTTCCAGGGAATAATTCTGCGGGACCTGGACCACACAGATGCAATTCCCAGCGTCACTGCTGGAGGAGTCGGCTTCTCATACGCCAACATCAGGCTGAAGAGCGACCGAGGATCTGGTCTCAACTACCAGGTCGAGATCTACGTATAAGAAACACCGTTCACGCTGATAACATAAATACCTACTTACCAATAAATATTTATTGATATCGCACATTCATTAGTTCACTCATTAAATTTAAATCAATATTTTACGTAAGATAACAATAAATAAAACTCACAAACAATTTGTTTTGTTTTAATTTGGTGACTCATTGGTCAGACGATTTGAATAAAACTAAAACGTGAACTATTCTTCATTGTTGTGAATTTATTTTAGCTCATAAAGCTACGGTCACTCGGTCACACAATAGATGTAATGACCTAACAATTTCAACTAGCAAAATAATAATGATAACATATGAAAGCCGGCAACTATCCTCGTAAAATTATTATATTACATGTTAATTTCATAAAGCTAATAATTTAATAATGTACTCAAGGATTGGTTGTTACGGTTTATGTTCATTTTTGGTCTAATTAACCTAAAATTAACACACCGACCAAAATCGCTGTTGATCAAACTAATGATCTTTAGTATTTAGTTTTATACATGTACATACTACCTGAAATATGCATGGACTGCATAAATCGCAATACCTACTCTTACCTATCTTCTCTATCTAAAACACAATCCATAACATGCACAAATGTTATTATGTCCGCCTTGTAAGGAAAAATTAAAGAGGAAAATATAGCGAGCACACTGTATGATGTCACCCTCAATGGCCAACAAGAGACCTCACAACAACAGGAAATCTTCATTTGGCGAGGTTGATTGCCGAATGATGGCCGACAATTGCCGAGTTTGCTACCAGCCGAGCGTATTTACAAACTATAACATTCCTACATTTACGAATAATGTTTTAAGTTCGGCGATTAATTATTTTTGTCTAGGTCTAGAAAAACTTTAATTCACGCTGTTTTATCCAGCGACTAGTTTACTTGACGCTAATTAGGCGAAGACAAACGACTTTTCTTTTAGCCTAGTGTTTTGCAAAACATTAAAAGATCTGGAATGAGATTGTTTACACAATTATATAAATTGTTTTATCAATAACGTACTGTTATGTGTATTAAATTATAACGGCAGTGTTCTGATATAAATTATCTTGCTACTAAATGAGGTTTCAACCTTTGCTTGACCTTACCGTCTTCTCTGACTTTCGATAGCGTCTATGATCTGTGTCCAATATTTGATGCAGTACCTAGCTGTAGAGTGACATAAGTAGTAATTAGTCGCAGTTCTTAAGTACTTTAACATAGCTTCCACGCCCGGCTCGATTACGACTAGACAGACACTTTGCCTGCACTAAGTGCCAACTTTCTGACTCCATAACAAGATTAATGTTTCATCATGTTAGTCTTTTGAATTCCGTTTTGAAATTTTGATTATAATCTGTCGCAGCAATCATATTAGTTAGGTATAATATCTTCTTTTATAACGAAAATGTAAATAGCTAAACTTCGGATGATATTATTTTATTTTTCAAAAGCTGTTCTGTTACCCGCAGTTTGAATTTCTCTAGGTTGAACTACTTTATGTACTCGGTTTAAAAAAATCCTTTATCATTTCTTAGGATTCTATGTAGTTATCTCCATATCAAAATTATCAAAATTGGTTCACTGATTTCATCTTAAAGACTTGTGACAGACATACAGACGTTTGTATATTAATATTATGTATATCGTACTAATGTAAGCACATTATGCTAATCTCGTTTTCAAAATTAACATCAAAGAGTGCGTCACTCTTTAGAGGGTCCAACGCGGGCTTACTTTGTTTAAAAAAAAATGTGAAAAAAAATGTGTGTGTGTGTGTCAGAGCTTTAAATAACATTGTCATACAGAGGTCGTGCCATATTGCCGCCGCAACACGTCGTAGATAGGTCCATCAATTTATAATTATAGCCTAGGTAGGCAAGCAATAAATATATTTTTCGCTACGCAGGCAGTGGAGGTTGCGTGAGAAGGGCTTTTTCCACATAATTTTACTCAGACAAAACATGGCTGACATGGCAGTGATTTGACTAGGTGGGTACTCAACAAGCGCACAAAATGGGTTTATTTGTACCTAGTAGGTAATTGAAATTAGCTGCCTACATAATTATCTGTTTCGTTGAGTGTACCTATCGCAGCAATTGTATGAAGCTTGGGGTTTATTAATTGTCACGTCTCGCGTACCTTTTGTACCATTGTACCTAAAGTAGGCGTGAGTCAACTCGTAACTAATACTAGTGATGCAATGTTTTGTTTTATATTATAATAAACAGGAAGACGCATTTGATGCGCGCTGGCGTACCTGCGCCGTTTAACTGCGAACGGTGCCAACTTTACTACCTACATAATGAATTCATTATTATTATGTAATTTAAACATTTAATAATATCCACAATGTACCTACTATACCTTTTTGTGCCTACAATTGTCGATTGGACACATGATTTCGACTCCTGATTCAATTCACCCAATGACAGTAATTTATTGGTCAATAAGATTTGTCAATCTAAAGCTCACATACCACTCTACGGGACAAATAAACATAATCTCCAAAAAGCTCTCAAAATGTAACCGTCATCGCATCGTCATTTGAATTTCATACATTGACAACTAAAAGGATGTTTATTTTTCAAATCAGCATTCAGGATTTCTAAAGTGAGAGGAGCTCATTTTTAAGAGTGATCTATAAATGTGGGGCTAGATTCGACCTTCACTCAAATATTATGTAATGTACTCAGTGTGAATGGAACATCTTATAAACATTAACTATCTCTGAGTCCACGTAATCCTTTGCTGCCCTCAGAAATTATTTTATGCGGCTAATGTTCAACAGGTAATAACGCATAAGCGGCACACGCATGATGACAGGGATCCTATTATCGCCCCTCGACCAAAGACCCGGGACCGCCCGTCCTATACAAAGGGTCTCCGCTAATTTATTACCAAAATATCTTTAACACCACCCGCCTACAGATAATTAGACACCTACATTACGAAATATGTTCTCTAAAATATATAATTACGAGGTACGGATTATGTTTATTACATATAGATCTATAAACTATAATAGGTAGGTATGTAGGTAGGTGTATTGTAAAGATCATGACCAGGGTTACCACCCGTACTCTATTATAGAGTAGATTGTATAGATTGTAGTGTAGGTACCTACCTACTCTATTTCACGTAGTAGGCGTGCTTTATATAGTCAACAACAATAATAAATTACGCTAAAATACTGACACCATTCGCATTTGATTCTCATCCTACTAAGTAATTTGTACTTTGAGGTATTCAAGAAAAACAGGTATTTACCAGAAGTATCTAGAAAAACGATGAAAAATATTTGGTGTGTAAACAAAAAAATAAAAGTACTCATTTTTATAAGTACATCGTACTTTATTTTAGTTTCAATCCCAAAACACAAATGTACTAATGCTTTAAAAAAGGTGTCTAGTCATGGTAATTAATCGATAGTGATTTGATATGTAATTTTTTACACGACGCACTTTTGATTTGGGATCAGAGCGTTACCGTTACCTGACTGCCGGTAGCGGCAAATGAAACAGTACAGTGCTGAAGTGGAAGATGAGAAATGGCAAACGAAATTAAGCTACCATTGGATAAACGGATGTTTTAAGAGTGAAGCATAATGGTCTTGTGTTGGGAATATCATCCTAAGAAGTAGTCTCAATATGTATGTCCGCAGTTCCATAGTGTAGGATGGTGTGGTGTGGCTGAAGATTATACGTTGTGTCGAAACACAACGTACAATCTTCAGCCACACCACACCACTGAACCATTGTGAAAACTTCTATATCTCGAAGACATAAACCAAGTCTTAAGAGATTACAATAAAAATAAATTAAAAGCGACAGTCCATTAAAACAGCTCAGACTTTGAGTGCTATGCATAAAGTTGGGCATAATTTGTGAAAACATGCTTAGTCTTCCGTCAGCTAAAATGATTTCATAAATTTATACCTACCGTCCGCTCCACAGATTTACAACAGATCAATTTTGCGTTAATTAGAAAATGTCGCTCCCAAACGCTTTGACAGCGTTAACGAAAATAGACTTTGTTTTATATAAAATAATTAATTCGCAACACATGTACAGTACCTACCTACCTAGAAGCACCAAAAGTTTATTCGAATTTATCCTTTGTGAATTTAATAGTATCGAATTACATGTTTCAATTAATTTGAAAATCAAAATATAAAATAATACATTTTATTGCAAATTATGTAGATAATAGGTAGATATATTATGTAGAACGAAATATTGAATTATTGTAAGCCACTGGGTATGTTTTTTTTTTCTAATAATACCAAAATTTTCTGGGTTAGCTCATAAATCGATTGGGATACTGCAAGTCTAACGAACCTTTGTTTTATAATCGCCTAGGGGCATTAAATAAAATTCAGTACAAATTGGATGAAACCTATAGATAAATGTTAGTTCTGTGAACATTCTTAATTAATTTGGAGAATCAATCCATCGCTACAATGGATATTACGAATATAGATGTATAATTTAGGTACCATACAATGTACAAAGAAAAGTGTGCTTTGATTCTTAATCACTCATTTGTTTTGAAAGGAGACGTTTTACCCGATTTCATTATTGGTGAATAAAAGTAGGTCCATCACAAATAAATAGGTTTGCTAGACGCACGCATACGCAGACGCAAGATCGCCGTACGTACGATCGTACGTATACGGCAATCTCAAACGAACACCAGTCACAAGTGCGCCTGCACTCGTTACACGAAGACCCGTGTCAACTCAACTCAAATTCAACACGAAAAGACACCAGTTGTTGGCAGTTTCATCAGCTCGTGCAGTGTCGCACGCTAACTCGCCCCTAGTTCGTGTACCTACTTGTGATACTAAAATGCTCTTCTGGCATCAACACCGGATGACCGGAATGTGATTTGTTTGCAGCGAGATGGATAGACGCATGTCGTGAATACTTAAAGTTTTGTGAGATGATGGACGCAAGATAAGTCCAAATGATTGTATTTGTATTTGTCAGTATTTTGTTCGTGTTTACTTTTTTGCCTATGGTTTTTAATACTTAGTTTACTGTTTGTGTGTGTGTTTAATTTTACTATGCAGCGCCTTAGGAGTAATCATGTCATGCTGTGCATGTACAGTAAAACCTTTCACGGCGATATAATTTAGAACAACATACCGGTATATAACCAAAATCATAGGTCCTCGCTCACTGTACCCTCAAAAATATCGCCAGTTGTTTTACAACTATCTGTTTTTATGACCAAATAAATATGAGTAGTCCCTTCGATGTCGTTATAACAGATTTTGACTATATTTTGTAAATAAGTAAATAATGTCTGTCTGTGTGCCTTCCTTTTCGCTCGTTAAATGGAGCCGGCCCTCTGTATCTTTTTACTTTGTGGTACTATGATCATTGTTCCATTATAAAAAGGGATGGTGCTATTGGTCCTGTAAAGCTCCATCTCTCTCTCACATTGGGACAATGATGGCCAACGTGGTTGTAGACCACATCGCTGGTTTAGGTACTATAATATATATATTATCACACTAATATTATAAATGTGAAAGTTTGTGCGTGTGTTTGTGTTTGTGTGTGTGTGTGTGTGGGTGTGTGTGTATGTTTGTTACTTCTTCACGCTGAAACGGCTGGATGGATTTGGATGAAATTTGGCACACAGATAGATTATAGTCTGGAATAACACATAGGCTACCTTTTATCCCAAAAAACGCGGGTGAAGCCGCGGGCGGAAGCTAGTATATATATATATATATATATAAAGAAAAAAAACGTATAATCGATCATTTTGTTGAGCATTGGTAAGATACAGTGGCAATAACCCAGAAATGTTGTAGACATTATTCTTAATATTATTACATGGGCTTCATGAATCTTTATACACCTGCGACACTAACCATAATAACTCGCACAATTATTGTTATCCTTGTGCTCTAATGTGAGGTAATAAGATATACAGCGGAGAAGTCAAGTGCAGTTAATGAACAAGCAGTACGTCATGCAGCAGTCAGGTGCGCCCTCCCCTCCCTCTTCCTTCCGCCTCCTGCTTGTGACGTCACTGACGCGAGTCGGTGCAACGCCGACGACTCCGCCGGATCCGCAATTTCCCAACCTGGAAATTACGAATCCTAATGAAAACGCAAATGTTGATAGAATAACATCCGCACGACAAAACAACATTATCTTAAAATGCGGCATCTTTGATATAGTGATAAGAAATAATATCATTCAATGTCCCGTCCTTGATGTCTTTTATTTTTTAATTTTTATTCCTCTTCCGTTTGTGAGAAGAAGAAAGAAGACTAAATTATGATTTATGACTGTTTTACGGTGCCTACTGTATATTATGACCTGTATCATAGATGTCTCACTTGCACAAATGCCCAATCCGGAACAATTTATTTGTAGACCATACAGATTTGTTTCTTGCTGGAATCGCACCAGCTCAGCCACTGCCTCAGCCGCACTGCTGCCAATTTTGCGATTTTTCCGCTAGACATTATGACTTTTGCGCTAAAATAGGCGACAAAGTCGCATAATTGGCAACAGTAGTCTCTTCCAGAGAGTCTTTGGAAGAGACCACTGTTGCCAATTTTGCGCTAGAAATGTATGCAAAAGTCAGAAATGTCTAGCAGAAAAATTGGCAACAGTGCTTAGCTGGTCGAGCGATGGCTAGACTATATGATATACAGACCTACGTAATTTTTTGTTTACTTGATAAGTAGTAGTAGAGCTCTTCGTAAAGGGGCTCTTAAGAGCTCGGGGAAGTACTATTATACCATCTTACCTATTTTTGCCGTCCGTACGCCGACCGTAGACAGACAGGTATCAGGCTACAGGTAGCCTGTAGCCGTTCCTTAGAAAAAGGGTCTTGACAGACGGACAGACGGGGCAGCAAAGTGATTATTGGGGGTTCCGTTTTTTTTCTTTTGAGGTACGGAACCCTAAAAGTAAGTGAGTCTACAATATACATGTCTCTGTACAAAATCCCGACATCGGGGTACCTGTTTCCTTGTCTACGTTATCTTTGTCATTTTCCTGTCCATGTTGTAATTATGTTTGGCTTTAATGATAGTTATGAGTAGCCGACCTTTTGTTTGACCTGCATTGAATCGTAGGTGCTTCGGTAGATTACGAAGTTTCTTGATAGTTTCAGATTTTCGCGATACAATAAATTTATTTAACAACTATAACAACCCTTATTTTATAATCGCCAAGGGCGTGAAATAAAATCCAGTAGGATGAGTTCTAAGAGTATAATAAATATTCTTAATTAATTCGGACAATAAATCCATTGCTACACCTGTTATTATGAAATACGAATACAGGTCTACTAGTTTTTGCCCGCAACTCCGTCTAAGTGTTATCCCGTGGGAATTTCAAAAAATCCATGCTTGTTCCTTGCCTACATCATAAAGGGAACCTCTACGCCTTTCAGCTTTCTAGGTCCAAGGGTTTTGGGCTGCGCTTTGATGAGTCAGTCAGTGAGTGAGTCAGGACTTTTTTTATTTAATGGATAAAAAAAATGCTTGAGTACCAATTTATTTCAGGAATATAGGTACTCAAAACCCAAGTCTGAACTACGACCTGTTACAAGAGACAGACCGGCTTATCCGACTCAAAGTATAGTATTGAATCATATTCTTAGGGCTAAGTTCACCGACAAGATAACAGTCCGATAAATTGTAAACGGCCGTTTAACATGACGTTTTGTATGGAAAAAGATGTGATAAACAGCCGTTTTTAATTTAACGGACTGTTATCTTGTCTGTGAACTAGGCCCTTAAAATCTTGTCTAATTATAGATCAGAAAAGGGTTAAAATGCGATATTTACAACTGTATTTGTAGCTAATGCTAATGATTTACAAATAAATCCTAGACAACGTTATTTTCATATTCCTATATTTATAAAATTATTAATTGAACCAAAACTACATCATAGAAATTCTCAACTCCCACTCATAAATAAGTAAGTAAGCGTTTCATATTTAAAATTCTTACAAAAATAAACTTATTCTCGGAGTGGCACCAAATGGTCTGAGACATGAGCGGAGTTGGCCGCTCGCGACTCGCACGAAGGATAGCGTAAGCTACAATTTATGAGGCAATTCATCAGATCTCTGAGAGCTCCAAGAGCCTTATTCCATTCCTGTGGAATAGAGGCATGACATCGCAAATTATATCGATGCGATACTTCTTACGTTTGTTGGCACTGCTTTCCTTGCCAGCTTACATCGCACAAACAACTAAAATATATTGATTTGGGGTTGCTTGTGTATTTTAATTGGGTTTTCAATGATGAAGCGATGGCTTCTTTTTAAATATCCATTTTCACCATATTCCTTTAAGCATTATTAGACTTGAAACTACTATAATTTTATGCCAAGTTTTTCATTGTCTCAGTGCAGAACAAAGTCCTCGCTTTCCTTGTTAACTGCCATTTTGTGCCAATTCTTTTCTGAAAAATAGCACCACAGAAGAAATATCTGTAGGTGACTTCGATTTATTTTCCACTACGAAGTAACTAGAACTCCCTCAATATTCGTTTATCATAAAAATGCATAAGGCGTGCTATACACTTGTTCGTGGGGTGGTAAAATCGAATATTACCTATGTAGATTAAAGCCCGTCACAGACGTAGCTATAATATATATTAATATGAATCATAGCAAGGCATATTAGGTACGACATATTTTCTATATAAATTTTCGAGTGACAACACACATAGCTATAATATATATTTCTATGACGTCACCGTTTCTATACGTTTATATGTCTATATCTTGATATATATTATAGCTACGTCTGTGACGGGCTTAATGTTCGGGAAATAGGCCGCTCGGCTTAGACGCACGTACAGTCACTAGCAAAAAAATGTATACAGTTAGCATGATTGATTGCTAACTGTATACATTGATTGTTGAAATATGATTATAATTCATAATGATAATAAATGTTCGGAGACTATTTATGCACTCATTATTCAACAAATTTAATAAATACTGATTAGAAGAAGATCGTTTTTGAACATTATACATCTTACATTACATACATTATACATTATACATCTTTTTGCTCTTGACTGTACAGCGTGACCATGCCAATTCAGCGAAGGAAGATGCTGAACCGAGTTTGCCGATCGGCACGAGCCGAAGGAAAGCCAAGTATAAAATGTAATAATTAGTTCGAGTCGGCTTAGTTGTTCAACGAAATATTGATACTATCGAATTGAATGTGCCGACCCGAACAAGTGTAGGTATAGCATGCCTTAGCCAGTCGCAGGTTGCCTGTCCATTTTCTGCCGCCATAACTTGTTTCTCTCAATTTCCCTATTGCTACTGTCGCGATGAAAACGTGCTCCAGTTGTTGATGTTTTGACATGGCCAACTACTTTCATATCTTCTGTTATAAGTATCAACTTTGCCATATTACTTTTAATATTATCATGTGCACTAAGCTAAGGCACTAAAGTAACAAAAGTCTAACCACAGGTTCTCAAAGTTTAGTGAAAATTCAGTCGCTAGATTAGTAGGTATCTAATAATTTAGATTGTATAGAGATACTTAGTGCACGTAATACGTAGTGAATATAGGTATTTGAGAATATATACATATTATAATACCTACTTTAAAACTTCTATTACAATCATAAAACGATTTATAATTTATATAGTTGACAAACACTGACTAAATTGCGAGGAAAATCAAGACGTAGCTAAAAAGAAATCAAATGAAAAAATACCTTTTCTAAAATTAAAAACTTTAGTTTTGTTTTATTAAACAGAGGGCTCGTTCTCATAACATTTTGAACATTCCAAACACAAGCGCCTACTAAAATGGACGCTTAATTATGTACCTAGTACGAAAAAACGTGCTATGTAATATTATTAAGTTTAACTCACTTGCCATAACAGTGATGAATTACGTCACGCTAAGGCTAATAAAGCCTCAAGGCATGACTTCAGATTATGAAGTTAATATGAACGGAGCACCGAGGGTGTTTGTGAAAGACCTTATAGAACGCGTATTATGTATCAAAATCGTTAAGTTACTCCCACCGGAACGCTAACACCTACTCCGTTTTAAATATTATACCCGATCGCTCTCTAATATTCCCTGTGAAAACATATTTCGCCTCTTCCCGCTCAATTTATTTCTGAAAAATTCGTCGTTAACGGTTACCGACATCAGAGAATGTAAAGTTATACGTACGCGGTTATTTACGTGCTGCGATGAAAAGAAAACATAAAATAGTTTGCTTTATATGAAACCTAGACATCGGAAGTCGAAAAATAATAGGTAATACCTACTATGCAAGCAGTATGTTAAAGATTTGTACATAAAAAATGCTTACAAATCTTTACTAGCTCATTAAAAAAAAGTAGAACAAAACATACATTACGCAAGCAACTAAACGGAAATCAATGCTCACAAAACAGAAACATTCGTCACAAAGTTATAAATAATAATGCCATGTAACTGGGTCATCTACCTTGAACTATGTATTGAACAGATAAGGTCGGCACATAACTAAAATAGCAGCAGTAGCAGCGCAGACGACCTAAGTCACAAAACTATGTAGCATAGAACGATACACTTCCATACAAAAGTTTACTTCCATAAGTACATTAAGCTATATACGCTTTCGACTTATCCCGCCGGACCGTTACTTAAAATTGCATCGTTTTGTTACGGGCTAAGTAAAGTAAGTACAGTGCTTAGTGGTACTGGTATTTGGACTGAGCTGCGGAAGTTAAATGAAGTTCAGTGTAATTACTCTCGGAGAGGCGGTTAACTCGGCTCGGTTATGGTGACAGCCAGTGGCGCGCGCCTCGCGTCGCCTTGCCTCTAATTGAGGCCAATATTAATAATGAAATACTGTTTCGGATAAAACGAAAATCTGTTTGACATAACTTGATTGTATCGAAAAAATATTAAGCCTGAAACGAAAATTTCCACGAAGGATTGATAATATTTCGGTTAAAACGACAAAGTACTTTATTAATATTCCAACAGTGTTTACAGTAAGTATGTATTTATATTTATACATATACTTATACATGTGTAGGCATGTAACCTACATTATATAATCATGTATACATACCTTCATCAACATTTAAATGGGACATTGCAATAAAGTGACAACTCCACAAACAATAGTTAATAAATCTAAATTATTATACAGTCAACCGATGCACGCTGGATTTCGAAGGTAGTGCAGTATTGTGCAGTACCTAACTACCTCTACCAGTCTACCCATACTAAGTATAGAGGTGCGGCTGAACAAACATTCCGCTAAACCATGGCGTTTATCCAACTATTTGTGAAATTCTAAAGCTTCTATTTGTGCACGACGCATTTGCCTAGTTACATAGCCAACAGCAAAATGAGTTGGACAACAGTGCTAAGAGCCAATTTTCACCAACTTTTTCTTTAGCTTTCAACACCCATTAACTAATTAACGTGCGAAATTGGAATTTCTGAAATTTCGTAATAGTGTTGCTTCTTCACCCTTTGCACTAATCAACTGATAGAATTTGATAACTTTAGTATTGTTCGCAACTGTTACAACAGCTACGAGATGTTCCGGATATCTTGGGTGTAGCCGGAACCCTCCCAGAAACAAAGGTTCTGAACTAGACATCTCGAGTTACTATGTATGTCCCCTTATTGTCTTTGGTCTGGCACTTCCTGCTAATCGTGGGTTGAACTGTGCCAAATGGACATTAGTATTTCTTTTAGTTGAAGGAAAATAGGTTTATACGTTTCATCATACCGTGTTTTAAACCTATTGGGAAGAAAGTTTTTTAAATCAATATTGATTTTTTTTTTAGATTTTAAGGCTTCGGTTGAAAAGGTACGCCCTCAGATCATAGAAACAAGGAGATATGCCATCATAGCAAATTAGTACGGGAACAACTGATGCCACTTTTAGTACATTTTTCGACACAATTACGCGCATAATTAAGCGCACCTTGTGAATAAACAGATCTCCCACGCATTGAACATTCCGCACACCCTCAATCTAACACTGTTAATCGTCACTCAACACTAGCACTAAACTAAAACACTGTATTTATACCATCGGTCGTGTTCGGTTCGTCGCCAGCGCGTACGTTTTTAATATGAGCAATTTGCTCAAGATCAGGCATCAAGCTCGATAGCGCCTTGGCACATCTCCTTGTTTCTATGATCTGAGGGTACGCCCTAAGAAAACACGTAGAATTTCTGGTATAGTTTTAATATCGTTCATGTTACCTTACTTTGCTCGGCTTCTAACCGATTCGTTGAAAACAGGCTAAGAATATATTGTTTTCAGTATTTCTCCTTACAGAGGATTTACCAATTACGTTACGTGGCCCACTATAGCAAGAACTGGCAAATGCTTTTATAAGCAGAACGTTTGTTACGATACCTTTATTTTTTCCTATTTTGTCATGAAATTCAGCATTAAAAAGGTTCCTAAATAACGAGAAAGACACCAATCGCAAATTGTCCACAGTCTCTTAAAAATAAATCAGGCACTTTTTATAGCTGCGCGACACGTAACAAAATGAATTAAATACAACTTTGCACAATATAATTTTTATAATTCGTCGAGACAATCATTTACAATACTTATTACTGTCAGGATTTATGTTCGTTAGTGACTTTCACCATATCCATTGATGATTTTGTTTGAGTCATAGCGGTTTTCTACATTGAACGATTTATGATATAAATGGTTATTCAACTATACAGGGTGGCGATTAGGTTATCACATTAAATGAAACCATGTATCCTAAATGGCGTTCTTAGTACATACACAATAAAAAAAATTGCCGGTTGCCGCTTTTACAAGTCAGTAAATGTACCAACTTGTAATTAACAGTTGTACTATTACTGGTACTTACTGACTTGTAGAAGCGGCAACCGGCAATTTTTTTTATTGTGTATGTACTAAGAACGCCATTTAGGATACATGGTTTCATTTAATGTGATAACCTAATCGCCACCCTGTATATGTATTTTATTAACCTTTTGTGATAAAAGACGAAAACCGCTCTCCTCTAAAGAGATTTAAAAACCATTAACACAAGCGGGACTCAAACCCGAGACCACTTCTGAAACGTGGCATTATTCTGATCACTGACCTACCGAGCATAATACTGGAAAACAGTGGCGAAGGGTCCGTTTTTGTAAGAGGTAAGTCGGAGCTACAAATGCTTACCTGACTACGAAAAGCTAATTAAAAGTAGGCAATACTGCCTGTGTTATTTTTTAAAAGGGAAGCCGGTAGGAATTGTATTGTAGGGACCCTTCGCCACTGCTGGAAAATTACTAGTTATGTCACGTTAAGGAAACACTTATAGTAACATAACGCACCTTGAAAACAAAACTAATACTAAACGAAAAATTTTAAATTTCTTTATTTATTGTAAAATCACGTATAAAGTTTTCGTAAAATGTTTTATTTCCAATAAAGACATTTTTCAGTACCTATTAGCTTTGTTTATTTAAATTGTGTTCGTAATTTGAATCATCACCATCATCCCCCTGCCGCTATCTCCATCCATTTGGGGTCGGCGCAACATGTATTTTTCTTCCATACATCTCTATCTTTGATACTTATACATTTATCTAGATACCGCGTTGCGCAGCAATTTCGTTTTTAAAAAGGTTAAAAATTGACAGGCTTAGGTATGTGTGTGACTTGGTATGACTGCACTCGTGCCAGTTGTTTATGTATGCATGGGATAGGCATACCCAATGTAACAATGTTTACCATTAGGTGAAGAAATTAAAAAAAAAACCGGACAAGTGCGAGTATGCCTCGCGCCTTAAGGGTTCCGCTAAATGATCATAGATGGCGCTACTGCATACTTCTAGTGGCGTCATCTATGAGCACATGGCTCCACTTATGGTCCGGTGACTGACGGCGGACAACAAAGTGATCCTATAAGGGTTCCGTATTTCCTTTTGAGGTGCGGAACCCTAAAAACAGGAAGTTGCAAGTGGTTGTAGTTTTCATACATATTTTATCGTAAACTAGCACGTTGCCCGCGACTTCGCCCACGTGATATACACGTAGCGCCATTTAGCGTCCTAAAGCAATCGTGACCGGCGTCGATAGTTATTGTTCTTTCCCTCGGGAACAGTACTTTTCTTCTGGATTAAAGGTACTTTATATCCTTTTCTGTACCCCAGACAACGTATATAGCTATGCAAATCATGATAATCAGCCTTAATTTGTTTGCTAACGTTCGAGGGAGAATCTCACCGTGACATTCTCCCTCGAACGTTCGCAAACAAATTGGTAGTTCTCGCGGTGATATCACGCAACGTGTCGATATAGAATAGACAGGCAGTTCAGTGGTTTGGGCCTAAAAAGGTTAACAAGGAAACAAACTTACCTACTTTGGCATATATAATACTAGTTGACCCGCCCGGGCTTCGCACGGTTTAGTACACATACCCTACACCTACCCTACATCTACCCGACACCTACCCTACACCTACCCTACCCTACACCTACCCTACACCTACCCTACACCTACCCTACACCTACCCTACACCTACCCTACACCTACCCTACACCTACCCTACACCTACTCTACACCTACCCTACACCTACCCTACCCCTACCCTTTTTTTTTTTTTTTTTTTCGTGGTGGAAATCGTCATGGATGTCCCCCCGCCCTGGGGAGGGCGAGGGGGTCTGTCAGACTCTTACTGACTAAAACCACCCCGGTGTTCCTCCAACTACCTTACGCCGGGGGCACGGGAGTCGCTTGCGCATTCGTCCGCACCCCCGGCAGGTATTGGCCCGCCAAATGAAAGACGGGCCCCGTCACCCTATGCGGCCGTCATGTACGGCCGCAATTCCTCTGGAGAGGCGCGCGCGGAACACGTCGCGCCACCGTCTCGGGCCTGTTTCCGTTCGGGCGACGGACGCCCCAAGTCCGCCGCCCGCAGGCCGCACCCTATGGTGGCCGGAGATCGTTGGCCGCCCTACGGCGCCCGGTGCGTCTGCTGCGGATTGGGAGAGAGGACACCGCCTCCCTCTCCCTTTCCGCCGCCTCCTTGGCGTCCATCACCTCCTCGCAGAATGAGGCGACGGCGTTCCAAGCGCTCTCGCTGCCGACCATGACCTCAACCACGGCCGGGAGCGAGAGGCCACCCGCAGCACCGATCGCCGCGACGAGGTCACGGCGCTGCACTGCCCAAGCTGGGCACTCCTCCAGTGTGTGCTGCGCCGTGTCGTCGGGGCAGTCACCGCAATGGTGGCAACCGGGCGTCGGCTCCCGGCCTATACGGCACAGGTACTTTCCGAAGCACCCGTGTCCAGAAAGCACCTGTGTAAGCCGGAAGCCATGCTTCCGGCTTACACAGGTGCCATCAACTTACACAGAAGCCATCCAAGCCATATATAATACTAGTTGACCCGCCCGGGCTTCGCACGGTTTAGTACACATACCCTACACCTACCCTACATCTACCCGACACCTACCCTACACCTACCCTACCCTACATCTACCCTACACCTACCCTACACCTACCCTACACCTACCCTACACCTACCCTACACCTACCCTACACCTACCCTACATCCCAAACCTCAAAAATAAGTTTCAAGCTTCTAGCTTTAAAAATGACGTAATTTCCATACAAACTTTCATCCCCTATTTCAACCCTTTACAGCCCTTTCTCGCATTAAAAAGTAACCTATGTCCTTTTTCAGGCTATAGACTATCTCTATACCAAATTTAATTTGAATCAGTTCAGTAGTTTAGGCGTGATTGAGTAACACACAGACAGACAGACAGAGTTACGTTCACATTTATAATATTAGTAAGGATAAGTTAGAACTAGTTAGGATCAGTGCCGTAACTAGACTTTTATGCGCCCAGTGCGAGCAACCGTAACTGCGCCCTTGCTTTTAATCTGGTCATTTTTGCGTCTAATCTGGTCATTTTTTCACCCCTCCAGGGTGTGCGCCCTGTGCCTGGGCACCGCTGGCACCGCCCTTGTTACAGCACATGGTTAGGATACAAAACTACAAAACTACGTTAACTATGTCAAGGAAGACATTATTCAATTATACCAAGTGGAACTATATTTTATGTCTGTCAATATAACAATTGCTTACAAAATATGAATTCAATATCAGGACTAAGGCTGGTTGCTTTTAAAATTAAAATTTGAGAGTCTACGACGTGGTCTATACCTAAATATGAATTCATTGTCAGAACTGAACTGACAAAAGTTGCTACTACATATTTTGATAAAATATTATTAGAGTTTCTTGACCGTTTGCTTTCAAAATCAATATAGAATGAAGGTACGGTCGATTGAGCTATATCAATGGACCGTACGCAGGCGCAGTCGCAGCCCAAGATTTTGGGGGGGGTCATACCGCAGTCAAAGAATTTGGGGGGGGGGGTCAAATCGATTAACGGCGACGTGCTATACCGTGAATTACCGTGTTTAACGCATTTTTGTACGATTTGAGGGGGGTCATGACCCCGTGACCCCCCCCCCCCCCTGGGACCGCGCCTGACCGTACCTATATTCTATATTGTAATTCTATAATAACCTATATTTCTTAAATGTTGACCGCAGCTTAGTTTTTCCTGATCACAAGGACTCTTAGATCAATTTATTAAGTCATGGATCCAACAACAAAAATAAAAATACCTACTTAGTAGTTAGAAAGTTTTCCACTTTTTAGTTTACTTTTGAATACGGCAGGCGTGGTTTTTTTTTTATTTGAATTGTTTTTTACTTTTTGTACAGTATTTGTTACACCGAAGAACCAAGTCTATCTTAATTTTGTTATTTTTTGTTAGTTGTTTTGTTTGTTTCAGACAGTTCTTAATAATCATGCTAATGATGTCGAGGGATGCTGTCACTAAACATCAGAACTAGATTATTATGAATCGAAATGTTCGTGACAATTTAATCACCGAACCATTATAATTACCCAACACGAATTTACTCGGCCCTTCAAATCATATTTCCAGAGTTGGATGCGCAACGCTTGGAGCTGTTAATGTTGTAATTATATCTACGTAATACTTTTAATGAAACAAGAGTATCTGTAAACGAATGGTAGGCTTAAAGAATCGTAGATAAAAAGGTAAGATGTACGTAATCGTTAAACCAATTATTATTTTTTTAAGGTTAACTTCGTTAAAGTGATGGAGGGCCCAATTTAATCAATATAGCCATTGTTGCGTGAATATTTGATAAACAGGCAGAATATTTAAAGAGCAATTAAAATAGTGTGGTATGAATACAATTAGGTGATACTCGCATTAGTGATGTGCCGAACAATATTTGTGTATTTATTGGTCGCTAGTGTTGTGATTCAGCGGGCGCGGACGCGACTCGGGCTGGCGCGCGCCGTGTTTGGCGACTCGGTGAGCAAACTCGCGCTCTAGCCCCATTTGCAATTCGTTTGCGGACTACGAAATACTCTGCACCCAACCAAGTCTTTTGTGTAACCGGATTTCTCGGTTAACGACCTAGATTCTGCATATTTATGCAGTTTGGTCACACAATTTTTCGTGTCTGTTACTATCTCTTAAGCCTTCGCTGAATGTGATGTGATGGTGATAACATTTGTCTGCTCGTTACCATTTGTTTTCAGCGCCTCCTTTTACACCTACCTACCTATAATATGTTGTATGATAAAGGTACCTATGCATTATGTGAGTCCAGACACATCCTATAGTGTACAGTACATAATTATCTACCTATCATCATCAAGTTTCTAAGAGGTCTATTGCATTAATTAGATAGTCTAGTAGTCTCCAATTACTAGCAGATAGCAGCACCTACTATGGTACAGAGAATAGGACTGGCCTAGCGGTTACTAGGTAATCCGTTGACTAGGTTTTATACCCACCAGTGGTGAAGGGTGAGGGGAAGCCGGTATAATAAAATAGTAACAAAATTATAAATAAATCCGTTTTACTTATGTCATACGTACCTATCGTTTATTCACTGTAGGACATATTTTGAAAAGGAAACCAAAAAGGGCGTATCTCATATCATAGTGAAAACAGATAACTTCTATACCTACTTACTACTTACGCCTTTTTTACTAGGAACGGCTGAATCGACTTACTTATGTAAAACAGAATTATTTATAATGTTGTTACTATTTTATTGTACCGGCTTCCCCTCACCCTTTGCCACTAATACCCACCAATTTCTGCCGATTTATTATGCCTAATTTTTTCTTACTTATCGTGCAAGTAGCTTGCGTATTTGGAACAGTAATAGAAAATATACAAACCATTTTACTTGAGAATACCGTTACTCATTTTCAAACGACATCGTTTTTAAGTTATTTATGTCTAATTTCAAATATGTATTATCTTCAGTAGACGTCCAAAGCTAAACGTGGCTCTTCTCATTGTCACCTTAATTGACAAATAATAGCAGTGGCAAAGCAGGAGGTAAATTGATATTAGAGCACACCGCACGACGACACTGCTACACCGTCTCTTGACATCTAAACTCTACGCATAGTAATATGAAGTTAAAAGCTTTCGTTAGTTCCAAATAATATAGCTGGCAGCGCAAGATATCTTGAATTTAATTATAAAGTTAGACAATAGGCTACGTTCATGAACCCGTTTAATGTTCACTTTATGAGAAAACAGTCTCAAAAATAAACAAACAAGATAAACATAGGTTCCGCACCGCCGCGCCGCGTCGGGGTAATAATCGTGCCAGTGTATGAGTGCGGCTGAGGCGCGAGCGGTCGGGGCGCCCGCCCCGCCGCTGCAACTTAGACTAATGTTCTTAATTTTTACACCAAGGGCAATACGAGCGAATCCAAGATTAACAATTGCCCTAAGCTGGGGAGCGAGAAAATTAACTTTTAAATGTAAATTTTACGAGGAAGTCATAACGTGAAAGCTGCCGCGGTTAGCTCTGATTTATTGTACTTGGAATTGAAAGTGTTAAAGGAGTTGCAATCTGAAAAAGTTTTAATAGGTACCTCTTTAAAGAAATATAAATCATGATTGTAGAGCGAATTTAACTTTAGCAAAGTTGTACAACATTTAGGCTCATCTACTTGAGTGGCTATTTAATGACGCCGCTTATTTCGCTAATCAGAAAAGTATTCATTAGCTTCACAGTAGACGAGGATGATTATATTTTATCCCACCCCTTTGCAAAGGTTTGTTAAATTTCTCTACAATAAAATATAAAACATTGTCACAAAGTCGCGATATTTACTTGAGAGTTTCTGCATAATCTCAACATATTTATTGAAAACTAGCACTTCGCCCGCGACTTCGTCCGCGTGTCCCACAGGAACTGTGCATTTTTTCGAGATAAAAAGTAGCTGTTACTCAGTGATAATGTAGCTTTCTATTAGTGAAAGATTTTTTAAAATCGGTCCAGTAGTTTCGGAGCTTATTCGGTACAAACAAACAAAAAAATCTTTCCTCTTTATAGATGTAAGTAGGTATATGAAACACTGTAACTAATATTTTTCTCTATAATTAAAATTCATATAGACATTGAAGACTTGTTTTTGAAATACGTACCAAGGATGTTATACCTACATACTTAATTCATATAGGTCACCTTCAACAACAATTTATACTTCTAAAAAAACATCCACAAACTCCAATTACTTAATATTAAAATTACTGAAACTCATTCCATACCCATATTTTTAAACTTGTAAGACACATTAATTCCGTAACAAATTTCAATTTCCAAGTACTTGGCAGCTTAACTCTTTGGACCGCAAAGTTATATGGATTGGAACTCTTTAGCGTTGACGAATGGTAGGAGGTAACGAATGTGTACAATCAAAACTTTGAAAAGATTCATTGCCGCAAATTTAGCCACCCAAAAATATGATCCAGCCTGAGTCAAAGAATTTGAGAACGGATGTGGCTCGGGGCGGTGCGATGCCGCTACTCGGAAAACTTTTTCATTTTCACGCAGAAATATAAAAAGCGGAAAAGTTTCTGCGAATAAACTATCATCCTGGAATATTTTAAAAGCTCCCACAGATATTTTTATAGTGGCATACTGATGTTCTTTTTGAAAACATCTAAAACTGATTATGTTTTCTTTACTATACCTATTTATAGTTAACTATAGCTTCCGCCCGTGCCTTCGCCCGCGTTTTTCGAGATAAAAGGTAGCCTATGTGTTATTCTGATGTACCTATAATAATATGCTATATTACTGTAAAGTTTCATCAATATCTGTTTGGTAGTTTTTGCGTGAAAGAGTAACAAACATTCATACATACATCCTTAGAAACTTTCACGTTTATAATATTAGTAGGATAGGATTAGTAGGATGGTGTCCCTTTTTATAGTGTTTCACCTGTATTTCCGTTTCTGTGTTCCCTCCTAGAGACTAAACGAGCGAACGGATTTTAACATGGCATATCATTAGATTCGTTTTGACGTCGCGAGTAACATAGGCTATATGGATTATGAAAAAAACCAACATGGCGGATTTTAATCGCCAATAAGTGAAGTCGTAAAAAATTAAAAAAAATCTGACATGTCATGTGTGGTATCAAAATAAAGGGCTACGACGATAGAGACGATTACGAAAATATATATATCTTATACATAAAAACATTAATTTGAAAAAAAAAACAATGTTTTTTTTCACTTACTTCATACAAAACACAGTATAACTCATATGTATCTACTAAACTAAAGTCAATGTTTTTAAAACCGTGCCTGCCACATGATGTGTTGCAGATTATCAAAAGTTAAAAAAAAAACATATAGTGTAGGATATGATGAAATTTCAACTAGTGTTATTAAATATATAGCTACGATATCTCTACCCATCTTAGCTATATCATAAACTTATGCATTGCAGCAGGAGTCTACCCCGATAAACTAAAAACTTCTATCATAAAACCTATTTTCAAAAAAGGTAATAGAAAAAGCTTAGAGAACTACAGGCCCATTGCCTTGGTTCCAGTTATATCCAAAATCTTTGAGAAACATATTTATAAATTAAATCATTGCAGTCGGGACCCAGTGTTTCCGGGTAATAGTCTTAAATTGAGTCCCGACTGCAATGTTTTGTTTTCCTTTTCTTTTTGGTGGTTCTATAACACCAGATAAGACGTAGGGCAAACCGTGGTCGGGTTTTTATAAAAATTTTAATTTTCTATTTTTTAGAGACTATTTTTAGACACATAATGACAAATCAATGGACAATTCCAGCAATCGGATTTCCAATTAAACGATTTATATTAAATAAAATCAATCAGTCTTGCAAAATGTATAATTTCATGAATCATAAAATATCGAATCGATTTAGCGGTAGGTACCAAGAATCGGTTAATTTTATTTAGAATAGCATATCTATGATATATTATTTCAAATAGCAGTTAAATTTATTTCTAGACTCTAGACTCTCCGACCCCGCACATTCATAGCCACACGATAGAAATCAAGGTTTCATTTTTTTCTATAAACGTAACGGAACCTCCTTGGTTCACCGGAAGCACTCAATTATGTTATAATCAAGGTGTCCGGGGGTCGAGAGCGACGTGTGAAGGGGCAGGCGACCGAAGCACCGCGCCGCCGCCGCGCCGCCGCGAAGCCGCGCGCGGCCCCGCTGCCAACTAACTTAAATGTCACGGCTTTAATGCACGACCCATTCATTATTAAAATACGACCCTCAGCGTACAACGACCCTCCTTGTAATAATACCTCGGTAAAAAGTTCCTACATGAAAAATAATATGAATACCGAAACACACAATAATTTTTGTACTCATCTGGGAATGAAGAAAAACCACGAAGTGGCTTATCAGAGCAGGTTGAAATACACTTTACTGTTCTGAACAAACATTGCAATACAACTTTTCGTGTGCTGCGAAAAAAACTGTACATACGGGTTGCGTATTTGAAAACCAAGCAAGTTTTAACGAGATGATTGTACCTATGTGTGTGATTCGGAACCCAAAATAATAAAAAAGATATCTTAATCGGGCCTTAACTTTTTATTGGGTTTATCTTGTATGTCGGTCGGGGTTAAAGGGCTTTTCCGGAAATAACTGGTTTTTTTACCATTTGAGTTTGGAATATGGCATTCAATCACCTCGTACTAGTTTGTATTCAAATGCAAACTAAAAACCAAAACTTAGTTACAACACAATCTCATTCCACGTGCAGTTGATTGTGACAAGGATACGTACGATAGAAGATACATTCGCAGTCTTCTAATTTCTACATAAGAGTTATTTATGGACCTACGATACGGGAGAGATTCCTAAATCTACCTATTTGTTGATAGATAAAATAAAACTACGTAAACTAGGAATCTGAAGAATTAGGGACCCGACGAACCAGGCTGAAAGAAGCTAGCCAATTCTAACAAAATTGAGTTCAGCCGGGTACTCACTTGCGAGCTGTAACCGTAACCGTACAGATACAGTAACAAGGTCTTAGTGTGTAAGTGTGTAGGCACGATGTCCACAACTACTGTAACCGTAACGGTGAGCCGGCCAATCCGCAGTGTTCGTTTGGAGCTCCACGGTGTGCTCTTGCTTGTGCAGTGAACATGATTTTCATGGACACTACCGATAACTATAAACGATCACAACGAATTTGAATTCATCGAATTTCCGATACATTCGATGAAAGAAGATGAAAGAAGAGATCTACTTCTTGTTTTAACTTTTTTGTTTTATTTTTGTCCTTGGGGTTCAATGGGACAGGGTTTTCTTTGTAGACGTCTATCAGCAGAATACATTTTGCTCAAGCACTCATGATAACGAAATAAATACTTGAGAATACGCTACGAGTTCGCAACACGCCACGACGTTCACTATTGAAGTATCGAAGTCCACGGGCGCGCTGTGAGCTCATGTGGTTCGCGGAAAAACCGACAATTGTCGGCTCGCTGCGAGCACAGGCTGTTATGCTCGCGGCAGGCTCGCGAACCATGTACAGGTATGTACACACTATTATTTTTAGTAACAGTAACATACAACGGTTGCGCTTACAGCTGGCTAAATGAGTACCCGGCTTTATATTATACGCGCTACCGCAGTGCTAGTTCAAAAATTAATATATTATATTTTCCTTTATAAGCTAGAGTCTGATTATATTCTGATAATATTATGTTATATTCTGTTTATTATCTGACAACGTGTAATGGGAGTTAATATCATATTTTTATAAACAAAGCGAGCATATCAAATTGATTGATCGCGACGACGGGAATGTTTCGTTTTTGGGATGATTACAAACTATCTACCTTTATAAAAGCAGGATGTTACGCATTGATTTGTGCTATTGTACCCGTAGGTACTATATTTTTTCCTATACGCTTTCAAACAAGGAACTAACACAAATACTTACTTCTCTCGTCTTTACTTTAAATGTCAATAATCGTAGGTAAAATAAAAATAGCTGAGTAAATATTGACATTAATAAATTGCCCATGTATGCTGTAAGTAAACTCGGTAGGGACTTTTTGTGATTTAGCATGTGTATTGTGTACAAAACCGCAAAGAGCCGCCGTCCGCTCGTTAATTTGCTCCTTTCTGTGTCGTTCGTAATCAAACAATCGCGGCTACCCGTTGATTGAAGGACGGGACTATAGCGATTTGTTACATATTGTGTTGATATTTCATTTATCACGGTGATTCAATTTTCCCAGCAATTAATCACAGAACAATACCGGTGGTCAGTGGGCGAACGGCTGGACGAAAAGATAGACGAAGTATCTACTGGAAAATTATAAATATAGACGGTCGCCCGTCAACAAACGGTCGCAAAAGACCTACACGTTTTTAGGAAAATGGCAACGCTTAAAATAACATTCTAAAGATAATATGGGGGCTTCCAAATATTACATATATTTGGGCAACTTTAAGGTCAATAAAAAAGATATCACGCCACTCGGGATTATGTTTACAGTAATAAATTCACTTATACATAAAATCTAAATCTTTTTCCTTTATGGGTAAGCTAAGCAGAAATTACAGAACGCCACGTGTCTATGATGCTGTATATGGTACTGCTTTTCTTCGTGCTCCTTAAACTTAGGTACCTATCTACAACTTTTCATACACGCACACGCCGCGACTGTGACAATGAGTACCTACCAGCCTGTCTAATACTGTACCAACACGCCGCGTGATATCACCGTGAGAACTGCCAATTTGTTTACGAACGTTGGAGGTAGAATGTCACGGTGAGATTCTGAGAGAGAGGCAAACGTCAGCAATTCACGCGGTGAATGCACGCGGCGTGTCATCATTACAGAATAGACTAACAAGTACAGCCCGGTGTGTATGTGTGTGTATGACTAGAAATCTAGATGAAATCTAGATCACAAAATAAATAAAAAACTGTACCTATGTATTCCATTTATTAATAAATAAATAATTTGAAGTATTAGCTGCTGTAAAACTGTATATAAAAAATAAGTTGCTATAATATTAGATGTTATCGGCTAGATGGACCGATGACCCCAAAATGGCGGCCGGGACATACTTGATATACTGACAGGCTGGCAATTTGGGGGAGGCATACGTCCAGTAGGGACTGCGATAGGCTAAGTTGATTGATTGAAGCTAGTTTTCATAGATTCGGAGATATTAAAGTGGTTTGTGTTTCTATCTGTATTCAAATCAATACATTATATCTGGGCCCCAATTTTGCTATTGCAATTGTGTAAGAATGGTGTCATAATGACACCATAACGGTCAAAACCTAAGCGTTCTTTGGCTTAGAGTAAAACTATCTCTTTCGTCATTGGTCAAAACGATGTCATTGAGAGACCATTGTGACACGATTTTGACAATTACATTAGCAGACTTTTTTTTTTTTTTTTTTTTTTTGGGGATGGGAAATCATCAAATGACCCCTCCCGCTCTGGGCGGAGCGGAAGGGAGTGTCAGACTCTTACTGACTAAAACCCACCCATGTTCCTTCGTTGCCCGTTACATTCCAGGGCTGCGGTGTCTCTTTCGAACAGTCCCGCAGCCCTGGCAGGCTTCGGCCCTTGCGGGCCCCTACGCTGTTGCTGACTCTCTTTGAGGCGCGCGTGGAACACGAACGCGCCGTCGACACGGCCTGTCGTCATGAGACGGACGGACGGTGAGCATACCCAACTCACCGTCCACAGGCCCGCGCCTACGGTGGCCGGGGGCCATCAAATGACCCCCGACGCCCGGGGCGTCCACCGCCGCGACATTAGCAGACTTGAGGCCCTGTTTTTGTGTGTCAGAACGTAATCGTAAATCAGTATAAAATTATCACTCAGGCCACCATTTTTGACCTAAGAATTTTTTGTGATTGAGCCCGGATACATTATTTACAAGTGAATAACAATCTTTGAATATCTAATTATTCAAAGTGACGATAATTTTATTCAGAGTGAATATTTTAAGTAAATATTTTTACTTCAATAAAACAAGTTATTAGGGTTCCGTACCAAAATGGTAAAAAAGGAACCCTTATGGTGCGACTTCGTCTGTCTGTCTGTCTGTCTGTCTGTCTGTCTGTCTGTCTGTCTGTCTGTCTGTCTGTCTGTCACACCTGCTTATTTCAGCAACTACTTATGCTATCGACTTGAAATTTGGAACAGTTATAAAGAATGCTTATTCAACTTTATTGTAAATGAAAAAAATCCAAAAATAGTTATATTTTCATTGCAAAAGGGGCCGGAGTGGGGGTCCAAAATTTTTAAGTGGGGTTACTAGGTCAAGTGACATATCATATGAAAGGGCTTGATCTGCACATTTCAAAATATATTTTTATTTTATTTTATGTCTCACAGTTTTCGACATATGATGAAAAATGTCCAAAAAAATACCATTCCCCCCCCCTTATCTCCGAAGTTTGCGGGGAGAAAAATCTGAAATAATTAGGGTTGATAGAAATTGACCCAAATATGGCACCAAAAATAAAACGATGTTCCTAACTAGTACAGTTTTTTCAAAATCATCAAAATTCCTTGACAAACAAACTTAGTTATGCGGTCCGGTTTTTTTCACTTTATACGTCCAAAACTGATACGGAACCCTCGGTGCGCGAGTACGACTCGCACTTGGCCGGTTTTTTTTTAATTTGACTCTGGCTTTTAGGATCTGACTCAGAGCCGCCCCGGCCGTAGCCAGGGATTTTGGGGGTGCAAACCTCCCTATTGCCTGAAATCTCAGACAGAGAAATTACTTTTATAATGTATACACTCATTCTTGAATTTTTGCCGCATAATTCATAAATGATTGCGTATAAATTAATTAATAAAATAAAAAGAGCAATTCATGTAATTAAATAAAAATAAAACGAAAGTTTATGTTAATAAAGTTAAATCAGTTTTTCAAAAGTTGTTCCTAATAATTTCCTTTCTTATTCAGGGCTCAACCCCCTCCCTCTTCAAGAACTAAATTCCTGACTAGTTGTATATAGATATCGTCCATTGGTATTGGCTAGTGCTGATTAATTAATCGGCAAAGGACAATGACCATTGGGTTCATTCAAGGAGTTCATAAATTATGGATGTAACATTCATCGTCTAAGGGCGGGTTGTTTCATCTTACAGTTACGTATCTGTAACCGTCAAATATGGCGGCTTGTATGACAATTTCATACTGACTTAACGATTACGTACTGACTTACGAATACAGATGGTTTGAAGCAACCCGCCCTAAATCGGATATGGTTGGTACCTGGTTTGGTACCCACTAATGTAATTTAATCGCGTATAGCATACGTCATTGTGGGACTTAATTACCTGATATATTTAATGTTCGTCTGTATTAACATAATTTCTACTCAACGCCCTTCTCCAAAAGTTATGTTCTGTTTCACCTTTAGTTCAGGATATAGTCGTCACTCACACGACGGCTATTTTAACCGACTTCAAAAAAGGAGAAAGTTATAATTATTGTAATTTTTGAGTTATTTTACGTACATTCCCCATTCTTCGGTCCAGTTTTTTTTATTAACCACTGTTATAGCCAAGATACAGAACCCCCGATGAGCGAGTCCGATTTTTTTTAATCTAGAACAGCTATATGTTACATCCCTTACAATCTACATTTTCATAAGTAGGTAACTTAATAAAAAGTTCAACATAAAGCCATTTCAGTTAAAAGCAGCCAACGTTAGACATAGAATAATTTTGTCATGGAAATTTGAAATCTCTTAGTAGTCTAAAGCCTTATATCCAGCTCAGCTGCAAGCGCATTAGCCTTTGTGAAACGTCGTACCTATTAGCAGCGTAGTGACGTTACCTACATTTATTGCCACCTCAGATCATAGAAACAAGGGAGATGTACCAAGGCGCTATCGAGCTTGATGCCTGATTTTGAGCAAATTGCTCATATTAAAACGTACGCGCTGGCGACGAACCGAACACGATCGATGGTATAAATACAGTGTTTTAGTTTAGTGCTAGTGTTGAGTGACGATTAACAGTGTTAGATTGAGGGTGTGCGGAATATTCAATGCGTGGGAGATCTGTTTATTCACAAGGAGCGCCTAATTATGCGCGTAATTGTGTCGAAAAATGTACTAAAAGTAGCATCAGTTGTTCCGGTACTAATTTGCTATGATGGCATATCTCCTTGTTACTATGATCTGAGATTGCCACCTTTTGATTTTCCATTTATCTTTAGAAATTTCGTCTTTTTCACTTTGTAGATGACCTCATATGCGTTCCTACTTACCTTGAGATAAAATCGAAGTCACTGCAAATAATATAAAATATACAGACGTCTGCATTACTTGTGAACCCCTCACGCTTACAAACAAATATCTAAAAAAATGTATCTACTTGTCTCAAAAACACACAAATAATAAATATAAAAAGAAAGTGTAGACGAATATGAAAGTGTTTTCTTTTTAGTTACAAGTAATTATTAGTAAGTTTAAAACATATTACAGGAGGTACAGTTAAGCTAGTAATGTTTTACTTACTATAACTACCTGCCGTAACGTAAACTTTCTCTCATTTTATTCGTACAAGCGGAGTGCAGCTTTTCGGTAATCTCGCATAATAATACAAAATACGTGTCGCACTCGCGTACCCACTCTGCGGAGATACACCTAATTACTTGCCCTCTAATTAAGTGCAAGTTAACTTACTGTTTCATTAACTTTTAGTCATCAGCGAGAACTTACACACTATGCAGATATGAGTTTGTTTATTACGTTTTACTACTTAACTACTGAACAGTTTTTGTTGATTTCGGACAGATGAGAAACTTGGAGGGCATGAAGTTGTTTTCTTAGGTTGTGTCCCCAATAGGCAAACTGTGAGCGCCCGACTGAGTTTGCGCTAACAGTTTGCAGTAGCAAACTGTTAGCGCAAACTGTTAGCGCAAACTAGCGAACTGTGGACACTCCATTTCAAATAAGTATAATGGAAGGGCGTACTAAACCGATACGCCGTAAACTCAGTCGGCCGCTAACTGTTTGCCTATTAGGGACACAGCCTTAGTGTAGGTATGCAAATAGTTAAGTAATATAAAACACATTTTTAGTTACAAAGAGTCATTTGCATATAAAAAAATATTTAAACTGTGTTAGGTATATTATCTATTACACTTTACTTACCGATCGTAGCTACGTTAACCAACCCTACTAATAAACTGAAAGGTTGATCGTAACATCGTAATCCAATAGCAACGTGCCTACTATGGCCAACAAAACTACGATACTACCGCCGCACCTAATTCAAGACCGTAAGTAATATACACGTTTTTCATAGCTGTAGTACCTATTGTTCTCTATTGATTCCAAGCGAAACGGTTTGCGGTGAGTGAGCTCGATCAAACTTTGTCCTGAACATATTGGCCGAAGATGTATCGGATCCACGCGGCAATAAAACCGGATAATAATAAGCAGTGGATGCAATAAAACATGGCGCTTACGATCACACAATTCGATGACACCTATAAAACCGGTCTGCATCACCCATCCGCTCTGTTTATGTCACGCCCCCAATTTATATGCCTAAAGAAGTTTTTATTTTATAGCACATGTAATAAAACAATGTTTGTATTCATACGTTGTATTAAATGAATCTTTTTTATTGACATTTAAGCTTGTCACGTATATTAATTCGTTCCTACTTCCAATACGCGTGTAAATCACATTTTCAAGACACGTTTCTTTTTATTTATGTTGAAGTTTCCAAATGTACCTACAAACAATGTTAACAAAAAAATTAGTTTCCCTGAATATTAACATGATAATATGGTATAAATATGAGATATAATTTTAAAATCCTAGTTATTTACTTTAATATCAGTCACAGGAGCCCTTTGATGTTAACTGTCCACAAACTACGGTATCGATATTTCAATTAATATGCATCGTTACTTTAAACTTTACTTAGTGGAAGTGGGGTGAAGCAAGTTTTAATAAGGGTCTCTCTGGGTCATTACAGGCTCGTAGCGGTAATTGTCAGAGGCGGCGCGGCCCCAGCACTTAATGACACTTCTGGTTGACGTAGGCAGCCACTCCTTACTGCCGCCGTTTGTATTTCAATAGCTTTGTGAAACGAAATAAACGTATATCTACTCCCAAAATATACGTTTTTGGCATAAATGTGGCTGGAATTTGTTTTGTTTATTTTTATAAAACAAAAGCCTGAATTCCTCTTATTGTTATTGGAGTTTGCCTGTGAATTCTAAAGGGTATTATGTACTCGTAACGACGACGGATGCTAGGCAAGGCATCATTGATCATTCATTCTAGTCCAAGCCGCTGCGCTGCTTTGATAGAGTTGCTGTAGTTTCCAATCTAATAAAACGAATCACGTGTTCAATGATCCTGATATTATAAGAAAATTAAAGCGAAGTTTACAAAACAAACGAAAAGAAACGACACCCGTCGTATTTAAAACAATTGTATACCTACCGAATGTTGACTATAGTTAACCTAATCATGTTAGGTACTTTACATATTAATTTTTCTTTGCATGTAAAAATGCAATTTCATAAGTTATAGCTCATTGTTGTAATTAATTATTATTGTATTATACTTATTTATAAATAAAATTAAAATAAGAGCCTTGTTTGTGTGAAACTTCAGCGGTTTTAATATAGAAACGAGATGAACGGATTAGCCGTGATTCAATTAGCTAAGTTAAGAGAGGTGCTTCATTTACAGCGCTGAATTATCTTATCTGCCCATAAATAAAGTCATATAGGTACCTTAGGATTTTTTTAACACTTTTGTGAGCTTGACCTATATATATGAATGTAATAGAATCTTTAAATTAATTTTTTACCCACTTTTAGTGATCGTGTCCACTTAAAACTTTGCAAATGTATGAAATTCCGATGATAATACAACAATATGGTACCATCGAGCTGGTCTTATGATAGAACTCGAAGGTGGGTAACGGAACCCTTGAATTGTTACTAGTAAACATGTTATAAACATGTTATTATGTATCTATGTATGTATTCCTATATTTCCTATATCTTATTATTTAATTATTTCCAGTTAACATTTTATTTTGTTGCACCTGTTGCACCATGTTTTGTCTCTGCACCACCTTAAGGTAGACTGGCAGAAAATGCCTAAGGCATTAAGTCCGCCTTTGTGCAGTATTTTTTACTTGTGCATGAAGAATTAAATAGAAATAAACCGATCCTAGAAACCCATTACTAGAAATTAAACTAAACTAATTTTGCAATATACAATAATGTAAATAAACGGGCTAACTCATTTCATGTTAAATTATATTATTTTATAATATTTTAGTGCTATAATTAAAAATTAAAGCGTGTTTTTTGTATGTTTCTTTTTCTTAATTAAGCTATCGCAATATCGTTTATTTATTTATTTATTTATTATTTATGTACACACAAAATATAAAAGACAAGAAAAACAAATACAGATGAGACATTAGGTACAAAGGTACTGCTTATTTCTAAAAAAAATTCTGCCAGCAGACCTCCGACAGGATAGGTATAAAGTAAAAACGAAGACACACATCGTTATAAGTACACACAACTTATTATCATAAAAACATGTTTTATAGAATACAAAAAAGTTTTAGAAATTGTTTTTAAATAACAACGCATTTTCCCCATAAAAGGCAAGAGGGAAAACAAGCTGTAAATTAATCAATCAAAAAGTGGGGTAGGCTAGACCTACTGACCTAATTATCATATACGTATATTATTGAATTTTGCATGTCGTTCCGTGAAAAGCACGAAAAGCTTAGATGTTTACATGTTAAAAAGGCGGATGTTCTAATTGGTGCGGGGATCGCAATCACGGCAGACATGTCATGTCAAACGTAGTACCGTCGCGTCGGCTCGACGAGTACGTAAGGTTACGGGTAGACGGCGACGACTAATTCAATTCCACAGCAGCGAACTGAATGCTAACGACCGGCTTAAAATGAACACGTATACTGAAATAACACATGCGAGAACATACTCTATTCACTAATAATACGCGCCGAATATAAAGCGCGGGATTTCTACCGGTTCTGACGTAACCATGCTTCAGATAATTATAATTCTAAGCGGTTTAAGGATTTAAATTTTAATTTCGTAAAACTTGGCCTCAAACTTAATTTCTTTCTTTGAGAATATTTTTTTCGGGACCTTTGATTTTCTCGCTCACCTTTTTAAGGGATTTTTCGTGAGTAATACAATTTATTATAACAGTCTTGATCTCACTTTAATCAAGTGTCCTCACTGGCTCATTAATGGATAATTCAAACCGCTCTTTAATTACGCTGAGTCACAACCTTTTAAGAATATTTTCTCCCCCTCGAGCGTAGAAGAAGAAACGTCTAAATGAAAGTCACGATACGAACGAGTCGAACGACGAATATACCCCAGTATATAGGTAATGTTACGTATGTATATGTGTAAAGGACGTGTGAAAACGATATTTTTATTGTATTTCGAGCATGAAAACTTTTTTTATCACAGTGGCTCCGTCTCCGGCGGCAGCGGGCGGCGGGCAACCAGTCCGCTGTCGGCAAGTAAGTATTGTGGAATGATTAATTGTTCTGTAAATTGAATTCACCGTGATAAATGAAATATCCGCACAATAGGTAATAAATTACGCTGACCCGTTTGGGCGTAAGATGAAACGGTCTGAAAGTAGGTCCGGACGGATGTTACAGGATAATAGGTATAAAACACAACACACGTAAAACACCTGCCCGAAGGTATTGTTGGGGTTTTAATTCGCATGGGGCACGGAACGGCTTTGTTAAACGAACTCGTACCTACAGCTTGCTTTCACGCCGTAACGTTACGTTTACGTTCTATCTCGATTTTGCTGTATTCGTTATGCTTTTGATGCGATCCGAAACCTATGATGATCAAAAAACACGTGCTACAGTACAGCTACAGTTTGCTATATTGAATGAATATGCCTACATAAAAATGTTCACCGACGAATTCTTAGTAACGTACGTCGTTCTCAATATTATTACAGGGTGCCAGGTTAAACAGTGGAAATATTTAAAGGGGTCATTGTAGTCATCATTATGAACTTCGTCGAAATCGAGAAATAAAAATCAGCTGTTCGTTAGTTTTGCTTATCTTTAAAACATGAAATGGATATACTTATTATAAATGCTAATAGCACTGCCTTGAAGTGAACAACACATTAGCAAAAGAAACTCCACTTTTTAATACGAGAAAACTCCAGCCAAAGCTAAACACAATCAATTCTAGGAACTCAAGTCTATGAAATAATCAAACTTTGTCTTCCTTTAATGGACACTTAAGTAGCTCACGTTAATTCCTAGAGACAATGTCTAGATTTTGTTTAAACTTCTTAGTGGAAATGAAGTCAAAAGCCTTTAATAACATTTAAAGATTGATAAAATATTAGTCACGTGTATTGATAAAAAAATACTAAATCTAAATCATGCATCTCAAGATGAATATAAATACATGGTTTAGGCCATGGTTAAGCATTCATATTACGTAATTATGATTGTAATATGATCCTAACATTGTGAGAAAAGCACTCCAGGCGTACATTTATTGAACAAAGCGGCAAGAAAAACGACGGCAACAAGCGGCGCCGGCTGTTCCAAATTGCCAACACTTCTGAGCCGTGGGCGTTTACTGGAGTTCACTCCACTTCATTATTTGTTACACTGCATCGATCCGGGATCGCGTAAAGTGTTATATGATAGCACCATCACTGTATGCGCCAGATAAAATACAAGACGGAACTTCCATTTACCGTATTGCAAGTTACGGAAACGCTGACGATAAATGTAAAAGAGAAATTCATTTGTCATTAAGTTGCATTGTTACTGAATAATATTCCCAAAAATAAAAATTAAGCCTTTTGCCTGAGCATTTTCGTGCAGAGCGATAATGAGGGAAAATAATATTTTTGAAAAAAAGGAGATAATTTTATTATTCACTTGCCTCGAACAGTGTGAATTGTAAATGCTCGCTTTTTCTATATTTGAATACATATTTTGGAGGTTTACTTGGAAACAGTGTATTCATCCATTACTGATGTTTCAATGTTAAAAATAAGTTTGTGCATCAAGCCAGACGGCCGACCAGTGAGCGTAACTTTTTTAAATTCCAACTCAGTAAAGTAATTAGAATTTTTCCAACGGCCCCATTGTGCTACGAACTCTGCTCACGCAAACTTTTAATGCGACTTAAATTCAAATGCTATTTTACGGTTTCTCTTTGTGAAGTTGATTTTAATGAAATATTGAGTTCGGGAACATTGATTATCTACTTTTTTCAATTGTGCACAATTCGTTGAACAACATTTAATTTTAATAAGCGTAATGGTCCCAAGAAGCCACATCGCAATGAAATATCATAATCATTTTCAAGCATTTGTGAAAATCGCTAAGGTCTAAAATACGTAGCCTTTAATTAAAGTAAGGAAACACGAATAGCTAACCGTCATAATTCTGCAACTTTGAGTTCTTTAAAACCATTTGACTGTACTTAAATAAATACCAAGCTATCTCATCTATCTCTTATGAGGTACATGCACCAATATTATCTCAATGATATATTTTTCAAACAACTCAAACGCTAAAGGCAAACTTGAAAGTCATTCAACGAACTCAAACTCGGCGCAAATAGATGTCATCAATCGAAGAGGCTTTCGATCAAAGACAAGGGACAAAGGGACATCGTAGAGCAAGGGCTGATATGCGGAAGAATTATTGCCGAAGCGGACGCCCCTAATGTCTGAGCTGAACGTATTTATTTGGTAACCTGCTGGAGGTATACTGACAGCCCAAATGCACGTTAACTTAATGTTTAAATGGCGAGGCTCCTTATCATAATCTCTTTCATTTGATAAATTTGTAGCATTAATGGAGCTCGTAATTTAAGAACAAATTATAAGGGGTAAATTAAATAATATAATTTGGTCTATGGATATCAACTCCAAGATAATATTAATAAAGTTTCTTAATATAAAAATGACGATACGCCTGCATTTTCTACACTAATATTGCTTAGAAGTAATCGCCGTGTATACTAATATTGCTAAGAAGTAATCGCTGTGTATTGTATTCATTTGATAAATTTGTAGCATTAATGGAGCTCGTAATTTAAGAACAAATAAGGGGTAAATTAAATAATATAATTTGGTCTATGGATATCAACTCCAAGATAATATTAATAAAGTTTCTTAATATAAAAATGACGATAAGCCTGCATTTTCTATACTAATATTGCTTAGAAGTAATCGCCGTGTATTGTACGTTATGACCGCCCTTTGTACTCTTTCTTCAATTGATATAGCTTTTACTAGTGTGCAATAAGGCGTTAAATAAAATAATATTTTTTAAATAATACTAAGATAATGATAACTTTGACCTTCTCTGTGTGTATTTTTTTGCTACCCAAGTGGAACTTACTGCTAAATCCCACTAGAGACACGTAATTAGTTTACAAATCTTACTCAGGTCTCTCATAAAAGCATCTCCAACAGTGCACATGTTTAATTCTTGCTTTTCAAATATGCCATAAATCTTATCATAATCGCAAGGCAGTTGTTTTACGAGTATTATGCAAATAGCCGTACCGTACCTACTGGTATTTGCTTTGCCTACATACTATGCACTACAAGAATACAAGCGACATTTCTGTTATCGATAGGAATTGATCAAAAGAATCAGGCATTTAGAGCGAATAGGTAGCGTATTTATGGAGTTTAATTTTCCGTGAGTGCTGCATAACAAGTTTTGGTCAAAACAGTGTGACCTGTGTGACCAGTGACCAAGGTTATAAAAAAAAACAATTAGATAAACCATTATTTATGATTCACTATACTATATTCACTGTATGTATTCAGTAAGATATAAAACAGTACAGATAGCCACGTACAGTCAACAAAAACAATGTCGCGCCGTGGTTGAAAGAGCGAGATTCCGGCTGCAATCATCTAGATAACACTTGAGGGATTTATCCAAAATAACGTTTCGCCTGCGCGAAGTTCTTAATGAAATAAGTTAGTAATCCTCGGGTAATTCGTTAAATGTTTGTGCGATAGATACTAGTTCAGAAGCTCTCCCCGAGTGGCTGTTTCATGCTTTGATTACAGCGCGCCGCGTCTTCACAGTATCAATGATTCACGTGAACGTGCTCGCAAGTTTACCTATCATTTACATCGTTATACAAGAACGTTATAAAGTTTGTCTACATATTTATGAATAGTATGCAGATTGGGAGAAAGTTAGCGACGTGTTTGCTCTTTAAGGTTGATCATCGTGATCATCTTAGCATCGTCTCTTTGAGTTCAAAACTGAAGTTGTTATCTATGAAGTACAATATGTATATGTTGCAGTACCCAAGCAGGGTACGTACTAAAACGTGTCCAAAACTATTCTTGTTTTACTAACATTTTAAGAACTTGAACAACGTGAAAGCAATTAATGAATTTGAATATTTACATGCGAAACACTGAAGAGCTACGAGTTTATACGAAAATTTTTTGCAACAATACAATCGCGTGATTCGCTATTTTAAAACTGGATTGTGGCGAGAGGTTCATTACCAAATTATCCGAGCGCTCGAGTAAATGGTAACAGGCAGCAGCCGCGATACATTTGCAATACTTTGTGAGCTTGTTGTAACGTAGCTAAATGTTACAGTCTGAAAAAATAGAAAAAGGTGGACGACGCATCTGCAATGCCTCTGATATTGCAAATGTCGGCAGCGGCCTCTTACCATCAGGTTGTCCTCCTGCTTATTTATTATATAGTTACTCAAAAAAGGATACATACCTAATAATAAATAAATCATTTAAATAATTACTAATTTTCCAGACTGCTAGAAATATTATATCAATCCATTACATGGCCTTTTAGCAGTAGGCATACTTTTCAAAACTAATACGTTCTCGTTTTAACCTGTTACACCTACTTACTTATTTCATGTATCCGCATAACAATTTACTCACAAGGGTCATCTGGACCCCTGACTTGGGCAACAGTAAGTTCTGTCGAATAAAAAAGACCCATAAAATAAAGCTAAAACTAACCGTCGGTCGGTCGCCGGGCACAGGTTATTTATATAAGTCATGTCAGACAACGCTTCTGGGCTGAAAGTTCAGTCATATTTTTTGTTTGACAAATTGCCGCGGTAACGGGACTTGGCTAAAGTTTCACCTCCATTTAAGCGTCCATTAATACCTACCCGGTGGCCGTGACTCTCTTTACATTTTATGAAATATTAAGTATCGACCTACCTATTACAAAAAAGTATAGGAGCGTATTTTAATAGCTCGACGTTTCAGCATATCGGGAACTAAAAAATCATTTTGATTTGATCAAGATTTTTCTTTTAGAAAACGTACTTACCTGAATAAACCTACTTGTAATTTAGCTACTTGTTTACGGTCTAGGTAATACTCAGATAGATTGTACCACGTTATTCGGTATTGATCTCAAATCACTAATTAATTCCTCGAAAACCTCGACCTACTCATCAGGGGTGACGTCATTCAACGTTCAACGTCTTTTCTCGAGTTGTGATCTTGTTTGTCAATTTTATTATTCGTCACATCGCTCGACACGTCCCGCGCCCTTATTCTGCTCGAAGGCAACCCCCTTAGCTTTTTACCCTTGGCCGACATTACGCTAATGAACATCAAGGATAAGGGGCTCGAGTGGGATAACTTTTTTCTATTGCTTTAAGTTTTGAATCAGCTGCTCGATTTCCTCGTTGATTATGGTTAGTGTAGATTTATTCCTAGTTTAAAAAAAGAGACCAGTCAATAAAGCTATAAGAAAATATTTTGCATTTATCGTAAAAGTTAGCTGAAAGAAATGGATACAAGCTGGTCATATAAATAAAATGAAAACTAAGTACTATAAAGAGGTTATCGACGTTCAACAACCAAGCGTTGAATCTGTGACCGTTACACAGAAACCCCTCACCTCCGAAGCGCATTGTATGCTGACTACACTAGTTCTGGTATGAATTATGCTGGTCGACACAGGTAGTTAGAAGACCGACAGTCGACCTAGCTGAGGAATATTTGTGCCACGAGTTATTGTCTAGAGTCGCTTTCAGTAAAATAATGATATTCAGCTGTACCTAGTTCACCGATAGCTGGATAGATTTCAATATCTTTGTCACAGACTAAATTAACATCTCACCTATAGAAAAGTTACATAATTTGGTCATTATAGAGCCTTCATTATTAACGTTAAATGAATTTCGTACCACACAACAGTATTAAAAATATATTTATTTTAAAAGAAAATCATTTTAATAGCTTGTTATTGTACCTAACAAGATTAGTTTGCGTAAAACGTCTTACAAGTGTCTACGCGGTTTAGAGGCGTGCTACGAACGCTACGCGGATCAGATTACCTACGCGTAGCACTTCAATTTGTGTTCCGAAGCACCTTGTTGTCTTATCACTGGTGAAATTATTGGTCACGGGTTCGATTCCTGCACGAAAGAAATATTTGTTGCTAGTCTGAGTGTTTTTGTAGGTATGTGAAAGTACTTTTGTAAACGCACCCACGATACAGGAGAAATCCCAGTGTATGACAAAGTTTTTTTAACATAAATAAATAATAAGAATAAGTTCGTCCTTTTGAAGGTGTATTGAATATATCCTGTACAGCTTTTACTAATATTAGACGAGGGTGTAACAATCCTCGACATAATAAAATATAGGTATGGAATACACGAGAAATATCAATATCTATAATTATGTAACTGATTGTTATTCATTATACTTGTAGTAACGAATATCAATAGTTATGGAATACTAACTTTTGCTCGCGATTTCGTCTGCGTGACTCACAGGAACTGATATTAAAAAAATTGCCCATATCAATCTGGGACAATTTAGCTTCCTGTTAGTCAAAGAATTTTCAGAATCGGATCAGGAGTTCCAAGGATTACCTCCTACAAACATACAAACTTATGAACTTTACCGTTTTATAATAAAGTCTAAGTATTCTACAAATCAAACCTGTTCATCGACTGATTAATTCGACTGAACCTCTAAAACGTTACTATTGTTTCTAGCCGAAAGTTCAAACTTTTCATTGAAATGTAGGCTTCGTTAGCATGCCAACCGCAATACCGAAATCAATTAAATATACATTCCAGGTCAGCGAACTGAGAAATGCATGGGTGGTGCTCGCACGGGGCTCTGCGAGCCGCGTCACCTCCCCCCGCCCCCCGTCCGGCAGCGCCGCACCCCGGGCTCCGCCGGCACCCGACGTGCCCCCTGCACATTCTAATCACTCCTAACTGCACTTATTATTCCGAACGTTGCAATTTTATTAGCCTAAAGCCACGTAGTTTGGCATGGAAAGTAACGTTTAAACAATTGACTGTCACGTTGGATCTACATGATCTAATAAAATAATATTTTACAAATTGACGGCACTGATGTATCAACTAGAAATAACACATACAATGGAAAAACACTAACAGGATTTTAGTAAAACGATTAACAGCGAATTGTCACTTAGCCACACAAGTGGCACGCTATATAAAGAATACTGTGTGAGCAACGACGAGTCGCGTCGCTCGGAGCCCAAATTGTCAAGTTATGTAAATGCGCTCGGAAACTTACAGGCGACGAGCGGCGCGTCCGCTGTGTTGTGTTGTGTCGCCTCCCGATACTCAATAACATGCCACTTTAATAATTCATTACAATATTCACTTGCCCGAACTTTGCCCTGATAACAACTTTTATCGCTGTTCACCGTTGACCATGGATCATAAATTCTCCATGCCGTTGACACTCCATTTGTCACCACTGTCGTGTTGTATGCATCCTCACGGGCGCCATACCTCTCGTGTTCTACAAACCATACAACTTCTAGAAAGTAATCTAATGGTATAAATAAGAATCACCGGAACAATATTAGATACAATTCATAACATTACTTCTAAAGAAAGATAAAATAAATCAAAATACAAGTACATTTCTCGAGTTGTACATTTCTCTCACAATAATAAAAACGTTAAACTTAATCAATACAGACAAAGCACAAGCTGTATGCAGCAGCGCGACTCCCGAGAGGACGTAAAGTAAATTAAAATCTAAAATGAAATGGATTTAAAAAGGAATATCAAAAGAGGATACGGAGATATTTTAACCTTTGGTGGCGTAGAATGAGATGATAACAAGGCGTTTAGTATTCGAGCCACGAAAGGTCGATCCACCTGCTTTTCATATCACGACAATTGCCGACCCCGAGGAATCGGCTCTCTAGCGGAATGACAATTCTTGTCTATGAAAATCAATTGGGGAGAACGAGGAGCTCCGGGGCCGGCGACAATTCCAATTTCATTAATAGCTTCCGTCGCAGCGTAGGGATGCCACTGCGTCGGCATTCGGAATACCTCAGTCTCTTTTGTTTACAGCCGCTGCAGCGACGCTATAACGAGCGCTGTAATTAACAAACGATTAGCAAGCCCGCCTAACGCGCAAGCACCATGTCACCCAGCTGCTTGAATATCACACGCGCCGGATTTATTACTATACGTCATATTGTAACACAGGTTAATCACAAATCTTTTTTTTCATTACTAGGTACTATAGGTAATAATGTTGGTACCTTTAGGCACTTAGCACAATATTATTTCAGAGAAAGGTATTATAGTCAGCTAATTTATTATCTAGGTTGGTCTTTGTGCTTGTTCTATGAACATGTAATGTGGAAATTATTTATTTCGCTTTGGATCTTTTAGTACATGTTATGTAGGTACATAATGTAAGCCACATACCTATTTTTTACATACGTTCTGGAGGCATTGCATATTGCGTGTTTGATTGAACAGCTCACTTTTTGTTTGCAAACCGTTCTTTGATAGTAAAACTTTATTTTTTAGCTCACCGAAAAAATCTGAAACATTTTAAACGATATTTTTGCAGCAATAAAAAATGCTTTTTTATTTTAGCCATTTTATGAAAGCATTCTTTGCGTACTTGTCATGTATGTAAATATTATACAGGGTGTCCCACGGCGATGCCACATGGAGGGAAAGTACTTTAAATATTTGAGATAGGAAGTTTTGCTTTATGGAAACTTCATTTTATTTTTAAAATTAAGTAATACTGCATTCGAAGATTTTTAAGAAGTTGCTTGCTTCGTCTGGGAATCGAACAGACTAAATGAACATCCTGTATTTTTATGATGCTGATTGAAAGGGTTAATTGTAAGCATTAATTCCTTCTAAAGAACATAGCATCTTAAAATTAAAATAACATGGTGAAATTTTACATTTTTAGTTTAGTTTAGGAAAATAACTTTTCGTGTCGATTTTCTCATAACGTTGATTATTTAGTAATAAGTACTTTTTTACACTGTTTTCCTTATAAGTGCATTATAAATGCAATAAAATACTATTTGAATGCGTGTTTGCTTTGAGCTAGACATTAGGCGAATTTAAAAAAAACTAAAATATTACGGTGTTCCTTTAATTTAGGATACCATGTTACTTAGAAGTAATTAATGCTTATAATTAACCCTTTCAATCGGCATCATAAAAATACAGGATGTTCATTTTTTCATATTTGGTTGGTTCGATTCCCAGATGAATCAAGCAACTTTGTAAAAATCTTTGAATGCAGTATTTCTTAATTTTAAAAATAAAGTGTAGTTTCCATGAAGCAAGACTTCCTATCACCAATATTTAAAGTACTTTCCCTCCATGTGGCATAGCCATAGGACAACCTGTATATTAATAAAAAAACCAGCCAAGTGCGAGTCATACTCGCGCACCGAGGGTTCCGTATCATTTTTGGAAAAAAACCGGACCGCATAACTAAGTTTGTTTGTGAAGGAATTTTGATGATTTCTAATAAACTGTGCTAGTTACGAACATCGTTTTATTTTTGGTGCAATATTTGGGTCAATTCCTAGCAACTCTAATTATTTCAGATTTTTCGCTCCGCAAACTTTGGAGAGAAGGGCGGGGGAATGGTATTTTTTCAGAAATTTTTATCATATGTCAAAAACTATAAGGCATAAAATAAAATAAAAATCTGTTTTGTAATGTGCAAATCAAGCCCTTTCATATGATATGTCACTTGACCTAGTTACCCCACTTTCAAATTTTGGACCCCCACTCCGGCCCCTTTTGCAATGAAAATAAAAATATTTTATGACTTTTTTCATTTGCAAGAAAGTTGAGCAAGCGTTCTTTATAACTGTTCCAAATTTCAAGTCGATAGTATTCGTAGTTTCTTAAAAATAACCAGCAGTGACAGACAGAGAGACAGATAGACGGACGAAGTCGCACCATAAGGGCTCCTTTTTTACCATTTTGGTACGGAACCCTAATTAATACCTATCTGAAATTCTGAAAGATTTTAAATTTTTGTACTGCTTTTGACTTCGTCCAATAATCTAATCTTCGTCCACTTAATCTGTCCTAAATTAGCCTGTTAAATAATTTTGTAAATTATGTCTAAGTTTCTTTAAATAAATAAATAAAAAATAAATATAAAAATTATACTTTCTATAAGTATTTATAAAATCAGTGTCTAAATAACAGCCGCGCTGATCGTTTGATCTGCGAGGTTAAGCTGCGCTTGCCGCGGTCAGTCCTTGGATGGGTGACCGTTCTTTACACATCGAGATCCCTCCGTGCCTCGGAGAGCACGTTAAGCAGTCGGTCCCGGTTGTCATAGGAATATCTTTGACAATCGTTACGAGTGACTACACGTAACGATTGCAGACCATTGCAGACCAGCTGTCAGACTTTTAGGGCTTCTGACTAGAAGCCCTAAAAGTCTGACAGCTGGTCTAACATTCGAATACCGGTATTACCCATTAATTGGGTTGTGGAGGTCAGATGGCAGTCGCTCCACGTAAAATATTGATATTCAGCCGAAACTAGTTAGACTGGAAGCCGACCCCAATATAATTTGGGAAAAGGCTAGGCAGATGATGATAAGTATTTATAAAATTCATCTGTGACATATTTTTTGAGTGGAATGGTTTTTTTGTTAATCGCAGTAACTACCTAGTTAGTACAAGTTCTCGGGCAGGCCGAAAGTTCCGGGACGCTGATGTGCTCTACAATAGAACTTCCTGTATAACATAAACAAGTAATTAAATATTATTTGCAGACGCCTTAGTAGCACTTCAGTTAATTAACTGAAGTGCTACTAAGGCGTCTGCATATATATAATTATATATTATTATATGGCTTTAACACTTCATAGTAGGTATACGGCTACTGATTTGAATATAGGTACACATGTATATTTCTTTTTTGTTTTAATATAGTGTATAAACTAAAATTAGGACTAATTTGGTACCTTTTATTTTAACTCGGAACAACCTTTATGATTGTGACAAACAGAAAGAATATCGTCCGAGATTTAGATAAGTGTCTCATTGATGCTCTTTTGGTAAAAACGGAACCCTAAAAATGTAATGCTAGCTTTACTTGGCTTTCGGTAAACCGTCAAGCCTTTCCCAGAGCTTTACCGCGGTCTTGTGGCTTGCGGGTAAAGCTTGCTGGTGGATCACCGCAGAACCACGGTTTCGAAAACCGACGAGCAAGGTTCTTCAGCGTTGCTTGGAACAAACTTAAAAGTACTTAAACTCTTTTTTTTTATCGGTCTAACGGAACGGAACTGTAGCGACATCTGCCGACAACACCGAAGACTACCAACACAGCTAGACAGCTAACAGTGAATGTCACTACATGACGACTATTGGCTGAATCCTACATCGCGCAAGCAGAGTTCTCACAGCGATTTGCATATATACAGAAACCCGACATCAACTGTTGGGGGGCAGTGGCCCGCCAGACCATAACACCTGGTCTGGTAGGAGGATCCTCCCTTTTCAATGGAGGGACATTCCACCTCGTTCCTCCATTCCCCAAAGAACTATGAGTAAAACCACGGTGATTATTACAGCGGTTTTACTTTTACGCACCCATGGGTGTTGTCACCTACAGTGGTTGAATGCACAAAAAGCAGTCATCCCTAAAGCGAAGCACACACGCAACGTAAGCCTGACAGATATTCCTGCCTTGGTCGCGGCGTGGTTTGTGCTTGTGTATTGTGATTTGGTACATGGCTGTACAAATAGGATTGCCATCCTCAAATTTTGAAAACCAGGATTTGAACGTAGAAATATCAGGACATTTCTGTTTAAAAACAGGACACAGTCGGGCGAGTCTCAACAGAATGTCTAGTTCTCCGCGATTAACGCGTTGGCTTGCACTCAGCACACACATTTGCACGTGAACAGATAAGTTGAGCTACTATTAACGTGCCAATCTGTCGGGACTCGTCCGGATTGGCTTTACAGGGCCTCAAGTCTACTATTGCAATTGTGTAAAAATGGTCTCATAATTACATCATAACTGTCAAAAACTAATACAAAACCTTCGATCATTGGCTTAGATTAAGACTATCTCTTTGGTCATTGGTCACAAAACCAACAATAACGATGTCATTATGAGACCCTTCCGACACAATTATGACAATTGCAATAGCAGACTTGGGGCCCAGATCAGTTGTCAAGTTGGATTGTTTTTACGCACTTTTAGTAATAAAAAAAGCGCGAGCACATGCGAGACATGAGGCCGACTGATAAATTGTAAGGTCTATAGTAGTAGCGCGCGAATTTTAATACACAAGACCGTGTCAGAACGCTTTAAAAACCTAGGATGCTACTTAAAAACTAGGACGCCCCAGGACACCCCAAAAATCAGGACATGTCCTGGAAAAACAGGATGGTATGCAATCCTACTGTACCTACAGGTTATGTCCGAAAAAAAGTATTCTGTATATTTTTCACAGTTTTCTATCATCAAGTAACACATAATATACCTACACGTATAGAATTTTACACCATTAAATCCTTTAAATGGTATTAAATCTAATTTTATATTTCCATGGTATTACGGCAGTTTGTAATTGGAAATTGTACCAAAGTTATAGGTACCTACAGTTTCAATACAATTCAATAGTAGTGATAGTTTGAGAGCCGACCCTAGTTTTAGTAGGAGTGGTAATTATACGGAAATCACTTATGACGCCGCTCGAAGACAGCTTACAGTCAGGCTTCTACTAAGGGCCGATTTCACCAACGTCAGATAACATTTATCCAAGGAATAAATGTTATCTGACGTTGGTGTAATCGGCCCTTAGTCGGCCACTTTGGAACTATACTTAGAGTTCTGATCATCCTGAAACAAAAACCTGTGTAAACATATTAATATATTTTTCCACAAACAAGTGAAACCAGCCCTCTCTAACCGTAGGTACTGTTTTATATTATTTCACAAAAAGTGTTTTTCTTTGATGTATCTAAACGTTAATTAGTCTGGCGAAATAAATTGAAATAGGCACATAATATGCTAGGCACTAAGCAATTTTCACACTCTGATATATTTGTGTTGTGTTGTGTTATTCAGCCGACCGTGCGCCAACGCAAACACGATGACTTGGATGTGCACGTTACTAGCAAATGGTTATCGATACTAAATACAAATAATGATAAATCAAAAATCTAACCGCAATCAATAATAATAGTGTAGATTACGGTTTGTTTTATACAAATACCAAGTCGCTTAACAATTTCATGCACGTACTCATAAGTTAATAAAGGGAGCAAGTTACGATTATGTATGGCGGTGCTTATCCGAGACCCTGTTTTATGTCGGCATTACGGTAACCTCTGACCAGTGGAGACGTGTACCGCAGGTGTTGAACTACAGCCGCAAGGACGTAAAGCTTTCGGTATTTAGATATAATATGAGATATGTTAATAGTACGCCTAAACTTTGGGGACGCCGAACCGCAACTTCAGCTTTAAACAAGAACCCAGTTGTGTACTTGAAGTCTTAAACAGACGATTTAGGAAGTATTTCGCTTAACTTGAAAGACAAAAACAGTACTTATTTAAAAATTATTAAATCTTAAGTAAATCTTCTTCTGATCACAGACCAAGCAACTGACGACTCACAATCCAACTTGTTTCCATTATTAGCAAAATTGAATGTAAATGACTCGAACTTTGGTTTTCTCATCAAACTACAAAAGTAAGTTTAAGTAAGTTTTGTATTATATCTTCACAATGTCACCAATGAAACAAAAACAAAGAATGGAAAACAAGACCTGACATGATTTCATTATTCGTAACTTCTATAACTATTCTGAAGAAGATGGACTGACCCAAGTTTCAGATATTTGTCTCGCCTCCACCTAGGCGGAGAGCCGATGTTAATTAACTGCGAGTTACATAGTTAGTGGTGCAAATATTGCAAGCTGCAGGTGTATTTGCTGAACAACAAACACGAAACAGTGGTGGAGGTTGCGGGGGCCTTATGCTGGATTTATACTTTACAAAAATTGTGGCTTTGTTATTATTGCCTATAATTCTCTATGATTGTAAGTAAAACATTGTGCATACGCATTAATCTTCAACCGTAAGTGTGGCCGTAACATTTGATTAATTCTAAGGGTACCGACCCACCTTTCAAAGTGTAGCCGAAATTAGACGGATGAATTTACACTTCAGTTAGTTGCTATGACACACTGTAACATGCCGAAAATTACGTGTCATGAATAGTCGTGATTGCTACATAAAATACTTTAAATACTTATGTCGTTATCGCGGAAAATAATTACGCCTACTACTACTGAGATTCGGTATTTCGCCAGAACACAGATGCAGGTGTTGCGTCGCGAAAGTTCGGCTTGGTGGGTCGAGCGCAGTCCTTAAAAAAATCACCATGCCATTTAAATCACTGTTTCTCTAGAATAAACTTTGCTCTAACCATGGTTTACTACCGTTGAAAGCATCAAATAAAAAAAGTAAAAAAGGTAGTCAGCGCGTTTGTATGTTTTGGTTAATGATTTATTTGCATTTCGGCCCGCATTGGCCAGACGTCCTTGTTAGTCTACTACTCTGGTGGACTCTTCTAAGTTCTTCTTAAGTTTAATGTTTAAACAACAAAGGATTTATTTAACCATTCCGACCTCGCCGACGAGGCCCGTCGCGACGTCCCCATCATGACCCGAGTCCGCCGCCGCGTATGACTCAGTCCCCTAACCGACCCTTGCTCGAGCCAGCCCGCGCTGAGCCTGTAGATTTAAATATGTCCCTAAATCATATTAATCCGATCCAGCTAGTAGCCCCTCCCTCTAGTTGTCCTCCCCCCAGCGACGCCCTAAGCCGAGGTCCGTACCCCAGTAGGGGGTGCCCTTAGCGTGTGGTCGCTTAGTTTGTAGTTTTTATTTAGTTTTAAGCCTGGCTGGAGGCATTTGTAAGTCCTCACCAGATGACCGGTTAAGCAGTGACGGCTGTTAGAAGCCAACTGCGAGAGGCCCTTCAAAAAAAAAAAAAAAAAAAAAGGATTTATTTAAGAACGCCTTGTTTAGTTTTTTTACTAACATAATATTCAAACATTATGTTATAAAAAAAAAAACTAAACTAGGCTAAATAGAATGATGGTAGACTGAATAACGTTTGTTCTAGAAAAAACATTGATTTAAATGGCACGGTGTATTTATCATCCTATGTGTAAACCGTATCACCTGAGAATCAAAAATTCTATTGTAATAAGTAAATACTTCGTAAGCTTATGGCCAATTAGCGCTCTATCTAGGAATTTAGACCTGGACTTCACGCTCGACCACGACTAATGGGCGGTTTCAACTACATCTATCGGTTGGAAACTGTTCGTGACCAAGATTTTTGTGAAGACCTCGAACAGACCGTGAAGTACGTAATCCAGTAGGTACATTAAGTATTATTTTATGTAAAGTGCTTGTAAAGTTTGTTTAATCCGAAATAATTAATTACGACGCTGATCTTAAGTACTTACAAAATGGATTTCTGAGAAGTTCTAAGGAAATGAGTCTAAAAGATAATATGGAGTCTATTAGAGGGAGGGAGGCACGGAGAATCCATCCCGTCTTAGTATATATCTATACCTATTGCATTATATATACCTAACTAAAAGTTTTTACTCCGCCATTTAATGCCTTTTTTATGGAAACAGCGGTAAATGAAAAATATAACATAATTTCACGCCTATATATAACACGAAGGGTAAGGCAGAGGTATATATTTTACCGGCAATGCAAGGCAATGGAGCCATGACCACGGGACCACCACTGCGCTTATAAACTACACCGTAAAATATACATACATGTAATTAATCAACTCAACCTAATAGGACATAGGCCTCATTCATTGCACACACGTTCGATCGCCTTCCTCATCCAGGGTAACCCATATACATACATAATGTGACGCAATAAAGTGGACCCGACACCCGCCTGTTGCCTTCCGAGTACCGACACATTGCAAGTATCCCACTAGTTAGGATTAATACACGCCGGGTTCGGTTTAGCGCTGACTCGGATTACGCGAGCTACGCGCCGTAATTAGTTTTGGAGTTACGTGTAGGAACAATATTTTGTTATTTAAAGTATTTATTATACACATAATAGCACAAATGCGTCATGCGTATATAGTATGCGAGTCACAGAACCTGTAATTAAAATTATGAGTGAATTAAAAAAAATACTTGAGCTACATGACCTTTCGATAAAAGGACAAAAAAAACGCCTAAATGTTGTTTAATTCAACCCTTAAGTTGTACCACTTAAGAAGACACCTGTGTACTTACACAATACTTACTGTATTATGTAGGTATAAGTATACAGCCATTGTTTCAGACTTGACACCTCTTCTTGATTTGGATTCTGAACACGACTGTGTAGTAAATATCTTTCTCCCATTTTGTTGGTTTCCTATAGAGACGAGCAGATCTGGGAACAGAATTGTTACGAAATTAACTTTATTCGATAATTTAGGGACCAACACTAATTTTAACTCGAATCCGATTACGTATTTAGTTTCATATTATAAAATCACTTGTCGTAAGCAACGCTGCCAAATGTTTAGGACTATACTAAAGGTTGGGCAATGTTGCCTTTTCTATATTAGTATATTTGTGATGTGTTCTACCGCTTGTGTAATGGGTTGTGTTCTGAGGAATGTTTCAACGTTATGCCCACAGCCACTTTCAACCATTGCACAGCTCACCATCGCTTCAGAGTTTATTCACCCATTAGAATTAGAACCTGAATGTTTGCGCACAGTGCGGTTCCAGAAGATTTTCCTCTAGCTAATGCTTCGATTGTGGAACGTGCTTCCTGCCAAATATTTTCAGGGGGACTAAGGTTCTTTAAGAAGGCAGTAAATAGGTCTTAAAGGATCGGCAACGCGCATAGTGAAAGTGCACGGTTACCACTTACCATCAGGGCGGGCCCAATAATAATGCCGGCGGGGTATAAAAAAGTATGTTATAAGAAAGACAGTGGGTAACATTATTTAAATACCAAAAAAAAAACTGAAGATTTTGACGTACCTATGTAAATGTATTTATATTACATTAATTAAGATTCAAAAGACTTTAATAATTTACTTTTTATAAATATTATGTGAACCTTCACTAACCTCTACTTGAATCACAAACACAATAACTTACAATAGATAAACTGATATAAAAATTCAAAATTAAAACAAATCTCATGTTAACAACGGATCATATTGATAAAACAAATGCTATTTAAAATTTATTAAAAAACTATGAAAACACATGTTGTCTCTTTCAATCTATAGAGTTTATAAAACTTTATAATTTAATTTTAATTAAGTTTCTCTCAATGCAGACAGGTATCAATTGATCGGCTGTGCAACACTATTTGTCAGTGGCGAGCGCGCGACTCTTGCGCACCCGACCGGAAACGATGACGAAATATTCGATCAGAAGAAATTTATTTAGAAAAAATACAATAAAAAATGAGGGCGACTACTTCGCAACATGGCCTTGACTGGCGACGCCCTTGACTCCGGTGAAAACGGTCGCGGCTTCTGACAGCTCATCAGCTTGTAACCTTTAGCAAAATGAAAATCTGTGTTACGCTAGTCTATCTGCAATGTATGGATGATGTAACAGTAAGTATATGAACTTTGTTGCATTTACGAAAGTGTGAAAATAAATTAGTAGGTTACTACCTACTAATTCATTTTCACACTTTCGCACACTACCTACTGGTAGTTTTTTTTAGTTACTGTAGTTATGAACCGCATATGAGCAAAACTTATCTTTAAAGGACCTTGGTATCACTTGAAGTCCTTACATCAATGTTTTTTTTATTTATAATATGTAGATTACTCTAGAATATGATAAAGAGTAACAACGCGTGGGTATAGTTACACGCGTTATAACCGCTCTTCCTTATTCACCTAGAGCAGCTCCGCCATATTTTTGAAACTCGGCAAGGAAATATGAAAGCAAACCGTACACATACAACACATTAATTTATTCCATGGCCCAAGTGCGTGACGGATTGACGCAAAGTTCAAATTGTATCAAAAGTTTGTACTCGTCGTCGCCGGTTCTTCGATGGTAGTTTATCCGACTTTTGCGTCGGTTTGGTGTAAGCCTAAATTACATGAATTTTAATTTGAGTAACTTCGCCGAGCTAACACAGACGTAGTTAAGAGAAAGTCTGTAACGACCTCATGAAGAGTCAATGTTTACTTTATTCCAAATATACATTTGATCATATTATTATAATACCAAAATAAACTTGATAAATTAAATTAAACGTGTTTTATAACAGAAAGTTAAATAATTCGTAGTTTAACGGCAAACATTTGTAAATTATGTCACTGTTTACTGTACCACTGTATTATTGGAGGCTATAGTGAAACCTCACGCATTAATATTTACATACGGAAAACTTCACTGAATGCTTTATTTATTAGTTGCACATAATTAAAGTTACTTCTATTACAATGTTAAATATTATATTATAATATCATGTTATGTTATTCGAATCTCCTTCAGTCATGATCAATGAATTAACTTAACTAAGACAATGTAGAGCACATGTAGAGTTTCAGCCAGGTGCCGAAACACTGCAAAGTTTGGCATACATTTGGGTCAACATTTGAAGCTCCGTTTTTGAATATGTAGTTACAAAAATAAATTGGCAAAGGCAGCCAATTTTAAATAAATTAGCCGCCCGAAACCTAATTTATGTTATTTGCTTAATGTAAGCGTATTTTTTCTTTTGTATGAACCATAGCCTTTCTTTAATTAAATAAGCTGACATTGTATATCATAGTTTAGCTATTGAATATACTGCCCAAGTTGTGAAGACCGAAACATTGGCGTCGAGACATATCTATTATTTAAAATATAATTCAGGTCAGTCGCGTACCTGTGACCGTCATACATTACCCTGACATTAAAAGCAACCACAACACTATTATTGGCAATACTATATAAGCTCAGAGAAAACTGTAACAGGCATCATTTGGCAATCATTACCAAACAGAACCAGGACAACAGTTCAGGATGAGAACTACCGTCGCAGTGTGTTTGTTGGCGCTAGTAGTCGCCGTCTGCGCTAGGGACATACGCCTCAGAAGAGACGTCGACTCACAAGCTGCAGCTTCCCACAAATGGGAAAAGGGTGAAGGTGGCGAGCACCACGGAGACCACCATAACGAACACGGCGGATACGGCGAGAAGGGTTACAAAGGATACCACGACCACGAACACGGCAAGAAAGGACACTCCCTTCACGAAGGTCACAAAGGACACTACGACGAGAACGGAGGACACAAGAAAGGTCATCATCACGACGATGGCTACTACGATGAACATCATCATGGCGAGAAAGGTGAAAAGGGCCACGGTTTCGAAGAAAAGGGACATTTCCACAAAGGGCATTCCACGAAAGGACATCACGGTATACACAAGATAGACGAATTCAAGAAGGATAAGCATTTCCACGACAAGCATGGTGAGTCTGGTTTCGAAGAAGGATACGGTGGACACCACCACGAAGGAGGCTACAAAGAGGGAGGACATTTCGACAAGGGCCATAAGAATGGCGGTTTCCATGAACAAGAGCACGGCAACAAGGGCTTCTTTGAAAAGGGCGGTCATAATCAGGACCATAAGGGTCACCACGACGACGGCGCCGGCCACGAGTACTGGGCACAACACGAGGGCCACGGCAACAAGGGAGGCCATGAGGACCACAAAGGCTGGGACTGGGAGAAAGGACATAAGTAAGTTAATGCAGTGAATAATATAAGATGAGGCTTTTTGTTATTGTTGATACTTTGTGATACATGAATAAATATTTATTTTAATATGGTATTACTAGTTTTCATTTTTTTTAATCATTCGTATTAAGAGCTAAAAAAGAGAAGTAGATTTTTTTTGTAATTTTCATACTTGAATTAATTCATCCCGTTATCCTCCTCTTTTGTTTAAAAGTAAACAGATATCACTGGCGTTTAAATATTAAACCACCGGTTTTTCTTTCGGAAGAACGTTATTCCATTATATTAAATTTAAATTTGAAGGAAAGTTAAGTTTTCCTTGTATTTTCTAGAGGTCCTTGTATCTACATTAAAATCAGTTGAATAAACCATCAGCTAATAAAAATCATTGTATCAGGTACTTGTATTGTATAATATTTACCAACCATTCATAATAATTTAAATCGTAACTACAAAAATAGTTAAGATAGCACCTAACTGCTCTGAGATAAGAATTAAAATTGCAAGTTTTAGACAAAATTATATTTAAGCCGCATGTTCTCAAAAAGGTTTTAAATTGAACATAGTTTAAAACTCCTTGCATTAGGTTTATTAGCCACGGCTTTATAAAACTAACAACGCAGGACTCTCGAGAAGCGTCGGCGGTGGAAATCCCGACTGAATACCTAATCCAGTGTCCTAGCCGAGTGTCTCTACTAAAAACCACCGTATAAAAATATAGGGTGGTATTTATAAATAAAATAAAAATATGTACTAACATTACGTTTTGAAATAGGTCAAACTCGCTAATATAAGGCTAATTTCATATATATTTATTGTGTAGCTAAAGATCTTCTATAAAAAGTAGTTCAATAATTTAGGTCCTTTTTCAAACTCAATTATAAAATAAAATAATTAAAGGGCGGCTTAATGTGCCTTAACAAATTGTATCTAATCAAACTCTCGCTGAGTTGCAGAAAAGATCATTCAGTTGTAAAGGAAACTTTAACGATAGAAATTGTATGGTTAATGCCTCCGTTAAAATTTAATTATTTTTTGCAACCAACTGGCAATTTATTTATTTAATGAAAACGATTAAATTATTGTCTTGTAAATTAACTTTAGTTCAATGTCATCAAGTTAACAAAAAGGTTTTATGCAAAACCAAGTCAAAAGTGAGCCAACCACGCGTTGGACATACGGTGAAGTGTTCATGGTTACTTATTGTTTAGAGCTTGTGAACAAAGTGAATAACAAACCTTTAAAACAGTTTTTAAAATAAAAAAATTAAAATAAAAATACAAGCTGTTGCCTGCGACTCCGTCCGCATGAACTACAATAAATTGATCATTTTGAACGGCCTCCTTAAATTATATAAAGTAGGGTGGCTAGAACTACGAAGAGGCCAAGCTGTATCTCTTGTTCAACCAAACAGAAGTACCTACCTAGATGAAATATGTTAAGCCACATTTCAAAATTTTAAGTTGGACCACAAGCTATAGTATCCGGCAGGAAAGATGATCACAGATCGCGCATGTACATTTTTGGCCCAATAGACAATAGACAATTGACAATACGTAATAGAGAATAGTCCAAGAGACGGCGAGCATCGACTGACGAACCAATGGCGTGCAGCCTCGGCGCCCCCCCGTCTTCTTCATTCCGCCAAAGAGACCGAAAAACCAGCTAATGCGCAGGTGACGTTTGTAATCATAAGTGGTGCCGCTAGTTATACCAAACTATAAAAACAACGTCAAAATCCGTTCAGTAGGTACTATAGGCGTGATGCGCGCACAAACAGAAAATAATACCAAAAAAGTTTTTTTTTGAGCATGGTTACGTCCCAGTACCAGTATCCCAACTGTTTTTTTCTGGAATATCTTCAATGTACAGACATGGCTTTTTTACAGTTTTTGTAGATAGATTACAGTTCCGCGTCAAAAAAATCTCTGTATTTTATTACAAATACAGAAATTTTCAGTCTTTTCACTAAATACGTGTAGGGTTAAACATAATTCTGTTTCATATATGTCCTGCGTACCCTGTTACCTACATGATAAAGGAACTTTTGGATCCTTTTAGGCGCCATCTCAATGGGCCAGTCGCCAATCGTTGCGATACGCTACGATTCCGCCCTCCTATCATCGAGACACTGATAATGCAAAACTTGTATCAAAGTTATCTGCTGACACAATAATTTAAATTGCCATAAACACGCCAAAAAGAACTAAACAATTGACAAAAAATATAATTATTTAAATAATTAACAAAAAGTGAAATTGACAAGTCATTATGCAAGTCACTCTAGAAATATAAAATCAGGGACAAGGACATTTTTGTGACAAATAGACGAACTTAAAAAAACTGGTTTAACCTACTAGAGAACCCATAATATACACTAGTGATATGATATGCATTCTAGTTCAGAATACTAAACTACACGCGACTTTGTTGACAGTATCTTAATAAATCGTTGATTGTATCGTCCTTTTCATTGCCTATGAATCCTCGTTTTTATGAAACTTCCCTTGTAGCGGCAACACAACTTCCAGCGATAGGAATCAAATACGAATGAACATTGTTTTAGCTCTAGATTCAAAGTAATGCCAGCTGATATTTCACCAGGAAAGTATAGGCCGGCTAAGGAATTTGTATACTGTGAATTTATAAAAGACACATTTTGGAGCATTCCAATAGAGAAAACAGAGGCACCACGCCACGATTGCTTTCTTTAATAAATAAGGTTATTGAATTTAATACTGCACCATTAAGGAAAGGAGAATAAAATCAAAAATAAAAAGGAAAAAACCAAGTAGAAAGTACAGGGCCTAACTGATAAAAAAAACTAATAATGACATGTAGAAAACTTAAAAAATTTGCATTAGATAAAGTAAGATGGAAATTGCTACTTTGAAGTACCCCCCACTAACGTTTTGGTTACATGAAGCGTAATAAACGCAGAGTCATTTTTTGACAACTATGGTATAGGTACATAATTATGGACAATTTTGTAGAAAGCAAGCGACCTCAGAACGGGCTAAGTAATTAACAGCAAGGGCTTATTGAGTACTCTATTTTATATGATGGAAACAAAGCCAACTTTGTTGTAATAGTGAAATACTATACAATTACGCAACATATCTACCAGTCTTTTTACCCAACTGCCCTAGAAGGAGGGTAATGTTTTTCGAGTGTATGTGTGTATGTATTTGTATTTCTATTTCTTTGGCACGCTTTGTAGTCTAAATTATTTGATGGATTTCAACATACAAGTATGAGGTGTCGTACTTATAAAAGTCCCTAAATAAATAAATAAAAAAAAGTATGAGGTGTCGTTAGATTTGTCCTCATTGTAGGAGTGACATAGGGGCACGATTCCTAAAAGTCAAAGTTCAGAATGAAAGTGTTTTCACTTTTATAATACATATTTCTTATCAAAGTTTTTGTTCTTATTTAAATCACAGTGTCTTTGATTTGTAATCATTTGATTTGGGGTTCCATAATACAAAAAGTATTTGGCAAGTGTTTTATCTTAACAGTTTAGGAATTCTTGACATAGGGTATAATAAATATTACGCAGTCGGATTTTATATATATTTTTTACTAGCTTCCGCCTGCGGCTTCACCCGCGTTTTTCGGGATAAAAGGTAGCTTATGTGTTATTCCAGACTATAATTATCTGTCTGTGTGCCAAATTTCATCCAAATCCGTTCAGCCGTTTCAGCGTGAAGAAGTAACAAACATACACACACACAAACTTTCGCATTTATAATATTAGTAGGATAATTTTGTTTATCTTGTTATCTGTACTTAGTAAAATCAAATTCATCTATTCATAGTGAAAACTATACGGCTACTATAACTATGTTATTTGAAACAGATATCTACATAAATATACATGTTCATTGTGTACCTAGTGAAAATTAATCAAGCTGTTTATCTGAAGGGCTGATAACTTTACCTTGTAGTTATTTGCATAATTATATACAACATGAAATTTTAGTGGTTGTTTTCAAATTTTAAGAATTACTAGAAAAAATTTTTTTTTTTTTAAATTTCCCGATTTTAAAACGGTCTAAAAAGTATAACACAATTTCTAATGAAATGAAAAACGTAGGGCGCATCTTACAATTATGCGTCCTACATTTTTCATTTCATTAGAAATTATTTTACACTTTTTAGACCGTTTTAAAAATGGGGTTATTGAAGAAAAAAAAATTTTTTTCTATTAATTATTAAAATTTAACCCTATGTTTCGATAGTACTACTTAGGGCAAATCGTTGTGCCGTGGGAAAACAACCACTAAAATTTCACGTTGTATAGTACACACAACTAAATTATGTATTATCTTTATTAATATTATAAAGAGTAAGTCCGAATTTTGTGATTTGAATTTTGTGAATGTGGAGGGTAATCTCTGAAACTACTGATCGGATTCCCAAAATTCTCGGACTTACACGAAAAAATGCGCAGCTCCTGTGAGTCACCCGGACAAAGTTGCGGGCAAAGTGCTAGTTTATTATACTTCTTGTTCTGATATAAATAGTTTTGGTTACTTAGCAGATCCATTTAATACAGTAAACATAAACAGACCTATAACAAATAATAATATAGATAAAAGTGGTATGAGTCGATAAAAATGAGCTCATTTTTATCGGAAACTACAGATTCATTTGGCACATACCGATCTGTAAGAATTCCTTTCCGGGTCCGGTCACAGTCTAAAGATGATGACATTCCTATTACCCGTCACATTGCTAGCATTTCATATTAATACATATTTATTTTATGCCAATAGTCGCATCCCTTCATCCTCTTAGAAAAAAATATCGATCTGTAGGAAACTTAGAATTATACTAATGTCATAACTACGGCAAGAACTACCTATTCGTATTAGTATAGCTCACTTCTAACTTGCCTTTTTATTGTTTAGTTTACATAAAGCCGTAAAATCAATCGTAGCTTAAACCACGGAAGAGAGTTTAATATCTAGTCTTTGATTGTTTCCTAAACATGAAACTGTAGAAAACAACCGAAGACGGGAGATTAAACTCTATTCCGTGGTAAACCACGGAAGCTTCGATTGATCTTACGGCCCTTATACATACCAGCGTATATAATAGGTCTTTACCTATGAAATTGCCGTTTTGTATGAAAAAATTTAAACTAATTTTTTTCATGTATTTTTTATTTGTATTAATCGAAGTAATCACCCATGCAATCAATGCATCTTTGCCAATGCAGTGGCAGTTTATTGATGCCCTTCTTAAGGAAATCAGCTGGACGGGAGGCAACAAAAGCTTCAAAGGCATTTTGTACTGCCTCTCGGGAATTGAATTTTTTTCCCGCCAAGAAGTTATCCAAATTCTGGAAAAAGTAGTAGTCTGTAGGCGCAAGGTCTGGTGAGTAGGGCGAATGACGGAGAGCTTCCAACCCCAGTTCTTGCAACTTGGAGACCGTCTGCTGTGCAGTATCAGGTCGCGCGTTGTCGTGCAGGAGCAGTGGAGACGAGCGATTGACCAATGCTGGTTGGAGATGTGCCAGCTTCTTCATCATTGTGTTCAGTTCTTCACAGTACACATCTGCAGTAATGCTCACCCCGTTTGGTAAGAAGCTGTGATGAATCACACCGGCGCTAGACCACCAAACAGTGACCATCACTTTTCTAGGGGTAAGTTTTCGTTTAGGGCATTGTTTAGGTGCTGAAGCAGGATCCAACCAACTTGCTGAGCGCTTGCGGTTATCAAACAGAATCCATTTCTCTTCGCAGGTAACAATGTGGTTCAAAATTCCTTCATTTGTGTGTCTGTTGAGAAGTGCAAGGCACGTCTCGACGCGTACTTCGCGCTGGCGATCATTGAGTTCGTGGGGCACCCATTTGTCAAGCTTTTTTACCTTGCCAATTTGACGCAAATGGACCAATATTGTTTTGACGCTAACGTCGAAAGCTGCTGCTAATTCAGCCGTAGATTGTGTATCATCAGCTTCCACAATCACCTTTAATTCGTCATTGTCAACCAAAGTCTTCGGACGACCGCGAGGTTCATTTTTCAGGTCGAAATTTCCAGAACGGAAGCGAGCAAACCAATAACAGGTGGTGCGTTGGTTTGTAGTGTTAGCTCCGTAAACGTCGTTGATGTTGCGTGCCGCTTGTGCGCGTTGCTGCCACGACGGTACTCGTATTCCATAATTACTCGAATTTTTAACGTATCCATGATGACGAAAAAGATTGAAATGCGATGAAAATGTAACACTAATCAATAAACAAATGACTACTTTTGGAAAAAAAACCATGTTTTTAAAATAAAATTAATTTGAAATTAGAATTCTTAGCCAAACAAAAATTATTTTGATTTGAAATGGCCAGTACTGCAGAACGGCAATTTCATAGGTAAAGACCTAATATTTACCTGTAGTCAAATAACAATTTCCCGTGAACATTCATAAATATTATCTTTCATAATAATTAAACTTATTCTTAGGCACCTATTGTTGATTATACCAGCGTTATTTCAAAATGTAGGTAGGTATTTAACACAAGTCATATTTGGGTGAAACGCCAAGTTATAGGATTGTAACGCAAACCAAATGTTCGATATAACACACTGCCTGCACTTATGTAAATGCCAGCGCTACATATTCTGAACGTAACTGGGCGTACAATTATAGCCTGTTGCGCAACAAACCGACCACCCATTGTGGAGATTTTGGATAACATTCTAATGTATCTATAGACTTACGTGAACAAATATATGATTTACAATGACTACATTGGGTTTTGCTTCAAATATTACGGATCCAATTTCTTTATCTTATTTACTACAGTTATCTACGACTCGTGTGTTTATGCAGATTAATAAGTATAGTTTTCATAGTATATCGTAGAAGATTTTTTGCTTTATAGCGGCATCCATCGGTGAAGCATTAATTGCAGGAAAAGTCTCTATACTAATACTAGCCCTATTCCCGCGACTTCGTCCGCGTGACCCACAGGAACTGTGCATTGTTTCCAGATAGAAAGTAGCTTATAGCACTTAGGAATAATGCAACTTCCTAAATTAGTGAAAGAATTTTCAGAATGGGATCAACGGTACTTTTATACAAACTTTCATCCCCCTTTGCATCGCCCTTTTGGGGGCGAATTTTCAAAAACTCTGCAACACTTATTTCTTCATTCAAAAATAAAAGAATAAATACCAATTTTCATGACTCTAACTTTAAAACTAACGGTACCTACCTACTTTTATACAAACTTTCATCCCCCTTTGCAAGCCTTTTGGGGGCGAATTTATAAAGGCCTTGAAACTCGTGTTCCTTTATTTGAAAAAAAAAGCCTAAATACTCTATTTCATTTCCATGACTCTAACTTCAAAACTAACGGTACTTCCGTACAAACTTTCATCTCCCTTTGTACCTCTTTTGGGGGCGAATTTTCAAAAACCCTAAAAGTAAAACACGTGTTTATGTATTTGACAAGAAAAGTTTAAATACCAATTCCCATGACTGTAACTTCAAAACAAACGGTACACATACAAACTTACACCCCCTTTTCACCCCTTTAGGGGTAGAATTTTCAAAAATCCTTTCTTAGCGGATGTTTACGGCATAAAAAAAAACCCACTGTCTAAATTTCAAATCTCTATGTTCAGCGGTTTGGGCTCTGCGATGATGAATCAGTCTGTCAGTCACGATAGATTACAAAAGAGAGAGTGCAACTTTTGTGAGTTTATGTTTAATGTGCAGGGTAATCTCCAGAACTACTGATTCGATTCTGAAAATTCTTATTTGTAAGTTAAAAGACTTGCTTATCAGCATGCAAGCTTTACGAGCTATAGCCATGGTATAAAGGTCGACCAATCAGCAAAGACTGTGTCGTCACTCGTAGAGGCTTTTCTTATGGCGAGACTTTTTTAGCACTTTGGACAGTGCTTTTGGATGTATGCAAAAAAAATACAATCATAAATCCACGGTAATGGTAGCTCCTGACACGTCAGATCTGATATCGTCACGAAACAAATATGAATCACAAAAAGCAGCGAGTACGAACACGGCGAATAAGTAAGAAGTACAGAAATATCTTATATCAGCCTCATTTATCATTTTCAAAGTGAATATTAACGGCATGTCAGTCATTTGGCAAACGAGATAAGGATGGTATTAATGTACAAATCATATTTTCTTGTACTGTGCTTTCTTATAAGACTTTCAGAATTTTTATGGACTTATAATATCAATGACTTTATATCTCAAAATACCGAGGAAGCCGTTTTTTTTCGGTATGCTTCTAAATGAAAGAAAACATAGAAATGTTTCTCACTCATCAAACTAAGCGGTAAAATGTCAAGGTTTTACACAATGTTCGTATACTAAGTACTTTCAATGTTTTAATGGCTTTCTGCCCCTGTAAAAGGTGACATACTATTTTTTAGGCATTAAGGAACCTTTCCGACTAACATGTCAGTACTCCCGTGGGTATCGTAAAAAGCAACGAAGGATAAAAAACCAGATCAAGTAAAATCATCCTCCTATGTAAAAGAAAGCTGCAAAATCAGTCGATCCGCCCGATATTTCCGACAGTTTAATTGTACTGGTCAATATGGCCCTGTTTAGCTAAGAATTTTACGAGACGAGGTTCTATGTTTATCAGGAAATAGAAAATTAAAGTAACCTAAATTCAAAACACATGATAGTAATCCATTGTATTGTAATAAACCTAAAGTTCACACCCAACTAGGGTTTTTTGTACTATATCCTCACTTGCAGATTACGAACATAAATAAAAGAAAGCACAATAAAAAAACATTTTAGAAATCTATAGGATATTAGTTCGGAAGTTATCTCATAATAAACCTAATGTCGTCAATTTGGAAGGAAGTAAAAATCTCCGTTGGTCGTTACAAAACAACCTTGACTCTATCGCGGTGACTTACCTAACCGACGTTGTCGTTTAGTATATAAAATCATTGTGACCGATGAATCGATATCATTCAGTAACAACAAGTCTAATCAACTATGAGAAGCAGACTTCTTGTGGCATTAGGCCTTCTGGCCATCGCTGCCCTCAGCTCCGCCAGGGAGCTCCGGGAGAAGCGGGACGCCGACCTCGAGACCGCCGCCTCGCATGGTGGGGGGTGGGACAAGGGTGGCGGCCACGAGCACCACGGTCACCACCACCACGACCACGGCGGCGAGGACCACAAGGGACACAAGGGACACCACGAGCACCACCACGGCCATCACGGACACCACGACCATGGCGGACACAAGGGACATCATGGAGAGCACGGTGGACACAAGAAGCACCATCACCACGACGAGGGCCACCACCACCATCACCACCATGGCGAGAAAGGCGATCACGGCCACGGCCACGACGAGCACGGCCACTGGCACAAGGGACACGACACCAAGGGACACCACGGCATCGAGCACCACGACGAGTTCAAGAAGGACAAGCACTTCCACGACCATCACGGCGAGAAAGGCTTCAAAGAACACCATGGCGGGCATCACCACGAGGGTGGACACAAGAAGGGCGGCCACTTCCACCACGGCCACAAGCACGGCGGACACCACGATCACCACCACGGCAAGGGAGGACACCATGAGGATGGCGGCCACCACCACCACCACGAGGGCCACCACGGCGATGGCGGCCACCACGAGCACCATCACGGCCACCACGACCACGGCCACAAGGGAGGCCATGAGGATCACAAGCACTGGGGACACAAGAAGGGCCACTAATCTGTTACTGAATGTACCTGAACTGTTAGTAGTTAATAATTTGTTGTTCACAATTGTTTTTGTTATGTTTATACGTCAAAAAATTACATTTTGTACAAAGTAACTAAGAATTCCAGTCTTTCATTTTCATATTGTCATGTCATTTTCGATACACACTTACGCAGTCAGTGTATGTATCCTTAAGTCTAGGCCGTCAAAGTCCATCTGTGTCCAATAGAGTTTGGCAAAGGAGTACATCAAGACCGACAGGATCCAAAAGACGAGCAGCTTATTTCCCCCTGAAACAGTTCTTTCTTCAGATGGCTTTAAAAACACTCCTGCAATGATTGGAGGGCTGAAAGAAATATTTCCAAAAAAAAACCATTATCTGCTCCATCATCACCCATTATCTCATTCACTTTACATCTTTATCGCCTAATTTTACTATGTAGGAATTACCAGAAGTAAATTTATAAAATGACAGTAATAATTTATTAATAAGTATAACACTAAAAACCGGCCAAGTGCGAGTCGTACTCGCGCACCGAGGGTTCCGTATCATTTTTGGACGTATAAAGTGAAAAAATCCGGACCGCATAACTAAGTTTATTTGTGAAGGAATTTTGATGATTTTAAAAAACTGTACTAGTTAGGAACATCGTTTTATTTTTGGTGCCATATTTGGGTCAATTCCTATCAACTCTAATTATTTCAGATTTTTCGCCCCGCAAACTTTCGAGATAAGGGGGGGGGGATGGTATTTTTTTGGACAATTTTCATCATATGTCGAAAACTGTGAGACATAAAATAAAATAAAAATATATTTTGTAATGTGCAGATCAAGCCCTTTCATATGATATGTCACTTGACCTAGTAACCCCACTTTAAAATTTCGGGCCCCCACTCCGGCCCCTTTTACAATGAAAATAAAAATATTTTTGGACTTTTTTCATTTGCAATAAAGTTGAACAAGAATTTTTATAACTGTTCCAAATTTCAAGTCGATAGCATAAGTAGTTGCTGAAATAAGCAGGTGTGACAGACAGACAGACAGACGAAGTCGCACCATAAGGGTTCCTTTTTTACCATTTTGGTACGGAACCCTAAAAATGAATTTTAAAGTATAGCTCCAACACAATTTTATTTCATACGATTACAGCTTTAGCTCAATATTTATCCAAGGTACAAATATTCCGAAAATAGATTCTGGGTAAGCCTAAGTAGTGATCTTGTACTTTTCCGTTTTCTTATTATGCTTTACATAAGGGGTTAATTTTTATTATTACATATAAGGAAATAATTGGGCATGACATCAGTCAACTGTCTTGTATGTACAGCCGACCGCACGCCAGTGGTAACACTTTGACCTTGAGCTGGCCTTGCGTAGTAAGGAGTTTCAATAGTATAAGAGGCCATAACCAGAAAATTTGGATGTGGTAATTCGTAATGGAGAGGTATATCTAGTCTATGAAACTATTCACCTCAAAGGTATTGTGCGTTTCACGTAGGAATTCCCTTCGACGCTATATTGGCTTCCCTGTCTGTCACTCCTGTACAGGTCCTAATATTTTATGTTTTTTGTAGATTACCTAATGTGTTAAAGTAATGCATGGGACACTAAAAAGTGGTGAACGAGAATTGGTGCTGAAAGAAAACTTCCAACACCGTTAAAAACGTTGCAGCATATTGACAATCACGGCAGCCAACATAGCGTCGAAGAGAATTCTTATGTGAAACGCTCTATACACTTTCTATTCTGTGACTCCAAAGCTTCCCCATGCGAGTTCTCTAGCTCCCAGTTCGAGTTCTTTTGTGAATGCAGGCTAGACTAAGATAATAAACAATAGGTAGGTACCTAAGATTGATGAAGCCCATCAAATGAAAATTGTAAAAGAAAAAAATTGTGCTTATAGTCCATGAAACAATCTCCCGCTTACTTATAGACGATGATTAAATTAAACAGCTCTTATGTCAATTGTTATCTCTAATTATTGTCATACAAATGACAAGGATAGTTGTAGGGGGAAGTCCCGTAGCACCGGACGGCACCTAGAGACGGACACTCGTACTATCTCGAGAAACGACAACGCGATCTATTCAAATATCGGTGAAAGTATAACGTAGTGATACACGATCACGGGACGCGGTTTGCCAGTGAGGCGCAGAACCGCGGTGGGAGAGGTGAATAAATTGCTGTTTTAGCAGAAAAGCGTTGCGTCACGTAAATTTCAAGTGAGTATAACTGCTATGGTTTTGTGTTTAATTGTTTTTGTAATTTGTTAATAAAGACAGTGTTCCATTATAATTCGTAAATTGTAAAAGTTTGTATTAATTACCTAAACAGTTTTAGTATGAAATACGTAATTTTGGACATTCCCTGTCCCCTACCTCCGGACACAAAGGTGACCCTTACCACCGGACAGTTTATAAGTTGGCTTTTTAGTAAGCATTTATACTTATATCATAATAATGATTGTTTGTTGCTTTACAGGATAGAAGGAGGGAGATATTTCAACATGGAAAAGACAAAAGAAAGGAAAATGGGATCAGCAAAGTTCAAAAACTGCGATGGACAAGATTTTAGATTTTAGAGCATTGTATCCAGTGCTCGTCGTGGTCCTCACCACGACGAGCACTGGATACAATGCTCTAGCTGCCAAGAATGGGCCCATGAAGCAAGTGCAGACGTTCCGGAATGTGGAGATACCTAATTATATATGATAGATGCACAATTTATTAGAGTGTCCGGCGCTTGGGGTTTGAAGATTAACCTGTCCGGTACTAGGTGCCAATTTTAGTCTTAATTTTTTTACCAAAACTTAATTAACGTTCCTAGATTATGTTTTCCAGAAGTTGTATTTTTGTTAATTGATTTTGATTTTATATTTTATTAATTTAACTAATTCATAAATAAATACTTATTTCTCGAAGTAGTTTTAATTTTATTTCCGGAAAACCTTATATGTCCGCCACTAGGGGACTTCATCAGTGGTTAAAGTTAAGAGGCGTCTATAAATAGGGGGTATATATTGTTTATTTGGAGAAATAATGACGTAAATGTTTTTTTTTCCAAAATTGTGTTAAATATAACAAAATACTTATAACTTGAAAGTGTATTTAAGTTTGGATAAACAAATACCTTATTTTCCTACGTTATTCAATTACTCAGCGCCTCTTCAGGATTTTTTCCTAATTTAAATTATTAAACTTAATATTCTCAGTCCACATTTTGGCATTTTTCGTGGCATACTAATTTGCTCGTAAGACGGTTTATAACGATTTTAATGGGTTGTGATTAAATAACTACGGAAAGAACAAGGCATTTTCACGTGTTTTATCGAAATAATATACTGTATGCACGCATTGTAATGCCACACTATCACTATCACTCGCACATACGCGTAAATAATGAGGACTTGCTACTCCCTACAGCTGTATGTTGATTACATGCATGTTCTCGTGTTACAGTCTAACAAGATATCGCTGTATTGGTTTATGGGCTACCACATGTATAATAATTAAACAATAAATAATTAACACGCTAATTGGTACACGCACATAAAAGCCTTACACTTAGTTTTCAATGTCACGATAAAACTATGACACCATGTTATGTCATCCGATGAAAGAAAAAACTACAGTAGCGGAAATGCAAAATGAGCAGTGACTGAAAAAAACAATCACAAGATACAACTGTTACTCAGATGGGCGTTGAACTAAGGTACGTTTATGATACAATGATATGTAAACCATAGAATGATACGTTACCCGCGATCTAAAATGGCGACAAAAAAGTAAGGTAATTGCCCACCATTCATTTGTCATGCACCAACCAGTTTCTTGGCTGAACGTCATTTCTTGCAACATTTTGCCAAAAAAAGCACCTACTAAACAAGAGGTAGGTATGCTAAGTAAGGCATATATAATACGTCATTGATAAGATAACCTTATTCTTACAGAGTCCATTTCATGTCAGTCAGTCATGTAAGTAAATACTTACATGAGCAGGAAAATAACTAAACATAAATAAAAAACAATCATTTTTTTATTTTTAAATACTTATAACAATAAGTAATAGGTACTTAATAGCCAAGAGCCTCGACCTACACCTGAGGAGGCTCTCGTTAGGCGGCTGGATCAAGGGCTTGATTCAAAAAGCCGAAATTGTGAAGGGGAGCCTGGGTGCCTGCGATTTTTTACGCAAGGGCGGAAGGGCTGCACTTCCCGCAGCGCCGGAGACGTGTAAAATACAAGTGGCACCGAAAACGAGGATGGAACTTGCAAAATATTAGTTTCCGTAGCCCATAAACCAACATTTACCAACCGTCATTGGTAAAACCCAGATGTACCAAACTCTAATGGTAAAAGCCTGAAAAATTGTCTGTTTTTTATAAAATCCTTACATTTACCAACTCATGTTGGTAAATCCTAAGATTTACCTCTATTCGGGCTTTTACAGTAACATATACAATGAATAAACGAAGTTAATACTTACTATTAATATTAATTTGATATAATAAGTATAAAAATGTTTTGTTATAAAATAGGTACCTACTTAAAAATGTTTTGTTTTATATAACTTTTTAAAATCGGTATTCAAAAATGTAAATGTGTTTAAACATTGAATAAGCTATGAAATATTATACAGTATTTTATTTTAAAATTAACCAATGTTTGTAGGCATATAGACTTTAAAAAAACCGGACAAGTGCGAGTAAGACTCACGCCCTGAGGATTCCGTACAAAATGTAAGTATGTAATCGCAAAAAAAATGTGATGTGTCTACGAATAAATGATTTTTGGATTTGTCCCTTTACTTGTGCTGTGAGACCTTGCTTTTTGCCAAATTTTATGATTCTAGGTCAACGGGAAGTAGGTCATAATAGGTTTTAATTTATGCGGTTTTAAAATATACGGCATAAAGGGCCGTATTTTTTATTGCGTTGACTTAGATGCTTGATTTTTTGACACCTCCAAAAGACCATAGACTTAAGTATTTGATAGTAATTTCAACTTGATACCTCCACGCAGTCCTGAGAAAAAGGGTCAACATACAGACAGACAGCTCGGCTGTCCCATTTCTAAACCTAGTAAGGGGCATTTTTAAGACCTTTTGTTTTATTGCATAATCTTGCTAACCAAGTAAAAGTAAGACAGATGGACAACAAAGTGATCCTTTAAGGGTTTCTTTTTCATATGACGTACGGAACCCTAAAAACACATGTTCGTATGATACTCCGGGTCAAACACAAGTAAACAAGTTCACATTCACAACTGAATATTATATTACTAAAAAACTTGATTAGAATGAACCTCCAAATATGACAAAATAATACGAGACGCTGCTGTAATTGATTCGCAAACTAATATTTCTGAACAAAAAGTGTATTTTAAACACTATTACCTCCTTATTTATAAACGATGATGACGTTATTTACCTTAAATTGCTCTGAAGTCAATTGCCATCTCTATTTATTGGCATAGAATTGACAAGAATAGTTGTATATTTAATCAGTGGTTAAAAGTTATAAGTTTCTCTAAGTAAGGGAGTTCTTGACAATCTAAGTAATAACTTTAGTTACCGTTATTGATCATTGTTGATATTCAAACAATACCCACCTAGCACTAGGGCGTTTAACCTTGGTAGTAAGTGTAAACACCCGACTCAGTGCAATAATTGCCTAATGCAGGTACGAGAAAACCAGAGCCAGAGTATCTATAAAACGTTGTCGTGACAGTAACACGTACCATATCTCATCTCGATCTGCTCACGAATACTTCTACTATGAAGGTAGCGCTCCTTCTGAGCTGTGCCGTGCTAGCACTGGCGGCGCTTGCGCATGCGCGGGACCTACGCGAGAAACGTGATGCGGACCTAGAGGCGGCCGCCTCCGGACATCACCACGAAAAGGGTGGTGGCAAGGAACACCACCACGACCACCACCATCACCACGAGGGCCACGGTCACAAAGGATACAAAGGCCACCACCACCACGAACATGGCAAAAAAGGTCACCACCATCACGAAGGACACAAAGGCCACCACGGACATCACGAAGGACACAAGAAACACCATCACCACGACGATGGCCACCACCATGAACACCATCACGGAGAAAAGGGAGAGAAAGGTCACGGTTTCGAAGAAAAGGGACATTTCCACAAAGGTCACTCCACGAAAGGACATCACGGTGTTCACAAGCTAGACGAGTTCAAGAAGAACAAGCACTTCCACCACAAACACGGTGAACACGGCTTCGACGAGGGATACGGTGGCCATCATGACGAGCACGGACACAAGAAGGGCGGACACTTCGACCACGGACACAAACATCACGGTCACCATGAGCACCACCACGGCAAGAAGGGTCACCACGAAAAGGGAGGACACCATCACGAACACAAGGGCCACCACGATGAGGGCGGTCACCACGAACACCACCACCACCACCACGGGCATGGCAAGAAGGGTGGACATGAAGACCACAAACACTGGGGCTTCAAAAAAGGACATTAAAAAATAATCTACTACTTTAATAATGTGCCTTAAAGACTTTTAGTTGTTATGATTTGTTATATTTTTGTTGTAAACACGTTGTAAATAAACACATATTTTAATAGAAATCCCTTTAACTTTCTTTAACCGAGTGGGCGTTGAATCGAAATAATACATCGTATTCACGAGTTGAAAATTATTTTCCACTCCAGCTTACAACAAGTTTAATCAGAAAAGGAAACAAAAAACTTACTGAGTAATTTGGATATTAATTTTCTGACTCAATCTGCTTTCATTCATTTATTATACTTTTAATAAATTGTAAACTAGATTTTAATGGAAACTAGTCGCTTGTCAAAACTTTTGAATAGTCAGCTACCTAATTAAAAGTAGTTTACCTGCCGGCCTAGCATGACCACGATAGAAACCGGTTTTGTCTACATAGAAATAGACAAAGTGACAGATTGTAGAAACATTTCTACCGTTTCATTCATAAAACGTAGAAATGTTTCTACAATCTGTCACTTTGTCTATTTCTATGTAGACAAAACCCGTTTCTATCGTGGTCATGCTAGGCCGGCTGACATCGCTTTCCGACTATTAAAGCGACTACTTATAACATTTTTTTTATCCTAATAATAAGTAATGACCAAAGTTATCTCACAGACCTCCCTTCTGTGAGAGGGAGTGGGCCGTAGTCCACCACGCGGGCCCAGTGCGTGGTTTCCTCCCTTCTCCCTCTCACAGAGAGTAGGCTTGTGTCCTGTGCTTCTCTGTGTGTGCCTCTCACAGAGAGAAGCAGTGGGACCATTATAGGCTGATTATGTTGTATGTAAAGTAATCTCAGTACCGTATAACGCTCAGTAGCCCGATTCACGTAATTACAAACAATCCAAATATCGCTAAAGTTTGAAAGTCGTTCGATCGAAGTCCTATCCATGTTTGGTATTCACGTATTTCTTAAACGTAGTTCAATAGGACTTCAACTCAATAGAATCGAAACTAAACGATTTCTGAACGACTTATCGCCAGTTACATTTTTTTGTATTCTACCAAGTTAATGAAACACATTTTTTAATCAAAATTCTGTGATTTACGTCATTATTGTCAAATAAATTTAATTTAAAATGATATCAATAAACGTAAAATTTAAAAGGACGATCATCATAATTATGTGAATACGCGTCAACGACACTTCGATCGAACGACTTTAAAATCGGTGCCGTTCAAGTTCGATCGATGGATGTGAATACGAAAAGGTATTCAACGACTGAGTCGCTACAATATCGTTGCGGTTTTTATTACGTGAATCGGGCTACTGATCATAGAAACAAGGAGATATGCCATCATAGCAAATTAGTACCGGAATAACTGATGCCACTTTTAGTACATTTTTCGACACAATTACGCGCATAATTAAGCGCTCCTTCTGAATAAAAAGATCTCCCACGAATTAAACATTCCGCACACCCTCAATCTAACACTGTTAATCGTCACTCAACACTGGCACTAAACTAAAACACTGTATTTATACCATCGATAGTGTTCGGTTCGTCGCCAGCGCGTACGTTTTTAATACGAGCAATTTGCTCAAAATCAGGCATCAAGCTCGATAGCGCCTTGGCACATCTCCCTTGTTTCTATGATCTGAGGTATAACGTATACCGTATAACGCTTCGAAGTTCAACTAGACAAGCTGATAAAAAGACAACCAAATCAGAAAGGTTGAGTTGGGTTAGCTAAGTCGCACCGGACGTAGGTATAGGTACCGACATTAAAGATGATCACAGATCGCGCATGTACATTTTCCGTCCAATAGACAATAGACAGTTGACAATACATAATAGAGAATGGTCCAATTAAACGACGAGCATCGACTGACGAACCAATCGCCTGCAGCCTGGGCGCCCCCTGTCTCCTTCATTCCGCCAAAGAGACCGAAAATCAGTTAGTGCGCAGGTGACGTTTGTGATCAAGATCCACGCCGATACTTATACCTGTATCTTTATAATATCCATACATATAAAACAGTACCGTGACTAACTAACAGGCTAAGAAAATAACGACATGTGTTATTTTCCGAATTCTACGTGGACGGACTCGCGGGCACAGCTAGTATTACTATATTTACTAACAAATTGAAACTCGTGCCGTTCTCACATGGGAAAAGCATGAACAATGAGACTACGTGTTACGATTTCACACATTTTGTTTGTGTTATCCCATATTCACCTAACTACCACGTTTTTTCTTATCCCATAAGAATATGTTAGGAAGGTACCGATATTTATAATGCATACATTGAATAAAAATATTTTCATGAAAAAGAAAATCGACGAAAATTAATGGAACCTGGCATGCGAATTCAAAGCTGAACTGTACTACAATATTAATTAAATTTATTATTTTATTTAAATTCATACATATGTACACATTCCATTTTAAATTAAATTTTATCTACTTATTGCCGTAAGGGCTAGGCATACATTTACCACAGATAATACAATACTACGCGTACAGATGCCTCATCTCATACAAAAAAACGTGTTCGCCGCCGTAACGCGGGCTATCGGGCTAAACATTTTTTCGTAATAAATGATTTTTTTAAATTTGAGCAAATATTTATATTTATCTATTTATTCATGTTCTACATTTTACACAAATTTCAATAACAAATCAATACGTTCACCATCTATTAAGAGTTATTTGAACAAATGTTCCTTTATTCCTGATGAGACCCCGTGCATTTACACATTACACATAAAATATTTAATACAAATAATATGAGGGCTTATTTCAAATAACTCGAGAAAAAGGTTGAGCCAATGTCTCATAAGTTACATTGTTTTTTGTTAGAGGCATGTTACTCGGTTTATTGCTAAAAATAATAGCTGTAGTAAGTTTTTGCTCTTACATGTTTAGACTAGAATACTCACTCTTCATAGCCCACACATTTCGGGACATATTATAAAGATAAAAAACAACATGCAGCTGATATTCGTAATGCGTATGCGTTTCGCACTATCACTGCTAGTTTTAATATTAGTAAAATTAAAATCTAAAAAAATAAGTAAAAGTGAAATCGTATATTATTATGCTGGGTGTACATGTATTGATAATATTATGCTGAGTCGATACTCATTTGGAGCAACTTTCGGACACACCTTTGATGACGATCATTATCTTTTTATAATTCCACTTAGACCTGTTAACACTACAGTATTGTTTTTTTTATGATTTAAGAACGTGAATATTCTTAATTGTAACACTCATAATACACACACACACACACACAAAATGTTATGTGAGAAAAACAATTATTTACTGCTGCTTCTTTGAGACACCGCCAAACGGATAATATTATTAAACCAAATAATTTAAAACAAATACCTAACTAATAAATAAAGCTACTGAAACCGATATAATAAATGTATCCTTGATTAGATACACTTTCCAATAATTTATTGTTTCATGAAGCCTTGAATAGCTTAATGCATAAAATCTACCTCCCTTAAGAAGCATGAAATGAATCAAAACGATATTGGTTGAGGAGTAACGAGGTGCTAATAACCACGATAGCCAAGTTTTTGTAATCATGCTAAGAGCTAGAAAACTGCAAATTGTATTACGCAAGCAGATAATCTAACTAATTAAAGAAATGGCCACAGTTTTTGCAAACTTAGCTTTAGTTAGTCATATCTCGTTCTTTAAACACAAACAGACAGTCCCGTTTTAAAAAGAGCGAGTTACGACTGTAGTATTTCTTATTCCAACATACAACTGAAGGAGGATAACGCAGCGGTAGATCTTATGTTTCTGGATAAGCATTGTGTACCTAATTAATGTAGTCCGCGGTACAACATTTCTTAATAATACTCGAGGTTGAAGTTATGTGCGGTAACGAAGTATCTAAAACAGTGGAATACTGTCAACAACCTATCTATCTAAATGAACATCAGTGGTACTAATTGTGTTGTTTACAAACGAAACTAATTTAGTCTAAAAAGGATAGATGATATTTTAGTCCTCTCAAATTAGTCCACTTGCTTTTTACCAGCGTAAATGTAGTCGGCATCTCCAAAGGACACGACTGTTCTCCCGTAAATGATAAGGGCATAGACTTATTCGACAGTTCTATATATTTACTGTCCTTAATCAATTATATTTTTAAGAAAAAGTTATATTGCGATTTGAAATTAATTTAGTGCGAGTACAATAGAATCGGCACCATTGCCCTTACTTAAAAATATAAAGGTAAAGGGCATACCCCAATTTGACCTACGTCAGTAAATTATGGGTAAGAGCGAAAAAATAAAAACTTAATAGTTATCTATTAATTATGTTAACATGTTCCATTTGTAGAACGTCGAACATGAAATTTGTTATACTTTGCTAAACGCGTCTAAATATTTGCAGCAACAATAGCTAAGCGCACAATGTGCTTTTCAAAGTAAATAGGCGCTTTTCGATAGAACTCTTGTACGGACGTTCACGCTTCAAAAAGATATTGTTGGCCCAACGCGTTCATTATTCACTTGTTTGTCTTGTACACTATAACAATGGGGGTAGAGCGCCATATGTTATGCTGAACTATTCGAACCCGCTGTCCCGTATTTCCTGAAACGACCATCGATCGTTGACAACAAACAAAAACTGACGCTTAAATTCTTAGGAAATGAATTTCAGTGAAAAAACAATACCCATAAATATGAAAGTAAAATAGACTGCCACCAAACTTTTATAATGTTTTTTAAGTGTTTTCCTAAACACCATAACTCATTATAAGCAACTTCAAGTAGTCCGTAAAAAGTTAAAATAATAATGTCGTTGTTGGCTCGAAAAACAGGACAGAATAATAAATAAGAACATGTTATTTTAGTAGTCAGTAGTCACATACTGGGCTAAATGAATAAATGTTTTTATAGGTATCTACCTACCAATACCCATCAGAACGATTGAACAATAAAATAAAATATTGGTGATAAGATAAATTGTTGTTTTAGTCAAGAGTATAAAGAATTCAGTCAATAAATCTTTCAGTGACCTAAGTTAACTTAAGTGCATTCATCCTTCCACTGTCTTTGAAATAATTATATATTATTTTCGGTCCCATATTGCGATCTCTTAGCCATTTTGCTTTATTTGGTAGATATGAGAAATTGTCCTAAACAGGAACGAGTGACAAATAAAATATATTAAATTGTTAGATACCTATACTTACTACTAAATTAAAACAAAAACATTCGATATTTATAGCTTTTCAACATTTCATGTAACAGTCGAGCTTATGCTATTTTTATGTTACATCTGTTCCGATTTTTGTTTTACCTATTATTGTTTTTAGTTATGTTATGACTTAAAAAACACAGGTTTTTATCAACTTTTGCCGCTGACTGTACCACAATATTCGTCCTCTTTAATTCTAAATTGTACCGAATATTTTCCAACTTGAAGCCAGCATAGTGTCTGGAATAAAATAACTATAATATAACATTAAATAGTGATGTAGCTCGGCCATCACGTAATACCAGTAACAGTAATATATTTCTCGGCGGGTAAGGGCAAGCCTTACGACGTACGTGTGAAAAACCACCTAATGCATTCTTCGGTTTTTCCATTTGATCGCCTAAAACTATTTTTAAGCCACATATATTTTGATTCCGCTTCACTAGCAAGCGTAGCTTCGCGTAACAGTCTTAGCGTAGCGTTGGGGCTTGAGCTCGATGCCCGGGTCGGGAATAATGTTACTTAAAGGAAATTTCCCGTAGCAGCCCAGAGATTGGAATTGTACTTGACTAATTAATTTAATTGGCTCGCCCACTTTAATGCCCCCCCCCCCCCCCTTACACGAGTCTTAACTGGACGTATGACATAAGACGTAGATCCACGCGAAATAAATTTTATTGTATCTATTATTGCTTGTCAAACCGTCACTATAATGTGAGGGAAGAACTGTACACGTCTGCCTACTCTTTCGCGGAAATACATATGTGACTGATAATTTACTTTTAATATTTTAAACAAATTATTAAAAAAAAAACATCACACATCTATTACCTAATCCTACTAATATTATAAACGTGAAAGTTTGTGAGGATATAAAGATGTATGGATAGATGTATGGATGTTTGTTACTCTTTCACGCAAAAACTACTGAACGGATTTTGATGAAACTTTACAGTAATATAGCTTATACATCAAAATAACACATAGGCTACTTTTTATCCCAAAAAACGAGGCCGAAGCTGCGGGTGGAAGCTAGTATGTTATAAGTCAACATAATTACTAAGTACTAGTAGGAACTAACGCTAATAAGCACTTTTGTCTCACATGAATGATACGTGAATGGAAATCGAGTTTATAGTGGCTACGCTTAACGAGCTGACAAATTGTCTCTGTGTGCGTTATCGAAGGCTTAACCGCAATACGCTATAGCGCATACACAGGTACTTGCGGTAACAATGAAATTATTACGGTGCTTGAAGATCCGATTAGGCCTTACTGAAGTATTATTATTGTGTGAAATAATGGTACCTCACTATTTATTCAATAAGTTTGAGTTGCCTAGTAAATAGATGAATTATTAAGCTTACAATACACCGAAATAATGTCGCAATTAACAGTAGAGGTGACTATAACAAAACGCCATGCAGTGCGGCGGTGTCGCACCCGCATGGCGACGCGGGGAGGCGCGGGGAGGCGTGGGGCGGCGCGGCGCGGGATCGGCACGTCAGCTCCTGCTCACTTGGTCAGGATTACGAGCTGACAGCGCCTGCACCCATAAATCTAGTGACGTGACGTCACTAAGCTCCATACTCACTCGCTAATTAGTGTAAAAGCGTTATCAATGGATTACACCCTTACCCGTCTACTGTAACCACGTAAATTCTAAAATATGTGGATAAATGCTCACAAATCTTCCTTGCGGTTCTGAGATTAACACCGATGAGGGTTTTTTAGGGTACGAAATTAACAGCTATTCGTAACCGCACAAGATTTAAGCATTAACTTTTGATCTAGGTAAATAACGGGATAAGTGTGTAGCGTTTCATATTTTGAAACAAATATATTTAAACATATTCAGGCATTAGGTACACCTTCGATCTTAGAAACAAGGGAGATACCTATGTCAAATGCACTATTGAGCTTGACGCTTTAATTCTGATCACATTGATCAGAATTAAATCGTCACGCTGCTGACGAACCGAGGGCGATCAATGATATAAATAGTGTTTTAGTTTAGTGTGAATGATGAATTGAGGGTGTGCGAAAATGTTAATGTATGGGAGATCTATATTCACAAAGGAGCATTTGAATTGTGACATACACTGCTTTAAAAGTGGCGACAGTAGTTCCCGTGCTAATTTGTTATTATGGCATATCTATTTGTTTCCATGATCTGAGAGGTACACACATAACTAAAGTGGCCTTTCCATTTGTTCTTCATTCAATGCAATATTAATATTGACTGCCTCGTTGGTTTAGTGGTAGCTATCGCGACTGCTGAGCGTGGGGTGCTGGGTTCAATCCCCGGGTTGCGTAAGGTGTTATTGGGTATTACTATTAGAAAATTCATAGAAGCAGCCCGGAGTCCGGATTTTTGCCCGGTCGATGGCAATAGGCTTGCCTCCTAAAATAGAATCTACGTGGAACTTAAACATAACTGTGTTTCGGTGTGCTATACACTTCTGCCTAAACCTTCGCGGAATAAAAGCGTATGATTTAACAAAAAAAACGACGCAATAATATAACATTTGGTACGTTTAATAGGTACCTTTCCTAAGTTATTATCGTCCTAAACTTAAGGTATATGTGTGTGTGTGCCTTTTGAATGCCGCAACAATATTCGTTGCTTATAATTATTATTCTCTTCAGTAACAAAATGAAATATGGTATCATCCTAAAAAGTTATTATAAAGTTAAAACAAAGGCTTTAAAACACACCTGGTACGAGAATTGTTTAAAATTACGGATTCACTACAAATACACACTGAATGTTGAGATAGATGTCTACGGTGTAGCAATACGTCACACACATACATTATTATCGTACATTATATCCATTCTGAGAACGTGTTGACACGTGGTGGCATCTTTACAGACCATCAATCGTTTATTTCTCATGAAATACGGAGGAATATATTCTCAATTAGTTACTACGTACATAGTTATGTGTGTGTGGGTACTATAAATTAGATCTATGTCAACGAATAAGTTCTTGAACCATAAACAATACATTACTCGCACGAGTAACGTTATGATTTTAACATGAAATTATGTTCGCACAATGATGAATGCTACAACACACGTAGCCGTAGCCGCGTGTGCTACACACGTAGCGCTACGCCGCACGCGTGTCTACGAGATGAGCGATACCATATAGCCAAGAAAATTTGTACTGTCGTCGAATAACTTGTAAATTTTTACTGAAGCCTAATTAATAGGTAAAGTTTCTTTAGCAAACATAACCATAACATGAAAAAATTGTTTGCGTCATGTAACTTTTGATAGATTCTCTAAACTTTTCCTAGTTTATTGAAAAGCGTAGAACTGCTATGCTATTATTTCCATCAATAGTTTATAACTAACCGACCTAACTTTGATAGTTTAACTGTTGTTGACACCAGAATGAAATTGTTGTTATAAAGTTGGTCACTCGACGCTATGTAAGCGAGGAATAGAACCAGAATTATGTTGTAAGATAAAATACAAATCAAGTTGGCACAGCCTGTGAAATTAGCAAATAATTAGATAGACCGCAATCTGTTACCACTGAATTAAACGAATAACGTTCCAATTGGTACTTTAATTAGTACGTGAGCTGTTTACGTATGCAGCACAATGAAACAATAGACCCGTCTAAAAATACAGCAGAAGCGCTAGTCGGGTGGAAAAAGTGAGTCTCCCGTAACATAAAATAAAACATGCAGACAATGGATGGACTGAACTGTTTGTCGGTGGAACGACAATTTGATTGAGTCGCTCGTATGTGCAGCAGTACTGAACCTCATTCACTTTTAATCCTTGACCGACACGTTGTTCGATCAGAAATCGATCGTATTGCTGAACCCTTAATCGTTCAATCCTTCAGCTAGTGACATAGATCCAATATCACGCTAGTTAGCTTTACAGGTGGGCAGAATTCCAAGCGTGACAAATCCGAGGCGAGGCGACATTGCTGAGAGCCAACGTAACTCCGACAATGACAATGTTGTAGAAATTGAAGACAGCGATAGTACGAGGTTAATTGGTTGTTTGGTAATGTATGACCTTCGTGATCTCGTTCTGTTCAGACTTCAGTCTCTATTATTCATTATTTGCGCAATATATCGTAGAATGATAAGCTTACTATTCTCAAATGTATAAAGGACTTTATTTCATTATTATATTCATATATTGTACAATTGTGTGCTCTCAATTCGTGTGTTATGGAGGATTTTTTGACATTTAGATACCACAAAAGACCGACGTTGACCTGGCCGTACTCAAAACCCAAGTGTACGGCGATGACGGTCAAATACGTATCAGGCAGATCCATATGTGCCCTACTTTTATGAATTTAATACCGCACAGTAAACATAATATTTACATATTATCTCGACGCGAAAGTCGTGCGATCCTGAGTGGTGGTTACCAACCTTAATTAGTTTAAAAGCATACTTAGATAAGCGACGGAATTTTGCACTCACACCATCTGAAGTGTCGGGATGAAGCTACGGCTCTACTTGAACACTAAAATCAATTAAAGTATGTATTTTAGTTTCATTTAAAAGGGGAGTTATGTAAATAATAAGCTCAGATTATGCTGTACAAATTTATTATCAAATGACTTAAGCAGTTACTTAATATAAAAAATAATAATTTAGTTATTAATTACCTACATAATTATGCCGTCACTTAACCGTTGTCGCAGTATTGAGTGCACTGTCATTAGGTAAGTTACAGTTCCAAGAAAATAAATAAATCCGTAATCACTTGTGTCGTCTGCCAAAAACTGTACCTCATTTAGCCAGTTCATGGCGATGTGTTCAGTGACCTTTCTTGTACCCATATTTCTTATGGTGCTCATGTTCGCCCTTCTTGCCGTGGTCGTGATGGTGATCATGATGTGAATCGTGTCCACCGGACTCTTTATGTCCTTTATGTACATGGTGGTGGCCGCCTTTCTCATGATGACCTTTTTCACCGTGTTCTTTCTCATGATGGTCACCGTGATGATGTCCTTTGTGGAATTTCCCGCCCTTCTTGTGACCATGCTCCTCGTGGAACCCTCCATGCTTCTCTTCGTGACCGGAGTCTCCCTCTTCATCAAAGAAGTGTTTATCTTTCTTGAATTCATCAAGCTTATGTACTTCGTGATGTCCTTTCGTCGAGTGACCCTTGTCGTAGTGTCCTTTCTCTTCGTATTTATGCCCTTTCTCGCCTTTCTCACCCTTGTGGTGTTCATCGTAGTGGCCATCATGGTGATGATGTTCTTTTTTGTGTGCACCATGGTCATCGTACTCACCCTTATGGTGCTCCTTATCGTGATGCCCCTTTTCACCCTTCTCGTGATGATGATGTCCCTTGTACCCCTTTACACCTTTTTCATCGTGGTCATGATGATGCTCTGCATGGTGCTCTTTGCCGCCTCCTTTTTTGTAATCATGATTCGTGGGGCCTTCTTTTTTGTGTTCCGTCGCAGCAGGCTTTTGGTCTTTAGCTTCTAGTTCACTTTTTTCATGATTCCGTGAGGGTAGTCGACGCGAGTGCACAACCGCCAAAATCGTTAGAAAACCTAAGATTAGCGCCACCCTCATATTGCGAGGTTGCTATTATCACGCGGTGTTGATACGGTGTGCTCTACTCCTAAAATTGACAACATCATTGATGGTGCAGCAGTTTTATATAAAGCATTGTGTAAGCTGTGCTAATCGGCGCGTCGCGCGACAGACCAGGCTGCCACGAGTTGCGGCAAGCGCTTGCCGGGAGACGCTCTAGTTCAAATCAATTTAACCCTGTTTGAGTGTTTAGTAACTAATACTACTATGTGCTAAAAGTAACTGAAGAGTACCAGAAAATATGTTTGTAACCTATCAATTAATATAAAAGTTACATAATATGTTATAGGGAGGACATAAAAATAATTAACTACAGTAAATATTTTTCATCTCGCACCTAAGCAATGTGATTCTTTCAGAAAACAGCTTCAATAAGGTTACGTTTCCTAGAGAATATTTCAATATTTACCTATACACATCATCATTATATCATTACATCATCATCATCATCATATTAGTGCAAATAATCGCATGGAATAGGAAAATAGAAACAAATCATTGATTGACAGTTACCTATTTACATAACAAGTATTTTAAATGTTGTGCATGAAGAACGCACCTACACCTAGCTGAAGTTATAAGTAAGGGGATACATACCACTATTTATTCATGTGGTACTACATACTATATAACGACATACCTATTATTATTTTTGTATGACTTACACTGACAGTTATCTAATATTATTAGGCTGGTTGCCTATGAAAGCGTGTCGTTTCTTACTAAGAGTAGGCCACATTTTTTTTCTGTGAAGAATAAATCTACTGCATTAGCCAACTCAACCCTGTTCTTAATGTCCATAGAGAGGTGTTACGCCATATAAAAAATGCATTCATCTCAAACGGACCCATGACATATGGACGCTGTTATGCAATACTGTGTGAACCCACATGCTCGCCATTTTGAGTAAATTGTGTTCTTAGTATGATTTCTATTTTTAATAAGTTTGTTAATAAAATATCAAGAAACATTGAGCATGTAAACTTTTTATGAATTAATTATATGCGAAGATTATTATTCAAATAGTAAAACAGCTAATAGTAGTATATTCTTCGTAAAAAGAACAAAAATTGATATGGCAAAATAGTTTATTAGCCATTTATTATCGAAAAACATTTTAATCCTCATAACACACTATTGCTAAACTGGAAGAAGTTTATTCTAAATTTACTTGCTTTATCTTAAGTAACATAACACTGTATTGATCAATATTTTTATCGGAATAAGTTTTAACAAGAGAGTGTCATGTTAGTCATGAATGAAAGTCATTATGACAAAACTATCCTGTATTTATTAAAATTAAAAAAAAAAAAACCTATAGGAACATAAAAAATAGCAGCTTCTACATGAGATTAGTTTACAGCCTTTTACTGATCAGTAATTTCTTACATACGACTTACGAGTACTAATAAAAATATGAAAAAATAAACAAAAACTTTACGTACGTAATACTTATGACTCTTTCGTAAAAAAACAAAACATTTTCTAAAACTATCCTCATTGTAATCAAACAAAATCTAAATCTAAATATCAACATTATTTTTATTGTTATCCATACTAAAATATGTAGAAAAAGACATAAAGCCTGATGTTCACCAACATTGATTCTCTTGAAGACGGATGCGGTCTACGATGGAGCACGCTTGCCTAGAAGAAACCAATTCACTCGTAACTTGAAGACACCCAGATTGTAACTGTCGGGGAACTCCCGCTCGGGCAGCGCATTCCACTGTTTGGCAGTTTTCACAATGAAAGCGGAATCAAAGCGCTTCATTCGGGTTTTTGGTATATCAACCATGAACCGATGGCGCTTTTTCGTGCTCCTGGCTGTCCGATAGGAGAATGGGCAGGAGGGAATTAGATCATGCAGATCTAAAGCACACTCTCCAAAATATATCCGATAAAAAACCGATAGACTAGCAATTTTGCGCCGATGCGCAAGACTTAAGAGCTTGGTCTGCACACGGGAGTCATTGCTGATGAGCTTCTTGGCACGCTTCTCAATGGTCTCCAACGCCTCAAGTTGGTACTTGGCTGAGCCATCCCAAAGATGCGAGCAGTACTCCATGCACGAACGAACCTGTGCTTGGTACAATTGAAGCAATTGTTCCGACGTGAAGTACCGCTGCAGTTCAAGAGGATACCCAGCTTTTTAGCAGCCAATTGAGCTTTGGACTCAATATAGGAGCCAAAGTTGAGGGTTGACGTCAGGGTAACGCCTAAAAGCTCAAAATGGTCAGTTATCGGTATAGACACATCTCGAAAAGTAGGAGCCAGCTGGAATGGTCTCCTTTTGGCAGAGAACAGACACGCCTGGGTCTTGATTGTTGTTAATCCTGCTCCGATATATAAATATTCGGAAGTGAGGTACCTCCTAGAGATGATTCCAAAACCTCATTGTTAGGTCTTACATCTGCACCAGAAGACCTAATAGCATCGTTTTCGTTCTGTGAGTAACTTGAATCCTCTGTGGAGAACGTCTCATTAGACGTCAGAGTTTCGTGAAGATTTTCCTTTGATTTCACGACATCCACAAGCATGTGGCCCCTTGATTTTGGCAGCGGCATCCTAGAATAATGTAAATGATTAAAAAAGATTCAAGATTTGGAGTACCTAATAAAAATATTAATTTATTGAATTGCCTACATAATAATGATTTTAATCCCTAATACAGAGTGTAAAACAATTATTTCAAATATCTTAATTTTCACGTTTTACAAAAACACGTCAAAGCATTTAAAATCTAATTGAACGTAAAACTTAAAACTTGGAAACTATAATTATATTTTGCAATAAAGTGTTAACCTGAAGAACTCAATAAAAAGTACTAGTGATTTGCCAACTTAGTGTTTTGCATTAACATGTCAAACGAAATATTTAAGTTTACCCTTAAATTTAAAAAAAACTAACGGAAACTTATAATATTTTTAATTTTCCAGGTAAGTTAAACATATTTGCTTCAATTACAATATTCATTACTATCTTACGAAGTATTTTTTAATAATTTTACCGTCAAAATAACCTCAAAAGAATTTTCTGACTAAAACCTATGAAACACGAATATTTGGACTCACCTTCAGTAAAATACACACTCATTTTACCTATTTATCAACATTTTATTAATTCACTGCTCATAACAATAACAAGATTATTTTAATTCATTATTATAACCGATCTCTGCTGTTGTTGACAGTCAGGAATTGACTGATTCAGTTTAGCAATAATGTGTTAATCCTCATAACCTCTTATTACTTTAGACAGATGTCACTGTCTTAGGAAGAAATTGATGCTAAGGAACATAGTGTATTATTGTTAAATGTTGTATGCAAGTTTGTTGTTTTGTTTCAAGTGTTTTTTCAATATTTTTGGGGGTAAAATAATTTAAATCCGATAACACTTTATTGAAAAACGTACTCCATCAGCTATTTAAGTGGTTGACATCAAAATCTCAATTTTCGTCATTTTGTGGGTTGACGCAATATTGCTTAACAGCGTCCAATATAATCCATAGTGTACACAGAATGCCCTTTATTATTAGGTATTCGATGCGGCCGGTGGACCGCTGGCCTCAAGATTCAACCACTTGTTGCGCGGGATACAATTAACCACATAAGGTCGTAATGTACATAATTACTTAAATATTATTAACTTGAAACATAGCTAATCTCTTAACAAAAATACAACTGAAACTAAACTCATCTGTGAGCGCCATACTCATAATGGCATTGTGCCAAGAGAGCTAACTGCATTTCTTGTCATTTACCTACAAGCGACGACGTCCAATATCGTGCAAAGTGGAAAAGAATTATCATAACACTCTTTATTGACTTTAAAAAGTGTTACTTGGAAATTGAAATTTTAAAAATGCTCGGTGCCCGTCAATAGTACCTAATAACTAGATCTTTCTTAGAACAGATACAACGATAGCTCTGTTTTTTTGGATATTTCGCTTATCATCTACAAACGTAGGTGACGTATGGTCCATTTCAATAGAACTTGTAAACTAATGTAAACAAACTTTCTATACAAATTCATCAAATTTTGACAGTTGGCCATACTAACATTGTTTACAAAGTTAATAAATTCTATTGAAATGGACCCTACAAATGTGTAGTATCTACAATCCTACATAAATATAATCAGTTAATACTTGACTACCGAACGTGGGATCCAAGGTTCGATTCCCGGGTCAAGCGGAATTATTGGGTTTTTCTGTTAAAAAAATCTCAATTACAAGTACAACCAGCACCCTAATTGCGTTGAATGTCAAAAACAATGCCATGGTGATAGCACCATGGCATTGTTTTTGACATTCATTACGCCGTGTGATTGCTATCCGTGCTCCCGTAACTACCTCAACGCCGCAATGGATGTTATTGAACTGTCAAAATGAAAGCCATGGCGAAAGAAATTGAGTTACGCAATTAGGCTGCTGGATTTGTATCTGGTTAATTGCAATAGCTTCACCCAAAACTGTTACGGCTCTTTCCTCAAAAAGGCCGTTCCAGTCATTGCCCTACTTTGTCAAACTAACGGAATTCTACCATAACTTCTGGACTGGACTTTAAAAAAAATATTACGTCTGAGTTTGTTTCAGCGTTTCTTCTCAGAGATCAGTTCGATCGTCAAAAATGGCGTTATCAAGTTATTATGTAGATAGATAAACCTCTGCCTAGCCCTTTGTGGAGTACAGACGTAATTATATTGGTATATGTAGAGCATGTAGGCAGTGCGAAATGTTTCTTTTCTAGGAAAACTGACTTACTTAACTGTGAATTGAAATTAGTTTTGATTCTAGGAAACCTTAAGATACGACGCACTGTTTCTACTATACTCTTCTTGCTAATTAGGTACCATACCTAATTAGCAAGAAGAAATTAAAAAGTACCATGTGGGCACGATAAAAGAAGTATAAGAATTAAACGCGTCCGGACCCAGAAGATGAATATATAAGCCTGATAAAGTAGTTTTCATGAAGCCTTCAAAGACGAAGCTTAGGTTTGATGTACTCCTAAAGAAAATAATTCCGCCCTTCAAAATTAACATACCCTTTTATATTCGATTCAGGTATGTCAGTTAGTAAAAATCTACAGGCTTTATAAAAAACCTATTTTCAAATAATTGTTCTTCTTCGTGTCGGCATGAGCTAACATATTCTTATTTCACATTTATTTATCAAGCCGTGGTGTAAAGATTGGCTAGTGAACAAGGATAGCAGCGACGTTGACTGCCAAGGCTGCGCCGCCCGGTCGTACTTAAATATGTATCGTCACTCAGAGTGGCTCTCTACATACTTAGGTACTTGTTAAAATTATAATAAATCGTAAACAATACAATTATGTGTTACTGTGAATATCCGAAATTGCTGGACGGTAAGATCCGCCAGCAATTTACCTATGTCTACAATCACTAATTTCAATGGTGTAAGTCCGAAATTGCTTAATATAATATCTTTTCGAGTCGGATATGCCGATGAATAATATGTACACCACTGCGACTCGGTGAATCTTTATTCTGAGTGTTATGAGGAACTAAATTTGTACACCCGCGCTAATGAGTTCAGGGGGCGAAGCCCCCTGCAAATAAAATTAATGAAAAACCGGTAGCTGCTGAAAAACCAGTTAGGTTAAGTTAGAACGGTGACCACACAACGAGCCGAAAAAAACGATCAGCAGAAAAAAGTACAAAAGCAAACGAAGCAAAAAAAAAACAATTATGGTCATAGGTAGGTATTTAGTTCTTAATAATTTTGATATCTAATTACTTCAAAATTTTTAATAAAAAACAAATACTGAATTAATATTCAATCATGGTGTATGTTAGCATTAAACGGTGTATGACCGAAATCGTCATAAAAAGAATAAATAACGGTCGTATTTATGTCAAATATTAACTTATTATAAACCATAAACCTTCCGGTATCAATTCCCTAAATTGTATAGTTTAGAAGAACTAAGCGGACAGACATACAGACACGAAAAGCGACTTTGTTTTATAATTATTTATAGATGTCTAGCGTATGGCAGAAAAAACATCACGTATTTATCAAAAACATCAAATTGTTTCGACAAAAAAATACCAACATTGTGATGCATGGTTGTTTTTTCTTCAAACGGAATCGGTAGCACAAAAATAAAGCTTTGTAGTAGTGTTCAATAAAGCGTGAAGCGTCGAAAAATAGTAGTAGGTAGGTACGCGCCATTGACAATGTACAAATGGCTACTATTTTGACAAATGATATTGTAAAATATCAACCACAGGAATTAATAAGTTAACTGAGATATTATCCCAAACATCGCCAAAATTGTTTTATCAAGGCTTTTGTTAGACTATTGGTATTGACAAGCTGACTATTGAGAAAATGTTATCAATTTCAGTGGCTGCAAGTGTTTTCTATAGGAAACGGTTGATTGCAACCACAACTAATTTGTTGCCCAGTAAAATGTAGGCCAATCTCGGGCAGCGCTCTAGTTTCTCAACGCTGAGTTACTTATCTCGTCGGGAGCCGTTGCCAACGGACCAACGCCAACTATTTTATGTAACTTTGTTGTCGAAACGTGCTGTGAAATTGATAAGTTTGTTTTTGTACCTGCATCCAATTGCAAACATAATATTTTTTTTCTTATAATTGAATTACAAACAGATTTTAAATGGTTTATTTATGTCGGCCGCATATTTCAGGTCTATCACAATAAATACATTTGTAAAATCGAAAGCGATCATTATGTTTCAAAAACATTTATTTTTATTAATAACAAAACATCACAGTCAACAAAACTTAACATCTTATGAAAGCTTAATTAGATACAACTAAATAAAGACTTCATTAAATTGCATCGGTAGGAATCAGTCTCAGAGAAACATTTACTAGTGTCCCTTCTTGTGGCCCCAATGCTTGTGGTCCTCATGACCACCCTTCTTTCCATGATCATGATGATGATGATGGTGATCGTGATGACCACCTTCCTCATGATGTCCCTTATGGTCATGATGATGTCCTCCCTCCTCGTGGTGGCCCTTCTTGCCATGATCATGTTCATGGTGTCCGTGGTGTTTGTGTCCCTTGTGGAATTCTCCTCCCTTCTTGTGTCCATGCTCCTCGTGATGTCCGCCATGGTGTTCATGGTGGCCGCCGTCGTGGTGCTTGTCGTGGAAGTGCTTTTCCTTCTTGAATTCGTCGTGTTTGTGCACGCCGTGGTGACCTTTAGTGGAGTGTCCTTTGTGGTAGTGGCCTTCCTCGTGATGGCCATGGCCCTTGTGACCCTTGTCGCCATGGTGGTGCTCATGGTGATGTCCATCATCGTGGTGGTGATGCTTCTTGTGGCCACCGTGTTCATCGTGGTGTCCCTTGTGATCTTCATGATGGTGATGGCCCTTTTTGCCATGCTCGTGGTGATGATGACCCTTGTATCCTTTGTGCCCCTTTTCACCATGATCGTGGTGATGATCTCCGTGGTGTTCGTGGCCCCCGCCCTTGTCCCACTTGCCGCCACCTTTGGTGGCCGCTACCTCCAAATCCGCATCGCGTTTCTCTCGGGTGTTTCTACAGCTAACGTACGCCAGTGCCGCTAGGGCTATGCAGCACACCAGTGAAGCCCTCATGTTCCCAGTGCACCGATGTTGACTGATGCCTGTGTTCGCGACTGCATAGTTTTTATACTGGTAGCCCGATTTGTTGGTATTGTATGAAAATTGTGTAAAGCTCCAAGGTTGCAGCTATTTGGCGAAGCCGTCGAACGGATACGTTGCGCAGTTCCAAGCGGTGTCTCAACGCGAAAATCAGAGCTGTACTAGCAAAAAGTATTTTCATAACAAATAGCGTAATAATATTTCCCTTTATGTTTTTGTTATGATCAGTGATAAGTTTTATGATTTAAAAATTGAGATCTACTAATCAGCGGTTCCAGAGGCAATTTAATAGACCCAATAATATTTATAAGTTAGGTACATCTATCATAGCATACTTTCAGATCTACTTACTCATAGAAAGAGGTTTCGGCATGTAATTGTATTTGTGAAAAATGGATACCTACAGCAGCAGAAAGCAAGCTGAAAAGCAGCACCCATACTCCGGCAAGCGGGCGGGCGGTGAAAATGTCATGGAAAAATGGAAAATAGGTGTACGATTTTCTTCAAAAATAACGAACAACATGATTGCACACTTATTACGGTCTTGGTACCGATTCAAAAAAAAAGGAGGTTGTCAAATCGACACAAAATATTATTGGAACTGCAATTTATTCACTTAATTATGATAATCTACGGGCTTCTAAACAAATATAAAACAATTATAGGTGTATGTATCTATACAGGTTGTTCCACGGCTATGCCACATGGAGGGAAAGTACCTACTATAAATATTTGAGACTAGCTTCCGCCCGCAGCTTTGCCCGCGTTTTCCGGGATAAAAGGTAGCCGATATGTTATTCTGATGTATAAGCTATATTACTGTAAAGTTTCATCAAAATCCGTTCAGTAGTTTTTGCGTGAAAGAGTAACAAACATCCATACCTACATCCATACATCCATCCATCCATACATACAAACTTTCACATTTATAATATTAGTAGGAAGTAGGATAGGATGGGGGATGGGATAGGAAGTTTTGCTTAATGGAGAATTTACTTTATTTTTAAAATTAAGTAATAAGTACTGCATTCAAAGATTTTTTAAAAGTTGCTTCATCTGGGAATCGAACCAACCAAATGTGAAAAATGCTGTATTTTTATGATGCCGATCGAAAGTCTCCATGAAGCAAAATTTCCTTTCAAATATTTGAAGTACTTTCCCTCCATGTGGCTTAGCCGTGGGACATCCTGTATATTATTTATTATTGGAACTGCAAGTTATATTCACTTAAGATGAATATGATAATCTATTAGAGCCACCAAACAAATACTCATACAAATGTTATAGGTTTAGGACTGCAGGTATGTATGTAGGTTTGTCCACCCATTTCTCCGAAACTATTAATCGGATTGTGGCCATTTAATGTTATTGGCTTACATTTACTTCAACTTACGGAACAGTGTAAGTTTCATCAAAATCGGTTTAATAGTTTTCAAGATAATTATGGACTAATACATGTATATAAGTGTGACGGCCTGGCTTATTGATACGAGCTACGGACGTGTGGTGTCAAAGGAAAAACATCTCAGAACGATGAGAAAATAAAATCATGTAAGAAAAATCTTAAGACTCAAAAAATTTAAAATTTTATAAAAACCCGACTGCGGTCTGCCCTACGAGCTACGTCTTATCTGTTGTTATAGACCCACCAAAAAGAAAAGGTAAACAAGATATTGCAGTCGGGATCCATTATATGACTATTACCCGGAAACACTGGGTTTCCATTTTGTTTCAATTTTCAATTTTTATTTTTCACTTTTTAGTTTTTGATGTCAATGACATTTATTATATATTTTCGTAATCGTCTTTTTGCATGTAACAAGAAAATAAAAAGTAACTGATTATTTTTAGATAGATGTTTTTTTAATGTATAAGATATTTGTATTTTCGTAATTGTCTCTTTAAGCCCTTCATTTTGATACCCCACATGACCATGACAGTTTTTTTTTTTTTTACGACTTAACTTATAGGCGGTTAAAATCCGCCATGTTGGTTTTTTTCATAATCCATATAGCCTATGTTATTCGCGACGTCGATACGAATCTAATGATATGCCATATGTTAAAATCCGTTCGCTCGTTTAGTCTCTAGGAGGAAAACAGAAATACATACCCACATATAATACATACCCACATACTTACATACATACTAACATACATAGACTTGTTGTTCCTGCCACGAGGCTCCAGAAAATAAGTGGCACATTTAAATGCCAAAATATACGCTTTTACAATAAAATCCCTAGCCATATTCAAAAATTAAGCCTTATTAAATTCAAATCATTAATAAAGCGAAAACTTTGTCATAAAGCTTTTTATAGTGTTAAAGATTATATGGAGGACAAAAAGGCTTGGGATTGAGCTGTTTCAATACATACAATACTACTATTGACATAACCACTAAATTATTGCTCTTTTATTTGATTTTATAATTTTTTCTATACATATAGGTACACTTTGACATTAAATGTTTCCTTTTGAAACAATTTATATACAAAATAACATTGAATGTGATAATAATGATGTACCTAATATATTGATTATAATTATTGTAAATGTGAGTACTATGTCACAGTAAAAATATGTACACCAGTACGGAAACTACGTACTAACGTTCGAAACGGCACACTCACACAAACACGCGAATCGACGAGACCTCTAAGCGGACATCGCGGTGCTGTCAGTCGTGAGTGCCGCGTCAAGACGAGTGGTTGCCGCGTGTTTGTGTGAGTGTGCCGTTTCGAACGTTAGTACGTAGTTTCCGTACTGTACATATTTTTACTGTGACTATGTGGGTTATTATGTTACTGTTATAGATCTCACGTTCAGTCTGACAGTTTGAGTACTTTAGGGGGCCTACCCAAATGTCCTTTCTGATGGTAATGTTCGTCGGGTCGTTAAGCTCCCTAAGTCTGGGTTGAGCTACCACGATAGGCACACGCGTGCACAGTCAGGTCAGGTCCACTCAAATCTGTATGGCTCTTTCCTCTAAAGGCCATTTCAGACTAACCTGCATGGTTCTTACACAATTTATCTTAATTGTCTGGACTTTAAAAGAGACCTTTGAGTTTGTTTCGGTGTTTCTTCTCAAAGGTAGTCATATAGGAAACACCGAACTCATCTAGCTTAAAAAAATGTTTTGACGTGTAAAAGTGTTATTTTTAACCTATTTACAAAATAAATATCATTTATCATTTATCATACAGGTGAAACACTATACCCTCCTTTTGGGCTTCGCCTCAGTCGGGTAAAAACTACAGAACGGATTTTCACAAATGGAAGGACAAATTCCCGACGAAGGTTTTGTATACGTTACCGGCCAAACCAGATTTCAGGCCAAACTATAGTTTATCCTAGAACAAACTAGTTTGTCCTACAAACTTAGGGCTAAGTTGTTTGGCCTAAACCGAAGTGATTGATGATTAATATTTTTCACCCACGCATGGTAAATGAGAGGGCCTATGCTAGGCTATCCCAACAGTTGAAATATAAATCAATGGCAGATCCAGGAGGCGGGGGGCTAGGTGGCTGAAGCGCCTCCTCAAAATCTTAAGTTCTGACAGATTTCAGAATAGATTAGTACCTAAGTACCTAATTTGGAGTTTTGATATTACCCTCTTTTTGAGTACAATTGGCGACAGGCTCGCTCTGCGTCCCTGGTCACACATGTGCGAACCAGCCTGTTCTTGGCAAGTTCGCTTGTTGTCTTGGACGAACTGTGAGTGGTATATCAGTCACAAAAACCTCCTCCTCGCGAGTCCAAAGCGAGATTGTTTTTCTTAACACATTGAACGCCATGTACCCAGACACAATAGAAAATCTATTGTTGCCGGTCATTTGTGGCCGGCATGGCGTTCAGAGTGTTAATAATTAATTTTATTCTCCATGGATAGAAAAACACTGTGCTTATCCTTTGATAATTTAGCCTTTTTTCTTCCACTATTTATAGTTTATTCTGTATCTCAACTTTAAATTCTTCAGTATCAATATTTTGAATATTTTAAAGCAGTAACGGTCTACACCAACAGGAAACGCCACAATAAATATTTAAACTCAGCTCAAGTGGGACAGGAATGAGTAGAAGCGCTGCGCACGACCTCTCCGCACCGCGTTCAGTATGCATCGTGTCTTGAATTTCTGTTTGTCTGTTTGTGCGCACATCACGCAAAAGTATCTATTGAACGAAGTGTGATGTGGTTTTCAGTTAGGTAGCTTGGATTCCAACTTAAAATCTAAGCCACATTTCATCTAATTCCGATGGGATGAACCAGAGATACAGCTTGACCTCTTTGTAGTACTAGCCACTCAGCCACTTTACACACTACAATAATTTAAATTGGTTAATATTTTATTGTAGTCCACGAACTCTCTTCAACTCACCCAAACACTTAAATGCACACATAATTCGGCACCCCGGTACCCCCTCTCCCCCCCGCGCCGCGTCTGGTGTGTAGATCTCCTCAGACAAGCTCTACGTTTGTGAGTAGTACGAACCAAAGGAATCATAACGAGTCATAAAAAAGCCAATGATTTTTGCTTAATTTATTGATACAATCCTCAACAACAATTACATGAGCACTACATGATGCCATTATGATTAATAATTTTAATCTAATACCTATTAAATTTAAACTAAATATATTTTAATTCGTAAAGTACTTTTATAATAATAAATCACAATATATACCAACTTTCAGTTGACAAAATTATTTAACTAAAGGAACATATCTAAATATCTTTCGTAGAAACGCATTAGTGTTTCACACCCTAAAGTTAAAATTTGATATACTTTATCATAATTTCAGTCCTAATTATGGTATCACAAACACATATTAAATGCAACGGCTTCAAGCGACAACGTTGACGCAGTAATTAAATATTTTTATTAGCTCTCTGTATTTCCGAGCTACAAATTAAATACCTACATGAAAATGTGCTCAACAAATATGAATGCCGTTACACCATAATATATGTGTTGATTACCGAAAAGCTTGCATGTTTTTGGTTTCAATACAATTATTCGTAGAAAGAGGTCAAACTTTAGAAGCATATTATTAATGAATACGATTTGTTTGCTTTGAAAACGAATAAGTACTATTAAACCATGATGGAAGCACAAACTCAAAACAAAGTAAATGGTAAATATTTTGAAACACTTGTTTACTGCTGACAGACCATAGATTACATTTCAACTAAACACGTCTTGGAACAACTTACATATCCGAAAATAAAACTAATTATCACCATAGCATACACAAACATTTATCTAAAATTAGCTTGAAACGCTAGCCGCCTAGTATTTCATTAATTTATCTTTAAAAACTCAAATCAAAGTTAGGTACCGTACTTAAACAAATTCTACTGTTATACTGCTGGCGTAGTGAACATTAAAATGTTAATGTTAGAAGTAAAGCGGAGTCAAATTGAAGTAAAAATCGCTAATCTTATTAATATACTAATATAAAAAAATAGTTTTATTTGTAGATAGTTTAAAACGTTGCAATGTATGTATATTTTCTAGTCAACATCTGAAAACTATTTGTATACTACGCGTTTGAATATTGCCATTAATTCCCACTAACAAATATGTAGGTTACAGTAGGCAGCCTCTTATTTTTCACACAGTCACACCATTCTATAAAATATTTAATTAAACCCATGCAATTATTTATACATATTAAAAATAAAATATATTATTGCATGATAATAACAAAACTTACGACAAACGACACTTTTTCTTTCAGAGATAAGATCAATAGGTATCTTGATATAATAAAATACTATTTATTTAATAAAGAGTAATGTCTTGAACAATATGTTTCAAGAGATCAGTTTTATAATTATGAGCTGGCATACTATAATGTTACATATCTATGTTAAAAATAACTGTAACTTCTTATGTAATGTACTCTGTTACTCTGTTACATGTTAAAGTCTGACGAGCACTATAGTTTTTATTTCGCTTAGCAGTCAAGGCTAAAGGCTACTGATGTTGAATAAATAGATAACTATTTTCTAATTCCGCGTGTCCAAATGCGAAAGTGCGTGATTAACAATAGTGTAAAAGTTATTCTCAACATATTCTAAAACGTCCAGGCACAAACCGATACAGTCTGGACTGTTTTGTAATAGTTGCATTTAGTTGAGATGGAAACCGCGCTCATTGGTCGCAGCGAGCAGCCTTTCTCGCAGAACCTCTTTGCACGAATACTCCGGCAACTTCAAGTAGTGCACGCACGTGTTGACAGACGGGTAGGACCCATCTCCGGCGTCAACCTGCAAAGATACGTTTTACTTAGAATCATACACATATCACGTACACGGTTTTGGACACAAAGTGAAGCATTAAGAGCGATGTTTTTCAACCTGTGGGTCACGACCCCCAGGGGAGTCGCACAGACTTGCTCAGGGGGCCGCGGTCGCAAGCTAGGTAAAAGTAAAAAGCACGAGTTGTCTAAATAAAAATACAACGATTTCAGTAAAAAGACTGTGTCAGTTAATTTACCCTTCCCGCGCCTTCTCTGCGGTAAAGAACAATCATTGCCCGAAGAGTGCCCGCGACTACCTTGCACTGTTCATTTGACTTCTTGATAAGGAGATATACTCAATAGAAAGAAAATTAAATATGTAATAATGTCGCCTTTCAAATCACTGACATTGTTTTATTACTGTCTTGAGGGGTCGCCAGAATTGATTTACTTGCAAAGGGGTCGCGTATTAAAGGAGGTTGAAAAACACTGATTTATATAAAATATAAGTAAATTAACTTACCTTCCGCACAACAGTTAGCCGCGGATGTAGGTTGGCGAGGCCGCCGGGCGGCAGACTGCTGCAGCCTGTCGCGAACTGCAGGAACGCCTTGCGCTCGCGCAGGGACATCTCCACCAGCACGTCCACGAGCCGGAGGAAGCCGGGACTATAAACGAAATAAATAATAATTAAATGTGCGCACTATTGCAAAAATCACTTGAATGCTGCCGGCTTAGGTTAACAGAGCATAAAAATACAGTGTTTTTTTAATTGGGACAGTATAAGGAAATCCGATTCAATTTTGGCTTTCTGTTTTGGTCAAATCCGAGCTGTCCATAAAAATTTTGCATTTTTTTATGTGGATCGACTCAAGTTCATGTAAGGATAATTTCATTGTATCAGAAGAAATAAAAATCTGGACAGCAGGAGTTGGTCTTTACAGATCATTCGTCAATTTGTCAGAATCAGTTGTTCAGCATAATGTTGGACAGACAGACATGACGAAATTACTCCTAAAAATAATGTGTCGTATAGGAGTCTGTCGTATTAGCTAGATAGAGCCGGTGTGCACTAGTGGTATGTGTACCTGTCGCGCGTGTACCCGAGCTTGGGCTCGGTGTACTGCAGCAGGTGGTCGCGCGTCCACACGGGCCCGCGCTCGCCGCACAGCAGCAGGCGCAGCTCGGCGGCGCAGAAGGCGCGCAGGCGGCGCGGCGGGAACACGGCGCCGAAGCCGCGCCGGAACGCCGCCGTCTGCCGCCGCACGCCCGACCGCACCATCCAGCGCGCGCTGCCCTCCGCGTACGCGCGCGCGTTGTGCGGACCCACCTGCACAACAAACTATTTATACTATGCTCTATCCACAGAATAGAGTTAATATAGCGTTCCCTCTGTTGCACATTCGTATGCAAGTGATAGAGACAGATGACTGCATTTCGAGGTCAGTGGCCGTAAACAATTGCCAAGAAATGTAAAAATGGGTTTACATGGTGTACTTTATAAGGTACCTTTTTTAAGGTAGTTTTACTAATGCAAGATAAATAATATTATCTACTATTGTGTGTGGGACCTAGTAGGACTGTTTAAATAAAAAAGAGTATAGGTTAGATGTGATATTTTACAAACAGATATCAGTCCGAAAAACACGCCAAATCACAGAGTAAACAGATATCAGTCTAAAAACACGCAAGTCGTAGGGTAGGTAAATAGGAACAATTAACGTAAGAATCATAGACACGTTCGCAGCGTACAAGCGACAGATGTAGACTGGCATTTTGCAGCCATGTAAACGCTTGCTTAGCTTGTTATCGCCAACCAATGGCGACGCTGCAACTTTTCTGGTATTAACTCGGTTCCGTGAATAGAGTATAGCGGCTTCGCTCGCGCTACCCCTTTTCACCCTCTTGGGGATGGAATTTTCAAAAATCCGTTCTTATCGGATGCCTACATCATTTAAGGAATATGTCTTCCAAACACATTTCTACGACCAGCGGTTTAGGTTGTGCGTTGATCCATCAGTCAGTCAGTCAGGACAAAGAATTTTATATATAAGGTGCTATAAAAATATCTGCCACGGCTGCAATGGGAGACAGTATTGTGTTTATAGATTACAATAGTGAAGATAAATTATTGATTATTTGTCATATTTTTTTTTTCATACAAATAAAGTACGTATAAATTTTAGTAGATTAGGTAGTGACGAACTAGTCAGCTGATATCAGTTTTCATTCACAGAACAGATGGAAAGATATAGCAGTTGTTTTCATTGACGAAGCGACACATCGCGCGTAATTTGTGAACCACATTATGCAGAGTAGAGTAACTTCTTTATTTTCTCAAATTGAATTAACTGTTCCGGGGTACGAAAGTTCTTCACTATTGTAATCTATAAACACAATACTACCTCCCATTAAAGCCGTGGCAGATATTTTTAAAGCACCTTATATAGAGATTATACTCTATCGGACGGCCAGAAGCACGACAAAGCGCCAATTCCAAAACAAACACGTGAGTAAAATCATAAAAAAATATAAACTTTAAAATATATAAAATAGCAAATCTTTTCCAAGTACCGTCTGTTCATTGTTCGGTTACCGTGTTCGTAATAGCAGTGGCGTGCCTAGAGGGCAAGCCTGACGATTTTTTTCTTGTTTTACAGGCTATTCTATTTATGTTCATTTTTTATGAATTTAAGTGAGTTTATGTCGTTATTAAAGCAATACGTACATTAAAAATCACTTACATTCATTAAAAATGAACATAAATACTTTCTAAAATGAGAAAAACCGGATAAGTGCGAGTACGACTCGCGCCCTAAGGGTTCCGAAATATGCAATAGCGCCATCTATGCCATCATAGAGATCATATATGGCGTTACTGCATACTTCTAGTGGCGCCATCTTTGAGCAGATGGCTCCGCTTATGGTCCGATGACAGACGGACAACAAAGTGATCCTATAAGGGTTCCGTTTTTCTTTTTGAGGTATGGAATACTAAAAATGCGTCGTGCTTGCCCTCTAGGCACGCCACTGCGTAATAATGTTGACGCGCATACCTCGATGTTCTCCCCGCTGTCGCAGAGCGGCTGCACGGCGAGCGCGGCGTCGGTGTGCGCGGCCACGTGCGTCATGGTGAGCGCCAGCTGGTCGAAGGTGGCGCCCTCCACCGTGACGGCGGCCGCGCGCGCACTGCGCTCCGCCGGCTCCAGCGGCGACCGCATGATGCTGTCGTACTCCTCCGCCGCGGACACAACGCTCTGCAGGAATCTGGGACACGGATACATTCAATAAGTACCTACATAAAGCATTAGGCTAGGTTCACATGATCGCGCGGGCCCGCGCGGTAGGTACAAGTATTCAACAAAACAGTATTACCGTTTACAATTTTACATGATCGCGCGGCCCCGCGCGGAACAAGAATTCAACTAAACAGTATTACCGTACATTAGCCCGCGGGGCCGCGCGCGGTGCCGCGCGATCATGTGAACCTAGCCTTATACATCGCTGTTAGTGTAAAAACCACCTGCTCAAGTTAGTAGCTAAAATGTAATGCCGCGTAGTGCTACTGCACGCTTGGCAAGTATAGGTACCGGCACTAAAAACGATCGCAAATTGCGCATCTACATTTTCGGCCCAATACAAAATAGACAGTTGACAATACGTAATAGAGAATGGTCCAAATGAAGATGAGCATCGAGTGACGAACCAATCGCCTGCAGCTTCGGCGCCCCCCGTCATCTTCATTCCGCCAAAGAGACCGAAAAATCAGCTAATGCGCAGGTGACGTTTGTGATCAAGACTGGTGGACTACACCTCTTACGCTGCAGTAGTTAAAATTAGCTTTTATTTATTGTAGTCTGTTTGAAGTGAAGGCGAACAAATTCTTACCGATGCCTAATGGGATCGATCTCCTCTAAACAGTCGTTGGTCAATTCCTCGCCGCACATAATACGTAGGAAGGGCTCCGAGATCGGTAGATCGACGAGCCGCCCGTCCTGCAGAACCTGTTAATGAACAACGATCCTTTGTTAGTTTCTAATTTTCTAAAGTACCGTACCACAAATTATCACTAAATTATTGTTTCATCCATCATACCTTAGCTAAAAATACTCCTAAGAACCAGAAATATTTGCAAACTGTATCACAGATGGGGGAGTCTTGAGGGAGCGGCGCTGGGAACAGGCCACCTGCACGCGTCACGTAGTATCCCGGAGGTTTCTCTGTAGACAAAACATCAGTTATGTACTGGATGCAATTAAAATCATTGGCGTCTTCCCAGGTAATTTCAACCGTAGCATAGACTAATCATGTATAGACAAGCGCATAAGTAATAATGTTGTTAAGATTTTTTTTAGACCCAATTGAAGCTTTCCCCTGATATCTATAACAAACTGAAGCGACTACAAATACAGCCATGGTAACGATAGACCAGCGATTCCTAAAGTGGGTTCTGTATAAAAGTCGCCAGGGTTCTGCGAAAATATTCATTTTAATCTTCAAATATTTCTAACAAAAGATTTCTGTTCTTATTTAAATTACAGTGTCTTTGATTTGTACTCATTTGATATGGGTATCCATAAAACAAAAAGTATTTGGTGAGTGTTCCGCTACCTTAAAAGTTCAGGAACCCCTGCTATAGACGACAATAATTAAGTTAGTACGTGTCGTACCGTCTGGCAGCACGAGGTGGTGCGGCGCGTTGTCGTCGTCGCTGGCGTGCGGCGCGTCGTTGAGCCACATGTGCAGGTCGGCGCGCTGCAGCTCGGCCGCCACCAGCGCGTAGAACTCCAGCGTGGGGCCCAGCCCCGTGCCCTCCTCGCCCGCGAACTCCACCTCCAGCACCGACTTGCGGCCCGCGTGCACGCGCATCACCTATACACACTGCATATTGAGTTGGGGCCAAATGTGGGCTTGAAGGCTACGAGTACTGCGAGTACTAAGCGATCAAAATAAGAATATATTGCGCCATATTGTGACATTTTGTATTGAAAATTGAGCTGTTTTGTATGAAAAAATCTATTAAAATAGATTTGGTAAATTAAAAACTCAGTTATATAAAGTGAAAATAATAACGTTATTGATTCGCAGATTAATTTTCTTTGTAAGCCTTACTTTTCAAATGATAGTTGACAGTTCGAGGTCATTGACGTTCCTATTCTTATCGCAATCGCATAGTAGTGTGTAGTACACAAATGAACATAGATAATAGTGTGTCTGGCACACCCTGGCCAGTATTATGGTATGTATAGTCCATCCATCCTTGGATGCTTTAAAGTTAAAAACTAAGTTTGGACCGCATAACTAAGTTTGTTTGTGAAGGAATTTTGATGATTTTGAAAAAACTGTACTAATTAGGAACATCGTTTTATTTTTGGTGCAATATTTGGGTCAAGTCCTATCAACCCTAATTATTTCAGATTTTTCGCTCTGCAAACTTCGGAGATAAGGGGGGGGGAATGGTATTTTCTCAGACGTTTTTCATCATTTATGTCGAAAACTATAAGACAAAAGAAAATGAAAATATATTTTGAAATGTACAGATCAAGCCCTTTCGTATGATATGCCACTTGACCTAATGACCCAAAAGTGGGGTCATTAGGTCAAGTGGCATATCATACGAAAGGGCTTGATCTGTACATTTCAAAATAATTTCGAGCCCCCACTTCAGCCCCCTTTTTCAATGAAACCAAAATCATTTTTTAACTTCATTCACTTGCAATAAAGCTGGGCAAGCATTCTTTATAATTGTTCCAAATTTGAAGTCGATAGCATTAGTATTTTCTGAAATAACTAGCTGTGACAGACAGACAGACGGACGAAGTCGCACCATAAGGGTTCCTTTTTTACCATTTTGGTACGGAACCCTAAAAAAGAGTATTTTCAAAAAACTTGAATGCCCACGATATATTGGCTATAATCCCAACCCGAATATGAATTTATTGTTACTTATCGGTCACCTTTAAACACTTTTTACTATAATATGAAATAGACGTAGAGGTACGACAGTTTTATAGTAATGTTACCTGCATAGCGGAGCGCAACAAGTCAGGCTGGCGCGGTATCCGCACGCGCTCGTGTCGCAGACGGCCCATGCGGAATTCTGTTGCTTCCAACTCCGCGCGGCGAGGAGACACCGTGTTACCAGATCTAAAAAAAATCATATGTCCATCACGACATGGTATTTCTAGGATGTAAATCAGTTAGACAAAGACAGTGGTTACTACATGATAGAAAGCACTATTTGGTTTCAACAACCTGTTTTTGTCTAGTTGAAAATCTTGACTTCTTTCGTCTGCTTCTAGTTCACACTTGAAATCAAAGGAACTTCACAAAAATGTTAATAAATCTCACCTTTGTCTATCGAGAGCACGATCCCTTTGAGCTTGCAACCAGACGATGGTGCGGGACGTTCCGAAGGCGGTACACGCAAAGAACATCTGGCGAGTCTCCAGCGGGAACAGGAACGGACACCAATCATTCAGCTGCTGGCACCTGGGGTTATTATTAGTTAATATTAGTTCATTCATAGTTATTTTTATAGTTAATATACCTAGAGTATAATGCGCGTGTACTGTTCCCTAGCAGAAAGTTACAATTTTTACAATGGGACCAACCCCGAAATCGCAAAAAATCTGCTGTTTCATACATTTATGTTCACATAACAAAATGTATGGTTCTGATTTTTTTTTCGCGATTTCACGGTTGGTCCCATAGTAAAAGTTGTTCATAATGATGAGTTCAATAATCTCTTTTCGTATTCTGTCTGTCTAAAATTACTGCTGACACTTTAGCTTGTTCATAGAATAATTGGATATCAGTTTCTATAGGTAAGTTATAAAATTGGCGTTAGTAATGTGTTCCCGCCCCCCTAGCCAAGTTGCTTTTCTGTTAGCGTTTACCCCAAACGCTACGAACAAAATGCATGGCAGTGACATTAGTGAGGTCACGCGACTTAAATTTTCCGCAGGTAGTGTCATCGCCGTATTTAGTGCTTATCGTTTGGCGTGAACGCTAACAGAAAGCCACTTGGCTAGAGCCTCCGGACTGACCATAGCGGCGTGGCGGCGGCGGCGAGCGTGAGCGGCTCCTGCAGCTGCTGGTGCAGCTTGTTGGTGAGCTTGGTGGACACGAAGGCGTCGGCGGGCAGCGCGGGCGCCGCCGCGCGCAGCCGCCGCAGCACGCGCACGCAGCACGTCGCCGTCGCGCCCTCCGCGCCCTCCGCGCCACTGATGCCGCGCTCTGACACACAACAATCGACACATCAATCACAAAACAGATGTACATCAATTATTACTAGCTGATCGCGCCCTCTGGGCCCTCCGCGCCACAGATACCGCGCTCTGACGCATCAATTTTATTGTAGTCACATGAATCACAGGTGTACGTCAATTATTACTAACTGATCGCGCCCCCCGGGCCCTCCGCGCCACTGATGCCGCGCTCTGACACACACGATTTGCCACATGAATCACAGTAGGTGTAGGTACGTCAATTATTACCTAATAGCTGAACAGGGGTGATCCCCGGGGTTTCACCCCCGTTGCTCGGCTCCTAAGGGTCGTAGCGTGATGTTAAAGCCTATACTATTCCTCATGAATCTGGCTATCATATACAAAAAAAAACAGTTTTTTGAGTCCGACTGGTAGTTCCAGGGATTAGCGCGTACAAACAAACAAACTCTTCAGCTTTATAATATTAGTATAGATAAGAACACTATCCAATATCATTGTAAACGATACGAATTTTTACATTTTAGATAACTATCGTATCGCATAATGTGGAAATGCTTACCTGGATCACATGGTTCGTCATCCTCACTGTCGCTGGAAGAGGCGAATGTTTCCATACCCTCAATTTCCTTGTACGTCAATCTGAAAAGAAATCGCAAGTTCTTATCAGGATTGTATAACAGAACAAAAACAGTAAATATTTGGAATAATTAGTCTTTGCTTTCTAATTGATCTTCTGAAGGTTATAGGTAAGATATATCGTAGAGTTGAGAGTAGTACAGATACTTCAACTCATCTGTGCGCGCGGCGCTGTGTACGTCAGCCTGTAAATATGCAGCTTTGACAAAGCTGCATATTTGCGCGACGAATGCCGCGTCACTAGTGTGTACTAGTGACACTAGTGACGCGGCATTCGTCGAGCAACATGACATTTGTGTGTCCAAGCTTTGCGCGCGCACGCACATATCGCCGTACGCAAGGATGAGTTGTATCTATACGTACGTGTAGGTGAGGTCGCGGTGCGTGTCGAGCAGCGGCAGGCGGTTGTTGAGCGCGAGCACGGCGCGGTACAGCGTCCACGAGGGCCGCTCCAGAGCCACGGACGCGCCGGCCGCGCTCAGTACCAGCCGCAGCGCCGGCAGCCGCCCGCCCAAGCTGTTGTTGCTAGCGTTAGCGGCCTCTGTGCTACTGCTCTCCTCACCGTCCGACGACTCGTTCAATGGGATTTCCAGATCTGTAAAAATTGTATTAATATAAGCACCATCGTGGGCGAAGTAGTTAGAGATAAAAAAAAATAGTGTAAGTATATTGTTTAAGAATAATAATCACATAGGTATGTAGATAGCACGCTGGACCTCACACTAGGATTCCCTGGCGATTGTGCACTACTCCGTTTCCAGCACGTTTTTTCACGGACCGTTTTTTTTTTAGCCAATAGGCATACGTTTTAAAAAGTGGCGGGAATCGTTCTGCAGGCCTATTGGCAAAAAAAAACGGTCCGTGAAAAAACGTGCTGGAAACGGAGTAGTGCACAATCGCCCTATGTCGTGAGGACCAGAATGTTCATAATTATTATGCAACACTAGATACACAAAAAGAGCACAGTATAAATACTGGAAGAAAAAAAAATATCAATTCAAAACATAAAAGATCAATTCCGTTTATTACAGGACATGTGAAAAAAACCTAAGAGATCTTATTAGTTCACCTACCAACAGTTTGATTAAGATTAGTTCTTCCGGGGCGAGGATCGAAAGCCGGTATAAGCGCAGAGAACTGTCGTTTTAGCACGAAGTCGTCGTCCCATGGTTTGCGCTGGCGGCCACCCTGACCGCTGCTACCCCGGACTGCTTCTAAAGCTTCTTCCTCCATCAAAGAGAGAAGATTCCGTGAAACCTGTAATCATCACAAGTAGAATCAGTCATCTACCAAAAGACGCGCAGTGACAAATAAGCTACCACTCAAGCGAGCTCGGACACGCACTCAAGTTGCTCAAATCTAATATTTATGATACGAAAAGACAATTTCAATCATAAAAAATATAAACGTAGGACAAGACATTGGTGCCGATTCTGTTGTTTACGAACTAACCTAATTTAGTCTTATTATGTCTCTTTCTAATAAAAAAAAACATGATAGCACATATTTAATCCTGTCAAATTAGTCCACCTGAATACTTTTAACGTCAATTTAGTCATAATCGCAAAAGGTTATGACTATTTTCCCGTAAGTGACAAGGGCGTAGACTAATTTGACAGTTCTAAATATTTTCTGTTCTTTTTCAATGATATTTGTAAGAAAGAGATACAGTGTGATTAAAATTAGCTTAGTGCGATGTTCACCACAATCAGCACCATTATGCGACTTATGCGACTTTATTCGAATGATCGTCCTTTTCTAAATTCAAATAGAGTTGTAAATTGACTTTACGTCTTACCGCGCTGGCAGGTCTCATGTTATCGCGCACGGCTAGTAACTACTAAGCGTACAAATCGTTAAAGCCAATGTTAGCAACAAGAAAAGTGAAAACCACACACAATATTAAAAAAAATATGTTATTAAAAGTTCAACAGCAATTAATTCTTGAATAAAAGTGTACAATGTAAATGCTACAGTGAATGATCAACCTACTTACAGAATGTATACTCACTACCTCCTGGTACGTGGGTTCGTTCTCCTTGTCGCTGTCGAGCGCGTCGTCGCCTTCGTCGTCGTCCTCCAGCTCGGTGAGCAGCGCGGGCGCGCGGCACGACTCCAGGAAGTCCTCTAACGACACCTGCAGCCACTTTTAATATTTAGACATAGATTAAATATCTAACTACCGCTACGTGCATATAATAAACAGTGGAAATAGCTGTGGAGCTGCAATTCGATATGATACTCTATAAACCATGCGAAAGCAGGTCACAAGGACAAGGAAAATAATGACTTCCTACAGAATGAATTCTTTCTGTCACCTGCTGGGTCCACAGATATTTCTGCCGTGTTGTGTGAAAATTTAAATTTACCTGTTCGCTTTCGCTGGACGTGGAAGTGAGAGACAGAGTGAGAGCATTTTGTGCGTTTGGTACCAGCGACGGATAGCTTTGAGCAGCAGACAATAGACCACCCGGGAAGTTACTCGACAGAGCTAACCGCACCAAACTGAAATAATCAAGTTACATAATAAAATCGAAGTATGTTTAATTTAAAACAGTCAGAAATGTATAACAGTACCTATGACTCTCAAAAAAAATTTTTAATTGACTTTGAAAGATATTCATATTGAATCCGTTTGAATATAACAAAACGCATTTCACAAATATTTTTCAGTTAGTCACACATAAAACGACTTAATAAAAAACAGGTTTAAAAAAAACGACTTCCAAAAACTACACTAAAAACTATGAAATAAAATGTTAAACTTCCATAAATAAAAATCTAAATGTATATTGAAGTCGGCGGGGCCTCTTCTTCAGGTTTTTACCTCTCAGCTTTTGAACAGGAAGAACGTGCGCAGTGTGTGCAGCGAACGTGCAGCTTGCTTTGCGCCTCGACAAATTAAAATTTCCTTTCATTCCTATATTTATGCTAGGCCCCGCCGACTTCAATATACATTTAGATTTTTATTTATGGAAGTTTAACATTTTATTTCATAGTTTTTAGTGTAGTTTTTGGAAGTCGGTTTTTTTTAAACCTGTTTTTATTTTTATCTTTTTAGTGTAGTGTAACCATTTTTGTTGTTGTTAATTTATTACAATAAAGTACCATAAAATCATGGACAGAGCGACTTTGATCATTTATGTACTTTTACTGAGATCGATTACTTCCACGAATTTAAATAGGTACTTATATTCATAGATGTTGGTGGATGAGAGCATTTCAGTAAACAAAAACCGGGCAAGAGCGTGTCGGACCGCGCACAGTGTAGGGTTCCGTAGCAAGAAGTATTTCAGTGTTCTGACCGCAAATACAAGTTTGTATTTCATAATATTATTATGAAATATTACTATTTTTACGGTTGTCAAACTCAACATGGAAAATAGTGAATATTTCAAAAATTTATTGACGTATCTTGTTCAAACTAATTTCAATCGAAAGTATTTATTAAGTGCTATAAGCTTGATTTTTTTCAGATGTTTCGATAGCGCGGTTGGAAAATTACAGGGGGGGAACACATTGTTAACGACTTTGGGAGCTCCTAGTTCACTCAATATGCACTTACATAAAAAAAGTATTTAGAAATCTTCATGTTATTTTCAAAGACCTATCCAATGATACCCCACATGGTGGGGTGCGCGAAAATATTTTTTTTCATCCCTCAGTTTCATGTATGGGAGACCCCCTTAATAATTTTATTTTTCGTAATTTCACTATAGGCCTTAATGGCGGCTTACAAAAGACATCTACCTACGAAGTTTCATACAAATTGGTTATGAACTGTAGATTTGACGAGGGTGTGACAGACGGACAGACGGACAGACAGACAGACAGACAGACGGACATGACGAAACTATAAGGGTTCCTAGGTTTACTACGGAACCCTAAAAACAGTGTTTTTTCAGTTTGTAATAGCTATAGTAGCTATAATAGGCTCGCTCCCTAGCCTTCTATCAAATGCGACTAAAGCATGAAAAAATTGTGTGTACTATACACCTCTGTCTAACCTTGCGGGAAATATCGGCGTGATGTTATGTATGCATAATATCGAGATCGATTGTGTTCAGGAATTCATGTACCTACACAATATCACTTTTTCATCATCGTCATGATGTCATCAAGATAAACCAAAAATACCATTTATTACACCTGGTTCAAAATCTACTCAACCAAAGTTAATAAAATTTATATGGGACCACCTCGCGAGCTTCTTCTACCATATGAAAAAAGAATCACGTAAATCGGCTCATAGACCACGGAGTAATCGGTGTACATACATGAAAAAAAAAAAAAAAAAAAAAAAAAAAAAAAAAAAAACCAACCGAATGCAGAACCTCCTCCTTTTTGGAAGTCGGTTAAAAATTATAAATATTCACTAAACTTTAGTTTTCAGCATGCCAGGGGTACTCACCTAGGGAAAAGACTAGTTGAGTGGTTGGTTCTGGCGGCGCGCTGCGGATTATTGCCGCGACCTGCGCCCGCGCCGCGACCCACTCCTAGAGATTCCAACAATCTTGCGGCACCCTGTTATATTACGCAAACATTGCCAACATTAAAACAACACAACTTGGACTATCACTTGGCAAAACTAGTTTTAAAAATTTCGCTACTTTGTACCAGGTATACGGGGTATAAGTGACAGCGTAACGAAAACTGAATGCCAATGATGATCTTTCAAGAATCTAATGATGCAGTTTTAGTTCTTATTAAAACTGACCCTGAAACTCCTTTGACCCTCCTTTTCGCTATTTCTTATAGTTTTGGATTTGACATCCACACCCACTTGAAAAAATCATCTTGTATAATAAACCTTTTTATTAGCAATTGCATCGTACATAAAAACACACTATGATACTTACTTAATGATAGGAAACGCATCATGTTTATACAGTTACTAAAAATATAGTTTTCTTGCCATCTTTTTGAACATTGAAGTTAAAGCAATTTGACCCTAAACTGCGAGGACAACGACGGCATAATCCATGTTTTCTCATTTCTACATCTAATATTTCAATATTATGACTTTAAAAAACAATGCTCAAATACGTAAACCGTGCGGTATGAACACTTTCATGCGGCATTTGTTTACCTGTTGCGTTAAATCTGGTTCGCTAGCGCTCATGGCGCCCGAGCCGCCGGACTGACTGTCCTTCTTGTGGTCACCGTACTGCCCATCGGCAGCGTCGTTGTCCTCACACTGCAAACAACTCGTAGGATCAATCACACACATCCAAGGCGTAAAATATTTATACAACAACCATGACAAAGCTTAGTATACGGCTACAATATAAAATAATAAGGGCCTCCGCTAAGACACGCACGTTTCGCGATAAACAGAAGAGCTTCCGCGTGTATGTACGGCGCCAGGCGCCTTTGAGTTAATTAACGCGATAAGTCACGATTGATTATTTGTTACGACTTACACAATGTGAGCTGCGTAAAAAAAACGCGTAACCGAGCGAAGGCCTTAAAACGTAAACCAAAAGCAAAGACCGCACGCAAATGCAGTGCGAATAGTATCGTAGATACCTGTATGTGGAGGCGGTTGGCATTGTTCCGCAGAGTGTGTAGCAGGGAGGCGGGCAGAGCGAGCAGGTCGCTGGACAGCAGCGCGTTGGCGCTGTTGCGCATAGCGTCGCCCTCGCTGTGCCGCGCCTCGCGCTCCTGTGCGCAACACCGCGCGTCACACACCGCACTACCGCACCGCGCGCACATGCACGCACACTCACAAGCGACCACACGCCACACCTACCTCTCTACCTCGCGCATCACCACCCACGCACACACAAGCAATCCTAATTCCTACCACTCGCAGCGCCACTTTAAACACAAGTCTTCACGACATCTACCACTAGCCGTTAAATCACGGAACCCCTACTTTTTAAATAAGCAATAAGGCAACAGCATAACCGCATACAATATCAACCCTAATTTTAAGCTCCTCATGTGTATTAGTGATGACGGACGGCGATGGGCACTGACAGCGCCAACACGCCACCGCCCAACATCGCTTACGTATGCATTGCATCTTAAACTGCACATCTTTTCTCAAAAACTCATAAGTGAATGGCAGTGCTGGATCAAACATTACAATGTATAGCTAATAATAAACCGTATGAGTTTAAAACATCATGACTGACCTCTTGAGAATTAGTTTCTGGTACCGGTTCTTTGGCTGGGTAAGGTTTAGTGATATCGGTGATGCTCGTCGGGCCCATTTCCATATTTGTGAACGACGTGTTTCCCAAATCGGCCATACAGTTATTGCTCTCTGCTCCCAGGGTCAGTGATTCTACTATTGTTGCCAGATCTAAAACAAATACAAAATATAAAAGTAATAATTATAATTCGGCACACAAGGTAACATGGTACAATTACGTATATGAGACCAAACTCGAGCTTAGGTATAAGTTTTAAGTTGAGCAAATAAACTACCGGTAACACATTAACAATATTATACCTGTATTGATATGGTGTGTGGAGTTGTTGATAGCGGACAAGTCGGTGGCGTGCGTGCGCGGCCGCGACATGTTGCTGGCCATCTCCTCGCTCGATATGTTGTCCGCTGAGGACGCCTGCTCCGTCGACGCCACCGACACCTAACGTTTAAGATTAATTACTCTTCGCCACATTACATACTAAAATGAGTTAGGCTTAAATATTAATTAACATCACCATTATCTCGCTTTTTCTTTTTACTGTGTAACAAAAACCCTGTTGTTACCCAAAACGACTCATTGTACTCATCATTATGAACAACTTTTAATACGGGACCAACCGAAATCGCGAAAAAAAAATTGTTCCATACATTTATGTTCACATAGCTCAACAAAATGTATGGAGCAGGTGATTTCTTTTTCGCGATTTCAGGGTTGGTCCCATAGTAAAATTTGTTCATAATGACGAGTATAATGACCCCTTTTGGGTAACAACAGGGTTTTTGTTACATGCTGTACAGTTAATTTGCGTATTGGTGGTGTACCTGATGGTCGACGGCGGTGGCGTCGGGCAGGCTGGGCGTGGAGTGGCTCTTGCGGCCCTGCTTGGCCTCGGCGCCGCTCGCGCCGCCGCTCACCACCTTCAGGTCGAACTTGCCCTCCGCGCCCATGCGGTACGAGTTGCGCCCGCCGTGGTCCCACCTCATGTTACACACGATTCTATTATTGCGATGTGGCGAATAAAACCGGACTAGAGCGAGTAGGACTCGTGCCCTGACGGTTCCGTACAAACTTAATTATGTAGATATATTAAATATAATAAAATATTCTACTAGAAATATGAAATAGCGCCATGTATTGAGCAAGATGCCGCTATTATATACTGCTTCTAGTGGCGCCACCTATGAGCAGATGCCTCAAACTTGTGACGGACAGACGGACGACAAAGTAATCCCATTAGGGATTCCGTTTTTCCTTTTGAGGTACGGAATCCTAAAAACACATTAACAGACTACTAATTGCGTAAATTATTTATGAATACAGATATTTGATAAAACTTTAATGACATGCATGTATACGATAGCAATTTACCCCCTTACTTATAGAGGACTCTTAACTTTCACCACTGATTAAATATACAACAATTGTTGTCATTTGTATGACAATGAATAGAGATGACAGTTGACATCAGTAAGGCGGTTTATAATTTTTTTATTTAGGATCTCCAACAAAAGCGAAATAAATTATGGACGACAAAAGTATCACGTAGGTGTACTCCTTCACTTACAGGAGACCACAGCATGCATATAATAATAGTAAATAGAAGGGTTAGTATATTAGCGGTGGTGGTGTGTCGGTCTCACCTGACATCGACCCATCCGTTGTGCAGGTCGGAGGTGACGGTGCCGAGCGCGGGGTGCGGGCCGTCCTGGTCGCGCCACTTCCAGTCGGCGCCGCGCAGCACGCGCGCGCCCGCGCACACGCCGCGCGCGCCGCGCGACCAGCGCCGCGCGCGCGCGCCGCACGCCGCCGCCGCGCCGCCCGCCGCGCCGCCGCACTGCCGCGGCGCGACTTCATTCACACCCACAACCTGTTGATACGCATACACGCAGCCTTGTAACGACCTGCATGCTTAGCATGACCGATTCCATCCTTATTCTACCAAAGAATAAAAAAAGTTCTTTCTATCCAACTCTCTTCTGTCCGAGCACGCGGCGACCCGTACTTGGCTTATCAGAATTTTGTCTACTGAAGAATAGAAACATTTATTCTCTTCATTGTATTAATACTGCGCAGTGGCTGAGAGATTGGCTGCTGCGCGACGTGTCGCGAGTTCGATTCCCGCATTGCACACTGATCTGGCTGTTTGTGTATGTGAAATTTGTGTTTGTAAACGCACCCACGACACAGGAGGAATCCTAGTGTGGGGCAACGTTTTTTTTTTTATATAAAAAAATATATGCTTTAAACAGTAGAAATATCTCTACAATCTGTCACTTTGTCTATTCTTATGTAGACAAAACCCGTTTCTATCGTGGTCATGCTAAGCCGGCTGCGAGCGCGGCGCGCTGTGAGCGGCTCGTAGTAAGTGTCGCTCCTTGTGAACATTCTTCAAATGCAAACTGAGCGGCTCCAAAAGAGCGCGAGCCGCCGCGCCGCAGTCTTTCATTGCTAACAAATAAACAGGTATGTTGGTGCATGCGAGCAGAGCCAATTAGAGCGCGCCGCGCTCGCAGGTCGATACGAACATTCGCATCGACATCTTTATAACAGTGGAACCAATACTTGACTGATGCACTCGCATTATGGAAGATAGTGACACTGTTCACTGTTGGTACGGATTTGCCGATCTAGTAAATGCAGTTCTATAAGAATCAACACGAAACAAGAAATCCTTACGCTCGGTACGTACCGATACCGACCAAGCGGACACGTAGCTTTGAGAAGCAGAATAACAACTAGCAATCCTAGAATTACGTATTACGTACCCTGCCATAGATTTCAAGTCCGGAGAGCGACAGATAATGGCTCTGTCCACTAGCGTTCTTGCCGTTCTGCTGTATCCTCAAGTAGCGGTAAGGTGCGTCGGCACGTATCCGCCACGTGGCCGTGCTGCCCGGCTCCTGCAGAGTCTGCTCGTCACTGTGGGCCAGCAGTGTACTCCATGTCACGCCGTCAGCTGACATCTATGCAAACACATGAGAAAAATAAACTACACGCAACACCAGTTAATTAATATGAAAAAAGGTCATTCAATTGAAATTACCCCATTAATTTTTTATTTGAACAATATTCAACTTTACTTACTTGGAATAACCAGTTTCTAAGTGCCGAGCGTCCATATCCGCGGGCGTGACGTAACGTATACGCCGAAGGGACCACTTGTAAGCCCAAGTCTAACGCTATAAAGGCTCGTCTGTCATCGTTCGTGTGTACGTTCAGCGGCTCCGGTGACCTGGAGAGTGCATCCTCAGCACGACCATAAGGTAACTGCCTCCCGTCAGAAGACCAAACGCTGACTAAACCATGAGCACCGGGATTAACCCATTCACAAGTACCCCCATTGCTGCCAATAAAGTAAAGAATTCCATTCTCGTCGAAATCGTGCTAAAAATAAAAACAAATAAACATTAAAGTCTGTAAATATTGAAAAAAAAAACATCTTCTATTCATACAAATAACAATTTCTTACTTCGTAATTAAACGTAATGGGCGCTTCTGCTTTTATCTTCTGTACGAAGTTAAAAGTGGATCGCTCCATGTCGTACCACTGGCGGGCGACAGACTTGGCGAGGAACCTCTCCAGTTGTCGCACCGTCGTCAACGCCTCCACTTTAAGGTTGCGGCCGGCGTTGTTGCCGTTGTTGGACGTCGTATCTTCCGTGGATTCATCATTAGCACGTTCAACACGCAATCTGAAAAGAGCCGGCCGATAAAAAATCTGCTGTTTCATACATTTATGTTCACATAACTCAAGAAAATGTATGGAACAGCTGCTTTTTTTTGCGATTTCAGGGTTGGTCCCATAATAAAAGTTGTTCATAATGTTGAGTACATTGACCCCTTTTCGTATTGCCACTGTCTAACCTGACACCCTGTATAAATAAACTAGACTTTTGCCCGCGACTCCGACCGCGTTAACTACAATGAAATGACCAGTTTAAATGACCTCCGTAGTGTAGGGTGGCTAGTAGTACCAAGAGGTCAAGCTGTGTCTCTGGTTTATCCCACCGGAATTACATGAAACGTGGCTTTGATTTTAAGTTGGACCCCAAGCTATCGAACTGTGAAAACCATATAAAAATCCGTTCAGTACTTTTTGCGTGATGCGCGCACAAACAGACAAACAGATAAACAGACAAACAGAAAAAATTAAAAAAAACAATATTTTCGGGCATGGTTATGTCCCAGTACCCTATCCCGACTATTATTTTCTGGAATATCTTCAATGTACAGACACGGCTTTTTTACAATTTTATAACAGTATAGATATCTGTATGAACAAATACCTGATCCTCTTGGTGAGGTGGTGCAGCGTGCCGGCGGAGGGCGGCGGCGCGTCGCCGGCGGGCGCGTGCACGGGCAGCCGCTCCACGCTCTCCAGCACGGCCACCAGCCGCTGCGCCAGCGCGCCGCCCGCCGCGCCGCCGCGCCGCGACACCCACGCGCGCACCAGCCGCGCGCGCTCCGCAGCCTGACCCGCCGCGTCTGCCCCGGAACAACACACGTTACTCATCGTATCACACACACTGCCGTAGCCGACACCGCTCCCACCCGGAAAAATAATGTTCTTTGAAATGTGAGCTTTTGGGCGTCCTCTGTAGACATACGTCGCCGTCAGTCCTTATATGGGTGAGGGTAGTCATAGGATTACGGGCAGTCAGAATCCCAGAAGTCTGACAACTAGTCTAACTTTCGAATACCGGTATTCTCCAATAATTGGGTTGTGGAGGTCAGAAGACAGTCGTTTCACGTAAAATATTGATATACAGCCGCAACTAGTTAGACTAGAAGCCGACCCCCGAACGTGGAAAATGTCACCATTCAATCTAGTCATTTCGCGGTAACTTACCATTGGCTTGTGGCGAAAGCACTTGCAGTAAAGAAGGCGCTAAACCAGATGACTGCAGCTCGTACGCCGAGAGTAGCTCATCTCCACACAACAGCTCCGTCAGTTGATCCAGGGACTCGTTCAGTTCACGTTGCCAGTCCTCTGTAAATTGAGTTAATTTCAGCGAATTTAAATCTCGTGTTCGCGTTCGCGTGTAAAAGAAGCTACGTCCTCAAGCAAATTTCAGCAGGTGGTGATGGCAACTGCGGGCCAGAGTCGATGGAGGCAGATTATCCGTTTAAAGGGGTCCAATGGCCACGATCGCGATCCTCAGTAATTAGGGACCGATTGAAGAAGAAAAGATTATAAATGCGAAACTAAGTTTGTTTGTTACCTTTTCACGCCTACACCACTGAACCGATCATCATGAAATTTTGCATATACATTGTCAGGGGTACAGAAAAGGACATAGGGTATCTCTCATCCAGAAAAAAAGTACTGCTCCCGAAAGAAAGAACAATAACTTTTGACGGTCACAATAGCTTAAGGACGCTAGATGGCGCTACGTGTAAGTCACGCGGACGAAGTCGCGGGCAAAGTGCTAGTAGGGTATAAAAACCAGACAAGTGCGAGTACGACTCGCGCCCTAAGGGTTCCGAAATATGCAATAGCGCCATCTATGCCACTATAACATCATAGTAGTTATATAATTATCTTGATAATAGATGTCGCTACTGCATACTTCTAGTGGCGCCATCTATGAGCAGATGGCTCCACTCATGGTCCGGTGACAGACGGACAACAAAGTGATCCTATAAGAGTTCCGTTTTTCCTTTTGAGGGACGGAACCCTAAAAAATAATAAAAACAGGTATAAAATGCGTATGTTACCGGTAGGTTGTGTGGCGAGGCGCTGCATCCGCGCGAGAAGGGCGCGCAGGCGGGCGACGGGCGGCCGCGGCTGGCGCGTGGCCGCGTTCGCCAGGTGGCGCGAGTACAGCGCGCGGGCGCGCTCGCACACCTGAATTTTAGAAGATTTTATGACTTGATCACACGTACCGAGGAGATGGGCGAGACAGCAAGATACAACTACGCCAAGAGAGTTGAGTGGACGAGTAGACACGTATTTTACGTGTAAACACCTACGATCGTACTCTGTAATAGCGGGAAAGAGTAGAATGCTGCGAGCTGCGGAAGCCGACCCCAATATAATTTGGGAAAAGGCTAGGCAGATGAGTAGAATGCTGCGAGCAACGTGAGTGTGCCGAGTGGCGAGCACATACGCATCGAGTCCATGTTTATACCTATCAAGTGGGCAAGCGAGTTAGTGCGGGGAAGCGCAGGGGTGGAGACTCGGTCTAGTAAATAGAACAGGGTCCGAGTGACTGTCTCGCCTATTATCTCGGCGGAGGGCTCGGCCGAGCACTCGGTGATGTGTCAATTGACACGTACCGAGCTCTCGGCCGGGAGCACTGTCTCGCCCGTCTCCTCGGTACGTGTGATCAAGTCATTACTTTACGAGTATCCACTACGTGTTTAGATGGATGAAAAACTAGATCTTTCCTTGGTTTATTTGCGAGTATTACAAGATTAGGACTTTAACAAACCTGTGCCTTCAACGCCTCTGCTTTGGCCGCTAGTCTTGATCGACTTACGTTAACAGCGTTATGAGGCGTCACAGTCCTCCGATCTGTCCAGCCACTCGCTAACTCTGGACCTTAAAAGATAAAACATTATACCAAAATTGACCTTTGCCTAGTAGTGGAATATTTTACAAGAGTAAAAGTAAGAAATTTATTTGCTAAAAACAATTAAAGAAAATCACAAAGAAAATAATATTTATTGTAACTTTCCTTTTATTTTCACTATAAGTACCTTAGCAAGTTTTATATTCTTACCTAAAAATGTTTCAGCTGTGAACGAATGTTTAGTACCCCTGTTTGATTCAAAAATAAAACCAGGCAAATCTTCTCTTAGTATTGTAGTCTGTTGCTGACCATCAGTGTTGTGGATTTGTAGTTCTTTTTCTCTGAAAAAGTATACATACAATGAAGTCTTGCTAGTATCAGATGACAAACCATTGTATTTGTTCAAAATTCAAGTTTACTTACTTTTTACATGAGAGTGCCCAATTTCCGATTATTAATTTAGACGCCCCAGGTTTTGAAAGAATCGGTTGAGGGACCGAATTTTTCACTGAAGCTCGCGCTCTTTGAAGTTTGTCGATAAATTCGCCACGATTTTCTGTAATGAAAAATAGGTTATAATAAGTATCGGCGGCTAATAGGTATCGGCGTGAATCTTGATCACAAACGTCACCTGCGCACTAACTGATTTTTCGATCTCTTTGGCGGAATGAAGAAGACGGGGGGCGCCTAGGCTGCAGGCGATTGGTTCATCAGTCGATTCTCGTCGTCTAATTGGACTATTCTATATTACGTATTGTCAACTGTCTATTCGACGGAAAATGTACATGCGCGATCTGTGATCATCTTTAATGCCGGTACATAATACTTAATAATAATTCTTAGACACTATAAATACAATTTACTGTTGAAAACTACGGACATGTTCCCATTATGTTGATATTTTAGATAATTTTAGGGTTAAAAACTACTGTATCATGAATTTATGAAATCATGACCGTGTACACATTCATTATATTTTTCACAACCAGTGTTTCACTAATGCTATCATTTGCTCTATCATGTTATTAATGTACTACACTGTAAATGGTAAGTGTCGATGTCACCACAATAGAAAACCGTTCAGGCACATACCGGTGTTATCAGTCTGATGTTCCGGGCTGCCACTGGAGTACATAGTGGCGAGCTTCCCGTCGAGCAGGAAGCGGAACCAGCCGTTGCTGCCGGTGCTGAGCTCGAGCGCGGCCGCGTCGCTCCACACGTACAGCGCGTCGCGGCCGCGGCACAGCGACCACTCCGCCCACGAGTAGCCCACGCCGCTGGACAGGCATGACGCGTCCTCGCTGCATCCTAGCGACAGGACGCACAAATGTAACATTGATCCGAGTTTTCCATGGCAAAAATAATATCAATGATTTATTCCAAAAATAACCTGCTCCATCCCATTCCAGATAAACTAAATCAGATCTCGCGTACTGTCACACATTTTTTTTAAATTGATTACAATGAATATACGCATAACTAGCCTGTAGTTTAGACCCTGTTCCCGTTACCGGTGGGCTTTTTTGTCAATTATTAAATACGAATTATAGAAATGCTTAAAAATAAAATTATTTTATGTATCTACTATCTATATAAAATGAATAAACGATCATCGTTACATTTAACATTAATCATTGTTACGCGAGTGCTGAAAAAAGCTGTGCATTTCCTTACCCGGACCACTAGAAGTTTCACTGTCAGATGACAAGAACGCCGCCGGCGCAGCCGCCAGCCCCTCCACCTTACTGAACACACCGAGGCGCGCAAACTGCTCCAGATATATGTCGGAGGCCTTCACCATCAGCTCCTCGGCGATACCCAGCACTATGAGGTGACCGTCGTCGTCATCCTACGTCGGTACGTAAATTACGATATTTTAGACATATTTTGTGAACAATATTGTTCCTTTGATAAAAGTTATTCATCAACGAAAAATGATTTTTTTTTTTTATGTAAGGGAAACTTATTGGAAATTCAATTTTAAAAAGACTGGAAACTTGGTTGTTGTCAGACATTTGACTGTAACAAAACATAATACATACCAATCTATTAACCATACAGATACACAATTTATGTAGATATTACAACAATAAAAATAAATAATTATTAAACACAAAAAAATAAACACAAAAGAAGGACTGTTGATGCAGGTAAGTTTCGATGGTGTGATGTCTTTACAAAAATGTGGGATGCATTCAAGAATTAATGATAGTAAGGAAATAAGAAATCAGTACTTGAATCAACTCAGCAGATAATAAAATATAAATATTAGTAAGTATTATAAATCTGTTGCTCATGGTAACTCAAATTCATTATTTGTTTAGCTATTCTAAGTTCTTATCTGAGCGCTGTTGATGGCATCGCCACGTAATAAAATATACATATTAGGCCATGTTGTTTCAACTAACAGTTACGTATCTGTAACCGTCAAATATGGCGGCTTGTACGACAATTTCCTACTGACTTAACGATTACGTACTGACTTACGAATACAGATGGTTTGAAGCAACCCGCCCTTAGTATTAAAGTCTGATGCTTATGATGACTGTCATTCATTGTGTTTAGGTGTTCCAAGCTCTAAGCTGAGCGCAGTTGATGGCATCGTTCGACGGATACAAGCCACAACATGGATTTCAAACAGTACATATAAAATCCGTGCAACGGTGTCTCAAGCAATGATGAGGTTATACGGCTCTAAAACGGTTGATCAGTAATTTAACAAGTTTCATCTATTTAGATTTTTATTTAGAAGATAAAAATCAGAACAGAACAATTTTGACTTATAGATCAGAGAAACCGTAGATTTGGTGAATCAGCAGGTAGAGGTGTACTATGAATCATCAGTCATTTTAGAGCCGGCGCGCACGGTCAGGCTTGGGGAGCATCACACCATCGTAACGTTACCGCAGGCGGGCGGATATAGCGGCTGCGCAGCACCCGCGGCGGTGCGCGGCGCCCCGCGCCCAGCTCGCCCTGCCACACACACAAGGTAGGCCCGCGTCACACCACCACTGTTTACTGATAGTATAAGTGCGAGGAAAACACTCAGTACAGTGAAAACAATTACATACCTACTTACATTGAAAAAGTTTATGTTTACAAGTTATACAAGTACTTGCGGTAGACATAATTATCATAACATGTGCACTGCAGTATGCCTATCACTGTTAAGCCGCGTCTCATGCGCTCTGTTTTCGTGTTCGACGAACATCGAACAGTGAACAGTGAACGAGAAAGGGGCGTGGTCTACGTGTTTTCACGAATAAAAACACTCAAAACACGTAGACCACGCCCCTTTATCGTTCACTGTTCACTGTTCGATGTTCGTCGAACACGAAAACAGGTCGCAGGAGACGCGCCTTTAGATGCATGATCTCAAATTGACAACAGCATAAACTCTTTTTAGTGTACTGTGATGTCATAGAACGAAAGTATACTCAAGGAGGTGGCATGTGGTTGTGAAGCGGGCTGTTTTGGCGGGCAGGCCGGCGCGCGGCCGGTGGTAGCGTCGGGAGCTCGTCACAGATTTAGATTAGGCTAGATACCGCATGTTCACTAAATAGTATGAAAACGAGCGTGCCATTTTTCCCTATCTACTATGCTGTCGCGAAGTCATTTAAAGGCCTTGTCAACCCTATGAGACTTTTTACAGTTATTATTGGTACAATTTGGCATTTGTATATTCAACGACACTATTTGTCAAGCTTCACCGGCGCGTTTGAAAGTAAACTCGAGTAGGAATAGGAACGCGTCAAATTCATGCGACACAAACTTTTCGGGCACGCGGGGACGGCCGGTTTGCGGTATCTAGTGTAGTCTAAATGTGTGTAGGTCGCGATGTGTCGAGTACTCACGGCGTTGTCGAGCACGGCGGCGACGAGCTGCGTGAGCAGCGCGGCGGCGTGCGGCTCGCGGCGCAGCGAGATGGCGCGCAGCAGGCGCGCGGGCGCGTAGTGCACCATCTTGCGCACCAGCGACAGGCACGCGCGCCGCACGCCCGCGCCGCCCGCGCCCAGGTAGCGCGAGCAGAACACCGGCACCAGCCGCCTATGGGGGGACACATCAACACTGACACGGGGTACGTAGCACGACACTCGAATGTTCGGCGATGGTGCCGATTCTGTTGTTTACAAACTAACTAATTTAGTCTTATTATGCCTCTTTCTAATAAAAAACATGAGAGAGGAATAGCAGATATTTAATCCTGTCAAATTAGTCCGCTTGTCAATTTAGTCGTAATCACAAAAGGAGTGTGTCGTAAACAACAGAATCGGCACCATTGTGTGATTAAAATTAGTTTATTGCGATATTCAACAGAATCAGCACCGATGTCGCACGACCTCAGCGGAGAGGACCGGTCACTTACGCTTACTACTAATACAACATTTATAGCATATAAACAACACGTTTTGCGCAACATTAGTCCACTGGCTTAATCGACATTAGGTAAAAAATCAACAAAACATTTTATCTGTTAGCATTTGTTTTGCAATTTGAGGAGGGACATCTGTTTAGCATAGCTTTTAATGGTGTAGTTTTATACAATGAGTCTGTCAAATCTATCTTCAGCCCTACATTAGTCATCTTAAGATAATTATCACAATAAACATTACTTACTCAAGGTATACTGCTGCCATTTCCTTGTCACCAGTTTCAGGGAAATCATCATCATTGGTTGGCGAGGGTGAGTCGTGATTACCAACTACTAACCACTCACCGGGACACTGAAGAATAGCTGCCACTTCCCTATGACCTGGGTTTACAAATAAACAAAATGTTTGCCAATTTAGTCAATTTGTCATGTAAAAATCAAAATAAGTTATTCATCAGTTCAGTTTATACCTTGGTCGTGTCTTTCCCGAGCCTTATCAAGCGGCGTTTTGCCGTCCTCATCACGTAGATCAGCATTGGCACCATAACGGAGGAGCACCTTAGCGATGGCAGGCCGACCGAAACAGGCCGCGTAATGCAGAGATGAACTACGTTGACCACGATTAACGTCAGCACCTAACATAAACCGTGACATACAATATTTAAGTCGTTTTAAAAAAACTTTATGGGCCCCACGTGATTATTAAACTGGCCGCAAAGATGTTTCCTAAGAAAGCAACTCTCACCTTTCTCGCACAAGAACTCGACCATTTCTCTAGTACCGAAAGCCGATGCCCAGTTGAGCAGAGTTTGTCCGACGTCATCGGTGAAGTTGACGTCGACGGCGCCGCTGGAGACGGCGGCGAGCAGCGCGTCGGTGTCCTTGCCGCGGATGCAGTCGATGAGCTGGCGGTGCGACTTGTCGCCGCGCGCGCCGCTGCCGCTCGCCGACGAGCCCTCGCCGCTCGCGCCGCCCGACCCGCTCGAGCCCGACGTCGAGCTCCCGTTACGAGTTGAACCACTGATACACAAAAAGGAAGGAGACTTCTTTGAGAAACCTAAACCTGATTTTGTTTACTAATTCTGATAATTAACATCACAATAAATTACCTATGTATGAATCACTTATTTTTGTCTTTTTGTTTAATGATAGTAACAACCGTGACCAATCATAAATGTGCAGACGACAGAATTTATGGCACAAAAAGTCTGTCGCCTGTGATAGGCCTACTTGCACTTACTTCTGTATTGCGTGGCGCCCCTCGCACAAGAGAACAAGCAACAAGTCGACTAGCCGCATGCACTCAAGACACCAGCGCTCGTCAGCCTGCACTGCCGCCTCCACGGCTGAACATAACTCTAGGCGAACGAGATCCTACAAAAAATCATTGTTTAGTCACGTTATATTTTTTAGCACATTCGTGAAAGTGAGTGTTGAGAAGGGCATTCACAAGTAATAGAAATAATATTCGTTCGTCTGTCGCACTTGACAGACACAATTGATTTCGACCTGAATGAGGTGGATTTTTAGAGTTTGAGATAAGTGGAATGCCATGAATAATTATATCAACATCATGCTTGAGAGCAGAAACTCAAAAAAAGAATTTGTTCTTTTTAAAAACCAATAAAACAACTTAACAAGCTCTCAAGAAAAATAATTTATTAATACAGGCATGCCGTTAGTGTTGCACTTGCTGCGCAATACTAATTCTAGCTAATTTCCTAATTAGTTGCCAGTTTTAAATGCATTTTTGTAATGCAGTAGGTACATCAAGTAAAATTGGAAAGTTAATGCTCAAGGGCAGTTGCCATTATAACTCAACGAATATTATACTTACGTGTGTTATTTGTGCTGAACCGCGGCATAGTGTAGAGAGCAGACTGACAGTCGTGGATACTGCTGGAGCTGAACACTTGTCATCACCACTTTCAGCACTACCCAGCCGGCGAACTAGTTCCTCTATCAAACCTATTATTACAATAAAGAAACAGAAAAGGAATAAATGATTATTCAATATTAATGACATGACACAAATGAAATAACAAAAATATTACATATATTGAAAAACTAAATAATATGTGGAGCACAAGACAAGTCTGGTGTGCTTACTAATTAATGTCTCAAGTTACATAGATAGACGAAGCTGTATTTAAGTATATAACTCGGTCACACAGGCGCGGTATAGCTTATTTAAACAAAAGATCATGACACATACCGTGTTCAGCAAGAGGGGCCGGGTCAGCATGCGCACGCGCAAAGCGGTCGGCAAGCGAGGCGAAGCATCTGAGCGCCGCGTCGGCCACCCGCGCGTCATTGTGACGCAACAGCGCCGACAGGGACGACACCGCATCACCCACGCGGGCGTCGCCCGGCTCCATTTTGCCACATACTCTAACAAAATAAATGATTTCTCAATTATCACGACGAACTTAGGAACACTATCCATCACAATAAACAAGGACAGGCCTAATCTCACTAATATTATAAATGCGAAATTTTGTGTGTATGTGTGTATGTGTGTGTGTGTATGTTTGTTACTTCTTCACACTGAAACGGCTGGACGGATTTGGATGAAATTTGGCAAAAAGGTAGCCTGGGACCTGGAATAACACATAGGCTACTTTTTATCCCGGAAAACGCGGGCGTAGCCGCGGGCGGAAGCTACTATGACATATTATCGGGAAGCAATCAATAAAAATACCTTGAAACAACTGCCATAGCTGAGTGAAGAGTATCCTTGTGCACAGATGTACCATGGTGTGTAATGAAATGTAACACTGCAGGGAGGCCACCACCTTCCCAAACGGCACCTGCTTCTCTGGTGCATACCAACTCCAATACCTGGGATTGAAGAACAGATATAATTTCAAAGACTCCTACTTTGAAGACTAACACCCTTACCACAAATAGTATATTATGCAATTAGTGAATAAAAGACGGATTTAAAGCGAGGGCCATAGATGAATCACGAGCTAGTGAAGGATTCTAACGATTGAATCACGACCGTAGGGAGTGATTCATGATGATTGAATCACGAGCGTAGCGAGTGATTCAAGTGTTAGAATCCTGAGCGACGCGAGCGATTCATGGCCCTCGATATAAATCCGTTTTATTCAAGAGTTGCATACTATACTTTATACCATGACTACGAGAAAAAGAAAGATTTAAGTGAAAATATACATATAATGAAGAAAAAGTAAAGTTAAATTGGCTTTGATGTAAACCAGCCGTGATTTTTTGGGTAGCAAGCTTTCCACCTTTCCACTATATCGGCCGCCCTCTCTTTCACAAACTCAGGTGTTAACACATCTTCATCACTAGAATGCATTTTTAATCGATTAGAACAACACTAAACAAACACAAAATTAAAGATTAAAGTAACACTAAACTTTGTGTTCGTACAACTTACAGTATTCAAAATAGCGCCAATTTACTAAGGACAGCAAAGAACACAAAACAGTTTTTATTCTAATGCTAAACTCCTTGTCGAAAATGTCGACCAATCAAATTGAATTTAGAACACATCAATATAGGTCGAATACACAGATTACACTTACACTAGATACGGCAAGCCACGACCAAGCGTGCCCTGCATGTTCGACTGTTCGTACTAAAAAAAGTCTGTTAGCTCAGTGACGCTTAGTGATTGAAACAATTCTGTTTACTCTGAGCACATCACTAAATGGCTGGGGTGAAGTTATCGTAGGTATAAAAAAGATGACACGTTCGGTTTTCATACAATCTAATAACGTGCCGCATCTAGCATAGGTTCTTTAAATCTGTGGTCGAATACATTGGTGTGTTCCATTTTCAAACATCAAAACAGTGAGTAAAAGTGCTTTTTATTCACTGTTTTCAGTGAAAAAAATAAGCTTTTTAGAGGGGGAATGGTATAAAAAAATTTTTGGTAGCATTCGTGTTGAACATGTGTTTATCTTTTTTGTGGTACAGCCCTATATGTCTAGCAACTTCGAATTGATTTCGAATAGATATTCGAAAAACCTCACTTTAATGCACTGCTCAGCAAGATCCTTGCTTGTACGATTGTTAGGATCAACTGTGAGCAACCTGCTGCAAATAGCCTTCACTGCTCCTTCAATAGCCACAATCCGTCTGGTACATTCAGCTGAAAAACGCAATCGAAATAAATATTTATGTTATTTTACATATTTACATATGCATCTCTAACACTAATGAGTAATGAGACAAGAGAATGAATACATGGAGAAAAAAAAACATAGTCACAAAATATGATACTACAATACACTAGTCATGCCTTTGTTGATTAAAATATCCATTTCATTCTCAGAATAAAACTTTAAAGCCGCGTCTCCTGCGGCACGAAAACAGGGCGTTTTCGTGTTCGACAAACATCGAACAGTGAACAGTGAACGATAAAGGGGCGTGGTCTACGTGTTTTGACGAATAAAAACACTCAAAACACGTAGACCACGCCCCTTTATCGTTCACTGTTCACTGTTCGATGTTCGTCGAACACGAAAACAGGGCGCAGGAGACGCGGCTTAACAGTTGTATTTTATTTGTTCAATGGAATAAAATTTCGGTATTAACATTGAACTGAATTAAGGCAGGAAATAGGTATATTTTCTAAATGTAAAAACCACTTTCAGACATACAATGGTGGTTTATTCTCTATTCCAAAAGAATGTTTAGTTTAAATATTTTTGCTAGACTTACCAGAAACATCCAAATAGTATGTAATAGCCCTGGCTGTCACTTCCAACACATTGTCTGGTGCACATTCATCTAAGAATATTTTACACAATGCTGGAAGAAATGTTCTAGGAGGGCAGCTGAAATAAAATATAACATTCAATGTAGTAACCATTAAACCATGCTAACTTAATTATATTTTATGATGAAATAGTAAAAAGATAATAAATGGTTATAAACAAATTACAAATAAAATGTTGACTACTTATTTGAATGTAGTTGACGTTTTTTGTGGACAACTTACTAAATATGAAGTAATTTATATAAAAACAAAACATGCTGGCATTTCTTAAAGGTATAACAGAGTTTTACTGTCATATAGCTGCTTGCATGTGATGGTACTATTCAGTCCCATTAAAAGTAGAAGAGCATATTAATTATCAGATGCAATTCCAAACTCGGGCAGCTATTAAATTTATCTAACAAACACGCCCAATAATACTGCATAACTCAAGAATTCAACCTATAAATGTGCACTTAAGCCAATTGAGCCAGAAAAATAATATTAAAATAAGAATGCCTATCAGTGGCGCAGACTCCCTACAATGCGATTCCTACCAGCTTCCCTTTGAAAAACAGCACAGGCAGTACTGTTTACTTTTGTCAAATAGTATGTCAAGTAGTAGTCAGACTACAAGTATAAAATGCACTAACACACGCCTACCTTTATTTTTTCTTTTAATTCCGACAGCAAAATAAATATTGCTAATTATAATACGGCGGCGCTACGTCGGATTCTTGAACGAAAAAGTCTTAAGGGCGCTCTCGGAATTTTGTCTCCTCTCTCGCTCGCACAGAACCATTTTTAACTCAGATCATGATCTGAGATTTTTAAGAATGTTGAATGAAAAGATGCATTTTTGAAAAATGTAATCTGATAGTGAACTACAAAATAATATTAATTTTACAGGTAAATAATTAAAACACATTTCTACTGTGATATCTAATAAACAAACTTAAAAAACAATTATGATCTGTTTCTGAGGTTTGTTTAACTCATGTGTTTTTAATAATTTTGAGTTTATAATATTATAATTAATATCATTTTGTAGTTTGCTATCAGATTGCATTTTTCAAAAATGCATCTTTTCATTTAACATCCTTAAAATATATGGTTCTGTGCGAGCGAGAGAGGTGCCGAATGCGAGAGCCCTCTTAATGCCATGACGTCACATCAAGTCATGTAGCACCGCTACGTAAAGAGCCTCGGGAAGCCGGTATTTGACGGATTATGACAGAGATAGAAATAGAAAAATGCGTAGGTGAGAACGAGATAGAGAGAACGAGTGTCTACAGTGAGCTACGGTGCTACGCTGTAGCTTGCTACGGCGCGGATACTTACGTATTTTAGTTCCGATTTTGTAACTAGATGGCATTATTACTTTCTAAATCGCGATATAGTTTCGTTACCACGAATACCATAAGTCCATAAGAGGTTATGATTTTATTTTTTATGTAAACTCAATGTAAGCTTAATAATTATATTTATATTTATATGTATACACTTTGATTGCTGATTATAGAATATAGACTATGAAGTAGTGTAAAAGAGTTTAATTTGATACCGAACCCCCATATTTAATTGTGAGTGCTAGTCAGACTGTTTTTGTCATTTTTTGTTGCTATATAAGGTCCTACCCTTCATACTCGAAATATTTTAAGAGGTGTATCTACAGGTGCCATAGATGCTTTGTAGCAAAAATTTAATAGTGAAATCAAACTTTTTCATAATGACGTAATTATTATAATTGTTAAAAAGCTTGACTCATTTTGCATAAAACTTTCACTCTCTACTATTCTATGAATGACGCGCATAGTCCACCCCGCGCGCCCCTGCACGACCCCGGCGGCAGGGCGAGAGCGCGGGGGCGCGGGCGCGGCTCGTCGTAGCCCCAGCTGTTTAGTTACATTGTAGGTATTGTCATTTCTCGGGCAGCACCATGCGCGGTGCGGCTGTGTTCACATGTCTCCGGATGATCGCGCAGGCGACCTACCGAAAGAACACTCAACAGTTACCATTACTCCACCGTGCCATACCATGCTAGTATCTACAATTTGTTATACAAAATTCTTACGTCCTATCACGTAAGACCTAACAATAGGTATCACTGATGTACGAAAATACACCTCTGCCTACCCCATCGTTACCCGTTAAACAGGGTAACTTACCCCTAACATAATCGATTAAAACACAGTTTTTTATTCCCTTCGTATTTTTTACGTAAAGGAACCTACCTACTATTTCTGATAAAATGAAGCCGCCGTTATGCCTATAGCTCAGTACTCATTCGGGACTAACTACACATCAGCTGTTAATTATGTAGGTAGGTACTACCAACAAACAGCACAGACCTACAGCTGACGGGTGCAACTTGAACTCGCAGAAGTGAATGACCTCAGGTCCAGTTTCGTATTATTATGTCAGATTTTCGACAGCTACATTTTATAGCTCATGTAGTCAACTTAGGTACAAGCGTCAGTCATAGTTAGTTATTTAGTTTATGTTTATTTTACGTAAAATTTTGGTACGTAGGTAGATGCGACACGTGCCAGTTCGCGACTGTCGATTACCTACCTAACAGATAGGTAGATAGCTACTAGTTATTCCACTGCAGATACCTAGGTAGGCAGATGCTATTTGTAAATTGACGTAGGTTACAATAATTTAGCGTTTAAAAATTAGGATCAATTCTATGTACCTACCTAGGTAAGCAGGTAGGTACTTATTTACCTTGTAAGTTTTTGCATCACATAACACTAACACACTAATTGCTTCACATATCCGCCATGCTGTTTGGACGCAGAGGGTTGCACGTTTTATTTGTCCTTGCACTTTTACCAATGTGTTTCCATCACTTTACTATCACTGCGACCATATCACTTCAAGAAAAGGGCTTGTACTCTAAGCAAAACTTGTCCACTCTCGCCACAGCACAGAATCATGGTATTCTTCGTAGTAGGTATACCGGTAGTTCAACGAGTTGGATGAGGCCGGAGGCCGGAGGCCTGAACATGTGAAGATATGCGCGTACGACATCGTCACGGGTGTTCGCGAGACTGAGGCGCGCCGCGCGGGGCGGGTGCAGCTGAGTAGCACTGGCGCTACGATGAGGTGCGCGCGCATGTAATGGACGGTTGTTAAGAAAAAGGAGTCAGTATTTTTTTCGTGTGATAAATAGTTTAAAATTAATTTATTTACAAAAAAATATTGTTAGATAAAAATTTTTTTTTTCATTTGTTTGGCATCTTTGCCACCTACAGATGTACCTATTAAAATATTTCGAGTATGAAGGGTAGGACCCTATATATCACGAAGTTCATGATAGAAAAAATAGAAGATAATGAAACGGTATAAAGACACTGTCATTTTGTTAGGTAAACATGAATTCGGTTTTTGTGGCCAGGTAAGCATTTGTAGCTCGGCTTACCTCTTACAAAAATTTACCCTTCGCCACTGATGCCTATCCAAAATATAATCTTTGGTTTATAATGCTAGGTATTTACGAACAATGGCCCAATCAAGAGGCTAAGTTTGGAAAACAGGTGGTTTGACTGTCACAATTTTATTGACAGACACAATTGTTATCAACCTGAATCAGATTGATCAACAGGTGAACTAAATAACTAATTACTCTACATATTATGAAATCTAATTATCACCAACTTAATTATTATAATGTTAAATACTTAATATTTGATGAGTATTTCACAATATTGCTTATTCTGTTAATGTAGAAAATATTTCTCATTCTGAGGAAATACTTCATTATGTATTCTAAACAACACTAGTATAAATATTACTAAAACAGTTTCAAAATAATACCAATATAAAAATGAGATGAAAATCTTCTTTGATTAGCTACATCCAGATCATATTAAAACTGTGAATTTTTAATGATAAAAGAATGGTGTTGATAATGATATTATCAATCAGTTATTATAGCTTATTACAGGTGTCTCCTAGCTTTGATGATAATAAGCCATGTTTTAGTTTAGCTTCATGTCACATAGACCTAATTTTAGAATGAATTACCTTTCAAAGCATCTGTCAACATTGTCAGACATGAGCAGCAGCATGCAGAGTTGTTCAAGAGCAATAAGCTGCATGTCCCGCTCATCACCCTGTCCGGTCAGCAGCCATTCTAACAGGGTTTCTGGATCCACTTCCGCCATCTATGTTTCAATTAGTATGTTAAATTGCATCAACACAGTTATTTATTATTAAAATTATTGCAGCACCCTAGTCTTTATTTTAAAACAAATAAATATGTATGATAAAGGAATTAGCTATATACCTTCTTGATTTAGTGGCCCAGGTCACCTGAAATAAAAATAAATAACTGTGAATGCTGCATTAGTCACCACTCCATGTGTAACAAAGTTTGTACCTACTTTAAATCTTTGCTAACTTAGTAAAGATCACTATCATTACATAGTATGTAAAACGTAGAAAGGAAATTAGTTCATTGAACTATTTACTATTTATAAACATCATAAGCATCCGAAAACAGTAACATAAAAGAAAAAATTAACAAGTCACATCAAAGAAAAAAATCGTCAAACACAAGAAATGTTAGACATCGATTTATTGTTTAATAATTTTATGTAGGTTACGGAATAATATGACTGAGAATAATGTGCAATGGTCCTTTCTCTTTCGTAATATTAGCTCAAACGATCGCCAACATATTTCCTAAAATATTGAAAAGATACGATAGAATAAACAGTAAAATATGATTATAAAACATAAACAATGGTAATTAAGCACAAATAATAAATAAAGTTTTAGGACAAGAATGAAGGTGACAATGTATTTCTTACCACTTGTAATCAATTGACACTAATCATCGATGTCAAATAAAATGCACTTCAAACTGTTTCAAAGAAATATAAAGTATAATTAGAAGAATTATCACCAACTGTAAATACAACGCAGTATAATCGCACAAGATTTTCTACAAAAATCTCTTGACACCAGAATCATCAATCGCCATTCCCACCCACAGATAAATAAAGTTATTTTAATTTTTTGGTTGGCAAGGCAACTCTGCATCTCCATAGACCATTTAAGAAAGAGACCCTTGAGTTGAGACCACAGAACATAATACTCTAGCGAGCTCTGAATAATACTGATTATGGAATACTAGGGACCATTTCAATTGAATTTGATAACTTTGTAAACAATGTTAGTATGGCCAACTGTCAAAATTTGATGAATTTGTATAGAAAGTTTGTTTACAAAGTTTACAAGTTCTATTGAAATGGACCATACTAGCGAAGTAGCGAGTCGCAGGCAAGACAACTGTGATTGTACACTGGAGCGGCGCGTCATGACTAGGTTGCCATAGACATAGAATACTATAGACTAAGGCTGCATTCCGAATTACGCTGTAATCGATTTGAGCATCCATAAACCCGTTCCGAATTACCGTGAGAGCGATATCGATGTCCCTTGAATCGTCATAGATGACGTCATGACATGCGCCATCTTGCGATTACACCGACCATGCCCCAAATAAATATCACCGTGAGCGCTGTCAAATATGACAGTTGTGTTCACAGGTTGTTTTGTTTATTGTTTTGTTATGAAGTTAGGAGTCGCATAAAACAACTATTCTATTGTCGCATTTTAAGAAATTGTGCACATAACCATGAGTATTCAAGTGAATATAGCCGACGAGCCTAACGGGCGACAAATTACTTTAATGCTCACATCAGAGCAATACGAGAGGGCTCAGAGAGGTAAGTACAAAATTTTAGCCCCTTTGCAGTTATCAGAGTCGATAGAGTCAACCAACATAACTTCCATTTTCTCTTTTCAGAAAGATTTCGGTTTGGAGGTTATGTTATGTTCACTGTGAACGCTCACGAGCGTTCCGAATTGATGACAGCTCTTAGCTGTCATAATCGTGATATCTAAATCGGAACGCAAAATATAGATGTGAGCGCTGTGAGCGATTATTTTGTAATTCGGAATGCAGCCTAAGTGAGCCTAAAGCATATAAAGCCGTTGGCCGTATTTTGTTTGTGTGCGGTTCTGCATTTGTATTAGTGTGCGTGACTAGGGAAGAGTAGTTGACTGGTTGACGCTTCAGTGACGTCAATGTATCAAAACATTGCGCCAATGCGCGGTGTACTTTACAGTGACGTCACTGTATCACTGTCAACGAGAAATGACAGCCTTCAGACAGACACGGTTAGACTAACTCCTTCCTCCAAGAGGATTGCCAATGTTCCCATTCGTCGTCGTTTTGTTGAAAAAAACAGTGATTTATTCTGATGTGCGGTTAAATACTTATACCCATAGGCATAGAATACTATAGAGACTGAGCCTAAGGACATAAAGCCGCTGGCCGTTTTTAGGGTTCCGTACCAAAATGTTAAAAAAGGAACCCTTAAGGTGCGACTTCGTCTGTCTGTCTGTCACAGCTGCTTATTTCAGCAACTACTAATGCTTTCGACTTGAAAGGAGCATGACAGATTCGTTCGTCTTTAAATTAAAGAGTGTGACCATGACAAACTATCCATAAATCATAACATATTTTAAAATATTTTTATAAATTCTGTGAGTTCAGTTGATCAAAATCATACGTGGGATTCATATTTTGTATTTAATAAGGCAGTAAATCGATTTCTATTACGATTTAATATGGCGTTTTTATAAAGTCCTAAAGAATTTTTTATTCAATGAAGTACCTATTTGTTAAAATAAAATGTAACTCTGACTATTAGGTTGATAAATAGATATTTAAAATTAAAATACATTTTCCTTATATTTTTTATTTTTATGGAAACAGGGATTCATTGTTTTTCTTTCCGGAGTTTCATTGTTTTATTAATAGGTAATATTTTTAATTGCTTTCTTCACATCTTCTTCGTTCATAGCCCCACTATTTCTTTTACAGTTACCGTCAAACGGGGTGAATGGGCACAGAATTGAACTTTGAACACATTTATCACCAGTTATCCCTGAAAATATTGTATTGATTTTGGTATTAAAACTTGAGTCGCGTTCTGGGCTGTCACAATTTTGTTGATAAAATTATTTAAGCAAGTACAAAATTCTTTAAAGCATTTTGGTGCGTGCGTTTTGTGTGCGGCACACATTGCGCTGCGCGCCAAGATGAGTTGAAGGATTATGTATTTAGTGTCAAGAGTGAATTAAAGTAAGTACCTAAATGTATGGTTTAGGAAAGGTGAACAAAACTAGTATTTTATGAACATATACTTTATTAAAATAAATATTCTTAATACATTCAAAATGACTTAAATGACTTCATAAATCAAGTGACAACACTGTTCCTATAGTCCCTTTACTGTCTCTTGACACACTGCATCGTCCCTATTTATTAAATATGGCGTCCCTATTGACCCCCCAGTCGTACCTAAAAACCCCCAACGCGTACCTAAAAACCTCTTATGAAGTAAAAAAATTCTTGCTCATACTAAAATATAAATAAACGATTTTATTCTGGAGCCTGTGTACTTACGTTACGTTATACAGGCTCCAGAATAAACACCAACCACGTAGATAGTCGTTAAGATACTAATTCAACCACCAAAACAATGAAACTTTTTAAAATTAAAGACACGTCGATAGCAGGTAGTTTGAACACGGAACTTCAGAATGCTGTTTTGACAATTTTTTTCTAACTTCACGTCAAATAAAAGCTACCAGTTCAAAAACTAACTATTCTATATTGAATTCTTGCCATTTTATAGGCTGTGGTTAATCAATTATTTGAGTTATTACCATGATAATTTGAATCCCGATTTTTTCCCTATTCACCCCGCGATCCCTATTCATCCCGTTTGACGGTACGCACCATTTTTTATCTAAAATGAAAACTAAGAAACATTGAAACATACGTGGAAAGTTTTATCACAGGGGCAATTTAGGACGCGTCCTAAAGTGCCCCTGCAAAGTTGTACTAAATAATAGTAGTCTTTGTACTAAACTGCCCCCATCCCAAATCACAGAATATAAACCGTGATATGATCAAATTATTTTTATCTTTTTACGGTTTAATTATTATTATTGTATCACCACATATATAATCTGAATAAAAAATACACCAAGAATTCATTTGAACACTAGATAAAATGAAAAAATACTTACGTTGATTCTTCGAAATATTTACGACAGCTGACTAAAATCACGCACATGCCAAAAGTTAGTTTGGCAGTATTCTGTGCCATGGGTGACATATGACATCTGTGTCTGGTAGCCGAAAAATGCATGTTTTGTAAATATTGCTCAAAACCAACCGAGAAATATCATCTTGTCCTAATCTGCCCCTGCCCTAAACTGCCCCCCTCTCCCCTATGTGAACTATTTGCGTGAAATAGGTATCGGTCATAAATAAAACAACTTCAAGGAAAAGTTCAGTGTCTGGTTTCTAGTATTGTCCAAAGACTATTTAGTAGGTAATAAACCAAGTATTGTCTATACCTTCATGGGTGGAACTCCACTGGAACTCCACTTTATGGTACGGTTGCTAGGAAACCTAGTAAATATCAATCAGTAAACAATGTAGTATTTCCCGTATTTCCCATGGTATTCATATTTCCCAAGTATTTCCTCTCAATTTCCTGTCGCTTGTTCAAAGAGAGAGTAGTTTGCTCGCCGCGCGACAGCCGGACACCCGGGTGCCCGACATTAATTCGTAGAGTGCGTGAGGAGGGCGCGGGAGGGATGTCGCTTGCTCTGTGTTTGTTCGCTGGTTCTGGCTATAGAGCTGTAGTCTGAAGAGCTGTTTAGAAAAACATTATTTTTGTAGAACATTGTAAAGTAATTTATGATAACGAATAGCTCATAGATGTTATTATTACTTATTACAACAGTCGATTAGTCCATGAACCGTTGGTCAACATTATCTTTAAACCATTAACTTTTCATCCAAAGGACTTTTCATCCACGAACGTTTCGCCAGCAGAATGTTTTGACCAATAACTTTTTACCCAAAGAACAATTGGCCCATGGACTGTTCCCCAATAGAACGGTACGTCAGTGAGTGTTTAGGTAACCTCTAGAAGCAATAATAGCCTAGGGGTATGACCGTTGGACTACCAAGTTGCAGGTCGTAGGTTCAAACCCTGGCACGCACCAATGTCTTTTCGAATTCATATGCGTATTATAAATTAATTATGACTTGCTAAAACTGGTGAAGGAAATCATCGTGAGGAAACCAGCACACCTAGGAATCGTGAGGAAACCAGCACACCTAAGATTTTTCAACGATGTAAAGTGTGTAAAGCCATGTCAATAAAAAGATTTGGAACATTTTATATACTAAAATATTGTAAGGGCTGTTTCATTTGGAGTCTCAGTAATGTCACCAAGGGAAAAACGCCACTAAGCTTGTGAGCGGAGATCCTAATTTTGTATATTGAAGGCACTAGTGTAATGCAACGTAACCATAACATTTTAGTAGGTTGATGAGGTGTAGGTACTGTCAAAAATTAAAACATTGGTGCGTGCCAGGGTTTGAACCTACGACCTGCGACTTGGTAGTCCAATGGTCATACCCCTAGGCTATTATTGCTTCTAGAGGTTACCTAAACACTCACTGACGTACTGTTCTGTTGGGGAACAGTCTATGGGCCAATTGTTCTTTGGGTGAAAAGTTAGGTATTAGTTAAAACATTCTGCTGGCGAAACGTTCGTGGATGAAAAGTTAATGGTTTAAAGATAATGTTGACCAACGGTTCATGGACCAATCTACTGTTGGTAAACCGTTTCAGACTCGTAATATATATCTCTTTGCACGTGTCGTGTCACTTTGGACACTTTGTGCGGTCCTCTGCTAATTAGTTAGTCGTTTACATTACATGCTTGTTCGCAAATAATCCTCGACACAAAACAGATAAAGAAACACATACATTCAATTATGTTATCGATACCAGAAGTAGCCACACAGTTAATAGATAAAACGCTTGCAAATGTGAATGAAAATAACTTACGAACAATATTTCTTGTTGGGAGCAAATCTGTTGTGAGTAGTAAAATATTCAATGTATTCATGCTTTTTCTACTTTTTAGGGTTCTTCCGCAGTGGCGGATTAACATACACGTACACGTAGAAAGGGCCCCCGCGTATCCAAACAGTGCAGTGGCGAACGTTCATTTTCGACATTGCCGTGCTCAAAGCGTATCTATAAAAAATGAATTAAGGGAGCATAGCAGATCAAGGGCCCCTCGATAGAATTTGCTACGGGCCCCGCGCTTGTTTAATCCGGCACTGTTTTTCCGTAGTCAAAAAAGGTACTCTTGGCTCACCGGGACATTCGCGTATATATACAGTACAGTCGCTAAGAAAACAGTTATCAGTGGGCCATAATGTTGTTTCACTTAAATAAAATAAATAAATATACTTTTTTAGTTATTTCTAGATTTATGTAGTAAGGGGTAATTAGCCCCTTTAAATTAACTCGTGACTAACTTCTGGCCGGCCAAGTAAGATCGTGCGAACAGTAATTTAGTCAGGTCCGTCTGTTTGTCACATCATCGTAAAAACTCCCTACAGTTTTTATTTGAAATTTTGCTAGTACTTAGATGTTTTTTATGAACCGCCATAGTTATTTTTTTGGCGGTGGCAATTTCATACCTACGTAAGAATGAATAATGAAAATAAAAATTCGCGGACCTTATCGTATAGTGGGGCATCTTTGGATAGCTCTTGAATTACATGAAGGTTTTTAAGTTAATTTACTTACACGTAAATAATAATAACACAAGGGTGTTAGGTTATTTTTATAGTCGCACCACAGTCGCACTGACCGTCAGCGCGGGCGGCCAGCGCGACTGTCAATTTAAATCACCCTTAAGTTTGACGCCTATGTCTGTCTCTGTATGTATACCTACATGACTGTATCTGTCTGTCCCAAACAAATGGACCGATATTTATGCAGTATTGTTTTAATTGAAAGCTATTTAATCCAGATAGCTCTTAGTTATATCTATTTGACGAAAATATGTCCAGCTGTTTAAAATTAAAAGCTTTTTTCCAAATTGGTTTGCGGATTTCATGGGCCATTACTTACTTAGTTTTATATTTACAATAATTGTAGTAAGTAGTAAGTAAAGTAGTTAAAAAGCTACACATAAAACCATAATTTATGTTTTGTATGCATTAGGTATTAGGTACTTGTGAATGCGTCCTTTAACCCATAATATGACACACATTATTATTTTATTCCATCATACTAAACTTTTAGGGAAAGACAACACTGCTATATTCTTTTCTGGAAAAGCACGATCCACCACGCGAAACACTAGTGGTAGAATACTCGTTTGGGAGGAAATCAAATCAAAAGCAAGGAATTGACAAAACTTTGTGTCACATTTGGGAGTATGGTGGAAAATTGGAAACATTAAATAATGTGCTGCAGTCTACACCTGTACGTGGAAAGTACTTCTTCTGCGTCATGGTAGATCTTAGCAAAATTAAAAATATTTGGGAAACTTTAGAAACTTGTACCCGAACAATGAACGATGTCTATTCAACTCCGGCAAGTTTACCAGAGTTGATCATTATTTGTGGAAAACATGATGTTTTTAAGAATTATGGTGAGTTTATGAACTCATCTAGTCTCGCTGCACTATTGCAGCTAGGCTACAATATACGCCTAAGCGTGTTATAACCTGTTGATAGAAAATTACTTTAGTCGCGCTCGCGCTTTGAGTTATTTATGTACCTCAAAAAGAGAAACGGAACCCTTTTAGCATCACTCTGTTCTCCGTCTGTCCGTCAACACCCATAAGAGTGGAGGCATCTTACTCATTTATTGGCGCTATTGCATATTATGTCTAATGGAATATTTTGTTATGGATGGACTATCCACGTTAGTGTTGCCCAAATGCAAGACCAAGACGAGACCTTAGCCAGTCTTGGTCTTGATCTTACGTCAATACACCTGTTCTTGGTCTTAGTATTGCGCTCTCAGTCTTGGTCTTGGTCTTGCAGCAAGAGTCTAATGCAAGAGTCTACTACTTAGACTAGACTACTTTCAAATACCTATTAGCTTATTGCTATATAATAAACACATTAGTTTAGATCTTAGAACAACGCAACAGAGTAGGTACTTAGAGGTTATTCGCGGAACGTCATATTTTCCCAATCAACCATGAACCTTAATGCTTTAGCGATAAAGTTGAAAATCTGTTAAAGAAATTTGACAGATTGTAGTAGCATGATGTGCAGTTGGCGTCTGTACACTAACATCGGCTGCCTTAAAAACTGCTACTAGTACTAGACCTACTCGACTCGCTGTTAGTTTTAAATTTTGCTGAATAGAAGAATATTATAAACTTTGAAACATCAGTACCTACATTATGTTTACCAACCTACTAACGTTAGATCTGCACATTAGACTTATACAAGCATAATATAATACTATAGGTAGATATACCTACAAGGTATAAAATGAACATTGCTAAAAAGTTATGCTATGTACTTAGGTACATTTTTATCACAGTATGGGAACATATTTGTAAGTAACACGCTACCTACTTAATAAATAGTCTAAATATATAATAAATCAATACAATACCTTTTAGTGTTATGACGATACGGTTTTGATACTGAGGAACGTCTACCAAAATCGGGATTGAAACGAAATACCTACTATAACGCCCAAATCTGTTTGACTTGACTGCGAGACGCAATAGTCTTGCAGGCTTAGTCTTGTTCTTGCTCAAGTTTTGCAGGGTTCAGTCTTGGTCTTGGTCTTGCTACAATAAGCCGGTCTTGTTCTTGCAAAAATGCAAGAACAAGACCAAGACTGCAAGACCAAGACCGATTTTGGGCAACACTAATCCACGTACATACATAATTGAGTTTGTACGGAACCCTCAGGGTGCGAGTCCTACTAGCACTTGGCCCGTTTTTTTTATCTAGTCGTATTTTTTAAATCCCGCGGGCTGCGCTTGTTGCCTCCGCGCACATATTACAAAGAAGAAAACAATTTAATGCCTCTGCTTAACGCATCTATATCTTATTTCAGAGAGCGACATAAAAAAACTGATCTGCACAACCCTAAGAAGCTTCGCATTACTGAATCATGCGCACTTATTGTTTTATTCATCCAAAGAACCGCAACTTCTAAGACGTGCCAAAGATATGCTTTTTAATATAGCTTTTGGAAATTGTACTCCCATCAAAGAGAAGAATACTAACTACACGAAACCTTTGTTTATACCTAAAGATTCTGACAATTGGGAGAGTATTGGAGTGGCGCCTTCTACAATAGAGCAAGTGAGTGTCAGCAAATAAATACATAGCTCTTTTTATAAATTCAATGTTTGCGTTAGTCAGTCATTTATTGATTTGTTTACAGAAACAATTTAGAGATCTAAAAAAGATATTTCGCTAGTGTGATTAAATCAGCAAACTAAACTAATGAAAAGCAGTAGCGTAGACATTTCGAATGTAGCAGGGTAGCTTTATTGGCATAGTAGGTAATGTAATGGTGTCAGCGTATTAGTAGCTACCTCAGATCAGTTTCTATGATCTAAGGTATAGCTATGGTTACGGCTTACGGCACGGTTGCGTTGCCGGTATAGTGTACGCTGTAACGATCTAAACGTGGCGTGGTGTTCCGTCGTAGTAGCGTAGCCATTAAGTCGTAGCAGCGTAGCCATTATGTCGTAGCAGCGTAGCCGTTTCGTCGTAGCAGCGTAGCCGTTACGTTATAGCAGCGTAGCCGTTACGTTATAGCAGCGTAGCCGTTACGTCGTAGCAGCGTAGCCGTTACGTCGTAGCAGTGTAGCCGTTACGTCGTAGCAGAGGAGCCATTTTACGACGTAGCAGCTTAGCCATTACGGCGTAGCGGCGTAGCCGTTACGCATTAGTAAACAGTAGTGATGTAACAGACCTCTGTTTCCGTTTCCGCAACTGCGGAAGTTCCGCATGCTTTTTGACATCCGTTTCCGTTTCTGTTTCCGCAACTTTTTTAACGGAAATCTGAACGGAAGTTTAAGGTTGACAGTTGGGTGGGGGCGCGCGTGTGGCGGACGAGACGCGCGCGGGTGGGTTGTTCCAGCCAGCAAGCCTGGCGCGGACTTTCGGCACTTGTCACAATGCAACGCGTTTGTTTACAAACATACTTTATTTGACGATCATTTAAACGGTCAGCTTATTAAAGAGGCGTATTTTGTCAGCAAATAAAGTGAACTGAGCTGCTTTTAGTGCTTAAAGTATTTAACGTGATATTCGACAGCCTTAAAATTGATGTCATATGAAATTAAAAATACATCTGTAGTATGTAATAGTGCAGCAAATCGTTATTTGGATTTAATAAAAATTTTGCAAGCTGTAAAATTAATTTTGATTTGCTAACTAAATTGAATTAAGGTAAATAGTAGGCAAGGTTACGCGCGTAATATTTCTGTTGTTGTTTGTTTAGTCATTTTGTGTCGTGTGTGTAAATTAAGTGCTATTATGAAACCTAAAACAAGTCCTTATAAGGAAGTGTGAAAAAAAAATATCGTCAATTTCAACGAAATAGTTCTAACGATTTCGTTAATTTTTTTTTCCGTTTCCGCATCCGTTTCTGTTCCGTTTCCGCTAAAAAATACTTTTAACATCTGTTTCAGTTTCTGTTTTCGCTAAGACACTTCCGTTGCATCACTAGTAAACAGTTACGACGTAGTAGTGTTGATGCTACAGCGTAGTAGGCCGTAGTAGTGGCGTAGCCATTAGGGCGTAGCTGTGTTGCCATTACGGCGTAGCTGCACAGCCGTTACGGCGTAGTGGTGTAGCCGTAAGGTTATAGCAACGTAGCCGTTCAGGTATAGTAGCGTCTACGCTACTATACCTATAAGGTATAGTAGCGTCTACGCTACTATACATATAATACTATATAAATACTAGGGTTTCTCATCGAGAAGTCTCGAAGCGGGAATTCCCGGGAAATTTGGCCTTAGTCGAGACGGGAAAAAAGGGTCAAGTACCCGGGAAGTCGGGAAATAAAAAAAAACATAAAATTGTGATTTGACGGTAATTCCTGGTAATTCCTGTGTTACTTATAACAAAAAATATATCCTCTATCTCCTCTCCCCTTTTAAATCCTTTTACGACCCAATAAGGCACCCACCAGCCGCCTGCCCCACCCCGTGATCTCTCTGTTTGTTTAGTTCAGTCAGTCACTCGCAAACATATTTGACCGCGTAGCTTGTGTCGGTGCGCCTATCTAGAGTCGCCGGAGACTTGTGTTCCAAATATCAGCCTTTTCAATAAACCGCTGGACCGTCCGTTGGACCGCACGGTTGTCGCAGTGGCTGAGAGATGGCTGCTGCGCGACGTGTCGCGGGTTCGATTTCCGCATTGCACACTGGTCTGGCTGTTTGTGTATGTGAAATTTGTATTTGTAAACGCACCCACGACACAGGAGAAATCCTAGTGTGGGGAGACGTTTTAAAAAAAAATATTATTACAAAAGTTTTATTTAAGTAGGTATATTTCATAAACATAATTATTTTATTCTAATGAAACATTTTGACTTTTACATTACGTAACGTCTACGTTACGGTGTAACAGTGCAGTGTAGAATGTTATAAACACCTCAATAGCAATCATCGTGCATTTAAAAATATGATTAATGTTTTTAATTTATTTATTTATTTCCAAGAACATGGTACAATAGATCTTAAAAATACATAATTCGTCGCACATATTCTACCAGCATTTGGTGTGGAAATTTTGTTGTACAGTTTTGCATGCATGTAACAATTCAATCATGTAGGTACGGCAGTTTTTAAATTATTATAAGTGATACATATTTTATAATTAATTTGCAATAATGAATGTCATAAAACAATAAATTTACCTATTGAATTAATTTTATCAAATTAATGTCAAAATTTATATCAAGTAATTTTTTTTTTTTTAACTTCGGTCGCCTGTAAAAAAAAAAAAAAAAAGAAAGACTGGCATCGATCTATAGACCATTCAGCCTTTAAATAGGTATCAAGTAATCAAGTTCACAGCTGACCGCAGAGAAATTATTGCCATTTCCAAAAAATTAAAATGTTACAAAATTAAATATAGATTCCCAATGTCAAAATTAAATTATGCTAAGTTATTCGTCAAATTGTCATGATTATTATATAATTAAATAATAAGTAATTAAAATCTGTAATTAATAAATTCATTGATTGAATAAAATGTTTTATCCAAGAGCCACTCAAACACATTGCTCTTGAATTTCATAATTGGTAACGATTTTATAATGGCGGGTAGTTTGTTGTAAAGGACGTCGGCAGTTTTAGGCTTGATATGGTACAGTAATAAAAGCTTAACCAAAAATAAAAATATATTTTAATTGTTCTTTGCCTAATTTATCTTAGAGATTAAGAATTGGAATCAAACATCGAAATAAATAAGAAATAAAACGATTATGCCATTGACATTTTGAAAAAACCACTAAAACAAAAACGGGTGCATGCTGGCTGGCGCGTGCTTCCACAGAATATCATGGTGACAGTAACTAAAACCTTTAAATTGAGAACTCATTAGTCGGGCTGTACTTCACTGGATCATTCACACCATACTTAACCTCACTGTCAGAAATAAGAATATTTATCTTTAACCCAATTACGTACAAAAACAAATAAAAAATGAATTTAAATACTCTTGAAATACTTGATCACACCAAACTAATTTCATATCTGTACCGACTTACACAATCTGAGGCCCAGCGTTCTATGGGCGTCTGCCAGTGCCCTTTTATTGCCATACAGAAGGCGTTCCTAGAATGTAAATGCAATCTTTGACGCGGAACCAACAGTTTATACGGGTCTCTGCTGTTCGTTTTGTTTAAAGCTTCATCATGTAGTTGAAACATTTGTGGATATTTTTTGACGAATAGACAGATTTCGTAAATATACAGGCACGGTAATGGCAGGATCTTCAGTTCACGGAATAACGGTTTGCAATGTTCTAAATATTCGGCTCCATATAGTGCTCTAATGCATTTCTTTTGTACTAAAAGAACTCTGTTTACATCAACAGAATTCCCCCATAAAACAATCCCGTAACGCAGTACAGAGGACACATATCCGTGGTAAGCAGAGAGGGCTGCTTCTTTAGAAACCAGTGCTCTAAGTTTAGCCCATAAGCCTAGCTTTATTAAGATGAATGAAACCATGATTGAATGATTACAGGTTAAAATCCGTCATATATCTCGACTACCTCCGAACGCGGTAACCAGTATATCAAATACCTCGGTTTCTGTCCCACAACATTCTCATCCCGAAGCCGCTCTTGACTCGCTGGTGGCCCTGAAGTATAATGAACTGCGCAACATGGAATCACTCGACATTTCAATTGATTATTTACCATCAATAAATAAATAAATACACAATTTTAAATTGTTTTTTTTAATTCTCATGCCACAAAAGTTACAAAACTCATGATGTGACTTACTTCAGGCTTATTCGTGATTAGTTATTATAGATCATGAAGTACAACCACAACAAATTGATTTAATTCATTTCGTTATTAAAAACATAAGAGATTTTTCAAAAATCTCATCAATTCAGCTCTGAACCATCTGAACTACCGCGACCCGCTCAGTTCACTAGATATTTGAAATCTCTTTGCATACGCCTCTTATAAGCGTTTGGCGTCATCTATCGGAATCTATTACAGACTCCGACTAAATGCCTATAACTTTGCAGTTCATTCATTATCTTTCTCATTCGCCATATTAATGAGATTTTTTTATACTTTACACAAGGTTTTTCCTGATATAACACTTTTTACCCGACTGCGGTAAAGCCCAAAAGGAGGGTATAGTGTTTCAGCTGTATGTTAGTATGTATGTTATGTATGTATGTGGGTATGTATTTCCGTTTCTGTGTTCCCTCCTAGAGACTAAACGAGCGAACGGATTTTAACATTATGGCATATTATTAGATTCGTATCGTCGTCGCGAGTAACATAGGCTATATGGATTATGATAAAAACCAACATGGCGGATTTTAATCGCCATTAAGTGAAGTCATAAAAAATAAAAAAATCTGACAAGGTCATGTAGGGTATCAAAATGAAGGGCTTAAAGAGACGATTACGAAAATATATATATCTTATACATAATAAAAAGATTTATCTAAAAAAATGAGAATTATTTTTATTTTCTTGTTATAAGTATCATCATGTGGGGTATCAAAATGAAGGGTTTAAAAAGACAATTACGAATAAATACAATATAGGTAATCATGTACATCAAAAACTAAAAAGTGAAAAATAAAAATAGAAAAGTAAAATTTTTATAAAATCCGACCGCGGTTTGGAAAAGGAATACAAGACATTGCAGTCGGGACCCAGTGTTCCCGGGTAATAGTCATACATTTAATGGGTCCCGACTGCAATGTCTTGTTTTCCTTTTCCAAACCGCGATCGGGCTTTTATAAAATTTTTAATTTTCTATTTTTTTATTATATCGCATTTTTCTTAGATGTAGCTTAGCTCTAGCAGCTGGGATCTGACCGGTCTGTATTGACAGCGCCTGTTCACGAACTTAACGCGCCCATTGGCATCACTTGATTCAAACATTGACCCCGCACTTTCACCATTGCCAGCGAAACCTTTGAGTGGACATGACTTTTCCATCGACCGTTCACAGTGTTTTCATGAGTAGTAGTAGTAGTTTTCTTATATTGTTGTTTTTATTTTTAATTTTATTTCTAAGACTTTTTCCCGCGCCATGCACATCATCAAATTAATATTCATCCTAGACAGAGACGTGCGTTCCTAGGTCTAGTTGTCATCAGGATGTGCTGCGAGGAAAATCGTTTCATGCTATCTACACACATCAAAAAAAGTTTGCGATCACTTTGAAAAATCAATAGTTCTTTTTTTTTTCTTTTTTCAAAAAGAAATAGTTTTATTTTTTAATTTCAAACTGGGTATTTCTATTTACAGAAAACACACAACAAAGAATTTTTCTTGATAAAGTTCAATTTAAAAAAAAATATCAGATTATGCTAGTGATCGCAAACTTTTTTTGATATAAAACGTAATCTTTAATTAATGGGACGCAATCAAAAATTTTGCAACAATTAAGTCACGTTATTTAACTTTTCTTGCACGCAATCTTGCATCTAAAGCATGTAGAGCATGTTGCGAAGCGTCATTCTTCGAGTCTATTGCAAGGCTTACTTGCAAGCATCTGTAAGCCAACGTTATGTCACCAGTAGACTGAAAAAGAGTAGCAAGGAGTTAAGAAATCATAGTTTCGTATAAAATAATATAACATCCGCATCGAACAAATACATCCTACTTTTCTGATTAATACATTCATTCAAAGACTCACCAGCGCAACGTGAGCAAGATTAAACCATATGTTCGAACGTATATCGGGATCAGCAGAAAAGTACAGCGCCTGCCGAAAACACGGTATCGTCAAATCCCATTGATTACAGTATAAACAGCAGAGTCCTAAATTGTTGTATATTTCTGGTCCTGCGGGGTTTGTAGCCAATAATCTCCTGGAAATAAAATTGCCTTGATGTCAGTTTTATTGCCTACCCTATGGGTGATCCAGCGGGGACTAGTCTTAAGTCCTGGTGGAATTTAGAAAAAAATAATCACTAAGTGATTAATTTTTAGGGTTCCGTACCAAAATGGTAAAAAAGGAACCCTTATGGTGCGACTTCGTCTGTTTGTCTGTCTGTCTGTCACACCTGCTGTAGTGGTTCGGGTGTGATCAAGCCGGTAAAATAATAAACAACCACTTCAAACAGTCCGAGTAAAGAGTTTATTACGTAGGAAGTAGGATAGAAGGAGAAATACAGATTGAGTAGCAGCACAGTGAAGTATAGCGAGAAGACACTGATCAGAGTTTAGAAATAATAGCGGAAGGTAAGCGGAAACGATTGAGCATACAAGTAACATGGGCTCCGCGGCCGGCGTACCAATCTCGACTAGTGTATACATATTAGTCTATGGACTAGTGGACGGCGCCGGCGCATCGTCTACCTGCGGCGAGTGCGCGCGCGGTTACATAGCTATGAGTATGTGATGTACTGTGGAATCCAGCTGATCGCCGCATACTACCGAGTGTCATCCGGCGATGCTTGCGAATTTATTTAAGTTATAGTTTTTATTTGTTTTGTGTTATGAATGAATGCATGTGCGATTTATGTGAGTAATGCGTGACTATGTGTTATACTATACGTAAATAAGTATTATATAAATTTACTATATGTATTTATGTTTATTAATAAATATATAAAGATAAAATAAACTAATGAATTTAATAAGTTGCCTACACCTGCTTATTTCAGCAACTACTTATGCTATCGACTTGAAATTTGGAACAGTTATTAAGAATACTTGTTCAACTTTATTGCAAATGAAAAAAGTCCAAAAATATTTTTATTTTCATTGCAAAAGGGGCCGGAGTAGGGCTCCGAAATTTCAAAGTGGGGTTACTAGGTCAAGTGACATATCATATAAAAGGGCTTGATCTGCACATTTCAAAATATATTTTTATTTTATTTTATGTCTCACAGTTTTCGACATATGATGAAAAATTTCCAAAATACCATTCCCCCCCCTTATCTCCGAAGTTTGCGGGAAGAAAAATCTGAAATAATTAGAGTTGATAGGAATTAACTCAAATATGGCACCAAAAATAAAACGATGTTCCTAACTAGTACAGTTTTTTCAAAATCATCAAAATTCCTTCACAAATAAACTTAGTTATGCGGTCCGGATTTTTTCACTTTATACGTCCAAAAGTGATACGGAACCCTCGGTGCGCGAGTACGACTCGCACTTGGCCGGTTTTTTTATTTCCAACATGTAGCCCCTTCCCCCCCCCCCAATAATATCTGAGACTCCTAAGCCCCTCCCAAAAATAATTTCTGGATCCGCCACTGTACGTAGGTTTAGTTAGGGTTAATCTTACCTGTAATATCTTAAAGCAATTTCTGGTTGATCATTATAAAAATTATACATCGCTATGTTAGCTATGGCCTCCATGTTTGATGGGTCCTCTAAAGCCACCATGCGGTATTCTTTTACAGCTAATGCAGAATTGCCCATCTGCTCATGAATTCTTGCTTGTTCTATTAATAATGGTGTATATTCGTGAAACACGGATAGTCCTTGCTTGCAGACTTCCAGCGCTGAAATCGGTTGATTCAGCCCCACATACATTGCCACCAGGCGGAGATATATTGAAATGTGTTTGTTTTGTTTAAGTGCTTGGCGCAGACAATCTTCAGTGTTTCTGTACATTCCGAGTGCGTAGTAGCAACGTGCTAAGGAGAAATTCCACCACCAGTCTGAAGTGTCTTCAGATTTCTGTGCTTGAAACGCCACTTCCATAGCCTGTTGAAATAATATGAGATATTTGTATAGAATACATTTTCGGTTACGCAATTAGGTACTGGGTCATAGCATTTGCATTGATGGCGTCTTTTCCATTTTGCTCTGTCTTACAGTCTGTCTTGAGCACATACTTATTAACAACTGTACAAAGAGCAGTAGAATCAACTGCACGTATGTCAAAATAAGATTGATATTATACCTTCCTAATGTCCCCTTCGCAGTAGAACACATACTCAAATAGGGTCTTAGAGGCTGGAGTAAAAAGTTTGTCTTCTTTCGAAAGAAATCGTAGTGATAGTGGGGCGCCAGGAGTGAAAGGAGCTCCCCCCGCGAGGGCAGTGGCTGCGCGGGACATTCGAGATGCCGTGTTGAGAGCAGTCCGCATACTCCGAGCTCCAGCGGTGTTGGTGCCCGCCCGGGAACGCACCGTGGCTGTAGCTCTTTTCTTGAATTTGAAAAAGGAACTGCAGATTACTATTTTTATTGGTATAGGTACCGGCATTAAAGATGATCACAGATCGCGCATGTACATTTTCCGTCCAATAGACAATAGACAGCTGACAATACGTAATAGAGAATGGTCCAATTAGACGACGAGCATCGACTGACGAACCAATTGCCTGCAGCCTCGGCGCCCCCCGTCTTCTTCATTCCGCCAAAGAGACCGAAAATCAGCTAGTGCACAGGTGACGTTTGTGATCAAGACTGACGCCGGGACTTATACATTTAATTGACTCTAGTATATGACCATCTCTAGTAAAAAATCATGAATAAATGACGATGAATGACTATGAATATGAATAAATATGACTATCTCTAGTATAAAATTAATCTGTAGTAAAAAAATCTAATGTCTACCTACTTAGTAGGGGAGAGAGCCGATAGATCGGTTATTCAGAGCGGCCATAAGAAGCTAGAAGCTATAATCATATTTAGTAGTACTCTTAGTACTTACTTAGTAAAAATTTAAAATAGCCATAAATAAACTTTCAAGGAACGGCAAAAATTTTTAATGGCCTACCTGATAAGATGTTTCAATATTCCGGGATGTTTTACTATCTCGTTGAAATGAAGTTCCAGGCCTAGGTGTTTTGGCGACCGCCGTGGACATCAACTCATCTTGCTGAGGGTAATATTCCACTTCTTCGTATCCATTACCAACGACCTTCGCCTGTATAGTCATAGCACGCATTCGTATGAATTCTATCATCCGGTCATCTTTTTCTTGTAAGGCTACTTCACATAGCTTGAGACATTCATCGAACTGTTTTGTTTTATATAGATTTAATATTCTATACTCGATTTCCATATCAACGTTTTGAAGCTCAAATGTTTATTATTAAGTATGTCTTTAAAATTCAGTGCCTAGCAACCGAGTACGTCAACAAACTGTGGCCATACCACAGAGGAATTACAGAGGGCCATACCTATAATGTATTTAGGTATAATGTGGTCGTCACAGAAAATGTGGACAGAGTAAAGAGTTACCTGGATCTAAGTTTCTACCTACCTAATTTTTGCCTGAAACCTACTAAGCATTTTGTTGCATTGATCATGCTCATGCAACAAAATGCTAAGTATATTTACGTCAAACTGCTGCGTAAAGGCCATTACAGAATTATCACAGTCCGTTTACTTGTTTGCTATGCGCCCCATAACACTTTAATGCCCAACGTCAGCGAAATTTATGAACTGAAAACTAACTCCCTTTCAAAAATCAGAAGTTACCAACCGTTTTACGAATACTACCCATGTTATAAAATTAATCGTTTGGCACTCAAATAGTAACGGGAAACTTCACGGATCTATTGGCTTTTTGTGAATCTACCAGTCTTATTTTGATTCAGTCAACTAAGAACATTTTGTTACCTATCTAACCATTTCTATTAAATAGTAGGAGGTAGGTAACTACGTAACAAGGGTCAAGGAAAATATTTTGATCATCCTTAACGATAGTCCTCAACTTGGCGATCTCTGTTCAAGAGTTTCATAATAAAAACGACATGATCATAATCTCTTTTTCATTCACAAACCCAGGTTTGAGTAGAACGGTTCAAAAATGCTTCTGAGAAGTTTAATATTACTTATATCTCTTAGTAACGTACTCACGGCAGAATCATGGAGGAAACCCGGATGTCATCGAATCGGTTAGTTAATTATTTTATACCATTCCCCCTCTAAAAAGCTTATTTTTTTCACTGAAAACAGTGAATAAAAAGCACTTTTACTCACTGTTTTGATGTTTGAAAATGGAACACACCAATGTATTCGACCACAGATTTAAAGAACCTATGCTAGATGCGGCACGTTATTAGATTGTATGAAAACCGAACGTGTCATCTTTTTTATACCTACGATAACTTCACCCCAGCCATTTAGTGATGTGCTCAGAGTAAACAGAATTGTTTCAATCACTAAGCGTCACTGAGCTAACAGACTTTTTTTAGTACGAACAGTCGAACATGCAGGGCACGCTTGGTCGTGGCTTGCCGTATCTAGTGTAAGTGTAATCTGTGTATTCGACCTATATTGATGTGTTCTAAATTCAATTTGATTGGTCGACATTTTCGACAAGGAGTTTAGCATTAGAATAAAAACTGTTTTGTGTTCTTTGCTGTCCTTAGTAAATTGGCGCTATTTTGAATACTGTAAGTTGTACGAACACAAAGTTTAGTGTTACTTTAATCTTTAATTTTGTGTTTGTTTAGTGTTGTTCTAATCGATTAAAAATGCATTCTAGTGATGAAGATGTGTTAACACCTGAGTTTGTGAAAGAGAGGGCGGCCGATATAGTGGAAAGGTGGAAAGCTTGCTACCCAAAAAATCACGGCTGGTTTACATCAAAGCCAATTTAACTTTACTTTTTCTTCATTATATGTATATTTTCACTTAAATCTTTCTTTTTCTCGTAGTCATGGTATAAAGTATAGTATGCAACTCTTGAATAAAACGGATTTATATCGAGGGCCATGAATCGCTCGCGTCGCTCAGGATTCTAACACTTGAATCACTCGCTACGCTCGTGATTCAATCATCATGAATCACTCCCTACGGTCGTGATTCAATCGTTAGAATCCTTCACTAGCTCGTGATTCATCTATGGCCCTCGCTTTAAATCCGTCTTTTATTCACTAATTGCATAATATACTATTCTTTATCGCTCTTTGTTTAATTCATAAAAATTATGCTTACATTATTTTAACTAAAATATTCGTACATAAAGAAATAGTCCCTAAAAGACGACAGTTGCTACATACGGATATTTTTTTTCCTTGGTAGGTACGGACCTACCTAATACAAATGAGAAATGGCCTCGGTTATAGGTACAGGCAAAAAGAAAGCGTTTCAGAAGCTTTTTGTGTAGGTAGGTACATAAAATTTAAGTTTAATTTAAAATTTTCAGGTCACACCAGGAATATAAGCATACCAGACTGCGTAGAATTCAAAATAACTACAAACGCATGTCGCGGATTTTGCGAGTCTTGGTCACTTCCCAGCATCATGTTGGGCTTCAAGCGACATCCCGTTACTTCATTGGGCCAATGTTGCAATATAATGGAATCCGAAGATGTAAGTAATATTTAGCTTCTTGCCAAGATTTCGTGAAAAATAAAGGCAGTAAAAATAAATTAAAGCGGAGAAACCTCGTTATTTTTGTAATCCCCATTTTATGATGTAGTATAATTTATTTAATTATTTAAGTACCGGCATTTAAGTTGAGCTCTCGGCGGAGTGGTGGGGGTTTGTGTGCGCGTCGTATTGTCTCAGAAGTAACGTCCAAAAGTAATTCAGGGTCAGAGAGCTCAAGTTTCGTGCCGGGTATTATACTTATGGTAAAGGTAGAGTGAGAGGATAACGTAACGACTGTCTTGATACCTGAGACTTCGTTGTATAATAAAAAGGTTACAGTTAGGCATTGTCAAGGTAATTTATACAATCATAAGATATAGACACCGGGCTGTTCACGTTCATTAATTAAAATTCATTTTTCAGGTACCTGTTAAGGTGTTGTGCTTAGATGGAGAAAGAAATTTAATATTTAAATCAGCTGTTTCATGTGCTTGTTACCACTGTCAAAAAGAATAAATTTTATAGAAAACTGTTGAAAATAACTTATAGTTCATAAAAAAATGTTCATTGAAATGTAAAATATAAATATTTATAAATACTTACTTATCATAAAAGTGTAACTTGCAACATTTTACTATTAAGAACGATTAAACATATCGAACAATGTTTTTAAACTTGTTTCTGTTTATACCCATTTATGTAGGTATATGTAAAAGCCTGAATATTGGTGAATCTAAGGTTTTACTGGTCAATCTTAGGTTACTAATATGAATAGGTAAATATAAGGATTTTATTAAAAAAGAGACAACTTTTCGGGCTTTTAAGATTAGAGTTTGGTACATCCTAGGTTTTACCAATGACGATTAGTATTTTTGTGGCCGCGAAAACTAATAATTTGCAAGATCCATCCACGTTTTCGGTACTTACCCATAACATTTTTTCGGTATCCACTTGCATTTTACACGTTCCCGGCGCTGGCGCTGGAATAGGCTATTTGCCTCATTTTGGGAAATGGTTTATATTAATCTTCATTATATTATAAGCACACTACATTGATATTTCAGGGAGATCTACTGTCTTTATCAATAAAAATCAGTGATAAAGTATAAATTTCCAAAACCGCTCCAAAAACGCTGTTTCTGACGGAAGTGACGTAACACGCTAGTAAATGAGCTTTGTCAACAAGACAGACGGTGCAGCTGAAATTAATTTCATCAATTATTTTTTATTGGCTATAATGGCGTATAAATGGTGTGTAGTTCCACAATGTACAAATACGTCTTTAAGCAGTCCATCATGATTCATGACACAAAAGAATTTATAGGTAATGTTTCTGAGTTTTTATCAACATAACCTAAAATGAGATTTCACAAAACTTCTGAATGATTATACAAAATATTTGTAAATAAATATGTAGTAGGTAGGTACTTACACTGCTGTTTTTACATTTTTAAGTTCCGCAGTATAATAATCAGCGTTATTCTTAAAGAAAAGTGCAACCATAAATGCGTCTATCTTAGGTAGGTTGTATCAGGGGGGTGATTCTTGCGGGTGATATATTGATATCGAATTCGATATATATTGCAACAAATGTCAAAATGGTAGGGATTTTGACAGTTGTTGCAATATATATCGAATTCGATATCAATATCGAACCCGCGAGAATCACCCCCCAGCTTGCACAAAATTTTACTCCATTTCGATATGAATATTTATGCCACTAGATAGAAGATTTCTATGAAAACAGCTTCAGAAATAGCTCTAAGATCAAATATAGCACCCAGAAAACATAAAACGCAAACTGCAACCTGTCAAAGCCGTGCTTACTCCAGTGTTGCCAAGTTAGATTTTCATTTTACCCCAATGCCTGATCAATTTTACTCTAAAATCATAACTATTTATACAAAAATACCTGGCTAGTTTTCGTTTTAGATATACAATAAAACAAATTCTTTCTTAATCAATGGTCATGTTTCACAATAAAAAATATGCTGAATTTGTTTGTTTAACTCAAATTCAATTCAAATACTTAGGTACCTACATGTATTGCTTACCAAAAAGCCCATAAACTTTAGTAATCATAACAACAATACGAAATCTAACCTTAAAATTTTGGAATTGACTAAAATGGCAGCCGGCGCTGACTTTGGCAAAAAAAAAGCGGGAAAGGGAGTTGGCAATTTGGCATAATTAAAAAAACATTTCATGTTTTATTTGAGTAACATACCTAATTAGGGTCCAAGAGCGAGCGAAGCGAGATTGGGAACTTGGACACCCCGACACGGACAGGTTAGGTTCGAAGGGGTTGACGGGGGCTTCAGTGAGCGAGCGAAAGAAGCCCCCGTCAACCCCTTCGTGTTAGGTTACTTTTAACCTTGCAGATAGAAATAGGAGCTCCGCGTACCGGGGCTCCGTCGACCACCTCCATCCCCCTTGTAAAAGTTGTATTTTGTTCTACATTGGCACTGTAATTTAAAAGTCAGTCTAAGGTATTTAATTCAACTTAAAAGACGGCAACATTAATCTGCTGCTACGGTAGTTTGCAATTATTTTCGTCTGGTATCACTGCTACTCCAAGGCTACTCCGGTTCCTAACGGCATTATTTTTGGGAGCCTAGTTGACGCCGGCTGCGGAGGCGCTCCCTAAAATTTTACTCTCAAATTAACCCTAAAGAATTCTTCACCCTGAAAATAAGTTGGCAACACTGGCTTACTAGCGTGTAACGTCACCAGAGTGCAACAGGCCGTTCTTGTCACAGCTAAAATAACAAAAAATATTACATTTTATTTTCGTGTGATTTGCAAAAAATATACATATTTTAGTTGAAAATCAAGTGAAATAAGTTTATTTACGCTATGAACTGAAAGGATGACTACAATCTGTAGCATATTTTCAATGTTGGCAAGAACCCTATTGCAGCCCCCGCTCTCTACGGGCCTCCGGGTTTACAAAAGCACTCTAGGGGTAGGACAGATAAGATCACGTGGAGTCGGGGTTGATCGATTCGGTTCTGTCACTTAATCACTGTTTTCAACATTCACCGTGTCTCTGAGATAAAAAAATGATTTACCGAGTGTATGCTGGTAAAAGTTCGAAAATAACGATGATCACAGAACAATTCGGACCTCAGATCATAGAAACAAGGGAGATGTGCCAAGGCGCTATCGAGCTTGATGCCTGATTTTGAGCAAATTGCTCATATTAAAAACGTACGCGCTGGCGACGAACCGAACACGATCGATGGTATAAATACAGTGTTTTAGTTAAGTGCTAGTGTTGAGTGATGATTAACAGTGTTAGATTGAGGGTGTGTGGAATTTTTAATGCGTAGGAGATCTTTTTATTCACAAGGAGCGCTTAATTATGCGCGTAATTGTGTCGAAAAATGTACTAAAAGTGGCATCAGTTGTTCCGGTACTAATTTGCTATGATGGCATATCTCCTTGTTTCTATGATCTGAGGTTCGGGCTTTTACCATTAGGGGTTGGTAAATCTTAAGATTTCTCGCATGCTGCTCCAGGTCCCAGGCTACCTCTTTGTCAAACATCGAAATCCGTCCAGCCGTTACAGCATGAAGGTGACAAAGACAAACACACACACCCACACACAAACTTTCTCATTTTATTAGTGTGATAGTGTGAAGGAAATGTTTTCACGAAAATAAGCTACCTACAAATATTACAAGCTAGACTTTAGCCCGCGACTCCGTCCGCGTGGACTGCAATGATATGACCAGTTTAAATGACCTCCGTAGTAGGTATAAGGCGCCTAGTACCTACCTACTACCAAGAGGTCAAGCTGTATCTCTGGTTTATCCCGCCGGAATTAGATGAAACCTAGCTCAGATTTTAAGTTGAACCCCAAGCTATTGAACTGTGAAACCCACATCAAAATCCGTTCAGTATTTTTTACGTGATGCGCGCACAAACAGATAAACAGACAATGCTCTGTGGCCTAAACGGCTTGATAGATTTTAGCTTGGGAGATGTCCTTAGATTCGTCTTAGGCTGTGTCCCTAATAGGCAAGCTGTTAGTGGCCGACTGAGTTTGCGGCGTATCGGTTTAGTACGCCCTTCCATATATTTGAAATGGAGTGTCCACAGTTTTGCGCTAACAGTTTGCTACTGCAAACTGTTAGCGCAAACTCACGGCCGACTCAGTCGGCCGCTAAACTGTTCCATACATTTTGTTGAGTTATGTGAACATTATCTATGCCTAAGTCTAAGTAGGTATGTCATAAATGTATGGAACAGCTGATTTTTTTTTCGCCATTTCAGGGTTGGTCCCATAGTAAAAGTTGTTCATAATGATGAGTACAATGACCCTTTTAAGTATTTCCACTGTCTAACCTGCCACCCTGTATTTAAGTAATCATGATTGAAAGGATAAAGGGCACAAATGTATTGACCTTGGTCCAAATGCCCCCAGGGTTGACACTACTGCCGATTGACACAATACGTTTACAGCTCTCCGTATAATAAGTCTTATTGAATTAGTAGTTGCTGAGATATTTTGTATTACATTATTGATTTCTATTAGGTTCGTCAAACTTAGTTTTACACTTTTTAATTGTGTTTTGTGTTCTTAACTAGTATAATGAGTTAAAACTAACGTTAAACTAACGAAGCTCATGCTATGCGGTGATTTAAATAAATAGTTTTAGGATTTTGGAAGAGAACATTAAAAATGCAAAGGCTTAGTTTTATAAATGTTAGGTACTGTTAAAGCCCGTATATTTGTAACTCTTAGGTTTTACTAATAAATATTAGGATTTACCAACATGTCTTGGCAAATGTAAGATTTTATATAAAATGAGACGATGTTTCGAGCTTTACCATTAGAATTTTGCACATGCTAAGTTTTACCAATAACGATTAGTAAATATTAGTTTTGGGGCTACGGAAACTAATATTTTGCGAGTTCCATCTACGTTTTAGGTACCCACTTGTAATTTATCTGTATCCACTTGCATTTTACACGTCTCCGGCGCTGCGGGAAGTGCAGCCCTTCCGCCCATGCGTAACAAAACACAGGCACCCAGACTCAGCAGCTTCGGCTTTTTGAGCCTTTTTGGCTCGAACGGGTGTCTTCGCTTTGTTACAGCGGGCGGGGGCTCCTCTCCCACCGCGCCTCCGGATTTATAAAAACATTGTAGGGGTAGAGCAGACAAGACCACGTGGAGTCGGGGTTGACCTATTAGATATCCAAATATCCGATAATTGATATACCTATATCCTCAGTACTTGCTTGCTTTTCTACTAATAGAACTTGATATTATCGCATGCTCGCTGAGCCTACAGTCTAAAAAGATTAAAAAAAAAACCGGCCAAGTGCGAGTCGTACTCGCGCACAGAGGGTTCCGTATCAGTTTTGGACGTATAAAGTGAAAAAAACCGGACCGCATAACTAAGTTTGTTTGTCAAGGAATTTTGATGATTTTGAAAAAAACTGTAATAGTTAGGAACATCGTTTTATTTTTGTTGCAATATTTGGGTTAATTTCTATCAACTCTAATTATTTCAGATTTTTCGCTCCGCAAACTTCGGAGATAAGGGGGGGGGAATGGTATTTTTTCAGACATTTTTCATCATATGTCAAAAATTGTGAGACATCAAAAAATATGAAAATATATTTTAAAATGTGCAAATCAAGCCCTTTTATATGATATGTCACTTGACCTAGTAACCCCACTTTGAAATTTCGGACCCCCACTCCGGCCCCTTTTGCAATGAAAATAAAAATATTTTTTTACTTTTTTCATTTGCAATAAAGTTGGGTAAGCATTATTTATAACTTTTCCAAATTTCAAGTCGATAGCTTTAGTAGTTGCTGAAATAATCAGGTGTGACAGACAGACAGACAGACAGACGAAGTCGCACCACAAGGGTTCCTTTTTTACCATTTTGGTACGGAACCCTAAAAACGCTTTTTTAATTATATTGATATCATACTATTTATTTTTGAAGTGTAAAAGCTTCTTTAGGCACGCTGAGCGAATTTTTATAGGGGAAATCTTATGGTTTCGTATCACCGACATGCTAATATGCAATGCAACAAGTATGAGTAAGTATTAAGTAAAACCACTGTTATTTCATAGTTTTAAGTTTTTACTTCTGTCGGTAGTCCCATGACTACTTTTTAGGGTTCCCTAATTACCTCAAAAGGAAAAACGGAACCCTTATAGGATTACTTTTTTGTCCGTCTGTCATGCATGACCATGAGTGGAGCCATCTGCTCATAGATGGCGCCATCTATGATCAAGATATGATATATCTACTATGATGTAATAGCGGCATAGACGGCGCTATTGCATATTTCGGAAACCTCAGAGCGCGAGTCGTACTCGCACTTGTCCGGTTTTTTTTTCTACTGGTTCGATTTTTACGGTACCTAATATAAAAAATATTGTTTAAATAAAACACTTACAAACGCACCATCTTTCATCCCTGGGAGCATAGCAAACATGAAAAAATAACTATTATTTTAATTTGTCTTAAAACTTGAATATTTTTTATTCTACAGGTTGGATTTTTAAGGTCCCATACATTTTTTTTCTATTTAAAACGCTCTTTCAAACGCACTATGTGCCAACTCTGGGGGCAGATTTTTGCATCTTGGACCCTGATTCTATTGAACGCCCTATATCTATATCTATAGGGCGTACCATAGAATCAAAAATAATAAATTGATTTTTCAGTCAGCTAATTTAATGAGTTCTTGCAGTAGCCGAGGAAATATTCTATTCCTGTTTATCGTATATACCTATGTATTATTTAACCTATAGGTACCTATATGTTAGCTTAAATGTAGGTATGTTGGTTTCGACGTGTCCCCCCTAAAGACTAAAGACACGAGCAAATGAATTTAAAACAAATGAGGTAAGTATGGTATGAAGTAAACAAATGAGGTACCTACAAAGGAGGTATGAGGTAGGTATCAGGTATCACACTACTAATACCTATGAAAGTTTGTGTGTGTGTGTGTGTGTGTATGTTTGTTACTTCTTCACGCTGAAACGGCTGGACGGATTTGGGTGAAATTTGGCACACAGATAGATTATAGTCTGGAATAACACATAGGCTACCCTTTATCTCGAAAAACGCAGGCAAAGCCGCGAGCAGAAGCTAGTATTACATAAAAGTAGTGATGCAACAGACCTCTGTTTCTGTTTCCGCAATTGCGGAAGGTCCGCGCGCTTTTTCACATCTGTTTTCACACGTTTCTGTTTCTGCAACTTTTATAACGGAACTTTACGAGACGCGACTTTCTCAAGCCGGCGCGGCGCCGCGCCGGCTTGAGAAAGCGCGCGGGCGCGGCGGACGAGGCGCGCGCAGTCTGTCTATTTTGTACCGACACGTCGCGTGATATCATCATTTGTTTACAAACATACTTTTTAGGGTTTCGTACCCAAAAGGTAAAACGGAACCCTATTACTGAGACTTCGCTGTCCGTCCGTCTTCTGTCTGTCTGTGTCTCCAGGCTGTATCTCATGAACCGTGATAGCTAGTTGAAATTTTCACAGATGATGTATTTCTGTTGCCGCTATGACAACAAATACTAAAAACAGAATAAAATAAATATTTAAGGGGGGCTCCCATACAACAAACGTGATTTTTTTGCTCGTTGTTGCTCGATATTGATAACGGTACCAGGTAGACGTTTGAAATACTCACAGAATATTTAATTATATATTCACTTTAAAAATCAAAAAAATATTTAAGGGGGGTTCCATACAACAGACGTGATTTTTTTGCCGTTTTTATAGATAATGGTACGAAACCCTTCAAGCGTGAGTCCGACTCGCACTTGGCCGGTTTGTTTAGTTCTTTATGCGCCGTGCATCTGTAACTAAAACAAACAACAACAGAAAATATTACGCGCTGGCATTTAGGGTTCTTTCAATTAACCGGCTGCCGCGCCGCGCGGCAGCTATTCGACACCAAACTTCTAAATTGGAAGAAACCTAAGCGTGAAATATGTTGTTGTTTATTTTAGTAGGTAGGTAAGTACTGTTATGTCGTGTGTGTAACTTAAGTGCAAAATGAAACAATGTCTGTCTGTCTGTCTGTCCGAAGTTTTGCTAGGCGCGTCCCGACTTGTGACATTTCTCCGTACCTTTTTCTTTTTTCATACGTTTTAAAGTCGTGGGGATCGTTCTGCAGGCCTATTGGCTAAAAATCCGTTTAAAACCGAATACGAATTGAAAATGTCTGTAGTGCACAAACGTATTATACGTATTTTTCAAAATCCGAGGTGGCAATACTGGGCTAATTTGACAACGAAATGTGAAGATTCTGGCGGGAATTTCAACCAAGGCGCGCTTTTTAATTTTCGTCCGAAGTTTTTTCAAGAATTTAAATACTGTACATTGTGTATTTTTGCTGTAAATAGTTTGTTCTTGTCCTGAAAATGGACGGGAATGAGGTGAGCGGGGCTGAACCCCCGAATCCCAAGAATCGGAAGCGGACTTTTGGCGCTGATGCCGAGGACCACGTCGGCGGCGGCGGCGGTGAGGAAAGTGACTCTATTAATTACGCTCCTTACTTTAAACCTAATTATAAAAGACTGTATCCAGAGAATTCGGGTAACACGGAGTTTAATGTTTTTGTAGAAAGTCAGGACAATGAACGATTGGGAAATAAAAGCCCCATATATTTAAATCATATTTTCGCAACGGACGTTAAAGGTGTGGTGGCGATACGCCGTGTCAATGCGAATAAAATTGTAGTCGTATTCAAGCAATACAACACGGCCAACAATTTCATCAACAATGTGAGCTTCCTTGATAAGTATAAGATGAGGGCATATATCCCCGCAGCTCAGATAGAACGAGTTGGCATCATCAGATTCGTGCCAACAAATATTTCAACTAAAGAACTGTACACAAAGCTTTCTTCTGTCTACGAAATTGTAGCTGTCAGAAGATTTACAAAGAAAGTGGGACAGAACAGGATACCTCTTCAGACAGTCAGCATTACATTTTTATCGAATTCATTACCAGATTCAATACAATATGACCTGTTTTCATATAGAGTTTTCGAGTACATTCAACCCCTGTTGCAGTGCTATCGCTGCTTTAAATTCAATCACTCTGCCAAAATATGTAATGGTAAACAGCGTTGCAGCTGCTGTGCTGGAGAACACTCTTACAAAGAATGTGTCAAGTCCGATGAGCTCTGCTGCATCAACTGCAGTGGACCTCATTTGGCTATATCAAGGACCTGTCCGGTTAAAATGAGGAAAATGATAGAAAAAAAAGAAAAAGTAACTTATGCTAGCATTGCTAATACAAAGACTAAGAAAACTGACTTTCCTCCTTTGCCGGACCGCTCCAAGGCTACTGTAAATAAAAAGGAAAATGTAAATAAAGAGCTTGTTGTAAATAAGAACAAAATGAAATTGTATAATATGGATAATGTACATAACACACCTGCTTTAGAAACCATGCCTGATAATAAAACTCCCAAACCAACTATTAAAGCCCAAATCATTGCCAATAACGATGTATTAATGGCTTTAGTCAATACTTTAGTGCAAATAGGAAACAAATCGGACGATGTGCCCATTACCACGTCGTTTATCAAAGAAATACTCATTAGAAATCTGTCAACATAATGGATTTGAACTCCAACATTTTAACTTCCTTAAATATTGCACAGTATAATGCTCAAAGTTTAAATAATAAAAAACCTTTAATAATTAATTTTGTAGAAAATAAAAATATAGATATTTGTCTATTAAATGAAACTTGGCTAAAAGACCAACAGAGTTTTAAAATACCTGGCTATAATTTCTACCACAAAAATTCAGCTAACAGTCATAATGGAGTAGCTATCTTAATAAAGCCTTATTTAAAGTATAGGGTTTTAGACACCCATTTCTATGAAGATATTCAGACTATTGCGATTTCTGTATCTACAGAAATAGGCGACATAACAGTTTTATGTGTATATTGTCCACCAAAATCTGGGCATATAAGAATGCATCGATTGCATAATATTATCAGGGACCTCCCTAAACCTATATTCGTAAGTGGTGATTTTAATGCCCATCATATTGCCTTTGGATGCGTGTCCACAAAAAGCAGGGGGCAAAATTTATATGATTTAATTGATGATAATGACTTATGCATAATTAATAATGGTGACTTTACTACAGTCAATCGCCCTCATTGCAATCCATCGGCAATTGATGTCACTTTTGTTAGTCCTAATCTTGCGCCACTTTGTGAGTGGTCTGTTTATGATGATACAATGGGAAGTTATCATTACCCGACTATTACAAAACTTGCAATTCGTGCTGACAAATATCAGGTTAATCCACCTGTTGACAGATTTTTATATAATCAAACTGATTGGAGTAAGTTTTTTGAAAAATCCAAAAATTTTTTCCATGACATGACGATTGATGAAGAGGATCCAATGTCTACTTACCTCGAATTTTGTACTCGCCTTGATGCCTTAAAGGAAATGGTGATTCCAAAGTTAGTTAAAACTAGTGATTTTAAATCTAGAATTCCAGCTCCTTGGTGGAATTATATTTGTGAGCAAAGTGTAATTGCATCTTATAATGCTCTGAAACTGTACAGAAGTGACCCAACTATAGATAATTACATTAATTATAAGAGAATAGATGCGATTAAAAAACGTACAATTTCAGAACAGAAAAAGATTGGTTGGAACAACTTTTGTAACACTTTTAATAGAACCACTCCACTTAGTAAAATTTGGAATCTTATTAAAAGATTTAAAGGCATCAGATCTGGTAACAAATCATACAGGGATGAATTTATTCAACCTTTTTTGGCAAAAATATCTGATAATAGTAACCTCATAGATAGTAGTGAATATAACCATTACTTTGATATCAATAATGACAACCCAAACTCCAAATTTTTATTGGATCCTTTTACATGGACTGAATTCTTAATGAGTTTACAATCTAGAAAAAATACTACCCCAGGTTTAGATGACTTCCCTTACATATTGATTAAAAATCTTGATGATGATGTAAAACATTTATTTTTAAAAATTCTCAACAGTCTTTGGTGTAAGCAAATAATACCAGAATCATGGAAAACACAGTGCGTTATTCCCATATTAAAACCTGACAAACCACCAGATTTAGCTAGCAGTTATCGTCCAATTTCGTTGTCCTCATGTCTTGGAAAAATCTTTGAGAATATGTTGAAGAATCGTTTGGACTGGTACTCCGAATCCAATAATATTATTCCATCAGTGCAATATGGATTTAGGCGCGGTCGTAGCTGTGCTGACAGTTTCATTTCTCTTATAGCAGACCTGAAAAGAGCACAAAATACCAAATTACATACCGTTTGCGTATTTTTGGACGTACAAGGTGCTTTTGACAATGTTGACCCTGGCATACTTGTCAAAATATTGACTGGTAGTATAGGTTTACCTGGACTTGTGTCCAAATGGATTTATAACTTCTTGAGTGACAGAAAACTATTTGTTAAACATAATAACATTCTTTATGGACCAGAGCGGGCCAGTAAAGGAACAATGCAAGGTGCAACTCTGTCACCCTTGATCTATAACTTCTATACTTGTGAAATATGTAAATATGTTGATACTCAGAATGTAAATATATTGCAGTTTGCTGATGATTTAGTTCTGTATACTTCTAATTCTAATTTATCTGCAGCTATTGATACTGTAAATATAGCACTAGGAAAACTTTATGATTATTATAGTAATAGGCTCCATCTTAAAATTAATGCTTGCAAAAGCAGTGTTATGATATTTGGAGATGACAACCCTACTAATGATGTTATATATGCTACAGAGAGCATCCAGAGAGTTAACCAGCATAAGTTCTTAGGTATTGTCATCGATCAAAAACTCAAATTTGAAGAGCACATTAAATACATTTCAAAAAACTCTTACAAAGGGCTAAATGTTCTAAGATGTCTTGCTGGGATATCTTGGGGAGCTGACCCAAAAATATTGTCAATACTGTACAAAGCTATTGTAAGAAGCCACTTTGATTATAGCACTTTAGCTTACATTAATTGTACATATGTACATAGATTAGATATAATTCAGAACAAGGCTCTGAGAATAATCTCTGGAGCAATGTGTTCAACTCCCATAAGAGCCATGGAAGTTGAAACCAAAATCATGCCCCTTATCTTGAGGAGAATATTACTCTGTGAAAGATATTGCCTCAAAATTTTGTCACTAGCTAATAATGATGTTGTCAACAGAATAGTTCCTCACCTGGTAAATGTCTCTGGCCCATTGTCCTCAGCAGATGAACTGTTGAGGGGCAGAGCTCCACAGATATGCCGGATGTACCTGGAAATAAATAATAAATGCACAAGGATTAAAAAACAGTCACAATGGCCATGCTATGCCCACAACTATGATATTATAATTCATCCAATTCATGTTATAGAACAGAGAATTGTAAATAATAATGACATGCTAGAATTTTTGTCAGAAAATAATAAGTATTATACTATATACACTGATGGCAGTAAGGGAGATGACCATGTGAGATCTGCTTTATATGATCCTCAAACAAGGTTCACTCAAAGCTTTGTTCTGGACAATGAATGCTCAATATTTACTGCAGAAGCCTATGCAATCCTAGAAGCATTAAAGTTAATAAGTTATATTAACCAGTCTTATAAATTCTTCTTAATTTTAACTGATTCAATGAGTGTTTTGGAAGCATTAAAACATTTGAAATGTAATTTTAAAACTAATTATATTTTGTACAGTATTAAAGATTTTGTATATAAGTTATATTGTAAGGACATTGAGATATCCTTTATTTGGATCCCTTCGCATAAAGGTATATCTGGAAATGAAGTAGCAGACAGAACTGCAACTAAGGGGATAAATTTATTAGATGTTCAATATGTAATTGATGTACCGCACACGGATTATTATAGATCCATAAATGAAGATGTGAAAAATATTTGGGTTGAAATTTGGAAGAAAGACCAAGAACAGAAAGGAAAGTGGTACGGAAGTATACAAACTGACTTACCAACAAAGCCCTGGTACAACGACCTGGAGTCAGCTAGCCGGCACTTTATCACCACGATTAACAGGCTTCGCTTTGGCCATACCACCACACCTGCCCACTTATCCCGCTTGGGCATAATTTCAAGTGATTCTTGTAAATTCTGCAACACACCGCAAGCTGACGCTGAACACCTGATTTTGAACTGCCAAAATTTTGCAATAGAAAGACTGATACTTGCCAGTGAAATGAGTGATATCCTACAAAATAATTCCTCCCGCCGCCTGAACGATATTCTAAAAATTGAAAAGTGTTTTATGCCGATTTTTAAATTTATTAAAAACAGTTGTGGAAGTGTTTAGTGCTCAAATCAAGTGTTAACTCTCAAAACTTTAATTAAATGAAGACTTTTCAATTAAAGACTTGGCTTAAAGGTCTCGTAACCAAGCCAGTGGCATAGCCACAACAATAAAAAAAAAAAAAAACAACGAAATGTCAATGTCAAATCGAAATCGTGTCATCGGTGTCATGTCATATCTGTCACTTTTTATTTACCATGTCATGAGTTTCTTGGGTGGATTTACGAAATTTTAAATATTTGTGCTATTTACCTTGAACATTTTTATAATTATTCCCGTTCTCTAAGTCAAAGATGGTATGGAGGACAACTCTACATCTTGTAAAAAGCCAACATGGCAAAACTGTGTTCACTGTCCAAGACTACTTTTCACTTCTGCCACGGAATTTGAAAGGTTTATTACACATACTAATAGTATTATTATTAATTAAAAGCAATATTCACTGTAACCGTATTGCTTTATTCATGTGATTTGTTGCAGGCATGTTCAAGATAAGCACAGTATTAAAGAGGGATCCATCATTCTCTGTCAATATGGACAAAGTGGAATGTGTTCGTCTTTGCAGTTTGGTGACTTGCGGAAAGCAGGCTTTAAGTATCACGTAAGAGAGTACCACTTGTATACTAAAGATTTGAATGATGACTGGACCTTCTACTCTTCCTCACAAAACCTTCCAGCAGTATTAAATGATCCTAACAGAGGTAAACAGAGTAATTTTTTTACCAAGACATGGGGTGACAGTTTCATTGATAAAGTTGATATATACCCTAGTCCATATTTACCTGAAATCACTTTAGCACATTTTGAATCTTATTGCAAGAGAGTTGCTAAAAAATATCGCCGTCATTGTAGATTAAAAGAGAGTATTCCAGTCAAAAATAAAACACCTGTTGTAGAAAATGTATGTGAGGTACCTAACATATTTTATGAACAATCACTACCATTAAATGATCCAGATGTATTTAGCCAAGTTTTTCCTAGTCTGTGTAATTCTGAAGAACCTAGTATTGCAATAAGATCTCTCCAGGAAACACTGAGTACATACCTAGACGTTATTGAGATGAAAATCTCCAAGCAAGTAGCTCAAAAATCTGATGCATTTTTTCATGCAATGCTGTCTCATGACACTATAATGGAACAAATGGCTAGAGCAGTTAATACTGTGAGAAAAACCAGACAAAATATTACACATGTAAAGGGAAATTTAACTGAATGTCCATTAAAGTTAGCAAGTTTAACAAGAATAAATCACAATTTGAATAATGTCCATGAAGTTTTAAAGTTAATGGGTACAGTACAACAGACACAACCAATGATACAGCTTCTTTTGAGTACTTCAGATTATGTAGCTGCCTTGGATTTGATCAGCTCTACCCAAAAAGTATTATCTACACATCTGTCAGGTATACAAGCATTTCGTCATTTATCTCCACAGCTGACTGAAATGAAGAGATTAATACATAAAATGCTGAGCAATGAATTTTTAAGATTTATTGTCACAGACCTAAACAGACAACCAAAAGATGACACAGAAATACCAGAGAGGGAGAAGATTGTATCTATAGTGTCTGGAATTCTTCGCCTAAAGGAATTTGATTTTATAGACACTTTTAAAATTGAAGCAATGACATCTATCCAAGCTACAATCAAACAATCTGTTATAGAAATAATTTCAGAAAGAGATGGAAACACAGAAATTGTATTAAGAGGATCTAATGCAGACAATACATGGCTGTTGTGTAACGAAGGTATAACATTTCTGCAGAAAGTTACTCCAAACTTAATTAATTTATTTAGAAGAATATTATCCTTAAATAATTTGATATTGGAAATTACTCAAATGGATGATGTTACTGGAAATGATAGTGAAGATGTTTGGACACCTGAGGAACTACTTTCTGTAGAAGAAAAGTTAAAAAAAATGGTGGGATCGCTTTCTGACTACTGTAACGAGCGATGCGCTAACCTCATAGTAACTAAAACTGACAAAGATTATGTTTTTTCTGATATGTCTCAATTATCAATCTTGTCCAAACTCATTGAAAATTTCTGTGACAAATGTGAAATAATTACTGGTCATTGCAGTAATGCAATGAAGTTAGCACTTCGAAGCTATGCAATGAAGTATATACAATGTCTACATGCTGAAAGAAGAACTCAGCTGACTACTGCTCTAAATGTAGAGCGGTGGAAAGCTGCTGATGTCCCTTGTGAATTACAGAGTGCAATAAATAAAATTCATGAATCAGGTGAAATACCAAATGCTTTACAATACGATAGTGGGAAGCCTGATGGAAAATATTTGTTAATAAATAAGGAGAGTTATGCTGTTGTTGCCACAGTGCAGCTTTTGATCAAAATCTTGCTGGAATATTGTGATGCAACTAAACAGTCTCCTGTCATTGTTCAGTACTTGGTACACTGCATGTTGGAATTGATCAGATTGTTCAATTCTCGCTGCTGCCAATTGGTATTAGGTGCTGGAGCAATACAGAGTGCTGGTTTAAAAACTATCTCTACATCAAACCTTGCATTAGTTTCTAGATCCTTGCAGGTTGTCATGTGGTTTCTACCCAAGATAAGAGGATTGCTGGAAAAGCAACACTCTAAGGAATTATCACTTAATGGTTTTAGTAATATAGAAAGTGATATAGTAAGCCATAAGCAGGAAATAGAAAATAAGATTTGTCTCATAGTAAGTAATATGCTTGCATCTCAGCTGACAGGGTGGGATGCTAAACCCCCCGTTCCATCTCAAACATTCCGAAATATTTCTAAACATTTAGTTAAATTACATGAAGCACTAATTGATATCTTACCTAATGAACAAATAAGGACCATTTATAAAAGAGTACATGATAACTTCAAAGATAAACTTAGAGAGCAGCTAGTGAAGATGAACATAGTAGCAAACGGCAGTCCTCAGCATGGTGTAGTCACCTCAGAATTAACATTTTACTTGCAAACCCTCAAGACATTACGGGTGATAAATGAAAATGATGCAGAGGATAATATATTGTATGATATTTGGTTAAATTAAGTTTACGATTTTAAGATATGAAGAGAATATTCTGTAGCCATTTTTGTAAAGAAATATTTATTCTTTTTCAAACCTTATCTATTTATTGTTCTAATAATTAAGTATACAATGGCATGTCTTTACAACTTTGGTATAAAAGTAACTTGTATAGCCAAAGAACAATTTCATTGTAATACTTACCTAATATTGAAAAATGAAACTGATGTTTAAATATTGTGTAAATAAACTGTTTAATAAGTTTAAATGATATTGTACTTATATTTCATATTCCTCCTGTATAAATAGATTGAAAAAAGAACATCCCCCTAACTATTAATTGCTGAAATAACCAAAAGATATAGCATACATTCAGAAATCCTATACCTACCTACATTATTATACTGGGAATGTTGACTACTAGTGGGGGACTTCTATTTTTCCAGCTTTGTTACCGTTATAGGTATACTACGCACATGAGCTATAGGTCATGTGCGTAGCATACCTTTACCTTAACTAGACCACGGAATAGATAGGTATTCCATGACCTAGAATCATTGTCAGATTACAGACTGCATGGTACGGTATTATAACATTTTTATGTTAATTTTGACCAAAATAAATTCAGATTCTGAGGCCCACTAGAGGACTGGAACAGCTTCACATGGCTTATAGGCTTGATCTCATTAAAAGCTTAGTATAACTCCACACTAGTGGTCTCAAAAAATAGAAACACAGACTAGCAAAGTTGTATTGGGAGCTCATAATAAAATGATGTAGGTGTGTAAAGGTTCCTAGTTAAAATCACAGAGCAAGATATAGGCGTATGGACGCCACATGCGCAGGGACCGCGAACGAGATAATATATGATTTCAGGTTGAACCTGTAGGAATAATAATCATCTACTTTTAGTCCTGACTGTATTGACGATCAGTACCTATCTATGACGGTAAATGATAATTGATAACAAATGAGTAATGTGATTAGATACGATCTGCATTACCACTACCTACCACCTTGTCTTGTCACAAATCATACTTAAATACAAATCATATGAACAAGATACAGTACAGTGGTGATGAAAAAAAGTTAGGTAATTATGTAGTAAACTGGTTTTGGGATGGGTGCACATGCACCTCCTTAAAGTAATTTATGTTGCTTTTATCGAAATTATAGAACATGTATAATAAATGCCTTTTTATTATAGGTATAGATAACACCATAAAAAATATTAACAGCCATTACATAACGATTTTAATGGAATTATATTGATTACATTCATTTTATGGACCAATAACAGAAACAAGAGAAATTACTGTAATTCATTACTGTTCTTAGTGCCAATATACTTATTTGTATCACATTTGCATCTTTGGCTCATTTTCTAAAATATAAAAACCTTAATAAACTGATATGGTCACATAAAATGTAACAACATTACAAATAATGTACCTACTTAAAGTATTTGAGTGCTGATTTTAACTATTATAAAAATATGATGCTAATGGATACCTTATTACAAAAGCTAAACAAGTGCAAATAACTTGAAATAACATAAGCTTTGTGGTCAGTTCAACTTCAGATATAGGCCCCAACTTAATTAAAAATAAATTAAGTAATGTCATATTATTAATAGTTATACTTTCCTCATCTTCAATTATATCAATTAAATGTAAAATGGTTAGCACACGAAGTGTTAATTTGGTAAAGATAGTAATTTCTTTTTTTGCTATTATTGTTCTGCTTGCATGGAGTAAATCTGTCTCTTCACTATACTTAGGTAATCTATGTCTTGGACATGGTATAATGTGTAATAGTTGAGGTACTGAATACAGAACATTTATGAGTTGTGGCAAGAAAAATAGTAGAACTGTTTTACTAAAATGACTTAAGATAGCTACAACTGCAAATGTCATTCCAGAAACGTAACAAAAAGTGTCCCCAACAAATACCTTTGAAGGATACCTGCAAAAAGAAAAACAAAACATCTAAGAAAATTATATTAATAACTTTGATTATTTTGTATGTGTATGTATTTCGTAGTATTTCCACTGTCTAACCTGCCACCCCGTAGAGAGATAATCTATAAGGTCTCTTTCGCCTATATTCCTTAAGGTGGATCCAAACATTGCGAGGCATGCGCCGCGCACGCCTCGCAACGTACGGTTCGATAAACATTTGCACATGCCTCACCACAAATATCCACGTCCACACATTGCGAATCATGCGATGAGCGCTGTGTGCAGCACATGCCTTGCAATGTTTGGATCCACCTTTAGTTGCCTTTGTAAAAAGTCCTCAACCTCAACACAACCAAATCAGCAAAACAAATTGGATTGCATTAAGTTGTGGATGTTTTCGAAAAACAACTAAGAATTTAGGGTTCGATTATAATATAAAAGCCTACTTATTTTAACGATTTAGTATTTGATTCTCGAATTTGAGTTCTGGGACCTATAAAATATCAATAGTCATCCAGGTAATATACAAAACACATTAAAGGACACTGGCAGACGCCCATAGAACGCTGGGCTTTAGATTGTGTAGGTCGGTACAGATATGAAATTAGTTTGGTGTGATCAAGTATTTCAAGAGTATTTAAATTCATTTTTATTTGTTTTTGTATGTAATTGGGTTAAAGAGAAATCTTCGTATTTGTGACAGTGAGGTTAAGTATGGTGTGAATCAAGAATCTTATAATCACTTTTAACCTTCTTGGTGTGAATGATCCAATGAAGTACAGCCTGACTAATGAGTTCTCAATTCAAAGGTTTTAGTTGCTGTTGACACAATATTCTGTGAAGGCACGCACCAGCCAGCATGCACCCATTTTTGTTTTATTGGTTTTTTCAAAATGTCAATGGCATAATCATTTTATTTCTTATTTATTTCGATTTTTGATTCCAATTCTTAATCTCTAAAATAAGTTAGGCAAAGAACAATTAAAATATATTTTTATTATTGGTTAAGCTTTTATTACTGTACCATATCAAGCCCAAAACTGCCAACGTCCTTTGGGCTTTAAATAGGTGACCAATTAATAGTGCAATCATTATCAGTACCTAACCAAACTATTCAAGATTGTAGAATAATGCCCAGCATTTGGATTGTTGCAATTGAATAAAATAATGATGATAGAGATAAAAATCTGCTTACCAATTATGTTTCAATAATGGCAGTGTAGTGGCCAGATAAGGTATCATAATATGTAAAGAGAAAGTGTGGGCTTTGTACTGATCTCTCAATTCAATGATGTCAAAAATAACAATAGATAAGGCTATGATGACAGATTGCCCAACTTCAAGCCCATTGATACCAGCCAATATGTTGATAGCATTTGTGCAGAATACAGCCAACGCTCCCATGTAAATGTAGTACAATACACCTACAACAGAAAGGACAAACAGGTACAAATAAAGGTAGAGGAATTGTATCAAAATCTTTTTCTCTACAATACATACCAATGTTGATAGATACTCCCAACCATTGTCTCAAAGGAATAGGAACTACAAAAGTAGTGGAGTTGAAATTCACATAGTATACCACAAGCAGGGGTAGTGATGCCACTGTTGGCAATATCACTTTATATCTCCACCTCAAGTCCAGAACGTCATCAGCAAAGCCAAGAAGGAGCATACAACAGATAGATAATAAACCCGCCAATAGTTCTGCAAACTAAATAAAGAGCCATAATATACACATAGTGTTATAATGGGCTACAATAATTAACAGACTGATCTATGTAAATCAGAATAGGTACAGATTTTAATTTGGTAAATAGTTTAAGAGACACTGTAGGCTCATAAACCTCTTGAGTTAATATCTTACCTCATTGTGTGGAAAGTGCTGTGTGTCCATCAAGCCATTGCCAAACACAATTGGTATAAATATGAAGCTTGTTATTAAAAAGACACATCCAGATACAATACCTATTGCTTCTGGGCTGAAAAAAGTCATAAAGAGAGCATAAGAAAGTGATCTCCAGATTTTCTTTAGAGTAATAGTCATTGCCCACAACTTCGTGGAGCTCCCATACGAAACCGTGTCAAACTGACCCGATACTTAATATTATAGTATTTACTTACATTTTTTTCTTGTTAGTTTTACATAGATCTATTCCAAATAGACCGGCTTTAACGAACAAATCTGATACGTTGGGTATTAATTTATCTGTTAAGAAGAAGGCAACCGCCGACAATATCAATAATATTAGTATTTCCCACATCTTGCAGATTATTTGAGAAATGATTTATGATATACTCAGCACGTTAATAAATCCATTCGGATAAATCCAGTAAAAACAAATGACCAAATTCTCATTCATTGACTCAACTTGTGGAATGTGGTCAAATGACATTGACATTAATTTGAGATCAGCATTTTTTTTTTATCACGACCATAGATATTTTATTTATTTTTTTCTCTTCGCCCTACTTGGGCAGGCTAAGTCTTGGACCATACCGCCTCGTCTTCAGTAATTATTGTCCGACCAAAGCCTCGTCTTCAGACCTTCTTGTTCAAAAGCGACCATAGATACAAGTCTTTCAGTCGAATACATAGATCATAGACATTTTTTTTTTTGGTTCTTTTCGTCCCTCTTTGGGACAGGCAAAGGGAGCTGAGCCCATACAGCCAAGTCTGATTTAGTTTTTTTTTTTCTTCCAATTCTTCTTTTCTTTCTTGTCTTTCTATGATATATAATCAAGGCCGAAACCATGTCTTCTTTCAATGTCTTCGATATCCAATAGTCAGGCCGAATAGATCATAGACATATATATAATCTATATAGACTGAACCTAAGGACCATAGACATAGGATAATATAGATAGTGGCCCTTTCTTGTTTGTGTGCGGTTCTGGATTTGTATTAGTGTGCGGGACTAGGGAAGAGTAATTGACTGGTTGACGCTTCAGTGACGTCACTGTATCAAAACATTGCGCCAATGCGCGGTGTACTTTACAGTGACGTCACTGTATCACTGTCAACGAGAAATAACAGTTTTCACACAGTTTAGCACTTAGGTACCAGACACGGACTAACTCCAGTATAGGTAGGTATTCTTCCTCCAAGACAGATGGATTTTTTTAACTTCTAACATTACAATAGATAGATACTTAAAATTAATAACGTCTGCTTGGGATAAATAACCGTTAAAACCCGCACTTTTACGTTTCCGTTACCTTTACGTTTCGTTTTTTTTTTGTGGCGGAATCTCTATTTTCTCAATGGTCACATTGGTCACATGGTCAAATAGGCTATTTGACTCATTTTGGGAAATGGTTTATAATAATCTTCATTTATATTATAAGCACACTACATTGATATTTCAGGGAGATCTATTGTATTTATCAATAAAAATCAGTGATAAAGTATAAATTTCCAAAACCGCTCCAAAAACGCTGTTTCTGACAGAAGTGACGTAACACGCTAGTAAACGAGCTTTGTCAACAAGACAGACGGTGCAGCTGAAATTAATTTCATCAATAATTCATTTTTATTGGCTATAATGGCGTATAAATAGTGTGTAGTTCCACAATGTACAAATACGTCTTTAAGCAGTCCATCATGATTCATGACACAAAAGAATTTATAGGTAATGTTTCTGAGTTTTTATCAACATAACCTAAAATGAGATTTCACAAAACTTCTGAATGATTATACAAAAGATTTGTAAATAAATATGTGGTAGGTAGGTACTTACACTGCTGTTTTTACATTTTTAAGTTCCGCAGCATGATGCGCTGATTCGCGTGCCATAAATGCGTCTATCTTAGGTAGGTTGCTGTTATCAGCTTGCACAAAATTTGACTCCATTTTGTGATTCGATATAAATATTTATGCCACTAGATGACTAGATAGATTTCTATGAAAACAGCTTCAGAAATAGCTCAAAGATCGATTAAGGCACCTGTCGCGAGGTCTGTCTATATATGTTAAGATTCTACCATTTAACAGAATAATATATTAATACTAGAGTATTATGTGTAATCTCCTTTGAGGAATGTAACCTTAGACAGACGTAGCGAATGAGAAAAAATGTTGTTTTGGGAAATTTACCTGGCATATACAGGATGTAACCGAAAGGGTATAACAATATCAAATTCACGGACTCTCTAGGTGATAACAAACTACATGGCAACATTTTTTTAATACCTTTTCCTACAAAATTATGAAGTTATGATACATTGAACTTAAAAATATTTTTTTCTAATTGAATTCTACACATCACTAGCACCAAGTCAGCTGATCAGGGTCAATAAACTATTCTTCAATGAAACATATCCTATTTCTTCAATTTACTCCTGGTACTGTTTACTTTAAATCTTTCATAACTACGTCTCTTAGTACAAACAATGGCAAAGGGTTCTGCACGTAATTTTATTTTATTTTTAAGATTGCATTGATTGTAGTATTTGTAGTTTTGCCATAATGTCACCGCTGTAAAGTTAAAAAAACAAATAAAGTATGAAGTTAAACACACTTTGTTTACTTTTATTTGTGGGCCAGAGTCTGAAGCACAGTTTTACAATACGTGTCGCGTCTGTAGTAATTATTTGTTTGAACAACACAATCGTAGGCAGGTACTAAAAATAATTAATTATCCGTGCATTTTAATAGGCCGCGAATGTATCCAACTACTTATTCAAAAGAAGTTGTTAAAAGTATCTACTAGGACTTCATGAGTGACGGAAGTTGTCCTGACAGCGAGCGTTGGTGCACAATAATAACTTTACGAAACCCTAATTTGGATAATGTTACATAAACATAGCAGACATGGATCAGATATCAAAGGTAAATAAACACACAATGGTATTTAGGGTCAATCAGCTAGTTGCAAGCACGTCGCATTTTTTTCTGATTATTGTAACGTTATTTTTGCGTTCGATATCCCACCTAAGCAAAACGCGGGATGTTTTATGCTCAAAGCCTTTTTTTATTTCCGCCTCGAATACAATACTCAACTGACGTAGATACTTGTGTATCACATAATAAATCTTAAATAAACAATTACAACTAACAAGTGGACACCTATCGGTTTTGTTTATCAACGCGGCAGCTCTTAAAAATGAGCTAGGGAAGAGAGGAGTATTTTAACTGAGTCGACAGTCGTGGTTCACAGCTAGTATTTCGGAGACTTGGAGTACCTACTACATATGACGTGTTTGGTATTAGTCGGTCAGAGTTTTTTTATTCTTGAAATTTTTAATTACCTATTACGAAACCAACTGGGACAGTTACCTTATTACTAGGATATCAGACTTCGTGTTGACGTGCTTGTGCTTCAGTCGCTCTCTATCCGTTTCTGTGCGAAGTTGTGATTGTGACTGTGATCGTTATCAATAAAATTGTCGTAAAAATTACGTCAAGTTTAACTAATAGCGAAATTACGAAATGCTGGTGTGTATTGGAGCAACGGATAGTAATCTGCAAGCTGCCCGAGAGCTGTATCGTCAGCGATTCATCGACGGAAGGCCAGTTGCTGAGCGTTGGCACTTCAGCAGCTATCATCGAGAGCATGTTTCAGCCTGATGGTACAAGGTCTGTACGCGACCTGTTCTTTCCATGAATGTATCGGAAGGTCGGCCAAGCAGGAGGGATCCTGGATTTGAAGACGCTGTACCAGATCATTTTACACGTAATCCACGCAGTAGCACAGGTCGAGCTGCATTAGTGATGGGTGCTGCGAACCATGGAGGTATGGCAAGTGCTGCGCTAAGACCACCAACGTCCATACCACTTCTGCCCCACTCAGGAGCTTACGCCGGCAGATTTTTTGGAACGCGTGGCTTTTGTGAGTGGTACCTTAGTTAGACAGAAGCTTCGGCAGAATTAGGTATTAAAGTGCTTTGGACTGATGAAGCAAGTTTCACGGGACGGAATAAACATTAGTCAGTTCATTTGATGCCGCCGCCCACCGCCCGCCGCACGGTCCGTCGGCTGCGACTGGGCAGAGCGCGGCTCCGCGTGTACTAGGCGCGCAGGAATCGGAAAACATAGGTTGATAGGTATGATTGTCGGTTTGTTTATTCCTGTCCGAAGGGCATGTGATGCGGCACGCGCGTTGGTACCAGGCGCACAGAGTATCTCTTATTACTAGTTATTACGTATCAAACGGAGTAAACAGGACAGGACAATGACCCTCGTAGTGCGGTAACACGTTTGTTATGATTTAAATTTAATAAACTGTAGAAATACAAAAAAAATTGTACATTTCCAAAGTAATTTATTTTGAGCTGTAGAGATTGTTAACCAGATACACTCTTCACCCCGTTTGTATTGATATACCCTTATCGTGACACCCTGTATATTATCTGCTTCGCTTGTTAATTCTTTATGGAGACAGAGCACTGAATGCTGACCGACACGACTCAAGCACGGGGCCACTTTCACCATCTGTAGATAGATATTATCGATGACACTGACACTTCGATATTTTGAGCATCTTAGGTTATTGGTATTTACTGAAACCCATGTCAAATATTTGATTTTGTTATTACATTTCTCAACAGCTGGAACCCGGTATGGGTTCCGCCCCTGGGAGCTCCTCCCAGGGGCGGAAGGGCTTTAAGGTTAAGCGTACCGTTATAGTACGGCGGATCCAATCAGGTCCCTCTCTCCGTCCTATCTCTTATTTAACTAAAGGCTTTAAGGTCAAGCGTACCGTTATAGGACGGTGAGCACAGCATACTCTTCATGCTGCCTCCAATCATCACTCATCACTCTAATGCTAATTGAGATCTCAAAAGCTTCAGTAATACACAACTATAACATACATACTTTACCAAACTCATTGGTTAAATGTAATCATTAATCTGTATCTCTGTAATTTCGAGAACGACGGATTCAGTGAATAACATAGTAAATACTTAGAAAGATTAATTAGTCTTAAAACTTTAGATACTCAGCTTTCATTACAGAGATGCCGGCTCCAGTCCTGGTATAACTCACTCACAGCTTTAAACTGATAAACAATAAATACAATACTGTTCTTTTTTTTTTTTTTTTTTTTTTAAATTGGCAAGTCGCGATTTGCGCAATGCCACTAACAAAAACGGGGAAACTTTTAGTAGGAATGAAAAATAATTTAGGATAAGGAATTTGGAATATTATTGGTAAGGATCATAAGGATAATATTGATAAAGTTAATATGACTATCATATACGTAAATTATTGAGGGTAATAAATAACGATAAATACTTATATATTCTAGAATCATTAGAAGCCAGTAAGACAGGAATGGATGTAGGCAATGGAACACAATAGGAAAATAGCGAGTCAAAAAATGGATCGTGATTATAAAGAGAACAGGAAAAGAAAATGTGATTCAGATCTCCCACACCTTCACCACATTCGCAAAGATCACTATTTACAATATTTTGTCTTGCAAGATGGGCTGGGGTACAATTATGACCCAACCTCATGCGAATAAGGCAACTGGTAGCAGCTTTTCCAAAGTTTAATTTAAAATACCAAGGCTTTTTTGGGATAGATGGTTGTAGGCGTGAATAGTAATTTCCTTTGGTCTTGCTGCTATTTGCCCATGAATCCCCCCACGCCTCCCAAAGGAATTTCATAGGCAAACTCGCTAGGTCATGGCTAAAATTTACGTAAGGAAAAAGATCTCCACAGTCCACAGCATCGTTAGCTAGATGATCTGCTTTAACATTTCCCGTGATGTCACAATGACCAGGAATCCATGCAAAAGAAATAGTTAGTCCTAATTGTGAGCAATCATAGAGAAGGTTCCTTATAAATAAAATTATAGGGAAAACTGGTTTACATTTGAACGGATTTTTTTTAATGGCCTGTAATGCACTTAAGGCATCGGTAAATATTATCGTTTTTTTAAGTTTCATGATACGAATGTACTCTAAAGCTTTAAATATACCGTAGCATTCACCTGTAAATACTGATGATTCAGGCGGGAGTTTAACTTTCTGAACTATATTAAATTGAGAATGGAAAATTCCAATCCCAACATTTCCTGAAGTGGAGTGCTTAGAAGCATCAGTATATATGTGATGCCAATCCCCCCAGTTCTTATCTTTAATATAATTAAATGAGGAATTTGCAAAATTGTCCCTTTTATCAATACCTAAGGCCAAGATAATATCTGGAGAAAACACCAATGATTCATAGATACTAGTAAAAAGTGGATATGACATTAAGCAGTAACTCGGTGCTTCTAAAGCTACATATTTTTTAAAACTTTGTACAAGGCAAGGAGATGATTTATGTGACCAATAACTAGAAGAATTAGTCTGATCTAGAAGGGATTTAAGTTTAGCACGTAGTGGATGATTCATAAATTGCAAAGAGCGGAATAAAAACTTATCGGAAAGATACTGGCGCCGGAGATAGAGGGGTGGTTCTACACTTTCAACTTGTAAAGCATTAATTGGGCTTGATTTCATTGCACCAGATATAATTCTTAATGCTTTTGACTGAATATTATCTAATTTTTTAAATGCAGCTCTATTTCCAGGCTCTAATAAAAATGTTCCATAGTCCAGAACGCTTCTAACTAAAGCATTATATAAAAGTTTTAAAGAAAATGGATGTGCTCCCCACCATACTCCTGCCAAACATCTTAACATGTTCAGTCTCTTTTCACACTTTGCGGTGATATACTCACAATGAGGAATCCCCGTAAGCTTACTATCTAAGAATACTCCTAAAAACTTTACAGAAGACTTTACAGGAATGAGATTGTCATCATAATAAACAAAAATGGGAGGAGGAAGGCGCATTCTAGAAAAGAGAACAATGGAACTTTTAGAAGCAGACAGCTCCAGACCATTGCGATCAAGCCATTTTTTTAAGGAACTAAGAGAGGAAGATAGTGAATTGCATGCTGATGCAATACAGTGGTGAGGACAATATAAAAGAAGATCATCGGCATATTGAAGTACTTTGACATCACTACCTATAGAAGATTCAAGGTCATGGGTATAAATGTTATATAACAAAGGACTGAGAACCGATCCTTGAGGGAGACCTTTCCATATGAATCTAGATTCAAAGCTAGAACTAGAATCCTCAACTGAAAGATTTATGCACCTCTCAGACAAGATATTTAAAATGAAATTAGTAAGCAAAATAGGAACTTCTAGTTGAAGAAGTTTATTTTTTAGAGAAGATATAACAACATTATCGTAAGCAGAAGTAATATCGAGAAATGCTGATACTATAGAATGATTCTCCGAAAAAGCCAATCTAATATCAGTGACGAATATACTAAGACTATCTAGTGTACTTTTACCCCGCCTAAAGCCATACTGACTTTCACCCAATAGGCCACGGCTTTCTAAATACCATTCTAACCTATTTTTGACCAAATGCTCCGCAATTTTTAACAATACTGATGAAAGGGCGATAGGTCGGTAAGCTGAACTACTTGATGGATTTTTGTTAGGTTTCAAAATGGGCAATACTACTTGGGATTTCCAGGAAGCTGGTACATTGCCACTTATCATTATAGTATTGATCAATTTTAAAAAATAAGAAAGTGAAAGATCACTTAAATTTGACATAAAAGAATAAGGAATTCCATCTTCTCCCGGGGCGGAGTCTTTAACATGACTAACTACACCTTTAAGTTCTGAAAGAGTAAATGGGCTATTAAGACCTGAGAGATCGTTTCTCACCGATGAAGGTATTGAATACGTGATTGATTCTTCTGGAGCATATGAGGGCGCTAAATTGTCTAAAAACTGATTTTGTAACTGGGGTGGGAGTAAAGTACTTGATGTCTCTGTGAACGCTGATTTGAATCTTCTAATGTTACGCCATACGACAGATGGCTGAACATTAGGAGAAATAGCCAGGCAAAAAGATCTCCAACTAACAAATTTCTTTTTTTTAAACAATTTCCGCGTTTTAGTTACTACTTCACTCAGAATATTAAAATTTTCTACGGTAGAATTTTCGTAGTATTTTTTTTCAGCCTCCTTCCTCTTTTTTATCGCATCTGTGCAATCTTTAATCTTTATCCCACCAAGGTGGAGATGGAATTTTATTATGAGATGGTTTTTTTATTGGGAAAAGTTTATCAGCGGTTTCTATCATGGCCTTAGTTAGGGCATCATTACAAGATTGCTCACTACCAATTTTAATTTCCGGAAGTACAGAAATAGTTTTATCTAATTGTTCCCTGAACATATGCCAATCAACATCCGATAATTTGTACTTCAGTCGAGGAGGACGTTTGTAATAAGCTTTATTATTGAATGGAAATGTTAAGATTAAAGGGAAATGATCACTGCCAAAAGTAGAAGACATAACTTCCCATGTTAAAGAAGAAGCTAGTTTGGAGGAGCATAAGGATAAATCAGGAGCACTGATAGCTTCGTTTGGAGCAGTGCGTCGAGTTGGAGAACCAGTGTTTAGAATACACAGATTGTAATCATCTATGATATCTAATAAAGCATCACCGAAATTATTAGACATAGAACTGCCCCAAGATCGATGCTGACAATTAAAATCACCTAGGACTATAAAGGGTTTAGGAAGATCAGAAAAAATATTTACAAGTTCATTAAAAATAATGTTAGATGGACGAGGAATATAAACAGAAACAAAACAAATATTATTTACAACTGCTGCAATAATAGAAAAATCATTATTATGAGAAGGAATAGAGAATAATGAAAAAGAATAAGAGTGTCTGATAAGTAAGGCAACACCGCCATACCCATCAGAGCGGTCTTCTCTAAGACAGGCATAGCCAGGAATCTTAAACAAAGACCCTGGCTTAAGCCATGTCTCTTGAAGAGCAAAAACAAAAGGTTTATATTTATTTACTAGAAAAAATATATCAGATTTTTTAGAAATTGCGCTTCGGCAATTCCATTGGAATACCTTGGCTGGATTGTCCATTATTATTTTTTGAATATTCAGTAACTGCATTGTATACAGGGGCAGCGATGGACGGTGAAATTAAATGAGATTGTGTCAAAGACTTAATCAAAGCTATAATTAAATCATTTACAGATAATGTAGACAAATTATCACTGGGAGCAAGTGCACAACCATCCTTTGGATCCGGCATTCTACTGTCCCTTGCAAGATCTTGATGGAATTGTTGATCATAACCTTTAGAAAAGGAAGGTGGAGAACGAGGTTTAATAAATACTGTTTTTTTATATGACTGAGTTTTATTTTGTTGGAATGGTGAGTAATCTTGAGGAATTGATGTAGTTAAATTATTAGAAAGTTTAGGTGATGATAATAAGGCATCAGCATAAGAAATTTTGGAAATGATTGGATATAATTTTGAGGCTTCTGCATATGAAATACATGATTTGGCCATAGATTCTTTAATATTCTTTTGTCTTTCATATTCCAAGCACTTCTTACTGATGGCTTCATGAAAGCCCTTACAAAGACAACATGATAAATTATCCTCAGCGGCTGTACAACCACTCCCAGTGTGCCCTTGTCCACATTTATAACACCTAGGTTTAGATCTACATACATTTTTGACATGACCATACCTACAGCAGTTATAGCATTGAATAGTGGGATATATATATAAGTCTACAGGCAATGCTGTAAAACACATGTATACACGTTTAGGCAAAACTTGACCATCAAACGTTAAGATAACAGTTTCTGTATTTTTAAATTCATATTGATCATTAATGCTTATCTTCCTTTTCATCCTTCTTATTTTCAAAATATCACCACAACCGATTGGTACACAAATATTTTCTTTGACTTCCTCATCGGACCAATCTGAAGGTACACCTCTTACTACACCCATGCGGGTGACAGAAAAGGTGGGAACAAATGCTTTATATTTTTCATTTAGTAAAAGTTTGCTGTCTAAAAATAAATTGGCTTCCTGGAAAGTTGAAAATGATATGGAAAGTCTGTTCCGGCCAATTTTTTTAAGGCTGCCATTGACTATGTTATGAAATGAATTTCTTTTTAAAAACCGACCAAAGGCAATTGCATTTAAAAAAACATTATCATTATTAACTTGTTCACGCTGTATGTGAACAACATATGGGGCTGCATCTGATGCATTGTAAAATAATCTTGCTACTGTGGACTGTGGAGATTTTCCGTCAATGTTGAGACCCGTAATTGGGCTAGCTGGGGGATCTAAACTAGGCTTGTTTGTATGTGAAATCTCCATATCCTCAATACAACCACAATCGTTGTGTCGTTTGCCGCCATTTTTGCGCCTTTTTTTATTACATTGTTTGCAGATTGTGGGTCGAGCAGACACTCTTTTTCTTTTAGCATTTAAACCGCCGCTGAGAGATCCATCAGTATCAACTGCACTGGTTTCATTGTTGGAAATTGTGACATAGTGGGCTATATCGGGAATGGTCCCTCCGGGATCATCCGGAGGATCCATTCGGAAAAAAGTTAAAAACTTACCAGATATGAAGATAAAACGTAGATAGAACTAAACTAATATTAATATATACACACTAACACTAAATATTTACAATATGTATATCCAAACCAATAAAAAATTTAATACAACCAAAAAACACGACCGCCAAATTTAAGGTTTCCCGCGCTTTCAATACTGTTCTTACCGAGTCGCCGGTTCATTTGACAGTTTCCATCGATGTTGCCATTGCATAAAGTTATTGTTGTAATGTTGCTATGTCTGATTATTATATTTACATTCGCGGATTTTATGTTCTAAAGGTCCGCGACAGCACCCAAAACCATAAAACGCAAACTGCAATCAGTCAAAACCGTGCATGCTTACATTGCTTACTCCAGTGTTGCCAAACTAGATTTTCATTTTTCCCCAATGCCTGATTAATTTTACTCTTAAATCATAACTATTTATACAAAAATACCTGGCTTAAGTTTTGGTTTTAGATATACAATAAAACAAGTTCTCTCTTAATCAATGGTCATGTTTCACAATAAAAATATGCTGAATTTGTTTGTTTAACTCAAATTCAATTCAAATACTTAGGTATCTACATGTATTGCTTACCAAAAAGCCCATAAACTTTAGTAATCATAACAATAATGCGAAATGTAACCTTAAAATTTTGGAAGTGACTCCGCGACCGCCGCCGTGACCTGAATTTGCAGCCGGCACCGGTTGCTAAATTGGCAGCCGGCGCTGACTTTGGAAAAAAGCGGGAAAGGGGGTTGACAATTTGGCATAATTAAAAAAACATTTCATGTTTCATTTGAGTAACATACCTAATTAGGGTCCAAGAGCAAGCGAAGCGAGCTCGGGAACTTGGACACCCGGACACGGACAGATTAGGTTCGAAGGGGTTGACGGGGGCTTCAGTGAGTGAGCGAACGAAGCCCCCGTCAACCCCTTCGTGTTAGGTTACTTTTAACCTTGCAGGCAGAAATAGGAGCGCCGCGTACCGGAGCTCCGTTGACCACCTCCCTCCACCTTGTAAGTCCAAAAAAGTTGTATTTTGTTTTACATTGACACTGTAATTTAAAAGTCAGTCTAAGGTATTTAATTCAACATAAAACCCGGCAACACTAATCTGCTGCTACGGTAGTTTGCCATTATTTTCGTCTGGTATCACTGCTACTCCAAGGCTACTCCGGTTCCTAACGGCATTATTTTTGGGAGCCTAGTCGGCGCCGGCTGCGGAGGCGCTTCCTAAAATTTTACCCTAAAATTTACCCTAAAGAATTCTTTACCCTAAAAATATGTTGGCAACACTGGCTTACTAGCGTGTGACGTCACCAGAGTGCAACAGGCCGCTAGGAGTATAGTGTTCTGTGAACAGGCCGTCCTTGTCACAGCTAAAATAACAAAAAATATTACAATTATATTTTCGTGTAATTTGCAAAAAATATACATAATTATTTTAGTTGAAAATGAAGTGAAATAAGTTTATTTACGCTATGAACTGATAGGATGACCACAATCTGTAGCATATTTTCAATGTTGTCAAGTAGCGTATTGACCTCGCTAGAGTAATATTGTTCTGTGGTATTGACAATATGACAATCACTCACTCTGTCTGTTGTCATTGTAGGTGTAAATACTAAAATGGTTTGCAAGTTTTTTTATTCGATTCAAAACATAGTAATCCTTACATAATATTTATCAAATTTGGTTTAAATATTTGATTGGAAATATTCAATTGCCTCAATATTACTAAAATATCTTATATATTGCTTCCATAAAATGAGTAGTATGGACGAAATAGAAGATGAAGCAAAAGCAGCAGCCGAAAAGATGGTAATGAATATGATGCAGAGACCAGGACAACTTGAAAAAGTAAGAGGACACCGAATTTATTCGTTTATACCCACTTATTTGTACAATTAGTTACTAAATTTATTTGTACTTGACCCGGTACAAACAGTAAACAACATAGTTACTTAAGCTTTTGTGGGCGTTGCGTTGTTACAAAATCTGAAAAAATATAAGTTCAGTAGAATTCGGATATACCTAACGACCCTCCAGGGACCGGGCGACGCTTCGTCGCACTAGACGCATAAAATGATCTGATAAGCTTGTTTTTTATTATGTTTACTGTAATTCTTTTATGAAATAATGAAAAAGTTAGATTATTTTTTATATAAACTTTACAAATTTAATATTAAATTTACAAAAATCGTTCTTAGTGGACAATTTTTTGTCACAACCACAAGAGATCACTATAAACAGTTGGTTGCTTGAGCCAGAGTCATACTAAATGGATATTGTTTTCATAGTATGTGTATATGAAACCAAACTTAAGTTTACATTTTCATGGCTAAAATGGTTGGCAGTTAAAAACTAACAGCTGTACCACAAAAAAGATAAACACATGTTCAACACGAATGCTACCAAAAATAATACGCACTTGTTTTAGCAGTCACTTGTCTATAACAAGTAATTTTTGGTAGCATTCGCGTTCAACACGTGTTTATCTTTTTTGTGGTAAGGGTGTAAGTCTTTATATCTGAATTTTATTCTCCTGTATTCAAATTATATTGAATATGAGTGTAGGAGACAAATCTTTCTGATTGCTTATTAAATTGCAAAGAACATAAATCTTACACAAGCAGTTCAGTCTATATCAGGTGAGGTAACTAACTCTTGTATAATGTTCTGTTACCACTTTTTATTGCAGAGATTTAAGGTGAAATAATTATGTTACTTGTACAGAGGTTAATAGTTGCACTCTAACACTCAACATAACTAGATTTACAAAATAATATCAGATTGTGTAGAAAAATATAATTTTTAAGTTGGTGTTTCTATGACTATACCAGTGGCTTGCAGTGCATATAGGCAAGTAGGCAGTGCCTACCTGATATGATTCAATAAAACTATTTTAACTGTTACTACATAAATAAAATATATCAATCATGACAAATTTATTGATATTTATATAATGATATATATTGATGTAGTAATAGTTAAAATGGTTTTATTGAACCTTAAGAGGTAGTCACTGCCTACTTGCCTATATGCAATGCATGTGCCTGGACTATACCCCATATGATATATAATTGGTCAAATCATTATCCTCATCATTCTGTCCTTATCTCAATATATTTAGGGTTTGTCTGTGCATTATAAGCTGCCTAGATAAACTACTATGTATGTGTATAATGGAGTTGAACAATTTCTTATAAGCTAGCTGATGTGAAGAAATAAGTTAATCTTTGATTTTGTTAGCTAAACATGTTATAAAAAAAATCTAACATAAATTAAATAATCCTAGGTGGAACACTATAAAAAAAGAATAACTCATAAGAAAGCCTCCATTGAGGCTCAACTGAAATCAGCAGTGCAGGGCAAACTTGACGGAGTCAGTGTTGGTTTGAAACAGTTGCATGAATGTTTGGAAGATGTGCAACAAGTCAGCCTCAAGTAAGTATTATTAATCTTTTAATGTAAAACCAGCTTACACCCATCACTTTCTGTGTAATAGTGTAAGATAACCAACTTGTTGATAGCTTGTTTGGGATAAATAATATGGAGAGATTCAAGCAGTATCTCAGAATCTGTTAAGCCAATCAGTATTCTTGAAACTTTCTTACATTATCTAACTAATACTAAATATAAAAACCAGATTAGTGCGAGGAGGACATGTGATGCGCCCTAAGGGTTCCGTACAAACTTAATTATGTATGAATATTTATTATAATTATAAAATATCGTGCAATCGCGCCATCTATGAGCGAGATGCCGCTATTACATACTTCTAGTGGCGCCATCTATAAATAGATTCCTAGAATTTGCTGCAGACAGATGGACGACAAAGGGTTCCATTTTTAGGGTTCCGTAATAAAACTAGAAAACCTTATAGTTTCGTCATGTCCGTTCGTCACCCACGTCAAATCTACAGTTCGTAACGAATTTGTATAAGGCTAGGTTCACAAGATCGCGCGGCACCGCGCGCACATGTAAACGGTAATCTCTAATTCCTCTTCTATCTTCTTCTTCTTCTATCTTCTTCTATCTTCTATCTATATTAATAAAATGCTTTGTCCTGACTGACTAACGGATCAACGCACAGCCTAAACCGCTGATCGTAGAAACGTGAAGTTTGGAGGACTTATTATTTACTAGCTGTGCCCGCGGCTTCGCTCACGTGGTTATGTTTTGTTTTAGCATTATTAGTAAACGAACACATGTAGTTAGATGATAATAAACGTTTCATTGACTGCTGTATATTATAAAGGCGCAGGAGACCCCTCCTGCGCGTGTTCATTGAACATCGAACATGTTTAATGAACAAAAAGGGGCGTGGCCTACGCGTTTTGTTTAGCAAAATCACTCAACGACGATCTTTTTTTTTTACGATTTTTTTTAAATGGTTTACGGAAATAAGAATGTAAATAATAAATATGCAAACCAATAGGTATTTATGTGATAAATATGCAAACCAATAGGTATTTATGTTAAAGTTTTGCCTGAGCTATCATTAAATCCAAAAAAAAAAAAAACAAAAGAATCGCAGTAGTCTGGAATCGAGCTCAGATTGATATTATGGTGTTATAAGAAACAATAAAAGTTACAAAAAGAATAACATGCTGCAGGGATCAAACTCAGCTATAGAGTATAGCAATGTGGTTGCTAAACCTCCAAGCTAAGTTGTACGTTGAACGGTGTGTTAAAATAGTTACTCCTATACAACATTAATATTCACTGCTTAGCTCCTTTTATAATAGCGTGAAGTTTGCTGTTCAAGCGGTTAATTCAGAAGCCAAACAACAATACTGTACCATTTGTATCGTTTTGTTATTTTCCCGCGACAAACTGAAGTCAAACTCGCATAAAATACAATACTGCTCATTCCCCATAACAAATAGCGTGATAATATGTACCCTATAACCTGACCCGGCTTACAATAGACATTTATGCTGAATTTCAACTAAATCTGTTCAGTAGTTTTGACGTGAAGCTCTAACATACAAACAGACATACAGACAAACAGACAAAAATTCTAAAAACTATATTTTTGGCATCGGTGTCGTTCCTAGATCACGTAGCACTTACTTTTTTTTTAAAAATATTCAATGTACGTTTTACTTCGTTACAATTTTATTATATGTAGGTATAGATATGATGTAGGCATCCGATAAGAAAGGATTTTTGAAAATTCCACCCCAAGAGGGTAAAAAGGGGTGGCAAAGTTTGTATGGGAAAACGTCTTTTCTTGGCCTGATCAACTTCAAACTTTTTATTTCCAACCTTCCAAAGCGGGCGAAGCCGCTGGCAAAAGCTAGTACCTACTATTTATACTATAGAATGAATTATATAATGAATTCTTGTACCGCGTAGTACCGCGCGGCACCGCGCGATCATCTAAACCAGGGGTCGGCAACCCGCGGCCCGCGTGGGTTCTTCTTGCGGCCCGCGACTGTTTTGAAATGAAGGTCGGTTCCGACGACACGACACGACACGCTCTTGCCCGGATTTTTAATTATCATTTTTGGCGCGTAATTATAATAATGTGCGTTTCCGACCGCAAATATAAGTTTGTATTTCATAATATTATTATAAAATACAAAGTTATTTTTGCGGTCGTCAAACTCGAAACTGAAAATAAAATAGTGAATATTTCAGTAATTGACGTATCTTCTTCGAACTAATAGATTTTTTTCAGAATTTTTGATAACGCGCCCCCCTGTAATTTTCATTTTTTTTTTCATTCTCCCTGGACACATTGTTAACGACTTTCGGAGCTCCCAGTTTACTTAATATGCACTAAAAAAGTCGTTTAGTAACCATAATGTTAAATAACATTGAAAGACCAAAGAACGACAGTAAAAGACCTATCCAACAATACCAATACCACACATGAAGGGGTGCGCCAAAATATGTTATGAACAAGTGCGGCCCGCCTTTACTTAATTTTTCCACTATATGGCCCTTTCCTGCTAAAAGGTTGCCGACCCCTGATTGTTAACGGTAATACTGTTTTGTTGAATACTTGTACCGCGTGGTTCGTTGTCCCGCGCGGGTCCGCGCGATCATCTAAACTTAGCCTAAAACTTCGCAGTTACCTAGATGTCTTTTGTCAGCCGCCATAAAGACCTGTAGTGAAATTACGAAAAATAAAATAATTAGGGGGGGGGGGGGGGGGCATACATAAAACTGAAGGTAGAAAACAAAAATTTTCGCGCACCCCTTTATGTGGGGTATCGTTGGATATGTCTTAGAAAATAAGGCTCTAGACAGACGGACCGCATTTCAACTGCAATCCAACCGCAAATTGCAGTTCAAGTGCAGTTTGAATGCAGCTGACACGACTGCAATAGAACTGCAAACCAAACGTTTGCACGATTGCACGCCGCGCCGACTGCAATTGAACAGCAATCGGACTGTACGTTTGGTTTGCAGTTCTATTGCAGTCGTGTCAATTGCATCCGAACTGCAATTTGCGGTTGGATTGCAATTGAAACGCGGTCCGTCTGTCTAGAGCCGAACACAAAGGTTTCTAAGTAACTTTTTTATTTAGGTGTATATATAGCGAACTGTGTGTATGTCCCTGTAATTTTTCAACCGCATTGTCAAAAAATATGACAAAAATCAAGCTTGTAGCATCTAATAAATACTTTCGATTAAAATTAGTTTGAAAATTATATACAGAATAACAAATTTAAAAAAAAAATAAAATCATGACTAGCTTAGTATTAATTTTGCTTAGCTGTGTTTTGAATTTGACAAAGGGATGGTAAATCAACTAATAATTAACTTTATCACAGAATGGATGAATTGGAAGAGTTGTTGAAAAGTGTGCCACCTCTGGTGGCCTCTCTTCAAGCGGTTAGAGAAGAAGACTCGCGTCACTCGCAATATGTTACAGCTATGGACAGCCTGAAACACATATTCACAGTACCAGAAAGTGTGGCTAAAACCAAACAATGGATAGGAGAAGGCAAGCTTCTTCATGCCCATCAAGTAAGAGTTTCTATGTTACTTGAGATGCTCATATCTGATTTGGTTATATTTGCATAATGGCTTTGGGTCTATTATGTATTATATTTATTACCTACCATAGTTAAAGATCTTTAAAAATACAAATATTCATTTAATTTCAGTGTCTTAATGATTTGGAGAACTCCAGAGATGATTTACTGTATGAGCTGCATAGGTTGCCTAATCAATCGTCACATGATAAAATAATGCTGAAGGCTTATTTCGAAGATGTTGAAATGGTGTCGAATTTGCTTGAAAAACAGATAAAACTAATTTTAGCGCGAACTTTAAATACTGTTCGTAAAGAGCCTACTGTTATTGTAACTGCATTGAGGATCATTGAGAGAGAAGAGAAAAGAGATCAAATGGCTTTACAGGTTGTTACAAGCATTACTAAAAGAATACTTTATCACATTCATGTTTTTTATTTATTTAATAATAACTTTGCATTTGGTTTTACAGCAACAAAGCCAGACCGGGTTTATGCCGCCTGGCCGACCTAAAAACTGGCGAGGCAAAGCTTTCGAAGTTCTAGAATGTGCCGTCGCTCAGCGCATAGAAGGCACGCGCGTTGACGAGCGTGAGGATAACAAACTGTGGCTGGTTCGATACCTGGAGCTAACCAGACAGCTTATATTAGAGGACTTACGAGTTGTCAAAACATTATGCGTCCCCTGCTTCCCGCCGCACTACGATATTGTGAACAAATACGTCAACATGTACCACATATGTTTATCTACAAGTGTAAGTTTTGTGTTTACTTGGCAGCAGACTTATCGCAGCCCTCAGTAGCGCTCAAATACTTTGTCAAGTAAACATCATGAATGTATAATCGACTTTTCGCCCTTATAGGCCTCTTATTCAATTGATATTTTAAGAGTCTAACCCTGAGTTGCACAAAAGGTCATTCAGTTTTAAAGGAGACTTTAACGATAGAAATTGCATGGTTAATTAAAATTTAATTATCTTTCTGCAACTGACCATTACAGAACTATTTATAAATAAATTGAGTTAGGTATAATTAATAAGTTATTTAACATTTTGTTTCCAATATTTTTATCATGATTGCAGCTTCAAGATGTTGTAACCAATGGCATAGAAGGCAATGAATATGTAACACTTTTATCGTGGATATTGAATACCTATCCGGGAGATGAATTAATGGGCAGTTCAGAGTTAAACATTGATGTATCAATTTTGCCGCCGTTACTCAGTAAAGAGACCATGCAAAAAATACAGGATGAATACTTACAGGTGAGTTCTTGATGGATCAAAATATTTCTTGCGATTTCTATGAACCCAAAAACAACAACACAGTTGCCGCAAAGAAAAATTTCCTTTTTTTTTTTTTTGACGGGAGTGCAAACATAATTACACTCTCAAAGCTTGTGCCCCGTGGGTAGTTGCAAGTACTATATCCACCACAGGATAGTCATGAAAAAATTTGAGGGTTTAATAGTGAGACTGTGAGATAAGTGTACTTTTGGTAACCATCGCTATCAAAGCTGATCTAATATTTGCAGGCTGTGATGGTGCCAGTCTGCCTGCATGCGATCAGTTCGTTTAGTAGACCAGCTGGCTCGAAGTAACGTTAACGGATAGCGAGTCTATAAAGTAGTAGAAACTTCCTTTCGTTTATTCTTATTAAATTCTTATTAATCCGTTCCCGTCAGCGACTTCCATAATAGTTGTTTCTTTAAACATCCCATAACATTTCCTAGAAAATGGAGTCGAACTACATGGAATGGATGGAGAAGACGTTGGAGTCGGAGCGCGCGGAGTGGGCGGGGCAGCGCGCGCCGGACGTGGAGCCGCACTCCAGCGCGTACCACACGCACGCGCCCGTCATCATCTTCCAGATGATCGACCAGAACTTGCAGGCAGGACATTCTCATTTTAATCCTACTATTATTACAAAACGCGAAAGGAGATATAGAGGATGTATACCTAGATGAATGTATGAATGTTTGTTACTCTTTCACGCAAAAACTATTGATATAGCTTAGGTATACATCCGAATAACACATAGCCTCCTTTTTTCCCAAAAACGCGGGCGAAGCCGCTGGCGGAAGCTAGTAATACATAACTTTATTAATTTAATGATTATGAAAATAATAATACCCTATCTACATAATATATACCTTTGAACTCGTTGCTAATCAAGCGATAGTACTCCGAAAGCAACTTTACTAAACTTTTCATGGTAATTTTTCCATGTAAGTAGCTATAGCTAACTATTTATAATGTTTTTTATGTTTAGGTTACTGAAACTATAAGTAAAGACATAACGTTTAAGGCGTTGCTCCTCAGTATCGATCAAGTGACACGCTACGGAAACATGTATAGAGATGGGGTTATACAATTTAAGGTGAGTACACGTTAACTAAGTTTTCCGTTCGAAAATGTTGTTACATGATTATAACTCTCCATCTGTCGCATTTGAAAAATCCGCCTCATTCAGGTCGAAATCAATTGTATCTGTCAAGTGTGACAAACGAACGATTAAAGGGTATTTTCAACAGAACGCTCACTTTTCGGACCGTTCCCGCGTGGCGTACTTCACGCACCACATGATCACCATCGTGAACAACAGCGAGCAGATGGTGCGGCTGGCGCAGCAGACGCAGGCGCGCCACTGGCCGCCCGCGAGGCACGACCCGCCCGCTGAGGCCAAGTTCGACAAAATGCTCAACACCTTCCAGGTATAGGTAAAGGCAGGAATCATGATCACAGATCACACATGTACATTTTCGGCCCAATAGACAATAGACAGTTGACAATACGTAATAGAGAATGGTCCAATTAGACGACGAGCATTGACTGATGAACCAATCGTGTGCAGCTTCGGCGCCCCGTCTTCTTTATTCCACCAAAGACACCTAAAAATGAGCTAATGCGCAGGTGACGTTTGTGATCAAGATTGGTGCCGCTAGTTATAACTTACTACATTTACTCACACTTCCGTCTACACATCTATTCTGTACGTAGACTGTCACTTTCGTGAAAATTCAAGGCCGATCGCGACAGTTCAATGTTCTCTACGAATCAATGTGATCTCGATGTGTAAATGACTATCATCGGTCCAAGGTCAACGGCGCGCCGCGGTCAACGGCAAAAAAATGCGACCTGATAATGAACAATAGTAATACACTTTCCTTTGATGAAATGCTCGGATAATTTTATTGATATTGTGTCTCTGGCAATGTCCATAGTCACAGCGCTGGATAAGGAACCGTCTCCATAACCAGAGAACCAACCTTAGGAGAAAAAACCGGACAAGTGCGAGTAAGACTCGTGCCTTGGGGATTCCGTAAAAATATAAGTTTGTAAAAAGAAGCAAAGTTTTTTATGTGATATAACTACAAACTAACGATATTCGGATTTTTTTTTACTTGTCCTATGAAATTGTGCTCCTTATATTTTTACCTTAAAATATAATTAATTCTTAAAACAATATTTATGTAACCCTCGTTGCAGGAAATTCTATGTAAAAAAAGTCGTATTAATAAGTATTTAAGCCATTTACTTCCCACAAAGCGCGCCATTGATTGTTTACAGAGCCGTGTCATTTATGACCAAAGAGTAGGTATATGTTACGGGCAATTTGATAAATCCGGTCACTATTAATAATGACCGGTCCGTATTAATAATGCCCTTATCAATTGGGCCATGTGATAAAAACTGCATGATTTATCACTTTTCCCGGTCATTATGAATAATGACCACCACCCTGTCTTGGGCAAAATAATAAAACCGATGAATTATTGTAGTTTTAGGGCGCTAAGGGGTCTTGGTCTCGGTCTCGGTCTTGGTCTTTTGCTCGCTCGCTTTGCTCGCTCACTGAAGCCCCCGTCAACCCCTTCGAACCTAACCTGTCCGTGTCGGGGTGCCGCAAGTTCCCGAGCTCGTTTCGCTCGCTCCTGCAGCCAAGTGATAAATTCAAGCCATCTCTAACCTTGATTTATTAAATGGACCACGGGCCCTCGAGCATTATTAATAATGGCCGGTCAAAGTAATAAATTTATCACTGTGCCCGACCTTGGTCATTATTAATAATCACCGGTCCTTATTAATACGGCCCGATTAATCAAAGTGCCCATAACATATATACCTATTCAACAATGAGGTTTTAGTTTTTATAATAAAAATAAAATTGTTTTGTTTTTAAAAACGTTATTATATGACCTTTTATTGTACCCTTATTTATTATATTGGATTTAAAACCAACAAAAACTTTTGTACACTAACATAATGATTATTTAATTATAGTATGACCGCTAGCGCTATACCGCGCCTTGGGGGTGACAGACGAGCGGGGGGTAAGAAAACAAAAGCACAAGTTCACATGAGATCGACAACAAACAGAATAGTTCTTACGATATTGTTTGCAAATTATTTTTAATTTATATTGTAGAGAAGCAAGAAAGAGAATCAAAAGTTAACAACTTATAAGTACTTATAACTATCTTCGTCGGTTAAAAATAAACTATTCAGGGATGCTGGTAAAATCACGCAAAAAAATAAAAATATTTAATAAGCAATTTTATACCACGATGGTAGCAAACGTGCGTACGGCCCACCTTATGGTAAGCGGTTACCATAGCCTATGAAGAACCTTATACTGTAGTCCCCCGGGAAAACCTTGCCAGGAATATCATTCTCCACAATCGAAGCGAGTGAGGATGAAATCTCTGGCGAGCGATGCGATGCTAAAAAGTGGCTGTGAGCAATAGTGAGCATCATCTCGAACAATTTCTCTGAACACAACCACAACCCATCACACAAGCGATAAACACAAAAAGAGACGACCGACGCACGTCTTTCCTTAGACTTAAAGGTTCGATACTGCTTGTGATGGTTCGATTCTCACAGCTATTTGCATCAGTTTTGTATTCAAAGCTATCTTTGTCTGATTTCCTTTTACGAAAATATTCGGCCACATTATAAATAACAACTTTGAAATCACAAGATAAACCTCAACTCATCTTTGGACAATTAATTTATCTCATGTGCATATGACGTACACCGTCTGATTTAAATAAACATGTGCTATCGACGTTCGAAATGACAGATCAGCGGGTTACTCCACCCCCGCGTCTCGCCGCGCAGCTACCTAAGGCGCGGTACAGCGCTTGCGGTCACACTATATAATAATACTATAGACTAAAACCTCATTAGTGATTATGAATCATAAATAACACGGTCTGTAACCCAAATATTAATTATATAAATTAATATTAATTATATAAAATAATAATTAAATAAATATGCTTTGTGGGATGTAAACGCTTTAAATACTTACTATTTAGATAATTTTAACATAGAATTTCCTGCAATGAGGGTTGGAAAAATATTGTTTTCAGAATAGGGATGTTGAATATATTTTTTTTATTGTGAATCTGTAAACTATTTCAAAAAAGATAATTAACACCAAAAAAACCGATGAAACATCTACAAAATTGGCAAAGTTATAAGCGTTTTAAAATGATTTGCTAGACACGGACGGCATGCATGATAAGTGATGTAACACCTATGTGCCACCTACCACCTATGTCCGCTTCGTGCGACAAAGACGGAGCGATACTCCCTCCAAAAACTTTAAAAGCGTTTATGTTTTCCATTTTGTGATATTATTTTATTTATTTTTTTTACTTTTTTGTTATTCCTATTCCTTCTTTGGAATAAAATAATTTATTTGTACTTTTTTAATAGTAGTCCACTACCGTATTAATTATATTTTTTGGTAAAAACACTTAACTGAACACCTTGTTCACGTTTTAGCCTCAGCTCCGAACAAAGTGAGCGATTCCCTTTGATGAGAATTCCCCTTGAAAGAGCCATGATGTGAGCTTGATTTGGGAAAAAAATTAAACTGTATTATTAATTTTATTGGAAAAGCTTCTGTTATAGTCAGAAATTGAACCCAATCTTCTTTGAAAAAAATACTAATATTTTGATTTGCCGCGTAATTTTCCTTTGAAGGATTTCGCTTGGATAAACGGTTGTATACCGCATAATTACGGATTTCGTCCATTTTATTAGATATTTGTTTGAACTTTCATTCTATTAAAAATATTAGGTATTTTGTATTAAAAAGAATAGGATGAGATGACCCCTTTACCCAGAGCTTTGTGATCGAAACACAGTCAATGAACAATAATATAACCCTAGGCTGCTACCAAGAACTGCTCGCTTGAACCAGGTTGGGTTGGGAAACATTAAAAAAAAGCCTGAACAATTACTTTGTACAAAATTGTATTCTTTGGTTTAAGAACATAACAAAAACAGTCGTGAGCAACATTTCAACAAATAACAGTTCAGTTACATTCTGCAACAGCTTAGTGACCCTTCTTGTGTCCCCAGTGCTTGTGGTCCTCATGGCCTCCCTTGTGGCCGTGGTCGTGGTGACCGTGATGGTGCTCGTGGTGGCCGCCATCGCCGTGGTGGCCCTCGTGGTGGTGGTGGTGGCCGCCATCCTCATGGTGTCCTCCCTTGCCGTGGTGGTGCTCGTGGTGTCCGCCGTGCTTGTGGCCGTGGTGGAAGTGGCCGCCCTTCTTGTGTCCGCCCTCGTGGTGATGCCCGCCATGGTGTTCTTTGAAGCCTTTCTCGCCGTGATGGTCGTGGAAGTGCTTGTCCTTCTTGAACTCGTCATGGTGAGCCACGCCGTGGTGTCCCTTGGTGTCGTGTCCCTTGTGCCAGTGGCCGTGCTCGTCGTGGCCGTGGCCGTGATCGCCTTTCTCCCCATGGTGGTGATGGTGGTGGTGGCCCTCGTCGTGGTGGTGGTGCTTTTTGTGTCCACCGTGCTCTCCATGGTGTCCCTTGTGTCCGCCATGGTCGTGGTGTCCGTGATGGCCGTGGTGGTGCTCGTGGTGTCCCTTGTGTCCCTTGTGGTCCTCGCCGCCGTGGTCGTGGCCGTGGTGACCGTGGTGCTCGTGGCCGCCACCCTTGTCCCAGTGGCCACCATGCGAGGCGGCGGTCTCGAGGTCGGCGTCCCGCTTCTCCCGGAGCTCCCTGGCGGAGCTGAGGGCCGCGATGGCCAGAAGGCCAAATGCCACAAGAAGGCTGCTTCTCATGGTTGATTAGACTTGTTGTGACTGAATGATATCGATTCATCAGTGACGATGATTTTATATACTAAACGACAGCACCGGTTAAGAAATCCACTATTGCTCGATAGTGTCAAGGTTGCTACAACTAATTCGTTTGTTCGCGGCGTTGCTTTCCACTTCCTTCCAGGTTGACAATTTTAGTTCTTATGTTAATGTAGGTATACCTATTTTCGAACTAAAATTTCGTAGGATTGTTTCTGTTATATTGGGTCTCGTTTTCAGTACAAACATTACATACATATATTGTTTTATATTAATATAATTAAACTGTTTCTTTCTATTGAAAACTATGAACGCTTTAACTCATAAATCTCTAAGGCCCGTATTACAGAACGATGCTCGAGCACAGATCTCTGCTTGAGCACAGATTTTAAGCCATTTGATTGGTTGAAATCTATGCTCAAGCAGAGATCGGTGCTCGAGTATCGTTCTGGAATACGGGCCTAAGTATGATTGATTACTTAAAACACAGTTATCAAAGTTTGTAAAAACGAATAAGTTGTTTTAATATTACTTTAGCGTCCCGAGTTGTGGTTTTTACGAATGTGATTTCCTTTGTTTTAGAGTTTAAGAGATGAAGCCGCACGATTTCTTCTTGAGGAAGCGTTCTTAGACCTGGAGGTTCACTTTGACGACTTATTTACAGCTAAATGGCTGGCTTCTACCATCCCAGTTGACACTATTTGCATCACTCTCGACGACTATTTTCAAGACTATAATCATTTGAGAGATAAAAATTTTGAGTACGTAATAAACGAAGCTCAAAACTTGGTATACAAAAAGTATATTACGGCAATGTTATCCAAGAAAGTAGCCTTTAAAAATGTGGAGGAAGCTCAGCAAGCTGCTACCAAAATAGTGAAAGAGGCGAATCAAATAAGGTCGTTCTTCAGGAAGATAGCGGCAGAGGGCGTCAACGTGGACTGGCCCTTCGATGTCATCAGTATGCTAGCAGAGGTGAGTTCATGTTATTAATACCTGCGTGCGTGACACACTGTCATACGAATCTTATATTCATCTCAAGCAACGTTAACTAGCCTATCGCAGTTAAAATTATACGTTAGGTCATTACAGGCGCATCTGATATTATTTATTTGTCTAGAACAGTGAGTACCTAAATAATTATTTACATGTATGCCATGTATGTGCCATCTCGTTTTCGCTGATAAATACATAGAAAACTTTGTACATCTAAACTTAGAAAGTTTCTACTTGTCTAATTTTGATACTGATTTTATTTTCTTCACAACCATCATAATAATAAAAAACTGAAGTTAACTCTATTTTGATCAGTTTATTACATAGAGATGTATGACGTATACTGTGTAAGAATAGTTCGACTGTTCGTCATGTGTGAAAGATGAGGCAATTTACTGTTTGAATTTTTTTTTTTGACTTTCTGTTTACTCAACTTACTTTCAACAGGAAATATTATTGGTATAGTCCAGGGGTCGGCAACCTTTTGCGACGGAAGGCCCAAAAGCTACAATTTACAAACATTTCCAATTTTAAAAAGCCACAAAAATTTTCCTTTCCGTATTTGTTTTTGATTTAAATACGGAATAATATAGAGAATTAGAGATAGATAGACTAAAAATCGTGCAATCAATCCATGAGTGAGAACCATATTCACATAAGATTGATTGCTCGATTTTTAGGGGTTTGGATAGCAATATAATTATTTTTTGCGCATGGAACTGTAGAGCCGCATGCGACTTCGAGCTGCAGGTTGCCGACCCCTGGTATAGTCGGTCCACGATAATCGTAGAAGTGCGTTCCGTGTGCAGAAGCGGTGTGTAAACCGTGTAACGTGTGCAGGTGCTGCGGTGCCAGGACATCGAGATGCTGTCGCTGGACCTGCACAGCGTGGTGGCCAAGTGCCCCGACATGTCGGAGGAGCAGCTGTGGCGGCTGGTGTGGCTGCGCGGCGACGTGCCGCGCGCGCGCCTGCGCGACACCGTCGCCATCGCGCTCGCCAGCCGCCCGCCGCCGCGCGCCAACTCGCACCCCTCGCTCTTCAAACACATCACATTCAGCGAACGACTGCTCTCACACTTCAACCTCTAGATCAATGCACCATCATTATCACATTCATACTTACTTACTGTGGGTTTCCACTAGCGAAACATTCACATAAAAACATGCTGAAAACTCTGTTTTCTGATAACGTATCGAACCGTGTTTGCATTGTCGCTTATGGATATTTCATAGCATGTGACATGTGTGAAAAATTAACGGCAGTTTCCTGCAGTGCAAACGTAAAGACCAACAAAACAAATTGTGAGATTTGTTTCCTATGACAAGTCTCGATACATTACATGTTTGATGTTGTTTAGTGGAAACTCACTGTTAAATAGATACATTTACTTTCGTAAACATAACACCGAACTCCGAGTATAATACCGTAGGTAGGTAACTACGTAACCCCACCAGATGGCTGACTAAAGAAAGTCAAATACCTATAATAATAGTATGTAACTGATTTCTACTTCCGGGGGATGTCGGAACAGTGCCCGCTAGCAGTAAGGTGTTGTAAGCAAAACATTGTTTTTTCTCTAATTCTCGGCTTTGACGTAGCGACGACTATATTAGTATTATTATATTTATTAAAATGTTATGTAATATAATATAAATGTGTAAATGAACAAAATATATAATTTATTATTTTCTATACTTATATTAAACATTTTTATTTAAATTCACCACAGTGAAAATCACCACCTACAAAACAGACTACAATCATTATTTCATTTCGTAACCGTAAGACAATTTATGTTTCGAAGGGGATGTAGGTACGTGTAATGTATAGGTACCTACTCAAAGCTGCTGTTAAACGGGCTATTTTATTGACAATTTCTTGCTGCAATTGTATAGATCTATATCGTACAGCAGTTATTGTGATGTGTCTACCATCATTTAATTTCATTGCAGTATCGGCTATGCTGCAAAACTGTGGCAATTGTTCTACTGAGTTGCATGATCCAGATCTCGACTCACGGCTATACAATTGCAGCAAGAAATTGTCAAAAAACTAGCCCGTTTAACCGCACCTTAAGTACAAACATTCTAACATATTTTAAATGCCGACTTATCAACATTCACCAATATGTCTCACGTTTCACGCCATAAATAAAATTGTATTGCTACGTGACTATAATAAACGTGGTATATGCTGTAGCAACTCTTAGTACAATTCGGTACAAGCAACGTTAAATTGATTCGACTTGCCGCCTTGGTCTAAAATACACTATAACACTTAAAATGAAGTAGGTACACATCGACTAAAATGAAGTTTCCTGCAATCAAAGATGGCCATAACTTGCAATACATCAGCTTCACCGTTTCAAATCTTAATAAACAAATAAATTAGGCAAGTCGTTTATTGATACACATACCTAACAACATGTATTAGAGCTCGCTCGCGATTACCCACCTAGTTGACACAACAATGAACTCCTGCGCTATGCTTCTTCACATCGATCTACAAGTATCATTGGGTACAATTTAGTGGTTACCTCGCGCTGACTCAAGGCCAATTTGATGGTTCGAAGGGCGGGCGGCGCGTCGAGAGCGGCGGCCGGCAGTCAGTCGCGTCCCGCGCCGCTCAGCCGCACGCGATGTCCGCCACCAGCGCCGCGCTGCTGCGCGCATGCTCGCTACTGCTGTGCCTTGTGGCAGGTGAGCGACCCCCGATGTGCCCCTGCGATGCGACCTCACGCCTTGTGTTAAGTGCGCCCACCTGGTAGCTGCAAGTGAAACGTTTTCGAAGTTCTAAAAATTTATTCCCGTAAAATTTACAAAATTTAAATCGGGCGGTGATCTTTCATGTTTTTCTTTAGTTAGGTACATTTTATTTACTTTGGCACTATTGTTTCGATTCGATCGTTGATAATACAGATCATTTACAAATAGTATTCGTCTGTTGTGCAAGTAAGGGGCATGGCTTCATTGGTATTATGTTAGACATTAATTAGTGAGACACTGCTTTTTCATTTGTTTTGAACTCGGCTTGCATTTGAAGATATTGCTACATATTAGATGTAGGCTTGAGATATATTAGAAATAGGCCCCACGCTGCTCCAAATGATGTAGGGGCATTATCTTATAAGTAGGGTAGGCAATTAAGCATATATTTTCAGGGCAGACAGGTAAACTACATTAAACAACATTTCTGCGAGTACAGACATGTAACTTCTAAACGCATACGTTCAAATCTCTGTTCTACTTCACATGACTCATCCAATCATAATACCACAGGAAGACAAACTTTTGTATGCAATTTGCTTTTGTGCGCGCTCTCCGCGACTAATATTTGGGTAATGTCTATTTCCTTTGGATTTGTTTACTGTTGGAGTAGTTTGATTTGAAGATCAAGTGGATAAGAGGATGTAGCTGGTGAACATTTCTGCTGTAAGCGACGTGCCTCATCTGATTGTTGTTCGAGTAGTAGGTATTTTATCGAACAGTACAAATCGCGTCGACACACCGCGTGCGCTCTGGTCGCGGTGGTATTTTTAACATTCCCGGACCGCCTCAAGGTTAGCCAAGATAGTCGCTTATTCATTGGGATATGACCTAATTTCCTATAACAAAATTATATATAGAATATTCATAAAGGAATGGATGCAAAGTCAAACATTTTGGAATTATAAACATGAGAGAAGATCGACCTCATTGAGGTATTATGTGCGGAAGTTAGTTCGTCCGCACTTAAATTAAGTGCAACGACACAGCGCTATGTTTACATTAGAATATCATAACCTAGTACGGTACCTATTGCTTGCTTGTAAACTTTTAGATACCTACACAAATACAACTCACTGCATATGACTCCGGTATTGTGTTTTTACATACAAATAGCGTAGATAATACTAAAGAAACTTTAATGATGAGCAATATAGTTACTAAATATAAATCAGGATCATCGTAATAATCGCAAATGATCATAAATCTTAAGTAATGCAGATTTATTGCCCACCCTACTTGTTCCGCAGGTAGACGGTAGATATAGTAATGATAGTGATCCTGTTACTGCCCGTCAATTTCAATTCTTAAGCTCTTTGCAACAATAATAAAACAATTACACTAGACGCTCTGAACTGTAGCCATAACATGAACCGAGCAATACCTGCGTACCTAAATAATACACACTTGCAATTAGGTAGTAACAAAGTTGTTTTGTTTTGATATTTAAATATGCTGTAAAACATGTGAATGATCCCATAATAATTTATATTTAATTGCGTTTTTTTTAAATACCTGTAGTTACTGAGACTGGCAAAAATCTTGAGCAAAAATAGCGTAGTGGGGTTAAGTCCGCGCATGTACAATCGTACATACCTACTTTTTCATCCAAAATGCAAAAATCGAAGGTCATTTTTCAAGATGTTTGCCGGTCTCTGTACTACTGACCATGGACTTCATCTTAGACCGCTTTAACGAACAACCTTGGTTTAGCAGTTTGGAACGATCGCCATTACATTTTACTGCGACTAACAATCTACAAGCCAAGTGTGACGATTTAGGTTAGCGATCACGTTTAAATATAAGGATTCTGAATACTAGTACATGCATTCCGCTCATTCACTGCACTACTTCATATTGTCGACTAGGTAGTCAAAACGGTTGTCGGATCAATCAACGGATAAAGTGATCGAGTGGTCGCAAGATCGTATTAACTTATATTTAGGTTGGACCTACTGTAGTAATTTATGAACTTTATTAGTACACAGTGTCTCACAACGAAGAGCAAACCTTGAAACTGGCTAGTGGGCAGGTTAAGTGTAATACAATCGTACACTTTGTCACTATCTACGCTATTCATCTATTTGTCTCAAATAACTTTTTTCTTTATTTTGTAGTCGGTTAATAGGTATAATTTACATCATCCTGTAAGGTTAGCAATGCTATGACTAAGTTAGAATTTTAACAATCTGCAAATTCTGAAGGAAACCTGTTTTATTACTACGCATTTCTTTGCTAAAATAGGTTTTATTAGTCTGCAGGGTTTCTTAAAGCGGGGTCCACGGACTCTAGGGGGTCCGTGACGTGAGTGCCAGGAGTCCACAGCCACTCAGTTCTCACTCAGTAATAATTGCAGTAATTCATGCATTAGTTGATAGCTAACCAATAAAAGTGATTCTTAATAAAGAATCACTTTTATTGGTTAGCTAACCAATAAATGTGAATTTTAATATAAGGTATGCTTTGTTTTTTTTTTTTTAAATTACCTTTAACAAGGGTCCGTAGAATTTTTAAAATTCTAAAAGTAGTCCGTGGCTACAAAAAGTTTAAGAACCACTGGTCTAATGGGAGAATGGGACCGGCCCTGAAATCGCGAAAAAAATAACATCTGTTCCATACATTTTGTTGAGTTATGTGAACTTAAATGTATGGAACAGCTGGTTTTTTTTCGCGATTTCAGGGTTGGTTCCATAGTAAAAGTTGTTCATAATTATGAGTATAATGACCCCTTTAAATATTTCCACTGTCTAACCTGCCACCCTGTATAGACAAATTTTATGGAATAGCAGTTTTTTTTTTTTGCGATTTCAGGGTTGGTCCTTTACTCTAGTCAAAGTTGTTCATAAAATGATGAGTACAATGACCCCTTTTCGGCTTTCGCATTAACTAAGAATAACGTTGTATACATTCGACTTTATTTTAAAGTGCGCAATGTTGATATTTCTTTGGCAGTAAAAAGTGCTTCGCCTTACATTACAAGGTCTGCTCTGGCCTTTACTTGTAGTCAAAAGTTGTTAGTTGATTTCGAAAAATATACGATGACGAAGCATTGTTTCCGTTGTAAATATTTCTGATATGTTTGTCAAACAAACAATAGGATTTCTTACAACTGTACCTACAATAATGTGCAGCTAATATAGCATGGAACACAAAAAATAACGAATCTATATTAATAAATGTTGTATCGTACCTATACCTACCAATTTTAATTACAGGCAGTCGACAATTATCAATAAAAGAGTTTGTGGTGCCAAAAGCAGTAGAAATTGGGAAAGATGCTGAACTACGATGTCAGTATGAATTAGGAGCGAATGAGACAGGAGCCGCGCTCTACGTCAAGTGGTGGTGGACGCCGGAGTCGGGCTCCAGTGACGACAAGATACAAATGTACCAGCACATAACAGGACAGCCCGCAGAGGCCATCCAACACAACTATACTAGCCATATAGGTAGATATCTAGAACATTTAAGAGATCTTTTTATATCCAAATATGTTATTTAAAACGTTGCCCCAAAACTAAGAATTTCCTGTATTAAGCCATAAAACTATTAATTTCTTGCGGGATTCGAATTCGCTAGTCACGGTGGTAGTGACTAGCGAATTCGAATCCCGCAAGAAATTACAAGTTTTACCCATAGCGTAGAAACCAACATTATGCCAGTGTGCGAAACGCGCCGTCATCGTCATCAGAACTGATCAGAACATAAATAAAAAACATTTTTAAAGCGTGCCTTGCATCACATTTCAGAGATAAAGGATAACGATTCTATCATCTTACTGGATGTGAACCCTGTGGATTCTGGAACTTACGAGTGTGAAGTATGGAACGTCGAGGAGATAAGAAATCATGAAAAACTTATTGTATTCTGTAAGTACCAACTAGCCCAACTTTTAACAGCTCTTATTTATTTCCGTCTCTTTCTTGTTTTATCAGAGAGAAAAAGAGAGCAATAGCCTAAATTAAGAGTTGGTGCACAACAGCATCGGCACCAATGACCCTTCAGATTTAACAAATTGAACTAGGTACATACTTATTGGTATTTTTAGGGTTCCGTACCAAAATGGTAAAAAAGGAATCCTTATAATGCAACTTCGGCTGTCTGTCTGTCTGTCATCGTAGCTGATTATTTCAGCAACTATTAATGCTAGCGACTTGTAGAACAGTTATAAAGAATGCTTACCCACCTTTGCTGTCCGTCCGTCTGTCCGTCTGTCACCAGGCTGTATCTTATGAACTGTGGTAATTAGACCGTTGAAATTTTCACAGATGATGTATTTCTGTTGCTGCTATAACAACACATACTAAAAACAGAATAAAATAAATATTTAAGGGGGCTCCCATACAACAAACGTGATTTTTTTGCTGTTTTTTTTCTCGATCTTAATAAAGGTCTAATATAGTGTCTAATGTTGTATAGATAATGGTGCGAAACCCTCAGTGCGCGAGAACGACTCGCACTTGTCCGGTTTTTTTATGGTTTTGTCACGTGTGCCTGTACTTAATAAAACTTGTTTCAGCGAAGGGTACAGGCCCGCAGATAAATTATACGATAATTAATAATGAGGAAGAGAATGAAGAAGATAATATGTTGTTAATAGAATGTCAAGCTGAAGATGTCGCGCCGTTGCCAGATATGACTTTAACTTTTCAAGGGTATGTTTTTGCTGTTAATGTTTTACTTCTCCGCAGATGTTTGAACAAACTTATTTTCGCAAAGAGTATAATTATTATGTGCGTTATACTTATTTGAGGCGGTCAACTTTCGAGAGCTAGTCACATAATACATCTCCCTTTTTACCAAGTTTTTATTACCTAACTCGGTTTCTTGTCTGTTTGTTGGATCGGTACTTTTGCAATCGATTTCAAACAACTCCCGATAAGCTAGAGACTTGAAACTGTAAATACCTATAGCTCCGAATTGGATGACAATGCAATAGTAACTCCGTTTAAAAATGTCGTATGAAAAGAATAGGTTTTGTATAGAATTATTATTTTGTTTTTATCTAAGTAGGCATATCAAGGTTTCAACACGAATTTGAATCATAACTGAATACGATGAACATGTTATCTGCTTAATTTTATTTTACTCATTAGTGTAATCACCTAAAAATACTCAGACTGATAAATCAATACAATAACATAATTTTCATTGGCACAAATTCTTCCTACTCGAAACTGTAGGAAGTACCTATAATTTATCTTGTTCAGAATCTAATCGATACGAATACAATATTACTAAAAAATGAATGTACTTATTATTACAGGGAAAAAATCAACATATCAAAAATTGTGGAAGACACAAATGAAGATGGCTTATATACAATATACGCAAACGCCACAGTTAGTACGGCAGACATTGATGAGGGCGTAATACAATGCGAGCTCTCCTACACCACTATAGAACATCTACCGTATGTTGAACTCAAGACATACAAACCTGCAGGTATATTTTATGCTACTTATTACGTAGGAAGCAAGAAGATACACGTTGTATTTAATATGACTTATTGGTTCAAGACTGTACCTAAGTATTTATGGATCTAATAACATGGGCAGTTCTATGGTTACAAGTTGAATGCATCAATGCGCTTATGGCACACATGTGTTGCTTTGGAACGTCTTCACAAGTTATTGTGGTTATTCGAACAACGAATGGTGTTTGCCCATTTACATTATTCATTTGCATCATAGATATCTAATATATAATTATATAGATTGGCAATGTGAATAACAAGGAAGATAGGATTGAGGTGTTTGGAGTTTTGTATCGGCCAGGCATTTAACATGAACGTGACATTTAGCAATTATTTTCACTACGTAACATTTAAGTTATTATATAAGTATAATAACTTAAAATGTTATTTACTTAACTTAAGATGTCATTATGTAATAAAGGTAAGCCTTTATTACATAATGGTGCTGTTGGCAGTGCTTGGGTGTAGCTCATCCAAGTAGCAAAAACCCGCGTATTCTCACATTATGACATATTGTTGTTTGTCACCATTGCCAATCTATGTGTTGTACTTATATTACTTATGTATGATTTATACAATCAACTAAAAATTTACCCCTGACTTATAAACGATGATTTAATTAAATAGCTCTAATGTCAATTGCCATCTATGTTCATTGTCATACAGATGAATGCGGTGAAATTAAGAGACGTTTACGAGTAAGGGGGTTACATTATTGTCGCACATTCATCCACTACCCACACTACTTTGATATTTAAATCAAAAGCATGATGAGTAACAGCATTTCGCTTAAATATACGGAGATGCACAAATATTTGAAACTTTCGCTCAAAACAATTAAATCATCTGCATTATACCTACAGGATTCGTATAAGTCCGTTAAATATAATTGTTTACAACAATAAGACTCCTCATTTTCAGTTCCATGGTACATATAAAGACTGTTTTACTTTGCAGTAGTGATGAAACGATTACGATTACGATTAATCGTAATCGCGATTATTGGCCTTTACCGATTAATCGTAATCGTCGATTATTTTTGCGTAATCGCGACGATTATTCAAAACATGTGTTTTTTCTAAATTAATCATGTATTTATCTCAATCAACACTCCTAAAGATATCACACGTGTAGGTATCTAAACTAAACACATTTTTCAGTGGTTATTGCCTTCCTTCCGACTATTTGTATCACAAAAAATATATTTTGATGCACATTGAGTAGTTCAGTATTAATTTGATTTCAAAAACAAAACGTAATAATCAAATCTAGGGCTACAAATATTTCTAGCCAGTTTGTAAAATACGATACATAATTCTTAAGCAGATCTATTTTTTTCGCTATAATCTTCCTATTTCTAACGGCTGACATAGCTGTCATAGTGATTCCTGTTGAAAAAGTAAACCTGTATACATAGTTAAGTACATCTTACTAGTTTGTTTTGCAAGCAGTCACGGCTTTTATTTTATTTTTTAGCTTTTTTTGAAAAAAATAATAAACTCTTAAAATATTTTAACTCGCCCTCTCAATGTGTTCAAATAACCAATTAACATGAAAAAGAATAAACATATGAACATTTTTTTGTAATAATCGTAATCGCTAAATGATAATCGTTTCATCACTACTTTGCAGTAATAAATGTATTTTTTAACTGAATTTAGCGCCTACATAAAATGTAAGATTTGAGTAGCCTATGTGCAAGGATCGGTCAGTCGGTAAATAAGACGTAGGTAATAATTAGTATTGTGGTTGGGTTGCCAGTAAAGTAGTGTGTGTCACTGTGTGTTGTCTGTGTACTAACGTTGGTTGTTGGTGATGGTCGACGCCAGGCCGCGACGCGCCGTCCACCACTGAGCCGCCCGAGGACGCAACCGAGCCGGAACCTACGCACGAGTCCTTGCAAAACCTCAGTAAGTCATAGACAAACTAGGTATACAAAACCAGAGACACTTTACATCAGTCTACTATCCAAAAATATTGAGATATGCTTACTGAAAAAATATTATATTTATCACTTATTATAACTATACTATTTTAACTTACCTACTTGGAATACTTGAGCAATATCACTATAATGTATATTTTTTTATTTTTTTTATGTTAGAGTGTCCTTGCATTTATTATGATGTATTTACTTGGTTTATGTAAATATTTGATATCATAATTATATTTTACCCACCCGAGGGTCCTGGCTACGTCCATGTGCCTAATAATGACTTTCTAACTAAATCTAAATACATATTGTGTGTATCTAATAGGCGCGGTTACTCGAGATAGCTCGTAATTGCGTATGTGTATAAGCCACCTGACAATGTGGTACATCATAACATGATCAGAATTATTACTTCGGCATTACTTTAATACCGAAGTTCATGTTAACTGTAGGTATTCAAAGTCGCTAACGTTTTTTTTTTAAGAGTGTCAGCTCAGCTAGCCTTACGCCTAGGACATGCTTTATAAAATATGTTGTTGTTTGGTATCCAAACTAATAATAATTATAAATGCGAATGTAACTTTGGCTATCTGTCCGTTACTACGTTTTTACACTTAAACTGTTGAACCGATTTCCATGAAATTTTGCATGGAGATGGCCTGAACCCTGGACAAACACACAAAACTTTTACCTGGGTACATGAATTAGTTCGCGCAAAATAGAAGCCCGCAGGCAAATAGTTACTATATTACTATGTAGTTGAAATGACAACTGTTTGCGCACAAGATGTTATATCCAAAAATAAATAAAGATGTTCTATGTTTACCTAACCACTTACACCCTTACCACAAAAAAAAATAAAACGCGAATGCTACAAAAAATAATACACACTTGTTTCAGACAAGTTAGTGCTAAAACAAGTGCATATTATTTTTGGTAGCATTCGTGTTGAACGCGTGTTTATCTTTTTTGTGGTACGGCCGTTAATATTTTGCCCACTGTAAGTAATTACTAAATCAGTTGTATTTTATAACAATGCCCAATTCATTTGTTTGTTTGTTGCTTTCTGATGTGTTTATATCTGCCTGAATCGTATTTAAAAAGCTTGTGTTTATAAAATAATTAAATTACTCATTTCAATATTGACAACGGCGATAAAAATGCTATGCATCACGTTATTCCAAGATAGATTTCCCAATATTGGTAGGTAGTGTAGCTACTCTTAAAAACAATTTTAAAAATCCTCTCAATAGTGCGGGGAAATGTGTAAGTTATTATCAATCATTATGAAAATAGTGGGTATATAGGTAGTTAGACCCACATAAATATAAATGCCATTGCCATACATTCTTTTGTAAAGCTTTATTACAATCTCCTTAAAAAAAACGCTTATTTCTCGGAGGATACGTAGGTGTAAAAAAGATTGATATACCTAGTAAAAAGATGAAGTAACCAAGTAAAAAAATTGGTGTCATCATAAATAATTTTGTGATGTTACTTATTGTTATTTATTTGACTCATGAGAATCGACTCAAACTAAACCTAGGAGTCTTTCTATAAGTCCAGTAAATAGGTTACTTCTAAGAAAGCCTGCACCATCTAAGGTGAGGATCTCCAATATCAAAAAATATATAATTAGGTACATTCTGAACATTCAGCCTTAAAAGTTTGCCCGTATACCCATATTTTGAGAGGAGCTATACCTGTTCTAGACGCTGCAGACCTTTAGCACTAAAAACATGAACATGATTGATCATACCTGTGTACATACAAATTACAATATACTTTCCAGGTGACGACGGCATTCGGCTCCACTGCTCGTGGGTGCTGCTGGCGTTTGCAGCCGCCGTGACGCATCTACAAGCGACACTTTGACTCTTCTCTATTGTGATACTAATTACGTAACTATGCTTTATGTTATTATTTAACTAAGTGTTAATTTTATTAAGCTTTACCTAGTAAGTACCTGTAAAATATTATTTCAAATTACAATATTAATAAAAATATACATATTGTTGCTAATAAAATGCTTTTATTAAATTTATTTATTTTAAAGTAATCTCTCGGATTTTCTTTCTCAATAGGAAAAACTCCGGTTCCTTGAAAGGGTTACAGCATTTTATTGAATTATCTATACTTATAATAAATCTGTAAAGAGGTCAATTCTGTAAATGAAATATATTTTCAAAATAACTATCAGGGGGTGATTAGTGATCGATACTGATGCCAAAAATGCAATCAGTAAAATTTTTGTCTGTCTGTCTGTATGTTCCTTATAGAAACAAAAACTACTCGACGGATTTTAACTCAACTTGGTACAATTATTCTTCATACTCCTGGGCAGGTTATAGTATACTTTTCATCACGCTACAATCAATAGGAGCAGAGCAGTGAAGGGAAATGTTGAGAAAACGGGAGAAGTTACTCCATTTTTTAAGCTTCCGTCGCGTGTGCAGCCTTAATGGTTAAAGCTACATAGAAATCATGTATGACAGAAATGTTCTACATAAAATTATCTAAAAAATAACGTACAACAGCATATGCCTATCTTTTATGGTTAACTCACAATAGCACGTGTAACTCCCGATAGCTTAGCAGTTCGGAGCTTTCTGATTGTATTTGTTTACTCTTACGTTTATAATACTCTCACTCATCCCTAATTAAAAAAAGTTAACATTATTACCTATTCAATAAAAAAATAATCATAGAAATCGGTATATAAACACCAAACTTATACATAAAATACGCTAATAAGCCATGGCGCCGTCGCGCGTGAATACTGAATCATGCTATAAGGATTATTTTTGTGTAGGTAACGGTTGCCGCGCTCGACGCGGGATCGGTTAGTGGTGATGAATTTGCGGTATTGCTGTAATCGCGTATGTTTATGTCACTCAAAATAGAAAAATAAAAAACTATTCACCCCCTCGCGGGTAAAACAGCTCTTCTGCGGGGGTAATAATATTGATAATCTTCTATACAAATAAATAAAATTGAAGTGTCTGTTTGTACTGTCATGTTGTTGTAGGTACTGTTATGAACCGGAGAGTGATATAATGGTAGTTAAAGTTTACTCCTGAGGTACGTACCCATGGGATAATTTCCGACGTCCACGCGGGCGAAGCCGCGGGCGAAAGCTAGTATATAAATATTTTCGACATCTTCTCTTCAAGCCCTTCATTTTGATACCCCACACGACTGAGTAGAAAAAAAAAAATTCCAACGTCACATAATGGCGACTAAAATCCGCCATGTTCATTTTTTAGGCTTCCGTACTAAAATGGTAAAAAGGAACCCTTATGGTGCGACTTCGTCTGTCTGTCTGTCACACCTGCTTATTTCAGCAACTACTAATGCTATCGACTTAATGCTTGTCCAACTTTATTGCAAATAAAAAAAATAAAAGAATATTTTTATTTTAATTGCAAAAGGCCGGAGTGGGGGTCCAAAATTTCAAAGTGGTGTTACTAGGTCATGTGACATATCATATGAAAGGGCTTGATCTGCATATTTCAAAAAATATTTTTATTTAATTTTATGTGTCACAGTTTTCGACATATGATGAAAAATGTCTGAAAAAATACCATTCCCCCCCCCCCCCTTATCTCCGAAGTTTGCGGAGCGAAAAATCTGAAATAATTAGAGTTGATAGGAATTGATCCAAATATTGCACCAAAAATAAAACGATGTTCCTAACTACCCCAGTTTTTTCAAAATCATCAAAATTCCTTCACAAACAAACTTAGTTATGCGGTCCGGTTTTTTTCACTTTATACGTCCAAAAATGATACGGAACCCTCGGTGCGTGAGTACGACTCGCACTTGGCCGGTTTTTTTTTTATAACTCATATAGCCTATGTTACCCGAACCATAATAACGAATCGATTAACACCTCATCAAAATCGGATGAGTAGTTTAGGCGCTACGGTGGAACACACTTAAATACAAACATACATACATACATAATAGACTGCTAAAATCATTACCCTTCCTTTTGGCTTTGCCGAGTCGGGTAAAAAATAAAGATATAGGTGTAATTCTACAGTAATACAGATTACAAATAAAAATACATGACGTATATTTGAATCACATTTGATCGTATATTTGATTTTTATTGTATGGTAATACGGATGCGGATGGTAAAAGCTAACGCGCTACCAATCTTGCTTCCTCGTAAAGCTCTTATTTTTAATCAGTGTAGTGTAAAGATATAATCTTAGGTTTAAAGACTTACTAGAGACTCGGTAGATCAGATCCAGTCGTCCTTGTAATAAGTATTCCAGAAACTATCGGCTCATTATTAGGACTCCATTCGTACACCAGTAATTCGCTTTTGTTAAAAATCCATTGTAAGGTAAAGTTGTCGCCAGACACAGTCTATTATCAAATCACTAGATGACTTATAATAAAGGATACCTCCACTAGCTCTGGTACAATTGTCTATATTTATAAAGTTTAAAACATCTGTAAATAATTATTCTTTCTATAGTTATCTACTTTCTGAGAAAATTGGCTAAACAAAAAAATACGTCGGTATCCGTCGGTATACGTCTGCACGAGATTTTCTCTGAAACTTGTATAGTATCTATTCGACGTAGGTACCTAATCATTTTTAAACACACGTGTAGGTAGGTATGACTGAAAATGTGTAAACTTTAGCTTATGGAATACAATAGAGTTTAAAAAGTAAGCAGGTAACTAATAAATTAGGTATCATGCACTATATTTCATACCTAGGTTGTAGATAGGTACTTTAAACAACTTACTGGTAATAAATAAAACATTTTTTACCACTGGTAGGTACTTTTAAACTATGCTCCATTTTAACTATTTAGCTGTAGGTAATGGAGTTGGATCAAATGAATCACAAAAATGGTAATTACTAGAGCAAAATGCAGGTTAAATAGGTAGGTAAATAGGCGCCCTGCGGACTCTCCGTCCGCTTTCCGGCCCATTGTACTGCTCGACGAGGTGGGCAAGCTCTTTGAAAGAGTAATTGCAAACCGCCTCGTCGGGTGGCTGGTGCGGGAGGGGCCGGATTTGGCGGAGACCCAGTTCGGTTTCCGCAGGGGGCGCTCTACGGTGGACGCCATCATGCGCGTGCGAGCCCTCACGACGGGGGATGCGGTGGCCCAGGGTGGGGTCATCTTGGCGGTGTCTCTAGACATCGCCAATGCCTTCAACACCCTGCCCTGGAGTTGCATCAGGGAAGCACTCCGGTATCACCGGATGCCGACCTACCTCTGTCGAGTGGTTGAGGCCTATCTGACGGACAGGGCCGTCATCTACCCCGGTCATCGGGGCGAGTGGAATCGGCGAGAGATGTCGTGCAGTATCCCACAGGGATCGGTCCTGGGGCCGCATCTGTGGGACATCGGGTACGATTGGGTACTGCGCGCCGACCTCCCTAGCGGCGGCCGACTTAATGACACGCGGGGTTGTGATAGTCGTTGAGAGGATCCGGTAATTGGGACTCGAGGTGGCAGCAGTGCCACCTCGAGTCCCAATTGCCGGATCCTCCGGATTTGTGCAGACAAATTGTGCCACCGTCGGGTTCCCAACTAACGGTAGGAGGGGTTCACATCGGCGTCGAGTCGACGATGAAGTACCTGGGACTTGTCCTCGACAGCCGGTGGAACTTTGTGGAGCATTTCCGACGTCTGGCTCCCAGACTGGAGCGGGTCGGGGCTGCCTTGAAGCGGCTCCTGCCCAATCTGGGGGGTCCATCGCCTCCTGCCGGAGGCTCTACGCGGGGGTCGTGCGGTCCATGGCCCTTTACGGAGCACCAGTGTGGGCGCGTTCCCTGAGGCTGAGACCAGCCCGCCGGTTGAACGCGTCCCAAAGGGTCGTGGCCATCCGGCTAGTCCGGGGATACCGCACGGTCTCGTGTGAGGCGGCGAGCCTCCTTGCCGGATTGCCGCTATGGGATCTGGAGGCAAAAGTCCTCGCGCATGTATGGGAGTGGCGCGAGGAGGCCAAACGCCGGGGCTTAACTCCGATGCCGCGAGAAATCACGGCACAGCGGACAGAGCTCCGGCGGAATCTCATAGCGACATGGAGAGTGCGACTATCGCAACCCAGCGCTGGGCACGCCACAATTGCGTCGATAAGGCCCCTCTTTGAGAAGTGGTTGGAGAGGCGCCACGGCGTCCTCACCTTCCGCCTGACGCAGGTCCTCACCGGACACGGCAGCATCGGGAGGTTCCTGTTTCGGATAAGGCGGGAGGAAACGCCCGGGTGTCATCAATGTGCGGATCGCCCGGAGGACACGGTGGAGCATACGGTGGAGGTCTGCCCGGCTTGGGCGGGGCCCCGCCGTGTCCTTGCGGAGGCGATCGGAGGCGGCGATCTCTCGCGTCCGGCCCTAGTCCAGGCCATGGTACGGAGCGAGAGAGCATGGGAAGCCGTCACCTGCTTCTGTGAAGCAGTAATGCTTGCGAAGGAGGAGGCGGAACGCGTGAGGGAGAGGCAATCTTTGCGCCCTCACGCCCCTAGCCGCCGCAGGAGACGCCCTGGGCGGCGGGAATCGATAGCCGATTCCCGGCCACCGTAGGCGCGGGCTTGCGGACGGTGAGCAATGGGTAGCTCGCCGTCCAGTAGGGACCAGGCCCGGGTCGACGGCGCGTAGTGTTCCACGCGCGTCAAAGAGATGTCAGCAAAACAGAAGGGATCCACTAGGGCCAATGCCTGCCAGGGTTGCGGGAAGTTTGAAAAAGATACCGTGACCCCTGGCAAGGCAACTGGAGGAACACGGGTGGGTTTTAGCCAGTAAAAGTCTGACACGCCCTTCCGCTCCACCCAGAGCGGAAGAAGTTATGTGATGATTTCCGATCCAAAAAAAAAAAATTGGTATCTAACAACTGATATGATAGCTACGCGAATCAGTCTGCTACTAAACGCTTTCATAAAATGTTTGCTCGTCCACGCACGAAAGACAAATCTTTCGAGCTGTAGATAATAATGTGATAATACGGTAATGATGTTCTAGCCTTCTTTCGTTTCTAGATTTCATTAGAAACTGCTCACAATAATAATACTAATTTTATTTTTTTTAAACCTGACTGGTTTGCACTGCGTCTTGATATGTAATATTTTATTGATAACCGGATCCGGTAAATTGGTACCTATCTACAGGATCTGGTAGACGTCAAATGATACCGGATCCGAAATGAAGAACAACACAATTAAAAGAGCTATATCTTATATTTCATAAACAGCTAATTCCTATAGTTATCTGTCAAATAGGTATTTACCTAAAAATTACATAAAAGATACTACACAGCACGTATAAATAAAATACTTAATTCTTGATTTTTAAATCTCGTTATTCCTTACTGACTATACAAATGGCACACTTATGTAAAAAAAATATTAAAATGTAACTAAACCATATACTCATGTTTAGTCATTATTTTTGTTCAGTCAAATTATTATGTTATAGACCAGTGTTCCACAAACTTTTTGTGTTCAAGGCACACCTAGGAAAACGGAAAATTTTGGAGGTACACCATGAATGATCAATTTTTACATACATCATATAACATAACATTAAGCGACGAAAAAGAAAGCGCGTGGTGAATTTAACTTTAAGAGATAACCTTATTTTTCCGAGGCACACCAACTAGTGACCACGGCACACCAGTGTGCCGCGGCACACGCTTTGCGGAACACTTATAGACAACATTAAACACCACAATAATCATATCAGAAGGGTCGAAATAAGTCTTTGGCTCATCATTTTCTTAAAGCATAAATATCATCAGTTACACAAACAGCTGCAATAGGTAATTAAATAGTTTCACAACGTTGACAACAGACAACCATGTCTGCTTGTGCTTATCGTCTAAGATAAATGACATAAAAAATATTTATTCGACACTATCCTTTTATATTATACTTATGATAAGACTGGATAAGACACAAAATTATAACATTATAAAAAACTTTTTTAACAAAAAATAACCGACTTCAAAAATCCACTACAAAGAAAATAATAATTTTGGTTTCGGAAGTCGGTGGCTTTGGTTTTTGTTTGCCTTTTTTTGCCACCGACTTCCGAAACCAAAATTATTATTTTCTTTGTAGTGGATTTTTGAAGTCGGTTATTTTTTGTTAAAAAAGTTTTTTATTTTTCCCCTTTTAGTTCTTTATCCCGTGTTAGATTACTTTCACGAATTCGTTCAACAGTAAATCTTCTACGGAGTGTGTACATTTATGCCTATAACTTTGTACATAGGAATTACATAATGTATTATATACTAAAACCTTCCTGAAGGTATGTAGATTACGTTAGTGAAAACCCCATCCAAATCGAATCAGTAGTTTTTGAGAAAATCGCGCACATACAAACATACATACATACATACATACATACTTACATACATACGGGACGAATACAGAACCTCCTTTTTTGAAGTCGGTTAAAAAGGTAGACAAGGTTTTAAAGGTTATTAAAAACCTTTAAAACCTAACATCTGGCTGTTTTTTATTTGCTTTGTATAATTCCTATAGTTTTACTGTCCCGTTTGCTGTAGCATGCGCGCGTTGCAGTTGCTGCGAACCAAGCAACGCGTACCTTAACCTAACGAGGATGTTTAAATTGGAACGAAAAATGTGGAGCTTTCTGAACTTTTTACGTCGTAGTACTTAGATATACACTATGTACAGTCAAACAAAGTCCAGCAGTGGATGTCTTTGGGCTGATACGATGCACAGTGCACAGATATGCACAGCCGCGGACTGCAAATACAAAATACAAAATGACAGCTGTCGCGCATGAATTAGTTTTATATGGTCAAATCGGTCAAGTGGCCAGTGTACTTTGGCAGAGGGGTTCCCCCGGCTTGGCAACTCTTAGAGGACAATTCGACAAAAAAAAAACTTTCAAATTGAATAAACTTGGACACGTTTATTGGACACACTGGGAATACTTACCAATATAGGCATCAACTTAGACAAGTTGATGTCGAATGGTAATTATTTCCAGTAAAAGTTGTAAAAAGTTCAATGAATAAAACAAATTATCCTTAGGTTCAGTTGGGTCCATCACAAACTGGGCAAATCCTGCTTATAAATTGATAATTGCTATACACAAATTGAACTTTGCCCAGATGGTTCTTATTTTGCATCTCCTACGAAGATTCCCAGCGTAAATACAGTAGGTACACATAGTACATTAGGTACATGTACTATAATAAATTAATCATAACATTATTATGTATAGGCATAATTATATTGTAACTAACTGATGAATTAACTATTTAAATTAATAATTTTTAAATAATGTCATTGGTTTTTATTTGGTTGATTATAGTAGGTAGGTACTAATTTAAATTAATTAACTAATTTTGATTTAGTTTAAATTTTTAGTTAGTGTGTAGGTAATTAAAAGTTGTTAGGCCAGTCACAGTGTAGGTACAAACAGTCAACGTGTAACTATGTGGTGTATTTAACTTAGATTAGACCCTTGACCCTTGGCATTCAGCACCTTTTTCTCAATTACACAGGATAAAGCACCTATCTACACATTAACACACTTATCTACTGGCAAACATGGTACCTATTCAATTGATTTCGTATTTATAACCATTTTAGGGTTCCTTACCCAGAGAGTAAAAACGGGACCCTATTACTTAAACTTCGCTGTCTATCTGTCTGTGTGTCTCCAGGCTGTATCTCATGAACCGTGATAGCTAGACAGTTGAAATTTTCAAAGATAATGTATTTCTGTTGCCGCTATAACAACAAATACTATAAACAGAAAAAACCGGCCTAATGCGAGTCGTACTCGCCCCGTACCATCGTTGGACGTATACAAGTTAAAAAAAACCGAACCGCATAACTAATTCTGAAAAAACTGTACTAGTTAGGAACATCGTTTTATTTTTGGTGCAATATATAGGTCAATTTCTAACAACTCACTACCGAAGAGGGTGGTCCCCGAAAAAAAAAAAAAACCGGCCAAGTGCGAGTCGTACTCGCGCACCGAGGGTTCCGTATCATTTTTGGACGTATAGAGTGAAAAAAACCGGACCGCATAACTAAGTTTGTTTGTGATGGAATTTTAATGATTTTGAAAAAACTGTAGTAGTTAGGAACATCGTTTTATTTTTGGTGCAATATTTGGATCAATTCCTATCAACTCTAATTATTTCAGATTTTTAGCTTCGGAAACTTCGGAGATAAATGGGGAGGAATGGTATTTTTTCAGACATTTTTCATCCATGTCGAAAACTATAAGACATAAAAGAAAATGAAAATATATTTTGAAATGTGCAGATCAAGCCCTTTCATATGATATGCCACTTGACCTAATGACCCCACTTTTAAATTTCAAACCCCCACTTCAGCCCCCTTTTTCAATGAAACAAAAAATATTTTTTGACTTCAGTCACTTGCAATAAAGCTGGGCAAGCATTCTTTATAACTATTCCAAATTTCAAATCGATAGCATTAGTGGTTGCTGAAATAAGCAGCTGTGACAGACGGACGGACAGACGAAGACGCACATAACCCTTTTTACCATTTTGGTACGAGACCTTAATAAAATAAATATTTAAGGAGGGCTCTCATACAACAAACGTGATTTTTTTGCTCGTTTTTGCTCGATATTGATAACGGCAACAGGTAGACGCTTGAAATGTTCACAAAATATTTAGTTTTAAATTCACTTTAAAAATCTATCTATACTATTATAAAATTGTAAAAGAGCCGTGTCTGTACATTAAAGATATTCCAGAAAAAACAGTCGGGATAGGGTACTGGGACGTAATCACGTAACCATGCCCAAAAAGATTTTTTTTAAATTTTTTGTCTGTTTGGCTGTTTGTGCGCGCATCACGCGAAATGTACTGAACGGATTTTGATGTGGTTTTCACAGTTCGATAGCTTGGGGTCCAACTTAAAATCTAAGCTACGGTTCATCTAATTCTGATGGGAAGAACCAGAGATACAGCTTGACCTCTTGGTAGTACTAGCCACGCTACACTACGGAGATCATTTAAACTGGTCATTTCATTGTAGTCCACGCGGACTGAGTCGCAAGCAAAAGTCTAGTAAATAAACAAAATTTAAATAAAACAAATATTTAAGGGGGGCTCCCATACAAGACATGATTTTTTTGCCGTTTTTATACATAGATAATGGTACGGAACCCTTCGTGCGCGAGTCCAACTCGCACTTGGCGGGTTTTTTTTTATAAACATTTCGCAAATGTTATAAATAGCTCATTTGACTACCTGCAAAATATTTTAAACAATATACCTAGGAGAGTTACGCGAAAGTGAATTATATAAAATTCCTTCGTGTGGGGTATCGTTGAATAGGTCTTCGAAAATAACTTAGAGTTTCCTAAATGACTTTTTTATTTTAAGTCCATATTAAATGAACGAGGAGCTCCGAAAGTCGTTAACAATGTCCCCCCCCCTGTAATTTTCCAACCACGTAATCAAAAAATCTGAAAAAATCAAGCTTATGGCATCTAATAAATACTCTCGATTAAAATTGGTTAGAACAAAATACGTCAATAACTTTTTGAAATATTCACTATATTCAGTTTTGAGTTTTGACAACCGCAAAAAGAAGTTTGTATATCATAATAATATTATGAAATACAAACTCATATTTGTGATTCAAAGACTGAAATACTTCTTGCTACGGAACCCTAAACTGAGCGTGGTCCGGACACGCTCTTGCCCGGTTTTTTAAAGACTAATTTTATTATAACTTGAGAATAATATTATCTTAATACGATAATTTTGTTATATTAAGAGTTGACCTTTGCTGTTGACTGTACAATGGACGCTATGTAAACTTATATCTGCACAAATAACACAGTTTATTCACAATAAGAGCCAAATACACACACTAAAAGAGCCCTCAGTAAGTTGTAATAGTGTATTATGTTACATTTGGTAAACTCTACTTTGGTAACAGCATGCAATATAGACATTGATTAATTTTAGAGGAACTAGATCTTAATAAAATTAGTTCCTATCGGATACATTATTTGATTCTTACAATAAACTTGTACTGGCTAAGGCCAGTGTTCACAATTTCTCACTATACCTAGTTACCTACTAATTAATTTATAGGTATACTTGTCCAAAAAATGATGGACGAAATCTAAATCTAGAGTTATGGCATTATTCGATCCTTGGTACCGAAGGAATCTTTCGTAATATAAAATATTTATAGAACACCGGAAACTAATATCCGTACCCCTATCATGAGTTTTTTTGACGTGTAGTATCCTTAACGTAAGCATATTTTGAATTTAAAATACAGCAGTCCTGGAACTTTTTGATAAAATTTTATACAATTTGCACATTTTAAATACAGAGAAATTAATTAAGTATTTAATTTATATTAATATTGTGTAACAAACGTGTATTTTCAATTCAAAATATGCTTACGTTAACGATACTACACGTCAAAAAAACTCATGATAGGGGTACTGATCGCGTTATGTTAGACTCTCAAATTAACCTAGTGCTGCCAGTCAATAAACCAAACTCTCCTGTTCAGAGTCAGTCTTCGTTGTAATCATCCATTTTCGCTATCTTTAAATGTAATTTAGCTTACATTAGAAGATATTTAAATTCCTTTAGTTTTATTTTGTACAAAATCAAAATAAATTTCCTGTTTATGAAAAAAGTTACCCAACTTGACCGGAAAAACGATTATGATATTTATACGAGGCGTATTACATGTTTCGTAGTACTGTACAAAACCATTCAATCTTGGCATTTAAGGTACTGTCAGTACTAATTGCAAGCTTCAATATTGAACAATTTATTTTGTTTTGTCATTACTGGCTGGACTACCACACACGATATTACATGAATTATGTCTAGTCTTGCGAGTGCCATCTACGTCGCAATCCGTTCCAGCGGCTACAGATGTTAACGCGACGGTTTTATCAAAGTCAATAGTTGTGTACCCGATGGCAGCAGACGGCGCCGATGCGGGGTTGTTGGCAAGACTCACTTTCTCTACACTGCACTGCGACACAAGACGTCCACGCGGCTGAGATGAACACGAAGCAACGCTCTCATTTTTAGAACTGCTGTAGGACTGACTCTCGGGAGAAGTTAAATCTCTTGTCATTTTTACAATTTCCTTATTAGAATCAATATCTAATATTGCATAGTTGACTTCCAATTCCTCCACTGGTGACATGGATGTAAAAGTATCGGACTCTGAGAATTTTTGGTTGTGTTCACTTGGTGCAGAGAAACTTAATATTTGTTTCGCGTTTTTAGCATTGTCGCCCAAATCACCCAGTGATAAATTTGCATAAGTATTCCCTAAAGTTAAATTGCTATATTCTACTTGTTTTGGTGTCAATGGTGTGGTAGGTACGGTATCATTCTTACTGGCTTCTGCATCGTTAGGTACAATGTTCATATACAGTCTGGCAGATTCTTGCTGTAGCTGTTGTTGTTGTTCTAGAGTCAATTGTGCGTAATGTTCACTTGTATTACTCAATGTCGGGGACAAAGGACTAGTTATTTGTTTTTTATTTGAAATTTTCTCATTTATATATCTACTTTCAAGGAATCGAGTTTCATCTTCAATATCTCTCATCGTATTCAAAGCAGCCTCTTGTCGCAAAGTGTTCCGTAAAATTGCTAAATCTCTAGTAATATCATTTGAATAAAGGTGTCGGATGTCCGATGCTCGGTTTTCCAGCACCGCCTCACCCTGATTGTTATTGGGTTCTCTCTTAAAGTCTCTGAGCTGATAGACATTAGTGACTTGATTGGTACCAGATTGAGATCTTGGATATAATGGCATTACCTCTAATATATCTGCGCTTGATGGTGATCTCGGTGACTGGGTAACATTACGTGGAACTGCATTTGATATAATGTTTGGGAGATTGTTGTTAACAGCAGGGCGCATATTGTCTAGCTGGCCATTATCTATGGAAGAGCGATGAACTACACTAGCCTGTAATGTCTGCCTGCCCTGTGGAGATGGCGTTAATCTTGACACGGGATATGGCACAGAGTCATGAATCACATTTCTTAATTGAATATGTTGCTGTAGTGTTCGAAATAACAGAGAAGCTCTTCGACATCGAAATGCATATATACCTTCTCCGGTTTCACACCTTCTACCTGAAAATAAAAAGCATAATACTCTTAAATTAACAATCAGTAAACGCACGCATTCCCACCCGTAACCTAAGTAAAATAAGGGCAGAAGACTGATGTGAGTTTTGGACAGGGATTACCTACTATGGTAGACGTTAGAAATAGTAGATTTGGTGTTCGAAAACCATCTACTTAGCGAGATTATTTCAGGCGTATTGAAACTGCATTTAAAGATTTTTAAAAAACAAATAATACATTCTTCTGGCTAAAATCAATAAAATTTCTCCAACTACGGCAAATCCCAAAAGGAGGATAATGTTTTTGACCTAGTATATGTAAATGTATGTATACGACATATTCCCGTTTCTGTGTTCCGTCCTAGAAATGCACTTTGTGGTTCTAAATCGTTTTCTAGCTGACCCGCCCCGGATACGCACGGGTAAAGATTAGTTTATAGTATAAACTTAACGTTACCCGTGCGTATCCGGGCGAATTTCGCGTGGCTCATAAGTATAAACTTTATACTTATGAATCGAGCCACGCGAAATTCGCTCCTATGAAGCAATCTCACAAATTACTAAATCACTCCATTGCACGTTGATTACATCGTGTTATCTCATATACTACACCTCCAAATAAGATACTGTAAACAGTAGGTACTTACTTTGCTAAAGATTTATTTGCTAAAATTAACAGCACCTAATTAATGTTGTTATTTTTTAAAACATAAAATAAGCTTTTGTGGCTTAAATATAAAAGCTAGATATAAATGCTGTCGTCGGACTTTTTTATAGAAGTATTTAAGGCCAACATTTTTGTCATACATTGTTTTCACATACATATATTAAACGGCTTGGGCAGCGCACGCGCAAACAAAAAAATTTTTTATAGCAAAATATGATTAGTGTTTAAAGTAATCACTGTTAAAACAACTTTATATGTATACGTTACTGTAAAAGCCCGAACTTAGGTAAATCTTAAGATTTAGCAGTAAAACCTAAGATTTACCAACCCTTAATGGTAAAAGTCCGAACTGTTCTGTGATCATCGTTTATTTCGGACTTCTATTACCCTACACTCCGTAAATCCTAGGTTTTACCTCAGAAACACGGTAAATGTTGAAAAGAGTGAATAAGTTGTGACAGAACCGAATTGTTCAACCCCGACTCGACGTGATTTTGTCTGCCCTACCCCTAGAGTGTTTTTATAAACCTGGAGGCGCGGAGGGAGAGCAGCCCCCGCCCACTGACGAAGCGTCTAGGCACTCGTGCGAGCCGGAGCGGCTGAGGCTGGAGCCGAAGTTGCGAAGGCGAGCCTGGGTGCCTGCGATTTGTTACGCAATGGCGGAGGGGCTGCACTTCCCGCAGCGCCGGAGACGTGAAATGCAAGTGGCACCAAAAACGAGGATGGAACTCGCAAAATATTAGTTTCCGCAGCCCCAAAACAAACATTTACTAACCGTCATAGGTAAAACCTAAAAAAAAAAATATCTCCTTTTCATAAAATCCTTACATTTACCAACTCATGTTGGTAAATCCTAAGATATACCGGTAAAACCTAGGATTTACCACTATTCGGGCTTTTACAGTAACATATACATACTGTAATATTCGCCATCAAGTAAAAGTCAAAAGCCAAATTCAAAACATTTATTTAAATTAGACCAGTTACTTTGGAATTGTCAAACAATAGATGTCAGCTAGTTGTCCGTTCCAAAACGTAGATTCTCATGGAGAAGAACGGACAAGAAACTCCATGGTTACTCTTTTCCAACTAATTACATTACAAGTATAAATAAAACACTTAAACATGGCAAGACAGAGATGTTATCGGTAGAGCGCACGCCGGTCAACTGAGCTCGGTCCGCACGAAGCAACGCCTTTTATACCCATTGCGTCAAATGACGTCAGCTCCGATAGTAGTTGGAAAAGATTCTCCCAACAATACAGTATTATAATATATAATAGCTATTTCTTTTTGTCTGAACCACAATCGATAACAGAACCCATTGGTGAAGAAAAAAAAATTTTTTTTTTTACATTTATATCATAAATGGTTGTCCCGAATTCTCTAAGAAACTTGGATTATTGCAAAATGCAGTGACCTTCGCTTTATGCCCGCCCGAACGTTGTGCAGGTAGATCTATCTAACGTAAGTTACGTAAGCGACGCAGGGGGATGCGCGGGAGGGTAGGGGTGGCGCCACTCGGACGCGCGGCTGAGTAATTAGTCCATAGACTAATATGTATATAAATTAGTCACCGACACAGAACAATAATACTCTAGCGAGAAGAATATCAACTTCATAGTAAAAATAATCTAGTGGGATCCCACTAAATCCAATGAAAAAAATTATATGCCCACCTAGAATAGATATTATTTTATTGACAGTTTATGACAATAAAATAATATCTATTCATAAAGGTGGTCATATAATACAAATTAATACATCTTGAGATACTGAAAATCCACAAGTGACGCACTTTCCTATGTTTTACTTTTGATTAATTGCGAAACAATTCTCGTTCTCACAAAGAAATCTCGAAAGAGTCACTATCTCACTCAACACAACACTTTTTCACCAAAACAGTGCAACGGCGTAACGGTATGCCGACTCAACGTTATGATGGAAAAATCAGAAACAGTTTATCGTTTTAAAGCACAACAAATAAACAGAAACAAGAAAAAACGACCAACCATAACAGCAGACATTTATCATATGGTGTTGCCAGAGCAAACTACCAGAGTCCATTTTTTAAATTCAAATTTATTTCTAAAGATATAATTATTTTTCCAAATTTCGTTTAGAGTTCATAATTTTAATTATATAACCGTAAAAAAAATAGGTGTTAGTTATTAAGCTACATTTTAAATTAAATTAATCATGTTTAGGTCATAATTTGTTACACGATATTTCATTTTATTTTACTTGGTAACATTTCATTGTAATCAGCCTGTTAGACAGAGACATCGATATCGCTATTCTTATCATGAACTGGAACCCACCTTGTGTCCAAAGTCACCCATACACAGTTGACCGAGCCTGGTCACCGACTTAGCTTTGACGCAAGCGCATGCGTCATCATTACTCGTGCGTACACCGAAAGTTTTACGTAAACCGCTACCGCAAAACACTTTTTATTAAAATGTAGGTACAGTAGGAAGTGTTACGAAATCGTGAGAGTGTACATACAAAGTGGTGAAAGTCTTTACGAAGCTCGAAGATGACTAGACTCGATTAAGTGTACCGGCAACCGCGCCGAGGTTTCTGTGAGGTTATTAGAACATCAAAACGCCAACATTTTCGTCACAAAACATTGGTGGTCATTCCGAAACCCTCACGTGATTCATTAACACTACCATCAAGTGCGATTCAGTGCCAATGACTCGATATGTTGCGGGGTACCTACACCCCGCAACATATCGGACTTTTTAGAATACCTACGTGCCGCTCGCGTTTCTACGTACCTACACGATTATAACAGATGTATCGTTTCCCTTGTTTACAGTGAAGAATTGCGAAGTTAAAAATTATTAGTGCATTTGACAAAAAGTGCAGTGCTCGTAAGGCTACGGTCAACGTTATCAAACGTGCAAGGCTGTGCTTAGAGAAATGGACTCCACTTTGAACAATTATTGTTAATGTTAAGTTAACCAAAATGAAAAAAAAAAAACGAAAATAAAGTCATTGATAGACTTTATTTTCGTTTTTTTTTTTTCATTTTGGTTTTTATTGATTATTAATTATTGCACATAAGGTGATTACATTTTTTTTTATACGAAAAAGAATAATGTATTTTGACGGTCCTAAGCTCGTAAAAGTATGAAGGAAAAATTGCACCTTATGACAATTACGTAGGTAAGATAATGGCATGGCTGGCGGCATAAGTTACCTATCGCCACTGGGCGCGGTCGATGACCGCTCTACGTACCTTGTAAGCGACGAGTGGTGACAATAAAGTTCGTTACTTTTTTGGATAACTTCGAAACGTATTATCTGTTTTTTCGAAAACAAATAATAAATACAAATAAAATTAGGAAATAGTATATTTAATTTAGAAGAGGTTCTGTGAAAATAGCTAAGGTATTTATAATAATCCTGTATAACTCACTTCCGTAACTTACTAACAGACTACGCACATCCTAAACCACTGAAGATAAAAACATGTTTGGAAGATATGATTAAGGATCTTTCGAAAGTCTATTTCGGAGTTAGTCAAACTGGAAGATATACTTATAAAATTATCTAACCCGACTATGTCGACTATGACGAAGGCAGTAAAAACCGATCAGGACCATGTCGGACCACGCACACTGTTAGGTTCCGTAATAAGGAATATTTCAGTTTTCTGACCGCAAATATTGTATTTCATAATATTAACTCAAAACCGCAAATATCCCATATCTCAAAAACTACACAACATATTTAATTATCTTATTCAAACCAATTTTCGTTCGAAGTGTTATTTAAATTCTACCCTTTTATTTTTTTACCCGACTGCGCGACGCAAAGGAGGGTTGATGTGTTTATCAGTCTATGTATGTATGTATGTATGTATGTTTGATTCTATGTGGCGTTCTAGAGACCAAATGCGTAGGCCGATTTTGATAATTCTTACGTCAATCGATTCGTCTTAACCTTGCGAGTGTCACTAAAGACATAACAGTAATCAAAATTCACCACAGCGACAACGAGACGCCATATTGTCAAAATGAAGAAAAAAAAAAGTTGATGAACTATGTCAAGTGGTGTCGTTGAATAGGTATTTTAAAATCATCTTTAGGTTCCTTTTATTATTTTTCATTTTAAATAACAGTTTAGGATATATAACGATTTAAAGTTGTTTAACAAAGCAATCATTCTCGCTAATTCTTATTGATTTAAGTTTTTTTTATTTCAAGTATTAACGATATACAAACAAAAAAACAGTGAATAACTAAAAAGTATAAAATAAAAAATAATATTTTAAAGAAAAACAAAAAACCCGACTGCGTTAAAACGAATTTTAAAAAATACGTGAAAGAATTAACTTAAATAAAAACTAATAAAAAGAAAGAAACAAGCCCAGTAGTTTAGAATTCTGTAAAGTAATACTAAATAACTACACAATTGAAATAGTTTTATAATCGATACACACATAAAACAAATCATAAATTCTAATGCAGAACAGAACGACTCACAGTCGGGGCCCATTTAAATTTTACCAATAAAATCTTCCCAAGGGGCCCCGACCCTGACTGTGAGTCGTTCTGTTCTGCATTAGAATTTATGATTTGTTTGTCGATTATAAAACTATTTCAATTGTGTAGTTATTTAGTATTACTTAACAGAATTCTAAACTACTGGGCTTATTTCTTTCTTTTTAGTTTTTATTTAAGTTAATTCTTTCACGTATTTTTTTAAATTAGTTTTAACACAGTCGGGTTTTTTGTTTTTCTTTAAATTATTTTTTTTTTTAGATTTTTCCACCCCATAGTTGAAAAATTTAAGGGGGGAGACACTTTTTACGACTACTTAAGCAGCGCATAAAATAATAAGTATCTCACTAAATTTCACCTACCTACCTACCTATTTGTATAAAAAGTAATTTAGAAAACTTCATGTTATTTTCAAATACCTATCTATCTAATTCTATAATAACGTGTGCGTTACCCCAGCAGGAAAGTAGCTCCTAGGGAGATATGAGTGGGACGAATAATTAGTGCCTAATCTGCTGTAAATGTGCGCCAAATAAAAAATTTGTGCGCCTTGTAGTTTTGGAGAAAAACAGAAAAAACGATTCCTGCTGGGGTAACGTTCTTCCAGCAGGAAAATTCTAAACGAATGATCGGAGAGAGAAATATTGTGCATGGGCAGAGAGCTTATATTTGTGCATAAATGTGCGCCAAAAATATAATTTGTGCGTCTTCAGGTTTTCGAGATATTCCATTTCCTGCTGGGGTAACGTTTTGCAGAATCGTGTTTCTCTAAAACCATTGTATGTGCGCTTGTAGAATAAACATACACGAATAGCCCTTAATTTGTACGTATTTGTGACAGAATTAGATTTAAGAAAATATTTATAATTTTCAAGTAATCGCGCTTTTTCGAAAATCCGAAAAAAAATCGCAGCGCCTAAATAAGACAACGTAGAAGCTCGCTGAAAACTGTATTCGGTCCTTCTTGACTCTTATAATAACCATAAAAAGTTTCAATAGTGTACATGCATGCGTTATTGAATAATATTGCTGAAAGTCAAAACGACGGTGTCATAACTTTGACGAAAAAATACAATAATGTCTTAGGTTTTCGCGATTATTACACATTATAATAAAACAAGTTTAAACGGATTAATCGCGTCTATTACAGAGAGAGAGGAAAACTCTGTAATAGACGCGATTAATCCGTTTAAACTTGTTTTATTATAATGAAAAAATACAAGAAATCGGCTCAACCGAAGACGTGTAAGTGTGAACCAAAAATTAGTGCTTTTAGTCAAAAATATATAGTAATAATATTCAGCTTGGAATATTTCGCATTAAGTAGATATAAACAAAAAATTAAATACGTAAACAACGGCTGGCTGTCCGACCATATTCGAATGACTACAAAAAAGCGACGGATTCATACATATCGATGACCTTCTTTATTGGACGTATTAAGCCTAAGCCGTTGTCCGTACAGTCGCGTTCAGACGTTTGTTGGAAGGAAATTATATTGATCTAGTTTTGGGGGCTAATTAAAAAATACATTCAATTAAGGTAGGTAGGTACATTTAATATATTTTGTGACCATATTATTATGAAATGAAAGAGCTTGTTGATGTGGAAATTATAATTTTTACTCTCTTAATTTTTATTCTTAAAATAATTATGGCATCAAATCACAGATCAAGTTACATGCCTATATAATATATTAAAACACAAATAAGTAGTTCAATCAAATTATTTCTACCTTGTGTAGTCGTTATAATTTTAAATCACAGATTGTTTCTCCTATTATTTTATAAGTACCTATTAAAATACAAACAGTAAATTCGTAACTGTAAATGCCAATAAAGAAGCGAGTGTGAGTGAGAGGGTGAAGAGAAGAGAGTGTTAGTTCCGCCATTTTAGATTCACTTCTTTATTGGCGGGGGTACCAATTTTTTTTTACTTAACCCTTTACAATTTGTCTATTCTACCAACTAGGACGTAGACTATTACATGTGGCATAATATTATACAGCGTGAAATTTAAGTCAGTGGCAATACGAAAAGAGGTCATTGTACTCATCATTATGAACAACTTTTACTATGGGACCAACCTTGAAATCGCGAAAAAAAAACAACTGTTCCATACATTTTGTTGAGTTTTTAGCAACTTTTTGACTCCCCCCTCGCCCCTGGTGATACGTGGTGAGGTTTTTAACTAACCCCTCCCCCCCTACCCAAGATCACCCAATAAATACACGTGATATCTCACTACACCCCCCTCCCCGCTTGTGATATTTCGTGATTTTTTCCGAACCCCCTCCCCCCCTTTCGAGCCTCACGTGATTAATGGACGGCCCCTATGCAATGTGAACGTCCATCCGTCATGATCATGACGTAGGTTTGTATCGTGTTTTCTGACGAATCGTCAATGACGAAACCTGAGCCGTGACTGTTATCTTGTCGATGAACCTGACCCTTAGTACATTATTATGGTTAAAAAAAATAAAGTCGGTAGTTCGGTACCTACCTACTGAAAAAAATCAAATAGGTATTGGTACGTCTATTTGCTGAGTATAAGTTTTAAGTATGCGATCGCGATAAGAATAGGAACATCAACTGTCAACTATCACTTCAAAAGTAAGTACCTAAGTCTTACAAAGAAAATTAATTTGCGAAACAATAACGTTTTTTTTTTTTCACTTTATTTAACCGAGTCTTGGATTTACCAAATCTATTAGATTTTTTACAAAACAGCTCATTTTTCAATACAAAACGTCACAATATGGCGCAAGGTCGGCCCTATTCTTATTTTGATCGCATTAGTACGTACTTTTATATATGAGTCTAAACAATGCCATTAAATACTTACCATCGCAGATGGTGCCATCATGGTAAACCGTTGTTGAATGTCCGAACTCCGAATATGCTTACTAATACTTCACTTTCAACCAACTTAAAAAAATATAAGTAAACAAACAATAACAATAAAGTGTAACAGTGCAACCGCAACACGCGTGACTCAACGCAACAGTGTCCTTGGTACTTAGTGTTGCCAACCATAATAATCGTATCCTACTTTATTTTCGATAAAATAAGTATTCTTTATAGATCGTCCATAAATTAATCAAAATACGAGTTATTTATTTATTTAAATCTAAATTTCGATTGTAAAACTGGCCTTGAAATTTTCAAAGACAACCAATAATTGTTAGTGTGTGCAAAAAAATTGGTACCTACTTATTCAAAAATATTTTAAAAGGGTATAATAAAATACATAGGCCTTCTTTTTTTTTTTCTAGGTATCTCTTTTCTATATCTTTATGTATCTCCATAAAATCTCTAGATTATAATAATAATATTATTATTACAAAAAATGTTTATTTAAAATACCTAATATTATTATTCCATTTATTTCAATCTAAGTATAATCAACTCTTCGTTAGGTTTTTTTTTTTCGTATTATTAACTAACAAGTTTATTTTTTCCATCTTTTCTACTTCAGTGTACTCGGGCACAACACGTTGCCACCGGTTCGTGAGTAAAGTTAAGAAGGTCATCGATATGTATGAATCCGTCGCTTTTTTGTAGTCATTCGAATTTGGTCGGATAGCCAGCCGTTGTTTACGTATTTAATTTTTTATTTATATCTACTTAATGCGAAATATTCCAAGCTAAATATATTTACTATATATTTTTGACTAAAAGCACTAATTTTTGGTTCACACTTACACGTCTTCGGTTGTCTCTTCTCCAAAACTACAAGGCGCACAAATTTTTTATTTGGCGCACATTTACAGCAGATTAGGCACTAATTATTTGTCCCACTCATATCTCCCTAGGAGCTACTTTCCTGCTGGGGTAACGCTCACTATAATAACCCACAATCATGAAAGGGTTGCGAAAAAAAAAATGGAATGGAGTGGTCCCCAATATTTTTTTCGTAATATTACTACACTCTTTTAAGACGGTTCACAGAAAACAACTACATGCTAAACATCCATATAGTGCCAAGTCTCCGAGTAAAACGGCTGTGATCTGTGGATGGACGGACAGGACGTATATTTTTCGTTATTGCTAACATTCCTTTAAGGCGGTTTACAAATAGATACCCTGCGCAGTTTCATACAAATTGGCTAACAACTGTAGTTTCTATGAAGCTGTGACAAACGGACTTGACGAAACCACAAGAGTTCCTAGTTTTATTAGAGAATCTAAGAACAAAACTAGAATATCCAGTAAAAAATATTTTATTAAAAGCTTTTATTTAGCTTACTTTATCAGTTATTAAATATATAAGTGATTCTCAAAAATCATATGACCCGAGCGGGATTTGAACCCGCGACCTCTGCCGAACCGTGGCTAGTGCTCTGAACCAACTGAGCTACCGGGTCCCGCCCGACTCATCTGAAATTTGAGACCCCTTTGTTACTTTATCAGCTTTCTATATTCTTGAAATCAATGAAAACAGATCCTATTTCCCAAACAGGGTAATATTTTATAAGTCCAGTCACTGTAGGAACCCAACTCTTGAATTCCATTCAATTTGGACACCTATCCTCAAAGGAAATATATAAGTAGGTACCTATTTAGATGCGTCAAAAGCATAAAGACAAAAATGTGGCTAACATAAAGCATTCGTCACATAAATGCTTCAATGTCCGGTGATCCGGTCAGGGAAAAGGATTCTTTAGCAGGTACACTATCATTCATAATTAGTTGTGTATATTCAAACTTCGAAGCAATTCTGATTCGGATTTGCTTCGAAGTTTGAATATAGCTAAGCGTCCACAGATCGGTATCTGACGCATCGCATCAACCCCATTATTTTTTCATACTGCGTCCATTGTATCAGTCATCGGATTGCCGACAGTGTGTTAAGAACCCGAATTTTGTGTCATCATGTTTTTATTCCAGTAATCGATAGTTTATATCATTTCTAGTACTAGAGTTCAACTCCCGCTTCGCTACGACTTGTAGATTATTTTTAAAAAAATGTCAATGTTTCGTAATATTCGCGTCATGAAAAATGAAAAAAAAATCTTTTTTAAAAAACGGAACCACGTATTCCAGTTTCTATGTATTCCATTAATTGTACGTACAATAACCTACCCTTCCACCATTTTTTATTGCTTTAGCATGAATGGGACGCGTGATATGATTTTTTTTCTCATTTTTCGTTTTTATTTTTCGTTAATATTGTGTCAATGTTAAACGAAAATTTAAAAAACCGGACAAGCGCGTGTACAATATTAAATAGTTCATATATCCCGGGAATTGACTCTCAACGATTTTTGCCTGTTTCTAAAACCGATGCTGGCAAAATATCGGTCTTTCAGAATCCGATATTTAAGTTTAAATATTTTGTATTAATTCGTATTCGGATTAAATAGAACGAGGTACGAGGTAGGAGGTCTGCCGATGCACCTTACTACAAACTGGAATAGCTGGTGATATTGTAAAAAACTACTCGACCAAAGTAATAAAATATGGGACCACCGCGCGAGTTCCCTCATAAAAGTTTCACGTAAATCGAAATCGCTCATAAATCACAGAGAAATTTGTCTACATACTTACATGGAAAAAAAACCGAATGCATAACTTCCTTCTTTTATTGAAGTCGGTTTAAAAACTGCTGTTCTGAGGAGAGTCGTTAAGTCACGGAGAATTTTAACACCGCGATTCAGAAAAAGTGAGTATTTGGGGTAAATAAAAAATTGAAATTCAAATATCTCGAAAACGGTGCATCCTAGGCAAAAAATAACCAAAATTTTACCACCCTTTATAAAACCCCCCTCCCACGCAAGCAGTACTCCCACATCGTTATTTTATTTTTTTTCCGATTTTTCTCTGGATTAAAAAAATAAATAAATTCAAATATTTCGAAAACTATGCATCCTAGAAAATATTTAACCAAATTTTTATTGCGCTTTATAACCCCCCCCCCCCTCCCCCCACGCAAGCAGCACTCCAACTACTTTTCTTTTTTTTAAGATTTTCTGTTTTTTTACATCATCTCATGGTTTTTCGACTAGAGATATATTTAAATATAATTTCTATTCTCTTATTTAAGGGTGACTGTTTCAATCGCCATGAAAAGTTTATTATGATAACTATATGAATTAATAATAATATGTATGTTTCACTCTAACACCTTTTGTTTTATGAGATCGATATAGTTTTTCCTAGGAATAAATTTATCTGCCGGCCTAGCAGGACCACGATAGAAACTCGTTTTTCTAGTGGCGGTAGAATTCTAGGTCGACTTGTTCCACGACTGCTCAACAGCTACTGGCCCTTTTTGGATATGTGCGAAGGAAATGGTATCATGTTGGGCTGGTACACCTTCTTGGGCAACTGTCAATAAATTCTTATCCGAAGGACATAAGTTGTAGCTAATATATCTATACTATTAAAAAGCTGAAGTTTGTTTGTTTGTAGTACATACATACATAGTAAAGTTTGTAGTAGTACAGTAGAAATGTGTTTCAATTATTTATCTGTAAAATTAATATTATTATCTAAAACATTAATAAAAATACATTTTTCAAAACACATTTGAAGAATATATTTGTGACAAAAATGTAATAGGAGGGCTATTACATTTTTGTCACAAATGTATTCTTCTTGTTAATAAAATAAAAACCGGGCAAGAGCGTGTCGGACTTACGCCCAGTCTAGAGTTCCGTAGCAAGAAGTATTTCAGTCTTCCGAACGCGAATTTTTTAATATTTTTTTAATAATTTCATAATATTATTTTGAAATATATTTGGTTATGTAGGTACCTATACCCGGATTTCCTGGCATCCCGGGATTTATTTAAAAATATATATATTTTAAGAAGCCACTTCCATAATTTCTTAGCCAAAATTAACTTTGGGTAAATATGCATCCGATTATCCGATCTATAGTTATAACACAGTTAACTACTTAATATAAATTCGAAAGAAATTGTTTTTTTGTCGGATAAAATATTTATTATAGTTAATTTTTTTCGGATACGCGAAAGTGACAGCCCTGAAGAAAATATAAAATTAACAATAACTGCAGCATAACACGGAATTAGGTTGTGGTTTTAATACTATACATAAAATAAAGTATAAGCTATAGTTTGATGTAGAAATCACGAACTAATACGGTGTTATAGGTGAATAAAAAAATAAAAACGAAAAATGAGAAAAAAAATCATATCCCGCGTCCCATTCATACTAAAGCAATAAAAAATGGTGGAAGGGTAGGTTATTGTACGTACAATTAATGGAATACATAGAAACTGGAATACGTAGTTCCGTTTTTTAAATAAGATTTTTTTTTAATTTTTCGTGACGCGGATATTACGAAACTTTGACATTTTTTTAAAAATAATCTACAAGTCGTAGCGAAGCGGGAGTTGAACTCTAGTACTAGAAATGATATAAACTATCGATTACTGGAATAAAAACATGATGACACAAAAATCGGGTTCTTAACACACTGTGGCGACGCAAGTACCAGCAATCGGATTGCCGATGCCAGTTTCATTCGGATTTTCTTAGTGATCGTACGTGTGTTTGTGAGAATGTGAGAACGGGGCGCGGCCACTGATCGGCATTCCGTATGACGTCATCGGTACGCATCGCAAAAGGTGCGGTGTCGGCATTGCCGATGTGCGATCCGTACAATACGGATCAGTGGACGCACTTGTGTGACTTTCTATACAAAGAATACTACGATCTGTTAAATGATACTACGATCTGTTAAATGTGATGCGTATGATACCGATCTGTGGACGCTTAGCTTATACGACCAATTATGATAGTGTACCTGCTAAAGAATCCCTTTCCCTGACTGTACCTACCTACATCTGAAAAAAAAATCTGTCTTTTGTTTGGCGGTAACAAGTTGTGCAAGCAGGGAATCAAACCAGCAACCTGTACTGTAGCACAAAAGTTGATTGCTCAGCAACTGTACCAACCTATCTCTGTATTATATTGTAATGGCACAGTCTATAAATCCATACAGTCGTCCGACGAAGCCGTCTAGACAGATCAATCGTGCGGGGCGTGAGGGACGAGACGCGGGAAGGCCTGTCCCGAACTGCTAACATCAAAATGTTAGCAGTTCGGGACACAACTTTCAGGATTAACGCGAGTTTGGTTTTGTTATTATTTAATTTGGGCCTAATTAAAATGGTGCATACCATGGCAACGTGTGCTGTTGTGACAGATAGCAAGTCATCATCTCGCATAAATGATGATGATGATGGATGATGGTGATGGTGATATTGATGGTGATGGTGATGATGATGGTGATGATGATGATGATGATGGCGATGATGATGGTGATGATGATGATGATGGTGATGATGATGATGATGAGTGGGGTGGAAGGAGCAATGAATTTCACTAAAATATAACATTAGGTTATATTATATAATTTGTCATGTCAAATTACCAAAGTAAACAAAATGGCGGACGGTAAGAAATACTTATCGTAGGGCATTGAGTGATTGGAAGTTTCTCGGGTTACTAATTAAGAATGCATTTTTGAATTAAAGATGGCGTACCTACATATTTTTTTCCGTAAAATGTTATGGGTGTCAATTTCGAGCTTTATTGGGGTGATGATTACGAAAATGGGATCCATTTTCAAATCTAATAAATCTAGAAACCGAAAATATTTGTTAGTTGCATATTTATAATTATTAAACATATAATTCGAATTGTACCTCAGCAAGTTATTATTTAATAAATGATTGTTAATTATTGTTTTTAATAATAATATTGAAGACGATGTTGATGTGAAATAATTAAATAATTTAATAAATACTTGTGACAACCCTAGCCTCCAGACGCTGTCGCGAAACTGTCTAGACGTTGTCGGCATTTACGCAGGATCAAAGGCGTCGTCCTACTGAATGTTTCTTTATACTGTGGTAAGTGGTAATAGTAGGTAATAAATACAAACCTGATTCAAAGCTGAAAATGTCGCCTTCAAATCCATATCTTCTTAATGAGTGTAAAGGCCAAACGGTAGAGTCTCTTCCTTCTCGATACAATATTATATCAGACTCTGTAATCTCTAGCTGACCAGAACATAAATCTGCACCATTCTCATCAATGTTTACAACACGAAACACATTTGGATGCAAGTCTGAAGTTTCCTTCTTGCTGTGTAAACACCCCATTACTTCATTTCAAAACTAATTTCTATAGGTACATGTGTAATCTGAAAAAGTCCAAATAATAACACAAGTTAAGGTACTACTGACACACATGCTCATTAGTGTGGAAGTAGGAAATCAACACAATGTCATTATTTTCTTCATACAAACTTTACCACCCCATTTCACCCCTGTATGAATAGATTACTGTTATCAACAAACACAAATTGAAACAAACTCAGAATGACATCATCAATATAACTTCTTAATAAATCTTTTATCCTGGTGGCGCCCGTTATTGCTTCCTGCAGCTCTTTTAAGCGACATTGAACCAACTCAATCACCCATTTTTGGGTCAAAAACCTTTGCAGGCAAAATAATAGTCCATGACATAATACCCAGTTATGATACAGTTCCATACATGTAATAAAACAAGCTATCAACCAGGCACAAATTCAGGCTCTGTGTTGCTACTTAGTGTTTCTTCTAATGGAAATTGTCACAGGGCCCTCATATCCCTTAGGTATTTCCTTTTGCTCAACTTAGGGATCAACCCCAGGACTGAGGACCCCATGCTCAACAGTCACACTTGCGACCACAAGACCAATGAAGCAGTCAGTTTATAAATAGAACATACTCTAAAAATGTATTTATCCTAACTTTAGAAATTTATAATACCTGCATAATAATACTATAGTGAACATGAGTACAATGTATAAGTTCAACAATTTTTGAATTTTTTGTTTTATTTTTAAATTGGATCCTAATGCAAAGATAGCACTCATGCACAAAGTTGCTTTACGGTTTCATTGATTTGAGTTGGCACCCAATGACCATGACTATAATTACCTATATATGTATAATAATAATGCTTGAGTACATCCTCATGCATCAGGCAGGATCAATAAAAGATTTATTTGTCCCAATCAGTGGTTAAAGAGATTACCACAACATTATTTTATTGTGTAGGTATTTGTAAAAGACATACCTTTATAGTTTTTTGTGTTAAATTAAATTAACTTTCTTTAGAGCACAGAACAGTCAACATTGTAATCAGCCCCATAGAACAAATATTATTTTCACTGGTTGATTATGCGGTACACAGAAAAACATTTTAGACTATTTTAAAGTAGTATTCTTACTCAATTCGGGTAATGATTAGTACGTACCCAGTTATTCAACCAAATAATCAATCACATTTCCATTAGCTATGGATGATAAATAAGATTAAGTAGTAACAAAAAAAATATTTTAACAGTAGGTAGGTTTAACACAAAGACTTGATCGAAAAAATGCAAAAGGATGAGGACCAAAATGAATTGATTTAGTACCTATATTATGACGGGCATGACTGTAAATACCAAAGAAGATTGATATAAGTCGATCAAGTATTTACAGAAACAGGAGTACGAGACGACGAAGGAAAAAAAACATCGAATGATAAACAGGGGGTGGACCGGACACTTCACTTAGATTGTATACCTAGGTACCTACTCTTTGATGATAAATTGATAAATGTCAAATTTGTCAAAATGAATTGTCAACAACAGGTGAACACATAGATTATATACAGTATAGACTGGTGAACAGGCGCTCCGCGCTGCCCCTTGGAGGAAACGAAACGAGGAAGAATATGGCTGTTTGTGCACTACACTACACATTTACAGCACGTTTTTTTTTTCATACGTTTTAAAAAGTAGTGGGAGTCCCACTACTTTTTAAAACGTATGAAAAAAAAAACTGTGGGGATCGTTCTGCACTGCAGGCCTATTGGCTACAAATCCGTAAAAAACCGAATACGAATTGAAAACGTATGTAGTGCACAAACAGCCTATCTGGAGCATATTATCTACTATTATTCTCATAGACATAAAATACTATAGACTGAGCCTAAGGACATAAAACCTCTGGCCGTTTTTTGTTTGTGTGCAGTTCTCGATTTGTATTAGTGTGCGTGACTAGGGAATAGTTGACTGGTTGACGCTCTGAATAAGGAAGCCTATGGAACTGGCATACAGAAACGTGTGTGACGTGTGTTTGTTTGTATCGAATAGGCTCCGAAACTACTAGACCGATTTTAAAAATTATTTCACCACTAGCAAGCTACATTATCACTGAGTAACATAGGCTACTTTTTATCCCGAAAAAATGCACAGTTCCTGCTGGTCACGCGGATGAAGTCACGGGCAAAGTGCTAGTATACTATGTAGTGATTTCGTTGACAACGATTGCTGTTGAGTCATAATGAAGAGAAGAGCGTTCTTAACTTTTTACCGTCCCAAGTGGAAAAGGATCCTTATTCCTTTGCTGTCTTCGTGGATTTCAAGAGCAAAAAATGATCTTGATTTTGGATTTTGCAAAGCTTGCTACTCGAAATTGACCACAAGGTTGCCTTCGTTAAAAAACTACGAATCATCCAATAAACCAAACCCCAGAGAAACGCTAAAATTAAGTGGCTTATTATGGCATTTTTCTTATGAGCGATTGGCAGATTTTGGCAGATTTTTAGGTAGCTTGTGGCAGATTCTCGATTTTCTCAACGGTCACCCTGAGTCAATATACTCTATGCCCTGAGTCACTGGTCACAGCAGCCACAGCACAGCTGACCTATAGTATAAATCAGTGTTGCCAACTTAGTGGATTTTCCACTAATACTGGTGGTTCAGACCCCTTTTTCAGCGGAGGAATTTTGTTTTTAGTGGCTGGTGGTTTTCGCTAGTGGTTTAGTTTATAACAATATGTGGTAAGCAAAACATTATCAGCTAACACATAAACGATGTTTTTGTTATGAAAAGGGCTTTTGTCACAAGGTTTTTACATAATTATGTAGACAATACTAGATTCAGGAATCCCTGCCCCTCCCCAGAGGTTTCTAGTTCAGTCAGCTTTTCATTTATCGCGCGGACTTAGGTACAAGTTTTTTTTTTTTTTTTGGAATATGTACCCAAGTTAATTTTTTTTTTTTTAATGATTCTGGCTTTTAGTGGTTTCTGGTGGTTTGAACAGTTACTTTTAGCGGATATGGCAGAAAAAAGTTGGCAACACTGGTATAAATAGTAGTCTATGACTGCTGACTGCGGCTGACTGGTTCACAAGAACAATAATTTATTAAATGTTTGTTACAGTTTGTTAATGGTACGAATTCAAAGTATAGTGATAAAAAATCGATAATTATTGTTTTCAATTTGAAAAGTTATTATTTTGAAAATGTCTTGTCAAGTGGAACAAATAGCTGACTGTGGCGATATATCCAGTTTAGGAAGAGCTTTGTTCATTTCAGAAAAAGAAGGTACATAATATTCTTTTGAATTTACAATGTAATCGTTGTGCGATTCTTGAAATCATTGATTCTTTCTATTCCATTGTTATTATTTTCAGACACAAAGTGGCTGCCGCAATGTTCAATTTCTTTGTCTTCCTGCAGCAGTTTATTAGCAGTTGGATATAAAAATCGCCTCTGTTTACTCACTAATCAGTGGATTAGCCTTACAAACAGTCGCACATTTCTCATCTCATGGAGTGGAACATTACCTTCAGACATAACAGTGGTTTTAGCATTACCAATATGTCCATCACAACAGTCTTCTCAGGTAAATATACACCAACCACCCCATACTTTTACTTGCCAATAAGATTCTACAAGTACCTAGTACCAATAGGTACTTTTTGTAGAATCTTATTATAATTAGCAACAGCAGCAATAAACGAAAACCCTGGATAATCTAAATAACACAGCAGTTGCATGGATCAGCCTCTGATTGTTTTGAGTTACCTAAACTAAACTAACAGCTAACTACTAAAAATAATCAATAACTTGAATACATAAATAAAAACAATGATCCATCTCTAATTACATTTCAATTGTTTTTCCATTAGATTCCATTCTGTGTTTACTATGTTGCCTTCTATTCAAATACATAATATATATAATTAATTATAATATCAAATCAAACAAATTTAAAAAATGGTTTTTAGGTCCTGATTTTCTAAAATAAATAAAAAAATCTGCTGTTCCATACATTTTGTTGAGTTACGTGAACATAAATGTATGGAACCGCTGATTATTTTTTCGCGATTTCAGGGTTGGTCCCAAGGGCGCCGGCTTTTAGTAAATCCCATGGGTGCTCATTTGATGGCTCAGCTAAAAGCAGTGTTGAAAAAAATTATGATTTTTTTATTTTAATCAAGTCAGAGTGTTTTTTTTGAAGAAATCACGATTTTTTTTATTGTTATTGTTTTTTTTTTTCTATTTTTATGAGTTTTGTGTATATTTTGCGAGCTAGTGGTAACACTGAAATGCATAGAAAAGGTTATTCCAAAAAAAATGTGCTGAAACCTGATTCTGTATTCCGTTTGATTGAGATAGTGAATGAAAATGAAAAAAAAATGGAATGCAATTGAATTGAAATCCGTTAAAAATTGAATACGGTACTTCCGTTCGATTGAGACCTGATTCTGAATTTCCTTTTTATACATTAGGTACCGTAATATACCTACGTGCAACCCACGCAGATAAAGAGTGGGATTAAAAATGCCGTCGCCTTTTTTCACTTCTGGCCCGCACCCGCGGCTGTGAATATAGAGATTGATAATAATAATTGATGATTTAAAAAAATCATTGATTTAAATCAAAATCATAAAGGCCAACCAAATTTTATAAATCACACATCAATTGAATAGAAATAGACTCTCCCAAACTTGATTTTAAGGAACTATCAAATCACAATAGCTGCCGAATAACTTAAAACCTGATAAAATTAAATTAAACTCAAATTAATTTATTTCTTAAAATGTGTAAGTACATGTTCAAATAAAGAATAGAGTTCAAATAGCGTCGCCTATATTCACTACTCGCTGTCACACTATCACTCTCTATATTCACAGCCGCGGGTGCGGGGCAGAGGCAGCCCCGGATCTAGGGGGGGGGGGGCTAGCCGGGGCCCATGCCCCGGGCGGCAAATTCAAGCTTGGTAGACGAATACACTGAGTAGTGTATTCGTCTACCAAGCGTACCTAGTAATCGCAAAGAGCAGCGCTAGACCGGTCGTTGTGGCGTTCTTTGTAGGAGGTCTATGTCCATCAGCATCAGTGAGCGTTTTATGGCTGAAATGATGATAAAGGTAAAAAAATATTGTCGGGTGGGGCCGGCATTTTTCAGTTTTTGCCCCGCCTCGAAATAATTCAAGATACGGGGCTGGCCAGAGGTGAATAAAGGCGACGCCATTTTTAATCCCACTCTTTATCTGCGCGGGTTGCACGTAGGTATATTACGGTACCAAATACAAATACGGAAGAGAAGAAATAAAGGTAGGTTCTACTATGTAAGTAGAGGTGTCGCTTAAAAAGCCGATTACTCATCAGCTTTGATGTCCATGGTCATGGGTGCTCTAAACCTGCTATTTACCTTTCATGGGTGCTAATGCTGAACCCGAGCACCCACGGAGGGTCACTATTTATTCGCATAAAAAATGACATAATTTAGCTTGGCATACTTTTACTTACAGATATAATGATCGTTACGCATAATATGTATAATTTTGCATAAAATGTTTAGGCATAAGTTTTTATCCATAATTACTATTAGCATGACGTTTAGAAACATATTATTCTAAAGCATAATATTACAAACACATAACGATACTTAGGCATAATGTTCATCGGAATACAAATAATACCTATGCCCAAATAATAAACTCCTTACGTGTTAAGATACTTTAGACAACTAATGCACATTGTTAAATTGTCACACAACGATTTGAGACCCGCTGCTATAGCAGCAAATAATGAACATAAAAGAGCTTTCCGATGATATACAATTTGTTTCTATTGGTCATTGGGATAATTTGCCAATCCTTCTTTACTGTAAGCGCTGAGTGAAATAATTTTCATATGTAAAATAAATAGTTCGCGGCTACCGCCGCCGCCGCACCTTAACCTGCTGACAATGTAGTACCCAAATTATATTGGGCATAACGGGTACCTGCTTCTTTTATTTTGCAGATTCAAAAAATCCTCAACAAAAAAAAAACACCGGCCCAGTGCGTGTCGGACTACTTACACTGTAGGGTTCCGTAGCAAGGAATAGGTATTTCAATTTGCAACCGCAAATATAAGTTTGTATTTCATAATATTATTATTTCATAAAATTACATATTATGAAATACAAAGTTATGTAGTCGGTATTTCAGTTTCTGAATTACGAAACCCTAAAAATTACACTAACATTCAATATAAAATAGTGACTACAGCCAATTATACCTATTTATATATCTAATTACTATTAGATGAATAATTATTATGCCTCATAACTTTATGCGACTCAAAATTAGGCCGAATAAATATAGCCCAAATAATAGTTATGTCTATTTAAACATTATGCCAAAAAATATTATGCCAATGTATTATTATGCTATTCAAAGTTATACCTAACTCGTTATGCCGGAGTATATTAGGAATTAAGAAATTATGCGAATAAATGGTATCCCACCCACGGACTCAGTGCCCCTGGTGGTCCCATAGTAAAAGTTGTTAATGATGAGCACAATGACCCCTTTCGTATTTACACTGTCTAACCTGCCACCCTGTATTATGCAGGGCGTCCCATGGATATGCCGCACAGCTATGCTATGCCAGCCGTGTAACAACCTCAAAATATTTAGGTTGTTACACGGCTGGCCCCAAGTCACCTCACAGATTATTTGCAGATAAAAAGGCACTTCTTCCTTTTCTCTTGGTCTTTAACATATTTAAGTATATTTAAAATTTGAATATGATTTACTTATTACAGAATGGGCCGGATTGGTTTTGTATAGTTGTTGGCTTTAAAAATGGCAGTGTTGGATTCTATACCAATACTGGACACTTGCTGCTGCTTGAAAAATTAGATGATAAGCCAGTTTTGAAAATATCTTGCCACACAGGGACTTATGGAACATTACCTGATGATATACATATCCTGTTTCAAAATTGTCAATGTATCATCTCAGGATCAAGCTTATACCAAACTCTCAGGAATGCCAAAGCACAACTAGCCAGAGGTATTTTTATCTTGTTATATCAAAATGCATTCAAAATAACAATAGTACTGGTAGTGACTAGAATTCGATTTCTCCAATCTTAATTAATTAACTAAATACATCTTCTTAGTAAGAGCTGGTATCCAGGGGGACTACTCAGTGGATAGCCGTAGCATCAATATACGAAAATGGATGTTCTTTGAACAAGAAGTTATGAATGATGCTGCAGTTGTAGGACTAGATCTAAAAAACATTTATGATCACCTGTTAGCAGCATCTACATATGGAGGATACGATGTCTGGTAATTAAATTTTATGTAACTACATAGTTCTAATATATCCATGACCATGTTTTTCTAATATCAGGTCATGGAGGCGAATTATTCTGTGTGTGAATGTTGGTAGGTATATATAAAATATTAGCCGCTCCCCGGTTTCATCCCTGTCGCTTGGCTCCTAAGGGTCGCAGCGTGATGTTAAGGGCCTATACTACCTCAAATGGCTTAGCAAAATACTCTGTTACGCCGAAAATACTGAAGCATTAATTTTGAAATAAATATATGGTAAAGTTGAGGATTAATGTTAAGTCCTATGTTTGGCGAAAACACGATTCCATAAAATTTTCTCGATAGAAATAAATTCCAAAGTTACCTCTAAACCGAACAATAAACCGCTGGCAATCATAAAATACTTCAAATTAGATCATGAAACTTTTTATACTAACTAAACTAACTATAAAGCAGGTCTTATGTTATTTATTTTCGTGAATTTCTATTTTAAAGTAAATAAACTATAATATCGGCCGTATTAAAGTTTGTTCCCCGCCGTGCGCAACCCGCGCTCATTCCTGCTCCGGCTTTTGTACGGGAGGGCTGTGTCATTTTGCGCTCAGGACACATTACGCAACAGAACGACAAGTAAAATAAAAATATTGAATTAGGTACGTGAGTTTTTAGTGTTTGCATAATGGGAAATAACTGAAACAAAAATAAGAAGCGACGGGGTTGGCGTAAAGAAACAGGCAAACATATATGATCGAAATGAAGTACCTACTCGGGGTGTACTGTGTGCCGTGTGCGTTACCCCAGCAGGAAAGAAGCTCCTAGGGAGATATGAGTGGGACGAATAATTAGTGCCTAATCTGCTGTAAATGTGCGCCAAATAAATAATTTGTGCGCCTTGTAGTTTTGGAGAAAAACAGAAAAAACGCTTCCTGCTGGGGTAACGTTGTTCCAGCAGGAAAATTCTAAACGAATGATCGGAGAGTGAAATATTTTGCATGGGCAGATAGTTTATATTTGTACATAAATGTGCGCCAAAAATATAATTTGTGCGTCTTCAGGTTTTCGAGATATTCCATTTCCTGCTGGGGTAACGTTTTGCAGAATCGTGTTTCTCTAAAACCATTGTATGTGCGCTTGTAGAATAAACACACACGAGTAGCTCTTAATTTGTGCGTATTTGTGACAGAATTAGATTTCAGAAAATATTTATAACTTTCAAGTAATCGCGTTTTTTCGAAAACCCGAAAGAATATTGCAGCGCCTAAATGAGAAAACGTAGAAGGTCGCTGAAAACTGTATTCGGTCCTTCTTGATGCTTATAATAACCATAAAAAGTTTCAATAGTGTACATGCATGCGTTATTGAATAATATTGCTGAAAATCAAAACGAGGGTGTCATAACTTTGACGAAAAAATACAAGAAACCGGCTCAACCTAAGACGTGTAAGTGTGAACCAAAAATTAGTGCGTTTAATCAAAAATATATAGTAAAAATATTCAGCTTGGAATGTTTCGCATTATGTAGATATAAACAAAAAATTAAATACGTAAACAACGGCTGGTTATCCGACCAAATTCGAATGACTACAAAAAAGCGACGGATTCATACATATCGATGACCTTCTTAACTTTACTCACGAACCGGTGCGGTGGCAACGTGTTGTGCCCGAGTACACTGAAGTAGAAAAGATGGAAAAAATAAACTTGTTAATAATATGAAAAAAAATTGCGTGTAACGAAGAGTAGAATTTGTACTCCTATTTGCAATGCATTATAGATTGAAATAAATAGAATAATCATATTATTTTAAATAAATTTTTTTGTAGGTGGAAATTTAGAATAATTATATGTAGGTAGGTAATAATAGTATGCCGTGCTGGCTGAGAGCTTCTAGACCTGAGCGTGAGCACTTGGGCAGAGGTCAAATGGATACTTTTATAACAATAACTACAACACTTTACTGTACGTAACTACTAGTTTTGTTAATTTCGCAGGATTCCGGTTAGACTAAGTAAAGGTAATACTATTATTGTGATCTAGAGATTTTATGCAGATACATATGATAGGTATTATAGAGATATACCTAGAGAAAATAATAGTATTTTTTTATTCCCTTTTAATATATTTTTGTACCTATTTTTTAGCACACACCAACAATTTTTGGTTGTCTTTGAAAATTTCAAGGGTAGTTTTACAATCGAAATTTAGATTTAAATAAATAAATAACTCGTATTTTAATTAATTTATGGACGATCTGTTTCATAAATAATCGCATAGTTTTATGCAAAAGTATAAAGTATACCTATTTTATCGAAAATAAAGTACGTTAATATGGTTGACAACAATATGAAGGTCATTGGAGGTAGATTGCTGGCGGTCCTGTATCCGTGTCTGTATATTGTGTGAATGTTGGCCTTTTCTTGTTGACAGTGATACACTATCAAAACATTGCGTTATGGTTGTAAAATGCAAATTATTAAATAATTGTAGCGGTATGGTAAGTGCTTAAAATTAAAACATGTCGTATGTGGCTGTGAACTGTTCATCAAGATCAACGAAAGAGGGCTTAGAAGTCCCGGAATTAACATTTTACACGTCTTTGACACCGATTTAATCGTTAATTACTGAGATTTTTATTTGGAAAATCAATGAACGCACTAATTTTTGGTTCACACTTACACGTCTTAGGTTGAGCCGGTTTCTTGTATTTTTTCGTCAAAGTTATGACACCGTCGTTTTGATTTTCAGCAATATTATTCAATAACGCATGCATGTATACTATTGAAACTTTTTATGGTTATTATAAGCGTCAAGAAGGACCGAATACACTTTTCAGCGACCTTCTACGTTTTCTCATTTAGGCGCTGCAATATATTTTCGGGTTTTCGAAAAAACGCGATTACTTGAAAATTATAAATATTTTCTGAAATCTAATTCTGTCACAAATACGCACAAATTAAGAGCTACTCGTGTGTATTTATTCTACAAGCGCACATACAATGGTTTTAGAGAAACACGATTCTGCAAAACGTTACCCCAGCAGGAAATGGAATATCTCGAAAACCTGAAGACGCACAAATTATATTTTTGGCGCACATTTATGCACAAATATAAACTATCTGCCCATGCACAATATTTCTCTCTCCGATCATTCGTTTAGAATTTTCCTGCTGGAACAACGTTACCCCAGCAGGAATCGTTTTTTCTGTTTTTCTCCAAAACTACAAGGCGCACAAATTATTAATTTGGCGCACATTTACAGCAGATTAGGCACTAATTATTCGTCCCACTCATATCTTCCTAGGAGCTACTTTCCTGCTGGGGTAACCGCGCGAGCAGCAGTGTGCGAGGTGCGAGCGAGATAAAGAGTTAGGCGGCGCGCGGTGAAGTGGGGGCGAAATTAGAATTTGAGCTGAGGTAGTATAGGCTCTTAAGAGGGCGCAATAGAATCGTCACGATTCAAATTTCACCCCCACTTCCGCACCTTCCCCTCTATGTTCCGACGCAACCAAGTGACACGTGACACATTAATACAATTATTACCGTTGCATAACTTCAAAATCAGGTAAATGCATTTTTGTAGTTTCAAGATATTAATATAATTAATCTGCATTATACAAAAAACGAAACCAATATCGAACCGAAAAATTCTGAACCAACTAACTGATTATAAGAATAAAAAAATGTTTTTATCTTTTATAAGTTTCATATTATATTATTTACAGCTAAGTGTAAACCCGTATAAAAAGTACATTTTATTTAAATTCAGCTTACGAACAGACCCAACGAAGAATAGAACTGTAAGCCAGTGAAGTTACAATAAAATCTCAAATTATACATCAACTACTGAGTACTAATACAAAGTTTGTTATAACACATTACACAATACCTACCTAAATGTCGATTTTGGGCCCGACAGCCGCCCACGGCTGTCGGGCCTTAGGAACAGCGACACGACTGGAGAACTGGAGAAACAGCAACAACACCTCAGTCAACGTCTCTGACCAGACTGCCGACTATTCGGCACAAAAGTAGGTCACTGATAGATGATGTATTTATATGCAAGAGAAAAGCAATTGAACAGATTTCTTCTACTATAACCAATTTTCAGAAAAAACAGAAAATAGACAGATTCAGCTTTGTTTGATAAGTAGAAATAGTAGATTTTATACGCAATCACGTGACACCAAAATATTTGAAATTTGGTAGTTACCTGATTTTGAGGTGTACGTGACGATTTCCGTAAACATAGTATATGTAGAAAATAGTTTTATAGTATAGTGGTAAGTAAATACGTGGGTAATGTACTTACATTTTAACCTGAATATAAAGCATCTCCTGAAAGAGTAGTATGACCGTATGACCCTATTTAAATTAAAATTTGTCATGTCCGATACGCAATATCTTTCTAACTGTAGATAAATTGTTAAACTTAGGGGCTTTTTCACCAACCTATCATTAAGCTAATGTGATCTCTAAACTATTCAATAGCAAAAAAATTGCGCTTCACCACCTGTCAATAGTGTTAATGACAACATTATTGAAGTAGGGGCTCTTTCACCAACCTATCATTATCGCTAATTTGATCACTAAACTATTCAATAGCAAAAAAATGCGTTTCACCATCTGTCAATAGTGTTAATGACAACATTATTGAACACCTACCTAGAGGTCAGATGAAGTGATCCGTAAGCTTTATATAGCTGTCAATAGTGATTTCTTCCATCGAATATTGGATTTCTTTGGAGAAGTTTGGTTTATTGGACAGACATGGACTTCTGACTACCCATACTACTGCCATAGACAACAGTATACCGTTATAATGTAATATAAATAAATAAATGTAATGTATATAGATACAGAACTCATGAAAATAAACAATTAGGTACAGAAAGTATAATCTTTTATTCTTAATTTTCACTTATTTTCTCCTAATATTTTTATTTATAAATTATGACCTTCTTCCGTCATCTTAATTTTTAAGTTAAACATTGTTTCTTTATGCATTATATCTTGCAATAAGCTTTCTACCCATAATTCGTGTTCTGTTCATTTTAGTGAATGATTTTTTTCTTCATTCGCCGTGATTCGCCTTCTGTGTTGCAGTATTTGCCTTCTGTTCATCTGGTACCTTGTTTATTTGCTTCTGTAATGTAAATTTCTTCTTTTCTTTCTAAATTTCTTCTTCTTCTATAATGTTATTATCTGAAATATATTAAAAATTGTTGAGGTTCAAGGTGTAGGTATTATGCTTGTGTTTAGCTAATATTCACTAGTGGGAACCACTATCAAAATTCCAACAAACTCGCACACAAACTAGTTAGATAAATGTGTATATACCTACCTATGTCGTGGCCAGATCTTAAAATTGATCACTTCATGATGTGGCCGACCATTTCACGAAATAGTTTTATTTCATGAAATGGAAAATACCAGCTGCTCACATCATGATATGGTCTGGCCAGATCAATAAAGAATTCATCGTTTAACGATATGAACAGCTAACACGGCTACTTTATGATATTATAATAAATAGGTACCTTTGACTTCTAACGCATCATTGTCAAAGTGACTCTCCATGCCTTCATCATACTCAATGAAATTAATTCATGGATCTCTTCTTGCAGCGGAGTTAATGGTGGAGCTGTGCCAGTACCTCCACCTGTTTTATACTATATGCGCGAATTTTTGCCCATGCCTTTCTGGTCTCTCTCTTTAGGCTATCATTTATTTGGCCTTAAGCGCGACTACAGGTCGATAAATTCCACCATAAGCAGAATTAAATTCTTGCTCCAACTCTATCCAGGCCTTGTGCTTATCCTTCCATGTAGCGGCGTCGCTAATCTTATTTTCTATTAATATAAAACTACACGAACGGCGTATGAGGTTCGGTGTCAGTGTTAAATAAACTGTCAAACAGTCATTGATAACTTTTTAATACTTTTTACACGGCCTTTCCAGCCTAGTTTATACATATTTTACGAACATCTTCACAGAGTGAACGCTAATTTAAGCGCTCTTACGCACTAGCGGTTAACCGCGGGGGCGGCTAACCGCGCGGCTAGCCGCTTTTCCAGTTTAATATGCAACCGCTTATGATTGTACGTACTAAACCGCCACAACATTTCAACCGCGGCGGTTGAATGGAGGGCTGCGGCCCGCTTCGCGGCTAGCCGCCATCTTGTGTATACGCACTGGCGGTCAGTTTGCGGCGAGCCGCCGGTGAAGTATGCACGTGTTTTGTTCCATTTTGTTTAGGGGCCACACGCCTTCGAGCGGTCCAACCGCGATGAAACCGCGTTAAGCGGTTGGACCGCTCAAACGAACCGCCTAGGCGGCCAACCGCTAATGCGTACCGGACCGTACAGGACCTTAAAGGTTACTTTTAATTTAATGACAGGAATCATTGAAAATGAGATTTTAACTAAAAGTCACCTTTAGCTTATAGCTCACCTTTAGCTATTGATAGGTTGGTGAAATAGCCCCTTAGTCTCATGAACTCTCGTGTCTACTCTAATATCAAAGCGTGACATAATTGAAGAGTAAAACAAATCTTATTAATAATATCATAGGTTTTCGCGATTACTACACATTATAATAAAACAAGTTTAAACGGATTTAATCACGTGTATTATTGATTTTACTGACGTTTCGAACACTTTGCAGCGTTAAGGTCGCAGGACTGAGACTGAGCTGGTAGGCGTCATGACTATGACTGCTATTATTTATACAAAAATGATTTTAAATCTACCCGTACAAGATTTTTTTATTATAATCGATATTATTCGATTCATATTCGTTTCGATGCACATAATCGCTCACGGTGTCTTGATGTTTCGCAGTGAGATGTGAAGATTGGGACCTGATTATTTTAAGAACAGGGTTCCAAACAGGTGGTACTTGCCAACCATCTTCTCTATTAAAATTAGGATGTTTTTTTGTTATTTCAATAGCCTCGCGAAGCATTCTAGGCACATATCGGTTATCCTTTGCGAGAATTTGAGGCTGATCAAAGCGTAGAAAATGGTAGAGGTTACCTAGGGCAGGGATGGCGAACCTTTTTATAACTGCGTGCCACACTAAGTAGAAAAAGAAAAAAATTATGGCTACGCCGTGCTATATCATAAAAAAGTAAGGAAAATAGAAATCCTTACCTAATTAAAGACAGTTATAACACAAATCAATAATGTTATAAGCACTGTAGATCTGTTTTATTGTAAAGATACTGAAAATGTTAATGCAACTTATGTTGTTCCCGTGCCCAGTTTTTTCTGTCGCGTGCCACTCTTGGCACGCGTGCCATTGGTTCGCCATCCCTGACCTAGGGCATGTTCATACACTGCAGACTTTGTGGAGCGCATATTCTTGACGCGGTTTAATCCGTTTAAACTTGTTTTATTACAAAGCTTATTATTGAACATCATGTTATACTCCCAAAGTGATACACTTCTTATAACGTCATATGGATGCACGCGATAATAATATAATATACAGGGTGGCATGTTGAACAGTGGAAATATTTTAGGGGTCATTGTACTCATCATTATGAACAACTTTTACTATGAGACCAACCAGGAAATCGCGAAAAAAAAATCAGCTGTTCCATACATTTTGTTGAGTTATGTGAACATAAATGTATGGAACAGCTGTTTTTTTACGCGATTTCAGGGTTGGTCCCATAGTAAAAGTTGTTCATAATGATGAGTACAATGACCCCTTAAAATATTTCCACTGTCTAACCTGCCACCCTGTATACTAATCCAGATTACCACGATTAGGTACAGCCGCGTATTTATAACATTTTAAATGATTTGAGAAAAATAATGAAAGAGCGATTAAAAAAATAATAAGCTAAAGCTTATATATTAATACGTTATAGTCGTGCGAGAGCGTTGTCCGATCAAAATGATAAACTTGTATTAAAACTCTTGTTACTTGCGAATTTGTCAGCAGACTCACGCAATTAGTGGCGTCACTGTGCGACCTGGATTAAAATTTAGTTGGAACACAGATAATACAATACTAAGCGTACAGCTGCCTCATCTCATACAAAAAAACCGGCCAAGTGCGAGTCGTACTCACCCACCGAGGGTTCCGTATCATTTTTGGACGTATAAAGTGAAAAAAACCGGACCGCATAACTAAGTTTGTTTGTCAAGGAATATTGATGATTTTGAAAAAACTGTACTAGTTAGGAACATCGTTTTATTTTTGGTGCCATATTTGGGTCAATTCTTATCAACCCTAATTATTTCAGATTTTTCGCTTCGCAAACTTCGGAGATAAGGGGGGGGAATGGTATTTTTTCAGACATTTTTCATCATATGTCGAAAACTGTGAGACATAAAATAAAATGAAAATATATTTTGAAATTTGCAAATTTGCCCTTTCATATGATATGTCACTTGACCTAGTAACCCCACTTTGAAATTTTGGACCCCCACTCCGGCCCCTTTTGCAATGAAAATAAAAATATTTTTTGACTTTTCATTTGCAATATAGTTGGACAAGCATTCTTTATAACTGTTCCAAATTTCAAGTCGATAGCATTAGTAGTTGCTGAAATAAATAGGTGTGACAGACAGACAGACAGACAGACGAAGTCGCACCATAAGGGTTCCTTTTTTACCTTTTTGGTACGGAACCCTAAAAACGGATCTAGGGACTATACATTTTTTCATGCCTAAATGTTTTTTTTTTTATTTCAACAAATATTTACTTTGTCTTTTTTTTCATGTTCTAAGTATATTTTCTACAAACTTCAATAACAAATCGATACATATAATTAACGCTATCTATTAAGAGTTATTTGAACAAATACTCCTTTGTTCCTGATGAGACCCCGTGGTTGGAGTAAAAAAAACGTGTTGGAAAAGAGTCGCCATTTAAGTCGTTGAAAAAAGTTTCTAATTATTTTACATATTCCATGGTCACTCAACAAAGTCCCCAATGACGTCATGATATGATTTCATAGAACCAAACATAATTATTTTATTAAATTGATTAAATGAATTAAACTGTAGACATACCTTAGCCGTTTAGCCACCTTCTTTAATTTCCTATTTTTTCAGTCGTGTTTATGGTTCTGTATTGCATTATAATAGCGTTTATACGTAATTTTCCAACGAACAACAATTTTGGTCAAGTTTCGTATATTTACACAGTATTTATACTCCCTTGTGGCGATTATTTCAATGATTAACAATTAAATGTGTCGACTTTTACTTATAACATTTAAGTTTCTTGAGTAATATCTACGTAATTTTAATTTACATTTTTTTCTGTTTGCGACGGCATAACTGTCATCGGCTGTCAAAGTGGCATAGACCTCACGCCTGTACGGCGGAACGCCGTCTGGTCGATGAAACAGATTTATGCAAAAAGATCACATCAAAAAGAGATGCAATATATCAACTTAGTCAAATAAAATTGTCATAAGCGCCAAAGCAGTTTTACTGGATTTTCTCTTAAAGTAAACAATTAAAAAAAAAAACTTCCGATGCAAAGATAGATTAAATAATTGCGATGTTATTTATATAGTCTTTGTCGTAGTTATTTGCACCACGTCCATGAAAAATCCAATAAATGTGATATTTTTTCGCAACTTCATGATTTTTTTTTTATCGAGTAAATTTCATGCTATCGTGTTTCTGTCCGATGCAAAAATAGATCTGATGGTGAACTATCATATAATTATATAAATTTTACTAGTATAGGACCTCTCTTACTCCTCAAATATCCAATCTAAATTTGACGTTTATAGCAAAGCCTCCTCTTAAATAGTCTAACTAATCCTCACTAATCGGGCTATCATATACAAAAATATTTTTTCGAATCCGATTGGCAGTTCCAGAGATTAGCGCGTTCAAACAAACAAACTCTTCAGCTTTATAATTATAATTACACCGTTTATTCATTGTTCTAACAGATTGTTTACATTTTTTAATATTTAATTAAATAAAAGTTTTTTAAAAAACAAAACTATATTATTATTTGGTAAGTCACACTTGACTAGCAGCTGATGCGTGTGTTTTATATAAATTGAAGATATTTAGTCTGTCCAACTCCAGTTGGAATATACACCCTGTAATTAAAATAACGCAAAACCTCCGACACCCCAACTGATTTTTAGGGTTCCGTAGTAAAACTAGGAACCCTTACAGTTTCGTCCTGTCCGTCTGTCACACCCTCGTCAAATCCACAGTTCATAACCAATTTGTATGAAACTTCGCAGGTCTTCTATGAGCCGCCATAAAGGCCTGTAATAAAATTATGAAAAATAAAATAATTAGGGGGGGGGCTCCCATACATGAAACTGGGGGATGAAAATAAATATTTTCGCGCACCCCATCATGTGGGGTATCGTTAGACAGGTCTTTGAAAATAACATAAAGGTTCCTAAATGACATTTTTGTTTAAGTGCATATTTAGTGAACTAGGAGCTCCCAAATTCGGTAACAATGTGTCGACCCTGTAATTTTCCAACCGCTGTATCAAAAAATCTAAAAAAATTAAAGCCTGTGGCATCTAATAAATACTCTCGATTAAAATTGGTTTGAACAAGATACGTTAATAACTTTTTAAAATATTCACTATTTTCAATTTTGAGTTTTGACAACCGCAAAATTAACTTTGTATTTCATAATAATGTCTTAGGTTTTCGCGATTATTACACATTATAATAAAACAAGTTTAAACGGATTAATCGCGTATATTACAGAGTTTTCCTGACGTTTCGAACACTTTGCAGCGTTCGTGGTCGCAGGACGACTGTGACTTACCAAATAATGACTATTATGTGAACCAGTACGGACTGGAATTCGCCGATAAAGTGCGCCAGGTGGAGTGCCGTATGACTCAGCGCGCCCGGTTACTCGCATCATTAAATTTCTTGAAGAGATGCCGGGATAACAACATCATTCCAGTATGTGTAAGAATATCTCCTAAAAAGGACATACTTGGAAGCGCAAGCATTCTACATCAGGCAAGCCTAAAATTATTGAAAAATCTTATCCGCCAACACCGTACAGATGCCCACAAAATTAGTAATGAAATTGAGATTTTGTCCAGAGAATTGCAGAACAAACTATCTACATCCGACTATTCCAAATGCTTAACTATCAATAGGGCTATATATAAAAGGGCCACCACGAAATTCAATGAATACACACAAAGACAAATTAAAAAGTATGAAAAACTGTGTGGCCAAAACCAAAACACCAAAAATACGAGCTATAAACATGCTTCCGAGCAAATGTCACAATCGAATATTATTGATCCGGTTGTAAATCTTTCTACAAAATCTCTGGACAAAAACACCGTTAATGTCCTAAAAAAGGGCCTAAATTTCGCGCTAGCACCTAAAAAAATCCCGTACGAAGATATAATATGCAATGTCGAGGACTGTCTTATAAAAAATAACGTGAAAAAAGATGATTTGGAAGCGATTCGTCAGGATATCTCCGCTGTACTGCGTCGTAGCAAACCACCTAAACCAAATCTTTCACGTGACGAGTACCTCGCTCTTAAAAACGTTAGTAAAGACCCAGACCTAACTATTCTTCGTGCGGACAAGGGTAATGCGACAGTTATAATGGACACGTCCGATTATAATCAGAAAATTCGAGACCTTTTGTCGGATAAAAATACTTACAAAAAGGTTAACAAAGACCCAACTAATAGAATTCTGAAGAAAACTTCTGATTTAATATCTAAATACTCCGACACCTTAGAATTGGACGTTAAATTACTTATACCATCATGCGCGAAACCACCAAAACTGTATGGGCTGCCAAAAATACACAAAGAAAATGCTCCTTTACGACCAATAGTAAGCCAGATTGACACACCAACTTACAAACTGGCACAACATCTAGCGAAGATACTCTCACAACTTCGTGGAAAGTCTAACACATATGTGAGGGATTCTTATCATTTCGTCAGCCAAATAAAAGACCTAACACTGGCTGAAGATGAGGTGATGGTTAGTTTCGATGTACAGTCCTTATTCACTAACTTACCGGTTAAGGACTGCTTGGAAGTCGTAAAAAAGCGGTTAAGTGATCAAGACATGCCTTTACAATATGCAGAGTTGCTAGAACATTGCCTCACCAGCGGCTACCTATTGTGGGACAATGAGTTCTATCTTCAAATCGACGGTGTAGCCATGGGTTCACCAGTTTCCCCTGTGGTGGCCGACATCTTCATGGAGGAATTTGAAAGAGGAGCACTCCTATCGGCCCCGGTTATACCAAAGATTTTTAAAAGATACGTTGATGACACTTTCACTGCCCTGCCTCACAATAGGGTCCCTGCATTCTTAGATCATCTAAATTCCATACACAGTAAAATTCAGTTCACTATGGAATTAGAAAATAACAAGTCCTTAGCCTTCCTTGATATACGACTTATTCATAATCCCGATCATTCTGTTAGTCATACAGTATACAGAAAGCCTACCCATACAGATAGGTACCTTAACGGTGAATCTCACCACCATCCTAGTCAGTTAGCTACTGTGGCTAAATCTTTGTTACAGAGAGCACATGGCATCTGCGACGCCAACCATCTGGCAGGGGAACTTCATCATGTGAAGCAAGTTCTGAAACAGAACAATTTACGTGCTCCACATCCCCGTCGCAAAAGCCGCCCGAAGCCCATCTCAGTTGATCGTCGACCTGCTGTTCTACCCTTTATAAGAGGGGTCACTGACAAAATTAGTCATATCTTGAAGCGTGCTTCTATAAAAACCTACTTCAAGCCACATAGAAAGATTAGCCAATTTCTTAGACCTGTGAAGTGTCATATTCCTTTACAAGATGCAGGGGTCTACAAGATTGACTGTGATTGTGGGCTATCATACATAGGGCAAACAAAGCGCAGTATAGCCACTAGAGTTAAAGAACACATAGCTGACGTCAAAAACGTGCGCTCTACAAAGTCTGCAGTGTGTGAGCATGCCCTAGGCAAACCCAACCATTTCCTACGTTTTGATCAACCTCAAATCCTCGCAAAGGAGAACCGATATGTACCTAGAATGCTTCGCGAGGCTATTGAAATTAAAAAACATCCTAATTTCAATAGAGAGGATGGTTGGCAATTACCACCTGTTTGGAATCCAGTTCTTAAAATAATCAAGTCCCAAACTTCACACCGGACTACAAAACATCGAGACACCGTGAGCGATTATTGTGTGCATCGAAACGAGTACGATTCGAATAATATCGATTGAATCGATTGTGCGGGTAGATCGAGAATAATTTTTCTATAAATTAGCTGTCATGACGCCTACCACCTTAGTCGTCCTGCGACCACGAACGCTGCAAAGTGTTCGAAACGTCAGGAAAACTCTGTAATATACGCGATTAATCCGTTTAAACTTGTTTTATTATAATTTGTATTTCATAATGATATGAAATGCAAACTTATATTTGCGGTCGGAAGACTGAAATACTTCTTGCTACGGAACCCTAGACTGTGCGTGGTCCGACACGCTCTTGCCCGGTTTTATAATTTTAAATTGATATAACAACAAATTAATCATTTTCATGTGTGATTGTTAAAGATATTTGTATTTTTTCATTTCATAAGTGTTCTAATTCATTCATAGCTCTGTGAGGCACACGCAACGCAAACTGACTGGCGGGCGGGAGGCGACAGGGCGCACAGTGGTTCGGATTTAAAAAATCATGGATATTCGATCGAAAGTGGTAAATTCCGTGCGAAAAAAATTGTTTTCGATAGCAAATGCAATGCTGATTAACATTTGTTAGGACGGTTTTTCAAAAAAATGAGACCACAACTCTGATGATGATGATATGGTTCTGTGCGAGCGAGAGAGGTACCAAATGCGAGAGCCCTCTTAAAACCACCCGTGCGAAACCGGGGCGGGTCAGCTCAATAATCGCGGGTCAACAAATAAACTTATATAATATTACAGGTATCGTTCAGTTCCACCTGTAAACACTTTGATACTTGGAGCAGGTGTTAAGCCATATATCGGTTTTCACTATGCTCTAGAAGGAGGAACTACACCCCCACTCCAAGATGTGGCTAGGGCCGTTGCAAATAAAATCAAGTCTGCTCTTCCGTAAGTAGTATTTTGTATTCCATACCAGTGTACAACATTCGCGAATAAATTCTTGGTTATACATATTATCCAGTATGATCCAGTCCATCCAAAGGTTGTCTGGAAGAGATCGCCTTGTGCGATAAGACCGCCCATTGTACATTTTAAATTAGTAAGCCTGTTCTGTATTATGATACTAAACTTATGGTGTACAATAAAGAGTATATAAATAAATAAATATGATTGTGGTATTTTAAACAGTGTCAGTATTTGGTTTGGTTAAAGGGGCTGGCTCGGAGGAGGCTCTACAGAGAATACAACGGCTGGAAGTGAACCACTAATTCGTTCCGAGCCTTTATCGATGCGCAACGGCTTATATGATATCCAGCGACACGGTAATGCAGTGGCTGTCTCGCCAGATCGACGACTGGCCGCCATAGTCGACAGTTTCGGCCGTGTCGCAGTTCTAGACGTTACACGAGGACATTTAATTAGACTATTCAAAGGGTGCAGAGATGCTCAGTGTGCATTTGTTCAAGTAAGTATTGTGCTGAGTTACTTCCTTGTTTGTATAATACAGATACTGCTGTCTCCGTCTAGCAAATAAGTTTAAAATGGATGTAAGTTGGCTAGTTTCGGGCTTGCGTGGGCAAACTAGGAACCCTTAGGGCCGTACCACACATAAATGGCCTTGACACACGGATATACAGTCAGAGAGACGGACAATGCAAAAACTATAACACCCTTACCACAAAAAAGATAGACACGCGTTAAACGCGAATGCTACCAAAAATAATACACACTTGTTTTAGACAAGTTAGTGCTAAAACAAGTGCGTATTATTTTTGGTAGCATTCGCGTTTAACGATTGGACATTATGTTCTATACATTTATGTTCACATAACTCAACAAAATGTATGGAACAGCTGATTTTTTTTCGCGATTTCACGGTTGGTCCCATAGTAAAAGTTGTGCATAATGATGAGTACAATGACCTCTTTAAATATTTACCCCTGTCTAACCTGCCACCCTGTATACATATCAGTAGTGATGAAACGATTATCACTTAGCGATTACGATTATTGCCCGTAATAATCGTCGATTACGATTATTACCAAAAAATGTTCATATATGTTTATTCCTTTTCATGTTAATTGGTTATTTAAAATTTTAAACACACTGAGAGCGCGAGTTGAAATATTTTAAGGTGTTATTATTTTTTTCAAAAAAAGCTAAAAAATAAAATAAAAACCGTGACTGCGTGCAAAACAAACTAGTAAGATGTACTTATCTATGTATACAGGTTTACTTTTTCAACGGGAATCACTATGACAGCTATGTCAGCCGTTAGAAATAGGAAGACTAAAGCGAAAAAAACCGGCCAAGTGCGAGTCGTACTCGCGCACCGAGGGTTCCGTATCATTTTTGGACGTATAAAGCGAAAAAATTCGGACCGCATAACTAAGTTTGTTTGTGAAGGAATTTTGATGATTTTGAAAAAACTGTACTAGTTAGGAACATCGTTTTATTTTTGGTGCCATATTTGGGTCAATTCCTATAAACTCTAATTATTTCAGATTTTTCTCCCCGCAAACTTCGGAGATAAGGGGGGGGGAATGGTATTTTTTTGGACATTTTTCATCATATGTCAAAAACTGTGAGACATAAAATAAAATAAAAATAGATTTTGAAATGTGCAGATCAAGCCCTTTCATATGATATGTCACTTGACCTAGTAACCCCACTTTAAAATTTTGGACCCCCACTCCGGCCCCTTTTGCAATGAAAATAAAAATGTTTTTGGATTTTTTTCATTTGCAATAAAGTTGAACTAGCATTCTTTATAATTGTTCCAAATTTCAAGTCGATAGCATGAGTAGTTGCTGAAATAAGCAGGTGTGACAGACAGACAGACAGACAGACAGACAGACAGACAGACAGACAGACGAAGTCGCACCATAAGGGTTCCTTTTTTACCATTTTGGTACGGAACCCTAAAAAGAAAATGCTCTGCTTACGAATTATGTATTTCACAAACTGACCAGAAATATTTGTAGCCCTAGATTTGATTATTACGTTTTATTTAGGTACATATTTTCTGTTCTCTAATAAATAAATTTTCTAAGTTTTTTATTATTATTTTAATTTTGCAAGCAACATACTGTTACTATGAAATGTAGCCTGTGACACTTCCAGATAAAGACATTGGATGACATGTCTCTTTAAAAGCCGTCAAGCCGTTTAGGCTTCATGAGGTTACATTACAAAAGAACTGACGAACATACATATACCCGCAAAACATTACTCTTCTGGGGCAGTCGGATAAATAGCTGTCTTTGCCAATTTTGGCATGGAACACTAAAAATATGAAATGTTAGTAAGTTAAATCTAGTGAAACTTTTAATGATGTGGTTCATATTGAAATCAAATTAATACTGAACTACTCAATGTGCATCAAAATATATTTTTTGTGATACAAATTGTCGGATGGAAGGCAATAACCACTGAAAAATGTGTTTAGTTTAGATACCTTCACGTGTGATATCTTTAGGAGTGTTGATTGAGATAAATACATGATTAATTTAGAAAAAACACGTTTTGAATTATCGTCGCGATTACGCAAAAATAATCGACTATTACGATTAATCGCTAAAGGCCAATAATCGCGATTACGATTAATCGTAATCGTAATCGTTTCATCACTACTTGCTGGTCCTTAAGTGCCAGATCAAAAACAGAGCTTGTATTACAAAATTAAAAGGCAAACTATCGCAGATAACTATGTCTGTACCTATATACATAAGTAATCTTGTAAACAGGTACCTACAGACACATGATGAACCTATGATGTACCTAAGTATGATGTTTATCCTAAAGTATAAAATGATATCGCAGGTTCGGTGCAACAACGTCACTTATTAATAGTCAAAACTGCAAAATGTTTATCTTGCTCCTAATATAGTCTAGAATTCTAGATAATATATGGTTCACATTCGATTTTGCAGTTTTGGCTTTACGTGATTTTAGATGAAGTAACATTTATTATGTTTCTTTAACTAAAATGAAGTAATTAAATAAAGAATAGGCTCGTTCCAAAAAAAGTAATTATTGTATACTTTTGGAAAACACCATACACGCATACACATAGTACCGAACTAGTGTTTTACAGATACACGAACGAATATTACGAGCTCTCAGCTCTCACTTATTTGAGATCTCTACTTCACTGACCCATCTCAATGACTCACCTGTATATCACTTGTGCTACTTATTTACAGGTTTTTGAAATGGATGACAAAAAGCCGCAACTGTCGGTTGTTAAAGAACTAAAGAGAGCAATATTTTTAATTATTTATAATCCTAAAAAAGGGCTCATAGATATAAGATTAATGCAAAAAGGAAACAGAGTAGCAACCTTTACCGCGACGAAAAACGGCCTACTTCTATACAATACTTGTGGTCTAGTTGGTGCCGAGAAAAAATATTCATATAAAAAACTCAATTTACCCGAATTTCAATGTGTATTGATAGATCCAGACGGAAAATTAAAAAAAATTAATATTCCATTTTTTTATGCTTTGGAAGGAGAACATTCCCAAAGATCTAAAGATCTTCATGCTTTGAGAGATTTACGTGAGCATCTCAAAAAATCAACAGACTCTGAAGACTTCGTTGATGAACTAATAAAAAGAGCCATAGAATTAAAAACGTTGGACCTGAAAAAGCACTGCTTAGATATGTTAGTAAGAAAATATGAAATATCTCCAAAAATTGTAATGACTTGTCTAAATTTATTTTGGGATAGTATTGAAAATGAGGAACTTAATGTTCAAGAAATCGATAATAAACACTACTTTGCAAATCTTGGGTTAGCCACTCTGTTCTTTAGGCATATCAATGGAGAAGATACAAATGACATGCAAGACTTGACATCTAAAATACACACCTTTATGCATTTACATAATAAAAAAACTGAAATTGAAAAAGTACAACCCCTTGGTAACTGCGAGTCCCTATGTTTCGAACTTTTAGAAGATGACAATTGTATACTGGAGAGATTGTTGACCTTAGCACAGGAAAATAATTACAAAGAACACCATCACGCTAGAGTTACATTTGCCGTTAACAAAACCAGCTTATACAAAGAATTTATTTCTTGCTTCATGTTAGATGAAAAGTCTAAATACATATCTTTGAAATATGATGCAACATCAGATCAAATCAATAGTCTAGCTAGCATCACGTTTAAATCTATATTTAAAATAAAGGACATGAGAAAGTTAAGTGATTTCGTGAAAGAGTGTAACATGGATGCAAAAGAAATAGTGAAACTATTAATTACACAGTTCATGAACATGCTCTTAGAAGAAATAAGTCTAGAACTTATTGAACAATTTATAGAAGTTCTGTACTACCTGTGTAGTGTTACAGAAGAAGCGACACATATAGCTTACAATGAAATATCACCTTGGTGGCAAGATATTCGTGATGTGTTAGTAGACATGCCTTGTCCTTTGAGGAGTATGATAGTTGCAATGGCTTGTAAAGCAGTAAGTAGAATTTTTGAAACAAAACGTCAGGAAATAGAAGATGATATATGGGAATCAGTCACAAAAGAAAATGCTAAATGGGGTATACTAATCGGTAAGCTAGAGGATATTTCGATCCTTAGTATTATCCTCATGTTCAAAGACTCCTTCAGTGGAAAGTCCTTACCGAAATTGCAAATGACTGAATTTAATATTAATCTCAAATACATTTACACAAGAGGGAATGGATCTGTAACAGAATTAATAGCAAAATGGTTATGTGATATGGGCGTTGTTCCTGAAGCTGTGGTTGCTAATGAATTGGATGAAAAATATTCCAGTATGGGTTTGGAATTGCCTGATATCAACGATGATAATGATTCAGATTTTCGTTTTATGGAAAATAATCGCCTATATGTTGATGAAAACCCTAAAATTTTTAAATGGCTTTCTCTATTACGACAACAATTTCCACTAAGCACATCAGCTAATTACATTATTGCAAACATGTGCTGGGAATATTCTATGGCTTGGCAGAAATCCATGCAAAATTGTGAGCTTCTTGAAACTGTTCTTCGATGTTTGACGTGCATATCGAATTTGCATATTAGATTAGGTTTGTTTTCCATTATATGGTCAACATATATTAAACAGGTTTTCGAAGTGACTTGTCGCTTAGTAAACAAAGTCGGGAGACTGCCAAAAGATCCATTGTGTCTTCAAGATGTTGGCTTTGACAGCACGAGCATGGTAAAATTTCTTAAGATTGCGTCAAAATATTTAGATGATTTCCTAAACTGTTCCAATGTATCGATTAATCAAAATAAAACAAACATTCAATTTGAGAAAATTTGGGATGAAAGTATGCCTTCTTTAGTAGAAGTGGCACAAGATAATAAACACGTTAATAACGATATTTTAAATTTAAATTATCAAATATCATGTACGGTCTACTACATGTGCCATTTTAATGTAAAAATGTCCAAGCCACTGGATAGTCTGTATGATATTGACTACCAGTATATATTTGAAGCACTAACTGGTAACATACACAGCAGAGAAATAAATATGAAAGCATCTCAAAAACTGAGGAATCCTAGAATGAGGTTCTTAACTAAACTCATTCGATCTGCAGTAGAAACAATAACTACATCGGAATGTGATGGACCACATCAAACTTATAATAGTGAAGAATGTCTCGCTTGGATCGAGAGAATCACTATCCTGGCAGAGTTATGGAATATAGACAACGACTTTATAAGGCGTCAGCAGGTAATTCTAAACTTTGTAATTCTTAGAGAAAACAATTACATCATTGAACATTTTAAGCCATATCATATTTTTTTACAGGTTATTTCATTATACCACCTTGGCTATGATATGTTGGCTGAAAATATAATAGGCTTGCTTACGGAACCTGAAGTAGTCCTGCCACCTCTTTTAGCCATAACTACGCAAAGATTCAAGAGAAGTCTGGAACAATCAAGTAATCAGCCGGAGTGGATAGTTACAGTGCCACCTCAACTTTACAAACGTCTTCAAAATACAGTCAGTATTTTTTTATCTTTTCATTCGGCCAATTAGTGACAGTTATTTGCCTATCCTGTGACAACGGACTGCTTTACTTTTCCAGATAAAGAGTTCCTTCCTAACCTAAATTTTTAGTTCTAAGTGGTATAAGTTATCACAATGCAAAGTTTTATACCTATAGTAGGTACTTGTTTTTAAAAAAAAAAACGTAATTTGGGTACCACCTGGAAAAGATTTTTTAAAATTTTATATTTCAGGGTTGGTCCCATAGTAAAAGTTGTTCATAATGATGAGTATAATGATCCATTTTGGGGAACAACAGGGTTTTGTTACATGCTGTATAAGCAGAATTTTAGTAATTCTTAATCCCCCTCCCCCTTGTCAGCAAAAATAAGGCGATTCGCACATTGCCCCGCATCACGCAGCCGGGTGCGGGAGTGCGTGATCTTACGTTGTTTGCAAGTACCTATGTTTGTATAGAAATCACGCATAGTACAGCACACTGAAAACGCATTCACGCGCGGGGTTGCAGATCACGCACCTACATGCGGAGAAACACGCACCCTCGCGCGTGGGTGCGGGGCAAGACGCAAGGTATGGCACACTGAGATCTGCAGTATCGTGCGTGATTTCGTGTTGACAGTTGACATCTGCCGACAACATACATATGGTTGCTAGGAAGTTTGTTTTATTTTAAATCTGCCAGTATGAAGAACAAGACAATCATTGCCATCTAGTGTAATAAAGGTGATGGCTAAAAAAAGTACCTAATTTAAAAAAAAAAAATAATCGACTTCAAAAAGAAATTCACTGAAAATTATGAAATAATATTTTTATACATATAGGTAGGTAGGTACTTATGCACGAAAAACGAACAAAACGAAATCAAAAGTCTTGTACAGTCGCTCAAGAAAGTCCTGTACCACCCTAAGGTTGAATATCGCTTGCAGATTTATAGGTGATAAAGATTAGTTTCGCTTGCAGATCGATCTGACAACTTCTATTGCCGTCTTTATCTGATATTGATAACAATGATTACTGTTTGTGACGTGACAGCTGTTCTTAGTTTGAACTTGATGGAACCAATGACGTCGTAAAATCAACGGCGGGGGGCCTGTAGATTTCGATGACAAAATTTTATCTACAAATTCAGAATTGTAAACAACAACAAAAGGCACATGGCGAGTCCACAAATATACCTACAATTTCTGTAAACTTGTAATTACAATATGCGTTCAATAAAACAGTTTATTTCAGGATAAGTTTTTGTTATATTGTCAGAAAGAAAAGCTAAAAATATATTTATCCATTTATTAAATTTCCACAATCACTGTTAAAATAATATAAAAAACATAAACGTAGTCATAGTTAGAGCGTGTGTAACCGCCATTGGCCTCTATAACCTCTAAAAGACGAGACCTCATTGAACCAACAAGCCGTGAGCAAATATCGGTTCCCGCATTTCCTCCCAAATAGAATTACAGTGACTAATAAGAGCTTGTTTGGTTCTTTCATTTTGATGCGACCATCGCCACTTTGTTCCCTGGGTAAACATTACGGACTGTCGGTAGCATTGCATTCTGAAGCACGTCGATATAATTTACAGCCGTCGGCGTCGCTCGCCGCACTCATCCAGCCCCAAATATTTACGGAAATTCGACATGATTCTCTATTTGGGATTACATGATCATCTCTATACCGTGTTGAATTATATCGCCAAAGGTGAAGACGTCCATGCTGACTGGATTTAAACGTTTCTTCATCACAAAACACTGTATTAGACCAATCAAACTCTAAGTGCTCTCTGGCGAAGTTCAGACGAGCAAGTCTGTGCGCATCCGTCAAATATATTTTCTTGGCGTAATGCTCGTGGTGCAACCCCATGTAATGTAGATGATTCCTTATGATTTGGGCACTCACATCAAACATCTCCGCAAAATGTTTTGTAGGTTTAAAACCATTGATTTCATATTCCCGTCTCATGAATTCTCTATCGTTATTGGAGAGTGCAGGCCAGCGACCACTTCTTCTGTGATCCAACAAACTTCCCTCTTCCTAACGACGAATCCAAAACCGGACACAACGTCTCCATATATTCAAATTCCGCAATGTCGCACTGATACTGCATCCCTCATTAAATTGGCAAATTCATGTTGGCAGGCATTAAGGGTCAGCACCATGTAAAAGGCTTACGGGAAAACCATAACTTTATATAGAAAAGGTAAAGTAGTAGCTACGAAAAAAAAGATCTGACTAGCTAAAGAGTTTCACTAGTGGCTAATGAAATCGTGTTGAGAATAAACATTATAGATTAATTAAAAAAAAATATTGAAAAAGTGGAAAAAGCACTGCCGTAGAACCATAACTTTAGCGTAAATAAGAACAAACACTTGATGAAATTAACTTAATTATAGGCTACAAAGAACAGAGTAGTAGCTGATGGTTTTTTTTTCCATATCAATACTTCTGTTTTGTGTAAAAAAATCGCAAACTTGCTGAATTTTTCTGAATTATAATTTTTATTGATATTTCGGGAAAAAAAGTCAAAAGAATTGCGATTTTTTTACACTAAACGGAAACATTGTTATGTAAAACAGAAAAAAATTGCGGGTTCTCTGTTCTTTATTGTGTCAAATTCATAAAATTTTCATTTCAAAGTTATAAAAGTATGGCAGGGCGTTTTTGCACGTTTTTAGAGATTTTCAATTTTTTTTTTACATTCATCTACAAGGTTTATCCTTAAACCGATTTTTTTAAAGAACAGTCAAACTCTTCAGCTTATCAGACGTTTTTTTTCGTGGCTACTACTTTACGTTTTCTATATAAACTTATTGAAATCCCATAACACGATTTGCCGTAATGCACCCTTAAAGATGATATTTATATGCAGTTGAGTGAAAAATAACACTGAAAATATATCGATTTTAGAGGAAAATAATAATGGAAAAAATTACTTAAATATATTTGACAAAATGTCAATTGTCAGTTTTCTTTATCAAATGGAATTTGGTTGTCTATTTAAATAGTTTTTATTACTTTTGTTTGGAAACATTTCAATTTCTTTGTAGAAATTAATGTCCTTTCCATTTATAATAAAGGTTAAAATGTAATGTACTTATATGTGACCTATGACGTATGAATAGGTACTTAACAATTAGGTTTACGTCATTATTCTTCTCTTTCAGTAATATCTTTTTATAACGAACCGTGTTGTAATTTTCGATGACCAGGAAACTAAATCAAAACTGGTACAGCACTTTCTTGGCCCACTGTACCTACCTAGGTAGGTGCACTACGAAACACATTAGGGGCCTACAATTTTTTTTGCCAACAAAGCCATCGAATATAAAACTTATATATCGAATATAAAACTACAAAATAGAAACGATAAGTTTGTATAATATCTGATACAAAACGGAGCTATAAGGCATTTTACTTAAACAACCTATTTTTAATGTTTAACGTGTTTAAATATGTATAAAAATATTATTTCATAATTTTCTGTGAATTTCTTTTTAAAGTCGATTTGTTTATTTTTTAAATTACTTTTTTATTTCGTACTTTTTAGTTTTAAGTAAAAACATATTATTTTGTTTGTAATATATAGTTTATAGTTTTTGCATTTTGCAACGAAATCTTTAAATGTTGTAAACATTTAAAGATTTCGTTGTAAGCACATAGGTATACTTTTCGAGATGTGTCTATGTTACGGGCACTTTGATTAACCGGGCCGTATATTAATAAGGACCGGTCAAGTGTTTAATTTGTTACTTTGACCGGCCATTATCAACAATGCCCGAGGGCCCGTGGTCCGTTCAAAAAATCAAGGCTTGAATTTATCACTTGGACCGGGCAGTATGAATCCCTACTTCTAGCCCAATTATAAGTTAGAGCGCGAGCGAAGCGAGCTCGGCAACTTGCGGCTAACCTGTCCGTGTCGGGGTGCCGCAAGTTCCCGAGCTAGCTAAGCTCTTAGCTTCGTGTTTAGGTTACTTTTAACCATGCAGACAGAAATAGGAGCCCCGCGAAGCGGGGTTACGTCGACCATTGCCCTTCCCCCAGCCCCCTTTACCCCTTTATCCAAGTGGATAGTAGTAGTGGCTAAGTAGCCACTTAGTCCCATAGCCCGTTAGGCCCTTAACCCCATAGCCTCATAGTCCCACAGGCCCCCTTAGACCCATAGATCCCCTAGACCTCCCAGACCATGTAGACCCCCGGACACCCCAGAACCCTTACACCACCAGACCCCCCAGACCACCCAGATCCCCTAGACCTCAGACCCTCTAGACCCCTTAGACCACCTAGACTCCTAGACCCCGCAGATCCCTTAGATAACAAAAACACTAAAGTTCAAATTGCGCACTCAGCGCACTCAGGCGCGCCTGAGTGCATGCATGTGACTGCATTACGGGCATTAAGGTGTGAGTGAGTGCATGCACTTTGGGGGGGGGGGGTCATACAGCAGCTGAAGAATTTGGAGGTCACACCGATTAATGCTGACGTGCTATACCGTGAATTACCTTGTTTCGCATATTTTTGTACGATTTTGGGGGGGGGGGTCATGACCAGCACGCATCAAATGTCTATTAAAGCTAACCCATTCGTAAACATTTCATTGCTGTCGATTCTGGGTTTTCAGTGTATGGATTTTTTGCCGTCACCTTAGATACTAATGAACTGCTTTATAAAATGTCAAAAAAGTTGCTAAGACAACACTAGTAGGTGGCGTATCGTTTTTTCCTCTAGGCTACCGCATGACAATACTGCACCTACGCGCGTTTGTGCGGAAAAATGTACATGATGATGCAGATCCGCACTCCCGCATCCGCACCCGTGGCGCCGTCGCCACGCACCCCGCTGCGTGATGCGGGGCAGTGTGCGAATCGCCTAAGGCCTAATTGATTTTTTATTTAAGTGTTTATTTAGCTCCGAAAGTCGTTAACAATGTGTCGTCGTCCCCTGTAATTTTCCAACCGCGTTATTCATAAATCTGAATAATTACAAGCTTATAGCATCCAATAAATACTCTCGATTAAAATTGGTTTGAACAAAATACGTCAAAAACATTTTGAAATATTCACTATTTTCAGTTTTGAGTTTGACAACCGCAAAAATAAGTTTGTATTTCTTAATAATATTATGAAATACAAACTTATATTTGCGGTCAGAAGACTGAAATACTTCTTGCTATGGAACCCTAGACTGTGCGTGGCCCGACACGCTCTTGCCCGGTTTTTTTAATATTGTAATGTTTGAAATGCTCTTCAGATGCCCAGAATAGTTTCAGCTTACTTTTAAGTTTATGATCTCATTATCATTTTGTCATGAGACCATAAACTTCGGACAAATTCGGCCAGTGTAGCGTAAACGGGTTCCCTACTTGTTTTCGAAAGTTGATGATTCGATTTTTATTATATCGAACACGGTGTGTCGATAATTCAGTTGTACGATGTTTTATTCCGTCGATGTGTTATTGGTGCGATGTAACGTTTGTGCGAAAAATCCTGTTACGAAAAACCCTACAACGATTGCTCATTTGTTCGGTAATTTATTAGTTCGAAAGTATGTAGGTTTGAAAAGCCTACTGTTGTCCGTGACATTTAATTAATAATCTTATGTTGCATTATAGACGTTAAGAAAATACATTCCTTTTATTGAAAAAAATGTATAATTCTTTTTTCTTAATTCTTCTCTTCTAATTGCTTCCGTAGTGGGCGAGGATTTAAAAAAAACTTAGAATGCCCTAGTTGCTTTTTTTTCCATGCTGCATATCGAAATAGACGATTGAGGTATGACAGTTTTGGCTTTTGAGGGTATCAGCCGATTGGCTAGCAACCGATCACTGATATTGTCTACGTTATCTTTGGCCCATGCCACAGCTAAACGTGGTGAATTTGTTACCTGTCTTCCTCAATTTAGGAAAGTTGACGTGAAGATATGTATGGTATTTAATGTATTTCCTTAACGTCTATAATGAACCCGCGTAAACTAGGTCTCTGGTAGACCTAGTTTACGCTACACTGGCCGAATTTGTAAATAAGTTTGTTTGTTTCAGGTGTTAGATACTTCAATACCAGCGCACCCGTCAATGATCACAACCAAAGTGGTACTTGAAAAAATACTATTCCAAATAGATAAAAAAATCGCAAATAATCCAATAACATCTCAAAATTTGAAAACTATAGAACTTTTAATTGAAAGTTGTGAAGTGTTGGTAAGACGTAAACTGTAATATTTATCTATATAAGGTCTTACCCTTCATACTCGAAATATTAAAAATAATATACAAACAAAAAAAAATGGTCTGAGTTTTTTTTTTTTTTATAAATTAATTTAAAATTACATACACACATCAACACGGTCTAGGGATATTTTTAAAAAAGCGAATTACTATCAATGTGTTAATTATTTATATGACATGTATATATTTAAAAGATACGTTATTTAATATTCTACCATTTTTAATAATGGTTAAGGTAGGTACTTCGATTAAAATTTCATTTCAACCCCCACTTCAGCCCCCTTTTTCATTGAAACTAAAAACATTTTGGAACGAAGTTCCTTATCGCGCGTTACGAAAGGGGGCTAGACGGAAAAAATTATAATAATAAGACGAAAAGTTGTACCGACACTTTCGACACTTTTTGCTACACTTTTTGCTATTGCACGCCGCACGGCTTAAAATAGCTTAAAGTTGTAACGACACTTTTTGCTATAGTAAGCTATTGTAAGTCGTGCGGCGCACGGCGCAGGGCTTACAATAGCTTACAGCTATTGTATTACATTGTATTGTATTGTGTGTGTGCGAGTGCGAGTGCGTGTGCGCGTGCGTGTGCGTGTGTGTGTGCGTTTGTGTACATTTTTTTTTTATAATAAATAATAATAAATAATAAAAAATAATTATTCACTAATTAATCGAAAGGAACTTCGTTCCATCCGGGTGTCCCTTGACACCTCTCAAGTTTTTTTTTAACTTCATTCACTTGCAATAAAGCTGGACAAGCATTCTTTATAATTGTTCCAAATTTGAAGTCGATAGCATTAGTAGTTTCTGAATTAACCAGCTGTGACAGACAGACAGACAGACGAAGTCGCACCATAAGGGTTTCTTTTTACCCGACTGCGCGACGCAAAGGAGGGTAATGTGTTTATTAGTCTATGTATGTATGTATGTATGTTTGTTTCTATGTGGCGTTCTAGAGACCCATTTGGTCTCTAGAATGCCACATAGAAACAAACATAGAACAGAACGACAGGTTTATATTAATCTGTGAGAACGACTCACAGTCGGGGCCCCTTGGGAAGATTTCATTGGTAAAATTTAAATGGGCCCCGACTGTGAGTCGTTCTGTTCTGCATTAGAATTTATGATTTGTTTTATGTGTGTATCGATTATAAAACTATTTCAATTGTGTAGTTATTTAGTATTACTTAACAGAATTCTAAACTACTGGGCTTGTTTCTTTCTTTTTAGTTTTTATCGAAGTTAATTCTTTCACGTATTTTTTAAAATTAGTTTTTACGCAGTCGGGTTTTTTGTTTTTTTAGGTACCTACCATTTTGGTTCGGAACCGTAAAAACATTTCATGTTTCATTTGAGTACCTAACATACCTAATAAGGGTCCAAGAGCGAGCGAAGCCAGCTCGGGAACTTGGACACCCCGACACGGACAGGTTAGGTTTGAAGGGGTCGAACCCCTTCGTGCTAGGTTACTTTTAACCTCGTCGACCACCTCCCTCCTCCTTGTAAGTCCAAAAAAGTTGTACCTATTTTGTTTTACATTGACACTGTAATTTAAAAGTCAGTCTAAGGTAGATAATTCAACTTAAAACACGGCAACATTAATCTGCTGCTACGGTAGTTTGCGATTATTTTCGTCTGGTATCACTGCCACTCCAAGGCTACTCCGGTTCCCAACGGCGTTATTTTTGGAAGCCGGGGCCGGCTGCGGAGGCACTCCCAAAATTATTTTAATTAAATGTACAATTATTATGTTTTTTTTTTAGGTTACATTAAAATAATTGTTAAACTTATTTGTTTTTTTATTTGTATAGGTATTATTCGTTCGTCTGTCGCACTTGACAGATTGTCGCAATAACAGATTCTAGACTCAGGCAAACGAATTACGAAAGTTGATCCTGAAAAAGCGCGGCAAATTTAAAAAGACTTCATGGTATCACTAAGAACAGTAGGAATAAGATACCTATCTTGATACTTGTTAACAAATAATATGTTAGGGTGAATTTTTCAATTGTCCGATTACTTAATTACCATATCTGAAAAATAAATGTGGTGGTTGGTTTGACATATTTTCTATAGAAAAGATGCCAAACAACCGCATCTATTCCTGAGAAAAAAATTAATTGACGATTGAAAAATCGGGACGTAAGTATAATAGGTAGGTACGTAATTATGTTTTGAGTTTACGTAGATTAATTGTTATAAAGATTCTATATATCAAATAATCCATTTATTACATAATTATGCGAATAAAGTAAACATGATAATTTGATATACACACATCAAAAGTGTCTAGGGATCAAGCATTTTTATGCGGATTTCTTGAGATTGAGATGTGGCTTTGTAATAAATTTATGATTTTATAAATTTATATGGATCCTTTTTGGTGCATTTCATAATTTGAATCAGGAACTCTCAATCAAATTCGAGTAAAAGATGAAAATAAGCTGTCAATATTTTCCCTATAAAAACATACAACGCATTGAAGACATTATTAGTGCTACTGTTTCCCTACTACTGATTAAAACCAACGTTATTATGGAGAGGCGACGTCATTTAAGCAGGGAAGAAATGCTCAGAGCCGTGGGAATGATAGAAGCTGGTTCCCGGCAACGTACTGTAGCTTTAGCTCTGAATACAAGTCAGAGTGTTATCAGTCGACTTTGGACACGTTACCGAAGCACTGGTACCGTGGCTGAGCGCCATGGAGGACGGTATCGCTGCACCACACGGAGACAAGACCGATACATTCAAATCTTAACTCGAAGAGCTCCAACAATAACCGCCATGATGTTAGCCGTGAGGCTTCATCACTCTTCAGGGAACTTAATTAGCGACCAAACAGTCAGAAACCGCTTGCATGAAGTGAACCTTCATTCCCGAAGACCGCTACGGGTACCACCTATAGCAATGCACAATCGTAGGATTCGATATCAATGGGCTCTTGAACACAGAAATTGGGCAGAAGAACAATGGCGTTTCGTGTGCTTTTCTGATGAGTCTCGTTTTGGTATGAGACCGGATACAAGACGTATACGACACTGGAGAACCCCTGGACGCCAACAGCGATTAAAATCCTGCCAGGAAGTCCATCCTTATAGTGGTGGAACCATCATGGTATGGGCGGGTATTTGGATCGGCGGAAGAACTGAGTTGATTTGGATCAGAGGCAACCTCAACGCTCAAATTTATGCTGAGACGATTGTATCAGACGTCATCGTTCCTCTACAAGTGCAAATCGGTCCCTTATTTCAGTTAATGCATGATAATGCACGACCGCACACCGCAAGAGTTGTAAGACAGACTCTCGCCGCAGCTAACATCAATGTCCTGCCCTGGCCTGCTCAGTCGCCAGACTTGAACCCGATTGAGCATGCATGGGATATGCTACAGAGAAGAGCTCTGCCGAATATGGAGGGTATCCAGTCGCAAGAAGACCTTTTTTTGTTGTTGCAACGAACATGGGCGGCCATTCCACAGCGTGATTTGGATGAACTCATTTTGAGTATGCCAAACCGATGTTCTTGTGTTGTTAGTGTTCGCGGTAGAAACACGGATTATTAATTGTTTAAGTTACCCAATAAAATTTTAAAGAAAACTGTTATTTCAGTCTTTTTTTCGAACTTTAATGTTAGTGGTTCAAATGTCAAAAATCCCTTTATTAGGAAAATGGCAAATTTCTTTATTAATGCAAAGGTGACTTGGTTTATCGTTACTGTGACAAACGAAAACACTTTATTTGATGAATCCTTAAAGAAAATTTTAATTAATATCAATCAGGAGAAAAGTTATTGCAAAAATATATGTTGATCCCTAGATACTTTTGATGTGTGTATTTTATAATTTTAAGTACCAAAACTACTTACACATGGTAAACTAACTATAAATAATGTTGCCATGTAAAAAGTATCGATTAAATCCCAGACTCAACTTTCGTTTTCCAGATTATCGACGTATCGATATGCTTTGAAGCGTCAACTCTTCCCTAGTCACGCCGTCACGCGACTAATACAAATTCGGAACCGCACACACAAAAAACGGCCAGTTGCTTTATGTCCTTATGCTGTCTATAGATTCTATGTCTATGGTTAGCTCATTGCCGCCATATCTTTTTAACCGACTTAAAAAAAAAAGAGGTAGGTATTTGACTGATTTTGGGAAATGGTTTATATTAATCTTCATTATATTATAAGCACACTACATTGATATTTCAGGGAGATCTACTGTATTTATCAATAAAAATCAGTGATAAAGTATAAATTTCCAAAACCGCTCCAAAAACGCTGTTTCTGCGGAAGTGACGTAACACGCTAGTAAACGAGCTTTGTCAACAAGACAGACGGTGCAGCTGAAATTAATTTCATCAATAAATCATTTTTATTGGCTATAATGGCGTATATAAATGGTGTGTAGTTCCACAATGTACAAATACGTCTTTAAGCAGTCCATCATGATTCATGACACAAAAGAATTTATAGGTAATGTTTCTAAGTTTTTATCAACATAACCTAAAATGAGATTTCACAAAACTTCTGAATGATTATACAAAAGATTTGTAAATAAATATGTGGCAGGTAGGTACTTACACTGCTGTTTTTACATTTTTAAGTTCCGCAGCATAATAATCAGCGTTAGGTATTCTTAAAGAAAAGTGCAACCATAAATGCGTCTATCTTAGGTAGGTTGTATCAGCTTGCACAAAATTTGACTCCATTTTGAGATTCGATATGAATATTTATGCCACTAGATAGAAGATTTCTTTGAAAACAGCTTCAGAAATAGCTCTAAGATCAAATATAGCACCCAGAAAACATAAAACGCAAACTACAATCTGTCAAAGCCGTGCTTACTCCAGTGTTGCCAAGCTAGATTTTCATTTTACCCCAATGCCTGATTAATTTTACTCTAAAATCATAACTATTTATACAAAAATACCTGGCTAAAGTTTTGGTTTTAGATATACAATAAAACAAGTTCTTTCTTAATCAATGGTCATGTTTCACAATAAAAATATGCTGAATTTGTTTGTTTAACTCAAATTCAATTCAAATACTTAGATACATACATGTAGGTACATGTATTGCTTACCAAAAAGCCCATAAACTATAGTAATCATAACAACAATACGAAATCTAACCTTAAAATTTTGGAAGTGACTCCGCGACCGCCGCCGTGACCTGAATTTGCAGCCGGCACTGGTTGCTAAATTGGCAGCCGGCGCTGACTTTTGATAAAAAAGCGGGAAAGGGAGTTGGCAATTTGTCATAATTAAAAAAACATTTCATGTTTCATTTGAGTAACATACCTAATTAGGGTCCAAGAGCGAGCGATGCGAGCTCGGGAACTTGGGACACCCCGACACGGACAGGTTAGGTTCGAAGGGGTTCCCGTGATGAGGGAGGCCCGTGATGAGGGAGTGGCTCGGGAGACGGCATGGCGCCCTTAGCTTCCGGCTTACACAGGTGCTTTCTGGACACGGGTGCTTCGGAAAGTACCTGTGCCGTATAGGCCGGGAGCCGACGCCCGGTTGCCACCATTGCGGTGACTGCCCCGACGACACGGCGCAGCACACACTGGAGGAGTGCCCAGCTTGGGCAGTGCAGCGCCGTGACCTCGTCGCGGCGGTCGGAGCTGCGGGTGGCCTCTCGCTGCCGGCCGTGGTTGAGGCCATGGTCGGCGGCGAGAGCGCTTGGAGCGCCGTCGCCTCCTTCTGCGAGGAGGTGATGGACGCCAAGGAGGCGGCGGAAAGGGAGAGGGAGGCGGTGTCCTCTCTCCCCATCCGCAGCAGACGCACCGGGCGCCGTAGGGCGGCCAACGATCTCCGGCCACCATAGGGTGCGGCCTGCGGGCGGCGGACTTGGGGCGTCCGTCGCCCGAACGGAAACAGGCCCGAGACGGTGGCGCGACGTGTTCCGCGCGCGCCTCTCTAGAGGAATTGCGGCCGTGCATGACGGCCGCATAGGGTGACGGGGCCCGCCTTTCATTTGGCGGGCCAATACCTGCCGGGGGTGCGGACGAATGCGCAAGCGACTCCCGCGCCCCCGGCGTAAGGTAATTGGAGGAACACCGGGGTGGTTTTAGTCAGTAAGAGTCTGACAGACCCCTCCGCCCTCCCCAGGGCGGGGGACATCCATGAGGATTTCCACCTCAAAAAAAAAAAAAAAAAAAAAGGTTCGAAGGGGTTGACGGGGGCTTCAGTGAGCGAGCGAACGAAGCCCCCGTCAACCCCTTCGTGTTATGTTACTTTTAACCTTGCAGATAGAAATAGGAGCTCCGCGTACCGGGGCTCCGTCGACCACCTCCATCCCCCTTGTAAGTCCAAAAAAGTTGTATTTTGTTTTACATTAACACTGTTATTTAAAAGTCAGTCTAAGGTATTTAATTCAACTTAAAACACGGCAACATTAATCTGCTGCTACGGTAGTTTGCAATTATTTTCGTCTGGTATCACTGCTACTTCAAGGCTACTCCGGTTCCTAACGGCATTATTTTTGGGAGCCTAGTCGGCGCCGGCTGCGGAGGCGCTCCCTAAAATTTTACCCTCAAATTTACCCTAAAGAATTCTTTACCCTAAAAATAAGTTGGCAACACTGGTTTACTAGCGTGTGACGTCAACAGAGTGCGACAGGCCGTTCTTGTGACAGCTACAATAACAAAAAATATTGCATTTTATTTTCGTGTAATTTGCAAAAAATATACATATTTTAGTTAAAAATCAAGTGAAATAAGTTTATTTACGCTATGAACTGATAGGATGACCACAATCTGTAGCATATTTTCAATGTTGTCAAGAACCGAATTCTATACGCATGTATGTAATATTATTTGAACTGCACTATATTCACAATATGATGTTCATAAGGGCTTCCAAACAAATATACAACATTTATAAAGATAAAGATATATTTATTGCATAACTGTGTACATAGGTGTATGTATGTTTTCACACGAATTTCTCCGAAACTATTTATCAGATTGTGACCATTCTTTTTTTATTGGCTTACTTTAACTTAACAACTACTTTATTTAAGTATCTATGTCACTAAAAATAGAAGAATAAAAAAACTTTTAAAAAAGTTAAAGCCGCCTTCAAAAAAAGAGCAAAATAATGTGTGAACAAACAGTTTCGGATGTCGGTGCCGAATCAAACCAAGGCAAAAATCAAAGGCATCGACTTCCGAAACTGTTTTTCTGGTTTAAGACATTTATTCTCACAAAGAACTTACAGGGTTCACTTACATGAGAAACTTAAAAAATAATACAAAAATATTAGTCGACGGTCATAAGAGGTATAATGTATCTTCTACATTATACGAGTACCCATATCTACGTATGGAGTACTTATGTATGTAGGTACTTTTATATATAACTGTAATGTCTTACAGTAAAAAATCCACTACAAAGAAAATAAAATTTTGGTTTCGGAAGTCGGTGGCTTTGGTTTTTGTTTGCTTTTTTTTTGCCACCGACTTCCGAAACCAAAATTATTATTTTCTTTGTAGTGGATTTTTGAAGTCGGTTATTTTTTGTTGAAAAAGTTTTTTATTTTTCCCTTTTTAGTTTTTTATCCCGTGTTAGATTACTTTCACGAATTCTTTCAACAGTAAATCTTCTATGGAGTGTGTACATTTATGCATATAACTTTTTACATAGGAATGATTACATAATGTATTATATACTAAAACCTTCCTGAAAGTATGTAGATTACGTTAGTGAAAACCCCATCCAAATCGAATCAGTAGTTTTTGAGAAAATCGCGCACATACAAACATACTTACATACATACATACATACGGGACGAATACAGAACCTCCTTTTTTGAAGTCGGTTAAAAAAGAGAGAGAAACTGGGTTTGCAGTACCCAAATATATGCTATTTATGCTACCGTAAAAGCCCGAAATGAGACAAAATTTTAATTTCGAAGTATGTAGAATATACGATACGGGCCCGCACAGCAACATAATTATTATACGTACAATCAAACCCGTGGCACGCAGCTCAGTGGCCGTTTTTGACTATGTTATATTGAAAAAGTGCTCCTAAAGTACCTACATAAGATGATAATTCCTTTGTTTGTCGATTTTTATGCGGATGATGAAGTAGAATACCTATTACCTACATATCACTATAGACCAGGGTCGATAATTTTTGAAACCAAAAAAAATTACAGTAGGATGAAACCCATTAGAAAAGGAGGGGAATATGATCAAAATGAAAGGAAAAATAAATTACGGTCGATCCGAGTTCGGGAAGTGGGAGGTGGTGAGTTTTTAAGGGTAAAAAATGGTTTTCCTTGATTTCCGGCAAAACTACAAGTCCTATGGAAAAAAGTTAAATGACAAAGTTGTAGGTAATAAAAAGATCTACAACTTTTATATTTGCAATTTTTTCACATAACCTCAAAATTTAGGTGAAAAATTCAAAAAACCAAGTTTTTGGTTTTTTATTTATATCTTTTTCAAAAATGTTTTTTTTTCTACGAAATTTGGTGAAAACTTACCTTATTATGTCCCAAATACACTGTAATTTATTTGATTTAAAATATTTATTTTTTCGCCTTATTTTAACTTAATATCAAAAAAGCACCCTAATTTTCAATCGAAAATTCTGACGTCAAAATATCAGCTTTTTTCAAAAAGTTTGGGAGCTTTTTGTTCGTTGAAATATCTAATTTCTGATGGTGTAAAAAAAAATATACATTACCATAGGAAATGTTCTCAGACAATGCAAAAAATTGAAAAAATCTCAAATTTGAAATTTTTTTTTAATCACTATGTAAAATTTCATCAAAAAAATGTGATTGCTGCAATTTTTTTTAGTTAAAAAGTTTATTTATTTAATTCGAATTACATTCATGTCATAGAAAATCTCATACAATATAATTATACATGTAAATCGTACTATGATACTTAATTCTGATTACGTTATTCATTATATATTTTTTTCAAAAAATAAAGTAAATTTCTCACAATTCACTTAGAGTAATTCAGTCTGCACGTGTATTTTTAAAAACGATGTTGTACACTGCTCTGTATCTCGAATACTGGCTAACGGATTTTACAGCTGCTACGAAATAGCAGGTATGTAGTAAGGCCCAGACCCTCCTAGGTCCGTCCCCACTTCTCTATGAAATAACTTACAATGGGCTAAAATTTACCGAAGGTCACTCAGGTATATGAATTATCTTAAAACAGCAATAAATAGGCATCTAAAAATATTATTTAAAGAAGATTCTACAACTTTTTCAAAATATTGTAGATGTCTTATTTAATAATAGGTCTTTACCTATGAAATTGCCGTTTTGTATGAAAAAATTTAAACGATTTTTTTTCATGTATTTTTTATTTGTATTAATCGAAGTAATCATCCATGCAATCAATGCATCTTTGCCAACGCAGTAGCAGTTTATTGATGCCCTTCTTAAAGAAATCAGCTGGACGGGAGGCAACAAATTCTTCAAAGGCATTTTGTACTGCCTCTCGGGTATTGAATTTTTTTCCCGCCCAGAAGTTATCCAAATTCTGGAAAAAGTAGTAGTCTGTAGGCGCAAGGTCTGGTGAGTAGGGCGGATGACGGAGAGCTTTCAACCCCAGTTCTTGCAACTTGGAGACCATCTGCTGTGCAGTATGAGGTCGCGCGTTGTCGTGCAGGAGCAGCGGAGACGAGCGATTGACCAATGCTGGTTGGAGATGTGCCAGCTTCTTCATCATTGTGTTCAGTTCTTCACAGTACACATCTGCAGTAATGCTCACCCCGTTTGGTAAGAAGCTGTGATGAATCACACCGGCGCTAGACCACCAAACAGTGACCATCCCTTTTCTAGGGGTAAGTTTTCGTTTAGGGCATTGTTTAGGTGCTAAACCAGGATCCAATCAACTTGCTGAGCACTTGCGGTTATTAAACAGAATCCATTTTTCATCGCAGGTAACAATGCGGTTCAAAATTCCTTCATTTGTGTGTCTGTTGAGCAGTGCAAGGCACGTCTCGACGCGTACTTCGCGCTGGCGATCATTGAGTTCGTGGGGCACCCATTTGTCAAGCTTTTTTACCTTGCCAATTTGACGCAAATGGACCAATATTGTTTTGACGCTAACGTCGAAAGCAGCTGCTAATTCAGCCGTAGATTGTGTATCATCAGCTTCCACAATCGCCTTTAATTCGTCATTGTGGATCAAAGTCTTCGGACGACCGCGAGGTTCATTTTTCAGGTCGAAATTTCCAGAACGGAAGCGAGCAAACCAATAACAGGTGGTGCGTTGGTTTGTAGTGTTACCTCCGTAAACGACGTTGATGTTGCGTGCCGCTTGTGCCGCGTTGCTGCCACGACGGTACTCGTATTCCATAATTACTCGAATTTTTAACGTATCCATGATGACGAAAAAGATTGAAATGCGATGAAAATGTTACACTAATCAATAAACAAATGACTACTTTCGGAAAAAAAAAAACCATGTTTTTAAAATAAAATTAATTTTAAATCAGAATTCTTAGCCAAACAAAAATTATTTTGATTTGAAATGGCCAGTACTGCACAACGGCAATTTCATAGGTACAGACCTAATATTAACTTTATTAACTTATTTGTTTGTTAATTATAGAAGTATATTTCAATTTGCAATTTTTTCGTTTATAAATAAAACATGAAATCTTACGTTTTTTGAGTAATTAAAGTGTAAATTTTAATAAATACCTCAAAATTGTAGAGAATGATTAAAAAAAAAATTTCGACTTTGAGTTTTTTTCAATTTTTTGCATTTTCTGAGAACATTTCCTATGGTAATGTATATTTTTTTTTACACCATCAGAAAGTAGATATTTCAACGAACAAAAAGCTCCCAAACTTTTTGAAAAAAGCTGATATTTTGACGTCAGAATTTTCGATTGAAAATTAGGGTGCTTTTTTGATATTAAGTTAAAATAAGGCGAAAAAATAAATATTTCAAATCAAATAAATTACAGTGTATTTGGGACATAATAAGGTAAGTTTTCACCAAATTTCGTAGAAAAAAAAAACATTTTTGAAAAAGATATAAATAAAAAACCAAAAACTTGGTTTTTTGAATTTTTCACCTAAATTTTGAGGTTGTGTGAAAAAATTGCAAATACAAAAGTTGTAGATCTTTTTATTACCTACAACTTTGCCATTTAACTTTTTTCCATAGGACTTGTAGTTTTGCCGGAAATCAAGGAAAACCATTTTTTACCCTTAAAAACTCACCCCCCCCCCCCCTTTCCCGCACTCGGATCCACCGTAATTTATTTTTCCTTTCATTTTGATCATATTCCCCTCCTTTTATAATGGGTTTCATCCTACTGTAATTTTTTTTCATTTTTTACCATTTTTGAAGGCTTCGGCCCTGGTCTACTATGTCACTTTAAGCAAGCGTCTGGACTGAGGGCCACAGTTTTTTAATGATAACATCTTTAATTCACGTTTAAGAAATTTATGGCCCTTTGCTTTGAGTTTTTACTATTAGGGTTCCGTACCAAAATGGTAAAAAGGAACCCTTATGGTGCGACTTCGTCTGTCTGTCTGTCTGTCTGTCTGTCTGTCTGTCTGTCTGTCTGTCTGTCTGTCACACCTGCTTATTTCAGCAACTACTTATGCTATCGACTTGAAATTTGGAACAGTTATAAAGAATGCTTATTTAACTTTATTGCAAATGAAAAAAGTCCAAAAATATTTTTATTTTCATTGCAAAAGGGGCCGGAGTGGGGGTCCGAAATTTTAAAGTGGGGTTACTAGGTCAAGTGACATATCATATGAAAGGGCTTGATTTGCACATTTCAAAATATATTTTTATTTTATTTTATGTCTCACAGTTTTCGACATATGATGAAAAATGCCCAAAAAAATACCATTCCCCCCCCCTTATCTCCGAAGTTTGCGGGGCGAAAAATCTGAAATAATTAGAGTTGATAGGAATAGACCCAAATATGGCACCAAAAATAAAACGATGTTCCTAACTAGAACAGTTTTTTCAAAATCATCAAAATTCCTTCACAAACAAACTTAGTTATGCGGTCCGGATTTTTTCACTTTATACGTCCAAAACTGATACGGAACCCTCGGTGCGCGAGTACGACTCGCACTTGGCCGGTTTTTTTTTAAAATTAAATTCCCTAAATTCCCTATAAGTCTTATTTCGTTTTGCAAGGGTTTAAAAAAATGGCCCTCAATCCAGATGCACACCGATACCTCGGCCACTTTGCCAACCGCCGGTAAGGAAGGTCGAGTCTATTCTTACGCTGAGCTGCAGAAGAGGTCACTAAGTTTTTCACACTTTGATCTTTTTTTAAGGCGGTTTTAACTTTTGTACTTCCGCGATATATAACCACTGTTATTTACGCGGTAGGTAGGTACCTATTGCAGTATCAAGTATCAACGACGACATTATTAGTTTTTAGATATGTAGCGACATCTGCCGGCAACAGCGAAGACTACCTACACACAGCTAGACAGCTGTTCATAGACATAGAATACTTATAGACTGAGCCTAAGGAGGACTAAAGCTGCTGGCCGTTTTTTGTGTGCGGTACTGGATTTGTATTAGTGTGCGTGACTAGGGAAGAGTTGACTGGTTGACGCTTCAGTGACGTCACTGTATCAAAACATTGCGCCAATTCGCGGTGTACTTTACAGAGACGTCACTGTATCACTGTCAACGAGAAATGACAGCCTTCACACAGTATACAGACACGGTTAGACTAACTCCACTATATTCTTCCTCCAAGCAGCTGTCAGTGACAACTTGTCAAATGTCACTAGACATAACGTCCAACGTCATATTCCTACATCGCGCAAGCGGCGCAAGCAGAGTTTTCACAGCGATTATCATATACATATACAGAAACCCGACATCAACTATTGGGGCAGTGGTCCACCAGACCAGTATCACCCGGTCTGGGGGCTTACCATGAGCTTTTAGAAAATCATTCCATTTCCAGTCAGTTCTAAAGCAGGCCTGCTGTCACCCTGCTGCTGAATCGCTAAAAATCGTACCATGACAGTACTAAAGGTGAACGATTATTGGACGAAGTTGAATAGTAAAGACTGTCTCTGGCCTGCTGTTACGTCATTGTTATGGAGAGTAAATTGAGGAGTATTAACACTTAGGGGAGACAAGTTGAAAATGTGTCCAGTTTTATGTACCTAATAAAATAATAGTTTAAAAACCCTCCAAAGTGACGTAGCATATGCAAATGGTATGGTATGAATGTAGCACAGTAGCGCCACCCTAATTTAACACATTTTGATGGATATTTTTCATACACTGATGGCGCGTCTCCTACTCCAAATTTTGAACAAAACATTGTTTTACGAACATGTTCACGACCTTAATTCTTTCATTCACCCGCACAGTGTTTTTTTGACCCAAAAAAAGTGACATTCGCTTTTTATTGAAGATTTATACTAAATACATCATTCCAAATGCAAGAGTAGAACACCCAGGTGTCAATTTCCCATACTTTATTTTTTTTTAAATATTTTAGTTTTCGTGACCTTCTCACTGAAAATACTAAAAATGATTCGTAAAAAAAAATCTATATATATTTTTTTGTATTTTGTATTTAAGTTTTATAAAGCATTTTTTGGTGCACATTATCCAGTTTATATTTATTCAAAAATGTTGACAAAACCTTCAAAATATATTTTTTTGTTGAAATCAATATTTATTTTTTTATAATTTTGCTAGCACGAAGTAGAACCTCTATCTAGCATAAAAAGATTCCTTGTACTAAGGTTTATCATCCACAAAAATATTACGTTCAACTTCGGCCTAGGTTTCGAGAAAATGATTTTTAAATATTTGTTTTAGGGTTGTCATTATTTTGACCTTTTGCGATATAGTACCTGCTTGTATTATAACTATCTTTTTAGACAGATTTACTTTCGCAATTATAATATAAGTTTGGATAAAGTATCTGATTATTTCTGATGAAGGGTTTCGTGTGGCGCGGGAAGCGGTCTACCCTCGATAAGCTGATGCTAAAACCCCGCGCTAGTACACGTGATCTGGAAGGACGGGGGCGAGGCCCATGGAGCCGTTACAGACCCATGACGCCACTTTGCCTCAGCAGGGGCTTACCCAACCTGCTGGGGGATGTCCTTCCGGGCCCCGAATCAAAAAGTCTACAGTCAGAAAATGAACAAGATTACTCGCAGCACGAGATTAACGAGGCGTCAAATATGGATTCAATAATTTTAAGCCATGAAGCCAATCTATTAGAATAAACACCAAATTCAAGATTGCTAAATGTTTTTAATTAATAACAATATTAAGTACCAGAAATTTTTTTTTGACCTTTTATCCTTTTTGTGATAACCCTATATTTGAAACTTTGACCTCTGCACTTAAAAATCATTTTCTCGAAACCTAGGCCGAAGTTGAACGTAATATTTTTGTGGATGATAAACCTTAGTACAAGGAATCTTTTTATGCTAGATAGAGGTTCTACTTCGTGCTAGCAAAATTATAAAAAAATAAATATTGATTTCAACAAAAAAATATATTTTGAAGGTTTTGTCAACATTTTTGAATAAATATAAACTGGATAATGTGCACCAAAAAATGCTTTATAAAACTTAAATACAAAATACAAAAAAATATATATAGATTTTTTTTTACGAATCATTTTTAGTATTTTCAGTGAGAAGGTCACGAAAACTAAAATATTTTTTTTAAAATAAAGTATGGGAAATTGACACCTGGGTGTTCTACTCTTGCATTTGGAATGATGTATTTAGTATAAATCAGCAATAAAAAGCGAATGTCACTTTTTTTGGGTCAAAAAAACACTGTGACCCATCTCCTGCTATGTTCGACGTTTTTGTTTTGCTGAACAAGAACATCGAACAATGTATGAAGGTATGCCTAGGGTTGCCAACTATCCTATCCTACTTCCTACTAATATTATAAATGTGAAAGTTTGTGAGGATGTATGGATGGATGTTTGTTAACTCTTTCACGCAAAAAAACTACTGAATGAATTTTGATGAAACTTTACAGTAATATAGCTTATACATCATAATAGAATAGGCTACTTTTTATCCCAAAAAACGCGGGCGAAGCCGCGGGCGGAAGCTAGTATTTTATAATGTATCCTACTTTATTTTCTACTAGCTTCCGCCCGCGGCTTCACCCGCGTTTTCCGGGAGTAAAAAGTAACCTATGTGTTATTCTAGGTCCCAGGCTACCTCCTTGCCTAATTTCATCCAAATCCATCCAGCCGTTTCAGCGTGAAGAAGTAACAAACATACACACACAAACTTTCGCATTTATAATATTAGTGGGATTAGTGGGAGTGGGATATTTATACTTGCATAAAAATAAAGTATGCGAAAATACTTTATTTTCAATTTTACTATACATGTGCAAATACATCTGATAGCTCACCAAATTTAAAAAAATATATTTCTGATTTACTCTCTGTCTTCAGCTTTCACTAAAAGAGTTTTTTCGGTATTGAATCTGACATGGCGAAAGAGAGAAACAAATGGTCCATAAAAATAAAAAACGAGTTATTATTTATTTATTTAAATATAAATTTCGGTTGTCAAACTAGCCTTGATACTTTCAAAGACAACATAAAAAATATTACGTGTGCTAAAAGTACCAACTCATTTTTTTTTATGTGAATAAAAACTTACTTAAATACGAGAAATCCTTTTTTTTTCTTCCAAATGTTATTTTTCTCAAAAAAAGTTGGCAACCCTAGGTATGCCATTTCAAAATGAGTTCCGAAAAATTTGAGGTGATTCATTAATTCCCCCGCAATATTACTCTAGCGAGAAGAATATCAACTTCATAGTAAAAATGTGAGATGAATTTGCACGCCATCTAGTGGGATCCCAGTAAATCCAATGAAAAAAATTATATGCCCACCTAGAATAGATATTATTTTATTGACAGTTTATGACAATAAAATAATATCTATTCATAAAGGTGGGCATATAATATAAATTAATACATCTTTAGAAGCTGAAAATCCACAATTGACGCAGTTTCCTATGTTTAACTTTGATTAATGCGAAACAATTCTCGTTCTCACAAAGAAATCTCGAAAGAGTCACTATCACACTCAACACAACACTTTTTCACCACAAGAGTGCAACGGCGTAACAGTATGCCGACTCAACGTTTTGATGGAAAAATCAGCAGGGCTATTGCCACAGAACAATATTACTCTAGCGAGAAGAATATCAACTTCATAGTAAAAAAATGTGAGACGAATTTGCACGCCATCTAGTGGGATCCCAGTAAATCCAAGGAAAAAAATTATATGCCCACCTAGAATAGTTATTACAAACGTTTCAAATTCACAAAAAATATACATTTATTATTTTATTGACAGTTTAAGACAATAAAATAATATATATTCATAAAGGTGGGCATATAATACAAATTAATACATCTTGAGAAGCTGGAAATCCACAATTGACGCACTTTCCTATGTTTTACTTTGATTAATTGCGAAACAATTCTCGTTCTCACAAAGAAATCTCGAAAGAGTCACTATTTCACTCAACACAACACTTTTTCACCGCAACGGCGTAACAGTATGCCGTCTCAACGTTATGATGGAAAAATCAGAAACAGTTTATCGTTTTAAAGCACAACAAATAAACAGAAACAAGAAAAAACGACCAACCGTAACAGCAGACATTTATCTTATGGTGTTGCCAGAGCAAACTACCAGAGTCCATTTTTTAAATTCAAATTTATTTCTAAAGATATAATTATTTTTCCAAATTTCGTTTAAATTCATAATTTTAATTATATAACCGAAAAAATAATAGGTGTTAGTTAATAAGCTACATTTTACATTAAATTAAACATGTATAAGTCATAATTTGTTACACGATATTTCATTTTATTTTACTTGGTAACATTGCATTGTAATCAGCCTGTTAGACAGAGTCGTCGATATCGCTATCCTTTTCATGAACTGGAACCCGCCTTGAGTCCAAGGTCACCCATACACAGTTGACCGAGAAACAGTTTATGGTTTTAAAGCACAACAAATAAACAGAAACAAGAAAAAACGACCAACCGTAACAGCAGACATTTATCTTATGGTGTTGCCAGAGCAAACTGTTTATCTTCTGGTGTTGCCAGAGCAAACTACCAGAGTCCATTTTTTAAATTCAAATTTATTTCTAAAGATATAATTATTTTTCCAAATTTCGTTTAGAATTCATAATTTTAATTATACACGGTGAAATGTAAGTGGTTGTTCTCCGGCAGCAGAACGATTTGCCATCAGTAGTACTATCGAAACATAGAGTTCAATTTAAAAAATAATATGTTTTTTTTTTCAAATAATCAAAAAAAATATTCATAGACTCGAAAGCGTGAAAAACAATAGTAACTCACTAGATCTAACGTAGGTATTAGTCAGGTAGGTAGGTAGGTATTAGGCATTATCTAGTCACAAAGAGCACGCCGTCGCTCACGCGGTGCCGACAAAGATCACCAACGAATGCCGCCTCACAAATGTGCAGAGCAAAATAAGCTCTCGCGCATGGTGATACGGCATAAACTAGCCTGATCGCCTGTAGCGAGTGCCTACCGATGAACCCCCCCCCTGCCCCGCACTCCTTTAGCGAGTCGTATAATTAAAACAAAAGACGCGCGCACTCAGCGGCCAGCGGGTCAGTTGCGCCGCGAAGTTGATGCCGCGAACATCACGCGATGTCGTAGGTCGTAGTGAAGTGAGATAACATTGAAATAATGGATAGTCATTACAGTTTCTCCAATTTTGAGTACCTCGCTATGGTGCAACTACGCTAGGGTGAATTATGACTCAACAACACTTGGAGTCGCTCAATCTTCGCGGTGTTCTGAAGCCCCAAGTCCCGCAGGCCCGGACGATCGTAGCGGCGACACAGTGCTACTCGATCATGGGGAGTTACAGTGTATGTACCAGAGGTCGATCAGTCGTTCATTTGCGCGAGTTCGGCGAGGAAATCCACAAGTAGGTACTTCAAACGGGATCCTCGTCGAGGTACCTACCTATGTGTATGGCTGTGATGGCTGGGTTTGACGTAAGTCAATACTACGTTTGGAAAGTGCTCAACAATGAAAGACTGCTTAAGTACCTATCATTTTCGTAAAGTTAATCAAATAAAACGTGCTCGATTGTGTTATTGTGTATGGAACGCAGTGGCTTGCAATTCGAAAAATTACTCCGTTACCGGGCCTAAGCGTAAGTACCTACTTGTACCTTTGCATTAAATACCGAACATTTAAAAGTAGGTAAGTAATTAAAATCATTGTAAATAAGTATATTCCATTTTTTTGAATACCTACGCCTTAAATACTTTAATAGGTATCTAATTCAGAAAATATCGTTTTCAAAGATAGGTGCCTACCTACCTAGTAATCTTGTTTTTTTAGTTTCGTGTTCACGTGTTCAATAATTTGTCTATCAATAACTCGGGAATAGTTATCAGCTGATTGATAAACACGGAGGGCAATGACCGCGCGGGCGCGCCCCGCTCGGCCGCGGCCGCTCGCGTCGTCGCCGCGCTTGCGTAGCTATCGTTAACTACTATTGGTTTGAGATTTTGTTTTTCACATCATTCTCATCACACCATTCTGCAATTTTTTGATTCTAATTTTTTTTTTATATATATCAATCGAATGTACTGCCAAGACAAAATCATTTCGCTACGGTAAAACAACCGCTAAAATTTCGCCGTGTATAACCGAAAAAATAATAGGTGTTAGATAATAAGCTACATTTTACATTAAATTAATCATGTTTAAGTCATAATTTGTTACACGATATTTCATTTTATTTTACTTGGTAACATTGCATTGTAATCAGCCTGTTAGACAGAGTCGTCGATATCGCTATCCTTTTCATGAACTGGAACCCGCCTTGAGTCCAAGGTCACCCATTGGATCACAGAACATAGGTATACTCCAGATCCAGACTCCTAGCGGCATTGGATACCTACACAGTTGACCGAGCCTGAGGGGAACGCGGCCGCGCGGGGATGTTTTCCGCTAGGCTGGGCAAACACGTTTGTGTGTTTTTGTTCGTCAAAATCGTTTATCGTTCACTGTTCACTGTTCGATGTTCGTCGAACACGAAAACAGGCGCAGGAGACGCGGCTTGATACTTGCATTGAACTGTTCCTCCATCTTATACACTCCAGTCAAATAAACAACGTTCATAAACCTATATCTAATTCTTTGCTTACGTTCCAAAACCTAAATCAAATTATTCTTTGCTGCAAAAGAAATTAGTAATTTATTCAATTAGAAATTGAATAAATTCCTAATTTCATAAGGTCATAAATTTTGATGAATTTATTTTTAGTCGAGCACAAAGAAGTCGTAATGTCCAACTTTATTGATTCATAAATTACCTTTCATTCATTTGAAAAGGCTCATTTAATTCCCTAAGGCGATGCCGTCAGTTTCTTTCATACTTACGATAAATCGTTAATCATTCTCCAAATTTAAATAATTCATACTCGTCATACATCTACAAATATTATATTTAAGTAGGTACCTAGGTAATTAAAAGTGTTGTTTACGCACTTATTTCTCATATTTTTATATACTATTGACTTCACAACCTCATATTGTGTGATATTGGTCAAACGGTCGCTCAAGTCCTCACAGCTTACCTTCAATATCAATATAAATAACAAAACAATGTTGATTATGCTTGTGTAATAGGTAGTAACTTTTACAAGATGGTTTATTTTGACATTACAGACGTTCAATAAACGCTTTGCTAGCACGTCATGGTATGAAAAAACTATACAAAAAAAAAGGTGAATCGTTTTCATAAAGGTCAACGCAATGCTAATGTGATGTCATAGTAGGTACAACAAAAAAGCAGGGCAGTTTAATTTCTGTCCTGCTTTAGCTCGTGGTAAGCCTTCTGGTAGGAGGATCCTCTCTTTTCTTCTACTTGTATGCTTTTCATTTCACTATAAATCTTTTTATTATTACGCTTAGTTTCTTAAATATTGGAGCAAAACCTAACCTCCAGCCAGCGAACTCATTACCGTTTAACCGTTAGAAATGTTAATTAAAATTCAATTTTCAGGTGGAAGTAGGCAAAATATGAAAGATGCTACAATATGATTGTGTTAAACTGAACATAATTATCTATACTTATAATAAATCTGTAGAGAGGTCAATTCTGTACATGAAGTATATTTTCAAAATAACTATCAGGGGGTGATATTAGTGATCGATACTGATGCCAAAAATGCAATCAGTAAAATTTTTGTCTGTCTGTCTGTCTGTCTGTCTGTATGTTCCTTATAGAAACAAAAACTACTCGATGGATTTTAACGAAACTTGGTACAATTATTCTTCACACTCCTGGGCAGGTTATAGTATACTTTTCATCACGCTACAATCAATAGGAGCAGAGCAGTGAAGGGAAATGTTGGGAAAACGGGAGAAGTTACTCCATTTTTTAAGCTTCCGTCGCGTGTGCAGCCTTAATGGTTAAAGCTACATAGAAATTATGTATGACGAAAATGTTTTACATAAAATAATCTAAAAAATATCCTCCAACAGCATATGTCTATCTTTTATGGTTGACTCACAATAACACGTGTAACTCCCGATAGCTTAGCAGTTCAGAACTTTCTGATTGTATTACACACAAGGAGTTACACGCTGATGGAGTCGCGGGCACAGCTATCAATAATAATATTCTGCGGTTCCTTATTGCGATATTTTTCAACAGTATTGTGGATTGACATATTACCTATATTTCCTTACTAAAAAACGAAAGTTAATCTATCTGTTACATCAAAACCATTGAACCGTGAGGAAGGACTTAGGCTACTTTTTTACGAAAAACGACGGAACGCGGACGAAGTCGCGGGCAAAAGCTAGTACTAAATATATACCTACATTGCACGACCCTAAGCGCTCTAAAATAAAATGAGTTCGCTGGCTGGAGGTTATGTTTTGCTCCAATATTCTAGAAACTAAGCGTAATAATAAAAAGATTTATAGTGAAATGAAAAGCATACAAGTAGAAGTAATGTTTGAGACTATTCTGAGGAGTATCAGGCGCCTATTAAAAAAGTAGTCCGCTAGCTGGAGGTTATGTTTTACCAGGGGCGTAGCTACCGCCGTATTTGCCGTTTCAATTATACGGGGCCCCCGGGCCACGGGGGCCCCCAAAGTGTGTAAGGAAAAAGAATAAAAACTTTCTAATTTATTTTATTTTACAAATGACAAAATTCTATAAAGCAATTCCTTTTTTTCCCGCCTTAAGCGTGCGTTCAAAAGTTGGCAACACTACATCGTTATGGCGGGCTGCGGGACTTCCCCGTTTTACTTACTTCATCTTCAACTCAGCGGGGAATCCCCGGGAATCCTTCATCGATATCGCGAAAACTAATAAAAAATTACTTAAGAACTTCGATGGGACAAGAACGGCTGTCAGACATCTCACTATTGTCCATAGAGGCAGAAACTTTAGAAAAACTAAAATCATCATCAGCCATAAATGATTTAATAAATCAGTTTGCCGATAAAAAGGCAAGGAGAGTGAATATTTAAAATTCGATTTTTATTTGTAAAATGGGTAAATAATGTGATAAATAAATATTACTTTTCACAATATTTTTTTTCTTTTGTGAAAAATCTTTACCTCCATATAAGGGCCTCCAAAAAAATTTTTATACGGGGCCCCGACAAGGCACGCCACGCCACTGTGTTTTACTACAATATTTAAGAAAGTAAGCCTAATAAAATAGATAGATTTATAGTAAGTTTTTTTTTTTTTAAAAAACGTTGCCCACACTGGGATTTCTCCTGTATCGTGGGTGCGTTTACAAACACAAATTTCACATACCTACACAAACAGCCAGACCAGTGTGCAATGCGGAATCTATGATCGAACCCGCTACACGTCGCGCAGCAGCCAATCTCTCAGCCACTGCGACAACCGTGCGGTCAAATGAAAAGCATAAAAGTAGAACTAAAGAGACTAATCTGAAGACTCTCAGGCGCCTATTAAAAAAGTAGTCCGCTAGCCGGAGGTCGACATCAAAGGCATTTATTACAAGAAATAACGCTGAACAAATTCAGTACTAATAGAACAAACATAGAACTAATTCCCTGAACCACCCGCGCTCGGTTAGGGCGTGGGTCCCGCTAGGTGTAGACACATTGCGGCAGGGCTAGGGCCACCCCTAAACTGCAAACCTCGCGAAAATCCAGCAACTCTAACAAAATATTTAGCAACAAGAAAAAGGTTCCAGTTGGCAACACTGATCAAGGCTGTCAAGAGAGTGTCAAGTGTCAACTGTCGTCTGTCAGTCATTCTGTCAAGTGTCAGTGTGGTGGGAGAACTGTTGCTGAAACAAATGAAAATAATTGAACTGGAATTTTAATCCAATTTCATCATTAATTTCGTTGTGTTGTACTGATTATATAACTTATTTACGATGGCTCCTAAAGCTGGTGGTGATTCTGCTAAAGTTAATTCGGCGGTATATAAGGATAAAACCAAACCTACTGACGTTCGGCTTAGCAACATAAATGCCGCAAAAGGTAAAAACATCTGTAACAATTTTTGTTATTTTATAGGTCTTTATGACTTACAATATTCAAATTTGTAGCTAAGTTGCTCCAAACTGAATAAAGGGTTAGACCCGGTATATTTTTATTCCAATAATATCTTTTGGCAGGCACACTCGATAAATTGTTAACTCGTGATAATTCAGATAAAATATCTATGATTCTGGCGACTCTCTGACCGGGTGCTTAGGTGTGCGAAGGGGAGGAGCACTATGGGCTCAGGGCCCACAGCGCTTATCAAGCTGCTTATCAAGGCTATAACATTTATAAAAATATACATTTATTATGTTTAGATGGTGATATTGTGTTTAAAATTCATCAAAATAATACATTTAAAATGTTAATAGGTGGCGATAATGTGTATTAATGTTCTATTATCTGCAAAGTTGTAGGTAGGCATTGAGTTGGATGTCTTGTATAAGTCTTGGTTGGAGAGTAGCAAAGTGTGTGCAAGGCGATTTATTTTAGACTTAGAAAAGTTTTCGAGTTGGAGTGTAGCAATGGGTGTGCAAGGCGATTGGGACATACAAAATTTTTCACAAAAAAAAAAAAAACTTGTTTTCCCAGGAAACTATTATTTATGTAATCTATACATCAATCACTAATAAAAAACTAGATACACAATCTCATGCAAAAGTTCTCTTAAAAATGTCGCCAATTGTATTGTGTGTGTGTGTTACTTAAAATAAATATACATTAATGTAATTTCAACCTTAACTGCAATGTTTAAAGTCGAATTCACAAAGCTGTTACAAAAAGCAATAAAATTTTACGACCGGTACCCACTGCTCAATAAACATCAAAACAACTTCAACCTTATATGCATGCATTAAAGTCAGAATTACTAAGTGCCAAAAGAAGTAATAAAATTTTACGACCACACGCATAACCCAAACAATTTAAGTGGGCATGCGATAGTATGATTAATACGTTTAGTAAGAGTCTTTACAATTGAGCTGCTTTATATCGCCTGCTATTTATTACGACTTAATTTAAAATAATGTTTTTACGATGATTTCTTGACAAAATATCAGTATTTACAATACAGTGTTAACAATTATATAATGATAATAATAATACTTACCAAAAATATGAAATTCCATCCTTTTTAAGCGTCCTAGACGTGTGATTTTTACAATTTTTAAACGAGCACTGAGGCATGTTTACCGTCGGAGCGTTCGAATGCTACTAGACGAAAAGACCACCCAAATGTTCAAGTGGGCGGTCATTCGGTGAGGAAATTTTTTGACGCTGATTGTGTATCTAGTTTTTTATTAGTGATCGATGAATCTATAGCTCATTTATAGCTTTTTTCCTCCGACCAATAGTTAAGCGGGAAATAGGACTGAAAGTTATAGAGGTACTCACTATTACAGCAATGCAGAGTCATCCTGTAAGGTACGGTGCGGGGGCGGAGCCCCCCCAGTAAAGAAAAAAAAATCCGGTAGCTGTAGAAAAACTGCTTAGGTTAGGTTAGAACGGTGACCACACAACGCCAGGAACAATCAGCAGGAAAAAACTACCAGAGCAAAAGACAAAAAAAAATTACAGTCCCCGCTGCTGATATGTCACATTTTCCGCCAAACCATCGTTCGGAGGAAGAAAATTAAAAGATAAAAACATTTAATTTTAGGCCATAGATTACGTAAATAACGGTTTCCTGAAAAAATATGAAAAATATTTTTTTTTGTGAAAATTTTTCTAACTGTCAATCGCCTTGCACACCCTTTGCTACACTCTGACCTAAGTCTTCAATAGATGTAAGATGTAACCAACGCTTATCAATCAAGACGCATAAATTAAAAAAAAAAAAAATTATAAACATTACGTATGTATTTCAGAGAAATATGTATTACTTAGACTTTTGCTAGTTTGACGTTTACTAGAATACAATGAAATGACCAGTTTAAATGACATCCGTAGTGTAGGGTGGCTAGTACTACCAAGAGGTCAAGCTGTATCTCTGGTTTACGCCACCAGAATTAGATGAAACGTGGCTTAGATTTTAAGTTGAACCCCAAGCTATCAAACTGTGAAAACCATATCGGAATCCGTTCAATACTTTTTGCGTGATGCGTGCACAAACAGACAAAAAATCCAAAAAAAATATTTTCGTGCATGGTTACGTCCCAGTACCCTATCCCGACTATTATTTCTGGAATATCTTCAATGTACAGACTCGGCTTTTTTACAATTTTATAATAGTACTAGACTTTTGCCTGCGACTCCATCCGTGTGGACTACAATGATATGACCAGATTAAATGACCTCCGTAGTGTAGGTTGGCTAGTACTACCAAGAGGTCAAGCTGTATCTATGTTTTTTTTCAGCGGAATCAGATGAAACTTGGCTTAGACTTTAAGTTGGACCCTAAGCTATCGAACTGTGAAAACCACATCAAAATCCGTTCAGTACTTTTTGCGTGATGCGCGCACAAACAGACAAACAGACAAAAATTCTAAAAAATATATTTTTGGGTATGGTTACGTCCCAGTACTCTATCCCGACTGTTTTTTCTGGAATATCTTCAATGTACAGACACGGCTTTTTTACAATTTTATAATAGTATAGATAGATTTATTTGGTAAACTAGCTTCCGCCCGTGGCTTCGCGCGCGTTTTTGGGATAAAAAGTAGCCTTTGTGTTATTCTGATGTTTTAAATACTATAGTTCATGTCAATCCATTTTAATATGAATGTAAACAAACAGGTCAATAACTTGTTTAGTGATGTCTAATTGTAGTGCCAATTACAGTTCAATTACATTATTGAATGATTCGATTTTATTCATTGAATAAGTTAGATTTTTTATTTCAGTTCATTTTATTGAACTATACCTAAAATTCGCAATCAAACACATTATTTTAGGTATAGATCAATAGATAAATTGAAATAAAAAAAAAACTAACTTATTCAATGAATAAAATCGATTCATTCAATTATTTAATTGAACTGTAATTGGCACTACAATTGGACATCACTAAACAAGTTATTGACCTGTTTGTTTACATTCTTTTAAAAATGGATTGACATGAACCACTTTGATTTCATAACTAATATGGATTTTTTCATAATTATTACCCATGTTTAAACCAAAATCTTGACTTTCATCATTGTTGCAACTTCACAAAAATGTGTCGTCCAATATTTGTGGGTCTAAAACGAAGTTTCAAGTTTTGCAATAAAAAAAATATCCAAACATCCTGAAATCAGTTAACATGCATTAAATCTCTTGTATCTTCAATTGATGCTATTAATCATTTTCATGATTTCTTTTTGATAATTTCAGCTGTGTCAGACGCCATTCGCACAAGTTTGGGCCCTCGTGGTATGGATAAAATGGTAAATATGGTTACAAATATTCTTATTAAGTATGTTTTAAAATTTCATTGAAGTACTTATTTCCTTTTGATTTATATTTTTGATAAGTTAGCTAGCTACTATGAGGCTGGGCAAAAAGTGGCATATCCTGTATCAGAAACTACCTACATAAACTATAATATGAATAGGTTCCTAAAAAGATTTATACTTTACATACTAAACTAGTTAAGTAGCTTAATAATAATATGTTACCCTTATGTTAAATAAATAATGTTAAGAAACTTTTCTTGCTCGACTATATTTGCCCCAATACTCTTTCAGATTCAAGCTAGTAATGGTGAGGTTACAATAACTAATGACGGTGCCACTATTTTGAAGCAAATGAGTGTAATTCATCCTGCTGCTAAGATGGTAAGTGAAGTGATCACTACCTAAACACGTAATATGACGCAGGGCTGTCACCGGCGGCTGTCCCTAGTTATTTTAGTTTTATAGCTTTATCTATACTTCTATACTAATATTATATAGAGGAAAGATTTTTTTCTTTGTTTGTACCGAATAGGCTCCGAAACTACTGAACCGATTTAAAAAATTCTTTCACTAATAGAAAGCTACATTATCACTGAGTAACATAGGCTACTTTTTATCCCGAAAAAATGCACGAAAAAATATAGTGATGCGAGGAGTTCCTTGAGGTGGAACTCCTGATCCCAGGGCGGGGATCCGGCAAAGAGGCTCGCCGCCCCGAAGGAGATCGTATGGTACCCCCTTATAACCCTGACGGCCATCGCTCGCTGCGGTCTTTGCAGAATTGCGACCTTACGGGCCATCAGGGTTTCCGCCCACACTGGCGCCCCGTAGAGCGCCATGGACCGTACGATCCCCATGTAGAGCCTCCGGCAGGAGGTGTTGGGCCCCCCCAGATTGGGCAGCAGCCGCGATACGAACAGCTTCCTGAAGTGTGCTCAAGGTGACGCTCCTCAAGTCAAACTTGACCTTTGAATAGAAAAATACAAGTCTCCCATAGTATTTGTCTAGTACTGCAAAGAACTTCTCCCTTAATACAATTTGCCCAAGCTTACATACAACAAATATACAAAGAAGAGGCCTACTTGCAAATGACAAGCTAAAGGAAATATGGAGAAATCGCAACATACCTAAAGCCACTAGCTTGTCGTCCGTACACCCATATTTCCCATATTTTTGTACGCAGTTGAGACGGACGTTACGGGAACTGCAAAAGGCATAAGCACCACATCTCTGAAGCATCTAGCTCCAGAGATGTGGTGCTGGACAATGCTTTGGATATTATGAACAGAATTTCACACAATCGACTCCATACTCTAGGAACTCAGCATCAAACAGCCTCTATCAGCACTAATACAGTCTCGTATACTCAAATTCTTTGGTCAAGCCTCGAGGCGGAATAATGACTTCATAGAGCGTCTATTCGTGCAGGGCAGAGTAGTAGGTAATAGGCCATGCGGGAGGTCACCGATGAGGTGGACCGATCATATAAAATGCGTTATGGGAGGCTCCGTAAATGAGTGCACCAGATTCATCTAACAGGACTAGATGAAGCGAGGCGTACTACGATGACACCAACGATAGGACACAATTCATCGTATTCATATAGTATATTGCATTCAATTGATTCCTCGTAGTACTATCCTTCATTTATTAGAAAAATAGCGGCGAAATAACGATAGTTTTTGTGTTATTTTGACTGCACTTTTGTTTTTATGTCTACATCGAAATGGTAAATAGATTACTTATCTTTGTATTCGTCGTGAAATAACGATGCCTACATCCAAATACCGAAACAGGTATAACCGTTTTTTGTGTAATGTTAAAATAAATGGAGTATAGTTCATTAGCATAGATTGCACTGTCACAGTTCAACGGCAAAGTCCTCTAAAATATGAATTTTCATACCTACATTTAAGCGAAAATCGCACTAGATCAATAACAATACCTTTAGTGAGTGCGAAATTCAAAAATAAACAAAAAGTTTCTATTCACATCTTCCAAAATGGATCGAGTATTTATCCGAACATTTTGAGTATTTACTCAATAAAACGAGTAAATACGAGTATTTACTCGGTTTTTAGTATTAACTCAGTATTTATCATTTGAGTATTTATCCACCGTCCCATCACTAGACGTGACTAATTATACAGGGTGGCGATTAGGTTATCACATTAAATGAAACCATGTATCCTAAATGGCGTTCTTTGTACATACACAATACAAAAATTTGCCGGTTGCCGCTTTTACAGGTCAGTAAATGTACCAATAAATAGTACAACTGTTAATACAAGTTGGTACATTTACTGACCTGTAAAAGCGGCAACCGGCAATTTTTTTTATATTGTGTATGTACAAAGAACGCCATTTAGGATACATGGTTTCATTTAATGTGATAACCTAATCGCCACCCTGTATATATCTCATCTAGGAGTCTTATCGAACTAGGTTTAGTGTTGTCGGCTCTTAGAATATTAGTACTAGTTTCCGACCGCGGCTTCGCCCGCGTTTTTAGGATAAAAAGTAGCTTATTATGTTATTCTGATGTATAAGCTATGTTACTGTAAAGTTTCATCAAATCCGTCCAGTAGTTTTTGCGTGAAGAGTAACGAACATTCATACATCCATCCTCACAAACTTTCACATTTCAATTATTAGTAGGATAGATAACATTAATTTAAAAAAAATATAGTTGGTGGAATTGTCACGGGCTCAAGATATTGAAGCTGGTGATGGCACCACATCAGTTGTGGTAATCGCAGGTGCTCTTCTTGATGCTGCTGAAAAACTTCTGCAAAAAGGAATACACCCAACAGTAATTTCTGACGGTTTCCAAAAGGCGCTGCAGATGGCTCTACAGGTGAATTATTATTATAATAGCTATTACATAATTAAGGATTCTTAAATCTTATTGCTTGCCTTTAAGTGAGCAATACTTTATATAAATACAGTGGTGGACTCCTAATTAAAAACAACAAGTACTACCTACACAATCGCGAGGGAAAGAGACTGACGCCTCGCTTCTTCTACCACCGTGCAATATAATTTTGTCATCAATCATAAACATGAGCGTACATCGATCTCCGAAGAGCGGAAAGTCCATAAGTGGCAGCGGTAGTGAGTCATCCGCCTAGACTTTTCCCAAACATGATTGGGGTCGGCTTCCAGTCTAACTGGTTGCGGCTGAATATCAATATTTTACATGGAGCGACTGCCATCTGACCTCCACAACCCAATTCTTTTTGAGAAAATAAATGTCTTTAAACCGAAACTATAAATCTTACTTTTGTACCGAGATGAAATATTATGTTCATTTTAATCTGCGTATGCACTTTTTCAAATTGCTAATAAAATAAATACAGATGCATTACTAGCTGTTTATCACGGTCTGGTTGCCTCAGTTCTGCGCTACGGAATTATTTTTTGGGGCAACTCCACGGATAAAGATATGATATTTAAAGCACAAAAAAGATGCATAAGATCAATGTGTGGTCTGAAACCAGATGACAGTTGTGCACCATTCTTTAAATCTTTAAAAATATTGACAGTACCTGCGCTATATATTTTTGAAATTAGTGTTTTCGTCAAAACACATCAGCAGTTATTTGAAAAAGTATCGACAGTACGAGACGTTCCACTTCGTAGTCAGTATTCAAATTCTTTATGTAATCACCGGTGTAAAACTGCGCTATTAAGAAAGAGTATTTTGGGTATGGCACCGCGCATTTACAATAAATTGCCAGACGCCATAAAACATTATAATGTCACACAATTTAAACAAAAATTGAAATTAATGCTAATTGATAAATGTTATTATTCAATTGATCAATATTTGACTGACGAATTATTATAGACTTATTTGTGATTTCTTTATTTATTTTCTTATTTGACTTTTAATGACTATATTTATGAATTGTTATTGACATTGATATTTAATTCTATTTATTGTTTTTTTAATTTTGTCGAATTTTGACATTGAATAATTACAATAGTTTTTAAATTTCATATATAAGATATGACTTTGATTGCTCATTTAAATTTTATAACCAACAGTGTCTCTTTCTCGCATGCAACCACATTTGTACGCCTCCTGGCATAACATAGCGTCCTATCTTTTAAACATAAGAACTGTATTCTTTCTTCTACCTATGTTAAACAAATAATAAATGATTTGATGATTTGATTTGATTTAATAAGTAGAAGAGGGTATTATTTATTAGCCCCCGTGCTTATAAACGATTATTATCTTATGTCAATTTTTATTTATATTCAGTGGCATACAAGATTCTTGTATATTTAATCAGTGGTTAAATTAAGAGGCGTTTATAAGTAATAGGATAGCTGTTCCCCGCGGTTTCACCCCGTTGCTTGGCTCGTAAGGGCGTTTACACATTACGCCGCCGCCGCTTCGTCGCCGCCGTTGTAGTCACTGAGAGTTTCTAATTAGTTGACCACCACTGTATAATATCATAAATATGTATACTCATGAGCACAATTAACCGTCCACCTAGTTTTTCTTGATTTTTAAAGATACTGTTTAATATTATGCTAAGTTGATATAAGATTTATTTTATGCTATATTTTATCATACTTTAGCGATGAAAACAAATGTCACAACTTCTTGGAGATTAGATTAATTTGTTTTTCCCACAAAAGCACGTTTTTATTGAAATTTTACAAAATGAAACATTCTTATTTTTGTCACGTTATTTAATTACCTTAATTTTTTTAATAATGTGTGTTACCTCTTCGGGCTCTAATGACTTCCTGGAGCCTGTTTGGAAGTCCACCCATGGTGTCTTTAATATCCGTTTCGGGGATATTGTGCCATTCCTCTAACACAGATGTCCTGAGCTCTCCTATGGTTGTTGGTGCTGGTACTCTTGCCCGAACCCGTCTTTTATGATTGTCCCACATGTGTTCTACAGGATTGAGGTTAGGACTGCAAGCCGACCATGGGAAAATTTTAATACCGACCTAGTCAAGACACTGAATAGCGGATTTAACCCTTTAACCGCCAAGATTTTGATACCTTTGACTTACCTCCAGCGCCAAGTCACTTTAGGCATAAGTTGGAATAGTGTTGGGAATACTTAATATCGATGCATTAATTCTTTATTTATTAACAATACTAACCTTTCGATTATCGTAATTAGAGACACAATAGAAAGACAATAGGTTTGCGGACACTGGTGTTCTCTTGAGGTTTCATTAATAAAAAGCCAGAAATAAAATCAATGTTTTATTTACCTGCTTAATTAATAATCTAACATTATTCAGTCTTCAGTCATTAACTACGTTAACACAAATCAATCAATAGTAGGTACTTACCTATATTAAACACAAACAAAATTTCTAATCAAATTAAATTATCGAATTAACCAATAAATTAAACTTACCAAAGTAACATCACTTTCTGTGTTAGAACTGTCGTCGCTTGGCAATTCATGATTCGATTGCAAAATATTTAATAACTCTTCGTCTTCCAGCATTTCTTTTGCATTTAAAGTTCTACACGATAACACGAAAAACCCCTACAACACTAGTTGCACAGAGCGATACAGTTTTCACGTGATTTTACGGGGATGGCGCTGAGACAACTGACAATACAGTGCGATATAACCTTGAAGCTCCTTGGCCGCACGTAATATTACGGTGACGGCGACCGGCGATTGTCTGCACTAGTGAGGTTCCGCGTAACGAGATTTCTATATTTTTGTCGTAAAAATTAAATAATTTTAAACTTAAATACATTTTATTGTGTACAGATACTTGTATATCAGAGTAACACTATGGTTATTTTGTAATGAAAGTACCCACTTTCATTGCAAATAGTGACAGTAATTTCTAAAGAGCCTTGTTTATTCTTGGCCAACCTATAAAGTATTTTACGAATTTGCCCCATCCCTAGTATTCGTAAAATTACGTGATTGGCGATACAAGCAAGGATATCAGTGATCACAATGTATTTAAATCCCAAAATTCACAGTATTTATCATTCAAAACATTAAAAAAGTTCCATAACAATAAAGATTATACCCTACACCTTAAAACTGACATACTTTCTAAGGAGTTTGTGCACTATGAGAACTTTTCCCATAAAATAACGTAATTATACGTGTGTGGCGATTCGTGCACTGTTTTCAGAACACGTAATATTACGGTGTCGGCGTAGGGTTAACCCTTTAAACGCCGACACCGTCATGGCAATGTGCATTCTCGTTCATGAAGATACAATGTTACCCAATAAATGGTACGAACAGTATGACATGATCTTGGAGAACTTTTTCCTCGTATCTCTGAGCTATCACACTGCTTTTATCGAAGACAATAAGTTCGGTACGAGCTTCACAAGTGATACTGCCTCATATCATTTTTGACCTCTCTAGTAACCCTCTGTTTCCACTATGGTGCATGGAGAAAACCTCTCGTTTGGTCATCTATACAAGTGTATAGATGACCAAACGAGAGGTTTTCTCCATGCAAAGTAGCCTCATAAGGTCCAAATGAGCCTTAGCAAGTGCTAAGGCTCATTTGGACCTTATGAGGCTACTTTGCTCTCATCTGAGAACAGTAAATTCTTGCACTACTCAATAGTCAAGTAAGCATATTCTCGCGCAAAATGATGTTTAGCTCTACAGTGCTGTGGGGAAGTTCAAGGGCCCGAGCCAGGCAAAATGTTTAGGGTTTCTTTCTGGCAGTCTTCTTCTTATCGAACGTTCACTCACAGTAACATTTCTCACTTCGAAAAGACGAGTACGAGCTTCAGTAGCTGTACAAAAGCGATCTCTTAAAACATTGTTAACAACAAAACGGTTGTCTCAAGCTGAAGTGCATCGATTTCGGCCTTGACCTGGCCTCTATGTGTAAGAACCAGTTTCCTGAATTCGTCTGATGGCATCCCGGACAGTGGTTCAAGGTACACCAAGGGTGCAAGCGATACAACGTTGACTGTAAGCAGCATCAGCTAAAGCTACAGCCCCAGCTGCTTCAGTTGCGTCTAATGGCATTTTTTGTGATAATAACCAATAGAAGATAGTCAAGAATTCAAAATAAACAGTTTGACCAGAAACAAAGAGAACGGGAATTCGAGTTACATTAGTAAAACCGCTAATAATGACAATGTACGACGAAATCATAAAAATGCTTCGGGAACACAAATCAGAAAAGCAATGAGAGTAATAATAATAAGTATTTAATTTATTGCTATAGTAGCTACTTATGAAGTAACATTCATCATGATATGCATTATTTAAATTAAACAAACGTGGTGACACTAAACATAAGTGGCCAGTTAATTGTGCCTCTGAGTGTATATAATTTGTTATTTAGGAACAATTTTAACTATATGGATGAAATTTTGTATTTAGATAATGTTTTACTTTCCGGCTTTGTCTATTAGATAGGTATCATCCCTGAGAATATCCTGAACGAAGTTTGGTCACCCAGGATCTTTGCATTAATCATGCAAAATTTTCTTTCAATCTATTAGGTGGTTGAAGGTATGGCTACTCCAGTGGACTTGTCAAATGAAGATGCATTGTTGAAGGCAGCAGCAACATCTCTAAACTCTAAAGTAGTGTCACAGCATTCTACAATCCTTGCCCCTATTGCTGTTCAAGCTATTCGTGCAGGTCGGTATTTTTTTACTCCAATTTTATTTTTATGTAGTTATTTTTCCATTTTAATTATAATAAAAATAATATAGATAACGCATCACTATAATTATGGCAATGCTTGTTTCGATTATTTTTATAATTCTATAAGACTTATTGTTATTCTTTATTGTACACATTAAATTACAAATACCTACAAAGATTTTTACAAATTACAAGATATGTACAGTCAGGGAAAGGGGTTCTTTAGCAAGTTCACTATCATTTGTAATTGGTCGTATATTCAAACTTCAAAGCGAATCCGAATCTGAATTGCTTCGAAGTTTGAATATACGACCAATTATGAATGATAGTGAACCTGCTAAAGAATCCCTTTTCCTGACTGTACAAAGAGGAGCTTAACCCCGAATTGGGTCCTCTGACAGCAAACCTCAGTGCGATAGAGAGCTTTGTAAATGAGGACGGTAAAAAAGTGTACAACCAAATAGTGACTTGTTTGGTAATTTAAATTTTCAGTAATGGAACCTATAGTAGGAGGTGTAGGCGCACGGGTCGATCTGCGTGACGTAAAAGTAATTGAACGCATTGGAGGAACAGTGGAAGACACTGAGCTGGTCCAAGGACTAGTTATTCCACATCGTGCGTCCAATGTCAATGGCCCACACAGAATTGAGAAAGCTAAAGTTGGATTAATACAATTTTGTATTTCACCGCCCAAGACTGATGTATGTAAAAATAAGTATATCTATTTCGGATTTTGTCTATAATCTGTAACAATTGTTTCTCAGCTCATTTGAGCTCATGACTCGTTTAAATTGGTTGTTGTCGTCGTCGTCCCCCGCCCCTTATTAATTTATCTATACCTGCCTATATTACCTATTCATATATTTAATTTTCGTTTTAGATGGACCACAATGTTATCGTATCAGATTATGCCGCAATGGACCGCGTCTTAAAAGAGGAACGTCAGTACATCTTGAATATCGTCAAGCAAATAAAAAAAGCTGGTTGTAATGTACTTTTGGTGCAAAAGTCGATTTTGCGGTAAGTTGCAATACCAATAATTACTGGTAGGAATAGGTTGTTGATGTCTCTTTTATGTACCTATACGACAGTGGCGCCGCCTAACATCCACGTTGTTTAGGGACCCGTCATTTATTGACATTTAAGTGTTGAATTATGTTATATTGACCGTTTCACGTAAGAATTCCCTTCGACGCTATTTTGGCTCCCCTGCTTGCATATCGCTTTGTGTTTTTGTAGATTTACGTTTTATAATAATGCTTAGGACGTTAAAAAGTGATGAAAGTGAATTGGGGCTGAAAGAAAACTTCCAAAACCGTTAAGTTGAAATAAATTGAGGTTCAGGGCAGCCAACATAGCGTCTAAGGGAATTCTTACGTAAAACGGTCAATAGTGTAATTTTCTATTAAATAAAAAAAAAAACCAAAGACAAAAATAACACTGTCGAACCCGCCACCTCTGCCATGTCACGGTACGGCACTTGTATGGGTTCGAGTCCCACCCGTCAGTTATTTTTAAATCTCTTATGATTATTTATTTAACTAGCACTGCCTGCGACTTTGTCCGCGTGACCCACAGGAACTGTATTTTTTTGGGACAAAAGATAATCTAGCTATCTATAAGTATTTTGCATGCAATACATATACAGATACAGATACATATACTGTATAGCTGAACATGTGGACATTATATTGTTTAAACCAGACTTTATACCATGTTTAAGGCAAATAAAGACTTATTTATTATTATTATTTATTATATCTTCTATGTATTGTTCCTCTACACGGAACTCTCAATTTTCAGAATCGGATCAGTATACTTTGACCCATAATTGTTTGCAGTAACTTGACAATTGGAAGGATACCACTTTTTACCTGACTACGAAAAAGGAAGGGTAATGAGTTCAACAGCCTATGTATGTTTGTATGTGTCTATGCATGGATGATCGATCGTATCTCAAAAACTACTGATCAGATTTTGACAAATGAGGTGTCGATTGATTCGTCTTTACAGTAAGAATGTCATAGGCTGTTTTTTTTTTAAAATAAGCAATATGGAAGACAAAACGTAAAAATAGACCAAAAAAATGAAATATACCCGATTTTAACAAATAGGGTGTCCTTGGATTCGTCTTGATTAAAAACATATCTTGAAGTAAATCGTGTTACAAGAAATCCAATATTTCAAACACTGGACGAATGGAAAGTGTACCCCTCATGTCTACCAACAAGAAGATAAAAAAAATCTAACAAAAACGATCACTTATAAAGTCATAAGCTTAAACACTGATATCGATCCTACTAATATTAGTATTTGACTTATGACTTTATAAGTGATCGTTTTAGTTAGATTTTTATAATATTATAAACGCGAAAGTTTGTGAGGAACTATGGCAATGGCGGATCCAGGTGGAAGCTAAGTTAATAATATTTAACATTTTAATTACAGCGACGCTCTGAGTGATTTGGCTATTCACTTCCTGGACAAGATTAAAACGATGGTAATTAAAGACATTGAACGGGAGGACATAGAGTTTGTGTGCAAAACTCTTGGATGCAGACCGATCGCTTCACTGGATCATTTCACGGCCGAAAACCTCGTCAACGTTGATCTGGTCGAGGAAGTAAATGAGCCCGCTGGAAGATACATCAAAGTAAGTATGCTCCAATGCAGCATAATTATTTAACTTGACTACATTTGAAATAAACCTGTCAATGGTGCTGATTCTGTTGAATATCGCACTAAACTTATTTTAATCACACTATATCTCTTTCTTACAAATATCATTGAAAGAGGACAGAAAATATTTAGAACTGTCAAATTAGATCTGCCAACAGAAGTTTGTTTGTTGAAGCAGTTGAGATGGAGGCAATAAAGTTCTATAACTGAAAATGTAGTAAAAATATAGACTTATGAAAGCTAGAATAGTTAGTTAGTTAGCTAGCTAGTTAGAATTGGTATGCTTCTGATGCGTCACTAATGCCCGTTTTACAACACTGGGAGACTAGGCATTACCATTTAGATAAATGGTAATGCGTAAATATTATGAGTTACCTATCGCAGAAAAACATTTCACCAACCACTAGGCGACAACTATGGTCTTCCATACTTATGGCCTAGTGCTCGGTGAAATGTATTTTTGCAAACACACAAAACATGTTGAAACGGGGCATTAGTAATTTTATCATTAGGTATTAAGCCCCGTATTCATGGTAAACAAATGTTGCGCGATACTGTTGCAGCAACGTGTTTCTGTGTTGCTAGAAACATGCTGCTGGCTAGACAACGTGTTCAGTGGCCAAGAAAGGATTGTTTTCAGCAGCATTTGAAGATGCTATCAAGAATGTTGCTCAACATTTGTTTACCATGAATACGGGGTTTGTAAATGTGCGGTGTGATGATGTTGTCAGTTGAGCGGGTGCGTGTCGGGCGGGCGCACGGTGTCGGTGGTGGTGCGCGGGTCGAGCGGCGCCGTGGTGGCGGAGGCGGCGCGCTCGCTGCACGACGCGCTGTGCGTGGTGCGCTGCGTGGCGCGGCGGCCGGCGCTGCTGGCGGGCGGCGGCGCGCCCGAGGCGGCGGCGGCGGCGGCGCTGGCGCGCGCCTCGCTGGCCGCGCCCGGCGCCGACCACTACTGCCTGCGCGCCTACGCCGACGCGCTCGAGGTCGTACCCTCCACGCTCGCTGAAAACGCTGGTATGCTGCTTTTTTTGTTACTCTCTAACGCTCTAACCTAAATGATGACACCCCTTTATCCAGTACTTGATTCGTTATAATGAAACAATACTTTTACTTGCAACACTATCCTTTGGTGATAGTTTTAAGTTTATATGCTGATTTGTTATGAAAAAACAATGCTGTTTTAATTTTGCTCTAAAATCGAGCAACTGACCTTTGACCACTCTTCTCTATTTCTCA